>OY728165.1:260529098-261866401 GCA_963277665.1 Viscum album | reverse complement strand
AGTTAACTTCAATTTATATATATATGTAAAGGTAAAATGAAAAATATATATGTTGTGTAAAGGTAGTAAGAAGTTTTTAAATTCTATGTAAAGGTAAACATTAAAATTAGTGATGATCATAAAGGTACACAAAAGCTATGTAAAGGTAAAATGTATTTTCAATATGCTACATCAAGGTAAAATTAAACTTGTGTAAAGGTAATTCAAATTGAAAAAATACCTATGTAAGGGTAAATCAATATTTCTACCAGACATGTAAAGGTAAAAAAACTCTTAAATTTCAAATATTATAATCATTAAAAACTTACATAATAAATAATAATTACAAAAAAAGATTAAACAATAAATATAGTGAGAAACTATAATCATTTGAATGATTAAATGTGAGGTATTTTTATTTAAAAAAACATCAATACAAACAATATAATTAATAAAAAACTCCCCAAAAATAAAAATCTATCCCATTTTTTAAATTATAAAATGAAAAAATTATGCAATAAATTTCTCCCCATTTTGAAATTTATTAAAAAGTCCAAAAAAATATTTTGAAAAAATAAATTTCTAAAAAATTTCCCCACTTATTGAAAAAACTTATCAAAATGAATAAAACATTAAATACTTAATAAAAATTAAACCTAAAAAATCTTCATCAAAATAAATTATACTACATTCAATTTCCTATTAGTATAATACTAACAATTTAAAATAATAAATGCTTAATTAAAATTAAAACCCCCTAACACTAATGTATAAAAATAAATTTTTAGAGGATAGTAAACAAAAACATGTTTTAATTATATTAACCAAAATAAATTCTACACATGATTATAATTGAAAAGAATATTCCAAACTAAAATTATAGAACTATTAAATGTTAAAAAAACAAGGAAAAATTACCCTAAATTCATTATTTTCTAAAAAAACGTTATGTGAACAATAAATATTTCCTTAAGTAAAACATGAGTTGATAATGAACATACTTATATGAAATGAGAAATTTTAGTCTTAAATAACTATAACATTCTTGAGAATATTTTAAAAGTAGTAAAACACTATAGTTTTAAATATAATTAAAACTAACTACACCACCTAAATCAAAGAATATTTTCTAAATTATATTCAATGAATAATTTTTTTTAAATGAATAAAAAAATACCAATTAAATTGTACTCTATTAAACCAAAAATTAAATAGGAAATAATATTCTCTCTAGACTTTTAAAAAATAAACAGTTTAGAGATTATTCCAACATATCATATAATTAAAACAAGAATGGATATTCATGATGGAAAATTAAGAAAAATTACTTTAGATTATAAAACATTTTAGGTCCTATAGTATTTGAGTAACTTTCTATTAGTACCCATACTACACATGATTTATTCCTTTTAACATTGAAAATAGATTTTGGTAGATATGAGCACTTATATCTAATATATTAGACATAATTTAAAGAAAAATATGAAGTACAATGTACAAATATACCACATTTAGAAAAAGTAATCAATGATATTACAACATTTTAACTTTGAAAATTTTATTCTTGTACATTTTTGGTAATAACTCATCAAAATAAATATAATTTCTATTTGTAGTCATGCTTTTTAATATAAAAAATTCATCTATAATATGACATCAAATAGTATGTTTGGTCTAGGATTCTTTTAAACTTATAACATCTATATTAAACTTTCTATTCTCTTTCTGAATTGATTAAAAATCATTATAGATTTCATCCTTAGTAGATGAAACCTAAATATTCATTATGATATTCACTTTTTTCTAGATTTTAAATATTATCTTTTATAAATTTTTCTCATCATCATATTTAGAAATGATACCCTGAAACTTCTCATTTTCCATAACCATATTTTTTATTTAGTCATACATTTTTCTTATGATATTTTATTTTTTTTTTTATATTTATGAAATTTTCTCAATTTACACATGATATCTATCACATATTTAATTTTTCTCCTTAATAGTAACATTTACAGAACCTGGATTGGAATTAGAAGATGAATAAAAATTATATTCATAACTGACGTTATTTAAATCAGTAGGGTTAAGAGAAGGATCAATGTCAGAATTCATAATAACCTTTATAATAGTATTTTTATAATCACTAAAAAATGAGTATGTGGAGGTGAATATGTTACCTTATAATTTTTTCCATAAATTCCAAGTTTTTAGTCTCCTTCTCACTTCCAGAATAATCACTTGAGTTTGTCTCCTCGGTACAACTCCAACTTACATGATAGTTAAATTTCAATTATTTATTCTATTTATTATCTCTCCCTTATTTCTTTATTTATAGAAAATCTTACTTGGTGACTCCATTATTTCCATACTCATATCATGTTCTTTATAAATTAGGATTACCTTTCCCTTTAAATTTTTTTCTTGGACCCCCTACCTTCCTTCCTTGTAACTTTGTCTTTTATTTATAAGTTATTTTATGAATTTATAAATCTTATTTAAATAATCACTTTTTTCTGGACTATATAAACATGTACTTTCACTAGAAGAGTAATAATAAACATTTTTACAAGATTTTGAATCCACTCTATTCATTTTTCATAATATTCATTTTCATTATTCTTGAGCTCCAGTTTGTATTAAAGTAAAGATCCAGTGCATCTACCCATAGTATAATTTGTGAAAATGTTTCTTTCCTAAATAGAAACCATACTGGAGTGACTCTTTTTGGGTATTTATTGAATTATTATCTCAATAAAAACTTAATTATTCATTGTTTCCCAATAAGAAACCATGTTTAAAATATTTTTAAATCTATTATACATATCACCGATGCTTTCATGATCAAACATTCTAAATTCTTGGAACCCAACCCTATGAATTCCAATCTTTGTTCTATGAAACCTATCAGTTACTTTATGAGTAACTTTTAAAGTACCCCATATATTAAATTCAGTTTTTAATATGAAATTTGGATATAAATATTTCTACTTAAAGAACAATAGATATAATTGATAACTTTTTAGTTTAAAACATATTTTGCGACATCATTAACAGTTAAAGTATTTAAGTAAACTATATGTGATTTATAATATTTTCTACATAATTTTCAAATATTTAATAAATATATTCTTTAAAAATACTTCCATATAGTTCTTATAATATCCATATTCACTACTATTGAAGTAAGGAATTCTAATAGGATTTAGAATTTTAATTTTCTAACTTTCTATTACTAAAAATATGTTGCTCTTACTCTTTTAAGAACTAAGATAGTAGTTAGCTAAAAAATAGATTATAACAATACAATAGTATCTAGAGCATAAAAGGTAAAATAGAAATAAAAAACTATCCATACAGGATCTAGACTCTGATACCAATTTTTGGTCCTGATATGGAATGAAAATAGATAAGGTGGGGGTGAATTATATTTCTTTTAAAATTTAATTCATCTAAGAATAAATTATTTATGGACCATATAGCATTTCCCTTGAGATTTTTTTTATTTTTCATGGAAATAGTGGGAGGAAACTTATATTTAGTGGAATTCAATACCCAAAAAATAATTAATTATTTATGAGGTGTAAAATTAACCAGTCTCATAATATATTGTCAAAATTTAATCGACTCATGTTAATTAGGGATATTTTGAATGTATAATGAAATTTCTATAGACATATTCAATTTATATTATAAAATGAAGAAATATTGTTCTGCTAGATGCTCAAGAAATTAATTATTAAGACTATAAATTCATTGGAAGTATTATTTTATGGTTCAAATCCAAATTGACCCAATAATAATTTACTAATCCAATTGATGGATCAAATCATTTTTTTAGACTTTCTAAAAGGCCGAGTAATTTGGATTTTAGTGGGAAATAATGATAAATTAAAATTCATAGAGGATATATCTACTCCCTAAATGGATTCCTTTGAGAGTTATGAATATGATAAATATATTAAGAACATAGAATTTATGGTATATTCCATTTATAATAATAAAGTTTTAAACTTAAATGATAAACCTAAAGGGTTTATACGTATTAGGTGAAAATGAGTTTTTATAAATAAAGATAACATAGATTATAGTGTATACCTATAAATATTATATAATTGATATAAATATTAGTAAGTCCATAGTATATTCTATGATAAATAAACCTCTTTATTATCTATGATAAAATTAGATCAAATTCTTCTTTTGATTGTGGATTATTATGATAATGAAATATACAAGATAGATGTTAAAACTATATTCCATTATGTGAAATTATTTTCAAACATATATATTATACAACCCAAAGGTTTTGAGGTCCAAATATAGTTTCTGAAATTGAAAAATTAAAATTATCTATTTATGGGTTAGTGAAAGCCTCTAATATCTAAAAAATTTATATTTATGATGTAATAAAAGAGTTTATTTTAATTAATAATAAATATGAATGTTGTATATACAAGTGGTTTAGTGAGATTAAAATATTTGTTTTGGAATTTTATATGTTTTTCATACTTTCATAAAAAATAAAATCCCAACTTTACAGTCTTCATAGGATGGTTTTTGTAACACTTTACTATTTGGGTAATTAATTTAAGAAAAATGGATTTAAAAAATTGAGGGGATATGTTTTTTTATGTTTGGTTTTAAGGAGATAATATCATTGTTTTAATGGATTTTGATTTTTATAACAACCTAAAATAATGTTTTGAATAGTTTATTTGACACTGATGAGTTATTAAGAGAGGTTTAGAGGTAAACAAGAAAGAAACAAGGAGTTTTGGGATAACCATGGATACAACACATGACATTAAAATGTGTAAGTTAAGTACTATACTATGGGGTAAAAACTATTGGGAAAATTATTCCCATTAACTTTGCATTATGTAAAACCCTATGATTTTTCATTATAGTTCTCTCTATCTATCCTCCACTTTCTCATTTTCTCTTTTTATCTCCTCTCATTCTTGCCGTGTGACCAAATTGGGCATTTTCATTTATTCTCCTTTATTTACATATGGATTTTTCTCATTTCATCTTCGAAATTTAAGGCAATAAAATTATTTTTTCTTCTTATTACTTGTTCTTATATTAAGAGGTTCATTTTTAGGGATTTATTTGGGTTTATATGATCATATAAAGTACCTAGATTATGTTATATATTTTTTCATCGAGTTTGAATAATGATTCTATGAGGATTTCACCTACCAATGGAGGACTGTTTGGTATTATTACACTTCTCAATAAGTGTTTCATTACTATAATATTATTTATGTGATTTTTATAAGCATGTAACTTAGGGAATTTATATATATTTTTATTGGTATTGTGTGATTTTTCATAGATAATGGAATGATTTAATTTATTTAAGGATGTGCTTAAAGTAGATAAAATTTTATATTTTAGGTTTTCTAATACATATGTGATGTATGTTTTTTCCTAATTATTTGAATATTATTCTAAATCTTTTTCTTTTTTTCATTTCTTAGTGATAAGTATTAAAATACTATAAAATAGAATGGGACTCGATCCAATTAAAAAGTCACCAAAGTACCAAATAAATGAGATTAAATAGTTTTTTTATATAGTGAACTAATTGCTTAGGTTTTTTCAGTTCACTTTATGGGTTATTGTGGTGTTTATTTTAATGGAAATATTTATTATAATCCAACAAGTGTAGTTTTTATGTTCAGAAATTTCAAATCGATTATAATTTTTTTTGAAAATGTTTTTAAGGTAATTCATTGTTTTTAAAAGGCATTTAATATTTAAAACTGATTTTATGAAAATGTTATTTTTAATTGAGTTTAGGTTCAAAATGATTATTTTATATGAAAATGAGTTTTTGTTTGATTATGATAGGGTTTTGTATTGATTTATAAAATTTTAGGGAAAATTTATTTTTAAATAAAGAATTTTAGTCCAGTTGACCTTTTTAACAAAAGATATGTTTTGTCTTTAGGTGTATTTTTTGGAAGTATCTTTAAAAAATCTATGGTATAACTTCATGATTTTTTAGTTTTCTCTAGTATTTGATTTGTATTATGTGTATTTTTATGATTTGGGTATTATTAGTGGATGTGGATTAAATTCTCTTAAGCATGTTTTTCTATTGATTTTTTAATGGAGATTTATTTCATGTATAGGTTAATTAGATATGAGATTTTGGGTATCCCAAACTTATTGGAATGCGTGTTGTGTTTTTTTTGAAATTTTGGATATGAGGGTGTAAAATAGGATTATTATTTTCTTATTTTTATGATTAATAAGTTGACTTAGGTGAAGTGAATTTTGGGATGGATTTGGGATGTCTGGGCATTGGATTAGGGATTTAATCTCATTTTAATGTGAAATATTATATATTTAGGTTAAATTAATATGGAAGGATATTGTAGAAGGAGTTTTTAAGATTAATAATACAAATTAGGAATCAATAAAGTGGATAATGGTGAGCTCGTTTTGTGAGTTTTTTCTAAATGGTTTGATAAACAATGTAGATTAAGAAGGGGAAACGTAGTTTGTGTTGTGTTTTTTGCATTGTTTGGAAAATAATGTAGAGAAATAATATACCCATATATTTTATTTTTTGTGGGTTATTTTTATTAATAACCACTTATATAAGGGTTTTGGACTATCATGAATACTTGAGGAGGTATTTACGCTAATTTATTGATCATGTTTGGGAAGTTGACCCTTAGACAATTGGTTTCTTGTGTCTTATTTGGGTGAAAAAGTTTTCTTTTTTATTTTAAGTGGCAATTTTTCCTTATTTTGAGATAGGATTATCTTGAGTTTTCTGTAGTTGGTAAGACTTATATTCTTTTAGTTATAATGATTTATGTGATGGAATATTCGGTAACATTATGCTTTTGATTATCTCAAGTTGGGACTTCTTAGTGGTATTCATGGGATATGCTAGGGTAATGAATTTATTTATTAATTCTCAAGGCTACTGGATCATCACTATGCATAGCATAAATAAAAAACAATAATCAATGAGTTCCACTTAGATAGGTGTGCAACAATCCTAATAGAATTTTATATATTCGGATATACTAATCATACATAAATTTTATCTCCTATGGAGTTTACCAGTATAAATCCATTATCATGGAAGCAGTTTATATGATTTGGGTAAAGTGTGATATCTCACCATCATCCATTGGCTTCAAGTCCAATGAGAGAGCATTGATAACACTTTTGGAAGATAAGGTTTCTCTAGGTTAGTGGTGGCAATGACCTATAGTTACTTTGGTTATGGGTTAATCTTTGGTCACAATAAAACATGTTTTTATTTAATATTATTTTATTACTAGGTATTAATTAATTAATCAATTTTTTTCTTTTTATTTGATCTTGATTTATATTATTATTTAATCATTTTCACTGCTAATGATTTTTATTTTTATGATGGGAGGATAAGATTATTGGATAATAAAGATTTGTAAGATTAAAATAGCTTTAATTTCTATGTTGGGAGGCTTCAGTTGGGTTATAGTTTATAATGTAATCTATAGATTGGTGGTATTAGTGGTTGGTGTTTTTTTTATATACTTTCCCATTATTTTTAGGTATTTTTTTTAAATTTTATTTTTTTATGCATTTATAGTCACCTACATACATTTCACATACTTCTAAGTAAAAGAATTTTATTCAGTGAAGTTGAGAACAATGTATAAGCCTAACCAAGTTAATGGAATAACCTCTTACCCATGTACATAGAATTATTTTTTGTGTGAATGTTAGAACTTTTATTTTATGATGGTATATATATCTTCTCTTAGATATAGGTGTTGGCTCATGGAAAAAAATTTTGTGGAGGTTAGAGTGTTATCAATATATTTATAAATTGCGTTAGTGGTATTTTATTTTATCTATGGTTATTTATCATTTATATTGGATTTTATTTTATTTTATATCATATTTATTGATATATGGATACTTGGAATACATTCCATATTTTATTTTTTTTATTTTTTCTCTAATACTGAGGTGTATATATTCCACTTAAAATAACTAGGTGAATATTTCATAAGTTCTCCCAAAAGAATATTATATAATATTAATTTATTTTTATATTTTTTATCTGATGTATGGGTAGGTCATGCTAAATTTTTTGGTAAATCATAAATTGAATCTATTTTATTTATCATTAAAGGAATTATTTATCCAAGTTAGGGTATTCTTATTACCACTATTTATAATCTTCTAACATAAAAGTTGGCCCACTTGAGGTGTGTGACATCACTAACTTAGGATTTTGGTTTAACTGAGTTAGAAATTAGAAAATAGTATCAAAATATTAGAGATTTTGAGAATGGATTAATTATAAGTGGAGGTCGGTATTCAAAAATTGGAATGTTTGTATCATTCTTTCCTAGACATCATGGAAATGATTGAAAACCAGGTAATAAGAAAAACTTGATATTGGGTATAGAGAATCTCTAAATGTGAGGTATTAGTAAGAAAATCCATATCATGGGATGTACAATGACCCTATAATTGAGTATAGGGATTTAGAAGAATCCAATTTTTATTTTTTTCATACATCACACTAGTGACATGTATAGCGGAATATTAATTGTTTGAGATTGATTATGGATATTTTTTAAGATTAGGGAAATTATTTGGGGGTGTGCTAAAACATAAAAGTTTTCTATTAAAAAAAATAATATTATGGAATGTAAAAGGAATTTAAAATCATTTTTTAGGTTATTTTTCCTTGAAATAATTTATAAAGATGGAGTTTTTTAAAATTTGAGTGGGTAAAATGTTTTAAAATTTGCGGTTTTTTATGAAAAAACCTAAGTATTTTTTATTTTTTATTATTGGGAATGGTTAATTAGACGTAATAAATTGATATGAGTTCTTTATAATCCTAAGGTAAGTAATTTTTAACTAAAAATTACTAAGTAACCAAATTTATTTTATAAAAAATCTTGGGTTAGTTTTGGAATTCTAAAATATTTTGAATTGGTTTTAAATATGGTGAATGATATATGATAAAATGTTTCACTTATTATTATTAATAGAAGGGGAAATGTGATGTATTTTGGGATTATTTTGATTAAGTAATAATTATCAAAGGATGTATTGATAGGTTTATGTGTAAATAGTATAGGGTTAGTTTATTGGGATAAATCGAACATAGATATAACTCAGTGTATAGTTTATAGTGGAATGATAAAAACTAGTAGGTGATTCCTAATAGTATGAAGCATTATTAAGCAACATTTTTTATCGATCTCATTGTTATAAAAATAATATCATGTTTTCACACTATTTAAAGATTTTGTTTTATTGTGAGAAGTAGTATTCCATGGGTTCATTCAATGGATTCAATTAATATCTTTGAGAAAAGATCACTTTTGTCTTGGGAAAGCCACTGGAAATGGTTAAGGCGATTGAGTGTTTTCATTGGATGAATTTTTTATTTGAAAAGTTTTTATGGTGAAGATAATTATAACACTCGACTCTTTGGAAAATTAAATTTAGGAAAATGGATATAAGAAATCAAAGGGATTTTTTTTCATTTTGTTTAAAATCGGTTGGATCATCAATTGAATAAAATTTTAAATATTTTAATAATGTAAAATGAGAATTTTAATGATTTATTTTATAGTGAGGATGTTTTTAGTAAATTTGGGAGGAAAATGAGTAATAGATAATGAGTTTTGAGTTGTACACGATTAGGGTGCCTGGTTCCCAAACCATGAAAAGCAAACCACAAACTAGTGGGATAAGCCCAATTTATTTCATGATTTGGAACATAATTCCAATTAACTAAGAACTATGTAAAAAATATAAGATTTTTATTTTCATAACTCTTTTGTGTGACCCTTTTTTTGGATTAATGGTAAAGATTTAAATTTAGTAGTACATAATCATTATAAGATAAATTTTTGTTTGGGAATGGTCTATTATAGTTCAAGGGAAGGTGTGGAGAGAGGTTTGTTGGAATCTAAAAAATTTTAGAGGAGGTTTTGGGTGTAAAGGAGGAAAATGGGAAGTAAGTTCATGATGAATGGGTTAGATCATGGTCTAGGTGGGTTATGTATCCAACATGATTCCTTAGAGGGGGTAGTGTAAGGTACATAGTTTGATGCACCATTTTTACAACTATGTAGATATATAGTGCATTCACTTAATGTAGCTCTAAAATTATATATTTTATCATGAAACCAATTATATCTCCTTAATTTATTCTCCTTCACATAGGAGCACATTATTTGGGAAAATTTGGGGAAATTTTAATGGATATCTTATCCCTTGTATTTTGAGGTAGTTTGGCACTTGATAAAAGGTAAGTGATTCATGAATATATCCTTTTGGTTTCATTTTATTCTTGGTAAAAAAACCCAAAGGGGATGGTTTTATGAAATCAAGAGTTGGGTTTAAAATAAATTAGGGATTATATGTTTAAGGGTTCATTAAGTACGAAGGAAATATCTTGGTTGGATGAGGTAGATTTTCCCCCAAGATCATGAATGAGGTAAATGGTTTCTTATATACACTCTTGTGTGATAAAGAGGGATGGTATTATTTTTTGATTTTCTAAATAAATATTATAAATTTATTTTTAATGATTTTTGAATGGATATTATGTGAAATGGTTTTGGTGGGTGTTAGTTTTTGAAGAAAGGATAGGTTTATTTTTTAAGCATGTGAGTGTTTTTATAAAATATGAAATTGTGGAGAATGTGATTTTAATTGTGAATATTTTTTAATTGGTTTGTATTTTTTTAAATGTTTTTATGTTTCTTGTTTATGGAATGGTTAGAAGGTTGACATATTATAAGGACCAATCCTTAAACATTACAAAATCTTAAGATTAGTCAATAATTTAAAATTAATTAACATAAAGGATCTTTTTAGGTTTATATCTTTAGATAATTAATTCATAACTCATACATAAAAACTTAAATATTACAAATTATAAACTTCTACTTGCTATCCTTTTTTTAAACAAAAACTTTTAAAAATAAACATGGTTTCATTTCATGTTTAATCATTGTAAATTTTTATTGATCCCATCATTGAATCTATTCTACTCTAAATCTTGTTAAAAACATTTCAAAAATTTGGATGAGCATAAAAATATCAGTAAGGGATACACAAATAAGGAAAACTATTATTATTGAGAAAACATGTAAACCATGAAAACTTTATCATAAAGTAATACTTTTGACACTGAAAAACGCATCCCCAAAATTTCCCAAATGCTCTAATAAATGATCTCAGAGTGTATCTCATTCCTAAAGCTTCAATTTTACTGGTCGTGGAGCCCAAACGGAGTTACGGATAAGAAGTTATGGCTTTTAGAAGTTAGGCTGCTAGAAATGGCCATCCAGGATGGTTTTGGGGCTAAGTATGGATTTGCATGTAAAAAATGGAATCTTACGTGTAAAAAAGGAACCGCACATGGAAAAAATATTTCACGCATGAAATTTTTTGTGCCCCACCTCGCGCGCGCAAATTTTTACGGGCCCTAACTCAGGCGCGCGGAATTTTACACACCCCGCCTAGCGAGCATGGAATTTTATGCACCCCGCCTTGTGCATGTGGAATTGTGCATGCATCTATTTATGTGCAGAAAACCATTTATGTGCATGGAATTTTATGTGCACTGCCTCCTTGGTTTCCACCTATAAATACAAGTGCACCCCCCTTCTCCTGGGGAGGCCCCCGGAGGTCGGCCACTGCTCTGATGCGCGTAAGTTCGATTTTTCTGCACTCGTGTGTAAAATCCCCTCTCTTGCGTGAAAAAAATAATTTTTGTGTGTAAAGGGGGAATGAAGGTTTCGGGTGTAGCGGAAGCGCGTGGGTGGATGTGCCCACTTGGATTTTTTTCATTAACAATGATCAATCTGGGATCAATACGGCGATAAACTTCAGTCTCCACGGATCGAATCATAGAAAAAGACAAAGAAGATGGTTTGTCCCGAAACCACAAACAAGGATTGTTACAGGCTGATTATAATTAATTTAATTAATTATAAAGAAATATATTTTGGGTGTTCTTTCTTCGTTGATGTTCTCGATCACATTGTCGATGTGATCCGTCGTTGTGTCACAGAAGCCAAGTGTAGACTCCCTCTAGCAGTGATCCACACATGTACCTCGTATCTCTGGATGTCGCCAAAGGATTCTCCGGGTGCTAGCGTCGAGAAGTCTTTGCTTGTGTTGTCCGCCTTAGATCGTCTTGATCTGATGGAAGAGGATCTCTCTCAGTCTTGAGAGCGTTCTTGGAGGAAGAGGTTCTTTCAACCTTGAAATAATTCTCCAGAGATGTTGTGTACAATGATTCTCTTGTGTAGGAAAAGAGTTGGGGTTGTGAGGATATTTATAATCGAGTTTGAGGTTGTAGAGTTATGACAATAAATAAACGCGTTACGCATTTAATGTATTTCATTAACTTTTATTGAAAACCCCCATGTCGAATAATTAATTCATTGACATGCGCTCACGATGATTATAATAAATATCATTTAATAAAACGATATTATATCCTCAAAATCCCAACTGGAAAAACTACACGGCGTATAATAATAAATACACGGCATCTACTTGTTTTTCATTGAAAACTACACGGCGTGTACATTAAATGTACACGGTGTGTATATCTTGTTTTAATTTATTCATTTTCTTTCTAAAATAAAACTACATGGCGTGTACATTTAATAATACACGGCGTGTACTTGTTTTATTTTATTTTTTCCTCCATCATTTAAAACAACTTAGGCTTCCTTGAATAATTATTAAACCACATACAGGAATAATATTTATTCAACTTGAGATACTTGGATACACTTAGTGTGTGACCCTCTAGGCCTCTTTCTCGTTGGAATTAGGCGGGCTTGCTTAAAGTCTAAGATTACTGTCTAGCAACGGGTCAAGACACCCAAGAGAAAGAAGTTGATGCCGCATTGACGTATCACCTCATATGATCTCTTACTGTGTAATTTAATCCATTTGTCTCGATATCTCATCAAGCATGTTTCAATGCAGTGTCATAAACCTATATGCTTGATCTATTGTTCTTTAAATACCTGAAATAAACTCGTCGTTTACAACATGACCATTGAATTTAATGCGACAATTATATTTCAATAAAAGGGCCGAGATATCAACTTCCATAAATGGAAGGGACAAATCCTTCCTTGACTTATCCATTAACAACATGTCACTCGTGACGCACCCAACGTACCCTACTTCCCGCCAACTGTCTGCGTGACGGTTTTCGTCAGTAAATCTAAGTGCACGAGTCATGACATGAGTTAATGATAATCTTCCAGTCTAAGGACCATTACACACGCTCGCAGATAGCAATATCCGATGACACCAAGACATGCAGAATTACTACTGGCGGGTCTGTTCTTATAATCTCCCATCTTTGAGATTACCAAGTGCGAACTCCATGAGAGAGAGTCTCGTCTTCTTACGAGTACTCATACATGACGGTCTGTATACTATGTGTCCTATCATAGTATGTCATCCATCCGCCGAACTTTATTTAAGAATATTGTTATACCATTTAAAGGTTCTCATCATAGCGGGGATCTTCTATGACCTTATTAATGCAACAAATATTCCAGGACATTATTATATTATAGTCATGCAGAACAATGAACAATATATAATAAGTGAACATTCATGTAATCAAAGTACAAAACAGTTAGTTCTGAGGACACCAACCCTTACAAAATCCCACTTGGACTAGATCCAACTGCCTACGACTTTTAGTCTGCTAGACCTCACATGATGATCATGTTTCTGCTGAGTCAAGGCTTTAGTCAATGGGTCTGCCACATTGTCTTCTGTGGAAATACTACTCACTGCAACTTCACCTCTCTGAGAAAAATCCCTCAAGAGATGATACTTCCGAAGTATGTTCTTTGTCCGCTGATATGACCTTGGCTCTTTTTCAAGTGCCACCGCTGCAGTATTATCACAATAGAGTGTGATAGGATCTTTACTTCTTGGTACAACATCCAACTCTTGGATGAAGCTTTGCATCCATACTGCTTCTTTAGCTGCCTCAGAAGCTGCGATATACTCGGACTCCGCTGTAGAATCTGCCACCACACTTTGTTTTGAGGTCTTCCAACTCACTGCACCTCCATTCAAACTGAAGATGTATCCAGTCTGCGAATTCATGTCATCTTGATCAGTCTATAAACTAGCATCTACATGTCCTCTGATGACTAGTTCCTCATCTCCTCCATAAACCATGAACATATCCTTAGTACGCCTCAGATACTTAAGGATAGTCTTGACTACCATCCAATGGCGGTCTCCTGGATCAGCTTGATATCTGCCTACCGCACTTAATGCATAAGAAACATCTAGCCTCGTACATAGCATAGCATACATGAATGACCCAATTGCGGATGCGTAAGGGATCCTTTCCATCCTCTTTCTTTCCTCATGTGTCTGAGGACACATTTTCTTGGAAAGATGAATGGCATGTGACACTGGAAACAATCCCCTCTTGGACTGTTCCATACTGAATCTCTTTAGTATCTTGTTAATGTATGTACTTTACTCAGGCCCAGCATTCTCTTGGATCTATCACGATGGATCTTGATCCCAAGAATATATGTCGTCTCGCCCAAGTCTTTCATGGAGAGGCATTTATGAAACCATGCCTTAACTGACTGTAAGACAAGTACTTCATTTCCAATTAGCAATATGTCATCAACATATACTATTAGGAAATTGACTGCACTTCCACTAAACCTTTTGTAGACACAAGGCTCACATTCATTCTTAACAAAGATAAATTCTGTAATAGCTTCATCAAAACGAATGTTCCATGACCTTGATTCTTTCTTTAATCCATAAATGGATTTATGCAACTTGCATACCTTGTTGGAATCCTTTGGAGTCACAAACCCTTCAGGTTGTGTCATGTAGACATCTTCCTGGAGGTTACTGTTAAGGAAAGATTTTTTTACATCCATTTTCCAAATTTCATAGTCATGGTAAGCAGCAATGGCCAATAGGATTCTGATGGATTTCAGCATCACAACCGGTGAAAAGGTTTCATCATACTCAATTCCTTGACGTTGTCTAAAACCTTTTGCAACCAGTCGTGCCTTATAGGTGCTGACTTGCCCCTCCATGTATAGTTTTCTCTGGAATACCCATTTATTACCAATAGGTTTTACATCAACTGGAGGATCTACCAAAATCCAGAATTGGTTTTGGTACATGGAATCCATTTCGGAATTCATGGCTTCTTTCCACTTGGCAACGTCTGTGCCTTCAACTACTTCCTTATAGGTAAGAGGATCATCATTGTCAACCAATAATGAGTCACCATCCTCGGTGACAAGAAAACCATATCGTTCTGGTTCTCTCACCTCTCTCGTGCTCCTACGCAGTTCTTGTGTCTTTGGAACAGATTGTTCTTCCACGGGGCTCTGTGGAATCTGTTCTTGTACCAACTCATGTGTATCTTGAACCTTGACTTCATCAAAGTCTATCTCTCTCCCACTATCTCTTTTGGAGATGTGCTCCCTATCAAGAAATATGGTGTGTCTTGCCACTGTAACCTTTTTGTCTGAGGGGTTGTATAGGTAATATCCCCTTGTTTCCTTGGGATATCCTATAAAGATACACTTTGTGCCTCGGGGTGCAGGTTCTTTACCTAAATAGGTCTTAACAAATGCTTCGCTACCCCACACATGTAAATTCGATAACATAGCTTTGCGTCAACTCCATAACTCGTATGGAATACCATTTATCGATTTAGTTGGTACTTGGTTTAGTATGTGCGCTGGTGTTTGTAATGCATATCCCCAAAAGGATAATGGAAGACTCTCATGACTCATCATTGATCTCACCATGTCCAACAGGGTGCGGTTCCTCCTTTCACTTACACCATTCCACTGCGGTGTGTAAGGAGGAGTGAGTTGAGATAGAATCCCAAACTCCCATAAGAAATCAATGAAGTTCTGATTAAGATATTCTCCTCCTCTTTCTGAGCGGAGTTTCTTAATCTTTTTACCAACCTGGTTCTCAACTTCATTCTTGTATTCTTTGAACTGATCAAAATAATCTGACTTATACCTCATTAAATATATATATCCATATCTACTAAAATAATTAGTAAAAGTTATGAAGTATGAGAACCCACCCCTTGCTTCAACTGGAAATGGTCCACACACATCTGTGTGAACTAATTCTAGAAGCTCTTTAGCTCTTTCACCTTTCCCACTAAATGGGGCTTTGGTCATTTTGCCTTGTAGACACGCATGACATACACCAAGTGGTTTTAGTTCGAAAGAATCTAAATACCCATCTTGATGTAATTTTGTCAAATGTTTCTCATTGACATGACCTCGCCGGTAATGCCAAAGTTGGGTGTGGTATGAGTCATTTGAATTAACTTTGTTATCGATTTCCATTACTTGGTTTGTGTATTCTAACACATAAAGGCCGTTATATAAATGTGCCCTACCAAAACAAATGCTATCTTTATAAAAGTAGCAACATTCATTTCCAAAATTGAATATGAATCCATCAGTATCTAATCTGGATACTGAAATAATGTTTTTAGTAACAGAAGGCACATAATAACAACCTTTCAAAACCAATACCATCCTAGTAGGCAATGTGAGGTGGTAATCTCCGACAGCTACAACAGTGAGTCTGGCTCTGTTAGCTGCTCATAGATCTACCTCCCCTCGATCAATCTTCTTAAATCTACTTGGTTCCTGTATTTGGATACAGATGTGAGCACCACAAGAAGTATCTAATACCCAATTAGTAGAAACAGATAGATTGCATTCGATAACAAATGCACCTGAAGCTTCCCCTTGCTTCCTTGGCTGGGTGCAGTTTTTCTTCCAGTGGCCCTTCTTTCCACATAAAAAACAAACAGTATCATGTTCCTTTGCCTCCCCGTTGATCTTCCTTTTCTTGGAAGGCCTTGATGAATCATTGGGCTTAAATGTCTTCGCCTTACCTTACCTTTTATTCACCATGAGTACAGAAGGCTTTTCACACTTCATGTCAGTGTACACTTGGTGAATGAGTATGAGAATATCAGACAAAGACTTCTCAATGTTGTTCATATTGAAGTTCACAACAAATTTTGAGAAGCTACAGGGGAGTGATGCAAGAATGAGATCGATACCCAGTTCTTTGGGGAGTTTAAACCCTAGAACCTCCAAGCGCTCAATATAGCCAATGAGCTTGACTACATGAGGCCCGGATGGGGCACCCTCTCCAAGATTGCTCTGAAATAGAGCCTTGGAGATCTCAAACCTTTCCTGTCTTGCTCTCTCCTGGTATTGACCACGTAGATGCTCGAGCATGCTATAGGCATCCATGTATTCATGAGACTTCATGAGCTCACTAGACATTTATGATAGCATCAAACATTGAATGTCGAGTGCATCGTTCAAATGTTGATCATAGACTAGGAAATCTTCATTACTCGCCCCTGGGGTAGGGGAATCAGGAAGTGAGGACTCCAGCACGTAAAACTTTCGTTCATGGCGTAGGATAAACCGAAGGCACCTAAACCATTCCTGAAAGTTACTGCCGGTGAGGATGTTTTCTTTATCTATAATTGATCGCAGAGAAAAAGTGGTTGACGAGTTTTTCATCATGATTCTACAATTTAAAAGAGAAAATTTATTAGTACTTTCTTGATTACATTTTTATGATAAATAATAAAAAATTTAATTCTCCCACTATTTTATCAAGTCCCAATGGCCCAAACCATTGAACTCGAAATGTCCAGTTGCTTTTACATTCTAGTGGCAAGGATCCATATTTCCCTTCGCATAACCCCAACAAGGGTTGTTCAAGCTATTTTAAGGTATTTAGGTAGGCAGGTCTTTGCTAACTGTGAGGTTACAGTTCTTTGATCTATTGAGTGGACTCCCCAATCCTGAAATCCTGACTTGGATTTCCTCAAATCTTGCCTCCAATATTACATCAAGTCTAGAAAGGGATACTTCTCTTGATGTAATATGGTTAAGTCAACCCGAAACCTTTCATAAGGGCTTCCTTTCTAAAAGTAAGTGTCCCAACAAGGGTTGGTCAAACACATAGTTTTATTTAGTCTTGCCCTTAATCAAGTAATAGAAGACTTGGTCTGAATTAATATGGTATTTGAGGGATTTTATTCTTTATGCATATTTTTGCATTATCACATGCTTGTTAATATTAAGTGATGCTTGATTAAGTGATTAACCATGTTCCGATAATGTTTACGCATAGTCCGGTTTTTATTTTATTCCATCTTTGCATTCTTGTTCATTTTATTAATTATGTGATCACGACAACACATACATAATAAATAAACCATGCAATCAGACATATATAAAATAAGATGGCATGATCATGAGCTTATATTTGGTTAGCTTATCTAGTGGTTTTGATAAGCTAACCCTAACCTAGGGAAAACACCTTGAACCTAATGGTTCATGTTTTGCAGCTCCCACCTGTCTAACTTTGTATCTTCTTGCTTCGGTTTCGCCTTGGCTTTGGGATTTGAATCGTCTCCTCTGGCTTGGGAGATCCTCCATTACAAGGGTTTACATTAAAGAAACCATGGGCACGTATTCCCTACATTTTACTGGAAGAAGGCTCGCAGGCCAATAAATTTAAATTAAATAAATTTAAACGAAACCATACACATACAAAGGGTCTTTGGTCTAGCTCATGATCATCCATAGTATACAACGACATTTACGCATATTTAGAATTCAAATTATTTTAATCGTTCTTTTATTTAAGATAAGATGCGCTCGAATTCAATTAATTATGATCTTATAATTAATCAATTCTTTTTCTTAAATTCGTTTCTGAATTTCGCTGAGATTCTTCTCATCCATCTTCCTTGTATGGGTCTTTGTACATTGGAGGAAACCTGTTGAAATTCCATTTCTAGAAAGTACACGACGTGTAGTTTATAATTACACAGCGTGTATTTTTCTTTTCACCCTTTATCCAAAGTACATGCCGGGGCTTTGGCGTGTTTTTTGTACTTTGGAAATTTTAGAGTACACAACGTGTAGATGAATCATACACGGTGTGTACTTCCTTGTTACGCGGTAACCAGCCTGGTGATCCAGTGTATGCGGTACACGACTTATCTTTGTACACGGTTTCACCTGGGTCGGAACGGACTACACGACGTGTTTCTACAGCATACACGCCGTGTATTCCGGTTTCCATGCGCCGTTCAATTCTAGTCAACATGGAGTGATTAAAACTTAGGCATTATCAATTCACATGGCGTGGTTTGGTGAACCAGTGCTGGTTTGTTGAACCTAAGTACATGACGTGTAGTTTTAATTACATGCCGTGTAATCCTGTGTTGTACAAACAGAAAGAGCAGCTCCTCCGGATGAGTTCCTCATTTTTATTTTAATAAAAAATTAACTTTAAAAGGTTTTTTCTGTTATATGAATCAAGAAACAAAGGAGGAAGAATAGATCTCGTTAATTCAGATTTATAGAACGATTTATTTCGAATTGAATCAAATATGAATGCGTAAATTATCAACGAAAATTAAATAACTATAATCAATGTTGTAACCTCCCTCTGATACCATTTGAAGGTTCCGGGCATAGCGGAAGCGTGTGGGTGGGTGTGCCCACTAGTCTTTTTGTCATTAGCAATGATCAATCCGAGATCAATACGACGATAAAGGCCAGTCTCCACGGATTGAATCCCAGAAAAAGACAAAGAATATGGTTTTTCCTGGAACCACAAACAAGGATCGTTACAGGTTGATTATAATTAATTTAATTAATTATAAAGAAATGCCTTTTGGGTGTTCTTTCTTCGTTGATGTTCTCAATAACATTGTCAATGTGATCCATCGTTGCGTCGCAGAAGCCAAGTGTAGACTCCCTCTAGCGGTGATCCACATGTGTACCTCGTATATATGGACGTCACCAAAGGATTCTCCGGGTGCTAGCGTGGAGAATCCTTTGCTTGCGTTGTCCACCTTAGATCGTCTTGATCTAATGGAAGAGGATCTCTCTCAGTCTTGATAGCCTTCTTGGAGGATAAGGTTCTTTCGACCTTGAAAGAATTCTCTAGAGATGTTGTGCACAACGATTCTCTTGTGTAGGAAAAGAGTTGGGGTTGTGAGGATATTTATAATCGAGTTTGAGGTTTTAGAGTTATGATAATAAATAAACACATTACGCATTTCATTTATTTCATTAACTTTTATTGAAAACCCCCATGTCAAATAATTAATTCCTTGACATGTGATCATGCTAATTATAATAAATATCATTTAATAAAATGATATTATATCCTCAAAATCCCAACTGGAAAAACTACACAGCATGTAATAATAAATACACGGCGTGTACTTTTTTTCATTGAAAACTACACGACATGTACATTAAATGTACACGACGTGTATATCTTGTTTTCATTTATTCATTTCCTTTCCAAAATAAAACTACACGGCGTGTACATTTAATAATACATAGAGTGTACTTGTTTTATTTTATTTTTTCCTCCATCATTTAAAACAACTTAGTCTTCCTTGAATAATTATTAAACCACATACGGGAATAATGTTTATTCAACTTGAAATACTTGGATACACTTAGTGTGTGACCCTCTAGGACTCTTTCTCGTTGGCATTAGGCGGGCTTTCTTAAAGTCCAATATTACTGTCTAGCAACGGGTCAAGACACCCAAGAGAAAGAAGTTGATGCCGCATTGATGTATCACCTCATACGAATGCTTACTGTGTAATTTAATCCCTTTGTCTCGATATCTCATCAAGCAGGTTTCATGGCAGAGTCATAAACCTATATGCTTGATCTATCGTTCTTTGACTACCTGAAATAAACTCGTCGTTTACACCATGGCCATGGAATTTAATGAGATAGTTCTATTTCAATCAAAGGGCCGAGATATCAACTTCAATAAATGGAAGGGACAAATCCTTCCTTGACTTATCCATTAACAACATGTCACTCATGACGCACCCAACATACCCTACTTCCCACCAACTGTATGCGTGACGGTTTTCATCAATAAATCTAAGTGCGTGAGTCATGACATGAGTTAATGATAATCTTCCAGTCTAAGGACAATTACACACACTCGTAGGTAGCAATATCTGATGACACCAAGACATGCAGAATTACTACTGGCAAGTCTGTTCTTATAATCTCCCATCTTGGAGATTACCAAGTGTGAACTCCATGAGAGAGAGTCTCATCTTCTTACGAGTACTCGCACATGACGGTCTGTATACTATGTGTCCTATCATAGTATGTCGTCCAACCACATAACTTTATTTAAGAATATTGTTATACTATTTCAAGGTTCTCATCATAGCGGGGATTTACTATGACCTTATTAATGCAACAAATATTCCAGGACATTATTATATTATAGTCATGAAGAACAATGAACAATATATAATAAGTGAACATTCATGTAATCAAAGTACAAAACAGTTGGTTCTGAGGACACCAACCCTTACAGGGAAACCCTCCCATTTTTGCACGCACGACCGCCCATTTGCGTTCCCAGCCTCCCTTTTGCACGTGCGGCCACCCTATTGCACGTGCGGCTGCCTATAGCACGCCCATCTCCCATTTTTGCGTGCTTGGGTCCTATATTGCACATCGGCCTCCCCTTTTGCATGCACGACTCACCTTTTTGCGCACCGACCTCCCCTTTTTCATGCATAACTCACCTTTTTGCGCGCCGACCTCCCCTTTTGCGCACATGACTCACCTTTTTGCGCACACAGCTCCCCTTTTGCATGCATGACTCCCCTATTGCACGCACCCACTCCCCTATTGCACGCCTGCATCCCGTATTGCGCACCGCCTTCCCTTTTTCATGCATCGCACCCCTATTACGCACCTGCATCCTGTATTGTGCGCACACTGCCCCTTTTGGCGCCTGGACCCCCTATTGTGCGCACGCCCCCCTTTACGTGCCAAATCTCCCTGATTTCGCGTCAACTCGGTGTTTTCCGTGCCACAAACTCAATTGTGGGCATCCCATCCTACGTGTTGCTCCTATTATGTGCAATAGTATATAGGCCTGTGCCCGCTGGTCCATACCACAGGGGCTGATCCCCTGGTACCTTCGCTACCGTCACTGACCCCCATGAAAAATGGAGAGTCGCACTGCAAACTTTTCGGGCCAGGACATCGGTATTTTCCATTGCACCCTTCTGCGCACCCACCTTGCACCTATGGAATGCCATGATTCCAGATACTCTTCCGCACACCATGAAACACCTTGAGTCGAAATATTCCTCTTGGTTCATTTCCCATGTCGTGAGTTGATATTCTCATCATGAATTCCCTGAGTACCTTGAGTCGAACCATTCCTCTAGAAACTCCTCCAAACCCTATCACTTGGCTCCTATGCCAGGTCGAACTAGAAAGGGATGCCCTTGCGTAAGTCCCAACACCATCCATTGTTAGGCACCTTATGCCAACATTCCTTTCTAAATGACTCTAAACTGTAGTACACCCTATGTTCCTAACATAAGATGCCTCTTGCTCCAAACAAGAGATGCCTTATTCTCTAAGCATGATATTCCAACAGTCCTTTCTACAAGACTCTAAACTGTAGTACACCCTATGTTCCTAACATAGGATGCCTCTTGCTCCAAACTAGATATGCCTTATGCTCCAAGCATGAGATGCCAACAATCCTTTCTACATGACTCTAAACTGTAGTACGCCCAATGTTCCTAACATAGGATGCCTCTTGCTTCTAACAAGAGATGCCTTATGCACCAAGCATGATATGCCAATAGTTATATCTACATGACTTTAAACTATAGTAATCCCTATGTTCCAAACATAGGATGCCTCTTGCTTCTAACAAGAGATGCCTTATGATCCAAGCATGAGATGCCAATAGTTTTATCTATATGACTATAAACTATAGAACTCCCTATGTTCAGAATATAGGATGCCTATTGATTATAATAAGAGATGCCTTATTCTCCAAGAATGAGATGCCAATATTCCTATTTATATGACTATAAACTATAGTACTCCCAATGTTCTGAATATAGGATGCCTCTTACTTCTAACAAGAGGTGTCTTATGCTCCAAGAATGAGATGCCAATAGTCCTATATATATGACTCTAAACTATAGTAAACCCTATGTTCCAAACATAGTATGCCTCTTTCTTCTAACAAGAGATTCCTTATTCTCCAAGCATGAGATGAAAATAGTCCTATCTACATGAATTTAAACTGTAGTAATCCATATGTTCCAAACATAGGATGCCTCTTTCTTCTAATAGGAGATGCCTTATGCTCTAAAAATGATATGCCAACAGTCCTATCTACATGACTATAAACTGTAGTAATCCTTATGTTCCAAACATAAGATGCCTCTTTCTCCTAACAAGAGATTTCTTATGCTCTAGGTATAAAATGCCTAATGCCATGATTACAGTGGCGTAATTTCAAGAGCGTTGGAATCCGTTAAAACATTCCATCACTCCACCTCACGCTTTGCGTGTCCTTCATTAGGATCTTCATCCACTTCCATGTCCAAAGGGAATGCCTAATGGTCTGGTCCCATGCTGCATCGGCTCACCTATCATCCTGGGCCAACGCCCCGTAAGACTTTGGAAAACACTTCAAGTCAGGTCCTGTGTTTCAAACATGGTCAGCAGTCGACCCTCATTTGTTTGTCCCCATTTCCGGCTAACACGATATGGATACTGTGTTTCGAACACGGTCAACAGTTATCCTCTATTTCCACTCTAGCCTCATTGCGTTCCTAATGTTGGACATGTGATTTACACTTTTCATCCCCCTTTGTTCGGACTGATTCCAACGCCCCTTTGAATTATCCATCTTGTGCACTAGTGCAAAGGCGAAGGCCTAAACCCACCAGTGGGTTGGGATGCCCTCATAGACAGACATGAGGAAGACATTATGGGAAGCTTCCTTGCGTAATCCCCATACACCATTTCCAATCCAAAGAGGCTCCCAGGAAGATTCCTTTCATAAGCCCCATCCACCATTGTTGCGCCATAGCGGCACATGAGCAGCTTCCTTGCGTAAGCCCCATCCACCATTGCTACTCTATAGTGGCACACATGCAGATTCCTTGCGTAAGCCCCATCCATCATTGACACTCCATAGCGGCACCCGGGTATCATCCTCATATAAGACCCATCCACCATTGCCGCTCCATAGCGGCACCCGAGCAACTACCTTGCGTAAGCCCCATTCACCATTATGGCTTCATAGCGACACCTGGGCAGCCTAGAGTGTAAGACCCACTCCAACCACCTGAAATACAAGGTCTTTGATCCTTGCCAAGGCAGGGTACATAGGAAGCCTCCATGAGGTTCAATCCCACCACCATCCATTAGACCCCAGGTCCTCCTCCATGTCGGTTCACCGACACCCTGGGCCGCTTCAGAGCGTAAGCTCCAAATAACACCATCCGAACTATGTGGAATTTGATCCTTTCCAAGGTAGGGTGCGTAGGAAGCCTCCATGTGGTTCAAGCCCAACAACCATTGGACCCTAGATCCAACTTCACGTTGGTTCCCAACCACCTGAACTACGAATTCTTTGATCCTTTCCAAGGCAAGGTACGTAGGAAGCCTCCACGAGGTTCAAGCCCAACACCCAACAGTTCCGACCCCCCTTCACATCAGTTCACCCCCGTATTCTCAAGACGTTAAACTTGCAGCCTACCTAATGATAAACATGATATGCCTTAGGAAAACATTGGAAGACACACCTTTGGCATAACCGTCTCTACAAGACGTTAAACTCACTGCGTACCCTGTGTTAAACATGGGTAGCTGAGGAAAACCTCAGAGACATGCCCCCGGAATAAGATAACCCACGATTGACATGGGATAACTTAGGTTCTGCACTCTTGAGATGCCCTCTTATGATGAAGAATACATGTTCTCTTATGTCCACACACCCAGAGATGCCCCGACATGCCTGATATTGTTATCTACTATGACTGAAGGTTGATAGCATGTCAAGACCCCATGGAATGTTCTGACGGAAGTAGTGTAATTAACCAACATCCATGAAGATATGACACTGAGAATAAGATTCATGAACTAAAACTTAATCTATAATGGAGACCAGGACTAGGTAACGAGTTTCGATGAGGAATCCACGGAAGGAAGAACCCACATCCCATCATCCCATTTCGATCAAGGAGAAAATGTCCCTGAACAAGGAATGGATGCCGCCCGCCTTTGGAAATCGGGAATGCGAGCCAATAGCTGCGTGTCCTCCATATACATATGCACATTCCCCGACGAAAGCATCTAAAATAAATACTTTTCATATTTAAGAAGTAGTAAATACACTTCACTAAATATAATATCATTGATTACCATTTTTTGATCAAAATATTACCTTAAAACCCACAAAAATAAACATATAACATATAAAGGTAACTTGGGAAAAAATAATACTTAAATGGAATAACCATACTATCATCTTCCACGCATATCACTCTTACAAATGGAATAGTAATACGAATGACTTCCAAACCCAATGTATTGGAGGTTATAAAGTAACCACCCATACTTGGTTTATCATGCAACCACCCATATTTGGTTTATCACATAACCAACCATATTTGTTTTTATCACATAACCTCCCTTAAAATGTCCAAGTACCATTATATAATCATAACACGTAAAATATTGCAATTATCAACATTTCACTCATAAAATTTCATTTGAAATCATAAGGAATCATTTCAAGATATTGATATAATAAAACCATTATTAAAATAATTTTAAATACCAAAATACCTAAAAAGGGAATATAGTATTTATTTTTCTTTTAAAAAACATTTTGTCTTGTAGAAGAATCCAAATATCAAATAATGGTCACGACGATAGAGAATTCATTGTCACCACATATGTTAAAAAAATTATTTTTTTCATTTTGTAAAGAAAGTAAAATATTTCATATAAAAATATTCCTTTTAATTTTTTTAATGAAATTATAATTCAAAGGGGTTAATTATACACCGTATAAAATAATGTGGTCTATAACATCATAATATGCCTCAATGAAAGGAGATTGAGACGAAGTCCCTTACCACGAGTCAGACTCATCATGTAAAACCTTTATATTCTTGAATAATAAGAATAGGTTCATTTATAATTTATTAATAACGTTTTTACATTTTATTATTTATTTTATATCACATATTACCATGTTATCAAAATTTGATAATTATTTAAGTTCATATCAGACGTTTTGTTGATATTCGGTACTTGAGTTGAAAATGAGCATAGTTTGATGTGACTACTCCATGTGAAAATAATTACTTAATATGTAGAATAATATTAATGACATTATTATAATTGTTATACATAAATTATAAACTTAAATCAAACCATGAAGTGTGGTTATGAAAAATGAACAACTTTATATTCATGGAGACGGTAATCCGTACGTACGCATGAGTAACATTTTCTATTTTTCATTGATCATTATAGAAATAAGATAAGTATTATTTAATACTTACATAATGATAATAATATAATTAATATCATATTAATAATTTAAATATACTTATATATATATCATACAAGTGATATAAGGAATAAAAACAAGTCACATCACTTTGTGGAGGTGATAGTTCACACGTACACACAAACGATGTTATCATTTCTATGCACATGGAAAGTAAGAAAATAATTGATATATTATTATCATATAATAATTAATATTTCATTAATATCAAAGATTAATATTAATTCTATTATTATAACTAGTGATGAGAGACGGTTATGAAAAATGGATTAGATCGGTTTGTGGACGTGATAGTTCACACGTACGCACGAATGATTGATTCCTTTCCCATTTAATGGAAGTGGAGATGGATTCAGGTGATGATATTATCATAATAAAATATTAGTATATTTATTATAATATAGTTATTATTTCATCTAGAAGAATGAGATTTTAATGAAGTGGAAGAAGAAATAAGATATAAATACTTAAAGAAAACGGTACCTCTTCTTTGGTTGATCACCTTTAAAGAACACCTTAACCCCCCCCCCCCCCAAGGAGGGTGTTATTAAAAAATAAGGCCTAAATAATGTGGGGATTTATTCTATTAAGGGTTTTAAGAATATATTTTCAGAACAAAAAGGATTTTTAAGTGTGATTTATAGAGAGGAATGTGTATCTTTTTATAGGAGAGGGGAGGGGCACCCTTGGAATTATAAAAAGTATTAAATTAATATAAATTAAAATTAGATTTAAAATGGTCCCAAACTAATTTAATTATAAGATAATATGTTTATAGTTATAAATAATCTTATAAAATAGTTTTTAGACATGTATTTAATTTATTTTAAACCTTATCTTTTTGGTTTATCCTTACTTATTCACTTTTTAATTTTAATTGTGGTAACAACATTTTAAATACTAAGAGGATAAAAATTTTACTTATATGGAGTAAATTTTCCATAAATGGATAATTCGTGATATTTTAAACCTTATCATAGTAAATTTTTAATTTTAAAATATTTTTAGAATTTTTAAATAATTTAATAACATATTATTTTTATAAAATATCAATTATGTCAATTTTGACACTATTCAATTTATTTAATTAAAAAAAATCAAAAAAGAGATATAACTTCAAAAAAACCATTTAATAGACTTATAACATGATACAGTAACCTATAAAATTCATTTATGGCATAAATAATGTTAAATAATATTTATTTTATATTTATAATATCATTTATGTGATTCTTTCTTTAATACATATATTATTTCATCATCAGTGTGTCATAATTAAATTAAATTATTTATTTCTCAAAAAGTAAAAATAAATAAAAATTATATAGTTAATATTTTTACCTTTCTAATTACTATTTATAGTCTAAGATATCACTTATATAACCCTATATTAAAATTGTTTTAGTAATAATAAACATGTTTATGACATATTTGCCTTTACTTTAAATTAAATGTTATAAGTGTCATAATCACACCCAAGTGGCTTTCAAAGGCCAAAATCTAGGCCTAATGATTTCCTTGGTCTTCCATAACTCATATAATAAGATTATGTCAAGTGTTATGGTATTTTTGTATTATTATAATATTATTTTTACCACTAATTATCCTATTTTCAATTAACCGTGGTAAATAAAAATAATCACTAAAATTACTATTCATAATGTCAAAAAATAAAAGGGAACTATTTATATAATTTGGAACTTCTGATTCCAAATATAGAATCCATTTTTTCAAATTCAAAACACATAATTATAAGAAATTAATTTAAAAATTAATCCTGTTGATAGAATAAGAAAATGGGTTTTTTAAGTAAAACATTCAAAAGTTCACATAGTTTTTATATTCAATTTAATTGTGAAATTGATTAAAATTACCAATATTGTATTAAATGATAAAAATTTATTTAATTATACTTTAAAACAAATTATGAAGAAAATATAATAGTATAAATAAATTAGACGAAAAGAAACTTCTGAATTAAAATGAAATATTTTCATTATTCATTAACATATGAATTTTATCAGAAAAATAGCAAAATTTCATCCAAAGTAAATTTTGATGTACCTATTACAAATAAGAAGTTTATTTTGTCAAATAGAACATATAAAATTGAAAAAACTAGATTTAAAAAGGGTTCTCTATCAAAAGGCGGTAAAACTACATTTTAAAAAATATTAGAGTATTTTATGCTTAAAATTGGATTTATTTTCATTTTAAGTCTCTAAATTTTGTTATAAGAAAGTAAAAATATTTAATAAAGATGTGAAAACATACTATAGTTAGTTTTTTTCATTCCCACCAGTACAAAGACTAGGAGATAACTACCATTTAAAATAATAATATTACAACACATTATTTTTTTCCGTATAACTCAGTCTTGTGTATAATGTAAGATTTTGGAGAAACCCATTATTATGTATCATGTACACTATCAAACATAGTGCCCCTTTAAGTTAAAATTAATATATATTTCATAGATATTAATATATATATAAAATTACTTATTCTATAAATACTTGGGATGTTACATCCTCCCCCATTTTGGAAATTGCGTCCTCACAATTTTATTTACTTATCAAATAATTGGGGATATTTATCCCACATATAATTTTACGATTAACATGTTCCCTCTTAAAACATATGGTTTTTCCGCAAAGAATTAACCTAATGAATCACTTTATTCCACAACACTTGATCTCTGCAGTCAAGAATCTAGACTGACTGTTCCTAAAAAGAAAGACTCTCTTCCAACTGAACTACTTCTGGACTCAAAACCTGATATGAATATGGAATATACTTTCTTAACATTGAAACATGAAAAACATTGTGTACCAGGGATAAACTCAAAGATTAATCAACTCAGTAGGAAATTTTTTCAAATTTCTCTTGTATTTCATAGGGTCCAATGAACCTTGGACTCAGCTTCCCCTTATTTCCAAAATACATCAACCTTTTCCATGGAGAAACTTTGAGAAAGGCATGATCACCTACCTTAAAAATGTCCTTCCTCTAATTATCTGCATAACATTTCTGCCTACTCTATGTTGTCCTCATTTGTCTCTGAATTAATTGAACTTTCTCTACCATTTCCTCTACCAAATATGGTCCCATCAAATTCCTTTTACCCACTTCATCTAAAAAATCAGGAGTTCAACACTAATTTCCATATAATGCCTCAAATTGTGCCATTTTTATACTAGAATGAAAACTGTTATTATAATAAAACTCAACCAAAGAAAAATGTTAATCCTAAATTCACTGGTAATCCATTGAACATGCATGTAGCATATCCTCCAATGTTTGAATTGCTAATTCTAACTTCCCATCTGATTGAGGATGAAAATCTATAATGAAATTTAATTTAGTACCCAATGACTTCTGAAGTCCTTTCCAAATATTTGAAGCAAACCTGAGATCATGATCAGATACAATATAGATGGTAAATCCATGTCACTTGACTATCTCTTTAATATAAAGCCGATAAAGTTGATCTAAAGACAGAGAATATCTAATAGGAATAAAATTAGCAGATTTAGTCAATTATCAAAAATAACCCAGATCATATTGTTACCTTGAGATGTCTTTGGTAATAATACTATGAAATTAGTGGATATATTTTCCCATTTCCAATCTCACACTGGGAAAGGATGAATCATCCCTTTTGATAACTTTTTTTCTTCTTTAAATTGTTGAAAAACAAGGCATCTCAGGTTAAATTCAGCAATATCACATTTCATTCTATCTCATCAGTAATACTCAAGAAGGTCTATATACATATTAGTGCTTCTTAGATGAACTGAAAAAGAAGAACTAAGAGATTCACATAACAGATATTTCTTCAAATTTGAATCAAAAGTCACACATAATCTCTTTCTAAACCTCAAAATAAAATATTTATCAATTTTAAATTTAGGTAATTTACCCTTCTGAACCAATTACACTTTTTTCTGTAACTCACTGTCTTCTTTCTGCTCCTTCTTAATTCTATCTGATAGAGATGATTTCACTACAACCTGAAAAAAATAGAGGAATTTCCTATACCAACAACTTCCAAGACAAAATTCATCAAATCATTAACCAAAGGATCTCATTCCAAACGTAGCATGGTTAATGTAGCATCACTTTTTAAAATCAAAGCATCAACCACTTTATTTGATTTTCCTGTATAGTAATGAATCGTGAAATAATAATCCTTGATTAATTGTAGCCATATCTTTTGTCTCATGTTAAAATATTTCTGAGTGAATATAAACTTCAAACTTTTGTGATTAGTATATATTTCACACTTTACGCCATACAATTTATGCCACCAAATTTTTAATGAAAACACAACAACAACTAATTCCAAACCATGTTTAGGGTAATTTAACTCATGAGGTTTCAACTGACATAAAGAATAATCAATTACCTGATCATTCTGAATTAGTACACAACCAATTCCTTTCAATGAAGCATCACTATAGATATCAAATTCACCATTCCTGGAAAGCAAGGCAAAAACTGGAGAATTTACCAATCTTCTTTTCAGTTCATGAAAAAAAATACTTGCAATCTTTTTGTCTAGATGAATTTAACTCCCTTATATATTAACTTAGTTATTGGGATAGATAACCAAGAAATTTTTTCAACAAACCTTCACTAATAACCCACTAATCTAAGAAAACTATGAATCTCAGTGATATTGGTAGGTCTTGGCCACTATTGAATAAATTTTGTTTTTAAAGGGTCAATAGTTATTCCATCCTTAGAAACAATATGACCAAGTAATAACATTTTTTGTAACCAAAATTCACTCTTACTAAACTTTCCATATAGTTTATTTTATGTTACAGTTTTCAAAACAATCCTTAAGTGGATTTCATGCTCTCCCTGAATTTTAGAATATACCAAAATATTATTTATAAAAACAACCACAAACCGATCCAAAAACTGATGAAAGACTCCATTCATGAGATTCATAAATACATTAGTGGAATTAGATAACCCAAAGGGAATAACTACAAACTCATAATGACTATATCTCATTTGGAATGTTGTCTTTTTAATTTCATCCTCCTTCACCTTTAGTTGATGGTACCCGAACCTCAAATTAATCTTAGAAAAATACTGAGCTCCCTGGAGATGATCAAAAAAATTATCGATATGAGGAAAATGATACTTATTCTTAATAATGATTCTATTCAAGGATCTTTAATGAATAAAAAGTCTCATAGAACCATCTTTCTTTTTCACAAATAGAATAGGAGCACCCCATGGTGAAGTGCTAAGTTGAATGAAACCTTTATCAAGAAATTCTTGCAATTGTTTTTTCAACTCCACCAGTTCTACTTGATCCATTAAATAAGGGGGTTTAGAAATAGGCATATCATCATACACTAAATAAATAGTAAATTCAATCTCCCAATTAAGAATAATACCAGTCAATTCATCAGGAAATACATTTGTGAATTCATTTACTACTGGAATGTCAATAATCAAAATTGTTTCTTTATTTTCAATAACACGGGATAGATAAATTTCACTTGTATATTTGATCAATCTATCATATTATTGGTATGTTATCAAAGCTATGAAATCATTGAATAAAACTTTCTTGTATTTGAAATATATTTTAGCATGATAAACTAAAAGCCAATCCATACACAAAATGATATCAAATTCCACTATAGGAAGTTCAACAAGATATGCAGGAAAGAACATACCACTAATTATAATAGGAAAATTCTTATAAATCTTGGTTTATTTAATACTTCCACCTTGAGTTTTTACCAAAAGTTATATATCACATTCATGAGGTGATATTTCCAATTTACTTGTAAATCTCTCAGGAATGAATGAATGTGAAGATCCAGATTCGAATATAGTATTGGAATATTTTGAAAAAACCTATAATATACCTGTTATAACTTCATTTGATGTCCCCACATCAATCTTAGAGTATAAAATTATTTTTCCACACCCTTATGCTTTTGATCTTTCTGGTTTTCACCCTATGTAATCAACTTTGGACACACATTGGCATAATGACCTAACTCATTGTAACTAAAAAATCTTACCATAAACTTTTCATTTCTTTCCTGATCATCTCCCTTGAAATGATGAGAAATATGACAAGTCTTACCACATCAGAATAACTTACCATACATTGAGAGACATTCTCCTGGATTATTTTTACCACATTTCTCACAATATGGAAATTTAGTTTTCTTACCTCCAAACTTCATTGATGAATTTTTTCCCATTTCTTACTAACTGTATTGCTTCTTTTGCTTGTTATCATGGAACACATGATCATCATAAAACTTTATTTCTACCTTCTCAGCACATCAGACAAGTTTCTCATATCTTTTGAACTCACAAGAAGATAATGCCCTTTGATATTTCAGCTTTAATGTTGAGTAAAATCGATTTATCTTACTTGCATATCATGGATAAAATTTGGAACATACCTTAAAAAATGAGTGTAAATTTCTTCATATGTAACCAAAAAATATTCCTCCTTTTATCTCAATTCCAAAAATTGATTTTACATTCTAAGTCAAACATCCCCAGGAAAATATTTCTCAAGGAATATATTCTTAAATTCATCCCATTCCATGGTGTTAATGTCTTCACTAACTCTGATAATTTTAACCATCTACCACCACTGATCAACTTCACCTTCAAAACGATAAAAAACAAGGATAACATTTTGATTATCCAAGCACCCCATTACATCAAAAATATTTTCTAGTGCTTTAATCCACCCTTTAGCTTGCACAAGTCAGATAATCCTTTAAATTATGGGGGGAGTTGCCTCATGAAATGCTACACTACCGATATATTCCTCTGTAGTTGATTTGGTTGATTTAATGCATGTACAATACCACCATTTTTCTCCTGAGTCAACTAATCCATCACTGCAATAAACAATTCAATTCTGATTTCGACCATATCAGGATGCTGATTTGGAAGGTTTTTTCCTTTGTATGTCTTCCCAGCATTGCTTCCCTCTTTCCTCAATAGAACACCATTCTGAACAGATATATCTTAGACGAAGCAACCTGGTAATGTTAAAATTATATATCATTTCAATTTGACCATAAAGTAAAAAGAATTTATGGATATTCTATTAAAAATATTCTAACCCTTAAATTTATCTAAACCAACCTTTGATACCAAATATAATACCGCAGCCTTAAACATTACATAATCTTGAAATAAGTCAATAATTTGAATTTAATTCACATTGAGGATATTTTTAGGTTTAGATATTTATATAATTAGGTCATAACTCATACATAACAACTTAAATATTAAAAATTAGACACCTATACTCACTATCCATTCTTTTAAACAAGAACTTTTAAAAAGAAACATGGTTTTGTTTCATGTTTAATCATCGTAACTTTTCCTTGATCCCATCCTTGACTCTATTCTCCTTTCAGTCATTTGAATGTCTTTTAAAAACTTGGGATGAGCATAAAAATATCATTAAGGGATACACAAAGAAGGGAAAGTATTAGTCTTTCAAAAATATGTAAACCATGAATACATTATCATAAAGTAATACTTCTCACCTTTAAGAAGTAGTAAATACACTTTAATGAATATAAGATCATTTCTTACCATTTTTTAATAAAAATATTACCTTAAAACCCATATAAAGAAACATATAACATATAAAGGTAACTTTGGGGAATAATCATACTTAAATGGAATAACCATATGGTCAACTTCCACCCATATCAATCTTATTAATGGAATATCCATACGACCAACTTCCATACCTAATGCATTGGAGGTTGTAACGTAACCATACATCCTTGGTTTATCACATAAACACCTATATTTGGTATATCACATAACCACCCATATCTGGTTTATCACATAAGCATATGTCAAATGTCCAAGTACCATTATATAATCATGACAGAAAAAAGATTGCAATTATCAGAATTTCACTCATAAATTTAATTTTCAATCACATGGAATCATTTCAAGATATTGATATAATCAAACCATTATTAAAATAATGGTCACGGTAGTGGGGAATTTTTTGTTGCCACATACGTTAAAAAACATTCCTTTTTCATTTTGTAAAGAAAGTAAAATGATTTATATAAAAATATTCATTTTGAAAACCTTTGAATAAAATTAAAATTCAAAGTGTTAAATTATACACCATATAAAATAAGGTGGTCTATAACATCAAAATATGCCTCAATTAAAGAAGATTGAGATAAAGTCCCTTACCATGAGTCTGAATCGTCATGTACAAAATTTACATTCATAAATAATAATATTGGGTTAATTTATAATTTCTTGAGAACATTTTTCAAATTTATTTTTTCTTTTACATCACATATTACCATTTTATAAAAATTATATAATTATTTAAGTTCATATCAGATGTTTTATTGATATTTGGTACTTGAGTCGAAAATGAACATAGTTTGATGTCACTAGTCCATGTGATCATAAGTACTTCATCTCCAGAATAATATTCATCATATTATTATAATTTTTATACATAAATTATACCTTTAAATAAAATCATGAAGTGTGGTTATGAAAAATGAACAACATTATATTCATGGAGACGGTAAGCCATACGTACACGTGAGTAACATTTTCCATTTTTCATTGATCATTAAAGAAAGAAATTACGTATTATTTTAACTATAAATATTGATAATAAAATAATTTATATCATATTAATCATTTAAATATACTTATATATATCATACAAGTGATATAAATAATAAAAATGAGTCACATCACTTCGTAGAGGTGATAGTTCACACGTACACACGAACGACGTTATCATTTCTATGCTCATAGAAAGTAAGAATTCAATTGATATATTATTATCATAGAATGATTAATATGTCCTGAATATCAAATATTATCATTAATTACATTAGTATAACCAGTCTTGAGAGATCGTTATGAAAAACGAATTAGATCGGTTTGTGGAGGTGACAGTTCACACGTACGCACAAACAATTACTTCCTTTCCTATTTAATGGAAGTGAAGATAGATTTTGGTGATGATGTTATCATAATGAAATTTCAGTATATTGGTGATAATGGAGTTCTTATTTTATCTAGGAAGAAAACTTTTTCAAGGAAGTGAAAGAAGAAATAAATTTGAAATACTTAAAGAAAATGATACATCTTCTTTGGTTGATCACCTTTAAAGAACACCTTAACACCTCCAAGGAGGGTGTTCTGCCTATACTAAGGCCTCTAGAATGTGGATATAGATTCTAGGAAGTGGTTTATATAGATATTGGATTATCCAAAAGGCTTTTTAATTGTTATTATTATAGAGGAATGGGTTCCTTTTTTATAGGAGAGGGGAGGGGCTGTCACACCCGTGTTTTTTTTCTTTTAATGTCTTGGTTTTGATCCGATTCATTGAAAATACCAATCCTTTTATTTCATGTTGGGTGAGATTAATTTTGAGTTTTTAAATTCCATATATGTCTAATCATCATACTTTGGGTTCCCCATTTCTTGTTTGGGAGTTTTTGGAGAAAGGGTGGTTACTTCATGATTTGGGCCAACTGTGGGACCATTTCCAGATTTAAAAACCATTTTTTATTTTAAAAATACTTTATTTTTCAACGTTTTTTACCCATTAAACTTTCTGATCTTCCTCCCCCAACATATTCTAACCAACATATCCTTTTTTACCCCTTAATAATTCATAATAATTGTGAATTTGGGTTACTTATTTAGGTATTGGGCTAGCCCATGGGCCAATTTAAAGTTTAAAAAAAATATTTTTTTTGTTTTATATGTTTTTATTTATTAATATTGTTCAGTTATTAAACCTCCCAATCTAATAAAAAATTCCTATACTCAACCCCATTATATACTTTTTTTCTTTGGATATCATTTTCATCACATTTTAGGGAGAAAGTTCTCAGGGTTCCTCAAATCATTCAGATTTGAGAAGGTAAATTAATTCATCCATAAATCATTCATTTATTACTATTTCCCCCAAAAAAATTTTCTCCTAGATATTACAGACCTAAGTATACCCTCCAATTAGTTTCAATCCATTACCTTTTCTCAATGGGTGCAGATGAAAGGGAATACGAAGAGTTTTTGAGTTTCCATGGTGAGATTCCTTCTCATTTCTCCTCCCTCTTCCTCCTCCTTTCATTATTTCTTGTTTTTCTATTCTCCTATAGTCTTGATAAACCTTTGGTTATTTTATAAAATGATTTTTATAGTTGTTTTTTTTGGGGATGGTCATCATAATTTTAGGATTTATAAACCCTTGGATGGTGATATCTGGTGTGCGTTTCCATTACACCAAGGATTTGAGGTAGGATATCCCTCACACATGACTTTATCATTTAAGTTTCATAATTTTATTATTTTTTTCACCTGATATATATATTTTATATTGTTTCCAGCATTTTTATAATTTTCTTGGTGTGAAAAATGGTTGTTTAAGCCTTGTTTTGTGAAAGGTAGTGTTGTTTTCTCATAAAAGTGCACACCACACATTTGTTTAAATGTTCAGCTATCTTTCGCAACTATTTCATGAGGTTTAAAACCTGATTTATGGTATTTTGAACATGTTACAGTATCTTGTCCAAAATATGGCATTCAATTATTGTTTTATTCCTTGTCAAGTACTTAAAATAAATTGTTTTGTTTAAAAGGGAATGTCACGTGTTCGGTAAATTTTCTGGTTGGATTTTATGTGTTAAGTGTGATTTAAAAATTTATTTTTTTTATTTATGAATGTATTGGAAGAATTAAAAATGTTATTTTTGGTTCCTTCTATTTATTTCCAATTTGTATTTGGTTTTACAAATGAATGGGTTTTGGTTTACAACATGTTTGGGTCAGAGTTTCCGGAAAATGGACTGTTTCACATCCTTATGAAAATGGTTGTGTTTTGAATATGTAAACTGATTGTTTTAAGGGATTTATGAATGTGTTTTTATGATGGAAATGGTTTGTATACACCTCCTTAATAAAATTTATATGCATACCTTTGTCAAATGTTAGTTTTGAGTAAGGCTTAAAGGCTTGTTTGCCTTTTTTTTTTGTAAAAATGGTTTCCATGTGTATTTCATGTTCTATATTTTGGGGCCAATTTATGGTCCTTGAAATTGATTTATTAATTGGGTTTGGGGCTTCCAAATCTGGGTTGATATGTTATTTTGGGGTTTTTGGCCTTAAAAGAGAATTTTTGAATGGATTTTATGTGCAAGGCCTTGTTATACTCCTTGAAATTGTTTAACAAAACTTTATAGTGGTTTATTAATTCGTGAAAGAAATGTGAAGCACGTTTGTGGGATTTTTGGGTGTTTATGGTTTGGAAATGGAATTTTTATGTGAAAACTTATTTGATAATATTTTTAACTTGATTGAGAATTAAAGGAAATCTCAGGTATCTAGGTTGGCAGACGTTTACTAGTATGCTAGTGATCCTGTGGGGTTTGGCCCTGTTTCACGTAGAAAGTTTGATGATGAAAACACTAAATAAACTATGATGATGATGTTGTTAGGGGACTAATAGGTTATGGGTTTTCTCCATACTACTATCTCATGTGCACGGGAATGAGTATTTATTATGGTTACTTTCACTAATATACGAGGTACATGGGGTTCACAACTAACTAGTGTCTAGGAGTGTTCCCGTGACTTGTGCTCATTGATTGTTTTGAACTCACCATTAACATACGGTGTGTTTGGTTGGTAAATTCATAAGTGTGTGGGATTTATTTAAAAGTGTACATTCTTTAAATCATTCCTCCTGAAAACTATTTTCATTGTGAAGTTGCACCTTGTTGAAAATTGTTACTAGCATTCTGGTTTATAAAACATGAAAGTTTTTGTCTCATAAAATTTTTATAGCATGGGACCTCATTTGGAAAACACACCTTTATATATTTTATTTAAAACTTTAAATTGATGTTTCTTTTAATTTAAAGTATGTGCATTGGGAATATAATATCGGGCTAACCTACTTAGTTTTAATACTCACGCCTATAGTCTTCTTATATTTTTAGCCCTTGTGCAGGTTTCAGCTTGAGTTTTATCACCTTGGGTGATGTGTGATCATTTTGTTGAAGAGTTACTAGAGGGTTCTTATAGAGTTAGTTGGTTATCAGGTTCAGTCAGTTGCGTTGTTGTTTTAGTTTTACTTTCAGTTTCTTGTACAAATAATGTCCTTTTCAATTTTTATATAAATGTATTTTGGGCTATCCATTTCTTTTTTCTATTTTTTTGATTGTTTATATTTGGTATAAATCATTCCATTGTGTACTCTATTGATTCCATCGATGCTTGTCTCCATCCTGGGAGAATCGGGAAATGATTCTCGGGACTTGTTAGGGGTTGTCCTAGGTGACCGGTTTAGGGTCGACTCGGGCTGGTTTGTGACAAAATTGTATCAAAGGAGGTGGCCTCTTAGTAGACCTTTATTTTTAAAGAGCTCTTGTTATTTAGGGGATGTCAAGGTAGATGGAGTAGGATTTTTGGGACATGAGGGGTAAGTACAAGAAGAGAGTTGCAAACTATTGCTCATTCTGATCCTCAGGTTTCCACGGGAAGTCTGATTTTATTAGTTTCATTTATTCTTGTTGATTGTTTGGTATTGGGATATGACAAGGGGAGTCTGACTAATGTCCTACGTGATCTCTCAGGGCCTGGTAAGCCATGTGGAGTCGGATAATGGTTCTAATAAGTCTCTCTGTGTTGGTGTTGTGTTTGACATATGGCCACTAACCATATGTTCAAGTCACCCACCAACACTAGTTCCCTTTTGTGGGTCTCTTGGACATTTCTTGAATTCTGAAATTTTGTTTTGAAAATCCTTGTGTGAAAATTGTGGAAATGGGGTTTAAAGGAAGGATTGGATTTTAAAAAGTAGAAATGGGGTTTTCAAAAAAATTAAATATAAGAATGGTTTTTGAAGGTTGTGTTTTTGTAAAATACATTTTTTAGGAGGAAGTGGAAATGATTTAACAGGATTGGATAATCCCTAATCTAAACTTATGGTTTTTTGGAATAAAATGTTTTGAAAGTGTGAATCATTTTAAGGTGATTCTGAATCTTTGTTTTAAATGGGGTGTTTGGGATGTTTAAAAGTATTTGAATCAAATAAATTGGTTTTGGAAATTGGTTTTGAGTAGTTGGTGTTTTCTTATAAAGGGTATTGGTCTCAATGTCCATCATATTATGAAAATATACCTTACTGAATTTTATAAAATGGGAAGTGGTTGTTTGGAGTAACTTGGTTTTTCTGAAAGTTATTAAAAATTAAAAGGGGTAGGTTTTTAAGAAAATGGTTCTTGATGAAGTGTGTTTTTTTTGTGAAATTTGAAAAGGGTTTTAACTTGGTGTTTAGTGTTCCTTTGTAAGGTACATGATTTTTGGAATGATGTTATTTTGTTTTAGCCTTTGGTGTTTTTATGGTTGCTCACATGCATGGTTTTATTGATATCTGGAAGGATGGACTATATGTAAAGGTGGTTGGGTTCTTGGGGTGGAATGTAAATGTGCATGTGAGTGAGACTTGATGAAACACCATTGGTGAATGTGAAAATCCCCCAAGTTAGTTTGTTTTTCAAAAGTGTTTTGAGATGAAAAATTATGGCATTTTTTTATAAACTGATGGTTATGTGGCTAGTTTTTTCTATGTATTAGAAGATTTGTTTATTCAGTATGCTTACTTGTGATCTGGAAGTCACAATCTTGTTGTGTCTTAAGATGAGATCTTGTTGGTGGATTTGTTTTGAAGTAATGTTATGTGGGTTTCTAAAGATGTGTTGGATATTGTGATGTGGCCATGGATAGTTCTCCGTTGGAAATGTTTCCTATTGATCAACCTAAGATTCATTTAAAATGTTAAATCCACCTCTTCAGATGATGCCTCATCCATTTGTTGGAATAAAGAGTTTTTTGGTATTGATTTAAAGTGATTCTAGGCCGTAATAATTCTTTTCGATATAGCAGTTTTGTTTGGTGGTGTTGATGTGTTTCGTCGTATTCCTTGTCCATTATTCTCCTCATTCGGAGTGAGAGAGAATGGTGCTATGTATCTATGAGTTCCTATTTTGATGAAGTTGAATTGACAAGCAAGTGAGTTTTGTGGGTTTTTTTGATCCTTTTCACCTGACTAAGGTGCATCAAATGATTCAAGCATCAGGGCTCCATCCATAGGCCTCAGAGTGAATCTTTTCACACAGTCAGGAAATCGCCAGGGGTGTGGGGAGATCGATTAGGATCTTGTCTCCATCATTTTGGTACGATAGTTTTTACTATATTGTTGTTCCTGATCAATATGAATTTTCTATTGTCCCAATGAGCTTGGGGGAAATACCCCTCACATAGTGTCTATGGTTATGCCTTCATGGATGTGGGTTTCTAATCAATGTCCCAGTGTGGACCACCTATGTAAATCAGGTGTGGTCTTGGTTTTACCTATTCACAGGTAGAGAGTTTGGGGTAGTTAATTTGTTTCTTTTTTGGTTTCAGTGTCCTAATGAATGGGTCCCCTTCCCTCCCCTCCCTGGGTGGTGGAGGTCTAGATCCATGCAGAAAGTGATGGCCCAATTCTTATACCCTCTATTCTGGAGTGGGTGATTTAGATGTTCATATTTTTACCCTCATAACTTGGGTTTGTAGGTTGTTGTGGGAGATTTTTGATGGGCTGGTTTGGGTGAGGCCCAATTCTAGTTCATGTTAAATCCATTTTTTTGTTCATTACTAGTTGCTCTCTAATGGTGGGGATACCCACTACGGGTCTCAAAGATCTTTCCTTTAAGGATTTCTTGGATGGTTATTGTGATTTAATGGTTGGGGATCCCATTCCAGCCTCCACCCCCAATTAATTTTATTTTTTCAGTGAATATTGGTTTGGATGATCATTGGGTTCATTTGGAGAAGGCCCAACAATCTGGTTCTTGGCTTGGTTATGAAGGTGGTGGCTTGATCTTTCATTTGATTCTCAGGATGTGGTTGTGAGTTTGTGTTTTGTTTGAGGGATAAGATTAAGTTAAATTTATGGTGAATGATATTTACTTTGATTTAGAGGCTGGATTGTGTTGATAACGAATCCTTAGGTGTTGTTCTTTCTGCTAAAAAGTGTTATGGCTTTTTGGGGGAGAAAGATTTACTGGTGGGGAGAATTGTCACACCTGGTTTTTTTCTTTTCATGTCTTGGTTTTGATTCAGTTCATTGAAAATTAAAATAATTTTATTGGGTGTTGGGTGAGATTAATTTTTAGTTTTGAACTACCATATATTTCTAATAATCCTACTTTGGGATCCCCATTTCTTTTTTGGTAGTTTTTGGAGAAAGGGTGGTAACATCATGATTTGGGCCAACCGTGAGCCCATTTCCAGATTTAAAAACCAAATTTATTTCTTTTATAACTACTTTGTTTTTCAACATTTTTCACCCATTACACTTCCTTATTTTCCTCCCTGACATATTCAAACCACCATATTCTTTTTTACACCTTAATAATTCATAATAATGGTGAATTCGGGTTACTTATTTAGGCATTGGGCCATCCCATGGGCCCATTTCTAGTTTTAAAAAAATAATTTGTTTCTTATATATATTTTTCATTTTTTAATATTTTTTAGTTATTTCACCTCCCACTCGAAGCCCAAATACCTGTAATCACCACCATTATCTACGTTTTCTATTTCTATCTCATTTTCATCGCATTTTCGGGAGAATTTTCTCAGGGTTCCTCAAATCGTTCAGAATTCAGAAGGTAAATTAATTCATCCATAAATCATTCATTTCTTACTATTTTCCACCCAAATTTATTTCCACTAGTTATTACAAACCTAAGGAGACCCTAAAATTAGTTTCAAGCCATTAAAATTTCTCTATGGGTGCATATATAAGGGAAAATTAAGAGTTTTTGAGTTTCCAAGGTGAGATTCCTTCTCATTTCTCCTCCCTCTTCCTCCTCCTTTCATTATTTATGGCTTTTATATTCTTATATAGTCATTATAGACCTATGTTTATATTATACCATGATTTTTTATGGTTATTTGGTTCATTTGGGGCGGGTCGTCATAGGTTTAGGGTTTATAAACCCTCAGATGGTTATATCGGGTGTGCATTTCCATTACGCCAAGGATTTGAGGTAGGATATCCTTTGAAAATTCCTTTATCATTTATGTTTCATCATTTTATAATTTTTAGAACCTGATATATATGTTTTTTTATTGTTTTTAATCCTTTGTATAATTTTCTTGGTGTGAAAAATGGTTGTTTAAGCCTTGTTTTGTGAAAGGTAGTGTTGTTTTGTCATAAAAGTGCACACTGAGTGTTTGTTTAAATGTTATGATATATTTCGCAACTATTTTGTAAGGTTTAGAACCTGGTTTATGGTATTTTGAATATGTTACAGTATCTTGAACAAAATATGTCATGCAATTGGTGTTTTATTCATTTTCAAGTGCTTAAAATAAATTGTTTTGTTTAAAATGGGATGTCATGTGTTCGATAAATTACCCAGTTGGATTTTATGTGTTAAGTGTAATTTAAAAATTATTATTTTTGGATTTATAAATGAATTGGAAGATTGAAAAATTTTATTTTTTGGTCCTTATATTTCTTTCCAATTTGGATTTGGTTTTACAAACGAATGGGTTTCAGTTTACGACATGTTTTGGCCCGAGTTTTCGAAAAATGGACTGTTTCACATTCTTATGAAAATGGTTGTGTTTTGAATATGTAACCTGAGTGTTTTAAGGGATTTATGAATGTGGTTTTATGCTGTAATTTTTTTTATTCACCTCCTTAATAAAATTAAAATGCATACCTTTTTCAAATGTTAGTTTTGAGAAAGGCTTAAAGGCCCATTTGGCATTTTTTTTGTAAAAATGGTTTCCATGTGTAGTTCATGTTCTATCTTTGGGGGCCATTTTATGGTTCATGAAATTGATTTATTAATTGATTTTGGGGCTTCAAATTTGGGTTTATATGTTATTTATTGGGTTTTGGTCTTAAAAGAGCATTTTTAATGGATTTTATGTGCAAGGCCTCGTTATACTCCTTGAATTTTTTTACGAAACATTTTATTGGTTTATTGATTCGTGAAAGAAATGTGAAGCATGTTTTTGAGATGTTTGTGTGTTTATGGTTTGGTAATATAATTTTGATGTGAAAAGTGTATTTTATAATATGTGTAACTTGATAGAGCACTAAAGGGAATCCCAGGTTTCTAGGTGGGTGGACACGTACTAGTATGCTAGTGATCCCGTGGGGTTTGACCCCAGTTTCATGTAGCAAGTTTAAAGATGACAAAACTAACTAAAATATGATGATTATGTTGTTGGGGTACCAATAGGTTATGAGTATTCTTCCTACTAGTGTCTCATTTTCACGATAATGGGTATTTATTATGGTTACTTTCACTGAGATACGAGGTACCTGGAGCTCACAACTAACTAGTTCCTAGGTGTGTTCTCGTGACTTGTGCTCATTCTCTATTTTGTACTCACCATCGGCATACGGTGTGTTTGGTTGGTAAATTCAGCAGTGTGTGTGATTTATTTAAAATTTCACATTATTTAAATAATACCTCTTGAAAACTATTTTCACTGTGCAGTTGCACCTATTTGAAAATTGTTACTAGCATTCTTGTTTATAAAACATGAAAGTTTTTGTCTGGTAAATTTTTATAGCATGGGACCTCATTTGGAAAACATAAATTTATATCTTGTATTTAAATCTTGAAATTGATATTTCTTTTAATTTAAAGTATGTTCATTGATAATATAATATTGGACTAACCTACTGAGTTTTAATACTCACGCCTATAGTCTTCTTCTATTTTTAACCCTTGTGTCGGTTTCATCTTGAGTTCAATCACCTTGGGTGACGTGTGATCATTATGTTGGAGATTTACCATAGGGTCACATGGAGTTATTTGGTTATCAGGTTTGGTCATTTGAGTTGTTGGTTTATTTTTACTTTTAGTTTCTTGTATAAATAATGTCCAGTTCATTTTTTATATAAATGTATTCTGGGCTGTCCATTTCTTTCTGTTGTTTGTTTGATTGTTTATATTTAGGAGAAATCATTCCATTGTATGCTCTATTTATTATCTAGGTTCTTTTTCTCTATCCCAAGAGGATTGGTAATGCCTCTTGGGACATGTTGCGGGCTAGCCTAGGTGACCGGTTCAGGGTTGAATTGGGCTGGTTCGTGACATGGGCACCCTTGAAATCATTAAAAGTATTAAATTAATATAAATTCAATTTCAATTCAAAATGTTTTAAAACTCATTTATTTAGAATATACAATCATTATAGTTCTAAATAATCACATCTAATAATTTTTAGACATGTATTTATTTTATTTTAAACTATATCTTTTCGGTTTAACCTTAATTATTTTCTTTTAATTTTAATTATGGTATCAAAATTTTAAATATTAAGAGGCTATAAATTTTCCTTATATGGGGTAAATTGCCCATAAATGGATAATTTATAAAATTTTAGACATTATAATATTTACTTTGTAATTTTAAAATATTTTTAGGTTTTTATAAAATTTAATAAATTATTATTTTTAAAATATCAATTATGTCAATTCTAACACTATTCACTTTATTGAATTTTAATAAAATCCCAAAAGAGTGATAAATTCAAAAATATATATGATTTAATAGACTTATAACATGTCATAGTCACCTATAAAATTCGTTTATGGAATTAATTATGTCAAATAACATTTATTTTAATATTTATAATATAATTTTTTTGATTCTTTCTTTAATAAATATATTATTGTATCATCATTGTGTCCAAGTTAAATTAAATTATTTATCTATTAAAAATTATAAACCAATAAACATGATGTATGTAATGATTTTATCTTTCTAATGACTATTTATAGTAGAATAGACCACTTATATAACTCCATATTAATTTTTTTAGTATTAAGAGACATGTTTATGACATATTTGCTTTTACTTTAAATTAAATTTTATAAGTGTCATAATCACACCCAAGTGGCTTCCAAAAGACACAATCTCTGACCAAGTATTTCCTTAGTAATCCATAACTCATAAAATAATATTAAAAAAAGTTTTAGGGTAGTTTTATATTATTATAATATTATTTTTACCCTTAATTACCATATTTACCATTAACCGTGGTAAATAAAAATAATTACTAAAGTTACTATTCATAATGTAAAAAAAATAAAAGGGACCTATTAACATAATTTGAAACTTCTAATTACAAATATTTAATTCATTTTTACAAATCCAAAACACATAATTTTCAGAAATTAATTAAAAATTAATCTCGTTGATGGAATAAGAAAACAAGTTTTTTAAGTAAAATGTTCAAAAGTTCACATTGTTTTTATATTAAATTTCATTGTGAAATTGATTCCAATGACCAAAATTGTATTAAATTAAAAGAAATTTATTTAATTATAATTTAACACTAATTAAAAAGATAATCTAACAATATAAATAAATTAGAAAAAAGGTAGTTTTGAATTAAAATGTAGTATTTTTCACTATTTATCTATGAATTTTATGAGAAAAATACCAAAATTTAAACCAATGTAAATTTTGATGTCCTGCTTCCAAATAATAATTTTAATTTTTCAAATAGAATATATAAAATTGACAAAAACTAGATTTAAAAAGGGTTCTCCATAAAAAGGCGGTATAACTACCTTTTAAAAAATATTAGAGTATTTTATACTTGACTGAAAATTACCATTTTTATTGATACTAAAAAACAAACCATAAGCAACAAACCACCTTATGGTGGTCTAAAGTAATGCAATCTCATCACATCATTGACAAAAGATGCAACCCTTTACTAGGAAAGGAACCCAAGTCAGTGAAGGAAAAAATACTTCGATCAGGAGTAGTGAGAGACGCCAAAAATCCAACCACCATATTACCCTCCCACTAGATATGAGAGACCTCAGTGTGAGCCTCCAGAAGCAAATTGCACCACCTAACCATGTAAGTAATATCCCAAAGGATCCTTCCCTTGCCCTACAACGCATTATACAACAATTTTGAATCTGTCTCTACCTGACCTAGATGAAACCGCCTGAGCATGCACATATGTAAACCAGCAGAACAAGCCAAGGTTTCTTCCTGGAGCGCGTCACCTCTCCCGAGCCACCCAGTGAACGCAGCTACAACATACCCTGACTGGTCACAGACGACTCCCCCACCACGCATCTCCCCTTGGATCACCGAACCATCCGTGTCGAGCTTAAGCCCCCTGCTCGGAGGGCTCTAGCGAACCCAACGACCCTATCTTGTAGATTCGTCCCGGGACACAGTAGGAAGGTTGGATGTGATTGCATGCACCGATGGCGCATCACAGCTCTCAGGACACAGCCTGATCAGGTCTAGAAAATTATTCTTCATCTTTAATAGAATACTGACCAGCGATCCAGAGAAGTTTTTGTTCCACCTGTTGTTCCTTGCCTTCCATATAGTCCAGCATCCTGAAATTAAAATGATAGTCCGGGCATTTCTTTCAGCTCCATTTTTGTGTGTCGGGTATGCTTTCAAACATAGAACCCCTTTTAGGTAAAATTAATATCTATTTCATAAATATTAATAAATATGAAAAAGTTTTATTCTATAAATACCTGGGATGTTACACACTTGCTTTATTAGTGGCCTTAGGCATAGCTAGTATAATGACCCATACTTTACATGAATTGTTATTACTTCAAAATTGAAGCACACTTATTACAACATATAACAAAACCAGGAAAGGACCGTATAAGTATAATGTCTTTAGAAATTGGGAAACATAAACAACTGGTTCATAAAGCATCTACACTGTCTCCCATTTATTTCATCATATCTATAGTCCCTTTTGGAATATCTTACTTAATAACTTTCTTCCCGACCTGGGGAAATAAAAAATACAAAAGGGTGAGCTCAAATGCTCAGTATGGGTAAACAAAAGAAATATCAATCACATCATATTCATAAGAACATAACTTTTGGAAATCTTAACCTGCAAAAGAGATCATAATTTCATAACATGGGATAAATCATAGTAGTGAAATGTAATCCCAATAATCATAAATTAAAACATGAAACTTTGTGGCATACACACATAATCATAGAGAATCATTTCTTAGTAGTCAAGACTCATTTCCAAGACTATCTTAGCGGACAAAGTCCATTTCTGAACTGAGTTCACTCCTCGTTCCAGTCCTGTTTCACTGAACCCGTTTAACCTGCCGTTCCAGCCATGTCTATCTCATGAGATATAAAATCTTTACCCAATGAATTGGAGGGAGATATAGGTCCCACCCATCTCATAATGATACCATTCTTATGTGTGCTACAAAATCATAAATCATACATCATTGCATAACCCATGTAATAAAAATGGGATTCTTAAACAACATGACATCATAAAACAATTCATATAAGATAAAGGAATTCATAAAAATAATTCCATCACAACATAATCAAATCAATGTAATAATAGGGATATAAACACAACCCTATATTATCTTATATGGAAAATAATTTTGATAAAACACTTGAACTCCATTCTTGAGGAAAATATCCTTTCTACTTCAAAAACATTTTCCTTTCTTAACATGTCATACAATTTTAAACTAAAATAAGTTGATTAAAAGTAAACTTGAAAACTTGTAAAGGAAGCTTCTTGGAAATAATGTTTTAAAAATCCATTCATCCTGTATAAGTGAAAAAAAACATTCCTCTCGTACTTTTTTCGGAAAAGTCAAAAAGTACCTCGTGCGAAAAATGACAAAAGATTCATTTCATATATTTTACTAAAAACTCACTGAAGGGTAAAATTGGATTTAAAAAATTTTAGTTGGATGTAAACAATAGTACATATTGAGGAAACATGGATGTGGATGATAAAATACACCCCAGTAAATACAAAAGTATAAACAATCTCAGATAAAAATGAGATTGTGATATTTTCCCTTACCTTAGGTCCGATTTGCTTCGTAAGTGTCTGAAACTCCTGTATAATGATTTAAATAATGTCATTGACTTATTCTAGAATCATACTCATTGTTATGATATCATATATGGTCATATTCTTAGCTTATTATTAGTAATATTTCATTGCTACTTGTTATTCGGGTGTTTATTACTTTTTGTTCTTATGCGTGTTTTGTCGAATAAATTCTTATTCTTATTTTTAGGTTATAGATACCTAATTTCCAGAATGGTATTAGTGTAATATATATCATTTTCATTCATTCAAATCATTTATATAATCATTATGCAATGAATATCATGTAGAACGAGTCGCATCACATCGTGGAGACGGTATTCCGTATGTACGCACGAGCGATGATATCGTTCCCATGATCATGGAATTGTATTGGAGTGTATGTATACTATTTAAGAATCAATATAAATTTAAAATAATCATATATATTCATTATTTACACCATTATAACCATCCAAGTAAGGTGGTGGTGGAAAATAGATTACACCACGGTGTGGAGACGGTATTTCATACGTACGCACGCGCGGTGATTTCATTTTCCGTAGGATGGATAGATGGTGAAATAGGGTTGTTTCATACTTATAATAACATATCAGTATATGATTGATACTTATGTTATTACTTCATTATGAAATAACTAAAGAAGAATAAGTGGAAGAAGAAATAAAGATGAAAGAATCGGTAACGGGCATTACCTCTTCTTTGAAGCGCTTCTTTGAGACCTCCTTTTAGGGAACTAAATTGGTCTTTTAAGAAGACCAGGACCTCTAGGATGTCTCTAGGGAAGTGGATATAATAAATTGGCAGGGTTTGGCCGAGCTTGAAGGCTCAAAGTGGTGTGAGGAAGATAGGGAGGAGGTTCCCTTTTATAAGGGAGGAGAGGGGAACCTTTGGAATAACTAAAAATATTATTTTATTATAAAGCCAAATTCGGTTTTAAATAGATCCAAATTGATTTATTTCTAAGATAAGGTGGGGATGGGTCGAAATCCTATCATACAATAGAATTTTGACAAGTTTAGGTTCCTATTTTAACCTTATCATTTAGATTTAACATTAAGTAAAATAATTTTACTTTTACCGTGTCTTCTGGTGTTCTTACACTATAAGGTTACTAAACTTAATATAACAAGACAAAAGAACCCAAATTTGTTTATTATTAATATATATAACCTTATCTAAGTCATTTGGGCGAACCTTATATTTTTAGGAATAAAATAACAATTAATAATATAATATTTGTTTTAAAAACTATTTTATGTCAATTTTGACACTATTTAGTAATTGATTTTTATGAAAATCATCACAGAATGATTAGTTCGAAAAAAGTTACTTAAATTAATAATAACATGTCATATTAACCTATAAAATTAGTGGAATTCATAAAAAGTCTCAAATTACATTTATTTGGGTATTTATAACATCAATTATGTCAATATTTCATTAATAAGATAATTACTGCATAATCGTTGTGTCATAAATAAATTAAATTATTTAATGTCTAAAAATTATAAATAAAATACCATTATGTTTGAAATCTTTTTATCTTTCTAATTAATATTTATAGTCGAATTTATCTTATGTATAACCCCATATTAAAAATGATTTACTTATTAAACTTGGATTTTAACTATTTTAACACTTCTTTAAGTAAATTGATAATAAATGTCCTAATCTAATCTAAGTGGTCCTAAATGGTCATATTTTATTCCTAAGTTTGTTTTTGGTCGAATTAAAATTATCCAATATAATTAGGACACATGTTAGGGTAATAATAATATCATTTTTACCCTTAATTACCCTATTTACTTTTAACCGTGGTAAATAAAAGTAAAAGTTACTATTCACCAAAAAATTATTTTCAACTCATTGAACCACATTTTACTTACTGACATCAACCATGTCTCTCGGATTTTTGAAATTCCACTCACAAAAGCGGTAAAATTAGGTTTTATGAAAAATTCAGTTTCTTAACTACCACTTAGTGGTTTCACTATTCATCAAAAATTGAAAGTTTTCAGAAAAATACCAAAATTTCACCCTAGGCTAATTTCGATATTCTGAATCCAAAAATGAAGTCTATTTTGAAAAATAAAATTTATAAAATTTCAAAAAGTGGTTATTACTATTCATAACGGCTAGTTTTAATAATATTTTAATAGCATATCATTGTTTAGTAAAACTCGGTATTGCGTACGACACAAGCTATCGAGGAAGGCCGCGATTGCGTGTAAAGAAAGACAATATAGTGTTGTGTGTAGTGAAAGATTCCTTTAATAATATTTTAATAGCTAGTGAATCCCTCTTAAGTTTGGAAGCCTTATTGGGAAATATGTGGATGGTCTGAGAGATCTTGATTCAGTGTGGGGTTTTTTATCCGTATAAAATTTATAAGGGTTTAGGTAGGTTTTACCTAAAATACTATGCCATTTAATTTGGACCCCTTATGATTTAAGGTAGAATTGAATGTATGATTTTATTGATGTGGAAGTGATAGTATTATGGAATATTTTGTTTTTAGCTTTATAAAAATCTTGGTGTGTTGATTATGATTGATATATTTGGTCTGATTATATCAAATGTCTTGGGTTGGTCATGTTTTAATCAATTTTTTATGATATAATTTATTTTCACATGGTTTGGATGCATGCTAAGTCATTGGGAAAATCCTACTTAGTTTTATATTTACCCCCACATGTGTATCTTGGTGTACATGTTGACGATGTTTGGATAGTTTTTTAAGATGTTAGAGAATTTATTAACTGGATTAGATAGTAAAACATTTGTTTTCTAGTGAAAAATAGTGTAGTATGTGTGGATATCGTATTTTGGGATTTTATACAGTGTTTTCAATTACACAAGGGATATTATGGCATTGTTTTCTATTGGTTTATGTACATTTCTATTCATGGTTTCATTTCAAACTAATTTACATGGTTATAGTTTTTGTGTGTGTGTTAGGTGGATAAAATGTCCCCCCATTCTTAGTGTTTATCAATTCCTTTTATTGTTTATCCTTTGTCATCTAGTAGATAGTGGAAAGGGCTAAGTAACATAACAATCTAACTTGGAGTTAGTCTTGAGTGGTTAGTATATGTTAGGTTGTTATAAATGATATCTATTTGGTTAAGTTGGGGTCCAATAAGTAATGAGATATATTTTTTTGGAACTCATAATGTAGTCTGTAAATATTCCTAATCAACATCTTTAGAGTGGGACCTAAGTTTCTATTAATACTCAGGTATTTGAGGTTTTAGTTGAGTTTTAATGAGTCAATTCCTTTTTTTATTCTTGGGTAATATGTATTAGAAAAAATATACTAATATAGGTTTGGTTTCTCATGTGTCATATAGTATATTGATAGGAATTTCATGTTTTATGTTTGAATGTGTGTGGTTGTTTGTATACATTGACAGTGAAAGATCTTGGAATTTTGTAAATGGAATAGCTATTACATTATTCTCATATTTTGAAAAAGTGGGATTTGATTTGGGATTGGGATTAATATTGTGGTGTGGAAAAGTAAGAATGATTTTTGGCATGATAACAACGATATAGAAATGTGGCTGGTATTTATAGCATTCACTATAACGTTTTTATTATCTATTATACTTAATAGATTTGATACCATGATAGATTTCATTGAAGGTTCTCTTACTTATTATTATTGTATTTTATCAATTTATGTTAGTATTTTTTTAAAATGGCATGAGAATCAAACTTGTTTAAAATTAACTAAAATACTATATATATATGGCTAAATAGATCAATTTGGAATGACCATATGGGTTTTATTTTTGGAAATACTTTTAATGTGATTAATGTGCATTTTTTGTAGATTGTATTCTACAAATTTGTTATAATTTCATCATGATTTTAGTAATTAAGTTCTTTGGTTTAAAAATATTCAATTAGGATTTTAGATTAATTTTTTTTTTGGTAAAATGTATTTTTGTTCTTGGTTATCCTTTTGATGGAAAAATAAAAAAATTTAGTGGTGATATATCACCATAGATTTGTTTTGAAAAATGTACAAAAATGATATTTTCTTCTATATTTCTTTTTTTGTTAGTATTTGTGAGTTCTTAAAGGATATTATTATAAATGTTTTTAATTTTTACGCAATTTTTTTAAAATGGAAAAGAATAAGTTTTGGATAAAGACATGTTTTTTATGATTATTTTAAATAAATTATATGATCCCTAACATTTTAATAATGAAAAAATGATTTCAAAGATTTTAGGATCATTTTACCATTTTGAATAAAAGGTGGATTTTTATTTTATAATTAGTTTGTGTTACTTTATAAATTATAGATGAGAGTGAAATTTTATTAAGTCAAATGTATTTTTCTTATATTTTTTTACAGAAAATTAGATTTGGCAGAATTTAGAAAGTGTTTACATGAATTTTTATGATTTTTTACATGTTGTAAACATTTTGAAATAGGAAATGTAATGTTTAATAATTTTTTTAAAATTGATACAATTTATTTGGATTTGGTTTAAAATTGTTTTTAGGAAATATTTTTCAAGAGTTTATGCTATTAGAGTACTTCTATTGATTTTTTTCTGTTAAAGTTGGTGATTTTGGTAATACTAGTGGAATTTTTTTATTTGAACTTGAACCATTACATAATTATTTTTTAAAAAAATGTATAAATTTAAATGGTTTGAATTGGGTTTAATGATTAAAAAAAATATTTTTGAAAATATGAGAATACTTGAATAAGATTTGAAAATAGTTTTTTGGATGTTTTTTAAAAAGATTATTTTTTAAGGATTATTTTCTTATTTGATTAACATTAATGAATGAACCATAGAGGTTGGATTCAGTATGTGATACCATGTTTTGAATGATGATATTGGTTTCTAGTGGGAATAATGGATTCATTTGGTTCAGGTTAACTCCTTGGATGAATTTTTTAACCTTATTTTGAGATTGAATAATGGTTACGATGGTGGTAGGAGATATAAAATACACATGAACCATTCATATTTACTTGTTATTTTATGTTAATCCATGTGTTGATTGTCTATCTATGCATCAAATTTTATCCTTTGGGTTACATAATGTCATATATTGATAATGGATTTAGTTACCTAGCTTTATATTTTCTTTAATGTAACCCCATGGATAGATGGGTGAGGATCAGGTGAGATGTGTCACTATGTGGATTTCTCAGTGGGTGATGGATGGAACTCAAGGATCATGACCCCTGAGGTTACCTTGGTTTATGTTTAGTCTCACCTTACTCTCTAGGAAATATGCTCATTGATATAATAAGAAATGATATCTTATCACACTATGGAAATATAGTGAATCTATTGGAGATGAATGGTTTGAGGTAATATCCTAAATACGGTAGTGTAGGTGATTTAGGGGAATTAGAGAGGTTATTTAGTATGTGTTGGTGGGTGATGAAACTCTATTAGATTTTTTATTATTTAGAAAAATCTATCGAAACATTTTAAATTTTAATTTATTATTTTCTTAGGGTTCATTTTGAGGAAGGTTTTGGGAAATGGTTAAATCTTGATGCATGCATTGATTATTTCATAATCCATATATTATTTTCAAGTCATTTATTATTGGATTTATCCAATTATATATAACATTAATGTATGGTTAAATTTCATTTCATTTATCATCAAGGTTCCATGGATTATAGTTTGGTTGGAATCACGGGAATTAGGAGTATTTATTAAGGAAATAGAATAAGATTTAGGAATCTATTTAATTAATCATATGTATGAATATATATATTATAATGGTAAAATGGATGTGAAAACTATAATAAGGTTTTTAGGTAAGATAGTGTGGGAATATTAATGATATTGTTGGTGTAATTTTATTTGTATTAGAGCATATATGATGGTTGTCAGGTGCCTAACATGTGGTGGATTTATTAGTTAAATATAACTATGTATAATTACATTAAGAATTTTTACATTATAATTTTTGAATGGGTGGTATGTATTTAGTGGGATATTGATGAAGATATTATTGAGATGATCTCAGAAAAAAATATTTTAAACCCAAGTGAGAGTGGATAGTGTTTTTAATGTGTTTTTACCTTGAATTGTGTGGGACCAACATGATGAAATCAGAAATTGTGTTTGTGAAACAAGTAGAGAAAAAAAGAGTTCAAATCTATTTTTTGAAGTTGTGTTCTAACCTCAATTTATCCCCTTGTTTACCTATTAAAACATTATTTAATTTTACTCTCCCACACTCTCACTAATTAGATGAGACCTCACTAATCACCCTCACTGAGAAATTTTATCTTAAGCATTGAAAAGTATTGATAACTGCATCCATTAATCTTACATAGTTGAGTGATTGGATACCTCCAATTAATACTGAATCAACTCATTGCTCACCGTCAAAAGTAGTGAAAGATATCTAGGTGACTTGTAACACCCCGAGATTTTATGAAAAATATTATTTTAATTTCATTAATGTATTTTGTTATATTCTACACCAAGATTACCTTGCGCTATACGCAACACCGTATTAGCTTGCAGTATACGCAACACTATTCTTGGACCGTGTTACACACAATTTTGATAATAGTTATTATACGCAAAATTGAGTATATATATATATATATTAAATGTATAAATGAAATATGGTTGGATTCTGTTATACGAAACAACGAAGGATTCTTTCACAACACGTAACCCTGACTTGGTTTGCATTACACGCAATCGCGACCTTCCTCGATAGTGTGTGTTGTACGCAATACCGGGTTTTAATAAACAATGTTATATTATTATAATATTGTCATGAACTAGCCGTTATGAATAGTATTAACTAAAATTTGAATTTTATAACATTATTTATCATCTTACACATTTCTAGAACATGGTATAAGAACAAAATAAATTTTTCGGGTAAAATAAGTATTTTTCAAAAAAAAATGCAGTTTTGCCGCCTTTGGATGGCGCACCCACTTTAAATCTGGTTTTTGACATGTTTATAAGTTCAATTTGACAAAATAAAATTCTTCTTTGGAATCAAGAAATAAAAATTTGCTTTGGATAAAATTTTCATATTATTCTGGTAACTTTCACATTTTAATGAATAGTAAAAACACGCTATATTTTAATTAAAAACAACTTTTTTCATCATAATATCTTATGTGGTTAAATTATAATATTGAATGGTTTTAAAGTATAAATAGAATATATTTTTACCATTTAATATAATGTATGTCATTAGCATTGATTTTACCATGAATTCGTAAGTTAAATCAATTCAATCTTTTGCAATGTTTTAAACAAAAACCCATTTTTATTCGACAACGGGATTAATTTTAATTTAATTTCTGCAACTTCTGTGTTTTGAATTTTAAAAAATGGATTCCATATTTGGAATCAGTGGGTCCAAATTATGTTAATAGGATACTTTTTATTTTTGGGAATTATGAATAGTAACTACGGTAAATTTTATTTACCATAGTTAAAGGTAAATCAGGTAATTAAGGGTAAATATAATATTTTAAAATTACCCTAACAAATGTCTAAATCCTATTGGATGACTAAAACACGACCCATATCACCTAAGGGTCAGATTAGATTAATTTAATTAAATTTGTTTCAATGAAAATAATTTAATTATTATTAAAACCAAAGAATGTGACAACATGTCACTTTCTTAAATCTTATAAGTATAATAATTTTAATCTAGTTATAAACTTCATGAAACTTCGAACATGAATAGTCTACAGAAATCTAATACAATTATATACATCATAGGAATTTATTTATAATTTTTAGGGATTAAATAATTATCATTTATTATGACACAAAGATGATGCAGTAATTGTCTTATTAATGAAATATTGACATAATTGATGTTATAAATGCCCAAATAAATGTAATTTGAGACTTTTTATGACTTACACTAATTTTATAGGTTACTATGATATATTATTGTTGATTTAATCAGCTTGGTTCGAACATATAATTCTGTTATAACTTTCACAAAAATCATATATCAAATAGTGTCAAAATTGACACAAAATAGTTTTTAAATCAAATATTATATTATTAATTGTTATTTTATTCCTAAAAATCTAAGGTTCGGCCAAATGACTTAGATAAGGATATATATATTAATAATAAACAATTTGGGGTTCTTTTGGCATGTTATAGTAAGTGTATTAACCATATAGTGAAAGAAAACAAAAAGACACGGTAAAAGTTAAATTATTTAACTTAGAGTTAAATCTAATTGATAAGGTTAAAATAATACCCTAAACTTGTCTAAATCCTATTGGTTGATAGTATTTCGACCCATCCCCACTTTAACTTCGAAATAAGACCCTTTGGAACCATTATAAACCGATTTTTACATTAATATAAAATAATATTTTGAGGTATTCCTAAGGTGCCCCTCTCCTCCCTTATAAAAGGACACCTCCTCCCTCTCTTCCTCACACAAATTTGAGCACTCAATCTCGGCCAAACCCTGCCATTTTCTCTTCTCCACTTCCCTAGAATAATCCTAGAGGTTCTGGTCTTCTTCAAAGACCAATTTTAGTGCCCTAAGAGGAGGTCTCAAAGAGGCGCTTCAAAGAAGAGGTAATTACCGTTACCAATTCTTTCATCTTTATTTCTTCTTCCACTTCTTCTTCTTAGGTTGTTTCATTATGAAGTAATAACATCAGTATCACTAATATACTGATATGTTATTATAAGTATGAAACAACCCTATTTCACCATCTATCCATCCTACGGAAAAAGGAAATCATCGTGCGTGCGTACGTACGGAATACCGTCTCCACGCCGTGGTGTAATCTATTTTCCGCCACCACATTAATTGGATGGGTATAATGGTGTAAAGAATAACTATACATAGTTATTACAACATCATATTGATTCTGATATATTGTATAATCCACTCCAATTCAATTCAATATTTATGGAAATGATATCATCGCTCGTGCGTACGTACAGACTACCGTCTCCACGACGCGATGAGATTCATTCTCCATGTTAACCATTTAAGAATGATTATAAAGTATATAAAAGAAATAATAATGAAATATATGACATTATAAAGCTACTGGATTTATGTATATATATATATATATGTATGTCATCTACTTACTTCCATTCAAGACAATAAGGAAAGGAAAACAGCGTTCATGCGTACGTACGGACTACCGTCTCCATGAACGGTGTTTTTCATTTCATTTATCTATCTATTATATATATATATACTGAATATATATGATATATAAATCATATTTTATATTCTTGAAGTAAGTAAATCATGATATAAGTAATAATAATGTCAAGAACAACAAGTCAAAACACCTACGATAAATGAAACGATTTTACCCAAAACGCTTCTTTAACATGGAATTTTCAAAAGAACGGGTAATATAATGTCATAAGTGAACCATATATGATATCATAACAATTAATATGATTCTTTAATAAGTCAATGACATTATTTAAATCATTATACAGGAGGTTCGGACACATACAAAGCAAATCCGACCTAAGGTAAGGGAAATATCACAATCTCATTTTTATCCAAGATTGTTTATTCATAAGTATTTACTGGGGTTTATTTTATCATCCACATCCATGTTCCCTCAATATGTAATATTGTTTCCATCCACTTACAATTGTTTAAATCCAATTTTATCCTTCGATAAGTTTTTATTAAAAGATATGAAAGGAATATTTTGTCGTTTTTCGTATGAGTTACTTTTTGACTTTTCCGACAAAAGTACGAAGAATGTTTTTTTTAACTTATACGACATGAATGGATTTCTAAAACATTATTTCCAAGAAGATTCCTTTACAAGTATTCAAGTTTATTTTTAATCAACTTCTTTTAGTTTAAAATTGTATGACATGTTAAGAAAGGAAAAGTGTTTTTGAAGTAGAAAGGATATTTTCCTCAAGAATGAAGTTCAAGTATTTTATCAAAATTATTTTCCATCTAAGATAATAAAAGGGTTCTGTTTTTATCCCTATTATTACATGGATTTGATTATGTTGTGATGGAAACATTTTTATGAATTCCTTTATCTTATATGAATTGTTTTATGATGTCATGATGTTTATGATTCCCATTTTTATTACATGGGTTATGAAATGATGTATGGTATATGATTTTGTGGCACACATAAGAATGGTATCATTATGAGATGGGTGGGACCTATATCTCCCTCCAATGCATTGGGTAAAGATTTTATATCTCATGAGATAGACATGGTTGAAATGGTAGGTTATACCGGTTCAGTGAAACAGGACTGAAACGAGGGTTACTCGATTCAGAAAGGGACTTTGTCCACTAAGATAGTCTTGGAAATGAGTCTTGAATAACAAGAAATGATTCTCTATGATTATGTGTGAATGCCACAAAGTATAATGTTTTAAGTTATGATTATTGTGATTACATTTCACTGCCATGATTTACCCCATGTTATGAAATTATGATCTCTTTTTCAGGTTAAGATTTCCAAAAGTTATGTGCTTATGTATATGATGTGATTGATATTTCTTTTGTTTACACTTACTGAGCATTTGAGCTCACCCTTTTATGTTTTCTTTTCCCCAGGATATAAAGAATGGTTTTAGGTAAAAAAAGGAAGATCTTTATGGGAGATTTTGAAGATCTTTCACCACGATTAGAAGATTACGTTTCGAGTTTCCAAAGACACTAAACTATTACGATCCTTGTGTGTGTGTTTTTGTTATGTACTAAGTATTTCGCAAATGTAATTTAATGTCAATGTACGTCAATCTTCGGGTCTCTACAGTTGGTATCAGAGGAAAGGTTTAGTCAACCTTTGGAAACTAGGATGCGAGAACTTTAGTGAGATCCCTAGAGATATTTCTAAGGTATGTCTAGGGATGTCCCTAAGGTTAAGTATACGTATAGGTTATAGTACTAGAATTACGCTAACGATCATAGAATTAAACCTAAGATGTTAGATATTGAAGGTACTCCCCCTTTATTATGTTGTTTTCCCTAGCATGATTTTTGCCTCTCACACTATTCTTTTTGGGTTTTAGACGATGGATGGAACCCGAAGGAACCGTGTTGATCAATGCAATGGGCAATGCAATGATTGTCCTCCTGAACAAACAAATGTTATGTGAGATGGAGTGAAAAATCTTATTGCTATACTTACACAAGCTATGAATCATTCTGGACTTCCAAATGAGCAGAGAAGGGAACAATATTCTATTGAGTCCTTCATGAGGCAACGTCCACCTTCTTTCAGTGGGACTTCCGATCCACTTGTTGCTGAACAATGGATCAGTACCACGGAAAAGATATTTTCAGTTCTTCAATGTTCTGAACATGACAAAGTCATCTTAGCAGTGTATCGTTTGGAAGGTGATGCTGATCAATGGTGGAATCTTATTAAGAATACGAGGCAAAGGGATGAAATTTAGTCCATGGAATGGGACGAGTTCAAGAACTTATTTTTCAGTAATTACTTCCCCCGTATTCTTCGAACAAAGATGGAGAAGGAGTTTCTTGAACTAAAGCAAAAAGATGATGAATCTGTTGGTATATACGAAGCGAATTTTACAAGACTTGCAAGGTATGCATCTGTCATTATCATCCAACCTGAAAGTAAAGTTGATCGATTTTTCAGTGGCTTAAAACCAAGTCTTCGAAGGGCATTAGCTATAAGAGACTTCAGTAGCTATGAAGAAATTGTGCGTTGTGCTATCAAGGTAGAAATGGAAGTTGGTGTTATATATCCATCTCATGGTTTTGACAAGAAACGAAAGATGGAGTTCAAGGAGAAATCTCAGAATAATGGTGAAAAGAAGATGAATGTTTCCTTATGCACAAAGTGTGGAAAGAAGCATGGTGAAAATTGTCTTAAAGGGACTAGAAAATGTTTTAAGTGTGGAAAAGAAGGTCATCGAGCAGCTGAGTGTCGAAGTAATGGAAAAAAGGGTTTCTAATGATGTGAATAAAGCAAACACTGCAGAGAACGCACCACCAACACTTCAATGCTTCAAGTGCAAGGAAATGGGGCATTATGCTAATAAATGCCCTAATCCAAGGGTTAGTGATGATCAACATGAGAAACCGCTGAAGGCAAAGGACAAAGGGAAGTCACATGCAATCACTATTGGCAATGTTGAATATGACAACGATGTGGTGGAATGATTAAGTGTTTATGTAATGGGATTCCAAAATAATGTTGTATCATTGAGTATTGCAATATTTATTGATGTGGTATTCAAAGTGATTGAGATATTTTTGGAAATAAGATGATATGCGCATAATGAAGGGAAAACTAGAAAATGAAATGTTTAACAGTATTCATGAGCTCATGATTGATATAAGGACTAAGTGATATCATTGTTTGAGTATATAGAATTTTGAGGATTTTGGTATGTGGAAAGTGTTAACTTTTAACTGCATTCATGTTTTCACTAAGGTATTCAAGAGAATGCATGATTAAGGACTTTGAATTTTTGGAATGTGACCAACAAAACATATCTTATGATCGACGATGGTGTTAAATCTCTGGTAATCGTTTTCACTATGTTATGAGAGTGGACTGCATTATTATGGATAAGCCTAAAGATTGGAATGGATTATGTTGGACATAAGTTAGTATTGTTTAAGGATAGAAGTGTTTTTCGATATTATTGATGGGATGTTATAGTAATGTAGTTTTAGAAAAAGGACAACCTGCAGGACGGGCGACAACCTATCGCGTCGGACAAGGCTGTAGGAATCGAACCCACAACCGAAGTGCGATTGGCCTTTATCACCTACCACTGGCCTACAGGAAGTCCCAATTTAGTAGAAACTAGTTTTATTATATTAATCAGTATGCTATATGAAGTATAAGTCCATTTTAGGAACCATATATGATTAATCTCACTATAGATCGACTTATGTATATAATTTTTGCTAACCTTTTGTTTGAGACAGATGGAATGACCCTTCATTCTATCACATGATCTGCTAACACTTCACGAATAACAAATTCAACTTCATTTATTTAAGAGATGAAGTGGAAATTGTTCAAGGCATGAACAACAGTGAGATTGTACCAAAATAAAGTAAGTATTTATTCTAATTCAAATTTTCAACTTTAGGGAAATGATCTTGAAAACCAAAAATGTTGTCCTAGTGCCCTTATATCCGATGAATCAGATGGTACCCTAGATCATCACAAATTTATGGCTTTGTGATTGCTAGCTTTTCCATAGCCATGTTCTCTACCACTCTCCATCAGAACATGATGGTTAGATTTCTCTTCCATATCCATATTTTCACCTATGTGGAAACCCAGTGATTAGTTTATTTGGGTAACCGTTATGTTTCATACTTTTGTTTTTAAAGATAAGTTTTGGTATTCCTTTTTACGATGTGGGTTTCTATCAAAGAAACTTTCAAATAGTAAACCATTTATAACCCCGACGAATTTCGAGGGCGAAATTCATTTTAAGGGGGGTAGAATGTAACACCCCGACACAACTAGAAAAACAGGTATTTGCGACGGGGCATTTGCGACGGGATCCCATCGCAAATGGCTTGTTGCAACGGGGGCCCGTCGCAAATAGCCCGTTGCTGAAAACGCCATCTCAACTACACTTATTTGCGACGGGCCCGTCGCTAAAGCCTTTTTTTGCTACGGTCATTCGCCCCATCGCAAATAGTATTCCGTATTTTTGTAAAAAACTTTTAAAATAGTTTTTGCGACGGGACCCGTCGCAAATACCTTTTGCGACGGTACCGTCGCAAAAACTATTTAAAAAAAAAATAAAAAACTATTAATAATACCAGTATTTGCGACGGGCATAGTATCCCGTCGCAAATACTATAAATAGTTTTTGCGACGGGTCCCGTCGCAAATACTATTTTTTTTAAAAAAATAAAAAACTATTAATAATACTAGTATTTGCGACGGGATACTATGCCCGTCGCAAATACTATAAAAAAAATAAATTATTAATAAATTATTTTAATTAATATAATAATAGAATTATAATTCACAAATAAAAATAATAAATTATTAATAAATTATTTTAATTAATATGATAATAATAGAATTATAATTCAAAAATAAAAAATAATAGAATATTAAGAAATGATTTAATTAATATAATAATATTAGAATTATAATTCATAAATAAAAAAAATATTAATAAGTTATTTTAATTAATATAAAAATAATATAATTATTTTACATTCAAATATTAAAATAATTCAAGTATTACAAAAAATATAATTAAATTATAATATTATAAAATTTTAATATATATATATAATTTAATATTATAAAATATAAATAATATTATTATTCATATTAATATTGTTATTTAAAAATATAATATTATTAATATTTTATAATGAGACAGAAACTACGAATAGAAAAAAAAATATTTTGATTTCACAAATTTTATAACATAAATACAATCTCTAATCTGAAAAAGGGGGGAGGTGGGGGATCTGCAGATGGTGGTGGAGGAAACTCCATCCCTAAAGCATGAGTGAGTCGGCGCATGTACTCCATCTGCTCCTGATGCTGCTGCTGCCACCGACTCGCATGCTCCTCGTACAGCTGCTGCTGGCGTCGACGCTCCTCCTCATGCTGCTGACGCATCTGCTCCTGCTCCTGTCGGAGACTCTCTATCTGTGTAGTCTGAGATCGCAACTGATCCTCATACTGTGTAGTAGAAGAAGATGCACGAGCTCCTCTCGAGCTGGACGCCGACATCGCAGCACTACCATAATAATCTCCGAGAGTCAGTCGAGAGCCGATACCAACTACGCGGCCCTTCTCGAAGGCATACTGGGTGGCCTGCATCCATGCTGCTTCATCAAACTGACGGGCAGTGGTCTGATCTGATGACTCAGCCTGACTCTCAGGTCGGGTCTGTGACGCTGCGACCTCATATGACTCCTATAGTTGCAATTTAAAATTAAAATTGTGAATATATTATATGCAGTTAATTTTTAAACTTGAAAACAAATAATACTGACCACGATGTGATGCTGACGATCACCTCTGAGCTCCCCAGTAGCAGGATCACTATACATCCTCCGATATACGTCGTACTCTGTAATATCGTGGTGCTCGACAGCCTATAAGAATAAAAAATAAACTGTTAATATTTACAGTTATATAAAATATTTATAAATAATGTACGTACCAGATGCTGTCTATGAGTACTGAAAGAATGACTCCCAGCTCGATGAGTCACCTCCTGTCTCCCCCGATTCTGCCTCCCCACCGATGATCTCCTCTGAAAGGCACCACTCAACCAGTGCGCACATAATCCATCCCATACATGGGATGAAATGTACTCTGGTCGGTGTGCTCTACATGACTCATCAAAATCTGACACTCCTGCTTTCTTCATCGTAGCTTTTCTTAAATTGTGAAAAAACTGACGAAGGCGATCACGCATGGCCACCTCCCATGCCTCGTGGATGGCGTCACGCATGGTATCCTCGATCGGATACCATAAACCCTACAAATAAATCAAAATATCAAGTTAAAAATGAAATAATTTTCAAAATAAAAATTATTTATTTACGTACGTACCAACCAATGGCCGAACATGGCCTGCTGCACATCAATGGGAATCTGCTCCCATGTGGTCCACGACTGAGATAAATAGTTGCGCAAAATAGCGCTGCCCTGTCCGACTACTATATGCAGAAAACTGAAAAAATAATAAACATTTATTATGTGAATAGATTAATGAAATCTTAGTCAAATTCACAGGTTATCACACAGGTTATCACACCTCCGTGTGCGTGGATCAAAGCCAAGACGTGGACATCGCTCGGGGACGGGGTCAGGAATCATCAATCGTGCAAGACCGCGCCCTCTCCGCGTACTCCCTGGAGAGCCTGCAGGCTGAGGGTCATCTTTCATCAACTCATCCGCATCAAAAGTCAGGTCAGCATCCCCCAACTCACGAAATGTGGCGTCGTCCATCTGAAACAGAAAATATTAATGTTAGCAAATAATTGATAATTACTATTATATATACATATATACATATTATGATTGTATATAAATACCATGGAATGCTATCAGTGTTCATATTCATCATCATCTTCATATATGTCAATGTCATCTTCATATTCCTCCTCAACATCATCGATATCCATTTGAGTTACAGTTGCTTCATCTCTTACCATTTCAAATTCATATGTGACATCATTAACATCATCGTCATCATCGACTCTTAAATGTGGGGTGTCGTCATCGATACTCATGTCTCTTTGTAAAAAAGATTGATTTTGAGTACTCTCTTGAAAAACTTCAATTCTTTGCACATCAGTGAAAGCACATTCACTTTGACTAAACTGATTGTCTCGAATTTTGATTTTTATTACACTCCACCAATTAGTCAATTCTCTTGATGTTGCACAGTACTTCGTGTAATAAACTTGATATGCCTGTTGAGCCAATAAGAATGGTTTATTTACTGCGAGAACACTTTTACATTTAATATCGATGATTCCATGAGTCGGATGAACACGCACGCCTCTCTCTGTATCCAACCACCGACATTTGAACATGGTTATGTAATGTTGTCCAAGATAACAAAGTTCAATGATTTCATCAAGTATGCCATAAAAGTCAACTTCATTTTCTCGATGATGAGATCCTCTCAAGTTAACTCCACTGTTCACTGTTTTTTTCGATTCCCCATATGAATGTGTGTGGAATCGAAATCCATTCACCACATATGCATTATAAGTTTTAACAAGTTTGGAAGGTGGGTTACTCAATACACACAGTCGTTTGTCAATTTTATCAGCATGTCGAGACACCTGAAAATTTGTGAAATAATTATCAATATAGTAAACTATACATTTAATGAGATGCTAAAAGATAAAGAATTTATGTTACCAGTTTTTGAAACCACTGAGAGAAATTTTTCAGTCGACGTTCTTCGAGAGCAGCTGCTGTAATTTGTGAAATTTGTTTCTTGATATGATTATCATACAACCTATAAAAACCAAAATTATTTACTGTAACATAAATGATAGAATATTGACTACCATAAGATCCAAACGGACAAAAACCATCAGTGGAACGGCCCAGTCGAACATTTCTAGCTTCTAAAGCAAAGGATGGATGCACTCTATCAAAATGTTTCCATGAATCACCATCGGCTGGATGATTCAAGCATTTATCGGTTGAAATATTCTCTTTATGCCATGACATCATTGTCGCTATATTCTTAGACATGAATAAACGCTGAAGTTTGGATGTAAGCGGAAAATATCTCAACTGTTTTACAGGAATCAAACCAGACTTCCCATGTTGTTCTTCTTTATATCTCAGTTGCCCACATGTGGGACAACTATCCAACGACTCATTTTCCCCAGAATATAAAATGCAGTCATTTGAACATGCATGAATCTTCTGACAAGTAATTCCCAAATTTCGAACCAGCCTCTTACTTTCATAGTAATTTGCAGGTAAAACATTTCCTTCGGGTAACAGTGTTTTCAGCAAAGAAAATATCTGGTCAAAACAGGTGTTTGACATTCCGTTATCTGATTTGATAGCCATAAATTTTGCAACTGCTTCTAATTTGATCATCTTGCAGCCATGATATAATGCATCCTAAGCAGACTTCAACAACTCATAAAATTCAGACGGTACCAACTCAGGATTTGAAGCTATATCAGCCGGAGTTTCTGTATGTTGAACAGATGAACCTGCAACATCATGTACTAAATCTTGAAACAGGGATGGATCCGAAATCATGTTGGTATCACCTGCTCTGGAACTACGTTCACCGTGTTGATACCAAAAAACATAATCTGGTTGAAAACCAAAACGCAAGAGATGTTCCCCCACTTTGTCAAACGTGTCGAACGTTCTCAATGCACATTTTCTACAAGGGCATTTTATTTTTCCTTCTGAAACAAATTCTGGATTTGATGCCGCAAATGATAAAAAAATCTCCACACCCTCTATATATACTGGATTTAAACCAGAACCATTTGGATTTCTACGTTGATTTATCCATATGCGGCCATCTAATAATGACTGTTGACGACCTCGTTGTTCCATATTTTTCTATAAAATATAAAATCATTACTGATTTTGAATAATTTGTTAGAAAAAACACTCAAGAAAGGATTGAATATACTGAGAATAAAGCAAAACTTGTTACAAATATTGATAATTTTAATATTATATTTATTTTTTATTTTTTTTCATAATACTAATATAATTTTTTCATAAATATTAATTATATAATAATAACATTATTACATTATTAGTATATTTTATTATTAATATTAAAATAATATAATTTTCTATATTATATACAATTCTCCTTTCATTTGTGTGTTTAACATTCTGTCTCCACATGTAATATTGACATTCACTTTCACCTCTCCATTGGTGAGTAGGTTGATAATTTTGAAAAAGAATGCCAATATTACATGTGGAGACAGAAAACACACAGAAAAAAAGAGAATTGTATATAATATAGAAAATTATATTATTTTAATATTAATAATAAAATATACAAATAATGTAATAAGGTAATTATTTCTAATTATTGGTAATTATTCCAAATTATTGGTAATTATTCTAAATTATTGGTAATTATTCCAAATTATTGGTAATTATTCCAAATTATTGGTAATTATTCCAAATTATTGGTAATTATTCCAAATTATTGGTAATTATTCCAAATTATTGGTAATTATTCATAATTTTTGGTAATTATTCCTAATTATTGGTAAATAGTGGTAATTATTGATAAATATTGGTAAATATTGGTAAATATTGGTAAATATTGGTACTTATTGGAAAATATTGGTAATTATTGGTAATTATTGGAAAATATTGGTAATTATTGGTAATTATTGGAAAATATTGGAAAATATTGGTAATTATTTGTAATTATTGGTAATTATTGGTAATTATTGGTAATTATTGGTAATTATTGGTAATTATTACTAATTATTGGTAATTATTACTAATTATTGGTAATTAATACTAATTATTGGTAATTATTACTAATTATTGGTAATTATTCATAATTATTACTAGTTATTGGTAATTATTACTAATTATTACTAATTATTACTAATTATTCCTAATTATTACTAATTATTCCTAATTATTAGTAATTATTGGTAATTATTGCTAATTATTGTTAATTATTACTAATTATTGCTAATTATTCGTAATTATTGGTAATTATTGGTAATTAATACTAATTATTGGTAATTATTCCTAATTATTGGTAATTATTGGCAATTATTGGCAATTATTGGCAATTATTGGCAATTATTGGTAAGTATTGTTAATTATTACTAAATATTGGTAATTATTGGTAATTATTACTAATTATTACTAATTATTGTTAATTATTACTAATTATTGGTAATTATTGGTAATTATTGGTAATTATTGGTAATTATTGGTAATTAATACTAATTATTGGTAATTAATACTAATTATTGGTAATTAATACTAATTATTGGTAATTAATAATAATTATTACTAATTATTGGTAATTATTACTAATTATTCCTAATTAATACTAATTATTCCTAATTAATACTAATTATTCCTAATTAATACTAATTATTCATAATTATTACTAATTATTACTAATTATTACTAATTATTACTAATTATTGGTAATTATTACTAATTATTACTAATTATTGCTAATTATTACTAATTATTACTAATTATTCCTAATTATTAGTAATTATTGCTAATTATTACTAATTATTGCTAATTATTACTAATTATTGCTAATTATTACTAATTATTGCTAATTATTACTAATTATTGCTAATTATTGCTAATTATTGTTAATTATTGCTAATTATTGCTAATTATTGGCAATTATTGGTAATTATTGGCAATTATTGGCAATTATTGGCAATTATTGGTAAGTATTGTTAATTATTACTAAATATTGGTAATTATTGGTAATTATTACTAATTATTACTAATTATTGTTAATTATTACTAATTATTGGTAATTATTGGTAATTATTGGTAATTATTGGTAATTATTGGTAATTATTGGTAATTAATACTAATTATTGGTAATTAATACTAATTATTGGTAATTAATACTAATTATTGGTAATTAATAATAATTATTACTAATTATTGGGAATTATTACTAATTATTCCTAATTAATACTAATTATTCCAAATTAATACTAATTATTCCTAATTATTACTAATTATAACTAATTATTACTAATTATTAGTAATTATTGGTAATTATTACTAATTATTACTAATTATTTGTAATTATTACTAATTATTGCTAATTATTGCTAATTATTGCTAATTATTGCTAATTATTGCTAATTATTGCTAATTATTGCTAATTATTGCTAATTATTGCTAATTATTGCTAATTATTGGTAATTATTGCTAATTATTCCTAATTATTGCTAATTATTGGCAGTTATTGCTAATTATTCCTAATTATTGCTAATTATTGTTAATTATTTCTAATTATTGCTAATTATTGGCAGTTATTGCTAATTATTGGCAGTTATTGCTAATTATTGGCAGTTATTGCTAATTATTGGCAGTTATTGCTAATTATTGGCAGTTAGTGCTAATTATTGGCAGTTATTGCTAATTATTGGCAGTTATTGCTAATTATTGGCAGTTATTGGTAATTATTGGCAGTTATTGGTAATTATTGGCAGTTATTGGTAATTATTGCCACTTATTGTTAATTATTGCTAATTATTACTAATTATTGGTAATTATTGGTAATTATTGGTAATTAATACTAATTATTGGTAATTAATACTAATTATTGGTAATTAATACTAATTATTGGTAATTAATACTAATTATTGGTAATTAATACTAATTATTGGTAATTAATACTAATTATTGGTAATTATTACTAATTATTGGTAATTATTACTAATTATTGGTAATTATTACTAATTATTGGTAATTATTACTAATTATTGTTAATTATTACTAATTATTGGTAATTATTACTAATTATTGGTAATTATTACCAATTATTGGTAATTATTACTAATTATTGGTAATTATTACTAATTATTGGTAATTATTACGAATTATTGGTAATTATTACGAATTATTGGTAATTTTTCCTAATTTTTCCTAATTTTTCCTAATTTTTGGTATTTATTGCTAATTATTGCTAATTATTGCTAATTATTGCAAATTATTGGTAATTATTGGTAATTATTGGTAATTATTGGTAATTATTGGTAATTATTGGTAATTATTGGTAATTATTGGTAATTATTGGTAATTATTGGTAATTATAGGTAATTATTGGTAATTATTGGTAATTATTCCTAATTATTCCTAATTATTCCTAATTATTCCTAATTATTCCTAATTATTACTAATTATTCCTAATTATTCCTAATTATTCCTAATTATTACTAATTATTACTAATTATTCCTAATTATTCCTAATTAGTACTAATTATTACTAATTATTCCTAATTATTACTAATTATTCCTAATTATTACTAATTATTCCTAATTATTATTAATTATTATTAATTATTGGTAATTATTGGTAATTATTGGTAATTATTACTAATTATTGTTAATTATTGGTGATTATTCCAAATTATTGGTAATTATTACTAATTATTGGTAATTATTACTACTTATTGGTAATTATTACTAATTATTGGTAATTATTACTAATTATTGATAATTATTACTAATTATTACTAATTATTGGTAATTATTACTAATTATTACAAATTATTCTTAATTTTTGATAATTATTGATAATTGTTCCTAATTATGAGTAATTAAATGAATAATTATCAATAATTAGAAATAATTACCAATAATTACAAATAATAACATTATTAATATATTTTATTATTAATATTAAAATAATATAATTTTCTAATTTATGTACAATTCTCCTTTCATCTGTGCGTTTTCTATCTCCACATACAAATAATACATGTGAAGACAACAAACACACAGATGAAAAAAGAATTGTATATATATAAAAAATTATATTATTTTAATATTAATAATAAAATAAACTAATAATGTAATAATATTATTATTCCTAATTGTTGGTATTTATTACTAATTATTAATATTTATTCTTAATTATTAAAAATTATTACTAATTATTCCTAATTACCATTAACTATAAACAATACTAATAATTTAAATTTATTAAGTAATAAAACAATGTAAACATAATTAAATTACAACAAATTAAGAATAATTGAAACTAATAAAAAATTAAAAATAAATAAAAAATTAAAATGAACATAAATACCTTGAAAATTGATCTGCTCTGGTCGTTCTTCAAAACTTTAATATCAGCTCCGGAGAAAAAAATTAAACTGGAAAAAAACTGAACTATAGAAATATAATTTTGAGAGAAGGAGAAGATAAGGAATGAGAATGAAATTAAAAAAACGGATGGGGGTATTTATAGGTTAGATTATTTGCGACGGTGCCCGTCGCAAATACCTTAGCCAACATTTATTACGGTCAACGGGTAAATAGTTATTTGCGACGGGACCCGTCGCAAATAACCACCTGCCGACATACTATTTGCGAAGGGGGAATATTCCCGTCGCAAATACCTTTTACCGCCGCCGGTTATTTGCGACGGGAATATTCTCCCGTCGCAAATAAGTTTCCCGCGATTTGGCGCGCAAACCGCGCCAGTCCTTTTGCGACGGGAAAAGATATCCCATCGCAAAAGGCTACTTATTTGCGACGGGCAAATAACCCCGTCGCAAATAAATTTTTCACGGGACTATTTGCGACGGGATTTATTCCCGTCGCAAATAACCCGTCGCAAATGCCCTTTTTTCCTGTAGTGCGAGATTTTATGAAAAATATTATTTTAATTTCATTAATGTCTTTTGTTGTATTCTACACCAAGATTACCTTGCGCTATACGCAACACCGTATTAGCTTGCAGTATACGCAATACTATTCTTGGACCGTGTTACACACAATTTTGATAATAGTTATTCTACGCAACATTGAGTATATATATATTAAATGTATAAATGAAATATGGTTGGATTCTGTTATACGAAACAACGAAGGATTCTTTCACAACACGCAACCCTGATTTGGCTTGCATTACACGCAATCACGACCTTCCTCGATAGCGTGTGTTGTACGCAATACATGGTTTTAATAAACAATGTTATATTATTATAATATTGTCATGAACTAGCCGTTATGAATAGTATTAACTAAATTTTGAATTTTATAACATTATTATTCATCTTACACATTTCTAGAACATGGTATAAGAACAAAATAAATTTTTCGGGTAAAATAAGTATTTTTCAAAAAAATGCAGTTTTGCCGCCTTTGGATGGCGCACCCACTTTAAATCTGGTTTTTGACATGTTTATAAGTTCAATTTGACAAAATAAAATTCTTCTTTGGAATCAAGAAATAAAAATTTGCTTTGGATAAAATTTTCATATTATTCTGGTAACTTTCACATTTTAATGAATAGTAAAAACACGCTATATTTTAATTAAAAACAACTTTTTTCATCGTAATATCTTATGTGGTTAAATTATAATATTGAATGGTTTTAAAGTATAAATAGAATATATTTTTACCATTTAATATAATGTATGTCATTAGCATTGATTTTACCTTGAATTCGTAAGTTAAATCAATTCAATCTTTTGCAATGTTTTAAACAAAAACCCGTTTTTATTCGACAACGGGATTAATTTTAATTTAATTTCTGCAACTTCTGTGTTTTGAATTTTAAAAAATGGATTCCATATTTGGAATCAGTGGGTCCAAATTATGTTAATAGGATACTTTTTATTTTTGGGAATTATGAATAGTAACTACGGTAAATTTTATTTACCATAGTTAAAGGTAAATCAGGTAATTAAGGGTAAATATAATATTTTAAAATTATCCTAACAAATGTCAAAATCCTATTGGATGACTAAAAAACGACCCATATCACCTAAGGGTCAGATTAGATTAATTTAATTAAAATTTTTTCAATGAAAATAATTTAATTATTATTAAAACCAAAGAATGTGACAACATGTCACTTTCTTAAATCTTATAAGTATAATAATTTTAATCTAGTGATAAACTTCATGAAACTTCGAACATGAATAGTCTCCAGAAATCTAATACAATTATATACATCATAGGAATTTATTTATAATTTTTAGGGATTAAATAATTATCATTTATTATGACACAAAGATGATGCAGTAATTGTCTTATTAATGAAATATTGACATAATTGATGTTATAAATGCCCAAATAAATGTAATTTGAGACTTTTTATGACTTACACTAATTTTATAGGTTACTATGATATATTAGTGTTGATTTAATCAGCTTGGTTCGAATATATAATTCTTTTATGACTTCACACAAATCATATATCAAATAGTGTCAAAATTGACACAAAATAGTTTTTAAATCAAATATTATATTATTAATTGTTATTTTATTCCTAAAAATCTAAGGTTTGGCCAAATGACTTAGATAAGGATATATATATTAATAATAAACAATTTAGGGTTCGTTTGCCATGTTATAGTAAGTGTATTAACCATATAGTGAAAGAAAACAAAAAGACACGGTAAAAGTTAAATTATTTAACTTAGAGTTAAATCTAATTGATAAGGTTAAAATAATACCCTAAACTTGTCTAAATCCTATTGGTTGATAGGATTTCGACCCATCCCCACTTTAGCTTCGAAATAAGACCCTTTGGAACCATTATAAACCGATTTTGACATTAATATAAAATAATATTTTGAGGTATTCCTAAGGTGCCCCTCTCCTCCCTTATAAAAGGACACCTCCTCCCTCTCTTCCTCACACAAATTTGAGCACTCAATCTCGGCCAAACTCTGCCATTTTCTCTTCTCCACTTCCCTAGAATAATCCTAGAGGTTCTGGTCTTCCTCAAAGACCAATTTTAGTGACCTAAGAGGAGGTCTCAAAGAGGCGCTTCAAAGAAGAGGTAACTACCGTTACCAATTCTTTCATCTTTATTTCTTCTTCCACTTATTCTTCTTAGGTTGTTTCATTATGAAGTAATAACATCAGTATCACTCATATACTGATATGTTATTATAAGTATGAAACAACCCTATTTCACCATCTATCCATCCTACGGAAAAAGGAAATCACCGCGCGTGCGTATGTACAGAATACCGTCTCCACGCCGTGGTGTAATCTATTTTCCGCCACCACATTAATTGGATGGGTATAATGGTGTAAAGAATAACTATACATAGTTATTACAACATCATATTGATTCTGATATATTGTATAATCCACTCCAATTCAATTCAATATTTATGGAAATGATATCATCGCTCGTGCGTACGTACGGACTACCGTCTCCACGACGCGATGAGATTCATTCTCCATGTTAACCATTTAAGAATGATTATAAAGTATATATAAGAAATAATAATGAAATATATGACATTATAAAGCTACTGGATTTATGTATATATATATATATTTATGTCATCTACTTACTTCCATTCAAGACAATAAGGAAAGGAAAACATCGTTCATGCGTACGTACGGACTACCGTCTCCATGAACGGTGTTTTTCATTTCATTTATCTATCTATTATATATATATATACTGAATATATATGATATATAGATCATATTTTATATTCTATAAGTAATTAAATCATGATATAAGTAATAATAATGTCAAGAACAACAAGTCAAAACACCTACGATAAATGAAACGATTTTACCCAAAACGCTTCTTTAACATGGAATTTACAAAAGAACGGGTAATATAATGTCATAAGTGAACCATATATGATATCATAACAATGAATATGATTCTGTAATAAGTCAATGATATTATTTAAATCATTATACAGGAGGTTCAGACACATACGAAGCAAATCCGACCTAAGGTAAGGGAAATATCACAATCTCATTTTTATCCGAGATTGTTTATTCGTAAGTATTTATCGGGGTTTATTTTATCATCCACATACATGTTCCCTCAATATGTAATATTGTTTCCATCCAATTACAATTGTTTAAATCCAATTTTATCCTTCGATAAGTTTTTATTAAAAGATATGAAAGGAATATTTTGTCGTTTTTCGTACGAGGTACTTTTTGACTTTTCCGACAAAAGTACGAAGAATGTTTTTTTTAACTTATACGGCATGAATGGATTTCTAAAACATTATTTCCAAGAAGCTTCCTTTACAAGTATTCAAGTTTATTTTTAATCAAATTATTTTAGTTTAAAATTTTATGACATGTTAAGAAAGGAAAAGTGTTTTTGAAGTAGAAAGGATATTTTCCTCAAGAATGAAGTTCAAGTATTTTATCAAAATTATTTTCCATCTAAGATAATAAAAGGGTTCTGTTTTTATCCCTATTATTACATGGATTTGATTATGTTGTGATGGAAACATTTTTATGAATTCCTTTATCTTATATGAATTGTTTTATGATGTCATGATGTTTATGATTCCCATTTTTATTACATGGGTTATGCAATGATGTATGGTATATAATTTTGTGGCACACATAAGAATGGTATAATTATGAGATGGGTGGGACCTATATCTCCCTCCAATGCATTGGGTAAAGATTTTATATCTCATGAGATAGACATGGCTGAAATGGTAGGTTATACCGGTTCAGTGAAACAGGACTGAAACGAGGGTTACTCGATTCAGAAAGGGACTTTGTCCACTAAGATAGTCTTGGCAATGAGTCTTGACTAACAAGAAATTATTCTCTATGATTATGTGTGAATGCCACAAAGTTTCATGTTTTAAGTTATGATTATTGTGATTACATTTCACTGCCTTGATTTACCCCATGTTATGAAATTATGATCTCTTTTTCAGGTTAAGATTTCCAAAAGTTATGTGCTTATGTATATGATGTGATTGATATTTCTTTTGTTTACCCTTACTGAGAATTTGAGATCACCCTTTTATGTTTTCTTTTCCCCAGGATATAAAGAAAGGTTTTAGGTAAAAAAAAGGAAGATCTTTATGGGAGATTTTGAAGATCTTTCACCACGATTAGAAGATTATGTTTCGAGTTTCCAAAGACACTAAACTATTACGATCCTTGTGTGTGTGTTTTTGTTATGTACTAAGTATTCCGAAAATGTAATTTAATGTCAATGTACGTCAATCTTTGGGTCTCTACATGACTTGTGTGTAAAAAATATAGAGTGACAGAAGAGTAATTCAAATTCCTAGAATAATGGTAATATCCCACTATCTAAAACAACCATACACTTATGGAGAGATAAATAGAATAGAATAATCAATTAAAATAAGAATTCATTTGTAGGGGTAAAGGGATTCTCCTCAACCTGACCAATAAGGGCCTAGTGTTCCATAAATAGAGTAATTACATCAACAAAAAAGAAAATAAATGCAACAAATAATTGGTTGATCAGTGAAAAATACTCCTCTAATCTCCCTTATATAGTGAAAATTCAAATTTTTATTTATATACTCAGGATCTTCTTATGTAATTTATCATCTATACACCTCACATGATTTAAATGAAAATCTTATTTTTCCTCCATTGAATATTTTGATTCTAGAATATTCTTGGTTTTCAATACCCAAATAAAATTCCTTTGATGGCTATGACATGCCTAAATCGAGGGTCCAAATTCATCTGTTATAAGTCTCAAACATCCTTAGCTCATCTCTGCTCAACTCCATGATCAACATCTTCTTCTTAGGTAATATGAGTTACACTTAGAATATTGAGAGTTCCCATTAAAGATTTAGATAGACTATAGTAATAAGAACTGATTTTAGGTCAGAATCCATTCATTTTGGGAATTTAATTATTTTTAACCCCACGACTAGGAATTTGAAAATACTGAAGTTATACATGGATGAAATATCCTATAGGAATAAATACCATACAATATGTTAATGGAGGGAAATATCCCACAGAAAGTGGTAGAGTCATAAACACTGGTAATAAAGGAAAATCTCTTAAAAATCACTTGAAATAACCTATGTAGGGAGAAAATGTCTTAAGGGTGGTGAAATGTCTTATGAGGATCAAGACTTAACCATTTTCTCAATCTAGAAATATCCTATATAGAGGATAAATGTCATATGATCTTGGAAAATTCTTATGTGGATCTAATTGGTTGAGTGATATATCATATAGGGAGTCCAAAACAATTGTGGCCTTGAAATATCATATATGAGGATAAGTCTCATACGTGACATGAAAAAATCTTAAAAAATCCCAATGAATTTGAATTTTTTTTAACTCGTAACCCATGAAAACACAACAATTAGTGTAGGATTTTTCTGAAATAAATTCAAAATGGTTTAAAACTATTAAAAACAGAAGTATAATCCTTCAAATAATGAAATTATAGAATGAAAAAATAAATGTATGTCTTGTTCAATTAAATCCATGAAATTAATATACCATTAAAACTCAAGTTTAAATCCATTTAGAAAATTAATTCCAGATTCAATAAATTAGAAAAAATGAATAATTTACTTGGGTTCTAGATCAATTAGTGGGTTATTATCAATGAAAAACAATAAAATACTAAGGAAAATATTTTCTCTTATCACTACCCCACACTTACATTATTATAGTCCCTATAAATACAAAGAACACAACTTATTAAAATGCTAGTCCTAACTAGGTTCAAATACATATAATAGAAAATAAGAAAGAAAATATTATTTCATTTTTGGGAATTCAATGCCTCTTATTTGAATCAAACTCACTGATTCACATTAATTAAATTCAAAATTCTTTTTCCAAGAGTGAAATAAATTATATTTTAGTGGAATTAAAACATTAACAAGGAGAGCTTTCAATTATAACTGTCCCCATAGTTTTCTCAGTCACAAGTTCAATTTTTAACTTCCTTGATACAACTCAAATAAAATTATTATAATTCAATTTCACATTATTTATTTGGTTTCAATATTACCCACAATTTAATCCATTCATTTTTTATAATTATTAAATTATTTTAATTTTTCCCAACTATATTTATAAAAATCACTTACTAGGTGTAAAATGGAATTTATTTTCCAAACACCAAGTGCCTAATCATATCAAAAAATCATTGTATGATCCTAATTACACATTTTACTCTAGTTTAAAAGGAATTATATGACAATATTTTGAGTTGGATCTCTGAGGTGATATTTTTTATAAAGGGAAAGTTACCTTGGTTTATGTTTAAAAATATTATTTTATTATGTTATAATTTTGATTCTACCAAATATCTTTACTATCTCACTACTTTTTCTATTTATAAAAGAAAAATTTTATGAAAATATGGAACATATTCACTCATCAATTATACAAATTTAGTAATTTTAGAATTAGTAAATCCTCAAAAATAGAATGAAATATTCAAATTGGAAGGAAAACACTGTGATTCATATTTACTAGCCTAAAAAAACTAAAAATATAAATTATAAAAGAAAAAATCATACCTAAATTATTTATAGATTATAAAAAAAACTTTTTCAACAAAACATTTTTCTTTATTTCAAGGCAAAGACACCTATAAATAGGAAAAAATATAAATGTCAAAAAAAATTACATATTAAGATATGTTTTCCTATCCCACACAATTATATTAGACCTCAATTTTAATGAATTTAAATTTGAAATATTAAAAGAAATAATATATTTAAAGAGTGTGTATCTAGAATAATATGAAAGAGATAAATGACCTGGAAGATCCTTATTCAAAAGTAGCAAGTAGGAGTTTAGAATCCACTCTTGGTTCCTTTAAAAAATATTCATAAAATTGATCAATATGCCGTTAATTTACTTTAAATAGTTTCTATAAGTCATCTAATTTGATTTAAATGACCCTAAAATGAAATATATTAGTTACTAATAAAGGTCCACTCCAATTGGAATAAAGTTTACCATGCACAAGATTCACCCATGAGAAGAATAATAACACTTTATCTCCAAGTCAAAAGTCTCATTTCTGAATAATTATATCATGGGAAGATCTATAATTATCTTTCTATAGTAGGTAATACTTATTATATTTCCTCACCATCTCCTCTAGTTTCATAATTTGGAGCTTCATTTTCTCTTTATCTTTGTTGATCTCCAGATTCTATAAATAACAATGTTTTTATGGATTTTGAAATGAGAAAAAAAATTGAATTTTCTCTTTTAGATTATAATGAGAGGTAAAATGGTCTTACCCATCTTTCATATGATCTTTGACAATTTTTATGATTTCTCTATTGGTCTTTGAATAGGGTGTTTACCCTAGGATATGAGTTTGGTGGAATTTTGATCCATTCAAATTTTCACGGAATAATTAGTGTTTAATATTTTATTAATTAAATATTAATTTATTCACACACATTTAATGATGATATATTTTTAATAGAGAATAATATTGAGATTACAACTTTTTAGTTGATAATTGAATGGGTTTTTCTCCAAGGTGAGGCATAAACTCATGTGGGACATCAGGCCTAGGCCATGTTTTCTGTTTATTTTATTTTATTTTTTTTATTTTTCTTTCCATTTTCTTTATATTTTATATTTTATTCCCTATTTATTTTTTTTAATACCGCTCGATCTCTTGTGTTACATGATTGAGAGAGGTATAGGGAGAGAAGAGGGAGAGGGAGGAGGAATCACTGCCCATGTAGTCGTTGTTGATCTAGATCAAGCATCGGTGAGTGTGTGGGTCGAATCTAGTGAACATATATGATGTTTTACACCCAAAGGTTGGAAATTTTTAATGTTTTACCATAATACCCATATATTTTTTACTTTTAAGTGTTAATTTCCCATCATGATTTCTAGGGACCCCTCAGGATTCGATATATATCTATTTTGGGTAAAACAGTGGTTTCAGACCAATTGTAGGTGTTTTCCATTCAAAAATCCTGATCACACTATGTGTGGTTTCATGAAAAAAATACCTTTTACTATTACTTTTTAGGGAAGAGGATACAAATTTTTCTACATGGAATGTAGTATGGAGGATACCCTAATAGGGTCTATCAGTGTGTGGTTGAGTACATGGTTAGGTAGCCCATGTTGTGGCATGTGCCATGTGAGGTACATAGCTGGAACCCATATGGAGTACATGGATTATAGGAGTAAACACCCATGTGGAACACATGGACATGACATGTGTGGTACATGAGTAGGTACCCATGTATAGTACACACCTTGTAGAGTAATAAAACGCCACGTACTTCGGTTTTACAAGCCAATTTTATCTAAAGTAAATGACAAGGTGGATCTTTGAGTGTACACACCATGTACTCAAGTATACACACTACATACTACTACCTTGTTACCCATTTTATTATTTTGGGTTATTTTTACACCCTATAGTCAAAATTAGAAAATATATGAGTTTGGTTTGAGTTTTTACACATAGAACCCAATGGTTGAGCCATTGGGGAATTTTAAGGAATTATAATAGGTGATTAGGGTGAGAGAGATATGATGGAGAGGTTCTTCCTATAGTAAATAGAAACTAGTAGTCTCTTAAGGGTGATACATGGGCTGATATCCAACTTAGGTTCATGAGAACGGTTAGAGGACATGTCATAGGATTTCTTAGGTCTTTTGCTGGTGTAACGTGGGATAACCTCTGGATAGAGGGGTATGAATACGACCTAAGGAGAGGAATAGGTTAGGTGTTTTGGAAAACCTAGAGAGGGAACTTAAAATAAGATGAGATATAATACATCTCCCTTAAATGATATTTAAATGTATTTTCCCTTGATTCCAAGAGGTCGTTTTGTGTATTGATACTTCCAAAAAGTGTTTTTACCCTAAGAGATGGGTGTTGTCCTGGGATACTAGTTTGTAACCGAGGATCCAAAGAAGGATGCCTTTGCTTATGATCTAAGCTAAAGGATACCATGTGGGATACCTCCCCTTATGTACTGATACTACGGATCCAAAGAGGGATTTCTCTGATGGTGTTTTGACCCAGAGGATCCAAAGAGGGATTCCTCCACTTGTGAACCAATTCTAAGGATCCTAAGAGGGATGCATATGATTTCATTCTAACTTATTAGATCTCAATAGATACACATCTATGTATGTGTTAACCTTAAGGATTCTAAAGGAGATTCCTTTCCTCTATTTTGAGCTAGGGGAACCAGTGGGTGCCTTGGTCATTGACCGAACATGAGTGAATGTGTTATGGGCTTGGGTGGAGATGATAAAGGATGCCACATTAGAAACCATACCAAATTTTGAGCCCAAAGGTCTTTGATAGTGGTGATGGATTTATACATTCATCCAACTTCACCCTTTTATTCATGCTTTCACATAGTTACCATTGATATAGCTATGGATGCCACATGTGATACTTATAACTCATCCTATGTTCCTAATGTGTTGTGATGGAATGGTGGGGAATCCTAGAGGCACTTATTAGGATATAATTTATGATACTTATATTAATTTATTCTACCAATATATGAATTCATAAAATCTCTTAGATTCCTCCTCATAGAGCCTTGGTTGCCTATTGAGCTCAATATCCAACATATGGTGCCTCCATTACCAGAATTCATAGTGCCTCTAGGATTCCTCCCTACACTGAAAAAAATATGTTGCTGAGTGCATCTTTAAAAACCCTCTTAGTTAGAATATTACCCAATATACCTATAATTCTAGGATATTGGTGATTATAGTGGTTTCTAGGTGGATTTATTTCCCTTGATCACTGGATTCATGTTATTGGAGTATTTTGAGTTGTCATCTCATATCCAGAGAGTATTACTTATATATTACCAAATGGTTACCCCCCATAGGAATTCATTCTAGTTTATGAAGTCTTGATTGCCTATGGAATAGGGCCTAGGAATATAACATTGTATTGGAATAAGAAAAATTGATATGTTTGTTTTGTTACACTGGTTACTCATACCTTGAGTTGTATACTTAGGATGCCTAGGATTATAATGGATTACTTACTTACATAATGTTCTATTGATACCTATAATTATAATTTTATATTTAGTGTATGTGAGTACGAGTGATCCTGGGGCTAGGAAACGTATTCCCTTATGGTGATGTTGCTTGATAAAAGGTACTTATGACACTATCCAAAGTAGGTATAGTCAATTGGGGTCATGGTACTGAGGATAAAAAGTGGTTTTATTTATTTTATTCCAATTATGTCTTAGATATTCCAGGGATATTTCATGAGCATGTAATTTTGACAACTGTTTATAAGTTCACCATTGGGTGTGGCCTACTGAGATTTATTTCTCACTCCCTATACATGTACCTTTGTGTGCATACTGACCTTATATATTCTTTCAAGATAATAAAGGATTAATGGTAGATAGGGAAGAGGAATAGGGTAGTATGAATGAGAGGAGCCACTCATATGGAGTATAGTGATTGGGACAGAGTAGCTTGACAGAGTTTTGGAGACCAGCTATGTGGTATGGCTTAGAGTTAGTAGCATAGCCTTGTGTATTTATTTTTAGTTACTTATACTATATATGTGATCATCCTAGTAGGAAATTTATTTTTGAATATATGACATGGATATTTGGGCCTTTATCGCATTTCATTCATTATTACAGCCTTGTTTATATTTATTTCTTCCACACTCTGATTATTTTCTGTTATGGATGACGTTTGGTTATTTCTTTTATTTGTCTTACTCTAATGTGGGGGTATACTCTCTCCACAGATACACCCTAGGCCCTCACTGCTAGTCGGCGTCCTCTAGCATATGGGGAGGTGTGTTTGAGGCATTTTGATGAACTTATTTGCCTACATCTCATAGGTTGAGCTAGGGAAGGATGTGAAAAGGTGGTATTGGAGGGGTTACTTTCCTATTTTTTACTATTTGGGACATAGTAGGCATGAGTATTAAGAAAATTTCAGAGTCTGTGATGGATATTGAATTGGTGTGTCAAGAAAAATTTTCCCAGTATGAAGTACATATTACTAAGGATATAGGATTAATGTCCTTGGTTTGCGATGTTATTGTTATGTTTGATATTTTACTTGATGAATGCACATGGATATTTGAGGTTGATTATTTATGATGTATTTATGGTCTTGGACCATTGGAAAGAGACTAGTGAATTGATTTTGACTATTGTCCAATAGAGGTAAGAGTTGTCTCATGCATCATATTTGGCTTGTAGGGTCCACTTGTTATAGTTCTGTTAGTGTTTTATTTTATTACTAATGATGAGGATAACTATTTAAAATGTAAACAACAACATAAATAGTGTTTTTTGATATGTGTTATTCATGGAATTATACTCAGTTAGACTACCTTTTTAATATTCTTCTATGATAGTCTATGTATACTAAGTCATGATGTTAATTAGAGATGGTAATGTTGATGTAGTTCCTCATGAACAAGAGGTTAAATGACCCTTAGTATGTCAGAATGGTTACTTAGTACCTCATTAGTAACTTTAGTAGGTTACTTGGGGTATTAAATTACTTATATAGGGACCATTTAGAGAACCATGTAAGTACTCAGTTCTCTTTTCTTGACCCTGGTAATCTAGACTTGACACTAAATTTCATTATATTAACCCTTGTAGGTCAAATTTAGTAGCTAATTCCTTTCTATCAGACCATTTGTGGGTGTATTATTTTCAGGTGAGGTTAAATAAAAATTCATAAAAACCTATATAGAGCTTTACCATCTAGATTTCTATGATATTTTACTTAAACAACCTTAGTTTATGGTTATCTAGTCAGATCATCCAATTCGATTTCAATAGGTACTTGAATGATTTATAGTGACCTAGAACCATAAGGGTGTATTATATTATATAGATACCCTATGAGTTTCAGTTCATTATCCTTCTACTTTAACATTGTGACCTCTAGGGAGAAGTTCCTTATGAGGATGATCATAGAGGATTAGATCCTAGTAGGCCAATGCTTGGTAAGTGATTCTTTAAGTGATCTAGGAATTAAATTCCCACCTTAAGTTAATAGTTTATCAATGGGTTTCAATTAAATGGGTTTCCAATTACAACTAATAGGGTGTTTTAATTTATAAATTGGAATTAAAAACCTATATAATAGAAACCATGTATTCATGTTTTGACCCTCATCGGTTGATTTTGTCCTTACATGACTTTATTTTCACCTACTTAGAGTGTGTTTTCATGCATGTTAGATGTCATGTAATAGTTGAGGTGGGAATGATGTTTTTTTACCATGAATTATGAGTAAATTACAATCTACCTATGAGATCTATGGACTAGGTTGTGAGAACAAGTGATACTTACTGATACCTAACTGGTATAGAGATATGGGAGATCTAGAGTCCCTTAGTTGCGACCAAGACCTTATTGAGTCAGTTCTTGGTGTTATAGGGTAACCTGTTAGAATAATTATCCCCAATTTAGTATATGAGTTAAATAAAGTAGTGTGTTCAAAAAATTTCATTTATAATTATTCATGGGAGGTACTTACATGATGTAGTCAAGTTAGGGGATACCTTTGTTTCTTATAAGTTGAAGCACCTTGAGTTCTTGTACTTCTGGAAGGCAGGAACGTAAGGATGACTTTCCTTGGTGTTTCTATATGGGATTTAGGATTGAAATAAGAGAATTTTAAAACATTAATTTTGGAAAGTATGCCACTTTTATGTGTTCCTATGATGAAACATGGCATGATCATGGTTCCCATTTTTAGAGAGGAGTTCCCAGGCCTTGTTTTATTTTTATTTTCCTTTTTATTCTTTTCTTATTTTTCTTTTTCCCTTTACATTTATACTTTATTAAATTTTTATTCTCATGTATTCCCCCTTAGGATATTGTGTCACATAAATGAGATATGGATAGGGAGAGAAGAGGGAGAGAGAGGAGGAGGTTCTACCCGAGGAGCTGCTGTAGAGCTAGATTGGGTATCAGCTAGTGCGTGTTGTGGATCCATTGCAAAGCTATGAAATTTTATGCCCAAAGGTAATAATTTTCTATGGTTTTACAAAAATACCAATATATCTACCTATTTCTAGTTTTAAGGCCCTATTATAAATATTAGGGACCCTACGGGGGTCTAATTGTAGTAATTGTGGGGGAAATAGGGGGTTCAAACTGATTATTGGGGTTTCTCGTTTAGAAATCTCGATCATACGACATGTAGTTTCATGAACACATGACATGTTTTCTTCCTATTTGGGAAAGAAGATAAAAATTTTATTACATTATGTGTAGTTTGTAGGACATAATGGGTAGGTTCACTTGGAATGAAGATGAGTACATGGCTTGGTAGCCCGTGTCGGGGCACTTGGCTCAATGAGGTATATGACTATACCCTATGTGGGATGTACATAATTTAGAAGTACATGCATAGGTGGAAAACATGGCCAGACTATATGTGGTACATGGAAAAGTACCCAAGAAGGGTATATTACATGTATAATAATAACACCCTATGTACTTGGGTTTTACATGCCACGTTTAGTTGGAGTACACCCCCTGGTTTTGATTTGAGAGTACATCCATGTACTCAGTTATATACTTCATATACTACTCCCTTGTTACCCATTTTTGGATTTTGGGTTATTTTTTTAGCTTGGAGTCATAATTGGAAAAAATAGGTGTATATTTTTAGTGTTTTTCTACATAGAACACAATGGTAGATCTATTAGATAGTTTTAAGGACCTCTAAGATGTGTTTAGAGTGAGTGAGATATAATGGAGAAGTTCTTCCTTTATTAAATGAAAACTAGTGAACTATTGAGAGTGATACATGGGATGAGACCTAGAATAGGGTCTTGAGTCCGATTAGAGGAAATATAATGGGATCACCAATTTCCTTGGTGGGTGTAGCTTGGGACAACCCCAAGATAGTGGGACTAGATTGAAACCTAAGGAGATGAATATGTTTGGTGTTTGGGATAACCTAGAGAGGGACCTTGAAATGAGATAAGATTTGATCCATCACCCTAGGATAATGTTTAAGTGAATTTTCCCTTTATGCCAAGAGGTCATTTTTTGTATTGACATTTTTAGAAAGTGTGTTTATCTCAAGAGATAGGCATTAGACCAAGAGGATAGTTTGTAACCAAGGATCCCAAGAGGGATGCCTTCGCTTATGATCTGACCTAGAGGATCTCATGTAGGATACCTCTTCTTATGTGATGATATTAAGTATCCCAATAGGGATTCCTACGATGTTGTTTTGACCCATATAATCCCAAGAGTTAAGCCTCTACTTTTATACCAATTATGAGAATCCCATGAGGGATGCCTCTACCTACATGATGACCTAGTGTATCCTAAGAGGGATACCTCTGTGTACGCGTTGACCTCAAGTATCCTAAAGGTGATTAATTTCTTATGTTTTTTCCAAGGGATCCCAAGTGGGTTCCTAGTCATTGAATGACCCTGAGAAAGTTTGTTGTGGGCTTGGGTAGAGATGATAGAGAGTGTCACCCTATAACCCATACTGAATTTGAGATCCCTAGGGGTTGTGGCTATAGAGATGGGTTTAGGCATTCAGAAAACCCCACTATATTATTTATTCTTTTACATAGTTACTTTATATGAAGCTATGGATGCCACATGTTCTTATTCGAACTCAACATATGGGCCTGACATGATGTAATAGAATGGAGTGGATGATCTGAGGTACTTCCCAATATCTAATTTATTATACTTATATGAATCGATGATACCATTATAGAAATTCCTAGTATCTGTAGTATTTTTCCTCATAGAGACTTGAATTCATGTTGAGATTAGGATCCAATATCTAGTGCCTCAATTTTTGGAATGTCTAGTGTCATTAGGATTCCTCCCTACATTGATAAATAAAGAAGGATGGTGAGTGTATCTCATAAACCTCTCTTAGTTAGTGTATCACCTAGGATTCCTAGCATGCTAGCATCTAGGTGATGTTATAGGTTTCTATGTGGAAGTATTTACCCCCAAAATTTAATTCTTATTAAATATACGAGGATTGATGATGATCTCATGGTCAATGCCTAGGATTCACCCTAGGATTAGGTGGACACATCATGATTTCATTTCACAGAGTTGTTTTAGAATAAGCTATTGATCCAATGATTGAAGGATGTGGAATTATAATTTGAGATATGGAGAGTATTCCGTATATATTACATAAGGCTCACCCTCCTTAGTAATTAATTATAGTTTTAAGAGTCTTGATTGACTAAAGATTAAGACCTAAGAGTTTTACATTGTATTGGAATAGAGAATATTGAGTGTGTTATATGGTTTCCATTGGTTACTCATGGATTGAGTATTATTCCTAAGATTCATAAGATCCTACTATATTCCTTATAAAATTTCTAGTTGATAACTAGAATTTTAATTTATATTTAGTGGAGGGAAGTACTAGTGATCCCAAGGCAAGGACATGTATCCCTTTGTGGTGACATAGCTTGCTCAGAGACATTCCCTACACTGGATGGAGTAGGTGCAGTCAATCGGAGTCATGGAACAATGTGTTGATGAGGGTATTATTTTAGTTATTATATTCCAATTATGAATTTTATAGGTTAGGAATATTTCTTGATCATGTACTTATGTCAGCAGGTTATAGGTTCACCATTAGGGGTAGCATTCTATGATTAATTTCTCACCTTTGTAAATGCACCTCATTTTGCATAAAGACCATATGTGTGATTTTAGGTTGAGAATAAATTAATGATAGATAGGGAATAATCCTAGGGTTGAATGAATGAGTGGAGTGACTCATATTAATTATCATGATTGGGCTATATCAACTCGACATAGTTTTAAAGATCGGGTATATGGTATGGCTTAGAGTTAGCAGTGGATCCTTGTGTATTTATTTTCAGCTTCTTATATTATATATGTTATTGTATAGGTTTTAAAATGGGTTTTTACGTATGAAATGTTTTTTTGGGAATTTAATACATTTTATTCATCATTACAACCTTGTTTATATTCATTTGTTTCACACTCTAATTATTTACTACAATGGATGATATTTGGTTATTTATGATATTCTTATTACTCTGATATGAGGGAATAGTCTTCCCAAAGACACACGCTAGTACCTCACTAGTATTCAATAGCCTATGGAGTATGGGGAGGCATTATTATGACCTTGTGGTGAATCGTTCTGGAAACTGTTCATAGAGTGAGTCGGGGCGGGATGGGTCATATTCAATCTCTTTTCTGCCTATTAGGATGTGTGATGTATCTCAAAAAGAGAGTGATTTATTTCCATAAATAATTCTTTAGGGGGATATTACCAGGGGTATTTAAAATTAGTCCTATATATAAACATTGTATCTTCCAACATTCTACTCCAATCTTTCTAGTTGGGATTCAATTTTATTCCAAATATCTTCTTGATATCTTTGGTTTATACCTTGACCTACCTATTTGTTTGGGGATGGTAAGAAGTAGAGTTCCTTTAGTGTTATTAATATATATTCATGAGTGATTCCAGGTTCTTGTTACAAAAATTTGTTCCTCAATCTCTTATTATTACTTAAGTCACTCCAAATCTATAAAAATATTTGATCTTAAAAACTCAATAACAACTCTTGCATCATCATTTCAGGTTTCTTATACTTCAATACACTTAGAAACATAATATACTAGTTGAAATAAATATGAATATATAAAATTAACATTAAATGGATCCTTGAAATCTAATCCCCATAAAAAAAATATTTAACAACAAATCAATGGTTTATTGTGGAATTTCCTATATTTTATAAATCCCTACAATAAATGGAAGATTTAACATGATTTGGAACAAAAAAAATACATCTTAAAAAATAAATGAGAAAAAAAATCTTCTAAAACTCTCTTAGATATTATTTGAGGTCCAAAATAGATTTCACATGCAAGTTTGTAACAGAATTAAGTCATATATTTTACCTCTTCCTCGGTTATACATTTTCTAATGAATTAGTAAAAATAGATTTTCTATAAGTAATGTTTCTCATAAAAATATATTTTGATTTATATTTCAAGTTAAGTGATTTATCCTTGGAAAAAGGGTTTTTCTTTAATGTGACTAAGAATTTCACTATACCAACATATGAGGTCACTTAGGAGACTTTGACAACTATTCACCAAGGTGAGAATCATCCAGGGATGCCTTATTTGATTTATATACCACATTAGTCCTGGGTAGCCTACTTATCTGATATGAAACCAAATTATAATATCCCTCTTTATACATTATCTCCAAGTAGAATTATTGTAAAAGGAACTTCCATCTTACTAACCTTGGCTTTAATTCATTTTTCTTGATCAAATACCTGAGTTTTTCATATTCAAAAATAAAAATAGTTAATTTACATCCTAAAAAATATGACTGAAATTTCCCTAAAGTAATAATAAAAAAAATTCTCTATAATTTTTTAATTGGTTTGGTATGTGTACAAAGTTTGTGAAGTGTAGGATATCACATGGGTGTGACCATTACACTTCTAGAAAATCCCTGGCCCCATAACCTTATTGGATGCATCACAGAACATCTTAAAGTGTTTCTTACAATCTAGTAAATAGTGTCCAAGGGCTATAGTAAACCAATATTTAATTATATCATAGGATATTCTGTATGAATCATCAAACACAAAATCTATCTCTTTCTAAAGTTTATTAGTTATGATCAAAGAAATATTGATGATATATTTAATAAATGTTTTATAAAAACTAGAATTCCCTAAAAATTATTTAATGTGTCTCACAGTGGTGGGATAATGCAGTATATTAATAATGTCAACCTTGGACATATCTACTTCAATTCCATCAATTGAAATTATATAGCCCATAACATTACCTTTTTCCACCATAAAATGGAATTTATCAAATTTTAAAACCAAATTTTACTTAATAAGACCCTTTAAAACTTTTTCTACCTTTTTAAAATTGATTTCAAATCATGTACCATAAATAGTAAAATAATTAAAAAATACCTCTAAGAACATCTCAATAAGACCTGAAAAGATAGTTTCCATAAAAAGTTAAAAATTAATAGGTTCATTACATAACCTAAAGGGAATCCTTTAATGAGAAATCATGCCAAAGGGACAGATGAAGGTGGTTTTATCCTGGTCTTTTAGAGTTATGTGAACCTGAAAATACCCAAAAAATCTATTAAGGAAGTATTAATTACCTTTCCTTGATAGTCACTACAACATTTGGTTTATAAAATGGATGAGGAAGTGTATTTTTTAGGTCACGTGATTTAAATTCCTATAGTAAATGAAAACCCTTCATATGTTCTGAATCTTAGTAGGAACTAACTTATTATTCTCATTTTTCACAATGGTGAATCCAATTTTATTGGGTAAAATATGAATTGGAATCACCCATTTGAAGTCTAATATGGGTTATGTTTTTCAAGATCATAATAATATTTCAATTTCCTTTTTACCACTTTAATCAAAGATGGATTTAGTTTTCTTTGGGGATGTATCACTAGTTTATACTCACTTTCTAGGAGAATATAGTTCCCAAATATGGTGGGTCTAATGCTAGTAATGTCTCCCAATAACCATCCCATTTACCTAATTTTTTATAATATCTTGAATTTAATTTTCTTGATGGGTTTAATTTTTTTTAATTATAAAAAGTTTTTAGTCATTTCCCTTAAAAAATAATATTTAATATTTGATTGGAAAAACATTAGTTTTAGATCAGGTGGTTTCTCTAGTGATAGTTTTAATTGATTGTTTTCCATGTTTAAAACCTACAAATATAATGTTAATGTTCCAATGTAAAATTTGAGTAAATCATCAAAATAAATTTCATTTCATTCCTCAAATTGATCATCATATCGAATTGTTTCTAGATTTAACTCATTTTAAAAAATAGACTTATAAGAAACATTATATGATTCCAGGGATTATTCTAGTCAAATTATTTCATCAAAAATTTCCATTTATTTCTTACAACTATGATTAATTTCAAAGTGAGATAGTTTAAAATTATATTTCTCATCATAGGGGTATTTCATTGAATAGAAAATGATAAAGTTTATTGCCTCTTCTGAAAAATCCATTAAAAGTATTCCTTTATGAACATTTATTATGGTTTTAGAGGTTTTAATAAATGACCTACCTAAAATAATAGGGTAATTATTTTTACCTATTTTTCTTGCATGTTTATAATATAAAAGTTATAATATAACTAATATACTTTCACTCACACTAGAACATCCTCTAAACCTCAAACTATGTATGCGATGGTGTTATTAACAAGTTGTACAACCACCCTAAATGGCTTTAGTTACCCTATATGTTCTGAAGAATAAAATAATTAAGGAATAAAATTAATTTATTATCTTAAATAACATAATTTATTTGTAAAATTAAAGTTTCCTATAGTGAAAGGGATTGTAAAAGTACCTAGATCTTGACATTTTCTAGTCAATTGGGTCTTATTAGAGAAGAAATGTTTCTATTAAAACTTACCTTATCATCACCTTTCAATTTTATTTTCTTGGAAAACATATCCTTGAGAAACCTTTCATACCTTTGGATTTTTTGTATTGATTCCATAAAAGGGATATCTATTTCTACTATCTTTAATGTTTTTAAGACCACTTGTTATAATTATTTTTCATTGATTATCTTGGGTATGTTTATTCTTATATGGGAAGGGAGATTGGGGTTGAGGTACCTATTTTATTGTGGAATTATCCTTTTACTTCTTCATTGGGTTTTTCTCTATAAATAATTTTTCTTTAGGTTTCTTTTTAGGGATACATTATTCCTTTTCTTTTGGGTTTTCACTTATAGGTTTAGCACCCAATGCTGATAGTTCACTAATATTCACCTAATTTCCACTCCTGAAAGAAATAGAATTAATATTTTATTTTAGGTAATGAATTTATCTAGGAGATATTTTACTTGATTATTTATTTACTATGTTATTTAGGGTAGATATAATTTGGATAAACTATCCTTTCATCTCCTTCAACTATGAACTATGGGTGGTGAGAGTGGACTGTTGTGTTTTGTGAGACACCAAAAGATATCTTATTAAGTTTTTCATTGAGGGTTATTGATTCTATCCTTTTTGGTAAATTTTATTGGGAAGATAATTGTGTCTCTAAAATTGTTTTTTATAGAAAATTTATTGAAAACCCCACTTATATGGTGGTATTTGAGGCTGTTGATTTCTAGGTCCAAACTAATTTGTAGGGTACTCTTTGAATCCTTGATTTATGGATGGTTTCTATCAGAACTACCTCTGATTACTAGAATCCCATCCCTCTTGAACTTGAGGGTATCAATCAGTGTGATTATCCAAATAATGGAAGAGTTTGAACACTCAAGGATGCATGGAATTTGATTATTCTCAAACCTTATTTAGTGCTTACTATCTCACAAGAAAGGTTAGTTCTTCAATTTTTGTTTCAAGTAAAGAAGATTTATTACTCTTGGAACCATTTAATCCTCAATAGGTAGCTCTTATATAGAATTTTTGGAATTTTTTGAGATCCTCTCTACTCAATCTTTAACTTCATCTGGTTAATTTTCACTCAGAGCTCCTCTATAAGATGCATCGAAAAGGTTTCAGATATTTTCTAGTAATACTTGGTAAAATATCACCAATAAGTGGAGGTCTTCAAAGGGTTTGTGTGGGATATATGATTCCAACTACTTTAATATATTTTAAAACCCACAAATAGTTTCTCCACTTTTTTCTTGATGTCATAGACCTCCTTCCTCAACTAGGAACTCAATTAAGTAGGAATTAATTTTTAGAGGAAGGCCTTATGAATTTCAACCTAGGTGGTAATTTCTCTAGACTGTAAGATATATAGATACTCTTTGGATGATACTTATAAGAAGAATGGAAAGGAATTATAGATAATCCAATCCTTAGGTACTCCTTTAGTATTTAATTCATTTGAAACAACCCCAAATACTTCCAAATTCTTGTTGGGATCCTCCCCTAACAAACCATGACATTTAGTAAATAATTGTAACATTTCATTTTTAATCTCACAATATTTTTACTATTTATTTATAATATCCTATTATTATTATAAAAATTAGGTTTATAATGTTCTATAAGGTTTTTATACATCTGAGCTAAATTTTCCTCCATATTTTTACTTCCTAGGGTGGATTTAGTAGATAAAGAAGAGTAGGATATAGAATTTGTCGGTGGAACTATGGAAAACTCTCTCCCCAATCCCTTAGTTATTTTTATGTTTCTAAATCTTACTAGTAAAATTATTTCAATCTATGGATCAAAACCAATGAGTTTATTTGAACTAGACCTGGTCACATATTAAAATAATTTTAAACAAAAATAATTAAAAACAAAAGAGAAATATCAACCTTGGAAAAAGAATCATGTTTATGATGATTCTATAACGGGTCTCTCAAAAAAAAATATTTTAAACCTAATTTGATGTATAAATTAGTAGGAATAGGGTTGTCTCTAGAAAGGAAGGTGTTTTTAGTGTTTTTTCTCTTTAATTGTGTGGGTTTAGTATGTTAAAATAAATAATGGTGTTATGAAAAATAAGCAGAGCGATAAGAATATGACATTCATTTTTTTAAAAGTAGAGATCTAACCTCAGACAATACTCTTTATTACATATTAAATAATTATTCAATTTTACTCTCTTTAACTCTCTCAAATCATCCATAAAGGAAAGTATCCTATGAGCATTGAAAAATTTATACATGTTTACTGAGGAGGAAAATATATTATGGTTATCATGAAATCTTCTATGCATGGAGAAAATGTCTTATGAGTAGTGAAATGTCTTATAAGATTCCTAACTTATCTATTTTCTCTATTTTAAAATATGATATGTGAATTATAAATCTCATGTAGGTTTGGATAAAATTTTCCCAAATTTTAAATGTCTTATGCATGCCTGGAAATCTCCTACGTAGATTGGGAACGTCATATGGGCTTGGAAAAGTTTTACATGGCTTTGAGAGGTTGAGGAAAATATCATACTAGGAGATTATTTTTTTATAGAGGCTTGAAATCTCTTACAAGTAGAAAAATCTCATACAAAACTTGAAAATTTCTTATGAAATTTCTATGCCTTTTTCATTTTTATATTTTTATCCCATGGAAACACAACAATCAATGTAGGATTTATCTGAACTAAATTCAAAATGAATTTAAAAAATAAGAAATAAGTGTAAAATAATTTAAATAATGAAATTATAGAGTTCCAAAATCAAGGTATGTATTTTTCAATTAAATCCAAAAAAATTAATAAACCACTAAAAATCAAGTTTAAATCCATTTAGAAAATTAATTCTAGACTCCTTATGTCACCAAAATAAATAATTTACCTGGGTTATAGATAAATTATGATGTAAATTATCAATAAAAATAATACTAAAAATACTATAAATGTTATCTCTCATCATGTATATTGATGAATATTTTTTGTATGGATAATGGTTTAGAAATAAGTGATCCTTTTCTTAGTTTTGAGCTGGGAATTTAAAGGCTTAACCAGTGAGATGTAAATTGAGATATTTCGGTACTTGATATTTTTTTAGAGTGTGAATCGAGTCTTTGGGTGGATTTACTAACATGAAGAGTTTTTTTGGAATTGTTAAATGCATATTGGGTCAGTTGGTTTGGTGATTCATTATTTCCAGTAAGTGTTTACCTTGGAACATAGAGACACATGATATAAAAAAGGGAGTCAAATTCCAAATTTTTTGTAGATTGTATCATATAATAATTATGTAGTTTTAGGTATTATAATAATTTTTTAGTAGTTTCAAGTGATCATTATCAAAATTGATCATCACGTGGTGAAACTTTTCAATAAATAAATGATTTGAATATTCTAAGAATAGTATAGGTGGACTATGTGGCAAATAAAAAGGACTCTAATAAATTTTCCATGGTTAAGGACATGGTTCATATAACCCTGTGACCTAACCATGTAATAATATATATTTTTTTATTTTAGATCTATTTTGATTGAAAACCCATATTGTAACTAAAGGGAAGACTCTAGTGGAATTAAATACCCTGTGAATGGTTCTTTGAAGCTTTTATTATGATTTTACTAAAAACCTATGTAGATAAAAGCGTGGATATTTCAAATTCATGTGTTTTTTTAATTTTTTGGACTCTCTTAACTGGTATGAGTACATAGATTTTAAAAAAAACATTATTTAAACATAGTTTGTCTCCTTTTTAGAGAGTAAAATTTTCTAAAATAATTCAGTTTTTGGATTCCTAATTTTAGACATGAAGTTTAGTTAATCTGGTTTAAATATTTTTTTCCAAATTTTTTAATGAATTTAAAGAATTTAGGATGTATATTTCATATAATTATATAGGGTTGGAATTTGGAATATGAGTGATTTTTAGTATTTATTTTAAACCTCATTTTAATAATAAATTTAAGAATAACCAATGTATCATTACAATTGGTTTTAATGTAAAGTTGTATCTTGGTTTTGAAAAATTGTTTTATATTAGGTGTAAATTCTCATTGGGGTTTTGATTGTGAGTGGGGTGGGTTTTTTATACATAATTTTAAGAACATAATGAAATTTATTATTGTAGAAATGGTGGGTATGTACCATTGGTAATTTATAATTAGTTAATGGGAGATCTTGATGGGGGTTGGGTGTATGGATGGTTATGACTCCTCTAGGGTAAGAGTTTTCAACTCTCTATGTATTATTGCATTTGAAGGGTGAAAATCATGATAGTCAAGCGAATTTTGGTTCCTTATTTTTCTATGGTTGGTTAATGGTTTATCTCATAGCAAGTTTCTTTATGATGGAAAACATTAATGTGGGGTAGAATTATATAGCCTTGGTTTTCTAGTTAATGATAAATATTTGGAATTTGATGGATTGAATTATTTTGGGATGATTTTTATAGTTAGAAATGGTATATTTTATTCCAATAGAAGTTATGTAGGGATTTTAGTAGGTTTTTGGGAAGTTTAGATGATGCATTGAGTGTAAAAGTGGAAAATTAATCCATGATAAAAAAAAATTAGTGCATCATCAAGGTAAACCATGTGTCCAACCATGTGGTCTTGGATATAGTGTTTTAATGGATGAAAGGTATGATTCATTGTTGGGATAAAAATAAAAAAATACATTTCTATCACTTATAGTTGATTAAGATTATTTTTATTTCTACTTGAAACCTAGATCTCATAGATAAAAATTTAATCAATTTATGATGATTTCTCACTTTATATCTCTTTTTCCCTAAATATTAATGTGGATTTGTGTCATACAAAAGGTAATTGACTCATAAATATCTCTTTTTAGTTTTTTTCTTTGTGGAAAGTTTAGTAAGAGAAGGTTTAATGAAATCAAGGGTTAGGGATAAAATAAATTGAGTATTTTTTGTTTAGGTGAGTATTATGGATAATTAAAGGCTAGATTTTGGTTGAATGGGGTTTATTTTACTCTAGCATCTTTATTTGTGCTGGTTTTTTCATCAACATGAAATTGAGTGAATAATTTGTGTAGATTTCATGTCAGTTTTCAATATAATTTTTTTTAATGGATTTAAATTTATATATGAATTTTTGTGTAGTGAAACAAGGTATTGGTGGGAATAAAATTTTAAATAAATGATATGTATATTTTTTTAGCATGTGAGTGTTTCCCTAAAAAGGAAAATTATGGTGAACATTATTGTGAATATGAATGCTTATTTGTTCGATGAGGATTATATAAAAAATTATTTTTATTATTTATAGAATTTCTATGAGGTTTTCAAGAGTTTTGGTTATGGTATTATGTATGGTTAATGAATCACATTTAGGATTGGGGGTATCATCAAGTTTTACAGGGATGGTTTGTGGGTACCCACATTAGTGTAATGACTTTTTATATGAAAAGGATGTGGTTTAGGTAGGATTTCTAAAAATGGTTATGAAATGGACTTTATATCCCCTTAGGTTTGAGGAGGAGTTTTATGTGTGGTTTGATTGATATATAAGTGATGATATTATGGTATGATATGTTAGTAGTTTTCTGATAAGATTATTGTGTTGATTGTGATGGATATGTTTGATTTGATTATATCAAATTCCATGGTTTTGACATGTTTTCATTAAATTAATATGGGTCTCATATTTTATTATCGATGGGGTGTATATAAATTTATCATTGAAATCACAATAAATTGTTATTTTCACCCATTACTTGTGAATCTTTATATATATGAAAATGATTTTTGAATTTAGTTGTATGATTCCTGGGTGTTTCTTTATTATATTAGACAATTTACTAGTGTTAATATAGTAGAGATTAATATAAGATATACCATTTATTGTATTTTGGGTTTTTGTATGAGGTTGTACAATTTACAATGAATCCAGCAGTTTATATATATGTATGTGTGTTTTTATGGATTTAATTTAATTATTATTTTTGTATATTATTTTATATTAATGTGATTGATGTGTGTGGTGGGAGGATAAACCATCCCCATGGTTGGATTTCATAGATTTATTTTGTTATTTAGACTTTCACAATTTGGATATGATGCCTATAGCTAAGTAATACTCTGATTCAGATTGGGGTTGGGCTTGAGAGGACAATCCAAGTCAAGAAGTTACACCCCACTCTCTCACATTTTCTCCCTTTCCCTACTCACATTTGATTAATATAAACCATGGGGGGTATTTACTTATATTTTTCTTTTACCCTCATGTATTTTATTAATTTCTTTTTTTCTATCTAAGGTAACTCCTTCCTCTATTATTCCTTTTCATTGTTCCTTAACTATGGGGTGTCAATTTTAGGGATTTTAATTTTGGGTTTCATCAGAGCATGGTGAAACCCTATCACAAGATATGTATTTTGTTCATATAGGGTTGATTAAGGTTTTAAAACGAGTTCAACAAATAATATAGTATATTTTAATATCATTAAATTTCTTTATTAGTGTTATATTTCTTTAAGATTTTATAGGTGATATTAATGGATGCATTTTTCATAGAATTTTGAGATTTTTATTTTATAGATTTTATTTGATGGTTTAATATACAAGGGTATAATATAATTTATTTATAAGCATGGTTATGCTAAGATACATTTTCTATATTTATGTTTTGTTATATATTTTTGATATGTGGTTTTTTCTACTAGTTTACATATTATTAGAAATCTTTTCTTATTTTTTTAGTGTGTAAATAATTGATATTAAGATTCTATAAAATGGGATGGGGATTAAATTATTTTAAAATTAATTTAAGAACAATATAAAAAATGTTAAATGTTTTTTTTGAGGTGACCTATTTTTTTAGAATTTTAAATCCACTTTATGGGTTAGTGTTGTTTTTATTTTAAAGGTATGTTTGATTATAATTTAAGAATTTTAGACTTTATTTTTAAAAAGGTTGAGTTGTTGTAAAGTGTATAAAAGCTGTGTGTTAAGAAAAATTATTATTTTTAAATTTTTTTAATTTTTTAAAAGTGATTTAAGAAAAAAGTGGGCTATAATTGATTATTAGATTAAATGGATTCCTTTGAAGGGAAATTTTTTATGGTTTGATTATTATGTTTATTTATCTTGATTTATAAAATGTTACAATAAAATGTTTGGTCATTAAATATTTTCTTTCATTTGACCTTTTTTAAATAAGAGGTTTTTTGGTTTTGGGTATATACATTTTAAGTATCTTTATAAAAAAAATGGTATGACTTTTTGAGAGTTCTTTGGTTTTATTTAGGGTTTGGTGTAAATTTTGTTTTAGGTTTTAATTTGGATTGTGTTTTTTGGGAGAGAATTAGATGTTCTTAGGTGTGGTATTATCATAATTTGTGGGTGTTTAGTTTTTTCGTGTTTGGGTTAGTGTATTTTTGGATATTTTGTTAGACCCAAAATGTTAAGTCACGTGTTGTATTATTTTTAGACATGTGGGATACAAGGGTATAAAATTGGATAATAATCTATCCATTTTTATAAGTGATAAGTTAACATGAATAAAATATGTTTTGATATATATTCATGATATTTTATCCTTTAATTATTATTTAGATTTAATATGATGGTTAATCATATTGTATTATGGGTATATTGAGGTTTTTGGATGTTTTGGATGGGTTTTGAGGGTTAATAAGTAAAATTGGGTTTTGAAAGAGTGTATCAACATGAAAAACTATTTAATGGATACTACTATATAGTTTGTAAAAAATATAATTAAATAATGTAGGGTGTATATGGTAAAGTATAGCTTGGACTCCACATGCTTTGGAAGATTATGATAATAAGTCGTGTACCACTTTGATATTTGATTTTTGGGTTGTTTAAGTTACAAACATCTTAAATAAGTGTTATGTACTATCATAGATATTTGATAATGTGGTTATGAGATTATATTGTTCATGGTTGGGGTAGTATAACTCTAGAAAGTTAGATGGTTCGTGTCTTGTTTCAGTGAGAAAGTTTGTTCCTTGTTCTTAAGTCATGGATTTTTTCATGTTTCAATAATGGGTTATTGAATATTTGGTATAGTTTTAAGGATTTCCATCCATTCAGTTACTATGGGTTATGATATGGTAAATTAAGTGACCTCATGGTTATGATGTTATTGGGTATGAATGATTTTTTATCAGAGACTGTGTACTTTTTTGGGTAGTACTACCATTCTGTATTGATTCTCTCAGATAATTCATATTATTCATTTGTTTTATATATGGGAAACAATGGTTTATGAGTTCCAATATGATAGAAGTACAATATTTCTTTAAGACATATATATTTTTGGTTGTGCTGATCATACACAAGGTTTATCTCCTAGATGGTTTTCAGTGTTTTCCCAAAATTTATTCAAATATTATTGTCTTAGGGACATTTTGTATCATATAATGTATATTAATGAAATTATTTATCAAAAATTTATGTTTTGTGTGTGTATAAAATGATATATAATATTATAACATCCCAATGAGATATATATTACCAATTTAACCTTGATTAATGATTATTATATTGGGTTGTGATGGTATGTTAATAACATTATGTGTAGGATCACACATGTATAGATATAACTAATCAATCATTCAATAGAAGTTAATAAACTTGTAATAATGTTTAACCATTTAATTTCAACCCCATGTATTATCCTTAGGTGTTATTGGTGTTACTCAATTGGACATTGGATATGAATTCTTTGAATAAAAGTTGTTGAAATTTCCTTATTCAGGAGGTTGCATAATTTGATAAATATTTAAAATTATTTTAGAATTATTATTAACATAAGGTGATTGGGTATTATAATTATCAACCCAAGGGATTTTATTAATCATGATAGGATGTGTCTTACCATGTGATGGTTTCATGACCCCAAGAACCTCAATTGAGTTTTGACTAAGTAAGATAATGGGAATTCCAAGATAATTACACATGGTATAAATAATTTTTAGCTAGCTTAGGAATTGAGAAAAAGTGACAAGTTATATGGGGTTTGCATTATCCATGTCTCATAATTAATCTCAATTTCAAGGAAAAAGGATATTTAATAATGGAAATGTGGTGGATTAAATTGCACCAAAGCCTTTTGTAATTTGGGTAGCTATGATGTGTTACTTTCTATCACTCTTAGATTATGATTATGAATTAAATTCACAATAATTTACATCTTTGCAAAGGTTCATTGGTATTGCATGTAAGATAATTATAATAAGGATTCTTTGGGATAATGCGATTAGTTAATGTATTAAAATATTTGTTTTTATCATAAACACAAATAAGATTTATGTTTAATGTATTTTAATTATTTAATTAAATAATAATTTTGTTTTTATAATTTAAATAATGGGTTATTTATATTTTTAGTATATAAACATGATGAACTAATAATTCCTAGATGGGATTTAATGTTGGGCATTATGTGATGGGATTCCAAGGCCCGTTACATGAAAGAATTTTATAGCCGTTCTTAAAGTGGCCATTTAATCACCTCTATTATTAGTTTTAACCCATTTAGTGCCTTATTACACTACTAGAAAAACAGGTATTTGCGACGGGGCATTTGCGACGGGATCCCGTTGCAAATGGCTTTTTGCGACGGGGGCCCATCGCAAATAGCCCGTTGCTGAAAACGGCGTCGCAACAACACTTATTTGCGATGGGCCCGTCGCTAAAGCCATTTTTTGCGACGGTTATTCTCCCCATCGCAAATAATACTCCGATTTTTTGTAAAAAACTTTTAAAATAGTTTTTGCGATGGGCCCGTCGCAAATACCTTTTGCGACGGTACCGTCCCAAAAACTATTTTTTAAAAAAAATAAAAAACTATTAATAATACTAGTATTTACGACGGGCATAGTATCCCGTCGCAAAAACTATTTTTAAAAAAAAATAAAAACTATGAATTATACTAGTATTTGCGACGGGCATAGTATCCCGTCGCTAATACTATAAAAAAAATAAAAAAAATAAATTATTAATAAATTATTTTCATTAATATAATAATAGAATTATAATTCACAAATAAAAATAATAAATTATTAATAAATTATTTTAATTTATATAATAATAATAGAATTATAATTCAAAAATAAAAAATAATAGAATATTAATAAATGATTTAATTAATATAATAATATTAGAATTATAATTCATAAATAAAAAAAATATTAATAATTTATTTTAATTAATATAAAAATAATAGAATTATTTCACATTCAAATATTAAAATAATTCAAGTATTACAAAAAATATAATTAAATTACCACCGGCTGGATGATTCAAGCTTTTATCGGTTGAAATATTCTCTTTATGCCATGACATCATTGTCACTGTATTCTTAGACATGAATAAACGCTGAAGTCTGGATGTAAGCGGAAAATATCTCAACTATTTTACAGGAATCAAACCAGACTTCCCGTGTTGTCCTTCTTTATATCTCAGTTGCCCACATGTAGGATAACTATCCAATGACTTATTTTCCCCAGAATATAAAATGCAGTCATTTGAACATGCATGAATCTTCTGACAAGTAAGTCCCAAATTTCGAACCAGCCTCTTACTCTCATAGTAATTTGCAGGTAAAACATTTCCTTCGGGTAACAGTGTTTTCAGTAAAGAAAATATCTGGTCAAAACAGGTGTTTGACATTCCGTTATCTGATTTGATAGCCATAAATTTTGCAACTGCTTCTAATTTGCTCATCTTGCAGCCAGGATATAATGCATCCTCAGCAGATTTCAACAACTCATAAAATTCAGACGGTTCCAACTTAGGATTTGAAGCTATATCAGCTGGAGTTTCTGTATGTTGAACAGATGAACCTGCAACATCATGTACTAAATCTTGAAACCGGGATGGATCCGGAATCAAGTTGGTATCACCTGCTCTGAAACTGCGTTCACCGTGTTGATACCAAAAAACATAATCTGGTTGAAAACCAAAACGCAAGAGATGTTCTCCCACTTTGTCAAACGTGTCAAACGTTCTCAATGCACATTTTCTGCAAGGGCATTTTATTTTGCCTTTTGAAACAAATTCTGAATTTGATGCCGCAAATGATAAAAAAGTCTCCACACCCTCAACATATACTGGATTTAAACCAGAACCGTTTGGATTTCTACGTTGATTTATCTATATGCGGTCACCTAATAATGATTGTTGGCGACCTCGTTGTTCCATATTTCCTTATAAAATATAAAAGCATTACTGGTTTTGAATAATTTGTTAGAAAAAACACTCAAGTAAAGATTGAATATATTGAGAATAAAGCAAAACATGTTACAAATATTGATAATTTTAATATTATATTGATTTTTTATTATTTTAATAATACTAATATAATTTTTTCATAAACATTAATTATATAATAATAACATTATTACATTATTAGTATATTTTATTATTAATATTAAAATAACATAATTTTTTATATTATATATAATTCTCCTTTCATCTGTGTGTTTAACATTTTGTCTCCACATGTAATATTTGCATTCACTTTCACCTCTCCATTGGCGAGTAGGTTGATAATTTTGAAAAATAATTCGAATATTACATGTGGAGACAAAAAACACACAGATGAAAAGAGAATTGTATATAATATAGAAAATTATATTATTTTAATATTAATAATAAAATATAAAAATAATGTACTAATTATTGGTAATTATTACTAATTATTACTAATTATTGGTAATTATTACTAATTTTTACTAATTATTGGTAATTATTACTAATTATTACTAATTATTTGTAATTATTACTAATTATTGGTAATTATTACTAATTATTGGTAATTAGTACTAATTATTGGTAATTAATACTAATTATTGGTAATTAATACGAATTATTGGTAATTATTACTAATTATTGTTAATTATTACTAATTATTGATAATTATTACTAATTATTGGTAATTATTACTAATTATTGGTAATTATTACTAATTATTGGTAATTATTACTAATTATTGGTAATTATTACTAATTATTGGTAATTATTACTAATTATTGGTAATTATTACTAATTATTGGTAATTATTACTAATTATTGGTAATTAATACTAATTATTGGTAATTATTGATAATTATTGTTAATTATTGGTAATTATTACTAATTATTGGTAATTATTACTAATTATTGGTAATTATTGCTAATTATTACTAATTATTACTAATTATTGGTAATTATTACTAATTATTGGTAATTATTACTAATTATTGGTAATTAATACTAATTATTAGTAATTAATAGTAATTATTACTAATTATTGGTAATTATTACTAATTATTACTAATTATTGGTAATTATTGTTAATTATTACTAATTATTGGTAATTATTACTAATTATTGGTAATTATTACTAATTATTACTAATTATTACTAATTATTACTAATTATTACTAATTATTACTAATTATTACTAATTATTGGTAATTATTACTAATTATTGGAAATTATTACTAATTATTGGTAATTATTCCTAATTATTGGTAATTATTACTAATTATTGGTAATTAGTACTAATTATTCCTAATTATTGGTAATTATTACTAATTGTTGGTAATTAATACTAATTATTACTAATTATTGGTAATTAATACTAATTATTGGTAATTAATACTAATTATTGGTAATTAATACTAATTGTTGGTAATTAATACTAATTGTTGGTAATTAATACTAATTATTGGTAATTAATACTAATTATTGGTAATTATTACTAATTATTCCTAATTATTGGTAATTATTACTAATTATTGGTAGTTATTACTAATTATTACTAATTATTGGTAATTATTACTAATTATTGGTAATTATTACTAATTATTTTTAATTAATACTAATTATTGGTAATTATTACTAATTATTGGTAATTATTACTAATTATTGGTAATTAATACTAATTATTGGTAATTAATACTAATTATTGGTAATTAATACTAATTATTACTAATTATTGGTAATTATTGATAATTATTGGTAATTATTGATAATTATTACTACTTATTGGTAATTATTACTAATTATTGGTAATTATTACTAATACTTGGTAATTATTACTAATTATTGGTAATTATTACTAATTATTGGTAATTATTACTAATTATTGGTAATTAATACTAATTATTACTAATTATTACTAATTATTGGTAATTATTCCTAATTTTTACTAATTATTACTAATTATTACTAATTATTACTAATTATTACTAATTATTGGCAATTATTACTAATTATTACGAATTATTACTAATTATTACAAATTATTGGTAATTATTACTAATTATTACTAATTATTACTAATTATTAGTAATTATTACGAATTATTACTAATTATTGGTAATTATTCGTAATTATTTCTAATTATTACTATTTATTACTATTTACCGGTAATTATTGGTAATTATTCCTAATTATTCCTAATTATTGGTAATTATTACTAATTATTGGTAATTATTACTAATTATTGGTAATTATTACTAATTATTGGTAATTATTACTAATTATTGGTAATTATTACTAATTATTGGTAATTAATACTAATTATTGGTAATTAATACTAATTATTGGTAATTAATACTAATTATTGGTAATTAATACTAATTATTACTAATTAATGGTAATTATTGATAATTATTACTACTTATTTGTAATTATTACTAATTATTGGTAATTATTACTAATTATTCCTAATTATTGATAATTATTGGTAATTGTTCCTAATTATTAGTAATTAAATGAATAATTACTAATAATTAGGAATAATTACCATTAATTACAAATAATAACATTATTAGTATATTTTATTATTAATATTAAAATAATATAATTTTCTAATTTATATACAATTCTCCTTTCATCTGTGCGTTTTCTATCTCCACATACAAATAATACATGTGAAGACAGCAAACACACAGATGAAAAGAGAACTGTATATATATAAAAAATTATATTATTTTAATATTAATAATAAAATAGACTAATAATGTAATAATGTTATTATCCCTAATTATTGGTATTTATTACTAATTATTAATATTTATTCTTAATTATTAAAAATTATTACTAATTATTCCTAATTACCATTAACTATGAACAATACTAATAATTTAAATTTATTAAGTAATAAAACAATATAAACATAATTAAATTACAACTAATTAAGAATAATTGAAACTAATAAAAAATTAAAAATAAATATTAAATTAAATTGAACATAAATACCTTGAATCTGATCGTTCTTTAAAACTTTAATATCAGCTCCGGAGAAAAAAATTAAACTGAAGAAAAACTGAACTTTAGAAATATAACTTTGAGAGAAGAAGAAGATGGAATTTGAGAATGTTTTTAAAAAAACGGATGGGGGTATTTATAGGTTAGATTATTTGCGATGAGTCCATTTGCGACGGGTCCCGTCGCAAATACCTTAGCCGACATTTATTACGGTGAACGGGTAAATAGTTATTTGCGACGGGACCCGTCGCAAATAACCACCTGCCGACATACTATTGGCGACGGGGGAATATTCTCGTCGCAAATACCTTTTACCGCCGCCGGTTATTTGCGACGGGAATATTCTCCCGTCGCAAATAGTTTTCCCGCGATTTGGCGCGCAACGCGCGCCAGTTCTTTTGCGACGGGGAAAGAAATCCCGTCGCAAAAGCCTACTTATTTACGACGGGTAAATACCCCGTCGCAAATAAGTTTTTAACAGGACTATTTGTGACGGGATCTATTCCCGTCGCAAATAACCCGTCGCAATTGCTCATTTTTCCCGTAGTGTTAATGCACCTCACAAGGTAGTTCAACAACTTTTCTATTTTTTAGTTTCAATTTAATAATTAAAATCACATTTTTATTCCCTTTATTATGACTACTTAGGTTTGATATGAGTTTATATTTCTTTTATACTATTAAATTCCCCTCTTTATATAGATTATAGTGCTGAGGGTGTAGTATTTATTTTATTTTGAGAAAAAAATGTGGTGCTCAAAGTTCACTAGTTTTCCCCATATGAGAGATTTTATAGGGTTTTTTCATCCTTTTATTCAAACCATTTAAATTAGATTGACTATCATTACTAATATATTAATATGACCCCACTAGGGCATTAATGATTATAATTATTGATGGATATCAATGGTGGAATGGATTAAAAATTAAATCTTTAACTTAATATTTTGAACAATTTTAAAAAGATATTTTTAATTTTATTTTTGTGTTATTATGTTTTCAATTATTTATTATGATCTTATATGGGATTTATTAATACTTCTAATTCTTTTTGAGTGTCGGTATTTCCACTAAAATACTTTTGGGATATTAGATCCATGATTTATTAATGAAAATACATAAATTAAATGTTAAAATATTGTATAGGTTTCATTATATATCCACATTATATAAAATTAATTTAAGAACCACATAAAACATTGATATAAAGGTTGATGCAATTATTTCTCCACTTGAGATTAATTCTAGGTAGTGGATATTTTTATTGGACCTAATTTGAAATATGAAATGCATTATAATCTAATCTAAAAGAATGGTAGATCCTAATATATTAGTTGAATTTGGGGAAATACTAGTGTTTCATATAGTACATCATTCCATAACTTACAAAATGGGTATTGTATCTCCACATACTTTACATCCATAATTACTATATCACATTAAACCAACTACATGGATAATGTACTATTGAATCATGGGAAATTGTAGAACTCTATTTCTTTATGTGATCATTTTGAGAAAGGGTTTTTATTCTTATTATGTGTGCCCTGTAATTTTCTCCCAGATTTAGTAAATCTTATCACACCTCTTTGTGGATGTAAGGATTATTCCTGAACCACATAAATATATACGTTTGTATTATTATTCATGTTCTTTTTATTTCTTATTTTATCTATTTAACTCTTATTTTCTAGAATCATTTTTATTTAATATCCTAGATTTTTTAATAAAAAAGTCCACAAGACCTCTTAATAATGTTATACCTTTTCTTTTTTGTTTAAATTGATGTAGATAAATATGTTGGAACCCTATAGATTCTTGTTTTATTTTTTGAAAATATAAATTATTATGGATTTTATTAGAAAATTGATTCCATGTATATAGTTTTTGAATTTGTTGAAAAAGTATTGGATTCATAGATATAATTAGTGTATCAATGGATATCATTCTTCATAAGGTAGTTTCTAAAGAGAGTGTCGATTCTTTTAGGATTGATATGGATTCATGCATTAGATGTCGTGATTGAGGAAACTATTTAAGAGAGTCTTGTGGTCTATTTTATTGTGTGGAGTTTTTATTTATAAGGATGGAAGTGGTTTGGAAGTATCCTAGATGAATTCATTAAAAAATAAATTGAGTATAATTTTGTTAATATGGCTAATTATTTTTTGTGTATGAGTCATTTTCCACTATTTACATCTCATTCCTAACTTTCATATAAGTAATTATGATCTTTTTGTACAATACATATGAGAAAAATAACTAAGTATGTACTACATATGAGTTATGTGAGACTTTCATATAATTCATGTGTCAATAGTATACGATTCATTCAGTTTTAGGTACACAAATTTTGGAAAAGGCATGGAAAGTTGTATATGAGTCATGTGCTATCAATATATTAGACTTACAAAAGTATAAATAATTTTGTCCAAGTTATCATCTTTTCATATAAGTGAATTCTAACTATGTATGAGTTAGAAGTGTTTCATATGAATCATCTGGGACTTTGTGAACTTTTTTAGAGGGATTTAGCCAACTTCTATAGGTTTATATATATATATATTATTAATTATAAAATATTATTTTATAAACCAATTATTGGGGAAATAATGGTTGATTTAATCCATGATATTTCAATTATCTTAAGAGAAATTGGGGTTGATTTTTTAGAACAAAAAGTGACTATGTTTCACATCAAGGAAAGGGAATGTAGTGACATGGAGAATGCTACAACAGATAATGTATGTATTTTTAAATATACAATTTAGAAATAGATTATGGATGAAATTTTAATTTATTATTTTTCCTATTTAAAAAGTATTTTTTTCCTGGAATGTAAAGGAGAGAGTTATCCTACTCCATTTAAAATGATTTATCATTAAAAATTTATGAAACATTTTTAGAGAAAAATATGAGTATTTCTCATGTAGTTTTCTATATTTAAAATATTTAAATATATTTTATGAATAAATATTAAAATAATTATGGACCATGAAAGATGTTTTTTAAATAAAGGAGGTCTCCATGTTTTTAATGTATGGAAAGTTACCCCCAAAAGAGTATTTCTCTTCTATAATAAGAAAAAAATAAAAACTAGATAGTTTTAAAAATATTATTATTCTTTGATAGATATTTTTTAAGAGATAAATAAATCAAAACATCTTTAATAAATATTTTACCAATAATAATAATAATAATTTGAGATAATAAGGAGGCTCAAAGGGTTTTTTTTATTCACTACCATAATTAGAAGTTGAAATAAGGAGAAGTTCCTGATCATTAATGTGTGGTATTATATCCATATAAATATAAAGAATTTTATGCTATATGATTTAGAAGAAACTATCTCAAACTTTACATTGAGAGGTTAATCCCATATGTTTCAAAAGAATAAAAAGTAGTATTCAAGAAAATCATTATTTCATTTATCTAGAACTGATAATGAAAATGTATACACATTCATTTATAATCATGGAGGGACCAATATGTCCTTAATCTATGGAGTTATCCTAACTTGAGAAGTCAACAAAAGAGGAGGAATGGTAGTAATCCTTAGGTCACAATGAAAAAACCTAAAAAAACTTTTATAGGTATTGATGTTGGGTTTAGAGTAACCATGACCCTTTTTATCCACTTAACTAGTGAATTAGTAGGTTTTTTTCATCTATAAATTACTGATTTCATGCTCCTTAAACATATCTCAATGTGGGTGAACCAAGTAAAAATATTTGTGTCACTTGATTATGTACATCACTACTTTATATTTTGGTATTTTGGTGTGGTCGTGAGTAAATTTTTTGAGCAATTGGTTGAACATATTCCATACCTAAGTTAGAGAAATTTCATAAGAGATAAATAAGATAAGAGGGACAAAAAGTTTTAAATAAATTGTACCACGATTCACCCCCACCCTCTTAGGGCGCCTTGAGGACCTAAGAACCTATATCAAAGCCTAAGGGTTCTTTCTTGTTTTCTACTTCAGAAGTAGATTTTGGAGTCCTTATACAAATCAAGGAAACAATGACTCCCCCTTTTTCAATGGTATAAAATTTCATTTGTGAAAAAATGGGTTCATAGAATACATGGAAGGAGTTGTAGAAGTCCCCTAAGATGTTATGTAGGAAGGAATAGTTCTTTTAAATTGATAAGGAATTATCTTTGGGACATATCAAGAAAATGTGAAGATTGATAATTCCACTAATATTGAAATAAAGGATTCTCTAAAAGAATATATTTTCCTGAAGGTGACACACAACATGTTCTATAGGGATGTGTGGACAAGTATGTAAGCTTTATATTGAATATAATCTATGTAGAACGTAGAATGAAAAACTAATAAAGAGGAACCAATGAACATTATTGATGAATAATTCCTTATGTATAGAGGAAAGAATAATCAGAGAAACAAAAATAAGGCTCTTGAGAATATGAACTCTCCAATTGAGGTACTCAATTCAAAGCCTAGTGTTTTATCTGATTCTAACCATTTTTTGGTGGAATATTTGAAATTAAAAGTGATAAACTCTCCCATAGAGTTGAAAAGGATTAATATCAATGATGACATGACTACATAAAAAATTTTCAAATTCAGAAGCTGTTCATGTATTAAAAAATAATAAATACATTCCATATAATAAAAAGTGTAGTATTGGGAGTTAATTAATGGAGTAGATAATTAAATCATTGAAGATAAATATTTGTAAAATAAAATAATAAAAATATATTAAGTATAATTTAAGTTTTTTATAAATAATATGGGCACAAAAATTAATAGAGAAGTGTTTTTATGGAAATGTCTTAAGAAATGAAAAAGAAAAAGGACATTGAAAAAGTGTTAAAGAAAAGAATTATCCCTCTTAAAACTCAACTAGAAAAGAGAAAATGGGAATACATTTAATCTAAATCATGAATAAAATATTTAGATACTATGATGAAGGATAAATATGTGAAGATCAAGGAACTTGAGATAAAACTCAGTTCCTCAAAGTAAAGGAGGCACTAAAAAAGCTCTCTAAAGATGCCCCATCAAATGGAGCCGGTAAAGTCTTAAATATGGAATATATAATAATAATTCAAAATATTAAATCTATATATAACCAAAATTTTATTGGTAAATATAGAAGAAAATATTCACAAAGGAAGGTATCCCTGATATAGTACTTTTCTAGAAGATTTGGTCACATTATTATTATGGTTTTGAAGGCCAAAATCCCAATGATGAATAGAAACCTACTTCCTCCACATATCAATTGGAAAAAGACCATAAAAGGTATAATTTATATGGGATATGATTTATATGTTCAAATATTAATCATTTAGAAATATATTATACTAGGATGAAAGAAAATAGAATTCACAATGAATTACTCCATTCCTATGAAATACAATGGAAAGGTTTACCTAGGTTAGAAGCCTAATATGTTGGAAAATAGGTTCACCAATTTGGAGGAAAGGTATGAAACTCAATGAAGGGTGAACCAAGAACCAAATATGTTTCACTCACTAAAAAAATTATTTAAAGAGTGAAATAATATTCATAAGACAATAGAGGAGAAGGATTCCCTAGATATAAGAGAAATAGAGAATGATAATAATAATCCACCAATTAAGAAGAAGGATGGAATGATACTCATGAACAATAAAATACAATTATGCCTAATTGATATCATAAAAACAACTCTAAGGAAATATTTTAAAACTGGTGGTAGTGTACTCTAGTGGAAAAAGAAAAAGAATAATGAAGAAATTGGAAAAACATCAAAAGAAGAAACATACACAATTGGTATTAGTCTCACAATAAAAATAAATCTTAAGATTATAATAAAAAAGTATTATGAGATCATTTGAGATGAAGTTTTTTTAAGTGGATTCACTCAAAGTATATCCACCTATAAGTCATTGAATATTTTTACCCTTGAGAATAACCAAGAAGAAATGTGGGACATCCCTAGCCCAGTTTGCAGACAAGTGACTCATTTGGTTGGTCAAAAGGCCTCAAGCATGCCTCCCCATATGACAGAGGCTAACGACCAGTAGTGAGGGTGCATTGTTATGTGGTGGAGAGACTATACACTATTTTTCATAGTCAAATTAAATGGAAAAATAAAGAGAAGTGTAAGAATAAATGGAAACACATAATCCATACAGATGAAAAATAATAGATATAATGTAGTAAACAATATTATATATTGATTATGACATTGAAATACAAAACATGAGGTAAGAAATACATGGTAGTAGGAATACAGATAGGACCATTATAATCAAAAATGAAAAAAAATACCAAATAAAACATCTCTATCAATATCATGAGATTTGGCTCAGTCCTCTACTCCCAAGCTCCCAATTCTAAAAGAGATCAAGTGTTCATTGCTAGGTGATTCCCTTTATCCTTACCTGCATCCATGAAATCTTCTTGGGTACCAAAAATATCCCAAAAATGGTGTGATTACAACTCAGTAGGCCACCACCAATGGTTTCTAATGTAATTATTGTCTATGAATATAAGTTGTATCAGTGTGCATGTATATAAAATAAAAGTAGTAAAAATAAATAGAAACTATGTCAAGCTTGGGTTTCTCATGAGATACAAGACTGATCATACTTGCTTCATCCTAAGCTAGATGTTTCTATGAAAATGAATTTTTAATTCATATAGGGACCCAATGCACGTGTACAAAGAATCCTAGAATAATAACCTTAAGGAATCCATGGGGTACCCATGATATTTATGACTTTTGGAAGTCAATCCCACTAATAGTGACCAACCATGACATTGGATATTTGGTTTGAGTGTAATCTATGGGGTGAACCCTTGGCATTCCACTCCTAATAATTTATAACTTAACCAAGGAAAACTATCCTTGTGAGTCCGGTAAGCCTCAATTGTAATGTAATGTCTCAGAACCGGATTCCACTAAACGGTGCCCCAATCCCAGTTGGATAGAAGGCCTCAAGAACATCTCCCTAAATTCTAGAGGATGCTGACTAAAAATGAGGGACTAGGGTGTGTTTGTAAGGAGGCTATTCTCTGTTATTAGAGTGTAAAACATTGGTATAAACCTTACAATCCAATATATAATTATAAAAAGTAGTAAATCAATTAGACAATAGATAAAATCCAAAGACATGAATATATAACATGCTAGAAGTAATCTCGTATACAATGATGATCATGTCATTTGTCTAAAAAGAATCCAAAATAGGTATACATGGAAGGTATACAATACATATATCAAAATACCAAAAATACCAAAAACAATACTAGATAGAGTCATGAGCCTTGACTCAATCCTATTCTCCCCTTCTCATAAGAAGCAATCAAAAACCTATAGTAGGATTCTTTCCCTCATCCATACCCTTAGTCATGAAATATTCTTGGGTACTAAAGGTAGACTGAGTAGTGTGTGAGATAAAATCCCAGTAGGCCACCACTAATGGTTTTAATGACATATAATCAATTAATATATAATAATAACACTGTGTAGATAGTAATAGATCAAATAAAGGAAATGATGAAAGTGAAAAACCCATAATGGTTCGGGTTTCCATGGACACCAGTCCTCTGGTACCTACTTTAGACTTAGTTGGAATGTATCTAAATAAATAGTCAGTCATGTATCAATTTAATAAAAAAGTCTTGGTACTAAGAATATAGCCCAGTATCCTCCATAACCATATGTGATCAATAGATTCCTAAACAGTCCATAAATAAGGTATACATATCTGACTGAATCCAAGCTTGTGATTTGTCTTGGAAGACGCATTATATAAATCATTTCATTAATTATTCAATTAATATTCTGATCCCATCCTTGGAATTCCTTATTTTTAATCTAGGTATTTCTCTAGAAGTATCATGAACCAAACACATTACAAGCTCGTCTTTGGCGATCCTCATGAGAACCCATGTATTTCTCAAGGTGTGGTATAACATCACCACTCACTGAGTCTGTCCTTGGAGGTACACTACAGGAGGCCAAGTGTCACCCATGGTGTATATAATCCAATTCCCTATGATTACTTCCTTGTAAGTCCATATAAGGAGTCCAAGTATCACTTGGGTGTATATCAATAAAGTCTTTAAGTCCATCCTTGACAGTCCTCTAAGGAGTCCACATGTGAGTCAGGCATAATTAGAGAAACAACCAAATGATTCCATCCATGGAATTCATATATGAACCCATGTGTCACCCAAGGCATATAATAAACATTCAATAAAAGTCATTTAATTATTTCAAAGGTCATCACTGTGATCATTCATTTAAACCTCAGCTCATAAGGTGTCTCAAAGTAAAGGCTAATCTTATAAGGCTGAGTCTCTTAATTATCTCATGTGGGAATTTAATTATAAGAGAAAAATGATTCTTAAACAAGTGAACACATGGCCATAGCCTAGGGATATTGTCTTCCATTCCCTTTATTTAATCAATTCAAATTAAAAATACATTTCATCAATTAAAATCCCATAGAAAGGGGTAATGACGCAATTTAATGGAGATCAATTCATATGCCACCCATGGTGGTACAATTAATTAAACAACTCATCCAAGGGGTGGTTTTAATTTGAGGTCCTTAAAAATTTAATCATTTATCAACTGGTCTTTTTAATTACATAGGTAATATCCATCCATTTTAATCAAGTAATAAATTCCATTTCAAGGGCATCGATTAGAAAATACAGTGCATGGAACAACAACATATATATAAACACCCCAAATTTAATAGAAAAGAATGAGACCACCCATCAAGGTCTGTAGTGGATTTCTCATCCAGTATCATCTCCTGATTCAACTTAGATCGGGAGAAAAACAAAGAATGGATGAAGAAATTGGAAATAGGGTATATTAGCTTGAACATAAATAGTGCAACTGATACCAAGACAAACAAAGAATGTAAAAAATGGAATTGAGTACTCACCAATATGGATTCAATGAGATGAAAAAATCCTGATTATGAGTATGGATGGAAGAACGAGATCAATGCTTATGTTGTTCCTTTAAAAGGAGGTCTAACTAGTTTACTACAATATTAATGGATAAATGAGAATATAAAATCCGTTATAAGATTAACTAAGGTCAAAATGGTCATTTTTCCTTAAAATACTGTGCCACAGAGCTTGGCTGCATAGTTGGAAAAATCATGCACCAACTATTCACCCTTGTTTGTTATAAGGGGGCAATCGTATGGTCACTACGCATAGTTTGACTAACCATGAGAAAACCGTGCAGAAAACTGCTATAAAAAATTGAAGGTGTTCTTTCATAGGTGTGTGCCTCCATAAACATGGTTTGAAAAGTCATGCAGAAAGCTATTTCCCTCTTTCCAAGCCTCGTATGGTTAGTCAGACCATGTGGCCTGTCCCACATAGTTTCTACTCACCATTAGACCTAACTATTTTCTTAAAAATCTATGTTATGGGATCTAAATAAGACTTAGACACCCTTGATACATCTGTGAACTCAAAGGGTAGTCACATCATTCCATAATTAATTATTTAAAGTGAAAATTTATGGAAAATAAAATATTTTTTACCTCAAAGAAGAACCAGGTTCTTACAAACTTCCCCCCTTAAAGCAATTCACCCCTGAATTTCCCTTCTAAGGGTGGTAAAGACTCATATGTGAACAACTCTGGCCATAGTGCTCGTACATCATCCTCCCACTTCTAGGTCTCATCTTGTATATGATCATGCTTCCATAGCACCCATACTAGATGAACTAACCAGCCTCAATTCACTTTCATACAATGATCCACAATATGAATATGATCCTCCTCGAAGGACACATCTACCTATAACTCAACCTCATTGTGATGAAAATCATGAGATGGTTCTGAATGATGAAAGCATAGATGAGATACATGGAATACATTTTCCATGTCTCAATACCTCTAAGGTAACTACAACTAATATGATATTAGGCCGAATCTTTCCAGAATCTTGAACTGCCCGACATATTACGGTGAAAGTTTACCCTGTCTCTAGATCCTCCTATGTCCCATCCTCAGTGAGACACATAAAAAGAAAACATCTACAACCATGAACTCTAGATTTCATCAACGTTGATCAGCATACTATTTCTGTTGAGACTATATAGTAGCCATCTACTTTTGAATCAACTGAACTTGCTCCGTACTCTCCTACATGAGTCAAGGTCCAAGCATAGCTTCCTCTCTTGCCTCTAACTAGTACAAGGTTGATCGGCATGGAATACCATATAAATCTGCATAAGGTTCCATATGTATAGTAGCTCAATGTTATTTTTGTAGTGGAATTCAACCAGGGGTATGTGTCTATCCTAAGAGCCCCCCAAATTCCAGATGCATACCCATAACATGTCCTTAAGCACCTTTATCGTGCGCTCTGACTATCCATCGGTATGAGGGTTGTGTGATGTTCTTGGAAGAACATATGTACCCAATTCCCTATAAAATAATTTCTAGAGCTGTGAAGTTAACCAAGTATCTCTATCTTAAATGATAGTATGGAGGACCACATGGAGTCATAATATCTCATGGATATACAACCTCACAATCTTATCTACTGAAAAGGTATCCTTGATAGGTAGAAAATGAGAAACCTTTTTAAGCCTTCCAACAACAACCCAAATGGAATCATTGCCTCGTGGTGACCTCGGTAACCCAGTCAGGAAATTCATCACAATTTCATCCCACTTCCACTCAAGAATGAGTAGATGCTGTAAAAGTCCAAATGGTCACTAGTGTTTTGCCTTCACCTGCTAATAGGTGGAACACCTCATAGAAAACTATCTACATACCTTTTCATACCCTATCATCGGTATTAGATATGTAAATCCCAATACATCTTGGTGACACTGGGGTGAACTTCCCAAGGTAAAGCATGAAAGTATCATATCATCTCCTCATGTATGTCTATTGGAACCCATACACAACCATTGATATAGAATATCTCATCCTCACCTGTGGTCTAACTAGGAGGTAGGTCCTCACTTTCCACACTCTCTCATAGGACTAGGTCCTCAGAATCTGATAGCTACCTCATCCTCACTCTACCCAGAAGGGTAGAGGTCATAGCTGACTATTAAAGAAAAGTATTCCCCTAGCTATTCTACACCACTAAGTGCATCTCAAAGAACAAATCTATAAGCTTCCACTCACTATTGCCCTCATGAACTGCCTATATTCGAGTCCTCTTGCTTAGTTCATCGGCCATTGAATTGCCTTTAATATGCATATAATCAAGCTTGAAGCCAACATAATGTAGATAATCAACCCACCTTTGTTGTATCAATTTTAGATCACGCCATATAAAAATATACTTGAAGATTTTATGGTCCATGTACACCAAAAAACAGTATCCCAGTAAATAGTTTCTTCAATAGCACAAATTATGAACAACTAAATATAACTCTTTATCGTGTTTTAGGTAATTCCACTCATGTGGCATCAACTACTGAGACCCATATTCCATGACTCTATCCCCTTTCATCAAAACTTATCCAATATTGATACCTAATACATAACAATAAATAGTGTACCTTCTGCCTGGTTTAGGAAAAACCAACATCATTGATGAATTCAATCTCCCTTTCAACTCCTAAAAGGATGAATCACATGAATCTGACCATAAAAACATCAAAAAAATTTTAGTCAAGCCCATGAGTAGTGCTTCTAGGCGTGAGAAGTCCTATATGAAATTCCTGTAATATCCAGTCAACCCTAAGAAACTTTGTATCAAAAATACGTTCTTGGGATTCTCTTATGAAACATCACCACTCACCTCCTCTGGGTCAATTAATACTCCTTTATATGAGATAATGTGAACCAAGAAGGTAATTTGATTCATCTAGAAGTGTTACATTGTGATCTTAGCATATAACTAATACTCTCTTAGTGTATCTAGTACAATATCAAGATGTTTGGAATGGTCATGTTGAGTGAGAGAATACACTATAATATCATCCATGAACAACATGATAAATGAATCTAGATAAGGATGGAAAACTCGGTTCATCGGTGCCTAAAAACTATAGATATTCCCTTTAACAGTACAAAAAAATGATTTTAACAGTGCTAAAAAGTGTTGTTATCCTCAAAATTGTTATAGGGGGTCCCCTTTATTAGTGCTTTGAATAACGTTGATAAAGGCCCCACCTACTATGGTGTTCTATTTGTATAATAGAAGACTGAAGAAACCTATAACCTATACACAAAATATATAATTTAATTGAAATAAATTTTACATCATGAATACATAAAAAATACTATATATATTTCAAAAAATGTTTTGTATAATTACATTTACAATTACTGTCCACAAACATTTAAAAATATTAATGTTTCATTATCTTTGGCACCGATGATCCTCCCTAGAAAAAGTATACCCATGGCATCAGTTGTTGAACCAATCACCTCAACCTGAGAAAAAGAATCAACCTATATAAGAAATTAAATCTAATGTTAGCAATATTATAAAGAAATAAATTAAACATTAATTTGAAATAATAAATTAATAAATTGAAAATTTTAAATAAAAAGACACACCTTGAGTTGTATAGGTCACACCATGTGTCCTATTGATATGTGGTCGATTCCAACATGTCAAAAATGAGTTACAGATCATTAACCTAAAGTATGAAAAAATACGAATGAATTTTCTTAGTTTTGAGTATGCCAATTGTTCTTTTTAATGAAATTAATGCCAATTTTAATTAAAGAAAAACTTAGAGTTATACCAGTTACACTATTCTTGGGATTGTGGTGTGTCTAATTCCTATATGTCACAAATTACTTATGGATAATTTCCTAATGTATAAAAAAAATTGAATGTGTTTTCTCTATTTTCAGTATACCACTTGTATTTTTTTCTAAAATTTAATTTCAAACTAAAAAGAGTTACTTTGAGTCATACTGGTCACATCATGTGTCGATTTTACATGATACTACTTCCTACACGTCAAAAATGACTTATTAATTATTTTCCTAAATTATCAAGACAACCAGAGCGCATTTTCTTGCTTGTCAGTGAGCAAAACATGTTTTGAACTAAAATGTAAATTTTAAACTAATAATGAACACTTTGAGTCATATCAGTCACACTATGTATCAGATTTAGATTTGGGTGATTTCTACACATCACAATTGACTCATGGATCATTTTCATAAAGTATTAGAACAATCCAAATGTGTTTTTTTTCTGTTTTTAGTGTGTCACATTTTCTTTTTGCTAAAATTAATGTCAATTTAAAATAAAAAGACACACTTTGAGTCATATCAGTCACAACATGCATCAGATTGAGGTGTGGTTGATTCCTAAATGTCAAAAATGACTCATGGACTATTTTTCTAAATTGTCAAAACAATCTGAATGCGTTTTCATAGTTTTTCGTATTTCACTTGTTCTTTTTACTAAAATTAATGTAAATTTTAAATAAATAGACACACTTAGAATTATACTGATCACACCATACTTCATATTGAGGTTCTAAAAATTCCTAAATGTCACAAATGACTCTTGTATTGTTTTCCTAAATTATCAAAACAATCTGAATTCTTTTTATCAATTTTTAGTATTTCACTTGTGTTTTTTATTAAAATATAATTTGAAACTAGAAACATATACTTTGAGTCATAGCAGTCACATCGTGTGTCATTTTAATGTGAGAATTATTCCTATATTTCACAAATGAAATGTGATTTTTTTCCAAATTATCAAGACAATATGATCATGTTTTCTTTGTTTTCAATGAGTGATACTTTTCAAACTAAAATGTCAATTTTAAACTGATAACAACCACTTTAAGTCATACCAGGACCATCATATATCAGATTGAGGTAAGAATGATTATTACACATCAAAAATTACTTATGGATCTTTTTTATAAATTTTTAAAATAATTAGAATGTGTTTTCTTGGTTTTGAGTATGTCATATTTGTTTAACAAAATTAATGTCAATTTTAAATAAAAAATACACTTGGAGTCATACCGGTCACACCATGTATCAGAGTGAGGTTAAACCAATTCCTACACATCCCAAATAAAATATTTATCATTTTTAAAAATTATCAAAACAATCCAAATATGTTTTATCAATTTTGAGTATGTCACTTCTCTTTTTTTCTAAAATGTCATTTGAAACTGGAAACACAAAATTTGAGTCATACCATCACATCATGTATTGATTTGATGTGAGACTGATTCCTACATATCACAAATGACTTATAAATTATTTTCATAAATTATCAGAATAATCTGAGTTCATTTTACTGGTTTTTAGTGAGTGACACTTTTTGAACAAAAATGTAAATTTTAAACTGATAATGTGAACTTTGAGTCATACCGGGAACATTGTGTATTAGATTGAGGTGATTATAATTCATACATGTTATAAATGACTTATGGATAATTTTCAAAAATTATCAAAATAATCTGAATGTTTTTTCTTGGTTTTGAGTATGTCAGTTGTCTTTTATACTAAAATTAATGTCAATTTTAAATAAAAATACACCCTTGGATTCATACCAATCACACTGTGCATTGGATTAAGGTGTAGATGATTCCTAAAAATATCAAATGACTTATGGATCATTGTACTAAAGTATAGAACAATCTGAATGTGTTTGATTAGTTTTTAGTATATCAATTGTATTTTTTACTAAAATATCATTTTAAACTAGAAACACACACTTTGAATCATATTGGTCACATCGTGTCTTGGTTTGATGCGATACCGATTCATGCGCACAAAAAATGACTTGTGAATCATTTTACTAAATTATTAAGATAATACAAGCATGTTTTCTCAGTTTTCTATGAGTGACAATTTTTAGACTAAAATGATAATGTTAAACAGATAACATAAACTTTGATTCATACTTGGAAGATCCTGTATCATATTGATGTGTGGTTGATTCCTACACATCAAAAATGACTTATGGATCATTTTCTTAGTGTATAAAAACAATTGGAATTCATTTTATTAGTTTTGAGTATGGGAGTTGTCTCTTTTACTAAAATTAATGTCAATTTAAAAAAAAGTTTTCATGTGGAGTCATACTGGTCACACCATGCATCGGATTGTGGTGTGGCTAATTCCTACTCATCTTAAATGGATTATAGATAATTTTATTAAAGTATAAACACAATATGAATGTTTTTATTCATTTTTGAGTATGTAATTTGTATTTTTTACTAAAATTAATGTCAATTTTAAATAGAAAGATGCACCCAAAGTCATACTGATCACACCATGTGTGAGATTGTGGTGTCACTGATTCCTACACATCTCAAATGACTTCTGGATCACTGTATTAAAGTATCAAAACAATCTAAACTACCAATTTTACCATGAAATACATTTCCTTTCTCTATCTAACAGCCAACACTACATATTGAGTTGATGTTCTTAGATAAAAAACCTTCCTCTACTCCTCTAATTTTCAACAATGAGAATGGGTTTTTAGCTAAGAACATCAAATAAATATGAAGTGTTAGTATCTTGACAAAGAAAACTAATGGAAAGTGTGGTAACATTGGTAGAAAGGAACATGGTATCTATTTTATGGCTTGTTGAAGATAATTGAAAGAAAAATATGGATTCTCAAAAGATCTGTGAAGAAAAATAAATAAGTATTAGATAAAAATGATAAGGAAATTAACTAACAAGTAGATAAAATGATGAAATAATTAATTAAATAAGTATTAGGAATTTGTCTTTTCATGATGGTTGTATACATTCTTGACCCATTTTTTTATTATAATTATCTTAGTTACAACCTCAAAGTCCAATCTCTCACGAGCATGAGAAGCTTCCAAAAAACCACCACAAATAAAAAAAGGGAATCCACATATATAAAAAAACCATTCTTATGTGGCTAATAATAAAAATAAATAAAATAAACATAAATATGAAATAATACATTACTTTTATAGAAGTCACATTTTCGTGATATTTTTATGCATTCTTCTATCAGGTATTTTGCCCTTTAATTTATAATAAAATATATATCATCCTGTGAATATGAATATTTTAGACAGTTATAGTAGTACTAAAAAAATATAAATACAAAAAGGATTAATAAATATTTTAAATTAAATAGTAATTATCCTTGGAAATAACTTTTCAGGGATGTTAGTTTATTGATGGAATATGATCTGTCTTATAATTTTACAAACATAATAACAATAACCTTTTCATTTCTTTTATTTTAGACACTGAAGAAACATTGTAAAAAATAAGTAATTTTTTTATGTTTTTTTATAGTGAAATATTATTATATATACCTTAATACTTGTCCCGTTGTAGAACTTTTTAGGCTCCTTATGCTTAATGATTGTCCTTATTCCATGAATTTCAAAATATTTAAACACCACCCTATCATAACATAATTCTCATTAAAACATAATAAAAATTATATAAATTTAAGTTCAGTTCTAAAATGTTTGATGTTGTGTATTAAAAATTAAAAAATTCTATCAAGTGTGGTCGGTTTGTTGGGTATCCATGTAGTGAATCTAGAAAATAAATCTTTGGAGTATCCAAATTTACTGGAATGAGCATCCAATGTTGCCTAAAAACACAAAAAGTAATAAGTAATGAAAGAAATGAAAATATATTTTATAAGATTAAATTGTATATTTTTACCACTACATCATTGGTATTAAGAAGATTCTATCATCCGTAAGTTTTCTTTCAAACTATTTGGCCATTTTTTTAACTATTTCATTCATTTATATTGAATATATTTATTTTTGTTCTATAGAAGTGACATGAAGACTAATTATTCCAAATTTATGTTCATGGGTTAATCCCTTCAATTGGTATTGATATATATGCCTTCAAAAAATATGAAATGTATTTAGTCATAATTAACATAGTATATTAGATTTTGGAAAAAAATCATGAAAATATACCTCATGTATACATTTAGAATTGAGCCTCCTAATCATTGATAGTTAAGGATTTCATTTAAATTATCAAGAGAAATGCAGTCTGTAACATCATCTTCTTACATTTTTTCTTCAAAATAAACTATTTTATTACTACCATTTTATAACTTTGTATCTGCATGAACCTTCAATGTTAGTAAATGCAAATATTGAACAGGCGGGGTAAAGTTGTTTTCGTAATATATTTTCAATCAGTTGGTTTATCCTTTATATGGTCTTGAGTCGACCATTCATTTCACCCTGTTATATTTGTCTGTCTGTAATAAAATTTATTGGTTAAGACCTTTTTTCATTAATTATTAAATGTTTATCCTGAAAAATAAATTTTAAATGAATACCTCCTTGTCAACATGTGTATTTACAATATATAGTGGCCATGCAATGAATATTCCAATATCTTGGTTGACTGTATGAATATATTTATCATCAAGTAGAATAGTTAACTTGATTATCGGCTCATGAGTTATGCTAATTGCCACTCTCATATGACCTATTGGAAGTGGTCTATTGTATAGATGTTCTTTTTGGATATTGAAAATCATAACCCCTACTACAAGGAAATGAAAGGATGCTGATAGATATAAATCATAGTCATTTTCACCCTATAGAATATTAGTATAGTAAATGTATTTGTGTCTGTCTGATTCAAATTTCACAGAAACAATTACTTGAATATTGATTACCTCAACTAAGAAATCTCTTTGAGGGGAATGAATCACCTCAAAGATGGTGGGGGTGGGGTGGGATCTTTACTGAATGGTTGTTCTTGAGTTATTTATTCTCTCTTATCCCCCCATAACAATTTCTAGAAACTCATTCTTCCAATAAATTTTTTCTTCAATAGAAGCTAATATTTCTTTCATATCTTCCATTTATTTATCTTTAACATAATTTTTTCTCAAAATAAGTGTGGGGTGTCACCCCAAAAACCAAACCTTTGACATGACCATACTATTCTAGCCACTTCATGACCACTGATGGTAGGTGTTCATCTAGTACAAGTGTTGATGATTCCTGTGAATAAGTCAGATATAAAATATTGGAAAATAAGTAATAATTAGTATGTAATATCAATTTAAATCAATTTTTTTATTATGTCATACTTACACATGTTTTCTACACTTTTTGTGTGTTTTCATCTATTTTTATTCCATATTTATTTAAATGTGCCTCCTTTCATAGAACATAACATGGTATGGAAGTGTATTTGGATTTGGATTCATCAATCTATATATAAATATAGGAACATAATTATGTTGTTGTTTTAGGTCACATAAAATATTATGGGAGATTTAAAATATGTAGAAATTTTTTTAAGTGAAGAATACCCCATCCTTGCTTTACGGTAGGGGTATGTAGGGGTTCCTTCCTGTTCATTATTTTTAGCACTTAATTGATTTTTCATAAATAAAAAATTTTCAATCAATGTGATGAATATAAGTATTTTCAAACAATGTATTACCAGCCACAATGTACCTAAAAATATATATTCACATGACAACCAGTGAATGCATCCCATGCTTCTTTGATTATTAGGTGTGCATAAATAAGCGGTGGGCATGAGTTTATTTTCCCTTCAACATATTTAATATAAAATCTTGTTAGAATTTTTTGAAAGCCTCTGTGAATCCTTCCAGCAAGAATTAATACATATTTCTTATGGGAATAATCTACTATAAATTTACTCTATAAGGGATGATGAAAAGTAAGTCAAGGTTTCATTATTTTATTTTTTAGTAAAATAAAGAAAGGATGCCATAATTTTACCATAATCTATTCCCAAATCAGTTCCTTAAGTATAGCCACAACATGGTGCCACGAATCTATAACAATTGACATGTGTTGTAGAGTGATGAGCCCAATGTAACTACTAAATAGGGAATTGTTGGGGTTAACATGCTATCCACATGCATTCCATCTAACCTCGTATTTGATACCTTTGTTTTTAGCCTAAATATTTTTTTCTAACACCGTCACACTACGACAATCCAATTTTTATGAAACATTTTTTCTTCATTACCTACTATTTCCTCGGATTCAATATCATCAATATGTTATTCCTATGGATTGGTGGCATTGGCATGTGAATAAGGTCATTGTTATTATAAACTAGAAGCAAAAAAAGGATGAGAAACCTATTGTTCCTATGGATTGGGAGCACCAGCATGTGAAGAACATAATTGTTCCTCTATATTGGGAGCAACATTAGGTTGAGAAACCTATTGTTCCACATGATTGAGAGAACCAGAACATATAGAAGTCATTATATATATAATTGGTCTAACAATTAATTTATATTACATAAATATAGTAACAGACATACAATAACATGAGGTAACGTAATGTATATTATAAAAAATATAACATGATTATTGAAATCCTTGTTTTTTTTAAGGCTGAATAAATTTTGCCACTCTATCGAGTATCAAAATCACTTCATTGTGGTCTCCTATAACAGAAAAAACTCTGTCTACATTGGGACTATTTCGAAATTATTGCGACTTCCCAATGAAAGAGTCACCCTCAGTTGAATTTTCGTTTGAACTTTTAATGGTTTTGGTCAATAAGAGAATAATTGACCACTTTTGGTTTATGAGATCTAGAACATAAAATACTTGTACTAACTATGATGCCATTATAAACACTTCATATTTTTACCCTTATTGAAATCCACTCTCATAAATCCCAATTCATCTATTTTAACACCACTCCTATTATCAACACACTTGCATTAAAAAATTGGTACTTGGAATGTTATAGAATTCAACTCCCATATTTGTTTGATGATGCCAAAGTATGACATATTCACATAAATTGGATTTTTTTCCATAGTACCAGAAACATGCGTCACTTCAGCCACAAATGTAACTCCACTGTTTTTTCATGGTAATTCCAGCATCATGTTCATTTGTATAAAACATATAACCATTAATTACATAACCATTGTAAGATAATACACACACACACACACACACACTTGTTCCTCTATCTAGCCAAAAAAGTTGCATTGAATTTGAATTAGGATTTTCATATGACTCCTTTAAAATATGGTCTTGAAACCAACTTATAAACTATTGATTATGTATATTTGATATCCAAATTTTATCCCTTGATGTATTTAAATTCCTAATAATTTCTTTGTGGGTTTCAACATATTGGGAAACCTCTAAACTATTATGAAAAATGTAAAGGTGGACCTACTTCTAATCTATAATATTAATTATGAAAACATCTCAACCTAAAATTACTTAACCCACAAGCCACCCAGTGTGATGAGATTTTGGTAGACCAACGCTTTCCACACCAAACAAGTATTTGGTATATAATTCAACAGCTTCCTCCATAATATATCAATATGTAATATAACCCTCTGGACAGCTTTTATTTTTGACATACCCTTTCAAAATCTTCATTATCCATTCAATGGGGTATGTCCATCTATACTGTATATGACTGAATATTTTAATCTATCTCACCTAGTGAAACATTAAGTGAACTATCAAATCAAATAATGATGGTGGGATGAAAATTTCCAATTCACATAATATGATGGAAATTACCTTATCTATAGTCAGTAATTTGGCTAGGTTTATAACTTTTCTTCATATAGTTTTCAAAAAGTATAAGAGTTTGGTTAATGTTTGATGAAAATTCTTGGAAAAAATGAAACGTAAAGCTATAAGAATTAGTTATTACATAAAAACATGTAATTCATGTGATTTCAAACTCTTTAAATTTAAATCAGTCATTGACATGATATTATTGATATTCGATGAATACCCCTATGGAACCTTTGCATCATTCAAGAAGTTGTAAAACTAATATCTCTCCTACCTAGAAAGAGTGTAAGTAGTTGAAAGAAGAAAATTTCATTTTTTTCCCTTCACTAGAACCAACTCTTCTCATTTTCCCATGTCAGCCATGTCCATCCTAGCCTTAATTCCATCCTTTATTTTTCTGTGTGCATTTAGTAACATTCCAATTACACAATAACATATTTTTTTTTCAACATGCATAACATCAAGAAAATGTATGATGTATATAAAATTATAGTATGTTAATTAAAAAAACTTCTCTATTTTTTTAATTGGTTTTCATAAGGTTTTTTGAAAATGGTTTACCAAAATAATTTTCCACATATTTTAATTTATCAAGAATTTGATCACCTATTAGTGGAGATGGTGTTGTACATTATTCTAAACTTCCATCGAATGATGTCATCTAAGATCGGTACTTATATTGTTGGGGTAGAAATCTGTGATGTCTTAGAAACATAGTCTTCGATGAATGTTTCAACCTAATTGACTATGTACCTTGTTTTCAAATGGAACTCCCTTAAGCTACTTTAATGTTATATCCTGAGAAATTTACATATGCAGGAAATTCATTTATCATCATGCACAATATGGATCTCAATGTGAAATATTCATTTTTGTAAGCATCATACAATGTAACACCTTAATCCCACAATAATTTCAAATCTTAGATAAATGGATCTAAATAAACATTAATATCATTACTCAGTTGTTTTGGTCCTAATATAAGCATAAATAACATGACGTATTTTTGTTTCATGCTTAACCATGATGGAAAGTTATAATTTACCAACATAACCAGCCATGTACTATGAGTTCTTCTTTTAAAACCAGAAGGATTCACTATATCTGTAGATTATATAAGATGAAGGTTTTTAAAAAAATTTTAAAATTCATGATACTCAGGATCAAATATATTTTACTGATGAGAGTTTTCCAAGTGACAAAGTTTCCCATATTTATTTCTTTTATTTATGTTCCACATCAATTTCCTTTTAGTGTCCTCACTTTCATATTAATGCCTAAACATTAGAATGATTGTAAAGTAACATACAACTTTAATAGGACCTTATTCAACTTTATTTTATAAATAAGAACTACACTTTGGTAATTCTTTATGTGAATTTTGGTCCTTGCGAAATAGTATATATTCATTTAGAAAGACATGTATTATTTTAGAGATCATACCCATAAAACATAGCATTCGTTTTGCTACGTATGTTCGGCTAGGGATCTCATTATCTATTAGGATCATATCATTCAAGAGATAAAGTAGTTCAGTAAAACTAGTATCACTCCATCCATTGCCTGCTTTCAAATTATACAGCTTCATTATGACTGACAATGCTATATATTAGTGCAACCATTATATAATGGAATCTTTTCCCAAATATTTAACTTCTCAAATAATTTTTGACAATCATGAAGTTCATTTTCAACAATAATTATAATTTCCTCAATAAGATCTTTGTCATCATTCACTCTTGTAATCACATCCTCAATACATTCTTCTTTATTTTCCATACCTGTAATCATATCAGATGATCCATAAAACATAGTGTTGTCCCCGTCACTCGATACATTATCTTTTTTCCCATGTCTATTACAACATTCATAACTTTGATCAATTCTGTGATAGATAAAGTGTTCTTACAACTCCTCTAGACTAATTAGTCTAGAATAACAATAACATAAATAGGGTAAAAGGATTTTAGAAGGGCCATATTCATGGTCTTTTGAAAAACTGATGAAATATTTCACCCCATCTTCATAATCTTTTGTCATTCGATTGGAATCTATCCATTATATATTCATATACATCCTATATTATTTGGTAATATTAATATTTAACAAAATAAACACACAAAATATGTTCAATTGAAGATGGATCTTCTGAGTTTCTTGAAAGAAAGTGGAAAGATTAAAAAATGGTTTATCATTCCACATGATCAAAAACAAAAACTTATTGAAGGAAATTTATAAATATAATGTAGAATATTTCACTTTTAAAAACTATTTTCCCTTCATATTTTTAATGATCAAAACCCTTTTTGTATGAGTATAAATTAAGTATAAAATCACATTTACATTACAAAAAACCGATGAAATACAGCTATTGAATGTAATAATGGAAAAAAGCTATATTATTTGAAAACCCATTTCATAATAGAAAATACGACTATTAAATATAATAATGGTTTTTAAAATGAATAAAAATAAATTACTATATTTTTAAAAATATTTTCAACACAGACATTGAATTTATGAAAGTATAATATTTTTAAACAATTAATAATTTAAAAAACGTTTATAGGTAAAAAAGTATAAATAAAAAAAGTATATATATTTATATTATAATATAAAATTATAGATGTATATAGAAGTATAAAATTATATATAATTTATATAAGAAATTATATTTTAAATAAATATACATAATTTATTAATGTATGTAAATTTATAAAACTATATAAAATTACATATATGTTATAAAAGTATAAATAATTTATAGTAGTATATTGTCTTACAAATTTATAAAAGTATAAATAATAATATATAAAAGTAAAATTTATGAAAGTATAAAAGTATAAACTTATTCAATTTTAGTCCATTCATTAAATGATTGATCTTGATTTTATGATTAATAGAAAAAATCTAGGTGTACCTTGTGAGTCTCATGAGATCTACCCTTGTATTTAATGAAACACAATTTTAAAACCATTTTAAAAATCCTATAGAAACCCCACTCATGCTACACAAGTAAATGATCAAATGAATGGAACCATGTCATCAATTAAATGAATATAAGAAATAAAAGAAATCTGTCAAGGGTCCCACCCACATCAATCGAGTGGGGAAACTAAAGAAGATCAATACTACCCCATATGCAAAACCAACAACCAATGAAATTATTTCATGGGATCTACTCTTGGATTTAATTTGAGACTGTCCTAAAATTTACCAAAATGGGACCAACTATAGGATTAGGTTTTATTCTAACGCAAGTCACTTGACTAACTTTCACTAGTCCTAGAATCGTGGACAGTCCCCACTAGCCCTATACATATATAGGGAAAATATAAGTGTGCAATGATCTAGTGTATATTAAATAAATACTTATCACTTAGTTACTCATGTTCCCATGACCAAAGTAATAGTAATGGTGAGAAACAATCAATAATACAAAAAATCATTATTTAACATAAATAATAACTCACCCACACCTCTAACAATCTTACAAGAAATATCCCCTTTCTATCCATCGCTCGATCACCACATACATCAAACACCACCCATAAAGGGAAATAATCATAAGGGGAAATAAGTGGGTCTCACACACCCACATGCTTGAAAGACCATTTAAATGGTCCAAATATGACTTTTAGAAACCCACCAAGAGTCCAATTATCTATATAACAATTTGAAATAATTTATAAGTCATTTCTTAAAACATTACACTTAAATGACCATTGAAATCAATTTATAAATTAGTCCACCATTATAAAATCTCTTAATTGATTAAAATGTTTCCTAAATTTTCTTACCCAACCAACCAAATGGGGTCAAAAAAATCTTAGAACTCATATTTTATTTTAAATAAATATTGAAATATTTTATCAATGATTGGAATTTCAAGTATTGATTGAAATGAAAAGCTAAAATATTTTTCCTTTTGAGAATTAAATTTGATGACCAAAATAACTTATAAAATATTAGAATTTATTTATAAAGATAATATGTGTGATTTATCAAACACATGGTGTGCATGGTTTATTCAAAGTTCCACAATTGATAAGTACCTGGAATTGAAATGAAAATCACATAAAACTTGATTTACCTTTCCAATAACACATAATCGCATTTAATGATATTATTTGATATAAAAAACATTGAGTTAAACATGAAAAATATCATGATTTTCAAATTCAATGGAAAACACATGAGGTAAGCTATCACAAATCAATGGAGAATGGTTCGTAAATTCTAATATAGGATGAAATGAGCTCAAAAAATTATTCAAATTCCCTAGAAACAAAGAAATCACAAGAAAAAACAGTCAACCCTTACCCTTGGGTTCAAACACAAACAATCATGGTGATAGAGAAGAAACTAAATGGGTGAATCCAGTTAGAACAAAACAACACTAAAATGAAAGGGGGTGCCGCACATGATATTGATCAAGAAGAAGAAAAGAGTGAACCCTGAAGAGAATTGGTTGAGAAATACATAAAAAAAAAGATTCGAATAGCATAAATTTAGTTTTGAGGGTATTGATTCATTGAAAATATTCAGCAAAGTAATAACATAAATGTGTCTATAATGGGATTCAGCAAGGTGACAATGGGGTTCGGAAAGAGAAACAAAGATAGCAGGAATAGGGTTCAAGTGAGAGTGGTGGCATGGAGACAGTGCGGCAGAGTGGAGGCATGGTGGTAGTATAGTTGGGCAAGAGTGGTGGAGCAACAACAATGGGGTTCGACGGGAGTGGCAGTGCAGTGGCAGTCAGCTTCTTCAAGATCTTGAAGGCCTATGAAATATTTCATCCGGTTAGGGTTCTCTTTAAAGAAGGGAAAGACTTTTATCAGTGATTTCATTGATAAAGGATAGTTTTATCAGTACTAAAATAAAAAACACTGATATAAATGACCTTTATAAGTGTTTTTTAGTGCAAATAAAATATACCCCTTTATCTGTGCTTAGAATATAACGACCCATACTTTACATACATTGTTAATACTTCAAAATTGAAGCATACTTATTACAATATATAACAAAACCATGGAAGGACCGTATATGTATAGAGTCTTTAGAAACTGGGAAACATAAACAACTGGTTCATAAAGCATCTACTTTGCCTCCCATTTATTTCATCATATCTAGAGTCCCTTTTTGGCATATGCTACTTAATAACCTTCTTCCTGACCTGGGGAAATAAAACATAAAAAAGGTTGAGATCAAATGCTCAGTAAGGGTAAACAAAATAAATATCAATCACATCATAAGAACATAACTTTTGGAAATCTTAACCTGCAAAAGAAATCATAATTTCATAACATGGGATAAATCAAAGTAGTGAAATGTAATCCCAATAATCATAACCTAAAACATGAAACTTTGTTTCATACACACATAATCATAGAGAATCATTTCTTATTATTCAAGACTCATTACCAAGACTATCTTAGTGGACAAAGTCCATTTATGAACTGAGTTCACTCCTCGTTTCAGTCCTGTTTCACTGAACCAGTTTAACCTGCCGTTCCAGCCATGTCTATCTCAAGAGATATAAAATCTTTACCCAATCCATTCGAGGGAGATATAGGTCCCACCGATCTCATAATGATACCATTCATATGTGTGCCACAAAATCATAAATCATACATCATTGCATAACCCATGTAATAAAAATGGGATTCTTAAACATCGTGACATCATAAAACAATTCATATAAGATAAAAGAATTCATAAAAATAATTCCATCACAACATAATAAAATCAATGTAATAATAGGGATAAAAACAGAACCCTATATTATCTTATATGTAAAATAATTTTGATAAAACACTTGAACTCCATTCTTGAGGAAAATATCCTTTCTACTTCAAAAACATTTTCCTTTCATAACATGTCATACAATTTTAAACTAAAATAAGTTGATTAAAAATAAACTTGAAAACTTGTAAAGTAATCTTCTTGGAAATAATGTTTTAAAACTCCATTCATTCCATATAAGTTAAAAAAACATTCTTCTCATACTTTTATCGGAAAAGTCAAAAAATACCTCGTACGAAAAACGAAAAAAGATTCCTTTCATATCTTTTACTATAAATTCATCAAAGGGTAAAAATGGATTTAAAAAATTGTACGTGGATGGAAATAATATTACATATTGAGGAAACATGGATGTGGATGATAAAATACACCCCAGTAAATACCAAAGTATAAACAATCTCGGATAAAAATGAGATTGTGATATTTCCCTTACCTTAGGTCCGATTTGCTTCGTAAGTGTCCGAACCTCCTGTATAATGATTTAAATAATGTTATTGACTTATTCCAGAATCATAATTATTGTTATGATATCATATATGGTCATATTCTTAGCTTCTTAGTAGTAATATTTCATTGCTACTTGTTATTCGGGTGTTTATAACTTTTTGTTCTTATGCGTGTTTTGTCGAATAAATTCTTATTCTTATCTTTAGGTTATAGATACATCATTTACAGAATGGTATTAATGTAATATATATCATATTTATTCATTAAATTAATTTATATAATCATTATGAAATGAAGATCATGTAGAACGAATCACATCACATCGTGGAGACGGTATTCCGTACGTATGCACGAACGATGATATCGTTCCCATGATCGTGAAATTGTATTGGAGTGTATGTATACTATTTTAGAATCAATATCACTCTAAAATAATCATATATAGTAATTACTTACACCATTATACCCATCCACATAAGGTGGTGGGGGAAAATAGATTACACCACGGCGTGGAGACGGTATTCCGTACGTACGCACGCGCGATGATTTCGTTTTCCGTAGGATGGATAGATGGTGAAATAGGGTTGTTTCATACTTATAATAACATATCAGTATATGAGTGATAATGATGTTATTACTTCATAATTAAACAACTAAAGAAGAATAAGTTGAAGAAGAAATAATTTGGAATGGATCGGTAATGGATATTACCTCTTTTTGACGTGCCTCTTCTTAACCTCCTCTTAGGGCACTAGGGTTGGTCTTTGAAGAAGACCATAACCTCTAGGATGATTCTAGGGAAGTGTGGAAGTGAAATGGGAAGGTTTTGGCCAAGATTTAGGGCTCAAACTGGTGTGAGGAGGAGATGGAGGAGGTTCCCTTTTATAAGGGAGGAGAGGGGCACCTTTGGAAATATAAGAAATATTAGTTTATATTAAATCCCAACCCCACTTAAAAACTTAAAAAATGACTCATATCCGAAGATTAGGTGATATAGGGTTGTAATATCATCAACCAATAAAATTTAGACATGTTAGGAATTTATTTTAAACATTATCAACTTGATTTATCCTTACTTATCAATTTAATTTTATTTGTGGTAATAATATTCTAAATTTTAAATTATTATTAATAATTACATATGTGTTGTGAATTTTCCATAATTTGACACTTTATGAAATTTTAGACCATGTAAAATTTAATTTTTAATTTTTAAATATTTTTGTGATTTTTAAAAAATTTTATAATATGTTATTTTTATAAAATAACAATAGTGTCAATTTTGACACTATTCATTTATTTGAATTTAAATAAAATATATACAGAGGATATGTTCGAAATAAAAGCTTTAATAGATTAATAAAATGACATATGTATCTAGAAAATTAGTGGAGAACATTAAATAGTGCATATAATAATTATTTTAATATTTTTAAAACCATTTATTTGATATTTTAATTAATAAAATAATTTCAACATCACTATTGTGTCATAATTAATGATAAATAATTAATCCCTAAAAATTCTAAATAAATTCCTATGTTGTACATAATTGTATTATCTTTCTGTAGATTATTTATGTTTGAAGTTTTATTAATTTTATCACTAAATTAAAATTATTATACTTATAGGATTTAAGAAAGTGACATGTTGTCACATTCTTTGGTTTTAATAATAATTAAATTATTTTCATGGAAAAAAGTCCATTAAATGAATCTAATCCAACCCTTAGGTGATATGGGTCTACTTTTAGTCATCCAATAGGATTTTTTCATGTGTTAGGGTAATTTTATAATCTTATATTTACCCTTAATTACTCGATTTACCTTTAACTATGGTAAATAAAATTTACCGTAGTTATTATTCATAATGCCCAAAAATAAAAAGTAGCCTATTAACATAATTTGGAACCAATGATTATGAATATGGAATGAATTTTTCAAAATTCAAAACATATAAGTTGCAGTAATTATTTTAAAATAAATCTCGTTGTTAAGAAAATGGGTTTTAGAAGTTAAAACATTGCCAAAGATTGAAATGTTTTTTCCTATGAATTCAATGTGAAATTAATGCTAATGACATAAATTATATTAAATGGTAAAAATATATTCTATTTATTCTTTAAAACAATTCAATATTATAATTTATCCATATAAATTATCTCAATGAAAAAGGTTGTTTTTAATTAAAAAATTAGCGTATTTTTACTATTCATCAAAATATAAAAGTTATCAGAAAAATATCAAAAATTTATCCAAAGTAAATTTTTATACCCCGACTCTAAAGAAGAATTTTATTTTGTCAAATTGAACTTATAAACATGTTAAAAACTAGATTTAATGTGGGTGCGCCATCAAAAGGCGGTAAAACTGCATTTTTTGAAAAATACTTCTTTTATCCAAAAACTGATTTTGCTTTTATACCTCATTCTAGAAAATGTATAAGTTGAATTAAAATGTTATAAAATTCAAAATTCAGTTAATACTATTCATAACGGCTAGTTTTAATAATATTTTAATAGCATACCGTTGTTTAGTGAAACTCGGTATTGCGTACGACGCAAGCTATCGAGGAAGGCCACGGTTGCGTGTAAAGAAATCCAAGATAGTGTTGTGTGTAGTGAAAGATTCCTTTGATGATTTATATAAAAACAAAATATTTTTCATAAAAGTCTCAGGTGTTACATTCTACCCCCCTTAAAATGAATTTTGCCCTTGAAATTCGTCACTTTATAACAAACAGATGAGGATAACTCTCCCTCATCATATCCTCAAGATCCCATGTAGCTTCTTCTAATTGGCGGTTCCTCCATAAAACTTTCACCAAGCGAGTGGTATTGTTTCGTAGGAATTTTTCGCTACGATCCAGAATCTCTATCGGTTTTTCTTCATAAGAAATATCTTGTTCCAGAGGTACAACTTCTGAGCTGAGTACATGTGAAGGATCAGGTATGTACTTTCTCAGGAGAGATACATGGAACACATCGTGAACTTGAGAGAGATTTGGTGGAAGTGACAATCGGTAAGCTACCTTCCCAACACGATCCAGAATTTCAAAAGGGACAATATATCTAGGGCTCAACTTTCCCTTCTTTCCAAATCTCATGACCCTTTTCCAGGGAGATATTCATAAGAACACTTTATCACCCACTTCAAACTCTAGGTCTTTTCTTCGATTGTCAGCATAAATTTTCTGTCGACTCTGAGCTGCTCTTATGCATTGTTGAATAGGTCTGACCTTTTCTGCCATTTCGTCAACAATATCAGGTCCTAATAGCTTTCTTTCCCCAACTTCATCCCAGCAAGTTGGAGTCCTACATTTCTTTCCATAGAGAGCTTCATAAGGAGCCATCTGAATACTGGAGTGAAAGATATTATTATAAGAAAATTCCACCAAAGGTAGGTGTTGATCCCAACCAACTTTGAAATTTATAGAGCAAGCTCTCAACATATCTTCTAGAGTTTGAATTGTCCTCTCAGACTGATCGTCTGTCTGAGGATGATAAGCAGTGCTGAAACTCAACTCTGTATCTAGAGTATGCTGAAGACTTCTCCAGAAATTTGAGGTAAACCTTGGATCCCAATCAGATATAATAGAAAGTGGTACTCCATGCAATCTTACCACTTCCTTTACATATATCCTGGAAATCTGATCGAGAGAGAAATCCTCTCTAATAGCGATGAAGTGTGCCGACTTTGTAAGATGATCAACTATGACACAGATAGCATTATTGCCTTTGGATGTTTTAGGAAGTCCAGTGACAAAGTCCATAGTGATGTTTTCCCATTTCCATTCTGGTATGGGTAATGGTTGTAACATCCCCTTAGACTTCTGTCTCTCAGCTTTAACTTGCTGACAAACCAAGCATCGAGAGACATATTCAGCAACATCTCTTTTCATGCCATCCCACCAGAAGTACTCTTTCAGGTCCCTATACATCTTCATGCTTCCAGGATGAATAGATAATGAAGAACTATGAGCCTCATCCAGTAGCTCATTCTTTAATTCGGGGAGGGGAGGAACACAAACCCGATTCCTGAACTTTATTATCCCATCACAATCAAGGTTGAATTCATGAACATTTCTCACCTTCTTTTGTAAATCGAAATCTTCTTTCTGTGCCTCTTTGATCTTCACATGTATAGATGGTTGAACATTCATTGGAGAAAGATACAATTTTTCCCCTTCCATTATAATTCCAAGATCCATCCTTTGTAAATCCATAAATACTGGATCTTTTTTGATCCTCGTCATGGATAAGCTAGCATGGTCTTGTCGACTTAATGCATCTGCCACCTTGTTTTCTTTCCCAGGGTGGTAATGGATTGTGCAGTCGTAATCCTTAATCATCTCCAACCATCTTCTTTGGCGCATATTCATCTCCTTTTGTGTGAAAATATACTTTAAACTTTTATGATCAGTATAAATATCACACCTTTCACCATAAAGGTAATTCCTCCAAATCTTTAATGCAAATATTACCACAGCTAACTCCAAATCATGAGTTGGGTAATTTTGCTCATGGATTTTCAACTATCGTGAGGCATAAGCTATCACCATATCATTTTGCATAAGAACACACCCCAATCCCTTCTTGGATTCATCACTATAGATCACAAACCTTTCTCCACTACAAGTCAGTGTGAGCACAGGTGCACTGGATAACCTTCTTTTCAACTCCTTGAAATTCTCTTCACATTCCTCCGTCCAGACAAACTTAACTCCTTTCTGAGTCAACTTGGTGAGTGGATTATATAATCGTGAAAAATCTTTCACAAAACATCGATAATATCCAGCCAAACCAAGAAAACATCGGATCTCAGTTACTGTTGTTGGTCTTGACCATCTTTCGATAACCTCTGTTTTTGCTGGATCCACAGATATCCCCTCTTTTGAGATTATGTGACCTAAAAATGAAACTCTTTGAAGACAAAATTCACACTTGGTAAATTTGGCATAAAGCTTCTCCTTTCTCAAGGTCTTCAATATAATTCTCAAGTGATCTTGATGTTCTTCCTTGCACTTTGAATATACAAGAATATCGTCTATAAAGACTACCACAAAATGATCAAGATAGTCTATAAAGACTCTATTCATCAGATCCATGAAGATAGTAGGGGCATTAGTAAGACTAAATGGCATCACTATAAATTCATAGTGTCCATATCTTGTACGGAAAGACGTATTTGGTATATCCTCCCTTTTGACCCTTAATTGGTGATACCCTAAACGAAGATCAATCTTGGAGAAGTATTGATCTCTGTGTAGTTGGTCAAATAAGTCATCAATGCACGGAGAGGATATTTGTTCTTGATAGTGATCTTGTTAAGTTCTCGATAATCAATGTAGAGTCTCATTGATCCATCTTTCTTCTTAATAAACAGAACAGGTGCTCCCCAAGGTGACGAACTAGGGCGTATGAATCCTTTATCAAGATTATCTTGGAGTTTCTTCTTCAATTCCTGCAACTCAATTGGGGCCATTCTATAAGGTGTCTTTGACATAGGCAAAGCACCCGGTATGAGTTCTATTGAAAACTCAACTTCACGATTTGGTGGAAGACCCGACAATTCCTCCGGAAAGACATCATCAAACTCCCGTACAATGGGAATATTCTTAATTGTGAGTTTCTCACCAACCATTTGAGATAAATAACCTTCATTCAGTGGAATCAAGACCCATAAGATGGAAGAAATTTCCACTGGAAGGTTATGTTCATCCTTGCATCGATAGACGATCATAGATTGATCTGGAATATGAAATGTGACTTCCCTTATTTGTAAATTGATATGAGATCCATATAAAGAAAGCCAATCCATGACAAGAATCACATCAAATTTCACTATAGGAAGGATCACAAGATTTGTAGGAAGCACTTTCCCACAAACTTCAATCGGAGAAGAATTATAAGCTTTTGATGCGACTGTTGTGCCATTAGGGGTTGTCACAACTAACACAACATCTAATTGTTGAGGTAATATGGTGATACCCTTAGAAAATTCTTTAGAAATAAAAGAGTGGGTGGATCCAGAATCAAATAAAACATTTGATACTTTAGAGTGGATGGTAAGTGTACCTCTCACCACTTCGTTGTCGAACTCCACATTGCTGATAGTAATTGCATGTGACTTTCCTTTGTCTTTGGCCTTTAGATTTTGTTGATGTCGATCATCATCATCAACCCTTGGATTTGGGCATTGATTGGCATAATGCCCCATCTCCTTGCACTTGAAACATTGAAGTGTAGTAGGTTCATTCTGTGTGTCCTTTTCTTTGTTTGCATCATTAGATATCTTCTTCCCATCATTGTGGCATTCGAATGCCCGATGACCTTCCTTTCCACATTTGAAACATTTAATTTTCCCTTTAAGACAACTCCCTCCATGTTTCTTTCCACACTTTGAGCATAAGGGAAAGATCATCTTCTTTTCAGTGTGCTCTTTAGATTTCCCTTTGAATTACATTTTCCTCTTCTTATCAAACCCATATGACTGATGGGTTACTCCAATCTCCATCTCAACTTTGAGAGCACATCAAAAAATTTCCTCATAGCTATTGAAGTCTCTTATGGCTAAGGCCCTTCGAAGACTTGGTTTTAAGCCACTAAAGAATTGATCGATCTTACTCTCAGGTTGGATAATGATACCAAAAGCGTACCTTGCAAGTCTTGTAAAATTTGCTTCATAGGTACCAACGGATTCATCATCCTTTTGCTTCAGTTCAAGAAACTCCTTCTCCATCTTTGTTCGAAGAATACGAGGGAAATAATTATTGAAAAATAAGTTCTTGAACTCATCCCATTCCATGGACTCAATTTCATCTCTTTGCCTCATATTCATGATAAGATTCCACCATTGATCAGCATCACATTACAAATGATACACTGCTAAGACGACTTTATCATGTTCAGAACATTGAAGAATTGAAAATATTTTTTCAGTGGTACTGATCCATTGTTCAGACACTAATGGATCAGAAGACTCGCTGAATGATGGTGGACGCTGCCTCATGAAGGATTCAACAAAATTTTGCTCCTTCCTTTTCTCATTTAAAAGTCATGCATGATTCATAGCTTGAGAAAGTTGTGTGAGCATGGCTACAAGATTTTGCATTCCAGCTCCCATAACATTTGTTTGCTCAGGGGGACAATCATTGCATTGCCCGTCGCATTCCGCATTAACACGGTTCATTCGGGTTCCAGCCATTGACTAAAACCAAGAAGAATAGTGTGAGAAACACTAATTATAATAGGAAAACCACATAATCAAGAATAAAATTTCACACTTAAGGTCTTATCATAGGTTGTTCATGGCCATTTCTAAAACACTAAGATTCTGTTCTATTCTTAGACTTATCCTTAGGATTCTTACTAAGGATTTCACATCCTAGTTTCCAAAGGTTGACTATACCTTTCCTCTGATACCAACTATAACGACCCATACATTATATACATCGTTAATACTTCAAAATTGAATCATACTTATTAAAACATATAACAAAACCATGGAAGGACAGTATAGGTATAGAGTCTTTAGAAACTGGGAAACATAAACAACTGGTTCATAAAGCATCTACTTTGCCTCCCATTTATTTCATCATATCTAGAGTCCCTTTTTGGCATATCCTACTAAATAACCTTCTTCCTGACCTGGGGAAATAAAACATACAAAAGGGTGAGCTCAAATTCTCAGTAAGGGTAAACAAATGAAATATCAATCACATCATAAGAACATAACTTTTGGAAATCTTAACCTACAAAAGAAATCATAATTTTATAACATGGGATAAATCATAGTAGTGAAATGTAATCCCAATAATCATAACATAAAAAATCAAACTTTGTGGAATACACACATAATCATAGAGAATCATTTCTTATTAGTCAAGACTCATTACCAAGACTATCTTAGTGGACAAAGTTCATTTCTGAACTGAGTTCACTCCTCGTTTCAGTCCTGTTTCACCGAACCAGTTTAACCTGCCATTCCAGCCATGTCTATTTCATCAGATATAAAATCTTTACCCAATTCATTGGAGGGATATATAGGTCCCACCCATCTCATAATGATATCATTCATATGTGTTCCACAAAATCATAAATCATACATAATTGCATAACCCATGTAATAAAAATGGGATTCTTAAAGATCATGACATTATAAAACAATTCATATAAGATAAAGGAATTCATAAAAATAATTCCATCACAACATAATAAAATCAATGTAATAATAGGGATAAAAACAGAACCCTATATTATCTTAGATGGAAAATAATTTTGATAAAACACTTGAACTCCATTCTTGAGGAAAATATTCTTTCTACTTCAAAAACATTTTCCTTTCTTAACATGTCATACAATTTTAAACTAAAAGAAGTTGATTAAAAATAAACTTGAAAACTTGTAAATGAAGCTTCTTGTAAATAATGTTTTAAAAATTCATTCATTTCGTATAAGCTAAAAAAACATTCTTCTCGTACTTTTGTCGAAAAAGTCAAAAAGTACCTCGTATGAAAAACGACAAAAGATTCCTTTCATATCTTTTACTATAAACTCACCAAAGGGTAAAAATGGATTTAAAAAATTGTAGTTGGATGGAAATAATATTACATATTGAGGAAACATGGATGTGGATGATAAAATACACCCCAGTAAATACCAAAGTATAAACAATCTCAGATAAAAATAAGACTGTGATATTTCCCTTACCTTAGGTCTGATTTTCTTCGTAAGTGTCCGAACCTCCTGTGTAATGATTTAAATAATGTTATTAACTTATTCAAGAATCATAATTATTGTTATGATATCATATATGGTCATATTATTAGCTTCTTAGTAGTAATATTTCATTGCTACTTGTTATTCGGGTGTTTATAACTTTTTGTTCTTATGCGTGTTTTGTCGAATAAATTATTATTCTTCTCTTTAGGTTATAGATACCTCATTTATAAAATTGTATTAATGTACTATATATCATATTTATTCATTAAATTCATTTATATAATCATTATTCAATGAAGATCATGTAGAACGAATCACATCATATCGTGGAGACGGTATTCCGTACGTACGCATGAGCGATGATATCGTTCCCATGATCGTGGAATTGTATTGGAGTGTATGTATACTATTTCAGAATCAATATCACTATACAATAATAATATTGAGTAATTATTTACACCATTATACCCATCCAAGTAAGGTGGTGGGGGAAAATAGATTACACCACGACGTGGAGACGGTATTCCGTACGTAAGCACGCGCGGTGATTTCGTTTTCCGTAGGATGGATAGATGGTGAAATAGGGTTGTTTGATACTTATAATAACATATCAGTATATGAGTGATACTGATTTTATTACTTAATAATGAAACAACTAAATATGAAGAATTTGAAGAAGAAAGCATTTGGAAAGGATCGGTAATGGATATTACCTCTTTTTGACGCGCCTCTTCTTAACCTCCTCTTAGGGCACTAGGGATGGTCTTTGAAGAAGACCAGAACCTCTTGGATGATTCTAGGGAAGTGGGGAAGTGAAATGGGAAGGGTTTGTCCAAGCTTTAAGGCTCAAATTGGTGTGAGGAATAGAGGGACGAGGTGCCCTTTTATAAGGGAGGAGAGGGGCACCTTTGGAAATATAAGAAATATTAGTTTATATTAAATCCCAACCCCACTTAAAAACTTCCAAAATGACTCATATCCGAAGATTAGATGATATAGGGTTGTAATATCATCAAAAAAAATTAGACATGTTAGGAATTTATTTTAAACATTATAAACTTCATTTATCCTTATTTATCAATTTAATTTTATTTGTGGTAATAATATTCTAAATTTTAAATTATTATTAATAATTACATATGTATTGTGAATTTTCCTTAATTTGACACTTTATGACATTTTCGACCATATAAAATTTAATTTATAATTTTTAAATATTTTTGTGATTTTTAAACAATTTTATAATATGTTATTTTTATAAAATAACAATAGTGTCAATTTTGACACTATTCACTTATTTGAATTTAAATAAAATATATACAGAGGATATGTTCGAACTAAAAGATTTAATAGATTAATAAAATTTCATATGTATCTAGAAAATTAGTGGAGAACATTAAATAGTGCATATAATAATTATTTTAATATTTTTAAAACCATTTATTTGATATTTTAATTAATAAAATAATCTCAACATCACTATTGTGTCATAATTAATGATAATTATTTAATCCCTAAAAATTCTAAATAAATTCCTATGTTGTAGATAATTGTATTAGCGTTTTGTAGATTATTCATTTTTAAAGTTTCATTAAGTTTATAACTAAATTAAAATTATTATACTTATAAGATTTAAGAAAGTGACATGTTGTCACATTCTTTGGTTTTAATAATAATTAAATTATGTTCATGGACAAAAGTCCATTAAATAAATCTAATCCGACCCTTAGGTGATATTAGTCGACTTTTAGTCATCCAATATGATTTTTTTAGGTGTTAGGGTAATTTTGTAATCTTATATTTACCCTTAATTACCCGATTTACCTTTAACTATGGTAAATAAAATTTACCGTAGTTACTATTCATAATGCCCAAAAATAAAAAGTAGCCTATTAACATAATTTGGACCCAATGATTCTGAATATGGAATCCATTTTTCAAAATTAAAAACATATAAGTTGCAGTAATTATTTTAAAATAAATCCCATTGTTAAGAAAACGGGTTTTAGAAGTTAAAACATTCCCAAAGATTGAAATGTTTTTACCTATGAATTCAATGTGAAATTAATGGTAATGACATACATTATATTAAATGGTAAAAATATATTCTATTTATACTTTAAAACCATTCAATATTATAATTTATCTATATAAATTATCTCAATGAAAAAATTTGTTTTTAATTAAAAAATTAGCGTACTTTTACTATTCATCAAAATATAAAAGTTATCAGAAAAATATCAAAAATTTATCCAAAGTAAATTTTTATACCCTGATTCAAAAGAAGAATTTTATTTTTTAAAATTTAACTTATAAACATGTTAAAAACTAGATTTAATGTGGGTGCGCCATCAAAAGGCGGCAAAACTGTATTTTTTGAAAAATACTTCTTTTATCCAAAAACTGATTTTGCTTTTATACCTCATTCTAGAAAATGTATAAGTTGAATTAAAATGTTATAAAATTCAAAATTCAGTTAATACTATTCATAACAGCTAGTTTTAATAATATTTTAATAGCATACCGTTGTTTAGTGAAACTTCGTTATTGCGTATGACGCAAGCTATCGAGGAAGGCCACGGTTGCGTATAAAGCAAGCCAAGCTAGTGTTGTGTGTAGTGAAAGATTTCTTTGATGATTTATATAAAAACGAAATACATTTCATAAAAGTCTCGGGTGTTATATACAATGAGCTGATAAAGAGTAGTATTATCAGCACTTTTTTAGCATTGATAAAGGGGTATCTTTATCAGTGCTAAAAAAGTACTGATAAAGATCTAAAGCTGTTAATTTATTTATATTATTATATATATTTATAAAATTATATATAATATATATATATATATGTTTATTTATAGTTATAACTATAAATAAATATTTATTTATTTATAAATATATATATAATAAATATATTTATTAATATTTTTAAATATTTATATAATTATAAATATTTATAAAAAATGAATATTACAAATGAATATATATTTATATATAATTATAAAATTATAATAAATATATAAATTATATTTATATTTATAATTATAAATAAATATAGATATATTTTAAGCAGTTGGGTTCTTGACCGAGTGGTAAAGGCTCTCCGTAATCCTGCACCGGAGTCAGGTTCAAATTTGGGTGGGACCGAATTTCTGTTGGAAGGTGGTGAATCATGCATGACACAAACAAGCGGTGACACATGCATGACGCTAACATGAGATGACACAGACCTGAGGCAGGCAGACAATGATGCATACATGCCACTTCCCTAGGCCTTTGGGTCTATATTTGGGCCTTTGGGCCATGTAATGAGATTCATCCCACTGGGCCTTTGTTCCATATATTGAATAAAAAAGGCTTGATGAGTGGATTATCCCTTTGGGGGATATGACATTCCTTTCCAGCCTCTGTGTGTGGTGTGTGTGTATTTAATGTAATTATACCTCCAAACACCTAATATATATAGATATATTTTAATAATTATAAAATTATAATAAATATATTTATTATATTTATTTATAAAATTATAAATACAATAAATATATTTATTATGATTTTATAATTATTTTAATATATATATAGTTATATTTATAATTAAATATATATATAATTATAATTATAATTAAATATATATTTATTTAAATAATTATAAAATTATAATAAATATATTTATTATATTTATATTTAAATATAAAAAATATATTAATTATATTAATTATATATATTTATAAAATTGCAGTTGGGGGCTTGCCTGAGTGGTAAAGGATCCATGTAATTCTGTGTCAGACCTGAGTTAAAATTCGGGTGGGAGAGAATTTCCACTGGTAGGCGGTGATGCAGGCATGACGCAGACAGACAGTAACACAGACATGATGCAGGCAGACGATGACACATGCATGACGTAGGCATTATGTTGCATTGGGCCTTCAGGTCAGTTTATGGGCCTTTGGGTAGTTTAATGAGCTTCATGCCCACTAGGCCTTCAGGCCATGTACTGAACAAATAGAGATTGATGGGTGAGATATACTTTGGGGGGCTATGGTCGGCCTTTCCGACCTGTGTGTGTGGTGTGTGTTTAATGTAATTGTACCCGTAAGCATCTAATATATATATATATAATTATAAATATAATAAATATATTTATTATAAATATTATAATTATAAATAAATATTTATTTATTTATAGTTATAATTATAACTAAATATATATTTATTTAAATAATTATAAAATTATAATTAAAATATTTATTATATTTATAATTTTATAAATATATAAAATTAATATATTTATTTTATATAATTATAAATATAGTAAATATATTTATTATAATTTTATAACTATTGAAATGAATATTTATTTATTTATTATTATAAATATAACTAAATAAAAAATTATTTAAATAATTCTAAATATTTATTTTAATAATTATAAATATTTTTATAGCTATAATTAGAAAAAATAAATATTTATTTAAATAATTTAAAAATTATAATGACTATATTTCTTATATTTATAATTTCATAAATATATATAATTAATATATTTATTATATATAATTATAAAATTATAAATATAATAAATATATGTATTGGAATTTTATAGTTTTTTAAATAAATAAATATTTATTTATAATTATAACTTTAAATAAATTAATATTTATTTATAATTATAAAATTATAATAAGTATATTGATTATATTTATAATTTTATAAATATTAATAATTAATATATTTATTATAATTTTATAATTATTTTAATATATCTATATTTATTTATAATTATAATTATAATTATTTGTATATATTTCTAAATATTTGTATATATTTATAAATATATTTATATAATTATATATATTTATAAAATTATAAATATAATATATATATTTATAAAATTATAAATATAATATATATATATATATATATATATATTGTACCCCCCAACACCTAATATATATAATTATTTAAATATATATAGTTATAATTATATTTAAAATGTATGTATATATAATTAAAAATTTGTAGTTAAAAATATAATATATTATAGGAGATTAGGAGTACAATTACCTCGAAATACACACACACCCCAACTAGGTCGGTGGGAAGGTTAGAGTGCCCCCAAGCGATAACCCACCCATTATAATGACAGTTTAGTCCCCATACTATGTGGTCTATGAAGACCCCATGCATTATTACACATAATTCGTTATCAGCCATGGCCCTTTAGGCCCAACCTAACCTTGTCACTGCATTGTGCCTTCCATCACTGTTGAAGCTTCCTATTGGTCGTCGTATTCCTGTGCTCATCACCCAGGCACCATCGAATCCGCCTTTGCATCATCGTCCGACTGTGCTCGTCATGCACCCATGCACCATTGAAGCTAGCTGCGTGTCGTCATCTGATTGTGCTCGTCACCCAGGCACCGTTGAAGCTGGCTGCGCATCGTCGTCCGACTGCACTCGTCATCCAGGCACCATCATGGCCACTTGCTCATCGTCGTCCACTTGTGCTTATCGCCCATGTACCATCGAAGACTCTGTTGTGTTGGGATTTTTTTATTTAAAATTTAAATATTGAGGAGAGGGAAAATTATTAATGTAGGAATTTATCTCAACATTAATGGAGGATTTTCTCCTAACATTAATGGAGAGTTATTCGCAACATTAATTGATTGAATAATTAATGTTGACCGCATTAATGGAGATATGAACATGATGTCTGTATAAGAGGATGTAGTAGCATGTTTTGGAAGGTGAGATGACAAAGATGTAGCCGCCAATAGAGAACGACAATGGGGTTGTCTCATTTTCGGTAACTGGTGCGAAGCGAAGACGGTTATTACGTCAATAATGGAATGTTAGTGGTGATGATTGAAAGCATCAAAGATGGCATGTGATGATGAAGATTCCATATATCGAAAGTCCTCTTGGTTGCAGAGATCAAGCAGTGTGTCCTGGTTGTGACGATCGGTGGTACAACAAAAAATGGTACGTTCATGGGTGTCGTGTGTCAAGAGAAAAATCCTTCGGGTGAATTGTAAAAGGCCTTCAGGTGTGTTGTTAAAAAAATTTCAGGTGGTGATCTAAACTTCTTTCGGGTGATAAAATGACTTTGGGTGATAAAAGGCCTTCGGGTGAATCTCTTTGTGTGTTGTGCAACTACTTCCATTGCGGTGCCAGGATCTGCCTTAATAGTGGTATCAGGGGGATTGGTTGAAGTGCTTGGTTGCAGAACACAGTGGCCGACATATGGTGGAGAAGCTTATCAAGGACTTGAAGGATGTTACTAGAAGACAATGGCGGTACCAGAGGTGTTTCTGAGATATCAAAAGTCTGATGGACCAGCCAGAGTCATGATGTGTGTTCCGTTGTTGGTGACAATCAGAGTTTTGTGGAAGACTACTAAAGTTCCTCGGGTTAGGTGGTCTGTCAAGTTTCCAGAAAAATTTCATCAGAAAATGACAGCGGTATCAGTGGTGTTGCTGGAATATCAAATGTCTTCTTGTCCGCAGGTGTCATGTGGTGTGTTCTGTTCATTGGGTGACATTTGGATCTTGGTAGATCTGAAAATCACACTGACCCAGATGGTGGAGATTAATGTGGAGTCTTTGAATATAAATCAAGGTGGATATTATTGGGATTTTTTGATTTAAAATTTAAATATTGAGGAGAGAAAAAATTATCAATGGAGGGATTTATCTCAACATTAATGGGGGATTTTCTCCCAACATTAATAGAGAGTTATTCCCAACATTAATTGATGGAATAATGAATTTTGACTTCATTAATGGAGATATGGATATGATTTCTATATAAGAGGTTGCAGTAGAATGTTTTGGAAGGTGGGATGACAAAGATGTAGCTGCCAAGAGAGAACGACAAAGGGGTTGTCGCGTTTGCGGTAACTGGTACAAAGTGAAGATGATGATTACTTCAATGATGGAATGTCGTCAAAGATGATTGAAATCATAAAATATGGCATGAGATGATGATGGTACTATGTATCTAAAGTCTTATTGGTTGAAAAGATCAAGCGGCATGTCCCAGTTGTGACGATCAGTTGTACAACAAAAATGGTATTTTCATGGCTGTCGAGTGTAGAGAGAAAAATCTTTCAGGTGCGTTGTAAAAGGACTTCAGGTGTGTTGTTAAAAATCCTTCAGGTGGTGATTTAAAATTACTTCGGGTGATAAAATGCCTTTGGGTGATAAAAGTCATTCAGGTGAATATTCTCTTGTGTGTTTCTACAATGACTTCTGCTAAGGCGTCGGGCTCCGCCCAAACACAACGTGTGCTTGTACTTGTCACCTCAGCACCGTTGAAGCTGCTTGCTCATCACTGTCCACCTACACTCATTGGATAAGCACCTTTGAGGTCTCTATCTTCATCCTATGCTCATTTCCCATGCACTATCTAAGCCACCTTCTTGTTTCCATATGCCTACGCTCATCGCCCATGCACCGCCGAAGTCACCGCCGTCCACCTACGCTCGTCCCCCGAGTACTGTCGAAGCTGCCTGCATTTGTTGCATCAGCCACCATGTCACCATTTTTGGTTCAATACCACTACTAGGTTTCACATCACTCACCATGATCACACTGTGATGCTGGCATCATGCCATCACACCACCACCACCATGTGATTAGCCTTGGATTTTCCACCACTAGTTCTGGTCGATCAACGACTGATGACCCGCCATGCATCGGTGATGGGGAGAGTCACCACCCCCTACAATGATCAACCCCTACCATACTAAGCGGGTCTTAATCTCCCTTGGAATCCATAAATTGGAAGCCGCATTTCACACCACATTCAAGGACGTCCTATACCACCATTAGTCACCATGATAGAACCATCGCAGTGAACCCCTAGATAACTAGGAGGCAATAAAATTTTGGTGCTATGTTTTAAACCCCAACTGCTCTGGATGTGGTTCCACGACTGAGTACAACTCAGCTGCAACCTTGGCCACATTATAAATATAATAAATATATTTATTATTGAAATATTATTATTGTAATTTTATAAGTATTTATGAGAATATAATAAGTTCATGGGTATAACATGAATGAATCATATACCTAGTAAAGTATAGATTCATAAAAAATGAGTCATCACAAATATGGAAAGCATGAATAATAAGAGTGTCAATTTATAAATGAATATTCATGATGAATACAAAACATATTCATGCATCATCATAATATAGGTAATCTTAACATTTAGCAACCCACAATCAAGTCCACAAATATACTTATGATCATATAACATTAATTATACCCCCACATCAATATATGTATATAAATAATGGAAATCATATTTATGAATATCATCGATATCTCCTGATATATGTATATATATATGTGTGTGTGTGTGTGTGTGTGTGTGTATTGTCCAAATTCATTGGAGACATGTATTTATTTAAATATATATGTATTTATTTATAATTATAATTATAATTATAAGTAAATATATTTACAAAATATTTATACATAATTATAAATATAATAAATATAATAAATATACTTATTTATTAAAAAAATTATTATAATTTTATAATTATTTAAATATATATATATATATATATTTATTAATTAACTTAAAAATACTTTTTTAAAAAATTATATGTATTTGAATTATTAAAAAATATATATTTATATATCATATTTATATTAATTATAAACATTTTTTTTAAATTAATGTATATAAATAAACATTATTTTTTAATATATCATAAGAGGTTGGAGTATTGGGAGAGGACTCTGCCGGTGACTTTGTGCGATCATGCTTTCCATGAACACCCAAGATGTCTCGATCTATATTTTGATTCTTCAAATCATTAGATCACGAGTCAAGGATCAAAGAAATCTAATGTGTATGAAGGGGATTCTTCGCTTGGTCTATAATTTATTGTTGTATTTTCAGGTGGTTATTTTTCCCAAATTAAGGACCAAATTCCATAAAGAGTTATTAGAAAAGGTACTATCATGGATGTATCAGCTTAACATGGAGCTACTTCAAAAAGGATAGAGATTTTTAGGAACTCCTTCATCACACACATCACTTTTTCAAATGGTCTGAAACCTTGGAAGGTCTCTGATATGGTTATCCAACTATCTTCGATTTGGGGGTTTGATGATTTCAAGTGTATCTTGATCAGTTGATGGTTATTTCATCTTCTTTTTACCTCTACTGAATTGAATGAAAAAACAAAGGGTTTTGGGTCATTCAACCTTAGGCTAGCAATTCTGAAGATCCATAATTGGAACTTGAATTTTAATTTACAAGATTTTAGGAAAACTTATGGTCAAGTAAGGGTCATGAATCATGGTTTGGATTGGGTCCTATGTCACCCTGAGATATTGTATGACATCACCTCTCTTATTGGAGTTCCAATCTAAATGGATACTATTATAGAAATGGTATGTTATGGACATTTTTATAGGATTATAGTAGATATTGATTTGATATCTTCACTAATTGAAAAGTAGTTCTCTATACACCACATGATGAATTCTATCTGAATATTGAATATGAAACGATTCCACCATTTTGTGATGCTTTTGGAATTATTGGCCATATGAAATATATTTATAGAAAGGAAATTATAAGTTCAAACTACCATATGAGAGGCCATTACTCTCTTCATTGTCGTAGAAATAAAAAGGATACCCTTGCTCATTATTCTAACGATCAAAGCAAAGATGTTGTTATACCCACACTTGAATAAGACCAACCTCTGTTTGGACCCCCCTTGTTGGGGAAGTCATAGTTTGTCCTTACAAATTATTCTCACATAAGGTAGGTGTGTGAAATTCATGATAATTCCAAACTTGTCTCTTCCCCTCAGTTTGTCTCAAATTTTATGGAATATTCTAATCTCAAATTCGTTTAGGATGATTCCATTGATGAAGAACATGTTCCTATTCTAGTAATCTCTTTTAAAGATTCCCTGCACAAGGGACTAATTGATGGTAATGCTAATGATGGTTATGTTGATAGCTAGGATGAAAAAAAAATATCAGTTCAGAATGAGGTGGATTTTAATTTGTGGTAGGAGGGGAAGTTTATTGCTTCCAAAAATAAAAAAGGTTAGTACAAAGTGGAAGCTTCTACTTCAATGAAAGCTATGAATAAAAGGAATATTTATATAATTATTCATTCTAATACCTCTATATAGTGGAAAATAGGTGAATTCAATGGTTTTGAGTCTCATGGCAAGGAGATATCACCTGTTGATCCACCTCATGATAAAGTTCTACTAGATACAAATAGCAGTGGTAGGGATGGGTATGAAACTTCCACTTCTAAGGGATTCAATGATATTATGGAATTTAAATCTCTTGCTTTACCCATGGAATATGGGATGAATGATGTTAATAGGTTTGATGGATCAATTCAGGATGGAACTAACCTGATCTTCATGAATCCCATTTAGCTATCAACTGAATTGACTCCAACATCTGGTGAAGTGAAATATGATACCGTGTCAACTAATTCCGCTAATAAAATTGTGGAGACATGTTTTAAATCCAATTTTTGAAATTAGTTACCTGAAGTGATCCTTGAACCTAACCAAAGTACAGTGTCTAGATCTGCATATGATATTCCTCTTGTTATATGTTCATAAAGAGAAAAGGATAATAAAGTTGAATTTATCCATTCGGCTGGTGAAATTACTGAGGTTTGTTTTAAATCCAAAAATGGAAAACAAGTCCCTAAAATGATTTATGATCTAATAAAAGGTATTAAGTCTAGAGAAGATGATGTAATACCTTTGGTTTCAAGTGAAAAAAGGAAATTTAATCTATAAAGTGTGCTAGTTTATCTTTAAGAATCTCTACTCACATAAAACCAACTTCAAAATTTATTATAAAAAGTGAATTTTATTTTCTTTCCTCTAGAAGTAGTGAAGAGTAGGAATTAGGTAGTGATCATGTTCCTGATGTTAATTTGGATATGGTGATTAGTTATGTTTAACTCTTAGATGATGGAAGTGTACTGTGGACATAAGTCAAAACCTGGTAAAGATGACGACACTCTCATGGCCAGGGTGGACATGTTTCTCATCATAGCTTGAGTACTAGATCTAGAGCTGCTTGATATCTATGGGCCCTTTTCTATCTGTTTTTGTTTGTGGAACTTTGATGTGTTGTATGTTTCTCCTCCTTTTTATTTTTCACTTAATAAAAGGGGCTTTTGTGCCTCAATATTTTCAAAAAAAATATTTTTGAATATATATATATATAATAATTATATATATATATATATTAATAATAATAATTTTTATTAAAAACTTTTATCATCACTAAGAGTAGTTCAGATAAATCTATCCTTTATCAGTGCTAAAAAAGCACTGATAAAGGACACTCCTTTATTGATGCTTTTTTAGAATTGATAAACGTGGCCTTTATCAGTTCTTTCTACTTAGTGCTGATAAAATCAGGCACTTCCCTTGCCCCAATCAATGGTAGTTCCATGAAAACTGCTGGAACGTTCATGATACCAAACAACATAAATAGATAATCATATAGACCATATATTCTACAAAAGGTTGTGTGAGGTAAGTTCAATGGTCTAACATGCAGTAGATGATAACCAGATCTCAAGTCAATTTTATAGAACACCCGATCTCCTTATAAACTACTACATATATTCCTTTTAATATTGTGAAAAAATGTTTTAACAATTCTAAAAATGTGTTTTTATCCTCAGTGATATTAAGGGGGGGTCCCATTTATCAATACTAAAAAAATATTGATAAATGGACCCCTTTATCAGCGCTATTTCTAGCATTGATAAAGGCCCCATCTACTACAGTGTGCTGTTTTTATAACAGCACACTACAACAACCTATAACTTATACACAAAATATATAATTTAATTGAGGTAATGCCTTGGGTTTTGCAGTTGGGGGCTTACCTGAGAGGTAAAGTCTCCCTATAATCCTACATCAGTCCTGAGTTAAAATATGAGTGGGAAAGAATTTCCACAAGTACTATTGTAGTACTATAGATGACAATGATGTAGGCAAGAGATGATGCATGCATGATTCATGATGCAGTCATGTGGTGACACATGAATGACATAGGCATGACATAGGTATGATGCAAGTCTGGTGACGTAGGAAGTATGTTGGAGGAATGATGCCACAATAGGCATTCAGGCCAGTTAGTGGGAATTTTGTCCATGTAATGGGCTTCATTCCCACTCATCCTTTAGGACATGTATTAAATAAAGAATATTTTATGTGTGAGTTATCCCTTGGGGGGGCTTACCTGGGAAATAAGGTCTCCTTATAATCCTGCATCAGACCTGGGTTCAAACACCACCCATAAAAGGGAAATGATCATAAGGGGAAAAAGTGGGTCTCACACAACCACATGTTTGAAAGACCATTTAAAAGGCCCAACCAGGCCTTTTAGAAACCCCAAAGAGGCCAATTCTCTACATAATAATTTCGAATCATTTATAATACATTTCTTAAAACATTACACTTAAACCACCACTGAATTTTGTTTATAAATTAGTACACCTTTATAAAATCACTTGATTGATCAAAACATTTCCCAAATTGTTTTATCCAATAAACCAAATGAGGTCAAAAAATGTTAAACCTCACATTTTATTTTAAATAAATCTAGAAATATTTTATCAATGCTTGAAATTTCAAGTATTTCTTGAAATGAAAAGTAAAAATATTATGGCTATTGATAATTCACTTTGATGTCCAAAGAACCTTATAAAATCATAGAATTTATTTATAAAGATAATCTGTGCAATTTCTCAAACACGTGGTGTGCATTGTTTATTAAAAAATATTTTTAAAAAATTCAAAAATTGAAAATTCCTTGGAATTGAAATGAAAATCACATAAAAATTTATTTACCTTTCTAATAAAACATAAACACATTTAATTATATTATTTGATATAAAAAGCATGGAATTAAACATGAAAACAATCATGGTTCTCAATTTCAATGGAAAATACAAGTTGTAACCTATCACAAATAAATGAAGAATGGTCTTTAAATTCAAATATAGGATGAATGAAGCTAAAAAATTAATAAAATTACCTAGACACAAAGAAATCACAATAAAAAAGGTTCAACCCTTACCCTTGGGTTCTTCCATGAAAGGGCTGGGTGATGGAAAAGAAACTAATGGGGTGAAGCTGGTTAGAACAAAACAACATTAAAATAAAAGGCGGTTTTGCACAAATTATTGTTTTAGAAAAAAAAAGTAAATCATGTAAATAATTGACTGATAAATACATAAAAACAATATTCAAATAGCATACCTTTAGTTTTGAGGGTCTTGATTTGTTAAAAATGTTCAAAAAATGACAATAGAGACATGCCAACACTGGGGTTTAGTGAGGTGGCAGTGAGGTGGTAGTGAGGTTTAATGAGAGTATCGATAGAGATGAGAATAGAGTTTGGTGAGAGTGGTGGTGTGAAGATAGTACAGTGGAGCGGCAATACGATTGGGTGAGATTGGTGGAGCGGTAGGAGTAGGGTTCAGTGAGAGTGGCGGCACGGTAACAGTCAGCTTCTGCGAGAGCTTGAAGGTTTGCAAGAGAAGACAACTAGTTAGAGTTATTTTAGAATAAGGGAGAAAATTTTATCAGTGATTTCCAAAATTCACTCATAAAGGATAGTTTTATCATTGCTAAAATAAAAAGCGCTGGTAAATCCGACTTTATCAGTTCTTTTTTACTGCTTATAAAAAACACCCCTTTATCAACACTAATAAAGAGCTCATAAAAGATGTCTTTTTCACCACTTAAATTTTATCATAGATAAAGAAAAATATTATGAGCGCTAAAAAAGAACTGATAAAGATATGAAGTTAATAATTTATTTATATTATTATATATATTTATAAAATTATATATATATATATAATTATAATTGTATATATATATATATATATATTTATAATTATATATATAATAATTATTTTTATAAATATTTTTATATATTTATATATTTATATAATTATATATATTTATAAAATTATAAATATTATAAACAAATAAATATTTATCTATGTAGTTGGGGGCTTACCCGAGTGGTAAAGGCTCCCCGCAATCCTAAATCAAACCCGAATTCAAATCTGGGTGGGAGTGAATTTCCTCAGGAAGGCGGTGACACATGCATGACGTAGGCAGGCGGTGATGAAGGCATGACACAGGCATGTGGTGATGCAGGCATGGCACGAGCCTGATGATGTAACCAGTATGATGCAGGCATAATGTTACACTGGGCCTTTGGGCTATGTAATGGGTTTCATTCCCACTGGTCCTTCAGGCAATGTAATGAAATAATAAGGCTTGATGGGTGGATATCTATTAGGGGGTATGACATGAATTTCTGACCATTGTGTGTGGTGTGTGTGTTTAATGTAATTGTACCCCAAACACCAATTTTTTTATTAAGGAGCGCAATATACATCTCCATGAGACTTTCTTGCTCTAGTGTAAGTTGATCCTTGATAGAATACTTCGTGGACCACCCTTCGTGATTCATCATCACACCCATACACCTAATAAATATATAAATATAATAAATATATTTATTATAAATTTATAATTATTCAATAAATAAATATTTATTTAAATAATTATAAAATTATAATAAATATATTTATATATATTAGGTTTTTCGTGTACAATTATATCAAACACACACACCAAACAGACAGGCTGGAAAGGCAGACCATAGCTCCCCAAGGGATAGCCCACCCATCAAGCCTTATTTATTCATCACATGGCCCGAAGGCCTAGTGGGAATGAAACCCATTACATGTTCCAAGGCCCAGTGTAGCGTGATGCTTGCATCATACTACCTATGTCATCTGCCCAGTGTCATGTCTGCATCACCGCCAACCTACATCATTTCTGCGTCATCGCCTGCCTGTGGAAATTTTCCCTCACCCAGATTTGATCCTGGGTTTGATGCAGGATTATGGGGAGCCTTTACAACTCAGGTAAGCCTAAAAATGCGAAAACATGTTATTTGGGTAACAAGGTATAGGCAGGCACCACACCACGTCTATCCTAGGCCCAACCTACCACCTGCACGCCACACTTCCCCAACTAATTTTGAGTGTGGTATGACTCAAACCTAAGCCAGTTCTATTGCTAGGGAGTGACCACCTTACATGGTACCACTAAGCCAACCCCGGTCAGAAAACATGTTATATGGGTCACGAGGTATAGGTGGGGTGGCACACCATGCTTATTCTAGGCCCAACCCACCACCTGCATGCCACACGCCCCCAATTAATTTCAAGTGTTACAGGACCCAACCTGAGCCAATTCTGTTACCATGGAGTGCTCACCTTACACGGTACCACTAAATCAACCCTAGTCGACAAACGTGTTATAATTAATATATTTATTATATATAAATATAAATATAATAAATATATTTATTATAAATTTAAAATTATTTAAATAAATAAATAATTATTTATAATTATAACTATAAGTAAATATATATTTATTTAAATAATTATAAATAAATAATTATGTATAGTTATAATTATAAATAAATATATATTTATTTAAATAATTATAAAATTATAATAACTATATTTCATATATTTATAATTTAATAAATATATATAATAAATATATTTATTATATATAATTATAAAATTATAAATACAGTAAATATATTTATTATAATTTTATAATTATTTAAATAAAAATATATTTATTTATAATTATAACTATACATAAATAAATATTTATTTATAATTATAATGGTATATTTATGTAGTTTTATAATTATAAATAAATATTTATTTATTTAAATAATTATAAAATTATAATAAACATATTTATTATATTTATAATCTTATAAATATATATAAATAATATATTTATTATAATTTTATAGTCATTTAAATATATCTATATTTATTTATAATTATAATTATAACTATTTGTATACATTTATAATCATTTTTATATATTTATATAATTATATATATTTATAAGATATAAATATAATAAATATATTTATTATAATTTTATAATTATAAGTATAAATGAATAAATTTATAAATATTTTTATATAAATATAAATATACATATATTGAAAAGGTAGGGATGAAGTCCCTTTTATCGAGGAAAATAAAGAAATTAAAGAAATGGGGAGATATAGTCATAGAAAGAAACACTGCTCAACCGTCAAGACATAGTTTTTTTTCAATATTTATCCCAATTTTGCATTCTTCTTCCTAAAAGTCATGCCAATCGATTCCTCAACCTCATCATCAGCTACGACCCCTAGAGTAATTCTCCATTAATCTTTCTTCTTGATAGAGTATACTTTCAATATCTTTATCCAAATCAAGATCCTCTGGTTTCGATTATTCCTTATCAACCCAATCAGCATGACCATGCCCTCTTCCATGACTTTTTGGATGATGACCCCACTTCCATGAATTAACTTGTTTATAAGTCCCTTCATGTTATTCTTCCTCTGCTTCAGATATTCTATTCTCCATAGGGGTCATCTCCTTATTATTGACATTTGATATGTACACTGTGGAATCATCATCCATATTTATATGGACTACAGGAGAAAAATATTTAGAATTATTTCCCTCTAATATCTCTAGATTTTCTACCTAAGTCTTTTTACAATTTTAAAACAACATCCCCTTATGGACCTTATGAACTTGCCACCTGAGGAGGGTTAACATCATCATAATCTCCTCCTGGTTACCCTACAATTTCTTTGTGAAATTCATGCACTTCAAATCAATTTGAGGTTGTCACCTTCACTTTATGTAATTAGGAATTGGAACTCAAGACTCCACCATCCACAAAGATTACACCTTCCTTCGATTTTCTGATATTCTGTTGGATTACAGTATCTACTTTTTTGTTCTTAACCTTCACAGGAGAATCAACATATGTTTTTAGCTTACCTTTGTGATTACATGAAGCAAAAACCTATTCATGCAATAATTTTTGATCAACTACCTTTTTAATATCATTCTCATTCAATAAATTGGTATCATTAACCACATATGTTTTATGAGTACTGCAACCTACCACTTTTTCTTATTTATAATTAGAAAACAAACCATTTGAAGTTCCACTGGTATTATGTGAATTTTCCTGTTCAACCAAGATATCATCCCAGGTTTTTTCTTATAATTAGAAATATTCTTAACATTTACATATTGTATCACACTCTCAATTCCACTACTAGTTAACACCATAACTACAGAGGAAGGAACACTCAATAATTTTGCTTTTTCTTCTTGAGGAGCATCATCCATTGGTATTGATGAATCTATCTATGTATTAACATCAACAGAGTCATTCAAACTAGAATTTAAATTACCATTTATAGAAATATAAGTTATCTCATTCTGACCAATTTTTTTGGCCTTCATATCCTCCAAATTGAGGCTTTACATAAGAATTTTGATCAGAATAATTGTGAACATTTAAATTCTTATGCTTTTGAAGACAAGTAGTTGCCTCATGTCCTCGCATAGAACAAAATTCACAAACAACAACTCTCCTATAATTAGAAGATTTGTGTCCAATAACTTTTCATTCCATACAAAACTTAGGTATTTTATCATACACAATTCTTATGTCTAGTTCATCATCATTAGTAGAAAGCAAAACATGATCAACTAAATTAGAACCTAGATCAAGTTCGACAAAAAATCAGGCAAAATACCCAAATCTTAACGTCTTTGTTTCTCTATCAATGTTGATCGGTACACCAATTGACATTTCAATATCATAAAGAATTTTAGGGTTCCAAATTATCTAGTTAAGGTTGTATACCCTCACCCAAATTTTCACATAAGATTTACCAACTTCAAATAGATTAAATTTTATATCCCATTCTTGGATGTGAATCATACCTGGTTTAAGAGAGATCGATCCAAAACCCCATACCCACACCATTAATTCCTCAAATGGGAAGAGAATGTGGTAGAATCCATGACCCAGTGATACCTATATCATAGATTTAAACCCCTTTATATTTGATAGCCGCTCAATCATCTCCTCAATATTTATTGGATGAGAACCCCTAGGTAAAACAAGGCGAGAAAAAATAGATTGCTCACCTATTTTGAAGCATTCGAAGACCAATATTGGGGTTTCTTTGACATGATTCACACTTTCCTTTCTACAAATGGCATGTATAGTCAATCCTTTGTAGAGAGAGAATGATGATTTGGACACACTTTCTTCAACCATTATTTCTTCACCATGTATGGGATTCCAATATTCTGAATTGGCACCAGAAGGCCTATGGGAGTCCAATCTACCCTTCATGAGAAAACACTTTTCCTAAAGTTGAATCATAGTAGAATCAAAGCAGCAGAAACCCTATACTTCAACATAAACTAGAGAGAGAAACTCTCGTATACCCCATCCATAATTATAAATATATTTATATATGTGTTTATTAATATATAAATATATATATTTATAAATTTATAATTTATTTATTTATTGTAATTATGTAATTATTTAAATATATATATAGTTATAATTATATTAAGAAGTATTTATATATAATTAAAAATTTATAATTATAAATATAATAAATATATTTATTATTTAACTATTTTTATTCTAATTTTATAAGTATTTATGAGAACATAATAAGTTCATGGGTATATCATGAATGAATCATATACCTAGTAATGTATAGATCATAAAAAACGAGTCATCACATATATGGAAAACATGAATAATAAGGGTTCCAATGTATAAATTAACATTCATGATGAATACATAATATATGCCCACATCATCATAATAAAAGTAATCTTAACATTTAGAAACCTACAATCATGTCCAAAAATAAACTTATGATCATATAATGTTAATTATACTCACACATCAATATAAGAACATAAATAACAATGATCGTGTACATGAATATCATAACTATCTCATGATATATATATAGACCAAATTCATTAGAGATATATATTTATTTAAATAAATGTATGTTTATTTATAATTATAATTATAATTATAAATAAATATATTTAAAAGTATTTAAATATAATTATAAATATATAATTATAAATATAATAAATATATTATTATTTAAGAAAATTATTATAATTTTATTATTATTTATATATATATATAATCTTATAAATACTTTTTAAAAAAATTATATATATTTTAATTATTAAAAAAAATATTTATATATAATATTTATATAAATTATAAACAATGCATTTTTAATTAATGTATATAAATAAACATTATTTTTTTAATATAAATATAATAATTATATATATATATATTAATAATTTTCATTAAAAACTTTTATCAGCACTGAGAATAGCGCTGATAAATCTATCCTTTATCACCATTAAAAAAAGTATTGATAAAGGATATACCTTTATCAACATATTTTTAGCACTGATAAAAGTAACCTTTATTAGCACTTTTAGCAAGCACTGATAAAGGTGAGACTTTTATTATCACTTTCTTCTTAGCACTGATAAAAGAAGGCTCCTCGCTTTCCCTAATCTATGGTAGAGGGAGATGGTCAAAGTGATCATCTATCCATGGAAAAGGATACAAGTTCTTAACCATCATTTGGTTCAGATTCTAGTAATCCACACATAGCTTGAGGGTATCATCTGACTTTTTTCAAAAAGGATCAGAGAACCCTACAGAGATGTTCTAGGTTGGATAAACCCCATTTCACTTAAATCCTCAAGTTGCCTCTTTAGATCCTATATCTCAGTAGTGTCTATTATGTGAGGTGGAATGGATATCATTGTAGCTCTTGGAACTATCTTGATAGAGAACTCTACCTCTCTCACTATAGGTAGTCCTAAAAAATCATCTAGGAAAATGTCCCTAAAATGATCAACCACTAAAGGGAAACCTTCCTAATGTGTTCCATGATCATATGGATATAAACTCGTAATGTAGGCTATCATCTCACACAACCCACATTGCTCGGGTTCATCTCAGCTCACCCGGACAACCCATTCACCATTGTGAATAAACTATCCACCCTATGGTAATGATAAGGTCACCCTTTGACAATATTAATCAATGAAATCATGAAAGGGAACCAACAAGTCCATCCTAATAATGATGTCAAATCCTGTCATCTTGAGGAAAAAGAGGTCCCACACCAAGTGACACTCACCAATCTTAAGGGGGAACTCTCCACACTAATGTAGTTCATCCGTTCAAATTACCAATGGAGTATCAAGTGTTATAAAACCATCAAAACATTGATCGATGAGAACAAGGATCTACACAATGGGCACAAATATAATTATATGAGAAGTTCCTATATCAAAAAGAGAAGATTCTAAAGTAGAGGCTACTAAAATAGGAACTCTCATTGTAGAATGTACAATATTTTTCTCCTCAGGTGTCAGTTTGACTACGTATATCTGGAATGATCCATGGCCCTATGATACAGTCTTTCTACCCTAAGAATATCTGCTCTACTATCTCTATAAATCTGTGGTCTGACTACCACGACCATGACCACCAACTTAGCCTGATCAGCTAGCTATACTCCAGATCCTTTCTTGAGGAGAATTTTTTTGACCCCACTCCTACATGTGGAGTTGGTGTAGAACCTCACTCACAAGTTATCAAAGGAAAAGTTCTGAAAAAGTGTTGTAGATGATCCATCTTTCTTCATGATCGACACTCAACTGGGTCTTTAATGCACTATGGTCTCGTATGTACTGGTCTACTGCAGTGATGGAACCTCACCTAGATAACTGAGTATGATCTCTAGATACTAATATCACCATGAATAATATCTATAAGACACTTCCTACTATTGGTCAATGTATTACCAGATCTAGGTGTCGAACCGCCCTAGCTCTCACCCTAGCCTCTCTCAGGTTAAACTCTACAATAAGAGCCTAATTCAATATTGCAGAAATGGTAGTCATATGAAATATATTTACTTATGATCAGATGTCATAACTAAGAAAATATTCAAATATCCTTGATTTAGATAAATCATCACCCATGAAAATAGGTTCAAAGCACTAGAGTTCTGTAAAACAGACCGAATAATACATAATTGATAACACACCCTTCTCCAAGTTCATGAAATCTCAGGATCTATTATCCCAAAATGTATCAGGATGTAATTAATCATAGAAGGATGTATACAAATCCCTCTAATACATCTAAAAATGATGATCCTTCTAAGTAATGACATCCCACCATATTTTAGTAGAATCACACAACATATAAGTAGAGAGATTTACGCTCCTCTTAGGAGGTGTCTCGAGATGATCAAATATAGATAGATTGGCCTCTAGACATCACTGCACATCCTATGGTCTACAATCCCTTGAAAATGTTGGTAGATGATACTACTAGAACACACACGTCAGCTCAACCATAGATGAGGTAGGCAGTAGTGCTCCCTAAAAATTTTACATGAAGAAAAAAAACCTTGTGAGGAACTATGCCTTAGAACCTGTGTCCAATAAAACTACTGGTGTCATAGTTTAAACTATAGTAGGATCCACAGGTATCCCATGGGTCACCTCCTCTAAATCATGGTTGTCACCACCCTCTAAGCATACGATTAGAGGTCATCAAGGAAACATGCCTCTACAATTCCAAACACATGCCTCAGAAAATAAAGCTATCAAAGTTCACAATTTAATTCTCCGGACAAGCCAAAACCCTCCTATAACTAGGTCATACCCCCACAAACATCTCCTAAATCCAGTTTTGGTAAAAATAAACAATCACACACATCACTAGAGTCACTGCCTACTTCCCACTCAAAATATGGGTCTAGTTCGAGTTCTCTATTTCACATTTCAATTTCCATTTCGTTTTCAAATTAATTTTTATTATATCACAATTAATTTTAAAATAGTTGAATAAATTAGTTCACTAAATTCCAATCCATAATGGCCCAAAATATCAATGAACCAAGATATAGAATCCGCCTAATCCAGACCATAAAACGTTTATGTCCATTCGAATCATGGTCCATGACTCAACATGCCACAATTGGATGCTTAGGGTGTCTACTATAGCCTAATCAAGAAAACACTGCTTAGGTTACGATAGACACTTTAAGTACCAACTATGTTTCTCAATTCCCTATATAGAATATCTATCAAAACAATATGTATATCTACAATAACACCCATAAAAATATCATGAAAACAAGAAGTGATTCCTATTTGGAATGACATAATGCATTAAATGTGATTCCTACAAGTTCCTAAAATGATGCATGAGATGGAATACCCTCATCTCATCAGGTTTTAAAAAAATATAAATCAAAATCATATTAATGATAACATCACAATTAAAGTGCATCACCCAATGATAGAATCAAATAAATTATAATAGTAAAAATCAAAAAAACCATAATTTCCAATTGAGGAAATTTGGATTTTTTCTATACATGGGTTAGCTATGCTCAAACACAACTCATTACCAAATTACCATTCCTTCATATCCCTTTATATTGTCTCAAAATAGTAAATAAAAATAGAAAATATTTACCTGATGCCACTTTATGACATCCTAGACTTGGATTCTACTAAACGGTTCCTCAATCCTGGTTGACCACATGGCCTCTATCACATATCCCCAAATGTCAGAGGCTACTAACTAGCAGCAAGGGCATAGGGAGGGTCTATGGGGGGAGACTATGCCCTCTTATCAGAGCATAACACATCAGTAGTAATCTTAAAATCTAATAGATTAGTAGAGAAATTAGTAAATCAATCAAACAATAGATAACATCCAAATAAAGGTATATATAACAGTTAAAGAAGTAATATCTTATATAATGATGATCATGTCATGTGCCTAAAAGGAATCCAAAATAGGTATACACGGTAGGTTTACAATACATATATCAAAATACCAAAAATAAAAAAAACTATCCAAGCTAGCATCATGAGCCTCAGCCCATTCCTATGCTCCCCTACTCCTAAGAAGCAATCAAAAACCTATAGTAGGGCGCTTTCCCTTATCCATACCCACAATCATGAAATCTTCTTGGGTACCAATGGCAGCCTGAGTAGGGTGTGAGATAAAATTCCATTAGTCCACCACCAATGGTGCCTAATTCCATACAGTCAATGAAAATATAATAATAACAATGTGTAGGAACTAATAGAATATATAAAGGAAGTGTTGAAAGTAAACAACCCATAAAGGTTCAGGTTCCCATGGACACTCGTCCTATGATACCTACTACATCCTTATCTAGAATATCTCTGAATAAACAGTTTTTCCTATATTAATTTAATAAATAAGTCTCCGGACCTAGTGCATATCCCAATGTCCCTTGTAACCATATGTGATTAAGACTTTTCTAATTAGGTCATCAATAAGGTGTAAGTATATAACCAAATAAAAGCTTGTTCTTTGCCTCAAAAGATAAATTATATAAATCATTTCATTAATTATTCAATTAAGAACATGATCCTGTACTTCACATTCCTTATTTGGAATCCAAGTATCACTCTAGGCATAGCATAAACCAAACACCTTACACATCCATCCATGGCATTCCTCATCAAAACCTAGGTATATATCTAGGTGTGGTTTAACATAATCTCTCATTGATTCCTTCCTTGGAGGTCCATTAATTGAGATCAAGTGTCACCCATGGCATATATAATCAATTTCCCTTTGAATACATCATTGGAATTCCATATAAGGAGTCCAAATATAACTCTAGTGTATATTAGTGAAGCCCCCGAGTCTATCCTTGGCAGTCATCTAAAGAGTTCAAGTGTCAGTCGGGCATAAGTACATAAACACCCAAATTATTGCATCCATGGAATTTGTATATAAACCCATATGTCACCCAAGGCATATGATAAACATTCAATCAAATTAATTTAATTATTTCAAAGGTCATCACCATGATCATTCATTTAAAACTCACCTCACAAGGTGGTTCAAGGAAAGGATAAGATTATAAGGCTTAGTCTCTTAATTATCTCATGTGGGAATTTCATTATAAGAGACAAATCATGATTAAACAAGAGAATACATTTCCATAGCCTTGGGTCATGGTCTTTCATTCCCTTCCTTTAATTAATTCAAATTACAATTGTATTTAATCAATTAAAATCCCATAGAAAAAGGTAAAAATTCCCTATAAAGGTGATCAATTCATATGTAACCATGGTGGTACAATTAATTAAACAAATCACCCAAGGGGTGGTTTTAATTCTAGGTCATTAACCTTTAATCATTTATCAATGGGTGTCATTTATTACATAGGTCATACCTATCCATTTTAAATAAGGAATAAATTCTATTTCAATGGTGTCGCTCAAAAAATCTGGCATGCGGCAAAAAAACATATATATAAACACCCCTAATTTAAGTTAAAATCATGAGACCACCTACCATAGGTTTATATTGGTGTTATCATCTAGTATCAGCTCTAGATTCGACTCATGGGAGAAAAATTAATAATAGACAAAGAACCTGGATATAAGGCATATTATCTTTAATCTAAATAGCATAGAAGATACCAAGACAAACAAATAACGACACAAAAGGAATTTATTACTCACTGACATGGATCCAATGAGACAAAAAACAATTGATTAAAATTATGAAAGGAATAATGGGATCAAAGCCTATGTTTTGGCTTCAAGGGGAGCTACAAAAAGTTCACCGCTAAGTAGAGGAAGAAATGAGAATAAAAATTTGGTTATAAGATTAAATAAGGACAAAAAAGTCATTTTTCCTCAAAATACTAGGCCAGAAAGTTTGGCTACATGTTTGGTCAAATCATGTTCGAAACGTTTGCCCTTTTCTATGCTAAGGGGGCACCCATACGGTCACTATGCATGGTTTTACTAACCGTGTGAAAACTGTGAAAAACACCACTGTCAAAAACTATAGGTGGTCCCACACTAGTGTGAACCTCCATATGCATAGTTTTAAAAACCGTGAGGAATCCTTTTTCCCTCTATTCAGGCCTCACATGGTTAGTCAGATTGTGTGGCATGTCCTTCATGATTTTCACTAGCTGTGCGACCTTCTTGTTTTCCCAAAAATCTAGGTTCTAGGCTCTGAAAAAACCTCGAACACCCCTAATAAATGGTTACCTCAAAGGGTAGTCAAATTATGATGTAATTAAGCATTTAAACCAAAAATTATAGAATGAAAAATATTATGTACCTCAAGGAAGAACTGGTTTCTTACTTGTAATCCAAGGGTTTGAACCAATGAATTTGTTGTTTGAAGACATCAAGTCGAACCTAGGGATATCATCCCAAGGGTTCTAAATTTTTTGGAGAGTGTGGATGAATCCATGAAATCAAGATGAACAATTCATCAATGTAAGAAATAGACCAAATCCATGAAGAGTGTACTACTTTTCATTCACATAATTGAATCGGGTGGTGTCTTAATGGTTTTATTAAGGCATTCCTTAAAGGAACCCAAGGCTTGCTCAAGGTAAGAAGAACCTTTAATAGTGTGATAAAGTCTATATTAGTTTCCAATTCATATAAGGTAATAAATTATAAGTCTAGTTTTACATGTAATTTTATAATACAAACAGATCAATTTAGAAAAACCACTTATGATTAACAATCCAAAAACAACCTATGGGGTGGTTTTGACACATAGGCAAGGGGTTTCCCTAACTACTATCCCATCACACCCTAAAGGGTGTTTTAGTTTCAATAAAATCATTTTTTATATGGGTGTTTAACCAAACACACCCCAAGGGGGTGGTTTAAGTTGAGTTCACCAACCTCCAATGGAGTCTGAGGGTCTCATAGCATGTCCAAGTCTAGGTTTAGGTAAATAATTAAATATTTTACACATTTTTTGTTCACCATATGAAAATTATAGTGTGAAGCACAATGGAACAAATTATAAACCCCAATAGTTTTAGGTAAAATAATAATAACACCTACCTTGGCCCTGTAGAAGACTCCTCATCCAATATCAATATTATATTTGGAATAGAATGAGAGAAATTGGATGAATAGAAAAAATACCTAAAAATAGGGTATATTTGATCGCATGGAGATAACACTAAAGATAGTGAAAAAACCAAGTAAGGATGGGTTAAGAAATTAGAGGTTGTATGAGAGAGTTCCACTAAAATCTAAGAAGAGTTGAAGAGGGGGAGCTATGATAAATGTTGTGAGAGAATGAAGAAGGGGAGAAGAAAAATTATGTTTAAATAGAATAGGGGAAAAGAGTAATTTCTAATATTTTTATAGGGAACATGATTTTTCAAATCTTGCACCAACTGTGCATCTATACTATCTAGGAGAACCACACATCACATGGTTTAGGAGCATAATTAAACCAACTATGTAAATTGAACCTATAATAAATTTTAGATCTTTTATGGTTCCTTGGCCCATTTTCATGGTTTATCATTCCATGATACTCCCTTTTCTAGTGTACATGGTTGATGTTCATGGTTATCCAAACCATGAAAAAACTGTACGCCTCATCTAGATTCTCCAAAAAATAGAACCCTGAGCCCCAAAACATCCTAAAAATCTCCCAATATATCCTATATCCCTAAAAAAATTCCATTTCTATAAGGACAATGGGATTGATATAATTAAAACGGGGTCCATACCTCATTGAAGAAATGGGATCTTAAAACCTTCCCTAAAAAAGACAACTCTTCCCAAAGTTTCACTTCTGATGGTGGTTGAGCTACATATGAGAAAAAATATGACCACTAAGGATGTATATCAGACTCCCATTCCCATGTATCCTATATACAATTATGTTTTCATAACACTAAAACCATAGGAACTATCCCACCTTAGAGAGTTTACATGCTATGATCGATGACACGGACTGGATACTCCTTAAAAGAAGCATCAACCTCGAACTCAACTTCCTTAGAACATAAGACATGAGTTGGGAAGAGTGATAATGATAGATCTTAGAAACATGGAATTCATTGTACATAGACCATAACTTCTAAGGAATATATATTTTATATACTACCCACCTAACCCTCTCTATGGTCTTTAAAGGCTTGGTGAATCTAGGAGCCAGCTTTCTTTGCTTCCTAATCCATGGATGATCTAATCTAGGTGAGACTCAAAAAAAAATACATGATCCCCCACATCAAACTCTAGAGTCCAGTGATGAAGATTGATATATGACTTTTACTTATAATAAGACATAACTATATATTTATTGATCTATTTTACCAAATAAAGTGTCTCTTTAATGATACATAGTCCTAGTAGTGCTTCCTCCCCTACCACTAATGAGCACATAGGTTAATGTCAAGGAATAATATAGAGTTCATTAAAAGGGACCATCTGAATAGTCACTTGGAAAATTTTATTATAGGAAAAATACACAGTAGGAATGTTATTTTCCAAAGAGACTCCAAAATTAAGGACACACACTTGAAGAATTTTCTCCAGCACCTGTATAGTGTGCTCAGACTAACCATCAGTCTATGGGTGGTATGCTATACTCAGAAGCACCTATAGACCTAGAGCCTTATGTAAACCCTTCTAGAAATAAGAGGTAAAACTAGTATCCATATATTATACAATTATATATAGAATCCCTTGAAGTCATATGATATCTTGGATATAGTGTCCACTAAGCTCTTTCACTAATAATTCTTTTTGATTGGTAAGAAGTGGATGAAATTTATATGCCTATCCAAGATCACCCATATAATGTCACTACCTCAGGGTGTCTTTGAAAATACCGTCATAAAATATGTGTTAATTTCATCCAATTTCCATTTTAGGATAGGTAGATGTTGTATGAGGATAACAGGCTTCTTGTGTTTCACTTTCACTTGTTAGAAGGTGGAATAATGAGTGATAAAGCCTCTAATCTCTTTTTTATTTCGGGCCACAAATACTGAAGCTTTTATTCACAATAAATTTTAGTAATTCTAGGATATACTTCCCATTTGTAACCATGAAATTCTCATATCAATTTCTTACAAATGTTTGTAGTAACACATACACACCCATGGATATACAGTATCTCATGGTTGTCAATAACCTAACCAGGAAGTGGGTCCTCTCCAGAAACACATTCCCTCTGGACCAAGCCTTTAAGATATAAAAGTTTCTATAGTGACACCAAACCTAGTATCCTGAATCCATTTACTTCTTGATTACATTGGCATAAGATATAAGGAATCACATTCCAAAGGACCAAATAATTTATTAGTCTTGGTAAACTAGATACATACATGAGTCTTGCATTTCATTTGAATATACAAATTACAACACATTTTTTCTCAATATTAATATTATTCCATCTAGAATATCATTTCATATTAATAATAGTAAACTTAATGGATTATTGGGAAAAGAAAAAAATTACGGGTGAGATCAAATGCTAAGTAAGGGTTAAGTACATCAGCAGAAATCATGAATCAATAAGCATAATCAATATAGAAAGGTAAATAACTTAACACACATGCCATGAAATCCATAAAATGAGAAGGAAGTTTATATAGATATAATATCAATGTGAAAATATCATGGATAATAATCCACATGGAAAGGTAAATAACCAAAAACACGTGAAATTTAATCAATAACATGACTATCAAAACTAGATAAGGCATAATCAATATGGCATGGTAAATAACCAAAAACACATGCCATTTAATAAATAAATGAGAATGAAATGTATCCAGAGAGAATAAAAAAATGAAATTATCTTGGATAATAATAAATAAATTATAAATGATGGAATTTCTTAATTATTAGATTCCATGATCTCAGGAATCGTGATACCTTTACTTTCAAGACCTTTCATAAGACGGTTTTAAACTACAAGTAGAAACTTGTTTAATTTTAGCTTACATATTTTTCTCATGAGACCTACTGATAAATCGACGGAATATATAATAATGGGCCCCAAACATCACTTAAGGTCCAAATCATTTTTCATATATTGAATAATCAATTTAATTTCATAAAAAATGTGACTTATCATCAAATATCCATATTGAATAATAAATTAATATTTATCAATATTTACCTAGATAAACAAATACTTTCAATATAGAAAACCATATGTAAAAATGATATACGGTTTAAGTAATTAACATATCCATGATATATAATATAGATATTTAGGGGAAAATTAATTTCCAATGTTCATAGGAAAGTGAATAATTCAAGGGAAAATGAATGACATCAAAAATGAATCAAGGAAGTGAATGCCAATACATTAATTAGTAAAAATTATCATAAACCATATAGTGAAATAATATGGATGGTATCAATACATCATATAATAATTGGAGTAAGAATAAAAGGTTTTTTCATCAATTAGTAGAATTACCAAAAAAATATCTCATAAAATATTCTTGAGAAAAATACACTTTTCATTTGAAAAATCACCTTTTAAAACTAAAATCTCACATTTTCTGAAAATAATATTATTTGGAAATAACCTTTGAATCTTATAAAATATGTTTTAAAACATGGATTGGTCATTATGGTAGGAAATCCCATACTTTTTTAGTATGTTAAAACAAATATTTCTTTCAGTTTTTCAATAAAATCCAAAAGGGAATTATTTTGAAAACAACATAAATATTACATTGAAAACATTTTTTAAACATACAAAATGGGTAAAAATATCTTTAATAAATAATTTTTAAATGGTATAAATATTTTTGAAAATATTTTTAGAAAACATGGTTTTGGATGAAAACTGATTTCCAATCAAAGAGAGAAATGAAGTCGGATATTATTAAAATATTTTTCTCAATTATTTTAAGTACCAGAGAGAGGGAAAATAGTAATATTACTTGAAAATATTATGAATAACCATAGGATAAAAAAAATTATTTTATTAGAAATTTTTCAAATAATTTCCTTCAATTGAAATTCAAGAATAAATAATCTCCATTAGAATGAAATTGTGAAATAAACCATTACAATGATCATAATATTGAAGTGAGGATTAACCAATGGATTGATTATTAATTTAAAATTTAAATCCACATAAAACTAGTGCAAATAAAACATAATAAAATATAAAAAATCACACAGAATCTTAGAATATCAAAGATGATGAAGAAGTAATATAACCCAAGGAAAATAAATTGAGTTATAAAATTTTTTACCACATGGTAACTCTTAAGTAAAATCCCCTTGGATGTATGAATTAAAATTGACACTCAAAATACCATGAAATATTAATGAATCATGATATTAAATATTAAAGGGGTATTATATACACTATATAAAATAAATTAAGGCCATAACATTACAATATACCTCAATGAAGAAAAATTGAGACGAATTCCCTTACCTCACATTTCCTTTTGGTTGAAAATGATTTAAAATAATTTATAGTGTTCTTAAACATGTTATTAACTTATTATAGAACTATATTAATATTTATAGTATCATATATGATCCGTTTATAACATCTTATCACCCAATTTTTAATAATCTTTCATTATTTTCATTATTTCAGGTGCTAATTACCTTGGTTTCTCATTCATTCATTGTTATGAAAGATTTAGTTCTTTTGCATGTTATATAGTTACTTAATATCCAAAATAACAATCATGAAATAATTATTATATTTTAAATCAATTTAACTTTTAAAACCAATCATTAAATATGGTTATGAAAAATGAAGTATGTTACCATCATGGAGACAGTAGGTCGTACATATGCATAAGAAATGTTTCCATTTTTCAATGATCATTATATGAAGAAGGTAAGTAATATTTTATATTTTTATAATGATAATAATATCATATAAAATATACAATTTATTTAAATATAATTATATATATCATCCATGTTGCGTGGTGATGAAAAGTGAGTCACATCACTTCGTGAAGGCGGTAGTCCACACGTACGCGAATGATGTTATCATCTTTAAGCAAGATAAAAGATAAAATGACATATTAAATTTCAAGAATGATAAATATTTCATTAATATAATAATTATGTCATTTATTTCACCTATAATCATTAAATTTATCCTTATAACCTTCCATGTAAAGTGATAGTGAAAGACGAATCACATCGCTTCACGAGGAGGTAGTCTGTCACACACACGAGAAAAATTATTGTATCTCCTACAGTATGGGAAGTAAAAAAGTTATAATTGATATATTGAATCAATATGTATAATTATTTTATAAATATCATATATTTTATTTATATTTATCATCATACCCAACTATGAGAGTTGGTAATGGAAAAACGAATGGCATCGATTCGCGAGGTGGTAGACTGCCGTACACACGAATGATGATTTCAAAACCCATTTGATAGAATTGGAGGTTGTTTTAGGTAATGAACTTATTAAAACAAAATTTAAGTATATGAAAAATATTGAGTTTATTATATCATCATATCTTAACAATAATTTATGGAGGTGGAGGAAGAAATAAAATAAAAATGGTCGTTGAAGAACGTTGCCTCTTCTTTGAGTAACCTTCTTAGGTTTGCACCAAAAGCCTTACAAGGTTGGATTTGTACAAAAAATAAGTCTTATAAGATTAGGGGATCAAATTTGGGAGGTTATTTGGGTAGGTTTTTGTTGATACAAATTGATCTATAGTTGTAAATAAGTGAGGGGAGTGAGTTCCCTTTTATAATTCAGGGGTGGAATATTTGTTAATCCCCAAAATTATTCAATAATTGGATTTAAATATCACCTAATGTGGCTAAAAATTGATAAATAATTAATTATAGCAATGATATGGTCGATAAAAACCTCTAAAATAGAAAATTCATGTTTTAAACATGTCATTCCTTAGCCTTTATGTTTTTTCTATTTTTACCACTTTAGTTTCCACCATGGTAATTAGTTTTTCTAACTTTGGTAATTAAATATTTTCGAATAAAATAAAATGAGTCTTATTAGATAATTTTTGAATAATGATTATTAATATGAAATCAAATTTAACAAAAAAAAACATATATGTGTTGAAAATTAATTTTAACACAAGCATATGTAACGTGAAAAAACATTGCTTTTAACCTTAATCACAATAATTAATTTTTATTGAATTTAATAATTGTTTTAGAGGACCAATGTTTTCATTTTAAATATTTACACTTATATTTTTAGATCCAAGCGCTAATACGACATGTGATTATGAGGCCTAATGTGCCCAGAATTAATTTTATAAAAATATTAAATATATTTTATATTAAGCCTGCACCGTTACTTAAAAAATGGTATAAATGATAAAAATAATATCTAATAAAAAATATGATACCACAGTTGAGTTAAAAATGATATTTTTACCCTAGTCACAACTTAAAATCAGTTGGAGTGGGGCGTTCAGATAAAAGCATCTGTGGGCGGGTGGGTTTAGTTAAATAAATAAATATTTTTTTTATTTAATTAAATGAACTAATTATTAAATATTATATAAGTACTTTGTTATAGAAAATACTCTATGTTTATCCACATAAACTTTGTTATGATCAAGTGTTATTATTCCTCCTTTCATTTTTGAATTGATTGACAAGATGACGGAACTCCAAATTGGGGTAGATCTAGATGTAGTGAACACAAAGAATTCTCTCAATCATTGGAGAGCACATTATTCAATGAAAAATGATCCAATATCTTGGTATGACTTGTAATTTTTAGATTCTTCTTTATTTGATTAAATTTGTGAACAAGAATAATCCCTTTCTTTGATATACGCTAGTTGTGTACAATAGAATGCACCCAAGTATTGAAATTTAATTTATTTTTTTCTTTTATTTCTCACCCAAGATATCCCCATTCATGACCATTAAGTTAAAGAGTTTTTGGATAAGATTTATAAAACTTTTTTATGTATTTCTCCCCAAATTTCTTTTAGTTAGTCATCATTGGACCATTGGGTCATGTTTCGACATTGTCAGGCAGAACCGAGCTCAACCGAACACCCAGATTCATGATGATTTCATGCATGGTGAACAAATCAGAAATCAAGGATAGATTTTAGGGTTAAATAGTTGAATATTGGGTTTTATTTACATGGATTTGATATCCTATACTGATTGGGAGATGAACAGAGGCGCAACGGTGCATGCAGGAAGCAACAAACCAAATGAGGATTTGATTTCTATCACCCAGATGGCTGGAAAAGGAGAAAGGCGGAAGGATCCACTGTTTTTGGTGGCTATAGGTGTGATCCATAGTGGAAAATCCAGATCTAGAATGATCAATTTTGGATCTGATATTCTATGAAAAATGCGACCAAATTCCATGTAGTCTGAAGAACACATGATGTATTGGTCCTTAGTTGCAACAACTAGGGTTTCAAGGATTTATAAGTATCACACATAATGTGGGACCCACGCACACCATGTGACCTTATGTTATAAAACATGTCATATACTCTGATAGTACACATGCATGGGAATGGCTAGGCACACATCATATACCAAAGTACATGTACATAAGAAAATGTACATGAACAAGACTAGAGAGCACGGGCAGGACCCCAGATGGCCTAGACACACTGTATAGACCCATTACAAGCCTTGTATAGTCACATGGGTAGCAATTCATGTGCCTCATGGGACAAGAACAGATTATGGAGTGGTACCACACACTGTGTGGGTCCCCTCACATGTCGTGTACCCCATGTTTCCTTTTTAGAAAAATTCAACCTCTCATATCTCTTTCATTAGAACTCAGATTTTGGTAGTGGGTATCCTATATAGAGTGTTTTTTCCCATAGAACGTTATGGTGGACTCTACAGTGGATTTTGAGATATGCTTAAAGATGTTCTAGGAATGATGCTTATTTAGGAGACGCTTGGCAATGATAGTGATTGGGTAGGATCACCATAGGATTCTTGAGTGGTGTCATCCTATCGAGACAAGGCTTGGGTCCTATAACTATCTATATAGTGGAACACTATAGATGGGATGAGAATTATCCCTCTATATAATCCTTGTGTGGAAGCCTCCTATTGGGCAGGGCATGGGTCCTTGAATGACTATTGGAGTGGCACCCTCCCGCGGGGTAGGACTTGGGTCCTCTATTTGATATCCAAGTGTCACCATCCTATGGGGTAAGGCATGGGTCCACTATCTACAACTTGAGTGGAACCCACCTATTTTATAGGGAATGGGTTCTCAACTAGAGTGGCACCATCTAGCCAGGATATTCATGGGTCCTCTATCAACTTTTCAGTGGCACCCTCCTGTGAAGATAGGGTATGAGTCCTTGACCATTAGAGTGGAAACCTCCCACAGAGTCAGCACATGATTCCTATAGCTATCTACTAAGTGGAAACCACTTATTGTACCAGGGCATGGGTCCTAAAATTTGATATTCTTCCCCGCGACTGTGCGACATAGTAGTGAGGTTCGGTTTGACTTGGATTTTTTCTTCTAGGGAAATGCTTGAGATGTTGGGAATTGATGATGGAATTCTGGAATGGTTGGAACTCTTTTCGTGGAATGGGATATGATATGGAGATCGCCTTCTCTCTCATTTTAGTTTCCTTAGTTTGAGCACACACACACACACACAGATATATATATATCCATGTCAATGTATTTGGATTTTTTTACTCTCTTTATTTGGGTTGATATGTTTACTATCTATTCTTATCAAGTCTCTTACTGCTCCCCATTCAGCTTTTGGGGTGTCCTACTAGGTAGGTATATACTCACCCTTACATGGTCTTTTCCCACACATGTTGTGTCTTATGAAGGTATAAGAAAAGTTGATAGTGATTATAGAGGAACTTAGGGATACTTGGTGCATTGGACCACATAAGGTGGTTTGAGCTTGGAGATTAAGAGATGAGATCTCTCATCAATTTTACTTTCCAGTTTTTCTAGGTTGGGATATCTTTCTAGTTGGGCATGTATTTTTCCCCTTTAATTTTAGTTTTCACTATTGTACTCTTATACACCCTAGAGGTTTTCCATGATTTTTTTAAATTCTAACCATTTCATTTTTTATTATTATTCATTTGCACTTATGAATTGATATGGTCTAGTGTGTGTGTAAAAGTAAATTATGTAAAGGCCTATCTATGTTAGATATGCCTTCTGATGCTTGTCTCTAGCCGCTGGCCAATGAATGTGGGCTTGGGGTAGTTTCGACTCAAGTCCTGTTGGGTCGGGTCATGATATATTGGAATCATAGGTGGTTTGATACTTGGTAAGGTTTTTGGAGTAGCCCCATTACAAGTATTTGGTTGGGATTAGGTAAATAGTGACAAAGTGTTTTGATTGTGGCTTTTAGGATATGGAATCCAGTGTTGGTACAGCGACCGATGTATCCATTCACTAAGAACTTAGCTACTTGCTTGTCAACTCAGCATACTAAGACATTGATTGAAGGTATTATTGGAACATGCATCATATTGGATCGAGTCTCTGAATTTACTTCTTAAGTAAGATCCCCATTTTGTATATATATTCTCATTTAACTATGGTACATCTTGATTAAATTTTCAGGATGCCTCCACGATGACAGCCTGCTAGGTTACTAGTGTCAGATCATGAAAATGATCTGATGAGTGATGAGTCCTCAATTCAGGGTAAATCATGAAAGATCCTTTCTATAGGTGAATATCTAGAAGAACCCCTACCTATTGAGTAGCATATCATATCATTAGAGTAGTATAAGGACGCACACTAGCTTATCACACTCTATGAGTTCTAGTGCCAGAGGTCACTAAGGTTCCGTAGTGAGATAGATCCCTAGACTATGGAGGATTGGCTAGTTTAAGTAGTTCTTATATTTAATCTTATCTAGAAATTGAAGGATTAGTTGGTTTCACTAGCTTAATGAGTTTTCCATAGAGAATCTTAGCACTGGTGGAGTGTTCTTACCCAGATTCATGATGATTCAACACTCTCATGGCATGAATTCAAGTATCTATTATGTGAGGAGTACTAACCCTCCTGTTTGTGATCGGTTTAGATTCAGGAGCTTCTAAATTTTTATAAGGGGGGGTGATAGTGTATGAGTACAATAGTAGGTTCAAATACATTACATGATACTCTATTTACATGATCTATGATGGCTGCTTTTTAGGAAAAACGTTTGAGCAGGGAATCCATAGAGAGATTCATGCTAGTGTGGTACCCTTGTGTATTACCACCTATTATAGGGTGTTGGAGTGTGTTTTAGTGACAAATATATTCCTTTAATAGGGACTCTAGGTATCTAGGGTTGGAATTGGATGTTACAAGGCTATGTTTTATACAACAGCGAGTAGACTCCAGTCGATAGGAGCTCGACGCAAGAGATCTTCATAGGATCAGGCTCGACCATGTGGTCAGTGACAACACAGAGGACCAGAAAATCCCAGAGAGGGGAAGTGACATTCTTGTAATGTTTTATGTCACATGGTGCATGAATAACTGACTAGACATGCTAAGGAACAATGAAATATGGAAGATAGAATTTCGTGGTTGAGACAACACTTTGATTAGTGATCTCCCAGGAGAGGGAAGAGAGGCCCAAAGGGATGCAAAGCTGGAAAAATAGCGTGTGGAGCTCTAGGAGGAGGATCATTGGATAATGTTTGATTATATTAGATCCTTACATCACCACCACTAGGTGTCCTACATTAGGATCAATGAGATTTAGGTTGGGGCCGTAGACAACTGTAGGCTATAAAGTCTTATGACCTCACAACACACAAGATGATTACAGGTATGATCTATGTTTACTATACTCTTACCTAAGTATTAGTAGAAAAAGGTGAGAGACATTCCTTCATCTATATACTCCTGGTGAGAGAGATATATCTCCCAGTAAATTATTTATCCCAACTACTTCATCTTTATGTTCCTACGGGAAAAAATTCTTCTATATCTTTTATCTACTGATAGTGTGATCTATCTCTTGGTAGAGAGAGGTTCACAGCGGGACCTTTTTTTTCATGATGGAACCATATGATGTCATATTGGGTATGAATTGGTTATCCATGGTTTGAGTATATATTTAATATCACCGTATATGAGTCAAATTCCTTTGCATTGATGAGACGATATTCTCCTTTATGGGATAGAAAGATATCATGGTGGGATGAGTGGGTTATGTGAGTAGGAGGTTGCAACCCATCAACCATCAGTTGGAGAGTATATCCCTTGGTGAAATAGGCTATTCATTCATATGTATTTCTTTATTTCTATATTATTTCATATATGTATTCCCTTAAGACATTTTGGGCCTACCTCTGAGGCGGGATATGTAGTATTTCATCGAATTGCATCACGAGACCACTCTGATATCTTTTGAGGCATATCGATTGGCTCCTACCAAGATCTATGAGTTGTATTTATAGTTGGAGGACCTTCAAGAGAAGGGTTTCATCTAGCCCAGTGTGTCCCCACAGGCAGTTAGAGTGTTATTCATGAAAATTTTGGATGGGATCTTGTGTATTTTCATGAATTATAAACACCTAAAGTAGTCCATGATAAAGAACAAGTGCCCATTTAAAAATATTAATATTCTCTTTGACCACTTGTGAGGTGAGAGATGGTTCTTGAATATCGATATCTAGTCCAAATACCACTAGTTGAGGGGTTATGAGGCTGATATTTCAATGATAGCATTTCAATGTATCTTCAGACACTATGAGTTTCTGGTGATTCACTTTGGTGTGATAAATTCCATCATTGTGTTTATGGATTTGATGAACTAGATCTTATAGTCGTACTTGGACCAGTTTCTAGTTGTCTTCATATAAAACATACTCATATACTCTATGTCATAGGTGGATCATGAAAATAACTTGAGGATGGTCCTAGACTTTCTTTGAGAGAACCTGGTTTACGGTAAGCTCTCAAAGTGCTAGTTTTGGATTCACAAAGTTCACTTTTTGGGGAATTCCATTTCTAATCAGGGTTTAGATGTGGACCTTGTGAATATTGATGGAGTGCTTGATTGGAATCCACCCAAGGGAATGTAAAAGGTGTAAATTTTTCTTATCTTGAAAAGATTTTACAAGAGGTTTGTGGAAGAATTATCTAGGATTATAACCTCTTTGACCGACATAAAATGGAATGGGAATCCATTTACCTAGATTGAGTAGTGCGATAGGGACCTATAGAAGTTTAGGTTGAGCATTAGGAGTGAACCTATGTTTAGAATACCAATTTATGGTGTGGATTACATAGTTTAATACGATGCCTTAGTATCTTGGCTTGGCTACATGTTAATTTTGTACTGAGAAGTTATTGTATAAAGGCTAAGGTAGTTGAGAACCCATGATTATTACTACATGAATCATGACCTAGAGATGGTAGTAGTAGTATTTTCCCTAAATTTTTTGAGTCACTACATTCTTGGAGAGTGCTTCATGGTTTACTCAGACCATCAGAGTCTCAGATATGTATTCACATAGAGAGAATTTAACCTGAGGTAGCATCATTGGTTTGAGTTTCTATAGGAATATGAATTTGAGATAATAAATACTCCATGTAAGGGAAATATGGTAGAATATTTCCTTATCATGAATCCTTAGGCTCTCTTGGTGTATGAGGCTTTTGAGCTGTTGGATTCCTTGCAGTTAACCCAAGATGAGTATGAGGGTACAACATTTTTCAATCGATGGTGTTGACTCCTCCTTTACTCTAGAATGTGAGAGTGTCCTAGTTAGGATACATTGACTATGAGGTATTGTGTGAATAGATATCCTCAAGAGAGTCACGTGATGAATTTTGTGAAGGAGGGAGTCATTCCATCTTTTTCTAGGGATGGATAGTGGTCCTGGTCATGATATGAGAGGAGGTGATGGGGGAGTTCCACACTTCTCCACTAGATGTACATACTATTTTGGAGAAGGTGTATAGAGACCTTAATAGGTAGTTTTGGTGAGACAAAATGAGATAGAGCATGGATGAGTTTATACCACAATGACTCACCTATTAGTGGGTGAAGGCTAAGCACTAGGTCCTAGTAGGTTTGTTATATCCCCTTTAGATTCCATAGTGAAAATGGGATGCCATATCAATGGAATTAGTGATAGGGATTCCTCAGATAGTGAAATTCCACAATGAAATCCAGGAGATAGTTGACAGACTCATGAAGTTGGCAGACTTCCTTGCTATTAGGGAGAGGAGTTTTGTGGAGACTTTAGAGATGATTTTTGCATGGGAGATTTTCCGCCTTTATGGGGTGCCCTCTACTAGTGTCTCCAGTCATGACGCATAGTTATGGAGAGTCCTATAGGTTGAATTGGAGACCTAGATGAGGATGTGTAAAACCATTCACCCTAAAAAGGATGGGTAGACCAAGCACACTATCTAGGTGTTGGAGGATATGATAAGTTTTTTCATTTTTTAACTTTATCCAAAGCTGGTAGGATCACTTTACCATGGTAGAGTTTGCATATAACAATAGATAACACTCTAATATCAACATGGTACATTTTGAGGTGTTGTATAGGAGACCTTGTAGGTCACCCTTTTTCTAGACATAGATCTTAAAGGAATATATTGTGGGTCCATAGTTGGTGCGGGTGAAAAAGAAGAAGGTTCAAGTCATTTGTGAGAGGATGAGAATAGCTCAGAGCAGACATAAATCTTATATAGATCACCATCGTATGCCCTTGGAGTTTGATCAGAGAGACAATGTTTTTCTGAGAGTCTCCCCATGAAGAAGATTGTGTATATTTGACCAGGGAGGAAATATATCACCAAGGTTAATCAGGACAATTGAGATCTTGTAGAGGGTTGGTGAGGTTGTTTACTACCTCTCCCTACAACCATAGTTTGAGCGGGTGCATGAAATCATTCTTAAATCACAGTTGAGGAGATACGTGCATGGCCAAATGCACATTATAGACTGGGTAGAGATGAACATTGAGGAGTTATCCCCCTTTTTTGAAGTACTTGGTGGTGATCGAGGATCAATATAATAGGACCCTGAATGGATGAACAATCCCCTTGGTTCATGTGTTGTGGTAGCACAGGAGCATGTAGGAGAGATCATGGGAGTGAGAGAGCCAGTTACAAGCTCAGTATCCTGAGATTTTTTCCCAGTTTTTTCTTTTCGAGGGAAAAAATATTAAAGTATAGAATGATGTAGATACCCTATTTTTTCTTTGTAGTACATTAAAATATATAATTATATTTTCATTGATAGGCATTGAGATGACGTGTGATTCCAAGACTCGGTGTACTGAGAATTAATTTTATAAAAATATTGAATATATTTTTTATTAAAAATGTCATATTCATTAAATAAAATGGGATAACTCTTAAAAATAATCTAGGATCAGAAATCTAAGACTGTGGTTGAGTTAGGAACATAATTTTTATCCTAGGAATGACTTAAAATAGGTCAGTGCGGGGGTTTCATATAAAAGTGGGCGTGGGAAGGTGTGTTTATTTAAATAAATAAATAATTGTGGAACCCGATGTGTTCCTAACCTTCCTCTTTGATCTATACTAGTTTTGGATAATTGCATACGCCCATGTAATGAAATTTAATTTATTTTTTTCTATTGTTTATCATCTCGAATATCCCCATTCATGATAATTAACCAATAGAACTAAAATAATATTGATAAAAATTTGTTTTTATTCCTTTATCCCCATTTTTTCATGTTATTCATTGTTAGACCATGAGGCTACGATTTGACATTGTCGGGTGGGGTCGAGCCTGATTGGACCCCTATATTTGTGATGATTTCACGCATGTAAAATAGATCAAATATTAAGGATAAATTTTGTGGATGAATCATGGAATAATGTGTGTTGTTTCAATGTATTTTATATCATATCCCAAGCAATAGACGAATGGAGATGAGACAGTGCACATGAGAAGAAACAAACCAAATGAGGATTTGATTTTCAGATACCGGATGGCCAAAAATAGTGAACAATGATGAGATACACCATTTTTGTGTGGTTATAAGTGAAATACATGGAAAGTTATATGTATCTGGAATTTAAAAGAATAGATATGAGATTCTAGGAAAAACATAACTTCACACTCTGTAGTCTGAAGAACACAGAAAGTATAGGTCTCTGGATGTGGCATCTAGGGTTTTGTGGATTTATAGGTATCCCATGTTCTGTGAACTTATTATGGGAAACTTAGAATGAAATCTAGGTGTACATAGGCATGGGAATGGCTAGGCACATGTCAGGTTCCAAATTACACAGACATGGGAAAAGTTACACAAACTCAAATAGAGAGCACAAACAAGACCTCAGGTGTCTCGGATATGTTGTGTAGACCCTCTACACACCATGTATGGTATCATTGGAAGTAGTATGTCTACCCAAAGTGACATTACCATGTGATTAAATGGGATCACACACCATGTGGGTCCCCTCACATGTCATGTACCCCTTGTTTCATTTTTAAAAAACGTCAACCTCTCATATCTCGTTTGTTGAGACATGAATTTTGGACCATGAGTACCTTATCCTGAGTGTTTTTTCACGTAAAAATTAATGGTATCCTCTATAGTGTATTTTGAGATATGATGTGAGATTTTATGGGAATGATGATTATTTAGGAGATTCTTGAATATGTTAGTGATCAGGAAAGATCACTAGATACTTCTAGAGTGTCACCCTCTTACCGGGATAGGGAATAGGTCCTCTTATTATCTATTCAATGGTACCATCTAGATGAGATGGGTATGGGTCCTCTATCTACTCCTTCAGTGGAACCCTTCTATGGGGTAAATAATTAGTCCTTAACTAACTATTGCAGTGGTAGCCTTCTACAGGGCAGGGAATGAGTCCTATATCTACTATCCAAGTGGAACCCTCTTGTGGGATAGTGCATGGTTACTATATTTACTATTTGAGTAACATATCCTACTAGGAAGGTAATGGTTCCTCTACTACTAGAGTGGCAGCCTCCAGACAGGCTGGGAATTGGTCTGCTATTGAATTTTGAGTTACACACTCCTGTAGAGATAGGGAATGGGTCCTAGACTATCAGAGTGGAACCCTCCTAGGGAGACATGTCATGGGTCCTCTAGATATCTACTAAGTGGAAACCTCCTATTGTACCAGGTAATGGGTCATCTATTTTGAGATTGTTCCCCTCAAATGTGCGACATAGTAGCAAGGTGTGGATTGAATTGGATATTTTCTACTAGTAAGACACATGAGATGTTTGAAATCAATGATGAACTTATAGAACTATTGGAACTCTTTTCCCAGGTTAATATGTGAGATGGAGACCCCCTTCTCTCTTATTTGGATTTATTTGATTCGAGTATATATATATTTGTTTCTATGTCGTTGGATTTATTTACTATCTTGATTTAGTTTGAGATATTTACTATCTATTACTGTCATGTATCTTACTACCCCCTTCAACTTTTAGGGTGTCCTACTGGGTACGTATATACTCACACATATATAGGCTTTTCCTGGACGTGTCATGTCTTATACAGATGAAGGACATGTCGGTGGTGACTACAAAGAAGCCTAGGGTTACTTGGTTCATTGGACCATGTATGGTGGTTGGAGAATGGATACTGGGATATGAAATGTATCAACACTTTTACTTTCCATTTTTGTTATGTTAGGAAATATTTCTAGCTGGGTGTGTATTTTTCCCCTTTACTTTCAGTTTTCAATGTCATACTCTTGTATACCCTAGAGGTTTTATATTCTTGGTTTATATTCTAGATGTTACATAATTTTATTATTATTACTTTGCACTTTTTCATTGATATTTCTGGGTTTGTATATATGGGTACATTATTTAAAGTCCTATCCATGTTATATATGACTTCTAAAACTTGTTTTTAGCCCCTGGCCTATGGAGGTGGGCTTGGGGTAGTTCTGGCTCGAGCTCTATTGGATCGGGTCCTCATAATTATTATGACTAAAAATTAAGCTTAACTTATTACCTAATATTAATTATTCTTATTAAAAATATAGAATCCATTTTATCAAATTAAATTCATAGAAGTGGTATAATTTAATTTAAAATTAATCCCGCTGATGTGATGAGAAAGCGTGTTTTCAAAGTGAAAAATGTTCAAAAGTTTACAATGTTTTTATATCAAAATTAAAAATGAAAATGATTAAAATGAAGTAAATTAGATTAATAGATATATAATTTAACAATTTTTACTTTTAAACTAATTCAAAATATAATTTAAATTTATAAATAATTCCTACGAAGAGGCCGTTTTTTTTATTAAAATTCAGTATTTTTCGCTTTTCATTGAAAAATGAAATATTTTAGAAAAATGCTAAGAAGTAACCCAAAACTAATTTTTATACTATAGTATCAAAAATAAAGTTTATTTTTTCAAATAAATTTTATAAATTTTTAAAAAATTAATTTTAAATTATGTGCGCAAAGCGCGAATAATTCCTCTTTTAGAAAAAATACAATTTTTCAGAAAACATTTATTTTTTAAATGATTCTTATTTTATTTATAATAAATATATATCCATAATTTTCATAATTTATTTATTCTTATTTATACCCTCCATTCCAACAAGAAGGTGATAAATATTATATTAAATAATAATATTTTAAAAATATTTCACATTTCGTTTAAAATTAGTGTTGCATGTAATAAAAGCTAAACTCAACGTTGCATGTAAGGTAAGATAAAATTATTATTGTGTGTAATGATATAGAAACTAAATATTTTATTTAATGGTAGATCTTGAAGATATTTAATTTATTTAAAAATAAATATACCCTAAAGTCTCTGAGTGTTATATTTTCTTTTAAGCACAGTGTTGCGTGTCTTATATACTATCAAATGAAATGTTCTTATTTTAAAGAATTGGGTTGTTACATTCTAACCACCTTAAATAAATTTCATCCTCTCAATTTAAAATTGATCATGGTAATCAAGGGTTTTTAATTTGGAAATACCATGGTTGAAAAACCAACACCATAATAAGTGTTAATAAAATATCCTCTTAATTAGAGCGAAAGGGAAGTACAAAGGTTATATGGAATAATCACACAACTTAGTTTCCAAGTAAGAGAACGTAATTAGTAAATGAAATCACGGACATGGAAGAGAATAATAATGACCAATTATTAATGGAGAGTGATATAGGTCATTTATCACAAGAAATTGGGTGATCCAGATAAGTTTAAATATCACAAAACCATAACCAAAGTGGTGTGAAAAATGTTATTAATATCTTAAAAATGATGATAATAGGACCAAATTTTTGTTTCAAGATCCTTTCACTAGAGTTGAGGAATTAGTTTACTCTCTATGAATATATTTAAGCACAATTTCATCCTTTTCTTGTTCTTCGATCAATTTCCAATTCATCACTTACTCTAATGAATAAATATCCAAAAATTAATTTTTTATGCCTGAAGCACTAAAATTCAATTTTAATAGACCGTAAGATCAAAAAAAGAATGAAAAGTTTTTCTATCCACCTCTAACTATTTTTCAAAAGCAGTATGGTTAACACAAGTTATCCAATATAACAAATTAATCTCTAAACCTCAAAATTAATACCACTGGTTCATCATTAATATTTAATTTTCAAATATTTTAACTAAAAACAATGACATATTAACCAAGACATCACTTAGGTCAGTGGTAGTCACTAAACCCTCATGGTCATTTGGTCATGGGTTTAAAACCCTCAACCATTCCAGATGTGATGGATTGTCACCTAGAATGTAATTTTTCATTTTTTTAAACTATATTAATATAATTCTAATAAGTTCTCAAAAAAAATATGACAAACATCCTTGAAATAAAATTAATAATCAAATAACCTTTTTACTATGGTTTTAAATACAACTATTTTTTTCACAAATTCTAATAATCTTATTTAACTATTTTTACAATTTCATTAATGATAATATTAATCATAATAGTTATAAATACCTTTAAAATTATTTCTATAAAATTTAAAGGAATTATTCCTCAAATAAATTTTCTACTAAAACATATTCTTACCATAAATCTATCCCAAAATATCCTTAATCTTTGTAGAATCCCATAACATAAAACCAAAAAAGGGTTGTTTAAGAATTTGAAATTATGATTAATATAAAACTCATAAACCAATGATAGTATTCATAACTCTTAAGTTAATGAAGACATATATTCTTCTAAAATTTAATTCAATCCTTAGATGTTTCGTAATTCTTATCACTAAAATACCATTGGTAAAAAAGTAATTCTGAAATTTAATTCTTGAACCCCAATAAATAAATACTTCATCCATTTTATTTCCACATAGGTCATTCCTTGGTCAATAGTTTAACATTTAAACGAGGGATTTGAATCAGATATTTCCCAGGTTCTCCACATTTAAGACAAAAAACAATAAATTGATCACTAGGTTGAAATATATTTAATTTCATCATGATCTTCATTTTTCTCAGTAATTAATTACTTTATGTGCTACTGTTCAACACATAAAACCTTTTACCATTCCTTTGAGACATTTTCCTTTTCAATATCAGGCACCTTAGGTTTAACCTAGGTTATTCATTTGAATAATAGATTCAAATCTTCAAAAATGAGTTGTAAAGAAAATGTGAATTATCTTAAGAATATCCCCTGGGGGTTTCAAATCAAGTGTGCAGAATGGAACATTTTTGTGCACCAAGTAATGACCAGGTCAACCCCAATGTGTCGTTTTCAGAGTTATTACCCCTAGGTACATCTATTCTAGAACCATGTCCACTTGTAATATCTATAAAGAGATGTATTTTTAGGGAAAACCACATAATATCAACCTTATCAATATTTTAGGATGTTCTTATATACTTATCATCAAATTCTATCACATGGTTATGATCTCTAATCTATGTTTTCCTAAATATAGTTATCAAGGTTTCTACTACACTAACTTGATACCAACAGTAGTGACCCTAACCCCAGTATCCTAGAGCCAGTGTCTTCCTTATTATATTGGAATAATATAAAAGGGATGACATCCGAAAAGACTGAATATTTTTTAGTCTTGGTAAACTAGATACATACACGAGTCTTTCATTACATTTGAATTTAAAAATTAAAACATATTTTTTTAGAATAATATTTTTCCCTCTAGAAGATACTTGCATATTAATCATAGTAAATTCATGGTTTCTTGGGAAAGGAAACAAAATAAGGGTGAGACTAAATTCTATCTAAGGGTTATGTATAATAGAAGAAATCACAAATCAATAATAAGTATCAATATATAAAGGTAAATAACTGAACACACATTCCATGTAATCCATAAAATGAGAGTAAAGTGTATCAATAAATAATATCAATGAAAAAATATCCTTTATAATAATGAATATGGAAAGATTAACTAAAAACACATGAAATTTAATCAATAATATGACTTTCATAACTGGATAAGGCATAATCAATATGGAATGTTGAGTAACTAAAAACACAATCAATTTAATCAATAATTGAGAATGAAATTCATTAATAGGTAATATCATTGCAAAAATCTCATGTAAAATAATAAATAAATTCTAAATGAAGGAAATAATTAATCATTGGATGTCTTGATCTCCTGTATCCTGATACCTCTACTGTCAAGACCTTTCAGAAGAAAATTTAAAACTATAGGTAGGAAACCATTTTATACTTTTTTATATATTTTTCTCATGAAACCTACCGCTGCATCAAGGGTCTATATAATATTTGGCCCCACCCATCACTATATGTCTAAATAAATCCTTACCTATCGAATAATCAATTTAATTTCAGGAACAATGTTCGTTATTATCCAATGTCCACATTGATTAAAGAATAAAAATTTATCAATATTTCCCAAGATAAAAAATAATTTAAATTTAAAACTCTATTTGTAAAAATGATATATGTTTTATTCAATTAAAATAGTATAACTCTAATAGATGAACTATAGAACAAAACATCCCATCCTTGGAAACTTGACATCCCCCCCACATGGGTTAGCTATTCCCAGGCATAGGATCATTACCTAGTTATGAAAATTCCTAGTATCCTATATACCAACCCCAAAATTGAAATACAATGGAAAATAAATCATTAATACCACTTTTTGATGTCCCCGACCTAATTAATTAACAAGTGACGAGTCCCATTGGCCATAATGCCTCAAGAGTGTCTCCCCATCCACCAGAGGCTGTCAACCAATAGTGAGGGTGCATGGTGGTATGTTAGGGAGACTATAACCTATTTTAAAAGTTAAACACAATGTAAAAATTAATAGAATTATAATAATTAATGGAAACACATAATTCCCCTAGATGATAAATAATAGATATAAATAAGTAAACAATACTATATAATGATTATGTCATGAAAATACAAAATATGAGGCAAGAAATACATGACAGTTAACATATAAATAGTAATAGTATAATAAAAAAAGGAAACAAAAGACCAAAAGAAACTATCTCCATGAGTACCCCAAACACTAGATCCGTCCTTTTCTCCCAAGATCCTAATACTAAAAGAAATAAAGCATCTATAAATGTGTTCTTCCCTTTATCCTTACCTGAATCTATTAAATCTACTTGGGTACCATATGGTGGCCTGAATAGGGTGTGAGTACAACTAAATAGTCCACCACCAATGGTGTCAAATGAAATTCTGGTCTATGAATATAAATTGTAACAGTGTGAAGGTATAATAAATGAAAGTAGTACAAATAAATAGAAGCCATGTTAGGCTCAGGTTCCTCATGTGATACCTGACTGAACCTACCTACTTTGACCTAATCCAAATTCCACTGAGCATATGACCTTTTAATTTTTCTAGGGAACCAAGGAACCCAACCATGGAATCCAAGAATAATAACCATAAGGAACCCACAAGATACCCAAGTAATTCATGAATTTTAGAAGTTTATACAACTCATGATGATAAAATGTGACATTGGATCTTTGGTTTTATTGTAATTCAAGGGGTTAACTCTTGGGATTTCACTCCTAATTTTTTTTTGACTGAACTAAGGAAAAATATCCTTGTATGTTAGGTAGGTGTCGATTGGAATCCAAAGACTGAAAAGAGTAATCCCTTGTATGAATACATCAGGATGAACCTAGGGAGATCATCCAAATAAATCTAAATTTTCAAGAGATGTGGAATTAATCCACTATGTTGAGCTGAGGAATTCATCAAAGTAAGAAAAAGACTACATCCAAGAAATGTGTACCACTTTAGATTCACATAAATGAATTAGGTGACATCCTTTGATTTTTCTTAAGACTTCCCTAAAAGGAATCCAAGGCTTACTTAAGGAAGTAACACCTTTAATGGTGTGATAATATCTATATCTATTACCGATTACTAGAATTTATAAATAATATGTCTATGTGTACATGTCATTTAATAATCCAATTAGTTCAATTTAGACAAAACACTTATGAGTGATAAGACAAATACACCTTATAACATGGTTTAGAAACATAGGCAAGGGGTTTTTATAACAAACAACCCATCCGACCTGAAGGGGTGTTTTGGTTTCAAGAAAATAACAGTTTTCATGGGTGTTTAACCAAAAACACCCCAAGGTGGTGGTTTGGGTTAAGGTCATCAACCTCTAATGGATTTTGAGGCTATTATAACAGTCCATACCAAGTATTAGGTGACTAATTAAATATGTTACACATTTTAGGGTAAATGTATGAAAATTATGGCATGAATTATAATGAAACAGATTATAAAAATCATGAATTTTAGGTAAAAGAAAAAGACCACCTACCTAGGCCCTATATAAGACCGATCATATAATATCAACCTCATATTTGAGATGAAATGAGAGAAATAAAAAAATAAAAAAATCCCTAAAAATAGGGTTTATTATCTTGCATAGAGATAACACTAAATATGGTGAAGAAAAATAATGAATTAGGGTAAATGCTTTTTAGACATATTGAGGTCATTCTAAAGTGACCAATAATGAAGGAATAAAAGGTCAAATGAGAGATTTCAACTAAATTACAAGAAGAGGTGAATGGGGATAGATTTGGTGGAAGCTGCATGAGAATGATTAAGGAGAGAATGAAAATTAAATTTAAAGTAAATGAGGGTTAAAATTTTAATTTTCCTTATTTTTTTTATAGGGCACACAATTTGGCTGCATGATTAACCAAACTATCCGCCAACCGTACGTCCCTACTACTGAAGAGCACCACAACTCGAACGACTTTAGTGAAAAATTATAAAAACTATTCAAAAACCATAAGAAGTTAACCTACAATAAATTTCATATATCACACATTTCTATGACCCATTCACATGGTCTATCAAACCATGGTTCAATTTTTTTGATGCACGGTTGAGGTGTATGGTTGAACAAAGCATGCACTAACTATTTGTCTCATCTTGATTCTCCAAAAACTAGAACTCTAGGCCCCAAACCTTCCTAAAATGATCTTGAAACATCCTATATCCCCTTTTTAACTTCTTTTTATACCAATATAATAGTTTTAAGATAATTTAAAAAGGTTTTATACCTTAATGAATAACTAGTGTCTTACAAAGAAAGTTAAGGAAGTATTAGAATTCCTTTCCAAAAATATGAAAAAGGGAAAAGGAAAGTTTTAGATGAAGGGTTGGTTCAATATAACTATCCTTATTCCTTAACTTCATTAAATTTGGTGTATTACTCTCCCCATGTACTTAAATTTTAATAACATATTTTTAATAGGTGAGAAATTTAGGGAGAGATATAATCCATAGGGTGGTTGTGCTGATAAAGAACACATGTGGGCGATGAAATGTTATTTATAAACATTGGAATCAAATTAATCTAAAATATTCATATAGTGATAGAATTTCTTATTGAAAAAAATGATGAAGAGACTTATATAGATGAAATATGATTAATTTATATGTGTTAAAAGTAACATGTCATATCATATTCATTATATCTTATAAGAGGTATTTTTGGGCTATTTTTTACTGGAATAATCCCACTAAAAGGAAGAGGATGGATTAAGAGAGCTAAATCTATCTTTATATTTTTGTAATTCTAAAAAATATAATTAATGTTCCATGTTGAATCCAAATTTTCTTCGAAAAGTTCTTGAATTATTATAAGAAAATTTGTTAAATCCATTCAAGGAATAACTAATTGTATCATGATGGAATTTATTTATTACAAGTGATATAATTCCATGATTTAGTTAAATAAGTCTACTGAAAAGAGTAGGATAGATTTATATAAAATTAATATTAAATAATTAAAAGAAAATATTAGAAGTGGGAAGCAACAGAAGAGATAAAAAATATAATTATCTATTTATTTTCTAATAATTGGTATCATTTGGTCATTATAATAGGATATCAAACCATGTTGAATAAGAGGATAATTTATTAACAAGTGGTTCACTATATTGAATAACTTTTCAATAAGTATGTAATTTTAATTTAATGATAGTTGGTACTGAATTTTCAAGGAAATTCATAATTATATGATATTAAACTACCCTGTGAAGTATTGGGGCGATTTAAATTCAAGTGCCATCACTATTCTATTACTAAGAAATTGTATAAATTGATTATATAAGTGATATGTTTCTCAAACTTGATATTTTATTGATAGTATTATAATGGTTTTGTGTAATAATTTTATGAGATCATATATTGGGTTTTTTAGAGTAAATTTAATGGTTTTAGTTACAAGTGGGTTTTTATTGAAAACTAGTGGGTGACATAGACATTTTTGGGGGAGTTAACTTAAACTATCATTTCCTACATCAATCCTAGGATTAGTAGGATTAAATTATTTGTATAAAACTTAAGTAATAAGTGGTATTTTCACTCACTTGATTTCTTTGATTCGGTGTGTCTAAATTATATATAGTAATATAAAGCTAACAAATTGGGAATTTTGGAATGAGATAGTCAAAACATAATGATTATTTTTAAAATAATTGGTAAAAATAACTGATGGATAATAAATAAGTGGTCAGATCCAAAGGATGAAACTAGTTTTTTGGAAAATGGTTAGACGGTATCAATATCATGTAGATGAAGTTTTTTCCATGGATTTCAAAAAAACAAGGGGGAGAAGGAAGACTGTGAAGAACCCTATATAATTATATTGACATTGAAAGAGTAGAAGTTGATGTGGATACTCTCTTATATTTTGATTTTATAGGGGGTATTATAAGGCCCCAACCTTAAACCTTACTTAATCTTGAGTTATTACAAGATTACACATTGAGGATCTTTTCGGGTTTAGAGTTTTAGAGAATTAGATCATAAGACTTGCATTACATTCCACATATGAACAAAGTGGTTACATAAAGATAGTATTCTTCATTCCCATCAATGGAAACACATTTAAAATAAAACATGGACTATTTCTTGACACATCCTTGACTCTATCATCTTATCATGTACCTTTCCCTTGACCTGTGAAAAACATTTCAAAAACTTAGGATGAGCATAAAAACTCAGTATGGGTTATAAAAAATTTGGAAAGGAAACATGGGTACATATGTACATAAGGATGAGATCATACTTTACCCATAAAACATAATCACTTTAACATACCTCATCAAATCATGAATAAATCATAGAAATCATAATACATAAAGGTAACTTGAGGCATTCATAACATTCTTACGTAGGGAGTAACCCTCTTGGTTACGTTTGGAATACCCATCACAGTATATTCCCTAAAATCTCTTCGGAGAAACCTTAACGTTTCACTCCTTCGCGTTACCCAATGCATTGGAGAGCTATAACGGGCTCACCCGCCCTTAGTTTATCACGGAACCACCCATCTTCATAATAATGCCCAAGAACCATAACATAATCATATCACATAAAACATGCATAAAGGAAACATAAAATTTCCACATTTCAATCACGAGATATCAATACAACACATTGATATAAAACATTATGAAAACCATTTTCAATACCAAAATAAAAGAAAAGTAAAACATGGTATTTATTTTTCTTTTAAAAAGAAGGTATGGCTTGTAGAGGAAGCCGAAACTCAAATAACGGTCACGACGGCGGAGAAGTCATTGTCGCCGCATACGTACGACAAAAACATTCCATTTTGTCGTTTAGTAAACGCTTCGTATAAAAAAGATTCCTTTTGAATAAACGTAAAAGTCAAAGGGGTTTATACACTGTATAAAAGAATGTTTTGTATAAAATAAAATATGCCTCAACGAAAGCAGATTGAGACGAAGTCCCATACCTCGTATCCGACTTGACCCGACCGTTCCTTAATCTCCTGAATAATAAAGTTGAGTTAATCTCTACTTGATTATGAATCTTTTTCAAGTTCATTATTCCTTTTATACCATGTTATGAACATCATGTAATCAGTTAAGTTAATAATGTTCATTTTGTCGGTATTTGGTTCTTAAGTCAAAAATAGACTTCTTACATTACATGTTGTTTATTTGGTCAAAGGTTCATTATATCCAGAATGGTATTCATGATGTAGATATCATATATGTCATATATATCCAGTACATGCATGCATTTATAATATTTCATAATCATTTAGAGGTAAGAAATGAAATGCACCGTTCATGGAGACGGTAAGCCGTACGTACGCATGAACGCTACTTTCATTTCTATTTCGTATTTTATAGAATGGAATCATAATGATATAAAGGTATGTTATAATTCCAGTATAATATCATATATAATATCATGGTTCCATCCTTTATATGTCCCACATATGGTATTTAACGAATCAAATCACTTTGAGGGGGCGGTAGTCCGCACTTCCTAAAATGAAGATATCGTGTTTACCCACAATGGAAACCATAAAGGTATGCCCAAAATGAAAAAAAACAGAAGATTAAGGAAAAAATAATCATATTATATATCATATATAAAAATAGTGACATCATAATGGCCACCTTTGAAGGTGTTAAATGAGTATTGAACAATCATCGTTTCAGGAGGCAGAATTTCGCCATCCACGGAAACGGTATGTTCTTTAACCATTTGATGTATTTGTGTGAGAGTGTAGCTCAAATAAATATTATAACAACATCCTTGTATATTGAAGATACTGTTTTTGTTACAAAATAAGTAAATAAAAAGAGTTTAGGGGGTTCGAGAAACAAAATAAAACAAATGAACATGATAGAATGAATTACCTTCAAAAGTGTAACTCCTTTTGGATTTGAGCCTAAAGACTTCCTTTGAAATGATTCTGCCCAAAGGGAATCCTCTAGGATGAGGAGAGGGATGTGGAGAGAGTAAATGGGAAGGGGTTTGGCCGAGCCAAAGGCTTGAGGAGTGTGTGAAATGAGGTAGAGGTGGGGGCCTTTTATAAGAGGAGAGGAGGGGCACTTTTGGAAAGTAAAGAAATATTACTTTATTTGAAAAAGTGTTTCGGCTTTAAAAGGTCCCACATTGATATAATTCGTGTATAAGGTGATAAGGGTTCGAAATCCACTCATCCAATTGGTTTTGGCCATGTGTAGTTCATAGATTTTACATTGTCTTTCCATTTTATTTAAATTGTCAAATAATGATGTCATCGCTACATCATCATTATGTCATAAATAATTTAATTTATTTAATGTCTAAAAATTATAAAAAAAAATACTATTATGTAGGAAATATTTTTATCTTTCCAATGACTATTTATAATAAAAAATCTGATCTTTATAATCCCATGTAAAAATTGTTTTTGTAAAACATATTATGTTTGTGTCATTTTTACTTTTACATTAAATAAAAAGTTATTTATGTCATTTTCCAACCAAAGTGGATCCATGGGGTCCCCAAGTTGACCCATGGCTTGTCTTGGTCGGCCATGACACAACCAATAAGGTTGGGACATGTATCTAGGTCATTTCATATTATTAAAGCATTATTTATACCTTGAACTACCCTCATTACCACTAATCGCGATTAAGAACTTAATAAGTTACTATTCACCAAAAAATTATTATAATCTCAATGAACCACATTTTACTTCTTAATGGCAACCATGTATGTCGGATTTTCAAAATTCAATACACATTAGTGGTAAACATTCACTTAACTGAAAAATCAGTTTGCTTGATTACCACTTAGTGGTTTCACTATTCATCAAAAATTGAAGTTTTCCAGAAAATTACCAAAAATTCACCCTAAGCTATATTTGATATTCTGAATTCAAAAATGAAGTCCATTTTACAAAAATTAAAATCATATAAGTCACATTAATTAATTTAATAATTAATTCCCGCTGCCAGAGCAAATAGTGTGTTTTTACAAAACAATAAGTATCAAAAGATTGACACCAGTTTAAGTCTAATTTCAAAGTGAAATTGATTCCAATGACCACCATTGGATAAAATGGTAAAAATATATTCTAATTTCACTTCAAAACAAATTCAAAACATAATCTAATCATATAAATAAATTAGATTAAAAAGCAGTTTTGATGTAAAATGTTGTATTTTTCACTAATCATTAAAAAATGAACTTTGTCAGAAAAATACCAAAAATTCACACAAGGTAAATTTTGTTGTCCCAATCATAAAGAATAAGTTTATTTTGACAAACATAGTTTATAAAATTGTCAAAATATAGATTCAAAAAGGGTTTCCCATCATAAGGCACTAAAACAATCTTTTAAGAATATTAGTGTATTCCATGCATAAGATTGTATTTATTTTCATTTTAAGCCTCTAAAACACTATCTTAATCATTAATAGACATAGATAAAAATATCTATTATTCATTACTTACTTGGGATGTTACATCCTTCCCCCCTTTATAAAATTGCGTCCCCGCAATTTATTTACTTATCGAATAAATGGGGGTACTTATCCCTCATTGCATTTTCAGATTCCCATGTTGCCTCTTCCATCATGTGGTTTTTCCACAAAACCTTTACCTGGTGAATCACCTTATTCCGTAACACTTGTTCCCTGTGGTCAAGAATCTGGACCGGTTGTTCCTCATAAGATAGGTTCTCTTCCAACTGAACTACCTCTGGACTCAAAACATGAGATGGATCTGGCATATACTTTCTCAACATCGAAATGTGAAAAACATTGTGTACCTGAGATAAACTAGGAGGTAAAGCCACTCGGTATGCAACTGATCCAAATCTCTCCAGAATTTTGTATGGTCCAATGAACCTTGGACTCAACTTTCCTTTCTTACGAAATCTCATCACACTTTTCCAAGGAGACCCCTTGAGAAAAACATGATCACCTACCTCGAAAGATAGATCATTCCTCCGGTTATCCGCATAACTCTTCTGACTGCTCTGAGCTGTTCTCATGTGTTTCTGAATCAGCTGAACTTTTTCTGCCATCTCTTCTACCAATTCTGGTCCCATCAACTTCCTTTCACCCACTTCATCCCAGAAAGCTGGAGTTCGACACCGCTTCCCATATAATGCCTGAAATGGTTCCATCTATATACTGGAATGAAAACTGTTATTATATGAAAACTCAACCAAAGAAAGATGTTGGTCCCAACTTCCCTGATAATCCATAGAACAAGATCGTAGCATATCCTCCAATGTCTGAATTGTTCGTTCTGACTACCCATCTGATTGAGGATGAAAAGCTGTACTAAAATTTAATTCAGTACCCAACGACTTCTGAAGGCCTTTCCAAAAGTTAGAAGTAAACCTCGGATCACGATCCGATACAATGGAGAGAGGAACTCCATGTAACCTGACTATCTCTTTAAGATACAAACGGGAAAGTTGATCAAGAGAGAAAGTATCTCGTATAGCAAGGAAATGAGTAGATTTGGTCAAGCGATCAACAATAACCCAGATTGCATTATTACCTCGAGATGTCTTCGGTAATCCAACAACAAAGTCCATGGATATATTCTCCCATTTCCACTCTGGCACTGGTAAAGGCTGAAGCATCCCTTTCGGTAACTGCCGCTCTGCTTTAACCTTCTGACAAGTCAAACACTTCATAGTAAAATCAGCAATATCTCTTTTCATTCCATCCCACCAGTAATACTCCCGCAGATCTCTATACATCTTAGTACTACCCGGATGAACTGAAAACGGAGAACTATGAGCTTCACATAACAACTCTCTCTTCAACTGTCAATCACAAGTCACACACAATCTCTTCCCAAATCTCAAAATGCAATCATTATCAATGTTGAATCCAGGAAACTTACCTTTCTGAACCAGCTCTACCTTTTTCTGCAACTCACTATCTTGCTTCTGTGCTTGCTTGATTCTATCTGATAGAGATGATCTCACTGATACCTGAAACAAAACAGAAGGACTTCCTGCACCAACAACTTCTATTCCAAAGTTTATCAAATCCTTAATCAAAGGATCACGTTCCAAACACAACATTGTTAATGAAGCATTACTTTTTCTACTCAAAGCATCAACCACTTTATTTGCTTTTCCCGGATGGTAATGAATTGTACAATCATAATCCTTGATTAATTCTAGCCATCTCCTTTGTCTCATGTTCAATTCTTTCTGAGTGAATATATAATTTAAACTTTTGTGATCGGTATATATTTCACACTTTACTCCAAACAAATGACGCCTCCAAATTTTTAAAGCAAAAAAAAAACAGCAGCTAATTCCAAATCATCTGTAGGGTAATTTACCTCATGAGTTTTCAACTGTCGTGAAGCATAAGCAATTACCTGATCATTCTGCATTAGGATGCAACCAAGTCCTTTCAATGAAGAATCACTGTATATAACAAACTCACCATTCCTGGAAGGTAGTGCCAAAACTGGAGCATTCACCAATCTTCTTTTCAATTCCTGAAAACAATCATCACATTCTTTTGTCCAGATAAACTTAACACCCTTCCGAGTTAGCTTAGTCATTGGAATAGATAACCGTGAAAAATTTCTAACAAACCTTCAGTAATAGCCCACCAAACCAAGAAATCTACGAATCTCGGTTACATTTGTGGGTCTTGGCCATTCTTCCACAACTTTTGTTTTTGCAGGATCAATAGTTATTCCATCTTTAGAAACAATGTGACCAAGGAAAGAAATTTGTTGCAACCAAAACTCACACTTGCTAAATTTCCCATACAGTTTATTTTCTTTTAAGGTTTGCAAGATAACCCTTAAATGTCTTTCATGCTCCTCTTTACTTTTAGAAAACACCAAAATATCATCAATGAAAACCACCACAAACTTATCCAAGAACTCATGGAAAATTCTATTCATTAAGTCCATGAATACAGAAGGTGCATTGGTTAGCCCAAAAGGCATTACTACAAATTCATAATGGCCATATCTCGTACGGAACGTGGTCTTCGGAATATCTGCCTCCTTTACCTTCAGCTGATGGTACCCCGATCTCAATTCAATCTTTGAAAAAAAACTGAGCTCCCTGGAGCTGATCAAACAAATCATCGATATGAGGCAAAGGATATTTGTTCTTAACAGTGATATTATTCAAGGCTCTATAATCAATTCAAAGTCTCATAGAACCATCTTTCTTTTTAACAAATAAAACAGGAGCACCCCATGATGATGTGCTAGGTCTAATGAAACCTTTCTCTAATAAATCTTGCAATTGCTCCTTCAACTCTAAAAGTTCAATTTGTGCCATTCGATAAGGGGGTTTTGAAATTGGCTTAGCATCAAGAACTAAGTCAACAGTAAACTCAACTTCTCGATCTGGTATTATTCCAGGCAACTAATCAGGAAAAACATCAGGATACTCATTTACCACTGGCACATCATTAATCTGAACAGTTCCTTTATTTTCAACGACGTGTGCAAGGTAACATTCATTTCCATCTTTTACAAGTTTCTCGGCCTCTTGATATGTTATCAAAAGTAAGGGTTCATTCTTTAAACAAACTGAAAGTCTTTCTGAAAAGAAACTTCCTTAGCTCTACAGTCAATCTTAGCATGGTAAATAGAGAGCCAATCCATACCGAGGATAACATCAAACTCTACTAGAGGTAGAACAATAAGGTTTGCAAGTAGGTTCTTTCCATAGATAAGGATAGGAAGATTCTTATAAATTCTTTTTGCCACAACATTCCCCCCAGGTGTTTTTACCAAAAGTTCAGGAGTCATTTCTTGAGATGGTATTCCCATTTTACTAGAAAAGGTTACAGAGATGAAAGAATGTGTAGACCCCGAATCAAACAACACACTGGCATAATCTAAAAAAACAAACAAAGTACCTGATACAACTTCATTTGATGGACCGACATCTGCTGAAGTAGTTGCAAAGGATTTCACCACCCCTTTCTGCTTGTAGTCTAACTGCTTCCCATCACTCAAGCTCTTTGTCGGACACTCATTTACATAGTGACCCATCTCATTGCACTTATAACATTTCACTAACTGTAAATCAAATTTGTTCTTACCTTCACCTTGATCCTTTTTAGTGCAATCACGAGCCTTATGTCCCATCTTACCACATCGGTAGCACTTTCCAAAATTCAGAAGACATTCCCCAGCATGCTTTTTGCCACATTTATCACAAACTAGAAACTTAGTTCTCTTACCATCAGACTTTTTTGAAGAATTCTTACCTTTCTCCTGCCACCTCGGTCTCTTCTTCTGCTGGTTGTTATAGAACACTTGGTCATCGGAAAACTCCATTTCCACCTTCTCAGCACATCGAACAAGCTTTTCATAACTTTTAAACTCACGAGAAGCTAATTCCCTTCGATATTTTGGCTTTAATCCTGAGTAAAAACGACTGATTTTACTATCAAGGTCTCGAATAAAATTTGGAGCATACCTTGCCAATCGAGTGAACCTTTCTTCATAGGCAGCCACTGAGTCTTCCTCTTGCCTCAATTCCAAAAATTGTTTTTCCATCCTAAGTTGAACAACCTTAGGAAAATACTTCTCAAGAAACATACCTTTGAATTCATCCCAGTCAAGAGCATCAATCTCGTCGGCGTCCCTGATATTTTTAACCATAGACCACCACTGATCTGCTTCACCCTCCAAACGGTAAATAGCAAGACTAACCTTTTGATTATCTGAACACCCCATGACATCAAAAATCTTCTCCAGTGCTTTAATCCACCCTTCAGCTAGCACAGGGTCAGATGATCCTCTGAATGATGGTGGATGTTGCCTCATGAAATGTTCCACCACTGACATGTTCCTCTGCGGTTGATCTGGCTGATCTCGTGCATGGATACCACCGCCATTTATCGCTTGAGTCAACTGCGCCATTACTGCAACAAACTGTTCAGTTCCAATTCCGACCATTTTTGGATGCTGATTCGGAAGGTTATTTCCTTTTGTATGCCTTCCTAGCACTACTTCCCTGTTTCCTCTGCGGAAAACCATTCTGAACAAACATGTCTTAGATGAAGCAACATGGTAATCTTTAAATGCTATATCATTTCGAAAAAAATATATTTTTGGATAATCATTTAATAGAATTTCTAACTCCTAAAGTTATCTAAACCGACCTTTGATACCAACTATAAGGCCCCAGCCTTAAACCTTACTTAATCTTGAGTTATTACAAGATTACACATTGAGGATTTTTTCGGGTTTAGAGTTTTAGAGAATTAGATCATAAGACTTGCATTACATTCCACATATGAAAAAAGTGGTTACATAAAGATAGTATTCTTCATTCCCATCAATGGAAACACATTTAAAATAAAACATGGATTATTTCTTGACACATCCTTGACTCTATCATCTTATCAAGTACCTTTCCCTTGACCTGTGAAAAACATTTCAAAAACTTGGGATGAGCATAAAAACTCAGTATGGGTTATAAAAAATATGGAAAGGAAACATGGGTACATATGTACATAAGGATGAGATCATACTTTACCCATAAAACATAATCACTTTAACATACCTCATCAAATCATGAATAAATCATAGAAATCATAAGACATAAAGGTAACTTGAGGCATTCATAACATTCTTACGTAGGGAGTAACCCTCTTGGTTACGTTTGGAATACCCATCACAGTATATTCCCTAAAATCTCTTCGGAGAAACCTTAACGTTTCACTCCTTCGCGTTACCCAATGCATTGGAGAGCTATAACGGGCTCACCCGCCCTTAGTTTATCACGGAACCACCCGTCTTCATAATAATGCCCAAGAACCATAACATAATCATATCACATAAAACATGCATAAAGGAAACATAAAATTTCCACATTTCAATCACGAGATATCAATACAACACATTGATATAAAACATTATGAAAACCATTTTCAATACCAAAATAAAAGAAAAGTAAAACATGGTATTTATTTTTCTTTTAAAAAGAAGGTATGGCTTGTAGAGGAAGCCGAAACTCAAATAACGGTCACGACGGCGGAGAAGTCGTTGTCGCCGCATACGTACGACAAAAACATTCCCTTTTGTCGTTTAGTAAACGCTTCGTATAAAAAAGATTCATTTTGAATAAACGTAAAAGTCAAAGGGGTTTATACACTGTATAAAAGAATGTTGTGTATAAAATAAAATATGCCTCAATGAAAGGAGATTGAGAAGAAGTCCCATACCTCATATCCGACTTGACCCGACCGTTCTTTAATCTCCGGAATAATAAAGTTGAGTTAATCTATACTTGCTTATGAATCTTTTTAAAGTTCATTATTCCTTTTATACCATGTTATGAACATCATGTAATCAGTTAAGTTAATAATGTTCATTTTGTCAGTATTTGGTTCTTAAGTTAAAAATAGACTTCTTACATTACATGTTGTTAATTTGGTCAAAGGTTCATTATATCCAGAATGGTATTCATGATGTAGATATCATATATGTCATATATATCCAGTACATATATGCATTAATAATATTTCATAATCATTTAGAGGTAAGAAATGAATTGCTCCGTTCATGGAGACGGTAAGCCGTACGTACGCATGAACGCTACTTTCATTTCTATTTCGTATTTTATAGAATGGAATCATAATGATATAAAGGTATATTATAATTCCAGTATAATATCATATATAATATCATAGTTCCATCCTTTATATGTCCCACATATGGTATTTAACGAATCAAATCACTTTGAGGGGGCGGTAGTCCGCACTTCCTAAAATGAAGATATCGTGTTTACCCACAATGGAAACCATAAAGGTATGCCCAAAATGAAAAAAAACAGAAGCTTAAGGAAAACATAAACATATTATATATCATATATAAAAATAGTGACATCATAATGGCCACCTTTGAAGGTGTTAAATGAGTATTGAACAATCATCGTTTCGGGAGGCAGAATTTCGCCATCCACGGAAACCGTATGTTCTTTAACCATTTGATGTAGTTGTGTGAGAGTGTAGCTAAAATAAATATTATAACAACATCCTTGTATATTGAAGATACTGGTGTTGTTACAAAATAAGTAAATAAAAATATTTTAGGGGGTTGGAGAAACAAAATAAAACAAATGAACATGATAGAATGAATTACCTTCAAAAGTGTAACTCCTTTTGGATTTGAGCCTAAAGGCTTCCTTTGAAAGGATTCTGCCCAAAGGGAATCCTCTAGGATGAGGAGAGGGATTTGGAGAGAGTAAATGGGTAGGGGTTTGGCCGAGCCAAAGGCTTGAGGAGTGTGTGAAATGAGGTAGAGGTGGGGGCCTTTTATAAGAGGAGAGGAGGGGCACTTTTGGAAAGTAAAGAAATATTACTTTATTTGAAAATGTGTTTCGGTTTTAAAAGGTCCCACATTGATATAATTCGTGGATAAGGTGATAATGGTTCGAAATCCACTCATCCAATTGGTTTTGTCCATGTGTAGTTCATAGATTTTACATTGTCTTTCCATTTTATTTAAATCGTCAAATAATGATGTCATCGCTGCATCATCATTATGCCATAAATAATTTAATTTATTTAATGTATAAAAATTATAAAAAAATACTATGATGTAGGAAATCTTTTTATATTTCCAATGAATATTTATAATCAAAAATTTTATCTTTATAAGCCCATGTAAAAATTGTTTTTGTAAAACATATTATGTTTGTGTCATTTTTACTTTTACATTAAATAAAAAGTTATTTATGTCATTTTCCAACCAAAGTGGATCCATGGGGTCCCCAAGTTTACCCATGGCTTGTCTTGGTCGGCCATGACACAAAAAATAAGGTTGGGATATGTGTCTAGGTCATTTCATATTATTAAAGCATTATTTATACCTTAAACGACCCTAATTACGACTAATCGCGATTAAGAACTTAATAAGTTACTATTCACCAAAAAATTATTATAATCTCAATGAACCACATTTTACTTCTTAATGACAACCATGTATGTCGGATTTTCAAAATTCAATACACATTAGTGGTAAACATTCACTTAACTGAAAAATCAGTTTGCTTGATTACCACTTAGTGGTTTCACTATTCATCAAAAATTGAAGTTTTTCAGAAAATTACCAAAAATTCACCCTAAGCTATATTTGATATTCCGAATTCAAAAATGAAGTCTATTTTACAAAAATTCAAATCATATAAGTCACATTAATTAATTTAATAATTAATTCCCGCTGCCAGAGCAAATAGCGTGTTTTTACAAAACAATAAGTATCAAAAGATTGACACCAGTTTAAGTCTAATTTCAAAGTGAAATTGATTACAATGACCAACATTGGATAAAATGGTAAAAATATATTCTAATTTCACTTCAAAACCAATTCAAAACATAATATAATCATATAAATAAATTAGATTAAAAAGCAGTTTTGATGTAAAATGCAGTATTTTTCACTATTCATTAAAAAATGAACATTGTCAGAAAAATACCAAAAATTCACACAAGGTAAATTTTGCTGTCCCAATCATAACGAATAAGTTTATTTTGAAAAACGTAGTTTATAAAATTGTCAAAATATAGATTCAAAAAGGTTTTCCCATCATAAGGCACTAAAACAATCTTTTAAGAATATTAGTGTATTCCATGCATAAGATTGTATTTATTTTCATTTTAAGCCTCTAAAACACTATCTTAATCATTAATAGACATAGATAAAAATATCTATTATTCATTACTTACTTGGGATGTTACATCCTTCCCCCCTTTAGAAAATTGCATCCCCGCAATTTATTTACTTATCGAATAAATGGGGGTACTTATCCCTCATTGCATTTTCAGATTCCCATGTTGCATCTTCCATCATGTGGTTTTTCCACAAAACCTTTACCTGGTGAATCACCTTATTCCGTAACACTTGTTCCCTGTGGTCAAGAATCTGGACCGGTTGTTCCTCATAAGATAGGTTCTCTTCCATCTGAACTACCTCTGGACTCAAAACATGAGATGGATCTGGCATATACTTTCTCAACATTGAAATGTGAAAAACATTGTGTACCTGAGATAAACTAGGAGGTAAAGCCACTCGGTATGCAACTGATCCAAATCTCTCCAGAATTTCGTATGGTCCAATGAACCTTGGACTCAACTTTCCTTTCTTACCAAATCACATCACACTTTTCCTAGGAGAAACCTTGAGAAAAACATGATCACCTACCTCGAAAGATAGACCATTCCTCCGGTTATCTGCATAACTCTTCTGCCTGCTCTGAGCTGTTCTCATGTGTTTCGGAATCAGCTGAACTTTTTCTTCCATCTCTTCTACCAATTCTGGTTCCATCAACTTCCTTTCACCCACTTCATCCCAGAAAGCTGGAGTTCGACACCGCTTCCCATATAATGCCTGAAATGGTGCCATCTGTATACTGGAATGAAAACTGTTATTATATGAAAACTCAACCAAAGAAAGATGTTGGTCCCAACTTCCCTGATAATCCATAGAACAAGCTCGTAGCATATCCTCCAATGTCTGAATTGTTCGTTCTGACTACCCATCTGATTGAGGATGAAAAGCTGTACTAAAATTTAATTCAGTACCCAATGACTTCTGAAGGCCTTTCCAAAAGTTAGAAGTAAACCTCGGATCACGATCCGATACAATGGATAGAGGAACTCCATGTAACTTGACTATCTCTTTAAGATACAAACGGGAAAGTTGATCAAGAGAGAAAGTATCTCGTATAGCAAGGAAATGAGCAGATTTGGTCAAGCGATCAACAATAACCCAGATTGCATTATTACCTCGAGATGTCTTCGGTAATCCAACAACAAAGTCCATGGATATATTCTCCCATTTCCACTCTGGCACTGGTAAAGGCTGAAGCATCCCTTTCGGTAACTGCCGCTCTGCTTTAACCTTCTGACAAGTCAAATACTTCACAGTAAAATCAGCAATATCTCTTTTCATTCCATCCCACCAGTAATACTCCCGCAGATCTCTATACATCTTAGTACTGCCCGGATGAACTGAAAACGGAGAACTATGAGCTTCACATAACAACTCTCTCTTCAACTGTGAATCACAAGGCACACACAATCTCTTCCCAAATCTAAAAGCGCAATCAATATCAATGTTGAATTCAGGCAACTTACCTTTCTGAACCAGCTCTACCTTTTTCTGCAACTCACTATCTTGCTTCTGTGCTTGCTTGATTCTATCTGATAGAGATGATCTCACTGATACCTGAAACAAAATAGAAGGACTTCCTGCACCATCAACTTCTATGCCAAAGTTTATCAAATCCTTAACCAAAGGATCACGTTCCAAATGCAACATTGTTAATGAAGCATTACTTTTTCTACTCAAAGCATCAATCACTTTATTTGCTTTTCCCGGATGGTAATGAATTGTACAATCATAATCCTTGATTAATTCTATCCATCTCCTTTGTCTCATGTTCAATTCTTTCTGAGTGAATATATACTTTAAACTTTTGTGATCGGTATATATTTCACACTTTACTCCATACAAATGATGCCTCCAAATTTTTAAAGCAAAAACAACAGCAGCTAATTCCAAATCATGTGTAGGGTAATTTACCTCATGAGTTTTCAACTATCTTGAAGCATAAGCAATTACCTGATCATTCTGCATTATGACTCAACCAAGTCCTTTCAATGAAGCATCACTATATATAACAAACTCACCATTCCTGGAAGGTAGTGCCAAAACTGGAGCATTCACCAATCTTCTTTTCAATTCCTGAAAACAATCATCACATTCTTTTGTCTAGATAAACTTAACACCCTTCTGAGTTAGCTTAGTCATTGGACTAGATAACCGTGAAAAATTTCTAACAAACCTTCGGTAATAGCCCGCCAAACCAAGAAAGCTACGAATCTAGGTTACATTTGTGGGTCTTGGCCATTCTTCCACAACTTTTGTTTTTGCAGGATCAACAGTTATTCCATCTTTAGAAACAATGTGACCAAGGAAAGAAATTTGTTGCAGCCAAAACTCACACTTGATGAATTTCCCATACAGTTTCTTTTCTTTTAAGGTTTGCAAGATAACCCTTAAATGTCTTTCATGCTCCTCTTTACTTTTAGAAAACACCAAAATATCATCAATGAAAACCACCACAAACTTATCTAAGAACTCATGGAAAATTCTATTCATTAAGTCCATGAATACAGAAGATGCATTGGTTAGCCCAAAAGGCATTAATACAAATTCATAATGGCCATATCTCGTACGGAACGCGGTCTTCAGAATATCTGCCTCCTTTACCTTCAGCTGATGGTACCCCGATCTCAAGTCAATCTTTGAAAAAAACTGAGCTCCCTGGAGCTAATCAAACAAATCATCGATATGAGGCAAAGGATATTTGTTCTTAACTGTGATATTATTCAAGGCTCTATAATCAATGCAAAGTCTCATAGAACCATCTTTCTTTTTAACAAATAAAACAGGAGCACCCCATGGTGATGTGCTAGGTCTAATGAAACCTTTCTCTAATAAATCTTGCAATTGCTCCTTCAACTCTAAAAGTTCAATTTGTGCCATTCGATAAGGGGGTTTTGAAATTGGATTAGCATCAGGAACTAAGTCAACAGTAAAATCAACTTCCCGAACTGGTATTATTCTAGGCAACTCATCAGGAAAAACATCAAGATACTCATTTACCACTGGCACATCATTAATCTGAACAGTTCCTTTATTTTCAACGACGTGTGCAAGGTAACATTCATTTCCATCTTTTACAAGTTTCTCGGCCTCTTGATATGTTATCAAAAGTAAGGGTTCATTCTTGTAAACAAACTGAAAGTCTTTCTGAAAAGAAACTTCTTTAGCTCTACAGTCTATCTTATCATGGTAAATAGAGAGCCAATCCATACCGAGGATAACATCAAACTCTACTAGAGGTAGAACAATAAGGTTTGCAAGTAGGTTCTTTCCATAGATAAGGATAGGAAGATTCTTATAAATTCTTTTTGCCTCAACATTCCCCCCAGGTGTTTTTACAAAAATTTCAGGAGTCATTTCTTGAGATGGTATTCCCATTTTACTAGAAAAGGTTTCAGAGATGAAAGAATGTGTTGACCCCGAATCAAACAACACACTGGCATAATCTGAAAAAACAAACAAAGTACCAGATACAACTTCATTTGATGGCCCGACATCTGCTGAAGTAGTTGCAAAGGATTTCACCACCCCTTTCTGCTTGTAGTCTAACTGCTTCCCATCACTCAAGCTCTTTGTCGGACACTCGTTTGCATAGTGACCCATCTCATTGCACTTATAACATTTCACTAACTGTAAATCAAATTTGTTCTTACCTTCACCTTGATCCTTTTCAGTGCAATCATGAGCCTTATGTCCCATCTTACCACATCGGTAGCACTTTCCAGAATTCAGAAGACATTCCCCAGCATGCCTTTTGCCACATTTATCACAAACTAGAAACTTAGTTCTCTTACCATCGGACTTTTTTGAAGAATTCTTACCTTTCTCCTGCCACCTCGGTCTCTTCTTCTGCTGGTTGTTATAGAACACTTGGTCATCGGCAAACTCCATTTCCACCTTCTCAGCACATCGAACAAGCTTTTCATAACTTTTAAACTCACAAGAAGCTAATTCCCTTCAATATTTTGGCTTTAATCCTGAGTAAAAACGATTGATTTTACTATCAAGGTCTCGAATAAAATTTGGAGCATACCTTGCCAATCGAGTGAACCTTTCTTCATAGGCAGCCACTGAGTCTTCCTCTTGCCTCAATTCCAAAAATTGTTTTTCCATCCTAAGTCGAACAGCCTTAGGAAAATACTTCTCAAGAAATATACCTTTGAATTCATCCCAGTCAAGAGCATCAATCTCGTCGGCGTCCCGGATATTTTTAACCATAGACCACCACTGATCTGCTTCACCCTCCAAACGGTAAATAGCAAGACTAACCTTTTGATTATCTGAACACCCCATGACATCAAAAATCTTCTCCAGTGATTTAATCCACCCTTCAGCTAGCACAGGGTCAGATGATCCTCTGAATGATGGTGGATGTTGCCTCATGAAATGTTCCACCACTGACATGTTCCTCTGCGGTTGATCTGGCTGATCTCGTGCATGGATACCACCTCCATTTATCGCTTGAGTCAATTGCGCCATTACTGCAACAAACTGTTCAGTTCCAATTCCGACCATTTCTGGATGCTGATTCGGAAGGTTATTTCCTTCTGTATGCCTTCCTAGCAGTGCTTCCCTGTTTCATCTGAGGAAAACCATTCTGAACAAACATGTCTTAGATGAAGCAACATGGTAATCTTTAAATGCTATATCATTTCGAAAAAAAAAATATTTTTGGATAATCATTTAATAGAATTTCTAACTCCTAAAGTTATCTAAACCGACCTTTGATACCAACTATAAGTCCCCAGCCTTAAACCTTACTTAATCTTGAGTTATTACAAGATTACACATTGAGGATCTTTTCGGGTTTAGAGTTTTAGAGAATTAGATCATAAAACTTGCATTACATTCCACATATGAACAAAGTGGTTACATAAAGATAGTATTCTTCATTCCCATCAATGGAAACACATTTAAAATAAAACATGGATTATTTCTTGACACATCCTTGACTCTATCATCCTATCATGTACCTTTCCCTTGACCTGTGAAAAACATTTCAAAAACTTGGGATGAGCATAAAAACTCAGTATGGGTTATAAAAAATATGGAAAGGAAACATGGGTACATATGTACATAAGGATTAGATCATACTTTACCCATAAAACATCATCACTTTAACATACCTCATCAAATCATGAATAAATCATAGAAATCATAAGACATAAAGGTAACTTGAGGCATTCATAACATTCTTACGTAGGGAGTAACCCTCCTGGTTACGTTTGGAATACCCATCACAGTATATTCCCTAAAATCTCTTCAGAGAAACCTTAACGTTTCAATCCTTTGCGTTACCCAATGCATTAGAGAGCTATAACGGGCTCACCCGCCCTTAGTTTATCACGGAACCACCCGTCTTCATAATAATGCCCAAGAACCATAACATAATCATATCACATAAAACATGCATAAAGGAAACATAGAATTTCCACATTTCAATCACGAGATATCAATACAACACATTGATATAAAACATTATGAAAACCATTTTCAATACCAAAATAAAAGAAAAGTAAAACATGGTATTTATTTTTCTTTTAAAAAGAAGGTATGGCTTGTAGAGGAAGCCGAAACTCAAATAACGGTCACGATGGCAGAGATGTCGTTGTCGCCGCATACGTACGACAAAAACATTCCCTTTTGTCGTTTAGTAAATGCTTAGTATAAAAAAGATTCCTTTTTAATAAACGTAAAAGTCAAAGGGGTTTATACACTGTATAAAAGAATGTTGTGTATAAAATAAAATATGCCTCAACGAAAGGAGATTGAGACGAAGTCCCATACCTCGTATCCGACTTGACCCGACCGTTATTTAATCTCCGTAATAATAAATTTGAGTTAATCTCTACTTGATTATGAATCTTTTTCAAGTTCATTATTCCTTTTATACCATGTTATGAACATCATGTAATCAGTTAAGTTAATAATGTTCATTTTGTCGGTATTTGGTTCTTAAGTCAAAAATAGACTTCTTACATTACATGTTGTTAATTTGGTCAAAGGTTCATTATATCCACAATGGTATTCATGATGTAGATATCATATATGTCATATATATCCAGTACATACATGAATTTATAATATTTCATAATCATTTAGAGGTAAGAAATGAAATGCACCGTTCATGGAGATGGTAAGCCGTACGTACGCATGAACGCTACTTTCATTTCTATTTCGTATTTTATAGAATGGAATCATAATGATATAAAGGTATATTATAATTCCAGTATAATATCATATATAATATCATAGTTCCATCCTTTATATGTCCCACATATGGTATTTAACGAATCAAATCACTTTGAGGGGGCGGTAGTCCGCACTTCCTAAAATGAAGATATCGTGTTTACCCACAATGGAAACCATAAAGGTATTCCCAAAATGAAAAAAAAACATAAGCTTAAGGAAAAAATAAACATATTATATATCATATATAAAAATAGTGACATAATAATGGCCACCTTTGAAGGTGTTAAATGAGTATTGAACAATCATCGTTTCGGGAGGCAGAATTTCTCCATCCACGGAAACCGTATGTTCTTTAACCATTTGATGTAGTTGTGTGAGAGTGTAGCTCAAATAAATATTATAACAACATCCTTGTATATTGAAGATACTGGTGTTGTTACAAAATAAGTAAATAAAAAGAGTTTAGGGGGTTGGAGAAACAAAATAAAACAAATGAACATGATAGAATGAATTACCTTCAAAAGTGTAACTCTTTTTGGATTTGAGCCTAAAGGCTTCCTTTGAAAGGATTCTGCCTAAAGGGAATCCTCTAGGATGAGGAGAGGGATGTGGAGAGAGTAAATGGGCAGGGGTTTGGCCGAGCCAAAGTCTTGAGGAGTGTGTGAAATGAGGTAGAGGTGGGGGCCTTTTATAAGAGGAGAGGAGGGGCACTTTTGGAAAGTAAAGAAATATTACTTTATTTGAAAATGTGTTTCGGTTTTAAAAGGTCCCACATTGATATAATTCGTGGATAAGGTGATAAGGGTTCTAAATCCACTCATACAATTGGTTTTGGACATGTGTAGTTCATAGATTTTACATTGTCTTTCTATTTTATTTAAATCGTCAAATAATGATGTCATCGCTGCATCGTCATTATGTCATAAATAATTTAATTTATTTAATGTATAAAAATTATAAACAAAATACTATGATGTAGGAAATCTTTTTATCTTTCCAATGACTATTTATAATCAAAAATCTGATCTTTATAAGCCCATGTAAAAATTGTTTTTGTAAAACATATTATGTTTGTGTCATTTTTACTTTTACATTAAATAAAAAGTTATTTATGTCATTTTCCAACCAAAGTGGATCCATGGGGTCCCCAAGTTGACCCATGGCTTGTCTTGGTCGGCCCTGACACAAACAATAAGGTTGGGACATGTTTCTAGGTCATTTCATATTATTAAAGCATTATTTATACCTTAAACTACCCTAATTACCACTAATCGCGATTAAGAACTTAATAAGTTACTATTCACCAAAAAATTATTATAATCTCAATGAACCACATTTTACTTATTAATGAAAACCATGTATGTCGGATTTTCAAAATTCAATACACATTAGTGGTAAACATTCACTTAACTGAAAAATCAGTTTGCTTGATTACCACTTAGTGGTTTCACTATTCATAAAAAATTGAAGTTTTTCAGAAAATTACCAAAAATTCACCCTAAGCTATATTTGATATTCCGAATTCAAAAATGAAGTCTATTTTACAAAAATTAAAATCATATAAGTCAAATTAATTAATTTAATAATTAATTCCCGCTGCCAGAGCAAATAGCGTGTTTTTACAAAACAATAAGTATCAAAAGATTGACACCAGTTTAAGTCTAATTTCAAAGTGAAATTGATTCCAATGACCACTATTGGATAAAATGGTAAAAATATATTCTAATTTCACTTCAAAACCAATTCAAAACATAATCTAATCATATAAATAAATTAGATTAAAAAGCAGTTTTGATGTAAAATGCAGTATTTTTCACTATTCATTAAAAAATGAACATTGTCAGAAAAATACCAAAAATTCACACAAGGTAAATTTTGCTGTCCCAATCATAAAGAATAAGTTTATTTTGACAAAAATAGTTTATAAAATTGTCAAAATATAGATTCAAAAAGGGTTTCCCATCATAAGGCACTAAAACAATCTTTTAAAAATATTAGTGTATTCCATGCATAAGATTGTATTTATTTTCATTTTAAGCCTCTAAAACACTATATTAATCATTAATAGACATAGATAAAAATATCTATTATTCATTACTTACTTGGGATGTTACATCCTTCCCCCCTTTAGAAAATTGCATCCCCATAATTTATTTACTTATCGAATAAATGGGCGTACTTATCCCTCATTGCATTTTCAGATTCCCATGTTGCCTCTTCCATCATGTGGTTTTTCCACAAAACCTTTACCTGGTGAATCACCTTATTCCGTAACACTTGCTCCCTGTGGTCAAGAATCTGGACCGGTTGTTCCTCATAAGATAGGTTCTCTTCCAGCTGAACTACCTCTGGACTCAAAACATGAGATGGATCTAGTATATACTTTCTCAACATTGAAATGTAAAAAACATTGTGTACCTCAGATAAACTAGGAGGTAAAGCCACTCGGTATGCAACTGATCCAACTCTCTCCAGAATTTCGTATGGTCCAATGAACCTTGGACTCAACTTTCCTTTCTTACCAAATCTCATCACACTTTTCCAAGGAGAAACTTTGAGAAAAACATGATCACCTACCTCGGAAGATAGATCCTTCCTCCGGTTATCCGCATAACTCTTCTGCCTGCTCTGAGCTGTTCTCATGTGTTTCTGAATCAGCTGAACTTTTTCTGCCATCTCTTCTACCAATTCTGGTCCCATCAACTTCCTTTCACCCACTTCATCCCAGAAAGCTGGAGTTCGACACCGCTTCCCATATAATGCCTGAAATGGTGCCATCTGTATACTGGAATGAAAACTGTTATTATATGAAAACTCAACCAAAGAAAGATGTTGGTCCCAAATTCCCTGATAATCCATAGAACAAGCTTGTAGCATATCCTCCAATGTCTGAATTGTTCGTTCTGACTGCCCATCTGATTGAGGATGAAAATCTGTACTAAAATTTAATTCAGTACCCAACGACTTATGAAGGCCTTTCCAAAAGTTAGAAGTAAACCTGGGATCACGATCCGATACAATGGAGAGAGGAACTCCATGTAACCTGACTATCTCTTTAAGATACAAACGGGAAATTTGATCAAGAGAGAAAGTATCTCGTATAGCAAGGAAATGAGTAGATTTGGTGAAGCGATCAACAATAACCCAGATTACATTATTACCTCGAGATGTCTTCGGTAATCCAACAACAAAGTCCATGGATATATTCTCCCATTTCCACTCTGGAACTGGTAAAGGCTGAAGAATCCCTTTCGGTAACTGCTGCTCTGCTTTAACCTGCTGACAAGTCAAACACTTCACAGTAAAATCAGCAATATCTCTTTTCATTCCATCCCACCAGTAATACTCCCGCAGATCTCTATACATCTTAGTACTGCCCGGATGAACTGAAAACGGAGAACTATGAGCTTCACATAAGAACTCTCTCTTCCACTGTGAATCACAAGGCACACACAATCTCTTCCCAAATCTCAAAACGTAATCATTATCAATGTTGAATTCAGGCAACTTACCTTTCTGAACCAGCTCTACCTTTTTCTGCAACTCACTATCTTGCTTCTGTGCTTGCTTGATTCTATCTGATAGAGATGATCTCACTGATACCTGAAACAAAACAGAAGGACTCCCTGCACCAACAACTTCTATTCCAAAGTTTATCAAATCCTTAACCAAAGGATCACGTTCCAAACGCAACATTGTTAATGAAGCATTACTTTTTCTAATCAAAGCATCAACCACTTTATTTGCTTTTCCCGTATGGTAATGAATTGTACAATCATAATCCTTGATTAATTCTAGACATCTCCTTTGTCTCATGTTCAATTCTTTCTGAGTGAATATATACTTTAAACTTTTGTGATCGGTATATATTTCACACTTTACTCCATAAAAATGATGCCTCCAAATTTTTAAAGCAAAAACAACAGCAGCTAATTCCAAATCATGTGTAGGGTAATTTACCTCATGAGTTTTCAACTGTCGTGAATCATAAGCAATTACCTGATCATTTTGCATTAGGATGCAACCAAGTCCTTTTAATGAAGCATCACTGTATATAACAAACTCACAATTCCGGGAAGGTAGTGCCAAAACTGGAGCATTCACCAATCTTCTTTTCAATTCCTGAAAACAATCATCACATTCTTTTGTCCAGATAAACTTAACACCCTTCCGAGTTAGCTTAGTCATTGGACTAGATAACCGTGAAAAATTTCTAACAAACCTTCGGTAATAGCCCGCCAAACCAAGAAAGATACGAATCTCGGTTCCATTTGTGGGTCTTGGCCATTCTTCCACAACTTTTGTTTTTGCAGGATCAACAGTTATTCCATCTTTAGAAACAATGTGACCAAGGAAAGAAATTTGTTGCAACCAAAACTCACACTTGCTGAATTTCCCATACAGTTTCTTTTCTTTTAAGGTTTGCAAGATAACCCTTAAATGTCTTTCATGCTCCTCTTTACTTTTAGAAAACACCAAAATATCATCAATGAAAACCACCACAAACTTATCCAAGAACTCATGGAAAATTCTATTCATTAAGTCCATGAATACAGAAGGTGCATTGGTTATCCCAAAAGGCATTACTACAAATTCATAATGGCCATATCTCATACGGAATGCGGTCTTCGGAATATCTGCCTCCTTTACCTTCAGCTGATGGTACCCCGATCTCAAGTCAATCTTTGAAAAAAACTGAGCTCCCTGGAGCTGATCAAACAAATCATCGATATGAGGCAAAGGATATTTGTTCTTAACAGTGATATTATTCAAGGCTCTATAATCAATGCAAAGTCTCATAGAACCATCTTTCTTTTTAATAAATAAAACAGGAGCACCCCATGGTGATGTGATAGGTCTAATGAAACCTTTCTCTAATAAATCTTGCAATTGCTCCTTCAACTCTAAAAGTTCAATTTGTGCCATTCGATAAGGGGGTTTTGAAATTGGCTTAGCATCAGGAACTAAGTCAACAGTAAACTCAACTTCCCGATCTGGTATTAATCCAGGCAACTCATTAGGAAAAACATCAGGATACTCATTTACCACTGGCACATCATTAATCTGAACAGTTCCTTTATTTTCAACGACGTGTGCAAGGTAACATTCATTTCCATCTTTTACAAGTTTCTCGGCCTCTTGATATGTTATCAAAAGTAAGGGTTCATTCTTGTAAACAAACTAAAAGTCTTTCTGAAAGAAACTTCTTTAGCTCTACAGTCAATCTTAGCATGGTAAATAGAGAGCCAATCCATACCGAGGATAACATCAAACTCTACTAGAGGTAGAACAATAAGGTTTGCAAGTAGGTTCTTTCCACAGATAAGGATAGGAAGATTCTTATAAATTCTTTTTGCCTCAACATTCCCCCCAGGTGTTTTTACCAAAAGTTCAGGAGTCATTTCTTGAGATGGTATTCCCATTTTACTAGAAAAGGTTTCAGAGATGAAGGAATGTGTAGACCCCGAATCAAACAACACACTGGCATAATCTGAAAAAACAAACAAAGTACCTGATACAACTTCATTTGACGGCCCGACATCTTCTGAAGTAGTTGCAAAGGATTTCACCACCCCTTCTGCTTGTAGTCTAACTGCTTCCCATCACTCAAGCTCTTTTTCGGACACTCATTTGCATAGTGACCCATCTCATTGCACTTATAACATTTCACTAACTGTAAATCAAATTTGTTCTTACCTTCACCTTGATCCTTTTCAGTGCAATCACGAGCCTTATGTCCCATCTTACCACATCGGTAGCACTTTCCAAAATTCAGAAGACATTCCCCAGCATGCCTTTTGCCACATTTATCACAAACTAGAAACTTAGTTCTCTTACCATCAGAATTTTTTGAAGAATTCTTACCTTTCTCCTGCCACCTCGGTCTCTTCTTCTGCTGGTTGTTATAGAACACTTGGTCATCGGCAAACTCCATTTCCACCTTCTCAGCACATTGAACAAGCTTTTCATAACTTTTAAACCCACGAGAAGCTAATGCCCTTCGATATTTTGGCATTAATCCTGAGTAAAAATGATTAATTTTACTATCAAGGTCTCGAATAAAATTTGGAGCATACCTTGCCAATCGAGTGAACCTTTCTTCATAGGCAGCCACTGAGTCTTCCTCTTGCCTCAATTCCAAAAATTGTTTTTCCATCCTAAGTCGAACATCCTTAGGAAAATACTTCTCAAGAAACATTCCATTGAATTCATCCCAGTCAAGAGCATCAATCTCGTCGGCGTCCCTGATATTTTTAACCATAGACCACCACTGATCTGCTTCACCCTCTAAACGGTAAATAGCAAGACTAACATTTTGATTATCTGAACACCCCATGACATCAAAAATCTTCTCCAGTGCTTTAATCCACCCTTCAGCTAGCGCAGGGTCAGATGATCCTCTGAATGATGGTGGATGTTGCCTCATGAAATGTTCCACCACTGACATGTTCCTCTGCGGTTGATCTGGCTGATCTCATGCATGGATACCACTGCCATTTATCGCTTGAGTCAACTACACCATTACTGCAACAAACTGTTCAGTTCCAATTCCAACCATTTCTGGATGCTGATTCGGAAGGTTATTTCCTTTTGTATGCCTTCCTAGCACTGCTTCCCTGTTTCCTCTGCGGAAAACCATTCTGAACAAACATGTCTTAGATGAAGCAACATGGTAATCTTTAAATGCTATATCATTTCTAAAAAAATATATTTTTGGATAATCATTTAATAGAATTTCTAACTCCTAAAGTTATCTAAGCCGACCTTTGATACCAACTATAAGGCCCCAGCCTTAAACCATACTTAATCTTGAGTTATTACAAGATTACACATTGAGGATCTTTTCGGGTTTAGAGTTTTAGAGAATTAGATCATAAAACTTGAATTACATTCCACATATGAACAAAGTGGTTACATAAAGATAGTATTCTTCATTCCCATCAATGGAAACACATTTAAAATAAAACATGGAGTATTTCTTGACACATCCTTGACTCTATCATCTTATCATGTACCTTTCCCTTGACCTGTGAAAAACATTTCAAAAACTTGGGATGAGCATAAAAACTCAGTATGGGTTATAAAAAATATGGAAAGGAAACATGGGTACATATGTACATAAGGATGAGATCATACTTTACCCATAAAACATAATCAATTTAACATACCTCATCAAATCATGAATAAATCATAGAAATCATAAGACATAAAGGTAACTTGAGGCATTCATAACATTCTTACGTAGGGAGTAACCCTCTTGGTTACGTTTGGAATACCCATCACAGTATATTCCCTAAAATCTCTTCGGAGAAACCTTAACGTTTCAATCCTTCGCGTTACCCAATGCATTGGAGAGCTATAACTGGCTCACCCGCCCTTAGTTTATCACAGAACCACCTGTCTTCATAATAATGCCCAAGAACCATAAGATAATCATATCACATAAAACATGTATAAAGGAAACATAAAATTTCCACATTTCAATCACGAGATATCAATACAACACATTGATATAAAACATTATGAAAACCATTTTCAATACCAAAATAAAAGAAAAGTAAAACATGGTATTTATTTTTCTTTTAAAAAGAAGGTATGGCTTGTAGAGGAAGCCGAAACTCAAATAACGTTCACGACGGCGGAGAAGTCGTTGTCGCCGCATACGTACGACAAAAACATTCCATTTTGTCGTTTAGTAAACGCTTCATATAAAAAATATTCCTTTTGAATAAATGTAAAAGTCAAAGGGGTTTATACACTGTATAAAAGAATGTTGTGTATAAAATAAAATATGCCTCAACGAAAGGAGATTGAGACGAAGTCTCATACCTCGTATCCGACTTGACCCGACCATTCTTTAATCTCCTGAATAATAAAGTTGAGTTAATCTCTACTTGCTTAAGAATCTTTTTCAAGTTCATTATTCCTTTTATATCATGTTATGAACATCATGTAATCAGTTAAGTTAATAATGTTCATTTTGTCGGTATTTGGTTCTTAAGTCAAAAATAGACTTCTTACATTACATGTTGTTAATTTGGTCAAAGGTTCATTATATCCAAAATGGTATTCATGATGTAGATATCATATATGTCATATATATCCAGTACATACATGCATTTATAATATTTCATAATCATTTAGAGGTAAGAAATGAAATGCACCGTTCATGGAGACGGTAAGCCGTACGTACGCATGAACGCTACTTTCATTTCTATTTCATATTTTATAGAATGGAATCATAATGATATAAAGGTATATTATAATTCCCGTATAATATCATATATAATATCATTGTTCCATCCTTTATATGTCCCACATATGGTATTTAACGAATCAAATCACTTTGAGGGGGCGGTAGTCCGCACTTCCTAAAATGAAGATATCATGTTTACCCACAATGGAAACCATAAAGGTATGCCCAAAATGAAAAAAAAAACAAAAGCTTAAGGAAAACATAAACATATTATATATCATATATAAAAATAGTGACATCATAATGGCCACCTTTGAAGGTGTTAAATGAGTATTGAACAATCATCATTTCGGGAGGCAGAATTTCGCCATCCACGGAAACCGTATGTTCTTTAACCATTTGATGTAGTTGTGTGAGAGTGTAGCTCAAATAAATATTATAACAACATCCTTGTATATTTAAGATACTGGTGTTGTTACAAAATAAGTAAATAAAAAGAGTTTAGGGGGTTGGAGAAACAAAATAAAACAAATGAACATGATAGAATGAATTACCTTCAAAAGTGTAACTCCTTTTGGATTTGAGCCTAAAGGATTCCTTTGAAAGGATTCTGCCCAAAGGTAATCCTCTAGGATGAGTAGAGGGATGTGGAGAGAGTAAATGGGCAGGGGTTTGGCCGATCCAAAGGCTTGAGGAGTGTGTGAAATGAGGTAGAGGTGGGGGCCTTTTATAAGGGGAGAGGAGGGGCACTTTTGGAAAGTAAAAAAATATTACTTTATTTGAAAATGTGTTTCGGTTTTAAAAGGTCCCACATTGATATAATTCGTGGATAATGTGATAAGGGCTCGAAATACACTCATACAATTGGTTTTGGACATGTGTAGTTCATAGATTTTACATTGTCTTTCTATTTTATTTAAATCGTCAAATAATGATGTCATCGCTGCATCATCATTATGTCATAAATAATTTAATTTATTTATGTCTAAAAATTATAAACAAAATACTATGATGTAGTAAATCTTTTTAGCTTTCCAATGACTATTTATAATCAAAAATATGATCTTTATAAGCCCATGTAAAAATTGTTTTTGTAAAACATATTATGTTTGTGTCATTTTTACTTTTACATTAAATAAAAAGTTATTTATGTCATTTTCCAACCAAAGTGGATCCATGGGGTCCCCAAGTTGACCCATGGCTTGTCTTGGTCTGCCCTGACACAACCAATAAGGTTGGGACATGTGTCTAGGTCATTTCATATTATTAAAGCATTATTTATACCTTAAACTACCCTAATTACCACTAATCACGATTAAGAACTTAATAAGTTACTATTCACCAAAAAATTATTATAATATCAATGAACCACATTTTACTTCTTAATGAAAACCATGTATGTCAGATTTTCAAAATTCAGTACACATTAGTGGTAAACATTCACTTAACTGAAAAATCAGTTTGCTTGATTACCACTTAGTGGTTTCACTATTCATCAAAAATTGAAGTTTTTCAGAAAATTACCAAAAATTCACCCTAAGCTATATTTGATATTCCGAATTCAAAAATGAAGTCTATTTTACAAAAATTCAAATCATATAAGTCACATTAATTAATTTAATAATTAATTCCCGCTGCCAGAGCAAATAGCGTGTTTTTACAAAACAATAAGTATCAAAAGATTGACACCAGTTTAAGTCTAATTTCAAAGTGAAATTGATTTCAATCACCACTATTGGATAAAATGGTAAAAATATATTCTAATTTCACTTCAAAACCAATTCAAAACATAATCTAATCATATAAATAAATTAGATTAAAAAGCAGTTTTGATGTAAAATGCAGTATTTTTCACTATTCATTAAAAAATGAACATTGTCAGAAAAATACCAAAAATTCACACAAGGTAAATTTTGATATCCCAATCATAAAGAATAAGTTTATTTTGACAAACATAGTTTATAAAATTGTCAAAATATAGATTCAAAAAGGGTTTCCCATCATAAGGCACTAAAACAATCTTTTAAGAATATTAGTGTATTCCATGCATAAGATTGTATTTATTTTCATTTTAAGCCTCTAAAACACTATCTTAATCATTAATAGACATAGATAAAAATATCTATTATTCATTACTTACTTGGGATGTTACAGGTATAGTTTGATGGTTTTTTCCGTGGAGATAAAAAATAAAAGAGGGGGGGGGGGATTTTAAATCCCCGTTATATAGAGTTATCCCTTTGTATTCATTAGAAAAGGGGGAGATATATTTCAGGGTATTATATTTTAATTATTAATGAAATATAGGGGATATTTTTGGAACTCTAATTATTTTTTTGGATTTGTTAAAAAGACATTTTATGGTGGAATTTTTTAGAAAATGGATTTTATATACATAGTTTTTGGATTTTTTTACAAGGTCTTGGAGGCTTAGTGAAAATGAGTGCGGAAAAGGATGTCACACTTGATAAGGAAACTGCTAAAGTGAGTGGTGCTTCTTAGAGGATTATTATATATTCATTCACTATATTTTATGATTAAGTTAGCTATTTAAGAGAGTATTATAGTTTATTTGAATTTTGGGAGGTCATATTTTTTGAAGGTTGGAAGAGGTTTTTAAATTTTCAAATGAATTATGTGAAATCCATTTTTAAGCAGAATTTTGGAAATCTAGCTAAATATTTATTGCATATGATTCATTTTACACTATGTACAAGTTATTATAGACTCAATAATATGTGATTTTGAGATATAAATATGAGTTATCTAAGAAAAATGACTATTTTTGTATTGTGTATGATTCATGTGAGACTTACATACAAGTCATGTGGTTATAGTGTACGATTCGTTCTATCTGAGGCATAATATTTCTTTTAAAGGCATGGTAAGTTGTCTATGAGTCATGTGTTATCTATGTATGAGTCTTCCTGATCAGCTAACACCTATTTGTGAGTCATCTATTCTATGTATGAGTGATTTCATATTGCATATGAGGAAGTAATAATTGCATATGAGCCATCTATAACTTTGTGGATTTTTTTGGGGGGAGTCACTCAACTTGAATTGGTTCAATTAATATTTTTATTAATCATAAAAAATGATTCATAAACAAGGAATGTAGGAATTCAAGGTTAGTTTCATGGTTAATTTAAGACATTATATTTCCATTACCTTAAGAGATATTAAAGATAATATTTTAGAACCCAAAGTGACCATGTTGTACATCATGGAAGGGGAGGGTGAAAATGTGGAGAGTGTTGTACTGCATGATGCATTTTTTTTAAATACAATATTTGGAAGGAGATCATGGATATGATTTAAAGTGGTTATTTTTTTTATTTTTAATCATTTGTGTCTTTATATAGATGGATAGGGTTGAATTATTCCATTTAAAATGATTTATCATTAAAAAGTAAAGAATAATTTTTTTTGGGAAAAACTGTAGTATTTATTGACTTGTTTTACATATTTAATATATAGAAAGTGCCAACGAGCATGTACCCTAGTGGTACAAGCTCCTGCTTGGCATCCAAAATACCTAGGATCAAATCTGGGTGGGGACTGATTTCTGAGGGTACTATAGCAGCACTGTAGCAGTGGTGGAACTGTAGCGGCGGTGACACTATAGCGGTAGAGGCACAGTAGCAGGAACTATAGTGGACGGGGTACTATAGTAGCCCAGGTACTATAACAGTACTATTCACCGAGGGGCCCTTTGGGCCAAAAAAATGGACTTTTAAGACTAGTATTCAGGCCACTTGGCCTTTGGCCTTCGGGTTATGTAATGGGTCTCCCTCTACCCAGTCTAAAGAGGTTTTTTCATTAAATAATAAAATGAGGCTTCGGCCCCAATCTTTAAATATATAGAAATATATTTTATATATAAATATTAAAATAAGGATAGATTGAGAAATATTTATATTTTGAAATAAATTAGGTTTCCATATTTTTAAGACAGTAAAATTCATCTCACCAAAAATTATGGTCTTCTATAAGAAGAAAAAAGGAACAAAGAGATAATATTAAAAATAAACTATAATTCCATGATACATTTTAATATCAAGAGAGAAAGAACACAAAATATCTTGAAAATATTTTTTCCAAGAAGAAGAATAATTTGAGCTAAGAGGGAGGCTCAAAGGGATATGGTGTTCAATTCCATGACTCGCAGTTGAAAAAGGAGACATATTATATGATTCATGTGAAACATTATCTCTATATAGAGATAAATAAGTTACTTTTACAAGAGTTTCATGGAATTGTATCAATCCTCCCTCCAAGAGTTTTATCCCATATGTTTCTAAAGAATAAAATTTAGTAGTCAAAAATATAAGTAATGCATTCATTCAGAACTGAGAATAAACTCAACTACACATTTATTGATGATCATAAATGGACCTTTATATCCTTAAACTATGGAGTTTTATTTCCTATAGAAGTGTAAAAAGGAGTAGTAATGGAATTTATCCTTGAGTGATAGTGAGACCACCCAAAAACCTTGTAAAATTACTGATATGAAGCATAGAGTGACCCAGATCATTTGTATCTTCCAAACCAATGAAGCAATAGACTTTTGTGCATTAGAAAACTATTGATTTCATGATCCTTGGAAATATCCCAATGTGGATAAAATCTATAAAATACTCATGTATCTTGAATGTTGACTTTACTACTTTCACTTGTGGTATTTTGGCGAGGATGTGATTAAAAGAATTGATTGATCAATTGAACATAGTTACTACTTAAGTGGGAACAAGATCTAAAAAGAGAAAAATGTTAACAATGAAAAAATGGTTTAAATTCGTTACATCCTAGTTTTCCACCCCCTCTTGGTGTTCCTTAGGGACTTAAAAAATATAATTGTTAAATTTGATGTTATTAAAGTCATAAAAATCATACGATATACACAATTAAATAAATTATTTATATAATTTATCAATATTCATGAGATGAATTGATTATGTTTAAGATATATACTATTGAATTATTACGAATATTATTATATAGGGTATGTATATGATATAAATAATGTTAATAGTGAGACTAAATTTTAAATACTTCATTAAATATCTAAGTGGTGTATGAATTACAATAATAATCCTATTATGTTTGACCTTAATTGATCAAGTAGATAGATCATGCTTAATTAAGCATCATTGATCTACCTTTGTTAGAAGAAAAGGATAATCATTATCCTAATTTGAATATTTGGTGACACTTGACTAGGTAACCCAGTCAAATTAGTGTATGGATAAATGGTGTTGTGAAAATTCTTGAGATGAATTGTAAAATATGTTGTTCACTCAACAATCCAATATTTGTATTTGATACAATAAAAAAGATTTTTCCTCTTAAATAAGAAAGGTTTACAATACTAGATTAGTTGAGTTAATAAATATAAAAATATGGATCTTGGACCACTAAATTTATATTGGAAAATATTGAGGTCTATTATTATTATAGTGTGTGTATATTAAGTAAAAGAGAATAGTGAATAATAATATACATGATAATAATAGTGATATATTTTTTATTACAGATACTTATGAAAAAACAAGATCAAACTTATCATTGAGATAAATCCTTGAGAAGGAGAAATTAAATTTAAATATATTCATTATATGGTATCGTAATTAAAAAAATCTCATACATGGGGAGAAATTATATATTCAAGTGAAATGTATCTCAATTGAAAATATTGACACCATCCTTCTTACTATGAAGGATTCTAATAAGAATCATAAGAAATATACCTTGGATGCATCATATTTGATGCTCGATATCATGATTCTTAATCTTAAAAAGAATCATGAATCAATAGAGGCATTAAATAGGATTGAAAACCTTAATGAGATCTAGCGATATAAAGATATAATTGAAAATTACGATGAAAAGAAATCATTTTTCTAGTGCAAGATATCAAAAGGAACCCCAATTTCTATCAATACTCCCAAACGTTTTGGGCACATAAATAACATAAAGAGGCTAGGGTTTAGTCTATAGAAATATATGGACATTCAAATGATCTTTCAAGTCATTTAAATGATTATTTATTAAGTTCATTATTAATTGTATTTTGAAAAATATTGACTATAACCTTCTTGAGATTCACAATATATTGAGATAACCCAAGAATAATTTGGTATGTTCATGCCCCATCATGATAATGAATAAGGGGAAGGGTAAATTCATCTTAAACAAGAATAAAAGGATCCTAAGTTCCAAATCATTAGTTTTTTTACAAAAACCTAAAGCTGGTATAACAAAGGATGGACAATGTTTATTTTTTAAACATTATGTATAATGGAAGAGGATTTTATTTGTACCTATAGATGATAAATAAGAAACATGGTTATGGTTTTACCAAACATGGTATTTATTTTATATAAATAGATTTTTATAACTTTGAATCATTGGTATCATATACCAGATTCACATCAAATATTTTTGATAATGTGATACTTTTCCAAGAATAGAGGAAGTTTATTAAGGGAGAGTTATACCTAAAACTCAATAAAAGATAAATTTTTGATGCATTATCTTCATGGAAAATGAATCTACTTCTTCCTAGTGTATTATCATTGTCTCTTTAGAATTATAATCATATAGCATAAATTAATGGGAATTTAGTTTCTATATATTTCCTTGATAGTGAATGTATTTCATTTGTAATAAATAGAAATAGTTTTTCTACTTCTATAAAAAATATATTTTATATAACTGATAACTTATTCAATAGATTATATATATTAGATTTTAAAAATACTATTTATTATTTAAATAAGAATAAGTCTAAAATAAATTATTTGAATTTAACTTATCCTTATAATTTTTTCCAAGGCCATATAAATAAGAATTTCATCCAAAGAATCCGTATTGATGGATTACTATATTTTAATGATTATAAATCATTTAATTTATTAAAATCTTATTTATTAAATAAAATTTCTAAATCAACTTTTAAGGGTAAAGGGAAATGGGACTATGATTTAAAATAACTCAAATATACTAATGTATATAGTCCTATAGGTAAAGTAGCTCAAGGAGGATTTCATTACTTCATTTGATTTAATATAGATTTAATAGGTATGGGTATGCATATCTTATGAAAAACAATAATAAATCCTTAAAAATTTTCAATTCATTTAAAAATAAAGTCAAAAAATCAATATAGAAAAAGTAATAAAATACTTTAACATGAACTATTTAGGGAATATTTGATCCAATAATTTCATGAATATATCGGAGATTTTAGTATATTATTAAAACTCAATCCACATGATACACTATATTTAAATGGTTAATCTGTGAGGAGAAATTGAACAATTTTAGACTTGGTTCATTATATGATGAGTCATACAGAACATCATATTTCCTTATAGGTAAATTCTCTATAAAGTAATTAATTTTTACTAAATAGTGTTATATTAAATGATATTTAAAAGATACCACATGATATTTGGATTGGGAAACATACTTATTTTACTTTAATGAAGATTTGGGAGTATGAGGCATATGTATGTCATACTTATTTGGACCTAAAATAGATAAATGTATAGTTATTGGTTAACCCAAAGAATGTCATAACCCAACCCACAAGTGATCTCCTAGCTAGTGACAAGCTTATTCTAACACCCCGAGCCCACATTCAATAAGAAATGGTTAGTGACTAGTGCCGAGTAGGCATATCAAACACATGAGAGGCCTTATACTAAAGTACTTGTACACATGTGAATATCTCCAAACACAAATATAATGAGGACATGAGAGAAAAATATGATAAAAAATTTGTATGCACAAAAATAATCCCACATTAGAGTAAGACACAAGTTTGAGAAAGAAAAAGTTCCAAATAAAACTCCACCAATAATTAGAAAAGAGTCCAACTTACTAGTAAGAAGGGGAATCCTATCCTAACACAACTCCTAAAACCATCCAAAATTCATATAACACAACTATTATTCACCTTCTCCTAGTTCACCTAGGACTCCATCAAAAGGCCTATCCTCTTCATAATATGTGGAATTTATAGGTAGATCCCATGCATGGGTGAGTATAAACATACCTAGTAGGACACCCCAAAACTGTCAAGAAAAGAGAATCAAAGAGGGAAAGCTTAAGAGAAAAGATGATAAAACCCATATATGATAAAATAAAGACACCAAGTCTCAAGGAAAAGCCACATAGACACTGTTAGTTTGTGATTTTGATAGAAGATTCATTGTAATGATTATCTGAGAGAACTCACTCCTTATATCTTTCTGACACTACCTAAACTCATCTTAGAGGGCTTGAATTTTGAGCCTCACTATGAAGAGATATACATTGGAACTCAGAAAATGTTTATGTATAGATAGGGATTTACACCTAGGTCATATGTGTGATACATAACCATTCCTATATTAATCCACTAGGATGGGGATCACATGCCTGGAAAGTCAGTAATGGGACACCTGACCCAACCTAGGGAGTAATGTTGTATGATCACACCTAATGCCACATGGAGGGATTGTTGACTCTATCCATAATTTACACATAGAGGGGATCACTCATCCTATGCTTATGACCAAATGCCTCACTATACCCTCATGGGGATGGATAAAGGGAGCATTCCCTATTGATACTCCACTAGACTTAAGAGGATGGGGGAACCAACCTATATTGTAATAAGGACACAATGTTTATAGGTCATACACGATGTATCATAGTAACTCTGGACATGCCTGAGTCTGTGGCCATGCCCGTGTCTTCTGAATGATGTCCATGTACTATATCTATGCCTATGTACATTTTTCTTCCCTATATACACTGGCTGTGTTCATGCCCGTGTACTCTTAGGGTACATGTTTGGTCACCGATCAGGGGTCACACAATTTTTGAAAAGTCACATGGTGTATGATATTTATTTTTATGAAAAAACCCTATCTGATATGGAAGGGTCTTCATACAACATGTGTTATTTTGAACTACAAATCATGTATGTCATGTTTTCATAGATTTCCCAGAATGTGTTACCAATTTTATTTTCACTACCACTGTATTCGATTCTACTACAACCATCTCTTAAAAAATCATATTTGGGGTTAATCATTCCTATGGTATTATCTGTGGTGAGATTTCGACCATCCATCTACTAGATAGCCATCTCCCATTACACTACTTCACCATAACACTAACACACATATGAAAAACCTTGATCCAACCCATATATACCATTATTTAGAACTTACTGTGATCATTACTTTGATCTAAACTCTAAACCCTTGGTAATGATCCATTGAACCAAATATTGATTTCACAATGATCAGTTTCTAGGTGTAGTCAAATTTCCAACCAAACAAAATACTGATGTTGAAAATTTGAAGAATGAGGGGAGAAAATAATGAGACAAAAAAGTGAGAAAACAAACATAATCCATTTTTTGGGTTGGCCTTGATATGTTGAAAAATAGAACCATTAATGTATAAGATTAATCAATAATCAACAAAACACAATCAATTCACAATTCATGAAAGAAGAACTGTCAATTGTAAATCATCGATTATTCCAAAAATTAATTTTATAAAGGAATTAATTCACTTTTGATATTAGGGAATCAGAACAGGGATTAATACAACAAAACCAAAATTCCTATATTGAAATTAGATTGATCAATAATAAAGAATGATTTCTAAATCATTATCATTGGTGAGATCCAATAATTTCATTATTGATGACAAAATCCTTGGAAAATAGATCTTCTTCACAATCTTCTCCAATATATAAGGTTTATTAGATAAAACTAGGATTTTGTCCATGACCATGGTTAATATAATAGTATTTAGGTCTCAACCCATAGTAGACAATAAATTATTTAATTTATTTATTTTTCTTTTATTCCTCCTGTGACTGATCTTACAAAAAACTCCCAATGTGCACAAAGGTTATGTCATAAATAGGGTAAAAACCAAATTCAAGTTTTAATGATGGTATTATATTTCTTATCTAAACACCATTTGGGAGATATTTCATTATTTCAGAAAGATATCATATTCGTGATATATTATATTTAATATTTTGTATATTACCACTAAGGCTCTATAGGCTAGGGAATCCAACACTGACTCTATTCCTAACTCTAAAAATATTCTTTAATATATTCCAAAGTGTTACATGTATAAAATAGAGTCATTAAATTCTACACACCTTAGGTCTTTTCATCATGAAAAGAAAAAAGTATACTAAAAGAGATGAGGGTACTGATCTCACATCTGGTTCTTCCGCTGACCAGTAATCTCCTAAAGATTCTTTTTCTACCATTTGTAATAATCTTAGGGAATCTCTCACCCATGAATGATATACTCCTACCAATCCTCAATTTGTACTAGGTACTCTGTGAAGGTTTCTCCAACCTTGATGTCCAACTCACCCTGGTTGATAACATGTGAAGGGTCATGAACATACCTCCCCAACTATGAAATGTGGAATACATCGTGCATCCATTATAACAATGGTTGTAAGGATAAGTGTTATAAAACCACTCCAAACATACAAAATATTAATAAAGGGCTAATGAATCTAGAATAAAACTTGTTATCTCATCCAAATATCAACAATACTCATCAAGGCGAGACCTTCAGGAACACAAGGTTTCCCTCATAAATTCCCAAAGGCCTCCATTTTTAGTCTATGTAAGACTTATAATTTCTGTGGGAAGTCTTGATATAATTATGAATGATCTCAAACTTCTATATTATCACTCACACCTACTCTATGCCCATGATTGTTGACTCCCCTAGATCAGTCTAGCATAGTGGTGGACTACAGGGTCTCTTGTATAAGGCCTCAAATGGTTCCATACCGATGGTGGAGTAGTAACTATTGTTGCACACAATATCTACCAAAGGTATGTGATCCTCCTAGCTATAACCAAATTCCATCATGAAAGCCCGAAGTAAGTGATATAGAACATTAATGGTGAACTCTATCTGGCTATCTATATAGGGGTGAAACTCTATCCTCAATCGCAATTGAGTCCCAAAATCCTCTTTTAATCCTCTCCATAATCATGATGTGAAGAAATTATTATAGTATGTGATGTTCATAGAGGAAAATCCTTAAATCTAGATTATTTCATGCATGTAAAATAATCCCAATCTCTCAACTGAACTCTTCTCTTGGATGGATAGAAAGTGGTCCAACTTAGAGAGTAGAACCATGATCAACCATATAGCCTCATGATCTCTAGTTGATCATGGAAGTTTGATCATAAAATACCTAGATATACCATCTCACTTAGACTATGGTACTTAAAGGGGTTTATCTAAAATCGTTGGAACCTGGTTCATGGCCTTCGCCTGTTGGCAAGTAAGGCATCAAGAGACAAACTCAACTACACACCACTTTATACCTAGCCACCAAAACTGACATCTAAGGTATTGGTATATCTTTTACACACCTAGATATTCTGTTAAGGGGTATGTATGAAACTCACTCTATACATCATATCATAGAATTTATGGTACCATCATTTGTACTTATAAAAGAATAATATTCTCCTCATCTTTAGAAAATCCATTAGGATCGCATCCTAAGGATATCTAGCCACATAAGGCCTCATAATCGATATCTTCAAGATGAGCCTCACTAACACACTAATGAAGAGGAGGGTTAAAAATTATAAACTAGAGGTAAATTGAAACATCCTTGTACACTAAGGACACTAAAACATGGATAAATTCTTCAATTAATCACTCAGTAATTGGGAATAGAATCCCTCGTTAAGAGAATTTACTACCATGTTCCCATTTCTGGGAGTATAGGATATCTCGAATTCATAATCCTATAGGAACTATGGTCATCACCTCAAACTAAAGTTAAGATCTATCAGTGAAAAATACAGCTAAGGCTATTTTGGTTAGAATAGATGCGAAATTGTTCTCCTATAATATAGTTTATCTACATCTTTGGGGTAAAAACCACTACTTACAGCTCCAAATCATGGGTTGCATAGTTCTAATCTTAGGGTACTAGCTATTGGGACCCATAATAAAACACCACCTATATCTAAATCAAAATGGATCCAAACCCAGTGCTGGAGGCATTATAGAAAAATGTATACTCAAAAAACTCTTATGGCAGTCTTAATATGGGGGTTCTCATCAACCTCTTCCATAAATCTTGATAATATTAATATAATCTCTCTATCCACATGAAAGGATACCCATTTCGGGCCAAATCAGTTAGGGGAACCACAATCCTGGAGAAATCAGTAATGAATCTCTAATAATAGCCTACCAAACCAAGGAATATTTTCACCTTAATCAGGACCTTGGTAAGTTCCCAAGATAGCACCACATAAACCTTTTATGGGTCCAATGTTACTCCCTTTTCTAGGATGACATGTCCTCGGAAGTGGACCCCTGGAATATATAGTAGAAACTTCAAGATATTTCCATATAGTTGGCTCTGTCATAGTATGTATAGGACCATCCCCAAATGTCTCGTGTGGTCCTCCTCTTATGCTGAGTATAAAATGTTTTCATTGGTGAAGACCATAATTATATGATCTAAGAAGAGTGATAAGATCCAATTTATAAGTACCATAAACATTTTTGGGGAATTTTTCATACCCAAGGGGATCAACAAGTACTCATAGTGTTCATAGAGATATCAAAATACCATCTTTAGTATCTCCTCCTCTCAAACTCAGAGCTGGTTATAACCTAACCTAAGGTCAATCTTTGAGAACCAACTCGCCCCTTTCAACTGGTTGAAGAGGTAATTGATTCCCGTGAGTGTATATTTATTCTTGATGTTAATTTGATTTAGATGATGGTAATACACATATAACCTCAAGCTCTAATATAGATTCTTGGAGAAAAACACAGGGGCTACCCAAGGGGATACACTGGGTCTGAGAAATCCCTTCCTCTGTAGATCCTATAACTACACCTTCATCTCTTGAAGATCTATGGTGTACCTAAGATATGATTTCATGGGTATCATAGTAGCCCCTGGGTATAGGTCTATTAAAAAACCAATCTCTTGATCAAGAGTTTTTATAGACACATCCTTTGAAAATATTCCCTCATACTTATCCAATATAGAAGTAAAATGAAATCCCTTAAATCTATTTATTTAAGGGTAATAAAATCCAACTAATTATTAGTGGACTATATCCTCAAATATATGATCCCATATTTCCCTTTTGGGGTTTCATCTCACCGATGAAGGAAAACCTCATCTCATCAACTTAGATACACCACATCCTCCATATAAAATAGTCAATCTATGCATGAACAGTGAAGAGAACTTCTACACCTAGAATGAAATCATAAGGCCTTATTGAATGAATTAAAATATCCCATAAGAATCTCTATCTACTAAGACTCTGTCCATAATTCCTTTAGAAGTGTGTGATCATTGAATCTTCCTTGATAGGAGTCTCCAAATTCAAGGGTTAAGCCAAAGCTTCCACCAAAATATTTAGGTCTTGAACAAGGGAAATGGAAAGGAAATAGTGTCTTATGCCTATTTCTACCAATATTTCATCTAATGTAGATAATACATAGATTGTGTCTCAATTTATCCCTAGATCCTTTGGTTCATAACCCTCAAATTCTTACAGAAAACCACATCTTAGACCACCAGCTCCCTAATACTGACATGGACTACTGGGGTGGTGGTCGTAATAGGTCAAAACCTCATCCACATCCCACTGATCTCTTATATCCTATTCCATATCTTCCACCCTATGAAACTCCCTTCTCCATCCACTGCCTCTATCTGAGTAGTCTATCACCTATATCCTGGCCTTCTACAAAACGGGTTGGGAAATCCCACATGATATGTCCTCTCCCATCACAATAGTAACATTTCCTCTCCCTTAGATGACTAGAACCATTTATAGAGCCCTATATGGAAGACCATGTTTCTTGATATTGTCTCTAGATATTCCCCATGTGTCTAGATCCCTGAGTCATTCATTTACTACCAGCTTCTGAAGTCTTATCTACATGGTTCCCATTTCCTGAACAAACATTCAGCAACTTCTGATCTAGAAATCTATCTACAACCAAATCACACTTTATCACCCCAGAATAATAGAGAATAAAAAGAGATATCATACTATCTTATACATATAAAAAAAATTCCTGGTTAAATGCTAGTGCTCAGAAGTATATATAATGAACCATGTCCATAGAGTATTCTGAGAGGTTAGTGAACCTTGATGCATACATTTTGGTAAACATGATTCCCTACTAGAGCACCAAAAGATCCTGGATACAAAATTCCCACAATGTTGTTGAGTAAAACTCCTCTATGGAGAGGAACTAAAACTCTATACAAGAGGAAGTTGACTCATCATGCATCTGCAACACCAATCTCTACCATTAGCCTAAAAATCCATGGAGAAATCTCAATACAAGGACAACCATCTGGTTAGAAGGGGTCCTATCATGATGGAAAACCCACCTAACTACCTTTACCCAGTCCTATAACTCCTTGGGGTATGGATCATTGCCAAACCTGATGATTCTATGCAAATGGAACTTGTGAAGTGATCTGAACCTATACACATCATCTTCCAGTACTGTCATGGTAACTAGATACTCAAAGGGTGGTGGTATGATCGAAAATTACCTAGAGGTACCACCTCCTACATAGGCCCCTACACTAAATTTTTATCGCTTGGTGGATATCCACTATGGTATTTTTATGGAATCCTTGCTTGATATTGTTGTCGATAAATCCAAAAAAAATCAGTATGTACCACAGTTAAAAAGTATATCAATGGAGATGACTAAATAAGGACATGGAAATAGAAACTCATTCCTATATGATCCATGAAATGATGTTTTCCCTGTAACTACTTCCTACATGTACTGCATCAACAAGAAGGTTTTTAGAGTCCTGATGGATGGATACATCAGATAAATTACCACCACTAGGTTCTCTGATTTGAGAGTTTAACTTTAGACAATTTAACACAATTTCCCTATTTACCAAACAAAACCTCCAAGCTGTATTATCTTCAAAATATAATCTTAATATAACATGATTTGATAAAAATCATTCATGATTGGTCCCATCAAGGCCCACCTAGATAGCGTATAGATGAGTGTGAAACCCCAAGTCTACATCAAATAGGATAGGTTTTGGAATCTAATGCCAAGTAGGGATATTACACACATGAGAGACCTTAACCTATGGAACTCGTATACACACACATGTATCTAAATACAAATATGATGCAAAAAGGATGGAAAACTGATAAAAATATATACATACACAACTAATCCCACATCAGAGTATGAAATAATTATGAGAAATAAAAGGGGAAAAATGCATGCCCACCAAAAACTAGAAAAGAATCCAACCATCTAGTATAAAGGGGTATGCCATCAAGACACAACTCCTATAACTTTATATGATTCACCTAGGGTAACTAATCTTTACCCACTCATGGTAACCCTAGTAAACCATAAAAAGGCCTATCATCTGTATAAGACACAACATGTGTGGGTACATCCCATACAGGGGTGAGTATAAACATAACTAGTAAGACACCCTGAAATCAACAAACATAAAGAATCAAAGAGGGTAATCTCAAGAGAAAGGATGTTAAAAACCCATCTATTCTCAATGAAAGACACAAAGTATCGAGGTAAAGTCATGTCCACAACATAAAATTAGGATTCCACTTGAGAATTTAAGGTAACAATCATTTGATAGAGCTCACTCCTCAGATATTATTAACACTGATGGTGCTCATCTGAGATATCGTGTCCATTATGCCTTTCCATGAAGATATACATGTTGGAATTCATAATATGAAGATACATAGATAAGGGATCACACCTAGGGACCATGGGGGATACCTATCCTTTCACGAAGTAATCCACTAGGATGGGGATCATACACCTTGAAAGTTAGTAAGGGGATACTTGACCCAACTTAGGTAAGAATTACTGAGTATCACACCTTAGGATGTACCGAGGGATACTAGAATCTATCCAAAACTAACCCATAAAGGGGATCACTCATCCTATGATCAGAAAGAGATGTTTCACTATTAAATCATGGGTATGGACCAAGGGAACATACCCTATTGATACTTAAATATATTGAAGAGGATGGGGGCTCTATATTTCCCTAGAATAAGTGCACATCATGTATAGGTAATACACAACATGTCCTGGTAAGTCCAGATTCACCCGAGTCCATGGACATTCCCTTGTCCTCCATCCTGTGTCTGTATAATGTGGCTATGCCTATATACACTAGTCATTCCCATGTAAATTTTCCATGTCTATAACCCCATGATATTTTAAGAAATATTTTATTCAAATAAATTTAATTTCTTCAATATCTTGTGTTACATGCAACACTATGTTTAAATGAACCATAAAAAACTATTAATATTATTATTTAAACATGACTTTTATTACCTAGTCATTAAACATGGTGGAATGAATAGGAATAAAAAAAATTAAAGAACAATTATATATTTTTATATAAATAAAACATATGGATAAAAAATTACTCAATCTTTTGTAAATTATTTATATGTTTCAAAAATACTATTTTCTAAAAAAATGTTTTTATTGTTTTTTATGAATAAATAATAAAAGTAATTTTGAATATTTTAGAAAATTTATTTCTCAAAATAAACTTCATTTTTTAAATATACATGTAAAATTTATCTTAGGGTGAATTTTTGGGATTTTTATGAAAAGATTAATTTTTTTTAAGAATAGTGAAAAATACTAGTTTTTATTGAAAACTACCTTTTCATTTAAAGAATTTATAGGGTTAATTTTGTTTAAAAATGGTTTTAAGAGTAAAATTAGTTTAATTATACATCTATTAATCCAATTTAGGTCATTTTAATAAATTTTATGTTGATTTATGATATAAAAACTTTTTATACTTTTCAATATTTTTTTGGAAAACCGCATTCTCGCCGCGCCTACAAGTTTAATTTTAAATTAATATTTTCTACTTATGTGAATGGAATTTGAAAAAATTTATTAAATATTTATATTAATAATTATTTTTATTATATAGTAATTTTAAATTATTTTTTTTTCAAAATGAATAGTAAAAATAGTAAAAAATAATTACCACGGTTAAGGTTAAAATAAGTTCACCAATGGGGGTTAAACTGAAATGATAAAGAGAAAAATGAAAGATAAACTTATCAAAAAAATTTTTTATATAAATATTTATATCATATAACCTATAAAGTTATATAATGAACCATTTTTATCTTTTTCATGTGAAAATTTTATTTACACTTTATTCTATTCAAAATTCTAAGTATGTCATCTCTCCCACTTATAAAAGGGCATCCCCTATCCCCCCACTTTACACTTCAAAAAACATTTGGTTCAAAATATAACTACCCAAATATCTTCCATACTTCCCTATCTAATTACTAGAGGCCTTATTTTGATTATTAAAAACTTCTATGGAGGCTTTAGGTATAAAACTAAAGAGGTTCTTCGAAGAAGAGGTAAAATTATTAAACTTTTATTTTTATTTTATTTATTCCTCCACCTCATTCAAATATTATTAAAATATAATGATATAATAACACTGGTATCTCCCATATACTTAAATGTTATTATGTTAATGTAATAACCTATATAAATATCCACATCCATAAAATGGGAAATGAAACTGTCTCTCATGTGTACAATGAACTACCACCTTGCGAACCGATGTGATATGTTTTTCATTTCTGTTTTACTTAGATGATAATAAGGATAGATTAATTTATTATGTATGATATTTGTAACATAATTATACTTATGTAATTATTATATCACATATAACTTCTTACATCCCATTCCATAGGGGATACAATAACATCATTCATGTGCATGACTAACTACCCACACACGAAGTGATGCTATTTGTTTTTTACCAATGCTTTGAATGGAAGGTAATTAAGGGAAATTTAATTAATATAAGTGATCAATATACCAAAAAAATTATTCATGAAAGTTAATATATTATTTAACATTATTTCATTTTATCTTTTGAGAAAATGAAAACAACGTTCATGCGTACGTATGACCTGCCGTGTTCACGAGTAGTGTATTTCATTTTCTATATCAAATTTTTTTGGATTACTATAAATACAGATATACTGAATATATATTATATTTATATCATGGTTAAAATTATGGGTATTATGGAACCAATGTCAAAGTAATAGAACAAAAAAAACAAATAAAAATATACATTAAAAACAACACCTTTATTTACGAAAATGTGATTTTAACATGGAATTGTTAATAAATAGATAATAAAAGGTCATAAGAAAATAATATATGATATTATATATATAATTATGTAAATTTAATATATTTATAATAAACTTATATTTATTATATAAGAGTTTCAAACATGTATGAAGTAATCTGATACTTAAGGTAAGAGATTTTTGTCTCAATTTGTATTTATTGGGATGTATGTTACGTTATTCACTTATCTTCTTTTATAAGGTCTATATAAAACCTATTTGAAATTTTATATCATGAATATAATTTTATTCATGATATTTTAAATTTATTATTTATATTATTCTTTAATGATGTTTATGATTCAAAAGTTACCAAAGCGGTATGGGTTTGATGTTACAATATCTTTTTTAATCAGCATTGTTTATGATTATGATATCGATGATGAAATATTATGATACCTATCTTAGGAAACTCTTGAGGTTTCTACTACTATGGTCATTTAATGAGAATATATGTTTTCCTTTATTTTCATATATTTATGTACTCATGTTTTTAATTTTTTTAAAGAAAACTGACTTTATTTCTCACTTTGGTCAAAAACACGTTTTTCTTCTATATCCATGTTTTATAAAAAAATTCAAAAATATTTTAATTTTTTTTAAAGGTTGGGGATGAAGCCTCATTTATCTATGATTGTTTAAAGTCATTTTTACCATTTTTTACATTTTTTAATTTTTTTTTAAAGGGAATATTCATTTCATTTTCAAAATAAGGCTCATTTTTCTTTTATTGAAAATATGAAAGGAATATTTGTTTTAATATGTATAAAATTCTCACCATCATGACCACTCAATGTTTTAAAGTTTACTTTATAAGTTTCAATGTTCATTTTCAAATAAAAGTATTTATCAATTTTTTTATGTTTAAAAAAAATTCAAATCGGAATGGATATTCTACTCAATAAAATATTTCAATGATTTTTAAATATTATTTTATAAGTTTTGAATTTTATTTTCAAAGAAAATACTTCCTTAATATTTTAATAATTTATTTTTTAAATTTTTTATTTTCAAACAAATTTTATTTTCCTTAAGAAATTTTTATTTTGATTTTTCTTTGAAAATCATATTCTTTATAAGATGACATCCTTTGATGTAACATAATATTTACTGGGGATATTATCTAAGGATACCATTCTTACTCTTTATTTTAATGTTTTATGTTTATGATGAAAATATGTTTATGAAATCCATTAATTTTTTCATGAGTTATGTTTTGATAATATAATGAAATGATTATGAAACCCATTTATTTTCCTTGACTTATGATATAGTGAAATGTTTTATGAATCCCATTTCTTTTCATGAGTTTTGACATGATAAATGTTTTATTATCTTATATCCCAAAAGTCATGAGTGGGACCTATATCTCCCTCCATTTCATTGGGTAATGATTAATGTTTTATGAGCTCATAGGGTACATGAGAGGTTATCCCAATCATGAAAAGTGAGTATACAAGAGGTTATCCCTATCCCTAATCAGGTACAGGGATGGTTAGACCATGCCTAACATGTTATGAATTTCTTGGTGGATAACCTTGATATAACATTTTATATACTTATGTGTATGTCAAAAATATATATATTATGACAATTTTATGATCCCATGGATCATTTTATTTTATTCCATTATGATTCATGTATTATGACCTATGAATATTTATTTGATGACTCAAGATTTTGATCTTTGATATACAGGTCCGGGTTTTCATATGTAATTATCATGTTATCATAATCTTATGCTCACGTTATGTTTATATATTTCCCTTATTTACCCTTAATGAGGATTTGATATCACCCTTTATTATGTTTATTTCCCCTAAGTTATGATGGTAGGTATTATGTGTGATATGTCTAAGAAGGGTACTTGTTATGAGGAACTAAGTGGGAGAAGATGTAAAACTCTTATAAACCACCTTTTCATGTATCCATGTTTCCAAAGGCATTATACTTTTATTGTACTCAGGAATGTGTTTGTAAAATGTAATGAATATTCATTAAGAAATATTTAATATCTATGTATGATATTTTTGGGTCTCTATAGTTGGTACCATTGGATAGGTTTAGTCAAACTTTAGAAATTGGGATGAGAAAACCTTAGTAATATCCCTAGGGATATGTTTAAGGATAACTATAAGGATAATTATACTTATATGAAAATATACGGGAATATTGGTGATCTATAGAAAGAGTGGTTTTATAGTAATACATCCCTTTTTAGATACTACAAGTGGACATGGTTCCAGCATAGATTTACCTAGGGTTAATAACTCCAAAAAAGTGTTTTGGGCTTGACTTAAGTATTTTCTAGAATAGGACAATGGGATTTATTGCACACTTGGTTTGACACTCCTAGGGGTTATTTTTTGGAAATTTACAAACTATTTAAAAAACATCATAGAGGATTTGAATAATGTTCAGTACTGACCTAGGTTAAACCTAAGGTTTCATAAATTTCAAAGAAGGTGTTATGATTTAGACATCCTATAAATTATTTTTTTGATTATGTGGTTCACACAATTATTAGTGTTGCTAACACTATGCCTTTCCATTTAAGTCAATTTTTAGATCCTAAAGTATTTGTGTTAATAATGAATGAAATAATCAATGAAATGATTTTATTCCTAAGAAAACAAATGTTATGGGAGTTGGAATGAAAAATAATATTTATATACTTACAAAACTTTCTTAGGCTATAAATCATGTTGAGCTTCTGAATGATAAAAAGTGGGAATAACATTATTTTGAGTCCTTCATGAGGCAACATCCACATTATTTTAGTGGTTCTAATTATCCACTAGTTTTTCAGCAAAGAATAAATACCATTTAAAATACATTTTCCATTATCCATTTTTTAGAAAATGGAAAATCCATTTTTTACATCTATCATTTGGAAGGCAAAGAGTATCATTGGTGGAATCTTATCAAGAATATGATACAAAAAGATGAAATTGACTCTATAGAGTGGGATGTGTTTAAGATCATATCTTTCAATAAGAAATTACATAATATTCATCATATGAAAATGGATAAGGAATTTCTTTATCTAAATCAAAATGATGATGAATTATTTGGTACCTATGAAGAAAATTTTACAAAACATTCAAGAAATTCTTATGGTATTATAATTTAACCTAAAAGTAAGGTTGATCAATTATTCAGAGGCTTAAAACCAAATATTATAAGTTATTTTTTCATAAGTTACTTTTCAAGATATGAATAAATCATTAATTATTCTATCAAGGTAGAAATAGATATTACTGTGACCCATTAATCACATGGTTTTGATAAGAAAAGAAAGTTTAAATTCAAGGGAAACTATAAAAATCATAGAGAGAAGAAGATAAGATTTACTTCATAATCTAATTATGGAAAGAAACATGGAGGAAATTGTATTAAAGGGAATACTAAATGTTTTATTTATAGAATATAAGGTTATTGACCATCTAAATGAAAAATTTATGGGAATAAATTTTCTAATGATATGAATAAATAAAAAGCTCCATAAAATTCACCTCTTACACTTTAGTGTTTCAAATACAAGGAGTTCAGGAATTATTTTAATAAGTTCCAAAATCCAAGGGTGGATGACTACGATCATCTAAATCAACCTTTTAAGATGTTGAAAAAAGTTAAATATCACGTGATCACTATTTTAGATGAGGGGTGAGATAGAGATGTGGTGAAAGGTAAACTTACCATCCACTCTAGAACCAGTAATGTATTATTTGAATCTGGATATACCCACTATTTTATATCCAAAGAATTTTATAAGGGTATAATAATACCACCTTAATTATTAGATGTTTAATTATTAGTAAAACCCCTAAATTTTACGATTATTACAACACAATTGTTTGATTCCTCTCTGATTGAAGTTTTTGGGAATGTGCATCCTGTAAATTTATCATTCAACATCTGGTTGAATTTGATGTTATTTTAGAAATGTATTGGATTTATCTACATAAGGACCACATATATTTCCAAGTAAGTGAATTCACGTTCAATATTTCAAAAAAATATATGATCTTTTATCTGTATTACGATAAATATGAACTTTTAATGGAAATGAATTCTATTATATGGGGTTTGATTCCTATTTAAAGGGGGAATTTATATCTGATGGTTAAGAAGAAAATAAAAATTGATTATATGGATATTGTAAGGGTGGTTTTAATGTCTTTCCATAATATTTTCCTAGTATTCAATTGAATCATGAAGTTGATTTCTCAATATAAATCATATTTGGTGCTACAACTATATCGAATACTCCCTATACAATGAACCCAATTTAGTTATAGGAATTAAAGAAGAAACTCCAAGAGAACATTGAAGAGGGATTAATTAATCCAATTATGTTATGATGGGGTGAAACTATTATTTTTTTAAATAAATATGGATTGATGTGACTCTACATTGTTTATCAGAAGCTAAATAAGACCATGATCATGAATATATATCCTCTACCACGTATTAATGGCTTGTTTGATCAAATGTGTTGTAATTCCCTAAGAATTTCAAATAATAACATTATGTTAGATAGTGTATATGACATGAAACAACAAGATTATAATATAATTTAAAACCATAATTATTTTTGATATATTTATTTTTAAATAAACACAATCTCTTTGATAGTTTCTGATACACGCAACACTGGGTTTAAATAAAGAACGATACTCTATATTATTATTTAAACATATCCATTATAACCTCACTATTATGTTAGAGGGTATGAATAAGAATAAATAAATTATGAAAATTATATGGTTTACACATGTACAAGACAAATTTAATATAAATAAAATAAAAACCATTTGAAAGAAATAGAATTTTTTTTTGAAAAACTGTATTTTTCTAAAAGGCGTTTTTGTCATACATTGCGAACATAACATAAAATTAATTTTTACCAATTTTATAAAATTTATTTGAAAAAAATTAATTTCTTAAATATTAATTTAAAAATTACCTTTGGGTGAATTTAGGATAATTTCTTGAGAAGATTAATTTTTTTGATGAATGTTGAAAAATACAGATTTTTTATTGAAAATGACATTTTCCTTTAAATTATTAAAAAAGATAAATTATATATTAATTTTTTATTAAAGTAAAATTATTTAAATTATATTAAAATTTTAATAATTCATGTCATTTTAATTAATTTAATATTCAATTTTGATATAAAAACATTTTAAACTTTTGAAGGTTTTTTTTGGAAAAACTGTTTCTTCAGCACCTCCGTGGGTTTAATTTTAAATTAAATTATTCCAATTTTATGTTTTGAATTTAGAAAAATGGATTATATATATTTAATAAGAATAATTTATATTATCTAATAAGTTTAACTTAATGTTTTTTCATAATCAACGGTGAAAATAGTAAAAATTATTTACCGCAGTTAGGGTAAAAATGGGTTTACTGGGGAGTTAAAATAAAAATATATACATCAAAAATGACCCAAAACTTGTATAATTCATATTTTATGGTCTTATTTAAACATTATTGGTTCTAATTTTCTAATATGGTCTGTTTTTTGAGCCTTTTGGTCTGAAAAAAACATGGTTGGAATTTTTTCTTTTCAAAAATTCCAAGTGTGTCCTCTCCCCCAATTATAAGAGATCACCCCTATCCTATTATTTACACTCATCAACAACCCATTGGTTCATAAAATAACAATCCAAGTAACTTATTTAATTCCATAAAATAATATTATAATCCTTGTTCTAGTCAGAAATTCAACCTAGAAGGATTTTGGTGGAAACTAAAAGAAGTTTTCTAAAGATGTTGTAACGTCCTTAATAGAGAATTTTATATTATTTATTATTCCAAATCCTTAAAATATTGTTAAACCATGATGATATAATATAAAAAATATACTAATATTTTTTTATGTTAAGTTCATTAACTACAACTATATCCTCTCCCTAAAATGGGAAATGAAACTATTGATCATGTGTACAACAGACCATCACCTTGCGAACTGACGTAATTAGATTTCCATCAACGCTTCTCACAACTGGATATAATGTTGTATATAAGTTCTATCTTTGATATTTTTGATATAAATATAATTTTTTAATTATAATATCATATAAAATTTCTTAATTTACATTCCGTAGAGAATGGGAAAATGGCATTCATGTGTACAACGGACTACTGCCTTGTGAAGCGACATGATTTGTTTTTCACATATCATTTAAATAGAAGTTAATAATGATTAATTTTATTATAATATATTATATTAAAAAAAATATTAATAATTTCTTAAAATAAATATAATATAAATTTTATTACCTTGTCATCTATTAAAGAAATGTTAATGTTGCTTGTGCGTGCATACGACCTACCGTCTCCACGAAGCGATGTGATTAATCCACCATGTTCAAAATTAAATAATTATTATGAGGATTTATCTAATAAAAAAATTATATTTATAACATTAATATCATTTTGGGTATGATTTAAATATAACCTATGATCATGATCCATAACTTTCATGATGAAACATACATGATAAAATAAGGAAATTAACACCCAAAACAATAGTAACAATGAAATATTATTAACTAACATGTAATAATATATTATAAAAAGATAATATATGACATTGTAAATAATATTATTATTTTATTATAAGTTAATAATATGTTTAAAACAACTATACATGAGTTTAAATAGCATTCAACTAAAGGGAATCATGAGGTAAGTGGTTTCTTAACTCAATTTATATTCATTGAGTTATATGTCTACTTTATTGATTTTATTATTCAAATATAATGTGTGAAATGAATTTTTATTGATTTATGATTTATTTAATTTTTTTTTGATATACATTTTTTACACATAATAACCCCAATGATAAACTCTCACCTCAATGATATGAACTTTATATGGTTTTCATCTAAAGATTCATTCTTTGAGACACATGTTCTTTTATACACCTATTTTCTTTTAAATTGTGTATATATTGCACCTTTAAAAACTATATAATGAATAATTTCTATTACATGATATTTCAAGTTACAATTTATCTACTTAATTCATGGTAAGTTATGATACAAAATTTATTGAAGCACTAATGGTTTATTTTTCAATCTAATTTTAATCAGTATTGTTTATGCTTGAATTTCTATTATTGGAAATTATTTGATAATTGTCTAATAAAAACATTTAATTATCTTATATTCTGGTTTTTCATGAATTTTTCATATAATAGTTCCATTTTACTCTCTTTGATACATAAAATTATTGAGAAAATATTTTTATGAAACTTCGACTTCATTTCTCTTTTCGGTCAAAAATCAATTTTCTTCTAAATACATGTTTTCTAAAAATGTTTTCAAAATATGTTTTACTATGACTCTTTAAAGTAAATTTTACACTTAATTTTATTTTTTAAAAAAATAAATAGAATCTCCCATAATTTTTTGAATAAGTTGTTTTTTGACTTTTCTTATAAAAATGTGATAGGAATCATTGTTTTTAATGTATTCGGCATGAACGAAACTCTTCTACCATCCTGACCACCCAATGTTTTAAAGATTCATTTTTGAAGTTTCAAATTTTATTTTCAAATAAGTTTTTTCTTTAATGTTTTACATAGTTTTATATTTTAAATATGTTTTTTCAAAATGGAAAGCATTCTTTCCTGAATAAATGTTCAATGTTATTTTCAAAATCAATTTCCATCTAAGATGAATTCCTTTTATACCACTCAAAATGAAAAGGTTATTTTTCTGAATAAATCTTTTAATATTTCTATATTATATCTATTAATTAATGAAAAAAACCTTTTATATATTGTATTGGTTATAAATTCTATATATATGTATCTCACATATATACATATATTGTTCTCTCTTCCTTTTATGTTGTAATACATGCCTTATTTTTATCTCTCAAATTCATTTATTATGAAAATATTTTTTATCATGTTATGAGAAAATATTATACAACCGAATTCTTTCAATGGGTAATTATTATTTTTATGCCTTATGATTGATATCCTTATGTGGAACACATATGTATGTACATGAAATAAATGTGTTAGGTGGGCCGAGAATTATATAGAACTCTAATGTATTGGGTAGTATTTTAGTCTCATGAGACGTCTTATATGAGATTAGGGAGTAAACCTAATCTATTATAGGACTCCTTCCACTATGTGATGCTTTCTTGGAAGTTAAACCTGACTCATGCTTATGTTATGTTTTATTTTTTGGAAATATTTCTTATGATGCTACGATATTATGATACCACATCCTTTATAGTATTATTCCATGTGATTACTCATGTGAATTATATTTTATGATATCATGTTATACCTTTGAGTCATATGTTATTTTTCCTTATCATATTTATTCCCTTATTGAATTTTTAGCTCACCCCTTTGTTTATGTATTCCCTAGGTTATCCCATACAGATTTAAGAGCTCAAATGGATTTTAAGACCTTACTATATAAAATAAAATAGTAATTCCATGTTTTATGTATTAAGAACCTATTATTACAAAAAAAAATGTCCCTTTATGATCCTTGAATCATATTAATGATCATTTATGTTTAAGAATAATGTAATAAAATGTGTAAAAGGCATGGGTCACCATAGTTGGTTTTAGAGAAAAGGTTTAGTTAACTGTTAGAAACTAGGATGAGAAACACTTAGTGAGAACCCTATAGATAAGTATAAGTATAATTATAAGAATAAGTATAAGTATATTTTTATGAATAGAAAAATATCATGGAATTTTGATGAAGTTTAGAGTGAGTGGTTTCTGAGAAATTAAATCCTTGTCTGGATACTAAAAGTAGATTTGGTTCTAGCACAGATGTACCTAGAGGTAATAAATATAAAAAAGGTGTTTTGAGATTGACTCTATCATTACCTGGTACATAACAACAAGACTTAATACACACCTGGTTTTCCACTCATAGGGTTTATTCTTTTGGAAATTCTTAAACTCATTACAAACCATCATGAAGGATATGAATAGATGATGAGCATGAATGACCCAGGATAAACCTAAGGTGTCATAGATCAAAAATAAGGTTTCATGATTTAGACATCCTATAATTTATTTTTTTCATTATTATGTAGTTTTCAACTTTCATTATTATTATTCCTACCATGTTTTTTGGTTTTAGTCGATGTCTATAACCAAGAAGAATCATGTTAACACTAAATGAGATGGAAACTTTGGTGATTATAATCAAACAAATTGGATTATGACTAGAGAGAAATATATTGTGATTATTCCTCATCAAATATCATGATATATTATTAAAAATGTGAACTTCATGGAGATTCACAACAAGTCAAATAAGAGGAGGATATAATTTTATGAATTATTTTTGTGGTAATGAACACAGAGGAAAAAAGATTCAACTTCCTACATGTCAAGAAGGTGTAAATAATCACCTATAAGAATATCTCAAATGGAGGGGAATATTTTTTCTATGTGTAAATAGATGTCATATAGACATTAATTTCCATGTAATTCGATGTATTGTGTGTGGGGAACTTAGGAATAATCATATTTAATTACCTAAACTAATAGTTAGCCACTAGACTAGGGAAATACCTTCTTTATACCAAATCATTAAAGTAAAAGGGTTGAAGTATTTATTTATTGATATTTAATAATTACAATGTAGAAGTATTTTTAGCAACAATATTTTAGTTATAATATCCATGAAACATATGAGGATTATTTTAATTTTAAAAATATACATGTATTCATATTATATTAACATAAGAGTTATGCATAACATCATTTTTTTTATGATTTCAAGTTTAATCATAAGTAAAATGTATTTGAAACCCCTTTTTAGGTTTTAAGTAATCAGATATCAAGGTGACTATTGATATTTCAGGAGATGTTTTATTAGGTTAAAGTATATATAACTTTTTGGTTTAACATAAAGGATTATTTAGGAAGAATGATATTTTATTTTAGGAGGAGTAAGATAAAGGGTTTTAAGGATAGAAACTAAAAAAATGGATTAATTTTAACTTTTTTAGTTACTATGGAGTATTATAGATTAATGTATTATATTGGAAAAGTTTTTTTTAACTAATATGGTTTTAGTAAGGATAGGTGAAATAACTTGTTATTCTTTTGAGGAAAATATGATCCATTAGAAGTTAATTTTAGTGTTTAGGCATAAAAAAATCATCTTAAATACTTATATTTTGGATATAAGGATGATATTGTGGTGGAAATTGATTAAAGGATGAAAATATAATTTTCAAGTAAGTATATTTTATTATGTTCTTAGTCTATATGGTAAAAGAATTCCTCAACTATAAGAAAATGATCATAAAAAAATATCCCATTAAACTAATTTATAAGGAATAAATAGTTATTTTAACTCATCATATATTTATGTTTTTAGGTTCTTAAATTTCTATTGATCATTCTCTTTCTTGTGATCAAGTATTTATATCACTCTTCATAATTATTAACGCTTTTCTTCTATGTCTATATCTTCACTTTCCACCAATGTTGTCCTATTTGAAAACCTAACACATGTTATTCCTAAATAATTTAGTACATCCCTTTCTATATTATAAATAGGATGTTTTATTAACCTTTTTACAGTAATGTATTGAAAAAAAGTTAATTTAAAATGTCGAACCCCTGATTGCTGAGATCAAGATTAAATTGCAAGGAGGTAATTTTTTTAAGTGGTAGAATGTAACACCCTGAGATTTTAAAAGAAAAACATTATTATTAATATCATATAAAAAATGAAACACCAATATTAGAAGATAATATAACACCCCCAATAACTTTATGATATATTTAGTTTTAAATAAACTCAATATCTTTGATAGCTTGTGATGCACGCAATAACAAGTTTAAACGAAACATAACACTTTATATTATTATTTAAACATGAACATTATAAACCTATAATTTAAGTTGGTGGGTATAAATAAAAATAAATAAATTATAAAAATTATATAGTTTACAAATTTATAGAATAAATTCAATTGAAATAAAATAAGAACCATTTAAAAGAACACAAAATGTTTTCTGAAAAAATGCATTTTTCTAAAAGGCGGTTTAGTCATGATTTTGACATATAATTTAAAATTATTTTTTACAATTTTTAGAAAATATATTTAAAAAAAATTAATTTTTGAAATATAGATGTAAAAATTATATTTGGGTGATGTTTTGATAATTTTCTGAAAAGATTAATATTTTTATGAACAATGAAAAATAATGATATTTATTAAAAATCGCCTTTTCATTTAAATCACTTACAAAGTTAAATATAAATTTAAATTGGTTTTAAAGTAAAATTATTTAAATTATATTAAAATATCAATAATTTTGGTCATTTAATAAATTTCATATTAAATTTTGTTATAAAAACTTTTTTAAACTTTCAAATGTTTTTTTTGGAAAAATCATTTTTTGATACATCTACAAGTTTAATTTTTAATTAAATTCTGCCACTTTAAAAATTTTAATATGAAAAAATTGATTAATTTTTTTGAATAAAAATAATTTATATCATCTAATAATTTAAAATTAATTTTTTACCATAATGAAAAGTGAATACAATAAAAATTATTTACTATTGTTAAGGTAAAAAAAAGTTTACTAGGGGTTAAACTAAAAAGATAAGAGTTAAAAAATGACACAAAACTTGTATAATTCCTTTTTTATGGCCCAATTACTACCTTATATATTCTATGGTTAAAAATTGGTCCATTTTGGAGGTTGGTGAATTGATAAAAACATTGTTGGAATTCTTTCTTTTAAAAAAATCCAAGTGTGTCCTCTCCCACACTTATAAAAGGCCACCCCTATCCTCTCCTTTCCGCACATAAAAAATCCTTTGGTTAGTAAAATTCCTTCCCAAATAAATTAATTAATCCCCCACCCATCCTATAATCCTTTTTTGTTCATAAAACCAACCTAGGAAATCTTTTGGTGAAAACTAAAAGAAGTTTTCAAATGAAGAGGAAACATCCTCAACTGAGCATTTTATTTTATTTATTCTTCCACCTCCTTAAAATATTATTAACCAATTTTATATAATAAAATCAGTATATTTAATATAATGAGATGTTTTTATGTCATGTTAATGACCTAACACCATCTCCTCATCCCTCGAATGTAAAATGAAACCATTGATCATGTGTACAACGGACTACAACCTCATAAAATGATGTAATTAATTTTCCATCATGGCTTCTCATGGATGGATATAATTATGTATATAATTTTTATATATTATTTTTATGATATAATTATAATTATGGTGTTATAATATCACATATACCTTCTTACGTTCCATTCTGTGGTGAATTTGATAATATCATTCGTGTGTACGATAGACTACCACCACACAAAGCGATGTGATTCGTTTTTCACTTATGCTTTATATAGAAGGTAATAAAGATTAATTTGGTTATATGTAATTTATTAATTAAATATTAATAATTATATAAAATAATTCTATCTTAAAATTTCTTACCTTATAATCTAATTAATAAATGATAACATTATTCGTGCGTATGTACGACCTACCATCTTCATAAGGCAATGCGATTCATTCCACATGTTGAAAATTAAAAATAGATTATAAGGTTGTATTTAATGAAAAAATTATATTTATAAAATTAATATAATTCTTTATATTATGTAGTCAAACCTATGTTCATGATTAAAAACATTCATGATGACATATGTAGGAGAAAATAATGCAATTAACACCTAAAACAATTGTGATAATGAATGATTATTAACAAATGGGTAATAAGATGTTATAAAAGGATCATATATGATATTATAAATAATAATATTATTCTGTTAATAGTTAATAAAATTTTTAAAAACACTATACTGTAGGTTAAATAGCACTCAACTAAAGGGAAATGTGAGGTAATGGTATTCTTAACTCAATTTCCATTCATTGGGTTATATGCCTTATTCATTGAATATATTATGACAAGATTATGTGCGAAGTGAATTTTTATTTAATTATTTTTTTTAATTTTATTTGTATGGATATAAATTTTTACACATAATCACCCCATTGGTAAACACTCACCTCAATGATATGAACTTTGAAAGGGTTTCATCTCAAACTTTATTCTTTGAGACAAATTCCCTTTTATGAACCAAATTTATTTTAAATGGTGTATATATTAAATATTTACATACTAGATCATGAAAAATTTCTACTTCATAATATTTTAATTTAAAATTGATCTAATTCATTCATGGGAAGTTATGATTCAAAATTTACTGAAGCGGTAATGTTTTATGTTTCAATCTCATTTTAATCGAGAATATTTATGAATGAATTTCTATTGTTAGAAATTATTTTATCAATTTACAATAAACACATATAATTTTATTCTCCACAATTTATTCATTAAGTTTTCATGTAATAGTACTATTTTCCTTAAAATTATTGACAAAATGTTTTTAAGGAAATCCAACTTCATTTCACTCTTTGGAAAAAATCCCTTTTCTTCTAAATCCATGTTTTCTAAAAATGTTTTAAAAAAGTTTTTACTATTACTATTTAAATTTATTTTTACCCTTAATTAAATTTTATAAAAATTAAATGGAATATTCCCATTATTTTCTGAACAAGGTAATTTTTTTGACTTTTCACAAAAAATGTGATAGGAATATTTTTTAATGTATTTGACATGAACAGAACTCTTCTAACATGATGAACATGAAATTTTTTAAAACTTCCTTTTATTAAGTGTCAAATATTATTTTCAAAAAAAAATCTTTATTGTTTTATAAATGTTTTTTTTAAATAAGTTTTTTCAAAATATAAAGGATATTTTTCTCAAAAAATGTTCAAAGTGATATTTTAAAATCATTTTCCATCTAAGATGGCATCCTTTGAGATGCTACTCAAAATAAAAAGTTCATATTCCTCAAGAATGTTTTTAATCTTTTTATAGTATTTCTATTTATCAATTAAAACAAAATTTAATGTATTGGATTGATTGTAAATTATATATATATGTCTCTCATATATATACCTATCTTTTTCTCCCTTCATTTGATGGGGTAATTAGTGCCTCATGTTCATCTATCAAATTTCTTCATTATTAAAATCTATTTGGATCATGTTATGAGACAAGATTATGAAACCAATTTCTTTCCATTAGAAATTCTTATGTTTATACCTTATGATTGATATCCTTATTTGGAAGCATATGCGTGTATATGAAATGAATGTGACGGTTGATCCCATAATTATATAGCCCTCCAATGTATTGGGTAATTTTTCAGTCTCATGTGACATAATGTATGTGATTAGGGAGTGAAACTAATATATCGCGGGACTCTATCCACCATGTGATGTTGCATTGGAAGTCATCTTTGAATTATGATTTTGTTATGTTTTATATTTCTGCCACATTTATTATGATTCCAGGATCATATGATACCATTTTCTTTACATTATGCTTCCATGAGATTACTTGTGTTATTTCTATTTTATGATATCATTTTATTCCTTTGAATCACATGTTATGTTTCCTTATAATGTTTATTCCCTTACTGGGATTTTTAGATCACCCATTTTATTATGTATTCTATAGGATATACCATATATATTTAGGAGCTTGAATGGATTTTAGGTGTTTCCTGTGGAAAATAAAATAACTATTCCTTGTTTTATGTATTAATAACCCAGTCTTCCAAAGAAACTAGGCTTGTAGGACCATTGCATCTTATTAATGGCTATTTATGTTTAAGAGTCATGTAAAAATATTTGTAAAAGGCATGGGTCATCATATGCATGGAGTCAATACTTTTCTAAGACCAGACTTCACTAATGATATCATAAATTGAGGTTCAAGAATGAGGATATACCCAAGACAACATTTCATACAAGGTATGGACACTATCATTATATATTAATTCCATTTGGTCTTACTAATTCTCCTTCTATCTTTATAGATTTAATGAATAGAGTATTTAGATATTATCATGATTAGTCTATGTTAGTATTTATAGATGATATTCTTATTTATTTAAAGAGTAAGGAAGAGTATTAATATCACATGATAATTATAATAAAGACCCTAATAAAGGAGAAACTATATGAAAAATTTATAAAGTATGAGTTTTTAATATAAAAGGTCTCATTTTTGGGTAATATAATCTCAAGTGAGGGTATATCGGTGGACCCATAAAAGATAGAATTTATTGAGTGTTTCCCCATACCAACCACTGCGACTGAAATCCAAATATTTCTTGGTTTGGATGGATATTATCAATGGTTTGTGGAGAATTTTTCATGAATATATAATCCACTCACCAAGTTAACTCAGAAGGGATCCAAGTTACTCTAGATATATGAATGTGAGGAAAATTTCAAGGAAATGAAGAGAAGATTAGGCAACACTCTTATACTTACATTACCCTATAGTGGATATGGTTTTGTAATCTATAGTGATGTATCCAAGAAGAGATTGGGACACATTCTTATGAAAAATTACATGGTTATAGCTTATGCCTCGTGAAAATTTAAGGTTCTTGAGAAAAAATACCCAAACCATGATTTAGAGTTAATTATGGTAATATTTTCATTAAAGATATGTAGGAATTATTGTTATGGTGAAAAGTTTGATATATATCATGATCATAAAATTTTAAATTTTATATTACACAGAAGAAGCTGAAAGAATATCTTTATCAAATGTGTGGTCAACCATCTATCCATGTGAAGATTAAATAGGAACAAAAAGATAATATAGAGTTGTAGAAGAAGGAAAGAAATGCTCTAGAGTTAAAACATGATTAAGATACAACGATAAGGTCTATGAACCATGTATGTGTTCTATCTATACCATATTTGAAGAAGTAGTTTTCACATGAAGCTCATATTTCTTGATTCTTTATTCATCTTGGAAGTATGATGATGTATAGATATTTGAAAGATTGTTTCTAGTGGGATGACATGAAGATAGATATCACAGAGTTTGTATCTCAGTGCTTGGTATGCCATAAATTTAATGTTGATAGAAAAAAAATACAAGGGGATGTTATAACCATTACCCAAAGCAAAATGGAAATAGGAAAACGTTACTATGTAATTTATCGTTGGACTCCCCAAAACATCTAAATGGAATGATACTATATGGCTCATAGTTGATCACTTACAAAGTCATCATATTTCATCACAATAATAAAGTAATTCTCATTTTATCAGCTTTCCTGAGTATATATTAAGAATGTGGAATTATTTCATGGAGTACCACATTCTATTGTATCTGATCAGGATCTGAGGTTTACCTCAATATTCTAGCGAAGTATTTAGTAAGATCTTGATAAAAAATTGAGTTTCAACACTAAATATAATCCTTATAAAGATATTCAGTGTTAGAGAATAATTCAAACCCTAGAGGATACATTAAGATCTTATTATATTATTTTCAAAGGTGTTTGGCATCAACACCTTCATATAGTCAAATTTTTTTACAACAATAACTTTCAATCAAGAATTTGGAAAGCTCATTATAGATCCCTCTATGGACATAATTGTAGAAATCAAAAATATTGGGATAAAGTTAGAGAAAGTAATATATCAGGACTATAACTTGTTGAATGAATAAAAGATAATGTTAGATCCATTCAACAACACATAATGGAAGCACAAAGTTGATAGAAACTTTATGCTGATAATCATTAATGTGATCTAGAATTTGAAGTTGGGAAGATGGTTTTCCTATAAATTTCCCAAAAAATAAGGTAATGAGATTCGTAAAAAATGTAAAACTAATCCCTTGTTATATTGGTCCCTTTGAAATTATTGATCGTATCAGGACTGTTGATTATCACTTGGCGCTTCCATCGAACCTCTCTATAGTTCACTATGTGTTCCATGTATCTATCTTGAGGAAGTACATACATGATCCATCACATGAAATGAAATTAGAGGTTGTATCTATAGATCATGATCTTTCTATTGAGGAACAAATGTTGGACATTATAGATCATACTAAGAAAGGTCTATGAAGAAATACCACTCACCTAATCAAAATTTTGTGTTGAAACCACCATCTTGAGGAAGATATGTGGAAACCTGAGGATACAATTAGGAAAATTATTCTCATTTGTTTATACCAAAGTGATGAATTTAGAGGTTGGAAATCATTTTATAGGGGGGTAGTGTAGCGACCCGATACTTGAAGTACATGGACATTACATTACTTTTAAGGAATACTTAATACAAAACTAAAATAGACACAAAAGGACCGTAATAGTTTAGTGTCTTTGGAAACTCGGAATATTATCTTCCAATCATGGCGAAAGATCTTCAACAACTCCCATAAAGATCTTCCCCTTTTGTTCCTTACCTAAAACCTTTCTTTAAATCCTATGGAAGAGAAAACATATAAAGGGTCAGCTCAAATTATCAGTAAGGGAAAACATAGAGAACATAAAACAATCCATAAATATTTGAAAGCAACAACGTGAACATGAAATTTAAACATCAAAATCTTGAGAAAAGACATAAATCGTGGAAGTACGTAAGGCATATATCATAATGGAACATCAACCATGATAAAATATAATGGGAATAAAACATGTAATTGTGGAAACCATTCAGAACATGTCATGATTTTCATAGTAGCCAAGGCATTGCTGCCAAGATCATCTTAGTGGACCAAGTCCCTTTCTGAATCGAGTTCACTCCTCTTTTTAGTCCTGTAACACTAAACCAGATTAACTTACCATTCCAGCCATGTCTATCTCATGAGATATAAATCTTTACCCAATGCATTGGAGGGAGATATAGGTCCCACACATCTAATAATGAAGTCATTCTTAATTGTGCCACAAAATAAACATACATCATTCATAAAAACCAAATAAATAAAACGGGTTTCATAAACATCATCCCATAATCACATAACCCATATAAAAGAAATGGATTTCATTTCATAATAAGAAAAGTGAAACCATGTAAATCATAGAGACATGATACTTGAAACATACACATATGAAATAATGTCATCTTAGATGAAAAATGGTTTTGATAAAACACTTGAAATGAATTCATGAGGAAAATATCCTGTCTTCTTCAAAATCATTCTCTTTTCATAAAATGTCATGCAATTTTAAAAGAAAAGGATTTTGTTGAAAATATTCATGAAATATTTTGGAGGAAGCTTCATGAAAATAAGGCTTTATAAAACTGTAAAAATCCATTTGTGCCGAATAAGTTAAAAAAACATTCTTCTCGTACTTTTTCTGGAAAAGTCAAAAAGTACCTCGTAAAAGAAATATTCCATACATACCATGTATTAAAAGTCAAAAAATGGGTAAAAAGGACATTAAACATACATGAAACCATTTTTAGGAAACATGGACATGGATGAGAACAATAACCCCAGTAAATACTTACAAATAAACAATCTCGAATAAGAATGAGATTGGAATAATTATCCCCTACCTTAGGTCTGATATGCTTCGTATGGATCTGAACCTCCTGTATAATGATTTAAATAATGTCATCAACTTATTACATAATAATATTAATTTTTATGAAATCATATATGTTTCACTTATGACTTTATATTACTTTTTCTTATGTAAATTCCATGTTAAAGCAGCATTTTGGGTAAAATCATTTCATTTATCGTATGTGTTTCGACTTGTCGTTCTTGATATTATTACTTATATCCTGATTCACCTAATTTCAGAATGTAAAACATAATTTATATATAATATATATTCATCATATACATATGTATTATACATTGATAAAAGGAATTAAATACACCGTTCATGGAGACGGTAGGCCGTACGTACGCATGAACGCTGTTTTCGTTTCCTTATTGAATTGAATGAAACTAAATAGATGACATACATATATATATAGATAAATCCAGTATCATTATTATTTCATATATTTCATTATTACTTATTATATATACTTTATAATCATTCATGAATGGTTAATCATTGAGAATGAATCTCATCGCGTCGTGGAGACGGTAGTCCGTACGTACGCACGAGTGATGATATCGTTACCATAATTATTGAATTGAATTGGAGTGGATGATACAATATATAAGAATAAGTATGATGTTATAATAAATATGTATAGTTATTATTTACACCATTATACTCATCCAAGTAAGGTGGTGTTGGAAAAATAGATTACACCACGGCGTGGAGACGGTATTCCGTACATACGCACGCACGGTGATTTTGTTTTCCATAGGTTGGATAGATGGTGAAATAGGGTTGTTTCATATTTATAATAAAATATCAGTATATGAGTTATACTGATGTTATTACTTCATAATGAAACATCTAAAAAGAATAAGTGGAAGAAGAAATAAAGTTAAAAGAATCAGTAACAGACATTACCTCTTCTTTGAAGCGCCTCTTCGAGTCCTCCTCTTAGGGCACTAAAATTGGTCTTTTAAGAAGAAGAGGACCTCTAGGATGTTTCTAGGGAAGTTTAGAAGAGAATTTTTTAGGGGTTGTCCGAGCTTGAAGGCTCAAAGTGGTGTGAGGAAGAGAGGGAGGAGGTGTCCTTTTATAAGGGAGGAGAGGGGCACCTTTGGAAAAACTCAAAATATTATTTTATTATAAAGTCATATTCAGTTTTTAATAGCTCAAAATTGATTTATTTAGAATCTAAGGTGGGGATTGGTCGAAATCATCTCATAAAATAGAATTTGGACAAGTTTAGGTTACTATTTTAACCATATCATTTAGATTTAACTTTAAGTTAAATAATTTTTCTTTTACCATGTCTTCTTGTTTTCTTAAACTATATGGTTAATAAACTTAATATAAAAAGCCAAACGAACCCCAAGTTTTTTATTATTAATATATATAACCTTATCTAAGTCATTTTTCCGAACTTTATATTTTTAGGAATAAAATAAAAATTAATAATATAATATTTGTTTTAAAAACTATTTTATGTCAATTTTGGGACAATTTGGTAATTGATTTTTGTGAAAATCCAAACAGAATGATTAGTTCGAAAAAAGTTACCTAAATTAATACTAACATGTCATATTAACCTAGAAAATTAGTGTAATTCATAAAAAGTCTCAAATTACATTTATTTGGGTATTTATAACATCAATTATGTCAATATTTCATTAATAAGATAATTACTGTATCATCATTGTGTCATAAATAAATTAAATTATTTAATGTCTAAAAATTATAAATAAAACACCATTATGTATGAAATATTTTTATCTTTATAATGAATATTTATAGTCGAATTTATCTTTTGTATAACCCTATATTAAAAATGATTTTGTTATTAAACTTTGATTTTAACTATTTTAACCCTTCTTTAAATAAATTAATAATAAATGTCCTAATCTAATCCAAGTGGGCCTAAATGGTCATATTTTATTACTAAGGTTTTTTTTGGTTGAATTAAACTTATCAAATAGAATTAGGACACATGTTAGGGTAATAATAATATCATTTTTAACCTTAATTACCCTATTTACTCTTAACCGTGGTAAAAAAATAAAAAGTTACTATTCACCAGAAATTATTTTTATCTCATTGAACCACATTTTACTTACTAACATCAACCGTGTCTCTCGGATTTTTGAAATTCCATTCACAGAAGCGGTAAAATTAAGTTTTATGTAAATTTTCAAATTCTCCTAGGAGGTAGGTAAAAGACGGTGAAAAGTTCAATAAAATTTTTATATATCTAAAATTATTATAAAATGACTCCAATTAATTACATTAAACTTATGTTGGTATTATGTATCAATTTTAACTAAAATAAAGTTAAATAAAATAAATAATTATATAAATAAAAAGTCGGTTTTTAAATAGTAACCCAGTGTTTTCACTATTCATCAAAAATTGAAAGTTTTCAGAAAAATACCAAAATTTCACCCTAAGATAATTTTGATATTCCTAATCCAAAAATGAAGTCCATTTTGAAAGAAAAAATTTCAAAAAGTGGGTATTACTGTTCATAACGGCTAGTTCATAATAATAATATCTCGTTTAGTGAAACTTGGTATTGCGTACAACACACACGCTATCGTGGATGGTCACGATTGCGTGTAATGGAAGACAAGTCAGGGATGTGTGTAGTGAAAGATCCTTTTGGTGTAACATACAACACAATACATTAATAAAATTAAAAATAATATTTTTCATAAAATCTCGTGGTGTTACATTCTACCCCCCTTAAAATGAATTTCACCCTCAAAATTCGTCGGGGGTTATAAATGGTTTACTACTTAAAAGTTTCTTAAATAGAAACCCATATTGTAAAAAGGAATACCAAAACTTGACTTTAAAAACTAAAGTATGAAACATAACGGTTACCCAAATTAACTAACCACTGGGTTTCCACATAGGAGAACATATGTGAAAATATGGATATGGAAGAATAATCTAACCATCAAGTTCTCATGGGGAGTGGTAGAGAACATGGATATGAAAAATCCAACAATCTCAAAGCCATATATTTGTAATGATCTAAGGTACCATATGATTCATTTAATATAAGGGCACTAGGACAACATTTTTTAGTTTTCAAGATCATTTCCCAAAAGTTGATGAATTAAAAGAAATACTTACATGATTTTGGTACAATCTCACTGTTGTTCGTGAATTGAAAAATTTCCACTTTATATCTTAAAGAAATGAAGTTGAATTTGTTATTCGTGAAGTGTTAACAGATCATGTGATAGAATGATGGGTCATTCCATCTGTTTCAAACAAAAGTTTAACAAAAGTTATAAAATATACATAAGTCCATCTATAGTGAGGTTAATCAGATATGATTCTAAACATGGACTTATACTTTATCTATCATACCGCTTATTAAAATAAAACTAGTTTCTACTAACCAGGGACTTCCTGTAGGCCAGTGGTATGCGATAAAGGCCAGTCACACTTCGGTTGTGGGTTCGATTCCCACAGCCTTGTCCTACGCGACGGGTTGTCGCCCGTCCTGCAGGTTGTCCTTTTTCTAAAATTACATCATTATGAAATTTCATCGATAATATCAAAAACAGTTCTAGACTTAAACTAACTTATGTTCAACATAATCCATTTCAAATATTTAGGCTTATCCAAAATACTTATGTCCAAGCTTATAGTATAAAGGAAACAATTACTAGAAATTTCATCTACCGAGCATGTGAATACCATCATTTATCCCCGATATATCTTGTTGATCACATTCTAATCATGTGAATACCTTAATCATATATTCTCTTGAAAAATGAATACCCATTTAACCTTAGTGAAAACATGAATGCTGTCAAAAGTTAACTCTTTCTACATACCAAAATCCCAAAATTTCTATATACTCAAACCATGATATCACCTTGTCCTTATTTTAGTCATGAGCTCATGATTACTATCATGTCATTTTCTCCTTATCCCTTCCATATGCGCATTTCATCTGCTTTCCAAAAATATTTCAATCACTTTTTCATGGTTACCAGTACCATATAATAATTGAAAACCAATACATAGATATTCCAAAATTCCACAATACCATAAATGAGATTCCATGATACTATTTTGAAATCCCATTACATAAACACTTAATCATTACACAACATCATTTTCATACTCAACATCACAAATAGTGATCGCATGAGACTTCCCTTTATCCTTTGCATTAAGAGGTTGCTCACGTTGATCATCATTAACCCGTGGATAAGGGCATTTATTAGTATAATTCCCCATTTCCTTTCACTTGAAGCATTTAAGTGTTGGTGGAGAGTTCTCTGTAGTCTTTTCTCTATTCACATCATTAGCATCCTTTTTCCCATTACTTCGACAATCATCTGCTCGATGACCTTATTTTACACACTTAAAGCATTTTCTAGTACCATTTATGCAATCTCCACCATTCTTCTTTCCACACTTTGAGAATAAATAATCATTCATCTTCTTTTCACCATTGTTCTAAGATTTCTCCTTGAACTCCATCTTTTGTTTCTTGTCAAAACCATGAGATGAATACATTACACCAACTTCTAGTTCTACCTTGATATCACAACGCACAATTTCTTCATAGCTACTGAAGTCTCTTATATCTAATGCCCTTCAAAGATTTGGTTTTAAGCCCCTGAAGAATCGATCAACTTTACTTTCAGGTTGGATGATAAAGCCAGATGTATAACTTGCAAGCCTTGTAAAATTCACTTCGTATATACCAACAAATTCATCATCCTTTTTCTTTAGTTCAATAAACTCCTTCTCCATATTTGTTTGAAGAATACAAGGGAAGTAATTATTGAAAAATAAGTTCTTGAACTCGTCCCATTCCATGGACTCAATTTCATCTCTTGGCATCGTATTCTTGATAAGATTCCACCATTGATCAGCTTCACCTTCCAAACGATATACTGATAAGACGACTTTATCATGTTCAGAACATTGAAGAACTGAAAATATCTTTTCAGTGGTACCAATCCATTGTTCATCAATAAGTGGATCGGAAGACCCACTAAAAGAAGGTGGATGTTGCCTCATGAAGAACTCAATAGAATATTGTTCCCTTCTCTGCTCATTTGGAAGTCCAAAATGATTCATAGCTTGTGTAAGTATAGAAATAAAATTTTGCACTCCATCTCCCATAACATTGGTTTGTTCAGGAGGAAAATCATTGCATTGTCCATTACATTGATCAACACAGTTCCTTCAGGTTCCAACCATCATCTAAAACCAAAAAAGCATAGTGTGAGAGGCAAAAATAATGCTAGGGAAAACAACAAAATAAAGGGGGAGTACCATCAATATCTAACATATTAGGTTAAATTCTAATATTTTTACCATATTTCTAGGACTATATCCTATATGTATACTTATCCTTAGGGACATCCCTAGACATGCCTTAGAAATATCTCTAGGGATCTCACTAACGTTTTCGCATCCTAGTTTCCAAAGGTTGACTAAACCTTTCCTCTCATACCAACTGTAGCGACCTGAAGCTTGACGTACATGGAAATTACATTACTTTTGAGGAATACTTAATACATAACAAAAATAGACACAAAAGGACAGTAATAGTTTAGTGTCTTTGGAAACTCGGAATATTATCTTCTAATCGTGGTGAAAGATCTTCAACAAATCCCATAACGATCTTCCCCTTTTTGTTTCCTTACCTAAAACCTTTCTTCAAATCATGGGGAAGAGAAAACATATAAAGGGTGATATCAAATGCTCAGTAAGGTCAAACATAGAGAACATAAAACAATCCATAAACATTTCAAATCAAAAACTTGAATATGAAATTTAAACATAAAAATCTTGAGCAAAGACATAAATCGTGGAAGTGTGTAAGGAATATATCATAATGTAACATCAAAAATGATAAAATATAATAAGAATAAAACATGTAATTGTGGAAACCATTCAACACATGTCATGATTTCCATAGTAGCCATGGCATTGCTGCCAATACCATCTTAGTGGACAAAGTCCCTTTCTGAATCGAGTTCAATCCTCGTTTCAGTCCTGTAACACTGAACCAGATTAACTTACCATTCCAGCCATGTCTATCTCATGAGATATAAATCTTTACCCAATGAATTGGAGGGAGATATAGGTCCCACCCATCTCATAATTAAATCATTCTTACTTGTGCCACAAAATAAACATACATCATTCATAATAACCAAATAAATAAAATGGGTTTCATAAACATCATCCCATCATCACATAATCCACATAAAAGAAATGGATATCATTTCATAATAAGAAAACTGAAACCATGTAAATCATAGAGACATGATACTTGAAACATACACATATGAAATAATGTCATCTTAGATGAAAAATGGTTTTGATAAAACACTTGAAATGAATTCTTGAGGAAAATATCCTTTCTTCTTCAAAATCATTCTCTTTTCACAAAATGTCATGCAATTTTAAAAGAAAGGGATTTTTTTGAAAATAGTCATGAAATATTTTGGAGGAAGCTTCATGAAAATAAGGCTTTATAAAACCGTAAAAATCCGTTTGTTCCAAATAAGTTAAAAAAACGTTCTTCTCGTACTTTTACTGGAAAAGTCAAAAAGTACCTCATAAAAGAAAGATTCCATACATACCATGTAGTAAAAGTCGAAAAAATTGGTAAAAAGGACATTAAACATACATGAAACCATTTTTAGGATACATGGACATGGATGAGAACAATAACCCCGGTAAATATATACAAATAAACAATCTCGGATAAGAATGAGATTGGAATAATTATCCCTTACCTTAGGTCTTATATGCTTCTTATGGATCCGAACCTACTATATAATGATTTAAATAATGTCATATACATATTACATAATCATATTTATTGTTATGATATCATATATGTTTCACTTATGACTTTATATTACTTGTTCTTCTATAAATTCCACGTTAAAGAAGCGTTTTGGGTAAAATCATTTCATTTATCGTATGTGTTTCTACTTGTCGTTCTTGATATTATTACTTATATCCTAATTTACATAATTCCATAATGTAAAACATGATTTATATATAATATATATTCATCATATACATATATATTATAGATCGATAAAAGGAATGAAATATACCGTTCATGGATACGGTAGGTCGTACGTATGCATGAATGTTGTTTTAATTTCCTTATTGAATTGAATGAAACTAAATGGATGACATAAATATATATATATAAATCCAGTATCATTATTATGTCATATATTTCATGATTACTTATTATATATGATTTATAATCATTCATTAATGGTGAATCATTGAGAATGAATCTCATCGCGTCGTGGAGACGGTAGTCCGTACGTATGCTCGAGCGATGATATCGTTCCCATAATTATTGAATTGAATTAGAGTGGATGATACAATATATCATAATAAGTATGATGTTATAATAACTATTTATAGTTATTATTTACACCATTATACCCATCCACGTAAGGTGGTGTTTGAAAAACAGATTACACCACGGCGTGGAGACGGTATTCCGTACGTACGCACACGCGGTGATTTCGTTTTCCGTAGGATGGATAGATGGTGAAACAGGGTTATTTCATACTTATAATAACATATCTGTATATGAGTGATACTGATATTATTACTTCATAATGAAACAACTAAAGAGTAAGAAGTGGAAGAAGAAATAAAGTTGAAAGAATCGGTAACGGACATTACCTCTTCTTTGAAGCGCCTCTTTGAGTCCTCCTCTTAGGGCACTAAAATTTGTCTTTGAAGAAGACCATGAACTCTAGGATGTTGATAGGGAAGTGTAGAAGAGAATTTGGAAGGGTTTGGCCGAGCATGAAGGCTCAAAGTGGTGTGAGGAAGAGAGGTAGGAGGTGTCCTTTTATAAGGGAGGAGAGGGGCACCTTTGGAAAAACTCAAAATATTATTTTATTATAAAGTCATATTCGGTTTTTAATAGCTAAAAATTGATTTATTTCGAATCTAAGGTGGGTATGGGTCTAAATAATCTCATCTAATAGAATTTGGACAAGTTTAGATTACTATTTTAACCATATCATTTAGATTTAACTTTAAGTTAAATAATTTTTCTTTTACCGTTTCTTCTTGTTTTCTTACACTATATGGTTAATAAACTTACTATAACAAGACAAATGAACCCCAAGTTATTTTTATTAATATATATAACCTTATCTAAGTCATTTTCCTAAACGTTATATTTTTAGGAATAAAATAAAAATTAATAATATAATATTTGTTTTAAAAACTATTTTATGTCAATTTTGACACTATTTGATAATTGATTTTTGTGAAAATCCTAAAAGAATTATTAGTTATAAAAAAGTTAACTAAATGAATACTAACATGTAATATTAACCTATAAAATTAGTGTAATTCCTAAAAAGTCTCAAATTGCATTTATTTGGGTATTTATAACATCAATTATGTCAATATTTCATTAATAATATAATTACTACATCATCATTGTGTCATAAATAAATTAAATTATTTAATGTCTAAAAATTATAAATAAAACCCAATTATGTAGGAAATAGTTTTATCTTTATAATTAATACTTATAGTCGAATTTATATTATGTATAATCCTATATTAAAAATTATTTTGTTATTAAACTTTTATTTTAACTATTTTAACCCTTCTTTAAATAAATTAATAATAAATGTCCTAATCTAATATATGTGGGCCTAAATGGTCATATATTATGCCTAAGGTTGTTTTTGGTCGAATTAAACTTATCCAATAGAATTAGTACATCTTTTAGGGTAATAATAATATGATTTTTACCCTTAATTACCCTATTTACTTTTAACCGTGGTAAAAAAAAGTAAAAAGTTACTATTCACCAAAAATTATTTTTATCTCATTAAACCAAATTTTACTTACTAACATCAAACGTGCCTCTCGGATTTTTGAAATTCCATTCATATAAGAAATAAAATTAAGTTTTATGTAAATTTTAAAATTCTCCTAGGAGGTAGGTAAAAGACGGTGAAAAGTTCAATAAAATTTTTATATATCTAAAATTATTATAAAATGACTCCAATGAATTACATTGAACTTATATTGGTATTATGTATCAATTTTAACCTAAAATAAATTTAAATAAAATAAATAATTATTTAAATAAAAAGTCGGTTTTTAAATAGTAACCCAGTGTTTTCACTATTCATCAAAAATTGAAAGTTTTCAGAAAAATACCAAAATTTCACCCTAAGCTAATTTCGATATTCCGAATCCAAAAATGAAGTCCATTTTGAAAGATTAAATTTCAAAAAGTGGGTATTACTATTCATAACGGCTAGTTCATAATAATAATATCTCGTTTAGTGAAAGTTGGTATTACATACAACACACGCTATCGTGGAAGGTCGTGATTGCGTGTAATGGAAGCCAATTCAGGGATGTGTGTATTGAAAGCTCCTTTTGGTGTATCGTACAACACAAGACATCAATAAAATTAAAAAGAATATTTTTCATAAAATCTCGGGGTGTTACAGGTAGAATGTAAAAACCTTATATTTTTTTATTTTTTTCCAAATAAATTTAATTTATTCGATATTTTAGTTATATGCTACACTTAATTTTAATGAACCGTGAAAAAATATTAATATTATTATCTAAACATGAGATTTAATACCAATTTGTTGAAATTTGTGGAAAGAAAATGAATAATTTTTTAAAAATAATAATTATAATGGTTTTATAGAAATAAAACATACTGATATTTATTTTTCAATTTTTGGTAAAGATTTATATGTTTTGAAAATACTATTTTCTCAAAAAAAATGTTTTCAATGCTTTTTTGTGAAAAAATAATAAAATTAATTTTTCTTAATTTTAGAAAATTAATTTTTCTTAATTTTAGAAAATTAATTTCAAATAATAAAAATTAATTTTTTAAATATAAATTTCAAAATTATTTTAAGGTGAATATTTTGAATTTTTCTAAAAAGATTAATTTTTTAACGGATAGTGAAAAATATTTATTTTTATTGAAAATTGTATTTTCATTTAAGGAATATATATGGTTAATTTTTCTTTAAAATGGTTTAAAAATTAAAATTACTTAAAATATATATTTATTAATCCAAATTAGTACATTGAAATTAATTTCACATATAATATTTGATATAAAAACTTTTAAAACTTTTGAACGTTTACTCTTTGGAAAACTGTTTTCTCCTCACACCTGTGGGTTTAATTTTAAATTAAAATTTACCTCTTCTATGAAGGGAATTTGGAAATATAGATTAAATATTTGGAATCATAATAATTTATATTATATAATAATTTCAAATTAATTTTTGGTCAAATTAATAGTAGAAATAGTAAAAATTAATTATCGTGATTAAGGTTAAAATCGGTTTACCGTGGGTAAACTAAAAATATAATGGGTAAAATGACCTATAAACTTATTATAAATCCATTTAATGGAACTATTTAGACCTTATAACCTATAAATTTTTATAATGTCTATTTTTTATGTTTTTTTTATGTGAAAAAGTGGTTACACTTTATTCTTTTCAAAAATTTCAAGTGTGTCATCTTCCCAACTTAATAAAGGCCACCACTCTTATCCACTCTTCATACTTACAAAACCATTTTTTGGAAAATAAATACCCAAATATATTACCTTATCCTGTAACCAATTTTTAATGGAATTATTTTTATTATAAAATCCTCCTAATAAAAATTTAGGTATAAACCTAAAGAGGTTCTCCAAAGAAGTGGTAAAATTATTAAACTTGTGTTTTTATTTTATTTATTCTTCCAACTCATTCAAATATTATTAAAATACGATGATATAATTTAACCAATATATTTAATATACTTATATTTTATTATTTAAATTAAATAACCAATATTCATCTCAACTTCCATCAAATGAGAAACGATCTGCCACTCTTATGTTTGTAGGATTCTTGTCTCACAAACCAATGTGATATGTTTTTCATTTCTGTTTTACTTGGATGGAAATCAGGATATATTAAATGAATATATATTATATTTGTAACATAATTATACTTTTTTAATAATTATATCATATGTACCATATTACTTTCAATTTCATGGTGGATACGATAACGCTGTTCATGTGTACGACAGACTATCACCTCACGAAGCGATGTGATTCATTTTTCACTAACAATTTTCCTATAAAGTAATTAGGGAAAATTTAATGAATATATGTGATATAAGGAAAAACAATATTCTTTAATGGTAATATATTATTTACCTTTATTTCATTTCATCCATATAGAAAATGGAAACAACGTTCATGCATATGTATGACTTACCATCTCCAGGAATGATGTATTTCATTTTCTATCTATAAATATTATGGATTTATCTAAATACATATATGATTAATATATATATTATTTATATCATGGTTAAAAATATATTTATTATTTATCCATGATAAATGTAATAGGATTGAAAATAAAAAATGAAAACATACATGAAAAACAAAGTAGTTATTGCCCAAAACGTGATTTTAACATGGATTTTTTAATAAATGGGTAATAAAAGGGAATAAGAAAATAATATATGATATGATATATATATAATTATGGTATTAAAATATATTTATAATAAAATTATATTTATTATAAAGAAGGTTTAAATGTATATGAAGGAATTCGGGACTTAAGGTAAGAGATTTTTGTCTCAATTTGTCTTCTTTGGGGCATACATTATGTTATGTAAATATCTTATTTTATGAGGTCTATATAAAAAACATTTACATGCTATATCATGAATCAATGTATATTTATGATATTTTAAGTTTATTTTGATGTTATTATTTAACGGGTCATATGATTCGAAATTTACCAAAGTGGTAAGGGTTTGATGTTACGATATCATTTTTCATCGGGATTGTTTATGATTATGATTTTAATAATGAAATAACTACTAGAAATTTAGGTTATATCCATGTTTCCAAACCATTCCTATAAGCCCAAAAACCATGGTTATAGGTTATAGCCACTGTTTAATGAACCGTGGCTAGTATTGGTGTGGCTATAAGGAAAAACCTATAGCCACGGTTTCAAATCATGACTAAACCCCTATAGCCAGGTTTCAAAACATGGATAAAGCTTTATTTCCATGGATTTAAACATTGGATGAAGCTTAATACACATAGAGGATATATCCAAAGTTTGAAACTATGGATATAAATAATTAAACATGGTTTAAAACTATGGCTATATCCATTCCCATTTCATAAAAAAACACCCCCGGAAAGACCCCACCCCCTAGACAGACCTCCCCCACCCCCTCCCTAGACAGCCCCCCAGCACACCCCCACCCCCTATAGACCCCCTCCCCCTTTCACACCCCCTCCTTCCTGGATAGACCCCCAACCCTGAATATACCCCCCTCGGAAAACCCCCCTCCCCTTCCTAGATAGACCCCAACCCTCCTTAGACAGACCCCACCTTCACCTCCCCCTTGAAGACCCCCCTTGAACCCCCCCCAGACAGCCCTCCATCCCTCCTGGACACCCATCCCCCTCTTGGGAACCCCTCCCTTTTAGACACCCCCTGGACAACCCCATCCCTCCTGGACACCCCCTGTACTACTCCCCCCCTCCTGGAAAACCCCCTCCCTCCTGGACACCCCCTGGATATCCCCTACCTCCTGGACCCCCCCCCTCCTGGACACCCCCTTCTTCTTAGACACCTCATGAAGGACAATCCTATAAAATACAGGGAGACCCCTATAATACAATTTCCAATGATAAAAAAATCCAGTTGTCAAATTAAATACATCATCACCTGGTTATATAGAGTACATGATCCAATTTTCAAAAACATGTATCCTAAGTGATATTTAGTACAAGTAGAAGAAACTAATAACCAAGATAGAAAAAAATGATCCACTACTCCAAAATATGCCACAGATGTTTTGTTCCTTGATTTTGTATTTCTCTGAAATCTAATTATGGAAAACCCAGTAACCTATTATGCAAGATCGAAATCGTAAATTTTATCTAAGTTAAAAGCATCTTACAAGTCAAGAAATTTAATCTAGAGTTTAATAAAAATACATTAATACTCAAAACAAAAAATATTCATAACATATGTTTCAGTGTTCAAATAAAGGTAGAAGATGTTTCAATGTTATTTAATTATTTTAAAGTTAAAATTTCAAAACAAATTAGAATTTTGTGCTGAAGATAGACATTGGAGGGAGACATGTCAGAAAGTTTAGCTTGTTGGTTGTCAATGCTTGAAAATCCAACCTAGTTCGTACCTCATTTTCTTAGGCAATAATTTCTTGAAGTTTGATCTCGTTTACATCATATACCATAAATATTAACTTTAATGTATTTTTTTACATGGTTGATATTGGTTACAGAAATTTAAATCTAAAATATCAATAGCAATGAGAAGTGTTTTATGTTTGAATAAATTCAGCTCAGGTGAAAAACAAACTCATCATTTCCCTATAATGAATATATATTGGTTATTAATCAACATATAATGAATTTAAATTATATAAACCAAAATAATAATGACTTGTCACTAAACAACAACTAAAATTAGTAACTACAATAATATATATTGTATTTTTCATTATTTATGAAGTATAAAATGCATTTTTTGTGTTTTAATGATAGTTTTAGTTATTGAAATAAACTACAATACAGACCCCCCCTTACACCCCTCCCCTACATACCCCCCTTGCACCCCCCTATATACCCCATTTCACCCCTCCCCTCCTTCATGGACAGACCCCCCACCCTGGACAAACCCCATCACCTCCCTGGATAGACCCCCTTTCCCAACTCCCTACACACCCCTCCCCCCTACACACCACATCCCCCTTGAACATCCCCCTTTCACCCCCTGAAACCCCCACCCCTTTTTGGACACACCCCACCCTCTTAAACACCCCTCCTGGACATCCCCCTCCCCTCCCCTCCTGGAGACCCTCCTGGACACCCCTCCCTCCGAGACACCCCCTGGATAGAAAAGAAAGGGGGTTCAACGTATGTAACCATTTCAATGGAGGATTTTAAAGGATTCATATATGCGAAGTGTTTTCTAGATTTTGGTTTCTCAGGGAGAAAATTCACATGGTGAAACATCATGAAATTAAGTAAGAGAATATGGATTAGGTTGGATCGGTGTATTTTAAACTTCAAATGAATTGACACATACATGTAGAAATCCATTAATAATCTCACAAGGGATCTTTCGGACCACTCACTGGTCATAGTGAAATTGAAGAAGGATGGAATAAGGAGTATGCAATTTGTCTACTCAAAGAATTGGATGAGGATGGAGGTATTTCTTAAGCTCTTACAAGTTGGCCTTTTTTGGGTGGTTTTAACACATCACCTTAAAATTTTAAAGAAAGATATTATAATATAGATGGAAGGTAGAACGAGTAAGTAAAATAGCTTGGAGGTATCAAAAAAGATATATAAAGTCTGGAGGATAGCCTTCATGATTGCTAAGATGATGACATGTTTTCAAATCTGGTGGGAAAACAAACTAATCTAGCTAAAAGAATCATATAAATGGAAAGTGCTTGGAGGAAAAAATCAAGGAACCTCTGGCTTAAATAGGGTGATTCAAACACATCCTTATTCCAGGCCTAAGTGAAGGAGAGGAAGGTGGTCAATAAAATCAATATAAAATTGGATGAAAGATCTTATATGAGAGAAGTGGGGATGGATGGGAAATTGAAAATTAATCATTTCATGGAGCTACTTACCGAAGAAACTAGACCCAATTGTGGAGGATTAAGTAGGTAGGATAAGGAGGAGTAGTCTTTAAACTACATCCTATGTTTGGTGGGAATCAAAGATAATGATATGTTGGTAGTGGTTCCTAATGGGGGTGAGATAATTGAGGTGATGTTTAGCTTATATCAAGAGAGTGTGTCAAGATCATATGAATGTATAGGATCTTTTTTTGTTGTTTCATAGAATATTATCAAGGATTATGTGGGATAATCATTGTGGGATTTCATCAGAGGTCTAAGCCTCAATAGGGTTATTTGTTATTAAAAGGTGTTACTTATTCAAAATATTAAATATCATACTACTATCAATCACTATAGTCCCATATTCCTCTATAACTTCACATAAAAAATCCTTTCCTCCCTTGTCAATAGGATACCCAACCTTATTAATCCTAGGTTGTTCTTGGTCATGAAGCATAGCTCTGTGCAAGGGAAGAGTATTCAAGTGGAGATAGAAATGTCCAAATAGATGGTGGACAACATAAATAAGAAAGCTCTATGCTTGAACATCATAATTAAAGTGGACATAGACAAAGTGTATGATCATATTGAATGGAGTTTCATTTTCAAATATATGAGGAGGCTTGGTTTTAAGGAATGGTCTTGTCAATTTTTAGTTTTATTCTAGTATATGGTGTTATAATATTTTCATTATCGATAAGGTTTCTATAGGGATAGAGAGTTGAGACATTCATGTATGAATGATCCAAACTGTTATCCTTTCCTAGAAAAAAAAGGCTCATTTGATACATCTAAAACCTTATAGTAAAAAAGAAATATAAATCTATAAATAAATTAAAGTTATTATATAAAAAAATAAATTAGGAACATTGAATGTTTCAAGATACCATAATATGTGATGCACTTTTCTTGATCAATATGCTCTCTTGGAAGTTGTTCCAACATTGAAAACACAAAATTGTGTTATTTTTAGTAAAATAAGATTCACAAAAGTGTTTGTTTATTTTTCAGAGTTTACCTAATTGTATAAGAAATAAATATCTATCTATAGAGTCTTTTCATTGAATCAGAGTCATCATACACTAACGAACCACTATGGTAGATAGTGGGCTAACATTTTCTGATAGAAGTCTAGCTTGTTTTTCTCTTTGATTAGCTGAACCCGTATGGACTCATGAACCACCACAAATTTTCATAATGTAAGTGTTAACACAAAGAAAATGTTCTATATTTGAAAATTGTTCTATATTAAAGATAGAAAATACATGTAACAAGTGAAATTATAAGATCTTAGAAGTTAAAATATGAAATCTACATACAACAGATAAAGTTTCATACTGAAATGATAAAAAATATCTTGATATGGAATAAATGTGATGTATTTTGATATATAAAATGTAATTTATAATATCATATTGAATCTAGATATGTACAGGTATATTCATGCAATGTTGTAGTGGAATCAACCCACCAAAAGGGGGAGGACAGATTGCAGGATCCAAATCTATCTTTATGAGCTATAATGAACAAAGTGGTGAAATTTTCCTAGATTTTTAAAAGAAATGGTGTTAAAGCCATAACAATAACACCTAGTGGTATCATAAAAAATTGGATTTTTTTTCAACTGATATCAATCCATGATTTAGTAAAATCAATCTGTTGTAAATAAGAGGGCATATTTGGAGAAACCTAATCATGACGAAATGGTGGAGTTAGAGATGTATTGTAATGGTTATCCAACCTAATATAAGATTAAATAAACCTATAGAGATTAACTACACCACCTTCCCTAGTGCCTCACCCCCTTTCACCCCCTACCCCACTGCCCCACCCCTTGCACCCCCTACCCCATTGCACAACCCCCTACCCCACTACCCCACCCCTTTCACCCCCTACCCCATTGCACCACCCCCTTACACCCCACCTACACCCCCCCTCCCCCTTGCACCCCACCTACACCCTCCCCCTTCCCTAAATACGCTATGAAAACCCCCTTCCTCCCTACCCCTATACCCTCCCCCACCGCTACACCCTCTCCCCCATGCTAGTTATCCCTCACCCCATTTCCCCCTGCACACCCTACCCCCAGACCCACCCTCTGCCCCACCCCACATGCACCCTCCCCCTCCACTTTCCCTCCAGACCCCCTAAAGACCCCCCCTCCCCTTCCTCTGCACCCTCCCCCACCCCCATTCACCCTCTCCCCTTTCCAGTTTCCCTCCCCCAATTCCCCCTTACACCCCTTGCCCCACTGCCCCACACCATGCACCCCACTATCCCACCCCCTCCCCCTTGCACCCCACCTGCACCCTCCCCTCCCCCTTCCCTACAAACCCCCTATAGACCCCCCACCCCTCCCCTAACCCCTCCCCTACCCCTGCCAATTTTCCCTCCCCCTGCCACCCCTGCTAATTTTTCCTCCCCCACCCCCTACCCTACAACCAAGTGCTTGCAGCAATGAAAGTCAGGTCTCAAAATTCCCTTGAAACTTCTTTTCAAGCACCATAATCTGAACATATTTTGAAAAATAAAAATAAAAATATAATACAAAACATAAAAGAATAAAAATTCAAAAGATACTTGGTCCCCTAACATGAATAATATACAGTGTGACCAAAAAACATAAATAAATACCTCTTGTTTGAGGAAACATCAGAATGCAATACTAGGAATTGTTCTAGGTTCTACAAAATTCATCAATTGAATAGACATGAAAGAATAAAAATTCCAAATATAGATGCATTTTTTTGAAGAATACAGACAAGTTGATAGTGGGGTTTATTATATTCTGAAAATAGATAAATAAACGTAATAATATAAAAGTAAAAACATATCTACATCTTATAATTAGTTTCATAAATTGTTTAAACAAAGGTAATAACCATGTTTATTTATTTATTAGAATAAATTCCATGAAAAAATAGAGACTTCATAATCAAGAAAATAATCTGAAATAATGAAGTGTGAAAAGGATATTGTATCAATATACATAATATGAAAATTTTAAAGAGTTACTTTTATGAATGAATGATTCTAGACTGCCCCTGCAGACCCTCCTTGCACCCTCCCCCTACCCCCTGCACCCACCCCTCCCCCCTGACCCTGTAGACCCTCCTAAACCCTCCCTATTGCATCCTACCTACACAATGACATGCACAATGATTATAAAGATAAACGCAATCAAATGAGAATAAAAACATATATATTTATGACATGCCTAGAGACTACTGTTGGAGGTTCTTCAGAATGAGTTCACCTATAGAATAAATTTAAAAGATAATACAAATGAGGGGGAGAAACTAATAGTATAATGAAAAAATAATCAGCAAAAAAATGGAAAAGTGAACTATATACTATCGGAGGTGCGCCAGAGGAGGTAGAGGGACCGTTTTGGAGTTGCGCTGGCAAGGAAGTACGATGCTCGTGTCAAAGGAGGATATAATTCAATATAATAATAATAAAACATAAATAGTACATAAAAAATACATCATAATACAATAATTTAATATAGGTAGAAATAGACAAAAACACCACAATACAATTCAATATTACAGTAATCAAACTTCACTGCATAATTAAATTTCACAATATTAACATTTCAAAAATATAATTTTCATCAATAGTGAGTCTCAATATCAATATCATCAGAATTATGATAACACTCATCCACGCCTCCTACAGAAACACCATCACCACCTCTCACACCACCAGCATCATCATCGACATCAACATCAGTACCGACACTAACACCAACACCAGCACCGACATCGGCACTAGCTCTGGCTCTGGAAGAAGAATCCTCATAAGTATAATGCACCGACATCAAACAGGCATCAACCACTACAACTTCTTCTGGTGGAAGTGTAGAAGAAAGGGCAGACATAACTTTCATCATATTTTCAGTTATTTCCTTTTCTAATTTTTGAGTTGCTTCTTTGATTGTGACATTCATTTTTTCAACTGTAACCAAAGTAGAACCAATACTCAAATAAATGTTTTTTAAAGACCAATATTGAGATGTTATAATCTTCTTCCCAGGTCGACAAAACACTATACCCTGATGCTCATCTCCTAATACCTGATGTAGATGATCGTTCCAGCCCAAATTGTCAGGTTATTTTTCTGCCAATGCCTCCAAAGCATTCTGTTGATTGATATATAACATAAATTAAAATGATAAAATAATATAAGAAATTAAGTTCAATCAAAATAAAAGAAATTTAAATATACTTACAATCCTGTTCCCAATGTCGGTATTTGTCACAATACCATCTTTCTTTTTTCTACTTGTACAAAATAGAGTAGATTGAGGAATGTGGCCCTCGCTATTCAATGACTTTTTTGAAAAAGAACAATGAAATAAATCAATATTGGAAGTCAAAAAAATTAAAAAAAACCAAGATAAATATTTTAAATGTTAAATTACCTGGGTTTTCTCAAGATCTAGGAGTGAAGTGTGTCCACGAGTATAAACTTATTTCATTCCACTCTTATTTCTTTTATTTTTTTTATGATTTCTCCTATAAAAAAATAATTATATAATTTCATTAAGATAAATAAAACAAGTAATTTATACTTTAAAAATCATTTTCGAATTAATAAATGAATATATATATATATATATAAATTTAACAAATACCTTGAACTTTGGACTCTGCCAATAGTTGATCATCTCTTTGTATTGTGATATTGGGAAATCATAAATAAGTGGTACATCTTAAAGCTCTGTACCAACTCTCTTTTTTCAACCAAGATATAACAAATACTTGTACACTCACCACATTTCACCTAAATCTATTAACCTTTCAGTATTGCTATTTTTTCCATCAGGAAAATTATATCGAAGCTTCAATGGACAAAATATTTGTTAAGAAAATATTATAAATTAATATATATAAAAGGTTATTAGAATTACTTTTCTAGATCTCTACCCAAGTGTTGTTCTTTATTTCTTCTCCAACTTCCCTCCAAATTATTGGTTGAACCAGAATGATATTGGTGTGTCTAGAAAGTGTTCCCATAAATCTTATACATTTTCTACTATTTTTTTAAATTATAGTACTATACTCATTGTATTCAACCATGATTTGTATGTGTCGATTCCAAACCTCTCGCTTTTTTGTGCAGGATAATTGTCTGGTAGAGGATGAATATAATCATAAAAAAATAAAGGAAAATAACATATATGAATTTATCATTAATCACTAACAGTAATGTTTAAACACATACAAGTAGATAGGGGATCTGCTGACCCCTTAAGTGTTCCATTTAGAGGGGGAGTAGCCTCTATGGTAGGTGGGATATCTATAGTAGGAGTACTCTATATAGTTGAAGATGATACATGTAATGATGGAGTGAGAAAACCCGATGGATAACCCTATACAGATGAGGGTGGATATGGATATAGATATGGTGGTGGGATATATGGGGGCATAGTGCCATGTCTACTGGATAGTGGGAATGGGAAATAAGAAGGGATGAGAGTATGAGAAATACCATCCGATGTGGGTGTGGGAAGAAAGGGATATATAAAATATGGGTATGGATAATATGGAGGTGGCATAATGGGAGGATGATCTCCTGGTAACTCAAGCGGCATAATAGTAGGTTGCACTGTAGAATCTGTACCCCCGCCATACTATCAGCCTCAGTAGCATAATCCAACCATCTCCTTGATGATGTATCCTAAAATAACACAGATAATAAAATAAAATTAATGATAACAAGATAAATAATATGAAAGACCATAATATTCAAACATAAATTGTACTTACAGTGTTTCCCAGAGGATACATACATTGTTCATTTCTTTGTATTATTCTATTTCATATAGTATCATAATAATAAAAAAATTAAATATAAATCTAAAATAATATTCTCAAATAAATAGAAATAATTAAAAATGTTAAATAATACAATTTTATCATAAAACAATGAGATACATTTTCATGTGTGATATTTATATTGATAAAATATCGATACTTTTATATGTTTGAGAATTATTAACGATGTGATTGAACATAAATTGGTTAGACTATTAATAGTTTTATATTCAAAAATGGTATAAAATATACTAGTTAATTTGATATCATGTATGGTAGTTTAAGAAAACACATACAATATTTTGATAATGTCAGGAAAATACTTATAATTGTGTCAATACTATGTGTGCTCTGTGACAATTTCTGGTTCACAATCTGTTCTATCAATTGAATCATCGATGTCATAAAATGGAACATTCAAATAAAAACTAACAGTTTTATCCATAACATCATTGTCATCCATGTCTTCATCAAAAATATTTCTAGGAATAACATCAGCAATGACACCAAATTGTTGTTGTAACCGGTCAGTTACATAAAACACATGTCTAGCTTGTGACAAAAGAATATAAGTTTCATCAGTATGAAGCCATCAATTCATATTAATCACTCTAAATCCACATTTATGAATATGAATTCTTTTTCATTTTGTTGAATCAAACCACTTGCTTTTCTTCAGTGTGAGATGACAATGTTCATAGTAGTCTAATAAAATTATTCTTTCAACAACACCATAATATGATATATTTTCTGATCGAGGTTTTCTGCCCAATGTAATCTCATAAATTTTTTTTGTAAAACTTCTCATGACACTGTCATGCTGTGTTGCCATTTTTTTGCAAAGCTATTTATAAAAAATTTAAATCCATTAACCACCATTGCCTTACAATCATGTACCACTTCATCGGGACCAAAGGACAACACTCTTACTTCATTTGATACTTCATTCATTTGTAGAGTTAAAAACTAAAATATACCAACATTAAATATTAAACAGAGAAAATTGATTATGATATGATAAAAAAAGAAATCTATTACCATTGAATTTAACCAAGAATAAAATTATTTGTTGTGCAAAATTTCATTCCTCTTAATAGATAGAGAGAGATGTCACTTTTTTTATAATTTCTAAATGTTCTCTACAGATATGAAAGCTTTAAAATGTTATAAGATATGAAGAAATAAAACAATGAAAAAAATGAATATTTATTAGTTTACTTACTTTATATAGTCATCAAGCACAACACAATTGTATAATACTATACGATCAGCCATTTTCCACTCTTCCCTGCTTAAAGAACACAATGTGTACGAACCATATATCCACCCTATTTGGGGTAGTGAAAGAAATGAAGGCTCAATGAGATCTTATTGCTCATGTTCAATTCTAATTAGTTGATCATACCTCGTAGTGAAGTTAGATAAGTACGCTGAATATAAATCCATGCATTCTTTTACTAAATAGCATTTCACAATAGATCCCTCGAGATGATATTTATTTCTCACATAAGATTTCAGTATAAAAATCATTATTTCTATAGGATACATCCACTGACTCAAAACAAGACCACCAAAAAGAACTTTTGTGGGAATATGCATAGTCAGATGTAACATATATGTGAAAAATGACGGGGAAAAATTTTCTCCCAAGTTGCAAAGAATAATCGGTGCATCTCTCTGTAATTTTTGAAAAACACTTCTGCTCATTCTTTTGGAACAAAGGTCTCAATAAAAATGACATAAATTAATCACAAAAAATCTAACATTATGTGAAATTAAATATCAAATGGAAATTGGAATCAACTCATGTAACAAGACATGGTAATCATGGGTTTTAAGAAATTTTAGTTTCATATCTTATGTATTCACCCTTTTTGAAATTTTACTTGAATAACCATATGGAACCTTAAAAAATTCCAAGACTTGAAGAAATTGTTTCTTCTCCACATTTGTCATCGAATAATAGGAAAAAGGAACTTTCATCATATTTTGACCAATTAACTCAGAATGAGGTCTTTATCTTATACCCTAATCCATCAAATCATGACCAGACCATAAATCATCTTTTGTTTTGCCTTTAAAATTTAAAATAGTATAAAGTAACATCTCAAATATTTTTTTCTTGATATGCATTACATCCAAATAATGACATAATAAATTTGATGACCAATACAATAACTCAAAGGATATTCTTTTTTTTCTTCAATTGTTATTGGAATTTGAATTAACATGCTTTCTCTTTCTGATATTTTATCAACTTTTTCCAAGAACATAATTCAAATATTAATGTTCTTTAATAGTATCATTCCCTGATAGTCATTGAGGTTTATCATCTGTCTCAACGGAATTATTGAATTGTCTCTAATTTTTTCTGTATGGATGATCCATCGGTAAAAATCATTGATGCCCTATGAAGCTGAAATTTCGTCGAAAATTTAATCTTCAAGAACTTTTTTTTTTCATAAAAATAGAGTATAATAATTTCCATTTAGTACTCCAACCAAAAATAATTTTTTAGGTAGGTAAATCATTTATCGTTCATAATAAAGCTGCATGATATATAATTTAGTCCTTCCTGAATGCATCATACGCTTGTAAAACAACAATACAAAGCTATATTAACTCCTCTATTAATGGATTCAAGTATATATAAATATCATTTCCAAGATCACAAGGTCTAGATATCAATATAATCATGATAGTAAATGGATTCTTCATACAAATCCATGAAGGAATGTTATAAATGTGAATGAAAATAGGCTAAGTACTATGTGCAGTATGCATTTGGTGAAATGGGTTAAAACCATAACAAGATAATCCCAATATAACATTTCATGGGTCAGCTGCAAAATCAAGATGTAACCTATCAAATTTCATCCAAGATAACCCATCTACAAGTTTCACTATTTCATCATTATCCTTATTTATTTCATCTTTATACCATCTCATATTCCTTTTCATTTTTTCTGATATAAAAAGTTTTTGAAGCCTAAGAATTAAAGGGAAGTGCCACGTCACTTTATCTGGTATGTGATATTAATTTTCGTCTTTATTAGTCTTCCAACTTGATGTGACACACTGTTTTCACTAACTCAGCTCTTTATTTTCCTTCCAGAATAGACCATAATCTTTGGGGGCAAGAATTAATCTTAATAGATAAAAATCTAAAATTTTTAACCATCTTTGATTCCATGTAATAATTTTCTAGAATACATCCATCATTAGGTAGTAAATCCTTAAAAATGTAAGAATATAGTTGATCAAAATATTACTAAATCCATACATTGTTTTCCCATGATATAATTACATTAAAAACTCAAATTTACTCATTTTTATACATTCCTGATATACAGGTGTATTTGCATCTTCCATCAGCTTTATAACAATCTCAACGTTATCATCCTGATTAATAAATGAAAAATATTTTCCTGTATTTATTTATTCTTGCACTATTCTATACGAGGAGCTAGTTTCAGAAACAAAATGAAACCGATCAAAAATCATATTTTTCATACCAATCCTTTCTGCAGAATCGATATCATTCACCACTTGATATTTTTTTGCATTATGATACCACAAATGATAATTTTTTTTGGAAACTATGTTTAGTAATATGGTAACTCACTTCCTCATGAGTTAACCATGGTCTTCCAACACAATCAAAACACATGCATCAAATCTATCCGCCTTCTGAATCTTTTGTGAATGAAAAGTAAAAAAAATATCATAACTCATTCTAAAATTCATTAGTGATCCAATAAACATTATACATCTAGTATCTATCCATTCTAAGGAATATAAAAGTACATTAAATAAATAATATGAAAAATTACTTAACATTATATGTATTGTTTCATAAAATAACAAGTAACCATCAGTAACATTTTAATAAAAAAAATCATAAAAACATATATTAAAATTTTGGTTTAGAAAATTCATAAATGTTTTAAATTATAAAAAATCATGAATATTCACACATAATTTCCAATAATGAGGATTGATTAAAGAAAAAAAAGTTTATATGAAATATAAGAGATAATAATAATCAAATCCCAAAATTGGTTGCATGGATTCACAATGAGTTGTGATGTTTTCTATTAATTCTAAAAAGATTTATTGAAATTTAGAGACATTTTGAAAATACAAACCATATCATATATCATATTCTGTTGAAGGATTAAAATATACCATAGTTTGTTGAAGGACACCATTCAATTTTTGATTTTTAATCATGTAGTATAACACCTTATCATGGTGAAATGGGAATGATATTGGATAACATTTGATCAATTTTTCCAATATGATTATATTGTGTTCTTCAATTTCCAATACATAAAATTTTTAATGTGTTAAAATCAAAATCTAAAAATGTTTTGGTGTTCTGTTTAATCAAAGATATGTGATCCAATATGTGAATTTTATTTAAATGTTCTATAAATGGTTTGGGCCATGATCTCAATAATCATTAACATATTCCGTAAGTAGTTTTGCACATGATTTAGTTATAGAATCATGTATTTTTATTGGTCACTGGAAAATACCTATGAGTCAATATTCATTATAATCTTCTATTAATGGTCTTTATGAAATAATATCCCACTCTTCATAGTCATTTCTTCTTCTTTTTTTCAATTGAAATTTATCATAAACTTTAATATATAAAAATCTTAACAGTCACTATATAATGTCTATATTATCAATGTTTATAACTTTTAATATTCTTTTTAATCTAATTGGGTATAAATTATAACCATCCAAAATAAAAAATATGTTAATTTATTTTTATAACATCATTACATAACCATGAATTTATTTATTTGAAAAGATAATTTCATTTATAAAACAAGCAGGTCATTATAGTGTCCCTAAAAAATACCAATATAAAATTTTTCAAGTATAATTTTATATGAGTTAATGAAAAATAATATGAAATGGAAATAATTATACAGTGTATATGGAACATGGGGATAATATATTATAATAGAACTAATGTAGGTATGGTCAGGCAAAATGGTTTTCTAGGTATCAAATTGACATTCAACTATTGCATGAAACATGTCAAATGTTGTGATTATTGGGTTAAATAATTATGATATATTGATAATTTTTATTTACATTAATCATTTTCCTCATGCATACACATGAATATTTCAGCATATATTACAAGTGAATAGTGAGACCTTAAAAATTTATACATTCACACCTTACACAAAAACCATAGTGTGAATGTAGATGTTCTATTACATTTTAGGTTTTTTAGAGGATGTGAAATGGATATGGATTGTTTAGGTCGACATGGTTTTGGAGAATGGGATGGGATGAGCCAGAAAGGTGGATATTCAATCCACAAAAAATTGGAACTTATATATTAAGATGTTTGTTATCCCATGAGAAATAATTTAACTAAGGGTGATCACTATTTCATTACATTCATTGATGAAAAAAACCGAGTGACTAATGTTACCTTTTTGAAGTATAAATTGGAGGATATTTAGATGTTTAAAATCCTTATAGGATGATTTTTGAAGGTGTTTGGTATCTACAAAAAAATATCATGTCTAGTAATAAAAATGAGTACATATCCAATTATTTTATAGATACTTAGAAAATCATGGAATAAAGTGTCAATATAGAATACCACACACTCCTCAACAAAATAGTATGGTTTAAAGGAAAAAACAAAAGTATTATGTACATGGGGGAAAACCATGTTAGCTGAAATTAAGATTTCACATTTATTTTGGAGATAAGTTGTGTGCAATATTATTAAAATTAATAATAAATGATCATTGATACTTGAAACACACAAAACCCAATATGAAATGTGGTACCATAAAAATAAAACTATTAAATAATTAAAAATAATTTGAAGACCTTGTTACATGAAGATAAATAATTAAAATCTGGAAAAGTTTGAAGAAAGAGCTGAAGAATAGATCTTTTTAGATTATCATTCAAATGGAAGTTGATATAAGTTCTGAAAAAAATTAACACAAGATAGTTTAGGTTTAAGATGCAAGAATTTTTGAAAATAATCACAAAACATAATTTTTTATTGGTCATAAAGGTGAAGATGTTGGATCTATAAACCTATATATTTCTAAAAAATAGATTACGAAATAGATTGTAAATGAGAAAATTGTGGATTGAATCAGATGTGACCAGTGATGAAGAAGCAATATATCATTAGAAAAGGAATAAAAGGATGAATAAAATTTTTTATTGAGGTAATATAACTATCTAATAAGATTATCCTTTCTAAATTAGAAAGAGGTTAAGGCTTTCGAACTAAACTGATCCAGTATCTCAAGTTGGGATTCAAACTATTTCAAAGGCAGTTGAACATAAATATTAAATTACTTCTAAATGGTGATCCTGAATAATAGTTTTTTATTAAAATATACATGGATTTTCTTCTTGATAAATATGTATTTATGATATGTAGGCTTAATAAATATTTATAAGGGATAAATCAAGCCCCTAACAACTGATATTCCAATTTTGATAGATGTCTGGGGAGTATGGAGTTTTAAAATGGAAATATTGATAATAATATATATGTGAAATGAATGAATGTAATGGAATAACCGAGATGGGTGTGGTCACGTCGAAGGAATTACAGATAAGGAGGTGGGGAGGCCACCTAGGAGTAGCGTCGGTGGAGGGAAGTGAGGTGTCTTGCATTCAGTGGCAGCATCTTAGGAGGAGGGTCAGAGATGACAGATCGTGATTGGGTTGAATCATTCGGTGGTAGTGAGGGGCACCATCATGAGGGGCACCATCGTGAGGGGTGTAGTTGGAGGAGGAGGATCAGGGAGATGAGAGGTAGTGAAGGGTGTCGTTGGAGGAGGAGGATTGAGGAGATGAGATGTAGTGAAGGGGGATACAGGAGAGGTAGTGAAGGGAGAGGTAGAAATTGGGAAGAAGATTCACATGAGTATCATGAGAGGGGGTTGTGGTGATTTGAGGAAACCCGATTAATTAAACCTACTGCTACATGTTTCAATTTAAGTGTGGATAAAAATTAACCTATGGCCACAAATCTCTATAATTGTGGCTATAAATCTGTGGCTATAAGTCATTTTTCTAGTAGTGAATATTATGATACTTATCTAAAAAACTAATGATTTTCTTATAATCTAGCTATTTCATGAGAATAAATGTTTCCACTTAATTTTACTCCCTTGATGTACTCATGATTCCAAAAGAATGTTTTTAAAGAAAACCGACTTTATTTCTCTCTTTGGTTGAAAACTCTTTTTTCTTCCATATCCATGTTTTCTAAAAATGTTTTAGAAAATGTTTTGATGTTCCTATGTGATTATTTAAAGTCATTTTACCATATTTTTAATTTTTTTTAAAAAATTAAAATGAATATTTATTTCATTTTCAAAATAAGGCCTGATTGGATTTGACTGAAAATGTAAAAAGAATATTTGTTTTAATGTGTACGCTATTCCTTCCATCATGATCACTTAATGGTTTAAATATTTATTTATAAATTTAAAAGGTTATTTTAAAATAAAATTATTTTTAAAATATTTTATGTTTTAAAAAAATATTTTTAGAAGTGGAAAATACATTTTCCTCAATAAATGTTTTAAATGATTTCTAAATATTCCATTATAAGTTTTCAAGTTTATTTTTAAATAAAGGGATTTTTTAAATTTTTTATGAATTTTTATTTTGAAATTTTTTATTTTCAAATAAATGTTAGTTTTTTTAATAAATGTTCCAATTGATTTTTCTTTAAAAATAATTTTACATATAAGATGACATCCTTTGATGTAACTTATGATTTTATGGGGATATGATCTATGGATACAATTTATTCTTTGTCTGAATGGTTTATATTTACGATGAAAAGATATTTATTAAACTCATTCCTCTTTCCATGGGTTATGTTATAATGATGTGATGAAATGATTATGAAACCTATTTCTTTTATATGAGTTTTGATATAATGAAATGTATTATAATACCTAGTTCCATTCATGGGTTCTAATATAATGAATGTTTTATTATCTAGTGGAAACAGAAGTGTAGACGCCAGAAAAGTCCGTTGTTCCCAAACAAAGCTCCGGATGCGGAAAGCGAGGTCATATTTTGAGTCGGAAGCATGTTTCGGAGGGCCCGGAGGCCTTGCGCGGAATTTTGGAGACCCGCGCGCAAAGTTGATGAGCCGCGCGCAAACCTCCCGGGATGCGCGCAATGCGCCGGGCCGGCGCGCAATTTTGCGCGCCAGTGGCCCGCGCGACTCCCTTGCGCGTCGGGCCCGGTTCCGCGCCCGCGACGAGAATTCGACGCCCGCGAACCGGATTCCGCGCTCGGGGTTGCCTATAAATATAAGGCGACCCCCGACATTTTGGAGGTGGCCGGAATCCGAAGCGTCGCTCGTTCGCGCAATCCAACCCCCTCCGCGCACAATGCCGATCTTCAGGTAACCTCTTTTCTTTCGCGCAAGAAAGCCTCGGGGTTCGCCTTCGCGCGCAATCCCTTTGGCTCCTTTCCTTTGAATAACCCTTCACTCAAAGGCGTTTGCGCGCAAAAGAAGCCTCTTGCGCACAATTACCCCCCCCCCCCCCGGGTGCGCGCAATCCAGCCCGATTGCGCGCACCCCCCATTTTCAAAGTGGCCATTCATTAAAGAACGAGTCGTTGCCCCCGCGCGCTATCCGAAGCCCGGTGCGCGCAATCTCGATCATCCGCGCGCAAAGTGCTGGCTGATTATCCACTAAATGAGGCTAATATTCATTGTTAATATACATAATTTTCATGTTCTTTATTATTCATAAACACCATTTTAGTGCATTTTACACTTTGAATATCATTTCACATTATGATTGTAATACCTTCTTAAAATGCACTATTATGTGGTACATTTTTGAACATCATTAAAAGTACCAAATGATTCATCTGATTATACATATTTTAATTTGATAATTGATCTACACTCCAATATGAACATGTTTCATTCAGGGATCAATGGAGAATTCATGGAGGATGATGGAGATATTTGGCAATGAAAGGACGCAATTCTGGAGAAGGCAGATTGGACACCATCCCACTGATTAGACTTTGGGGCCCAACATACAGGCCCAATTGATCCCAAATTTCGTTGGATTCTAGAAGACATGTAGAGGAACAAATAACTCTTCATGAGTTAATGCTAATTCGGCCTCCATGGTGGTCATTTAGGCGGCCCAATTTAGAAATACAATTCTGGGCCAGATTCTGAGGCCCAGAAAAACAGCCCACTAATTTGATCATATCTCGGAATTAGAAACTCCAAATGGGCCCAAATTTTACAGGAGGTTAGAAGACATACGGAGCTCCATTTTCTTCTTCTATGTCCCACTCTGATTCGTCCTTCTAAAAGGTCTTCCAGACGCGTCTGTTCGGTGGATGAAAACTGGATGCCACCTCGGGTCAAACATGGAAAAGTCCAAATTCCACAAGCTTTCCACCACCTATAGCCTACCCAAATTAATTAAGATGCTTTGTACTGTTTGTGGCTCGACCCAAGGCTCCCAAAATTCCTATTTAAGGCAGTGGTTGTTAAGGAGTTGAGGATCTTGGATGCTTTGTTCAATTGTAATGTTATGCTGCATTTTTGTTGCCTCAATTTTGTCTTTCACATGTAAGTTGTTCAATTCACTTTAGTTTCTTAATAAAAGTTCTTCTTCTACTCTTATTCTATTGTTCTTAATATCACTTTGATACCATTGGATCAAGGTGTGAATTTATTCACACCAACCCTTGTGAAATTATTCACACAACGGTGGAGTGATCATTTTATTTTTGTTGTTTTCTTTACTTCTCCATTTCCTCCCTCATGAGTCTACTTTCCGCTTCCATTGAAACCATGGGATCAATGGAGGGCTAAACCACTTATGGGTTGATCCAAGGGAGTAGCAAGGGTCTGTATTGGATGTTATTTATCACCTAATTAATGTATAATCACTTCTTTAATTGGGATTTTTATTTGATGATTTTTAAACTTCATCGTCCTTGTTGAATTTAAGGCCACACACATCAAGTACTAATACGATCCTTTACCTTGAAGTGCTCAAAACTTTGATCCTTCAAGTGTATAGGTGATTAGTATTAGAGGGTGTAGGCATTAAACTAGTAAGTGATGATGTTGTTTTATCTCCTTAAATGAACACATCTCAAATTTAAGAAATTGAAATCATTAAAAAGAAAATACGTCCAATCCACCCTGAGCGATAACCTAGGATCAACTCATTCTTTTAAATTGAATTCACTTAAATCTGTTAGATATATTTAAAACCCATCCAAAATCAATCCAAGTTGGCCACTTCATAGCCAAAAATCCATCCCTTAGGTTGTGTATCTTAGGTATCTTCTTAGGTCTCTGTGGAATCGACAACCCAAGCTACACTACAAGGACCGTTCTACCCTTCTTCTCTTGGGTAAATTTGGGCGTGAACCAAATTTTGGAGCCGTTGCCGGGGACCAAGTAAGTACCTTAGATCCAAAAAAAAAACCTTCTTTCCTCACCTCCATTCTTCTATTCTCACCCAAGATCTCTTATCTTGTCCCTTTCTCGTTTTTTTTGGCGCATGTCCGCTTACACCCGCGATTTCTCAAACAGACTAGTTAGGGTGGAAAGTCCTAGGATAGGGGAGTCAAGTGCACCTAAGGGATTGTTTAAATCAGATTCAAATATTCTTGAAACCCCAAAGTCAGAACTTGAAACAAGTCCAATGGAGGGTCATCCACAAAATCAAATTGTAAACCCTGGGGGGAATCAAATGGGAAACCAAAACCAAGAAGCTCCAAACCTAGGGAATGTAGTTGATCAAACCATGAACGACTACCTCACTCCAGCTTGGACCAATGCCCCCTCATGCATTAGACACAATTCCATAGGAGACACCAACTACATATTCAAACCCCATGTCCTAAACCACCTTCCAACTTTTCATGGGATGGAGTCAGAAATGCCATACCTTCATGTCAAAGAGTTCAATGACATTGTTGAAACCATGTGTCCCCCACATCAACTAGAATCCGCTAAGATGAGGCTATTTCCTTTTTCATTAAAGGATCGAGCTAAAAATTGGATAAACAACTTGAGACCTGCATCAATCCACTCTTGGGACCAACTGCAAAGAGAATTCTACAAAAAATACTTCCCTCATCACAAAACAATCGCACTTAAAAAGAGCTTCCAAAACTTTTTTGAAAAAGAGGGAGAGTCATTCTATGAAACATGGGAGAGGTTCAAAGACACCCTAAACATGGTTCCACACCATGGGTTTTCCATACCTGAACAAGTGAGAATTTTCTATGAAGGGTTGGGTCCGGGGAACAGACAGTTCATTGACATGATGTGTAATGGAACCTTTAAAAACAAGGCCCCAAATGATGCTTACGAGTATCTCGAAAGTCTGGCTGAACAAAACCAAGCTTGGGGAACTTCACCTTATTCTGAAAAGCCACAAAGAACTACAGGAATTCATACACTTAGAGAAGAGGAAAGCCTTAGAGCTAAACTCGCAGCACTCTCTAGGAAGGTTGAAGAGATAGACCTTAGGAAAGTCCATGAAATCCAAAATGTAGACCTTGTTTGCACAATTTGTGACAAACATGACCATAAAACAGACAACTGCCCAACCATTCCATCCATCAAGGATGTTCTTCTAGGAGGACCCCCAGCGGAAGTCAATGCCCTAAACTTTCAAAAGCCTCAATACCAAAACACCTTCAATCCAAGGTACAATGACCACCCAGGATTTCGATGGAAGGATAACCAACAACATAGCCAACCACAAGGGCAAAATCCTTACCCTCAACAGAACTACCAAACCCATAACCAGTTCCAAACCCAACCTATCCAATACCAACAGCCACCGGTCCATTTTCAACAAACCATCCCACCTCCAAAATATCCCCCTGGGATAAACCAACCTACTCAAGCACCAACCCAAACTGTTCCACAAAGCCTACTAGAACAACTATGCAAACAAATGGAGAGGATGAAATCAGAAGTCTCTTCCCTAAAATAATAACTTCAAACCATAAAAATAGGAAAGGCACCCATGCCTACTCAGGCGGTGCCATCCTCAACTTCAAGGGGAGAGTCAAGTTGTGCTCAAACAAATCATGAACAACTAAAGGCTGTGACTGTTTTAAGAAGTGGGAAATCAATTGAGAAACCTGAACAACTAATTCAGAACCCACCTGAAGATTCAAACTTGGATGAAAATTTAAATGAACCACAAGATCAAACTGAGGAAACTGATAACAATGTGAAAGAAACAACTCTTCAACAAACAACCCCACAACCTGCACCATTTCCTCAACGCATGAGGGGGAAATCCAAGCCTGAACTGAGTGAAAAATTGAGGGAAATCTTCTCACAAGTCAAGTTGAACATTCCTCTTCTCGATGCAATCCAAACCATACCTTCCTACTCAAAGTACCTTAAGGACTTGTGCACTTTTAAAAGAAAATTTTCACATAAAAACCAAGTCCTTTTGGTTGCTAATGTGAGTACCACCATTCAAGGGACCATTCCTCCTAAGTTGAAAGACCCAGGTTGCCCTTACATCAATGTTGAACTAGGAGAAAGCAAAGTTGTCAAGGCCTTGTGTGACCTAGGTGCTAGTGTCAATCTCATCCCATATGTTGTGTACTGCCAGTTAGGCCTAGAAGAGCTCCAACCCACATCTGTCACACTTCAGCTTGTTGATCGTAGCATTAGGGTTCCCAAGGGGATTTTAAAGGATGTTCTGGTAAAGGTTGAAAACTTCATCTACCCTGCTGATTTCATTGTACTTGACAACCATCCAAATTTAGGAAATAAGGAACAAACCCCAATCATCCTTGGTCGTCCTTTCCTTGCAACAATCAACTCTATTATCCGAGTCCGAAATGGGAACATGACTATCACCTTTGGGAACATGAGTCTAGACTTGAACATCTATAATGCAAGCTCACAAATAGGGGATGACGAGGATATTCATGAAGTAAACATGATAGGAAGCATTGATAATGAATCCATGGAACATCAAGGAATATTTGATGAATGTTTAAGTCAGAATGAGATTGATTTCCTTTGTTCACATGAAGGAAGTTTATCTCCTTGGCTCGACTCATTTTCAAATTGCTCCTATAATGATGTCTTAGGACCAACAATCAGTGAAACCTTTCAGGAAAACACATTCATGGAGACAACTCAAACTCCCTTCCCTAACCCAGGTCCATACAATCTTGTGGCTGAAACTTCTACACATGGGGAATCAATTCAATCTGAAAATCTAGGAAACAAATTTGATCTTGATCCAATGCCCCAATATTCTGCTGAAATTCTGAACCAACCAGATCTTGAATTGAAGGAACTTCCTACTTCCCTCAAGTATTCCTTCCTAGGGGAAAATCAAACACATCCTATAGTCATATCTTCTTCTCTTGAAGCCAATCGGGAGGGGATGCTTCTAGATGTCCTTAGGAAACACAAGAAAGCCATTGGTTGGACCCTGTCTGATATTCCTGGGATTAGCCCACTTATTGAAACTCATAGGATTACTCTTGAATCTGAATCCAAACCATGTCGTCAACCTCAGAGGAGACTCAATACAAATCTTATGGATGTGGTAAGGAAAGAACTTCTTAAGTTGTTGAAAGCTGGTATCATCTACCCCATAGCTGAGAGTGAGTGGGTAAGCCCAATTCAAGTTGTCCCAAAGAAAGCTGGAATCACTGTGATCACTAATAAGAATGGGGAAGTTCTTCCAACTAGGGTGAGTAGTGGCTGGAGAGTCTGTATTGACTATAGGAAGCTCAACTCTTGTACCAAGAAGGACCATTTTCCCTTGCCCTTTATTGATCAAGTCCTCGAGCGAGTGGCGGGTCATCAATTCTATTGCTTCCTAGATGGGTACTCAGGTTACAATCAAATTGAGGTCTCCCTAGAGGATCAAGGGAAGACTACATTCACATGTCCTTTCGGTACCTTTGCCTTCAAACGCATGCCCTTCGGGTTATGCAATGCCCCTGGAACCTTCCAGCGGTGCATGATGGGAATCTTCTCAGATATGGTAGGGGATTTTCTAGAGGTCTTCATGGATGACTTCTCTGTCTTTGGGGATACATTTGAGGGATGTCTTAGGAATGTGGAGAGAGTTTTGTCAAGATGTGAAGAAAAGAATCTGGTCCTAAACTGGGAAAAATGCCATTTCATGGTAAAACAGGGGTTAGTCCTTGGCCATATAGTCTCGGGTAGGGGAATTGAAGTTGATAAAGCAAAGTTTGACATCATTCGTCACCTTCCATCACCCAGAACTGTTAAGGAAGTGAGGTCCTTCTTAGGACATGCTGGTTTCTATAGAAGATTCATTAAGGACTTTAGTTCAATCTCTCGCCCTCTTTGTGCTCTCCTAGTAAAGGATGCTCCATTTGTTTGGAAGAAAGCTGTGAGGGTTCATTTTCAACCCTTAAATCTGCTCTCACCTCTCCTCCCATTATGAAATTTCCAAACTGGGACCTTCCTTTCGAACTCATGTGTGATGCCAGTGACTTTGCTGTAGGAGATGTGTTAGGACAACGGTGTGATAAAACTCCATATGTCATTTCTTATGCAAGCAAATCCTTAAATGATGCCCAAATCAATTACACCACCACTGAAAAGGAGTTACTTGCTGTTGTGTTTGCCTTAGAGAAATTCAGGTCCTACCTCTTAGGATCACCCATCATTGTATTCACCGACCATTCAGCTCTAAAATATCTCTTCCAAAAACAAGATGCAAAGGCTAGATTGATTAGGTGGGTCCTTCTTCTTCAAGAGTTTGATTTAACCATTAAGGATAAAAAAAGTGTCGAGAATGTTGTAGCTGATCACCTCTCTAGGTTGGAATTCAAGGACAAATCACATCACCTTTCTGTGTCTGATTCATTTCCCGATGAGAACCTCTATTCTGTGAGTGATTGCCCTTGGTATGCTGACATAGCCAACTTCTTAGTTTCAGGGGTCATTCCAAAATTCTTAGGGACCCAAGCTAGAAGAAAATTTCTTTCTGATGTCAAGCATTATGTGTTTGATGATCCATACCTATATAAGTTCTGTCCTGACTAAGTTATTAGGAGGTGTGTGCCAGAATCCGAACAAGAGTCCATCCTAATGTTCTGTCATAGTGAGGCTTATGGAGGTCACTTTTCCTCTAAGAAAACTTCTTCCAAGGTTCTTCAATGTGGTCTCTTTTGGCCCACCCTCTCAAGGGACTCCTACACATTTTTTCAAAGCTGTCCTAGGTGTCAACAAGTAGGGTCCATCACAAAAAGGAATCAAATGCCTCTCACTCCAATATTATTGGTTGAAATCTTTGACTGTTGGGGAATTGATTTCATGGGTCCCTTCCCAAACTCTAGGGGATATCTTTACATTCTCTTGGCTGTCGATTATGTCTCAAAATGGGTTGAGTCCATTCCTACAAAATCCAATGACCATCAAACTGTGATTAGATTCCTTAAAGAAAACATCTTCTCTAGATTTGGGATTCCTAGGGCTATCATTAGTGATCGTGGAACTCATTTCTGCAATCGCCCATTCTCATCGCTCATGGAGAAGTATGGAATTTCTCACAAAGTGTCCACCGCTTACCACCCACAAACCAATGGTCAAGCTGAGTTAGCCAATCGAGAAATCAAACAAATTCTTGAGAAAACTGTTAATCCATCTAGGAAAGATTGGTCGAGAAAACTCTTAGATGCTCTTTGGGCATATCGAACAGCATTTAAAACTATCCTAGGAATGTCCCCATATAGGTTGGTTTATGGTAAAGCATGCCATTTTCCAGTGGAGATTGAGCATAAGGCCTTTTGGGCAATCAAAAAAATGAACTTTGACATTTCTTTGGCCGGAATAAAGAGGAAATTGGATCTAAACGAGCTTGAGGAACTTAGGATGGAGGCTTATGAAAATTCAAGGATCAATAAAGCTAGAGTTCAAGACTACCAGTCTAGGAATCTTAAAACTAAACACATTGAACCAGGGAAACCTGTGCTTTTGTATAGTTCTAAACTTCATTTGCACCCGGGAAAGTTGAGGTCTAGATGGTCCGGTCCATACATAGTGCATAAGGTGTACCCCCATGGGGCTGTTGAAATTCAAGATCCCACCAATGGTCAAATATTTAAAGTTAATGGTCATAGAGTCAAACCATTCATAGAACCATTCCAAAAACATGAAGTTGATGAAGACCTGAGTGAACCTACCTTTGATGAAAAAACAACAACAATTAATCAATAATGGGTTTAAGTCGAGCTAACGACGTTAAACAAAGCGCTGCACGGGAGGCAACCCGTGGTTTTTATGTTTCTAATCTTTCTGAATCATCTTTATTTTTCAAATAAGATTACTTAATCATTTTTATATTTGAAAATAAAAAAAATAGACTTTTGACCTGTTCTTCTATTATGAGTATGGATGGGTACGAAAGAGGAGCACCATATTCATCCGTGTCACGTGGTGTGATCCTTGAGTAATACCTTACCCAGAAATTTAAAAAGAAGACAATGTATCATCAGTTTATTTTGTTTTTATTATTCAATAGGTTAAAAAAATAATAATAATACAAAAATAATAATACAAAAAAAAAGTCCACGCCATAGGCCGTGGGGCAAACCCCGTCACAACCGACGAAGCCGCGGGGACTCGAACCCGGGACCGAAGGGAGACAGGGGCGCGCACTTACCACTGACCTGCGGCTTCTTGTGCTACCTTATTCTATAATTTTTATATATATTCTTATATTTTACTTCCTTTATTATATAAATATATATATATATATATATTGTTTGTTTTTGTTTGTTTTGTTTGTTTGTTTTTTCTTCCTTTTCCACTAGGGAACTTTGCAAGCGACATGGATATCAAAGGAATAAATTCGAGCGGCAAGACCTTCAAACTTCAACCACCAGGTGACTTCATTCCATAATCCCCATTTTCAATTTCCTTTTTAAATTTTTATTCCCTGCCTCTACTCCTAATTTTTCATTTCTTCAAACACTGGGGACAATGTTGTTTTAAGTTGGGGGGGAGATAAAATAAAAAAAATGCTTTTGTGTCAAAAACAAACATTGAATGATTTGAAAAAAAAAGTAAATGGAAGGAAAAATTCCTTTAACTTTGAACATGGTAATACACATTGCACACTTTGAAACTGAATATCAAATAATTTAGCATGCCCTGATTCTGATTTTAATCCTTGTATAATTTCATGAGCATAGATTTTGGAAAGTGTGGCTGTCCAATGTGATATTTCATCATTTATATTTTCATCCAAATAAAAAAAATTCCACAATGCACGTCCTATAGACTGTGGGGTACTAATTTGAATTTTTGGGGTCCCATAATAAATAGCATAGGATGGTTTTATTTTTATGAATAATATGAGTATTCAAAAAAAAAATTTTAAAAAAAAAATTTAAAAATAAAAAAATAAAAAAATAAAAATTTGCGTGTAGAGAAATGGATTGATAAAATGCGAGGCTTTCGGCACTTGGGGATCGTGACTCCAGAGTTTTCTAGCCCTGAGTTTTTCAATCTATCTCTATTTATGGTAATATGACTTTGTTTTTGATTAAGTTAACTCGAGACGATGCCCGAGTATGTGGGTTTCACTTGGTGCCCTAAGGCCTTTGAGTCTGGGAGTCATCGGCAAAGTCTTGCTACATGAGTTAATTTGATTAATTGCAATCTCAATTACTATAGCAATATTGCAAAAAAAAATCAAAAAAAAATAGGGATGAAGAATGCTCATATTAGGATTAAATGTGATTCCACCTAGCGCTTCCATGATTTCCCCCTTGAATGAAAATGAACCCCCATATCTATTGTGATTCACAACACATCATTACACCTAATTGAGTTGGATGAAGTATGATGATGGATTTGATCAAAGGAATGGGCTTGGGATTGGGATCTGCTTATGAAACTATCTCGTATTAAAATATTTTGATGGGTTTCATGATTGTTTGGTATAAGGTTTTTTGGTGATCATTGTGTATTAAAATGTTTTTGGAAAAGGGAATTCGAATTTCATTTTTGATGAGATATATTTTGCTCGGGACTAGAAAAACTCAAGTTGGGGGGTGTGATTAGCCACTAAATGAGGCTAATATTCATTGTTAATATACATAATTTTCATGTTCTTTATTATACATAAACACCATTTTAGTGCATTTTACACTTTGAATATCATTTCACATTATGATTGTAATACCTTCTTAAAATGCACTATTATGTGGTACATTTTTGAACATCATTAAAAGTACCAAATGATTCATCTGATTATACATATTTTAATTTGATAATTGATCTACACTCCAATATTAACATGTTTCATTCAGGGATCAATGGAGAATTCATGGAGGATGGTGGAGATATTTGGCAATGAAAGGAAGCAATTCTGGAGAAGGCAGATTGGACACCAGCCCACTGATTAGACTTTGGGGCCCAACATACAGGCCCAGTTGATCCAAAATTTCGTGGGATTCTAGAAGACATGTAGAGTAACAAATAACTCTTCATGAGTTAATGCTAATTCGGCCTCCATGGTGGTCATTTAGGCGGCCCAAGTTAGAGATACAATTCTGGGCCAGATTCTGCGGCCCAGAAAAACAGCCCACTAATTTGATCATATCTCAGAATTAACAACTCCAAATGGGCCCAAATTTTACAGGCGGTTAGAAGACATCCAGAGCTCCATTTTCTTCTTCTATGTACCACTCTGATTCGGCCTTGTAGAAGGTCTTCCAGACGAGTCTGTTCGGTGGATGAAAACTGGCTGCCACCTCGGGTCAAACATGGAAAAGTCCAAATTCCACAAGCTTTCCACCACCTATAGCCTACCCAAATTAATTAAGATGCTTTGTACTGTTGGTGGATCGACCCAAGGCTCCCAAAATGCCTATTTAAGGCAGTGGTGGTGAAGGAGTTGAGGATCTTGGATGCTTTGTTCAATTGTAATGTTATGCTGCATTTTTGTTGCCTCAATTTTGTCTTTCACATGTAAGTTGTTCAATTCACTTTAGTTTCTTAATAAAAGTTCTTATTCTACTCTTATTCTGTTGTTCTTAATATCACTTTGATACCGTTGGATCAAGGTGTGAATTTATTCACACCAACCCTTGTGAAATTATTCACACAACGGTGGAGTGGTCATTTTATTTTTGTTGTTTTCTTTACTTCTCCATTTCCTCCCTCATGAGTCTACTTTCCGCTTCCATTGAAACCATGGGATCAATGGAGGGCTAACCCACTTATGGGTTGATCCAAGGGAGTATCAAGGGGCTGTATTGGATGTTATTTATCACCTAATTAATGTATAATCACTTCTTTAATTGGGATTTTTATTTGATGATTTTTAAACTTCATCGTCCTTGTTGAATTTAAGGCCACACACATCAAGTACTAATACGATCCTTTACCTTGAAGTGCTCAAAACTTTGATCCTTCAAGTGTATAGGTGATTATTATTAGAGGGTGTAGGCATTAAACCAGTAAGTGATGATGTTGTTTTATCTCCTTAAATGAACACATCTCAAATTTAAGAAATTGAAATCATTAAAAAGAAAATACATCCAATCCACCCTGAGCGATAACCTAGGATCAACTCATTCTTTTAAATTGAATTCACTTAAATCTGTTAGATATATTTAAAACCCATCCAAAATCAATCCAAGTTGGCCACTTCATAGCCAAAAATCCATCCCTTAGGTTGTGTATCTTAGGTATCTTCTTAGGTCTCTGTGGAATCAACAACCCAAGATACACTACAAGGACCGTTCTACCCTTCTTCTCTTGGGTAAATTTGGGCGTGAACCACTGGCCCAATTGCGCGCCAGCCCGTCCATTTGCGCGCCGACCCGCGGTATTGCGCGCCAAGCTCCTCTTTTGCGCGCAATCCGCTGGAGTCGTCCCCTTTGACCCCCTGAGGGTACCCGCCTGCATGGCGCCCGATGACCCTCATCCCAGGTGCCCGCATCTTGCGTTGTCTTCCCGTGCGGCCCTACAGGCTCGCGCAAAGTGACACGGGCCTATCGGCGGTTTCAACGTCCTGCACGACGTTAAACTGCACTTCGTCCCAGCTACAAGACGTTAAACTGTACGCTATTCGTCCTGCACGACGTTAAACTGTAATTCGTCCTGCATGACGCTAAACTGCACCACGTCCTGCACGACGTTAAACTACATACGTCCAAGCTGCATGACGTTAAACTGCCTATCCCCCATCGTCCGCGCTGCAAGACGTTAAACTGCCAAGCTTCTTCGTCCTCAACACACGACGTTAAACTGTACTTCGTCTGGCAAGACGTTAAACCATTCGCTTCATCCTCAACACACGACGTTACACTGTACTTCGTCCGGCAAGACGTTAAACCGTCCGCTTCGTCCTCAACACACGACGTTAAACTGTACTTCGTCCGGCAAGACGTTAAACCGTCCGCATCACCCGATCTCGTGCCCCACACGCAGGGTCCTCCCGGTTTGGATGTGGCCCCCACCCGCTCGTCTCTGTAGGGATGTCGGGATTGGAATGGCCTTCACCCACGGGGGTAGAGTGTTACAAACAGAACGAACTACGTGGACTTTGATCCCTGTCTTCTAAACCAGGTACGTAGGAAGCCTCTCCGAGGTTCAAGCCCACCACCTGGTCGTCCCGGTCGTATTTACGTCGATTCGTCCATCAGTGGACCCCTCCCGGGTTCACACTTGCGTCGATTCACCTATGAATCCGCTCTTGTGGGGGACTGCACATGTGTATCTCCATTGTGCTTCCCCACTGCCTTTTTCTTGCCAACGTCCAGCATGACGTGAAACTGTGATCCACCCGGCCGTTCCATCCCCCTCTGTGCGAGGTGGTTCGGTTCAATCCTCCATCCGGCGGCCTCGATCTCTTCGTGAGTCAGCTTGCCAACGTCCAACATGACGTGAAACTGTGATCCACCCGGCCGTTCCATCCCCCTCTGTGCGAGGTGGTTCGGTTCAATCCTCCGCCCGACGGCCTCAACCTCTTCGTGAGTCGGCTTGCCGACGTCCAACATGACGTTAAACTGCATATCCGAACTACGCTGACTTTGATCCGCGCTAACGCGCGGTACGTAGGAAGCCCCTACTGGGTCCAAGCTCTTCACTCCATCATCCACCCTGATCCTTACCTGGGCCACCACATCCCGGTGGGGTCATGCCATTTCATTCCACTCCACTTCACTCGGGAAGCTGCCCATGTGCTGGCCCCAGCGTCGGAGGTTCCCCGCAAGGGGTTCTGTCATCTGATCCACTCCTCGTGTTGATCAGTCTGATGCCGTCCCCGCTGGACGTTAAACTCGCGGCATACCCCGTGTTAAACATGGGAAGCTGAGGAAAACCTCAGGCAACACAGTTCCCCGCACCCAGCGCAGGATGCCTCAGGCCATCACGTCTTCGAGAAGCCCTATTATGGACGGCAAGCAGACATGCAGAGTCGCAGTGTTAAGACGTGCCCCCAACACCCAGAGCCACCCGGTCTCCTCACCGCAGGTTGCTGCCCTGACCAGACCCCTTGGAGCGTCCGGGCGGAAGCAGCGTAATTAACCGGTGTCCATGAAGATATGGCGCCGGGAACGAGATTCACGAGCATGTCTTAAATCTATGAGGGAGACACGGATTAGGCGACGAGTTCCGGGGAGACGTCCACGGAAGGAGGAGCCGACATCCCATCATCCCGGTTTTGATCAAGGAGCAGACGCCCCTGAACAAGGGACGGATGCCGCCCGCCTTTGGAAAGCGGGACATCGGGGCTACAAGCCGCGCGCCCATCCCCTCGGGTCGATGGGTTCACGCGCGAACGCGCCCTGGAGGAACAGCGTCGGAATGGAAACCCGACGCACATCCGCACCAAAACAGAAAAATGGTGAACCCGACGTGAATCTCTTCTCCTCAATACGAAGACCGATGGCTTTCAGAGGTGTTGGAAGACCAGCATGCTGCTCGACCGAGCATTCAGCACCGGGGCCCGGAACTCGCCAGGGGCTGGGGAAGGGAAATCGGGCACTCCGTCTCACGACGTCGAGGGCCTGGGTTCCCCCCCATGGAAGGCGTCGTGGCACTAATGGTTGGTTGTCGATTCCTTTTCCTGTCAGTGTTAATGGGTTTTTCTCCCTGCTTTCAGAAATCAAGTCACCCAATCCAGTGCCCGATCGCCACCCGCCCACTGGCGCATCGGTAGGGGAAACACCGACACGGCTACTCCGCGCGGTCCCGCCCGTTCCACAGCCGTGCCAGCAGCCGCAGCTGCGGGGCAACCACGCCCTCTCTCCCCCTCGGAGGTCATCCAAAGAAGGGTGATCAACAACTTGGTGCGGAGATATGAGAAAGAGGGATTCATCCCCACCAGGGACATGGCTCGCCTAGACCTCGAGGGAGCTGCACCTCGCCACCAACGCCGCCCCCGAGGGCCGCGCAGGGAGGCACCGCTGCCTACCTCGACGTCTAACCGCTTTGGGAGTTTATCCCCGGAGCGCTCCGACAACTCCTTCCCCTATGCGGATGAGGTGGAAGATGCCCGGGACCACCCTATCCAGGATTCGCTCCAGGGATCCGCGATGAGGGCTCCTGTCAGGCCACGGCGACATCGCCGCCAGGCCTCTCAAGTCGAGGAACAGGCTCTCCACCTGCCCGCGCCGCTCATCCCGACTCGTCTGTCTCGACGCCAACGTCGGGCACGAGCGGAAGAGGATGCCCACCTTGGGGCCCTAGCAACAGCGGCTGCGTTGGCTCAAGCCAATGCTGGCCGTAGTCACCAGGCCCCTGCGCATCCTGAGCAGGGGCACTTCTATGCCCGACCTGGATCGAGGCCCCGACCGCCCCAAAGGCAGGTTGGGTTGACTCTCCCGGTCGCTGGTACAGGCGATAGCCACCACGGACCACCTTGCGGTAGCGCTATTCGCCAACAGGGGCTACTCCGTGTGGCTGATCCAAGAGGCATGGGTCATCCCACCTTCCGATCTCGGCCCGGAGGCCCGCCCGGAATCATCTCTTCCCGCGTCCCCTTTGATATCTGTCCCGGTGCTCCTCGCACCTTGGTTTTCAGTCCTCTTGGCCCCAATACCAGTGCGGCCGGAGGACGCCAGGATAGATATCAGCCATGCCCCGAAGAACCACCCAGGGGCAGGAGGGCGAGGCGTCGACGCCGAGGGAAGAATGTTACGGAATTCCGGACAGAGATCCGACCGGTTCGTTTCTCTGATACAGAGGCGGAATATGATTCGGCGACGGAGCCCTCCCCCCGATCCCGCCAGTTAGGGGCAGGGGTAGGAATGCGGCACGTCATCCTCGTACTTCCCGAGAGCGAGATCGATACGATTCCCGCTTCTCTCCGAAGGTATATCCGGAGTAGTGAGGGCCTGGTAGACCCCCAAGGATCAAGCTTGCGGTTGGTACCGGCCCCTCCGGAAGCACCTTCTGCCTCGATCGGAGAAGCCGGACACTTTTTCTAGGGACCGACGGTCGAACCACGATCTAGTGCACCCTCGGCGAGCACCGACACTACGGCAGGATGTTCGCTCGCCGGCCCGTCCTATCGTGATGTGGTAGCCGGGGCACCGCCACCTTCAGGGGGCGGCTCGGGATATGGAGTCCAATCGGCCTGCTCGCCGTATTCACCGCCGGCCAGCCCGTCGGCCCGGCGGCCCGCCTCGGCACCACTGCCGGTTCCCCGTCCATTCCCAGTCGTTGAAGAGGACCAAGGAGACCTGGGTCTCGAGTTTGAGTCGTGGAGCTTCTGGACCGTCCTTGCAGAGGACCACTTCCCCGAGAAGTTTTGGCCAGTCGCAGGACCGGACTTTGATGCACCCGAATCGCTCACCCCGGATGAGTTCGAATGCTTCCGCCGAACTCTCCGGGAGACTCACTCCCGTCTTCACCGCCTACAAATGCCATATCCCGGGAGTCAAGTGCACCTGGAGGATATTGGTGAGCAGTGCCGTCAAATTGACCTGGCCACGCTCCCCGCGGTTCGGCACCCCGGGTCATTTGAGCACCACGAGGCCCTCCAACAACGATGTGTTGAGTGTTTTCAAGTACTCCGCAAGGTTATCGAGGAAGCCACTCCCCACGTGTATATCCGTGGATGGGGGCAGTACGCTGCCCTACGCTTCAGTGCGATTCGCCGACAGCCCGATTCACTGGGTGGCCCTGAGGGTATATCCCCAGGGACGGAAACGGTCAATATGGCTGACCTGTCGGGAGAGGGGAACGACTTGGAACTTCTCGACGGGGGCTCTTCCCCCGAAGACAAGCCATCGTTGGATCCATCGGTGAGAGTTACTCGTCATCAGAGGAACCTCCTGGGACTCCCCGCACCCACTGAAGCACTGACGTTGAGCCGAAACGTCAGTAAAGGTAAAGAGCACGGCGAGGCTATAAAGCCCGCCGACCCATCTGCCTCCACGCAGAGGGCGGACGAGGATCCCGAGAAGGCTACGCTACGTCAACAGCTCGCCGAGCAGAAGAAGCTGGTTGACCAGCTCCTCGCCGAGCGCGCTGCAGAACGGCGGCCTGACTACGGTGATCCTAGGCCAGGACAGCAGGGACAGGAACAACCACCCCTCGATGAGGCTCTCCCGGGAAACCGTGATTATGCCGTGTTCGCCGACAGGAGAGAGGCCATCGCCTATGGCAAGAGGGCACGGTATGTTTCACCACACCCTCCCGAGCGGCGTGACTACCTGAGAGACCCCGCTCGGATTCCTCCCGCTGCCCCAAGGGTCGCTCCGCCCGCCATCCCACGAGCTGCCGAGTTCGACGACCCGGTCAATGACCCGATTGAAGAGCCATGTAATGCGCTCGTGGTTAGAGATCCTCGCCAGGACTGGAACCCATGTCCGGACGATCCGATGGTGGCACTCATCGCCCGCTTGGAAGCCTTGGAGACTCGGCAAGTGGCGATCCCACCGGACGGCAAGCCATACCCAGCATGGGTGGATGACATGTCGGCGCCTCCGGGATTCGGGAATCCCACTTTCGCCCCCTTCAACGGGACTGGAGATCCGCCACAGCATTTGGCCCATTTTAACTCGAGGTGCGGGCCTATGTTGGGGACTCCGGCGCAGCAAGAGGCCGCTAAGCTTCACTGCTTTGTCCAGACACTGGAAGGGCCAGCATTTGTCTGGTACAACCAGCTCCCCGTCGGGTCGATAACTAGCTGGGAGGACCTTCGTAGACAATTCCTCTACCAGTTCAGTTCCACGACCCGGAAGACGAGTATCGCAGACCTCTTCAAGTGCAAGCAGAGGCCTGACGAGCGAGTCGCGGACTTCGTCGCCCGATGGAAGGGTCTCACGTATTCCCTTGACATGCCATTGACTCAGGAGCAGTTGCTGACAATGTGCGTCGGGAACATCAAGACCGAGCTGGTCCCTTCCTTGATCACTCAGAATTACCTCGGAGGGTTCAGGGACTTCTCAGACAAAGCTCAACGTCTTGAGGAAGCCCTGCAACAGGCCAGTCAGGCACACCCGCTGCCTCCTATGATTCCTGCATGGAGAGCCAGCAGGGCTGAGCCCGCTGCTGTTGCCCAGATAGAGGCTCCCAGGCCGTTGGAGCTGCTGCCGGTGAGGCCAGCTCCACAGCCTCACAGGAATCCGCCTCCATGGGCCCAGTTCCCGGCCCAGCAGCGGCAGCCCCAGAACCGGCCGGCCCCTCCGCGTAATGTACCGCTGCAACCCAGGCGAGATAATCAGGGTCCACCTTCTCGGCAGGCCCCTCTAGCCCCTCGTCAAGACCATGCTCCCAGGGGCCCGTGATACCTGACTTACTCATTTCACGAGGATCAGGTTCCCGGTTATTTCCGGAGCGCCCTGGAGCAGAGGATTGTGCGACTGCCTGAGTGTTGGAGGCTAGAGGAGGCACATCTCACGGATAACCCCCACTACTGCCCCTACCATCGGGCCCTGGGGCACACCATCCAGCGGTGCTATGTGTTTAAGGATTGGATCCAAGACCAGATTAAAAACAATGTAATCAGGTTGGGCCCAGCTCCAGCACAAGTGGCGGGCGTGTTCGTGGGATCAGACGACGATAGCGGCAATGAGGACGAATGGCAGCTGGTCTCCGACCGCGGGTCCCAGAAGTATAAAAACTGGATGGCCCGCAAGACGATCATTCACGCCCATGGAATCATCCGTGCGCCCTTGAATCAGCCTGAGCCCCCAGAATCTGCGGGTGCTGCTTCGGCATCGTCGTCCCAGCCTGCCTCTTCCAAGAAGAGCAAACGGCGGCGGCGCAGGAAGGAAGAGCGCGCCCCGCCAGTTCCACCACTATCTCGCACTCTCGGCGATTTCATGCCCTCGGAGATGGGGATCCCTCCTCGGATCCGCCCCGTGGTGAATGATTTGTCCGATGACAGTGCTGGGTACGCTTCGGTTAATACCGTCGAGCTGGTAAATCCCTTTTCGGTTCCCGACGTTGAAGAACACCAGGTGGACCTCCCTAGTGTCCCCGGTCGTCGCCACCGTCGGAGGAGCCGCAACAACAGGAGTCGCCGGGGCACAGTAGTTGGTACCTCCAGCCAGGCCGTGCACGCCACTGAGACTAGGCAGCAGGTTCAAAACCGAGCTCAACGTGTGCAGCCCCCCCATCCGGGGATGACAGATTCGCCTCCGCCACTGTTTGTGGTGTGGGACCAGGCAGAACCGCCTCAGCCGCGTCACGATCAGCTCTGCCCTGCCACGAGTCCATCCCGGCCTCCTGACCCCAGTACGATGACCATTTCCCGGGCTTCAACCAATGAACAGTGAGATGCGCCAAGCACCAGTCGACCGTTGGTCCAACCGGCGGGGCCCGTCATGCCTCCAACCGCAGAGCAATCTCCTGCAACCAGGGGCTCGCGCTTGGCCAAAAAGTATGATGTCCTGAAGCACTTGGCCGACATCCCAGCAAGACTCTCCATCCTTGAGGCTCTGTGCATGTCATCTGAGATGCGCGAGGCACTCGCTGAAGCCCTGAAGAGCCCCCTCCAGTTTGAGACAGAGGTTGCGGCTGCAGAGGCCTTTCACGCCGAAACGATTGAGGACGCCGAATGCCAGACAGTTATCTCGTTCTCTGGTAAGGATGAAGACCCTCCTATACAGGGGCACATTCGTCCGCTGTATGTTACCGGCCAGTTCAATGGACTTGAAGTCCGGTGCTGTCTTGTCGACACAGGGTCCGGGATTAACCTAATTCCCACTCAGACGCTCCGGAGATTGGGGTTGTCTGAGGATGACTTGATTCCCTCCGACCTCAGGATCCAGGGGTATGACCGCACCGAGCAAACTCTGGTCGGAAAGATACGCTTGAAGACCCAGTTCAGTGACTTGGTTGCCAACACCGAATTCATGGTGGTCTCTCAGGACACTGCGTATAACGCATTGATGGGCTGGCCATGACTCCACCTTCATGCGGCGGTTCCCTCGTCATACCACCAATGCCTCAAATACTCCCTTAATGGTCGAGTAGGCGTGCTTCAGGGAGATGCCTCTCCTTTTCCCTCATGTGAAGCCCGCTATCTGGGCGCGGACTATTACAAGAGCAAGGATAAGCAGATCCTGGCAGGCGAGGTCGAGCCTGTCGCTGTTGCAAGGGATCCCTGGGCAAGTTTGGATGATGCTTACGTCCTCCCGATCCATCGGTTGGACGTAGCCATGGTCTCGGCGGCCTGTGAGTCTCCTGATGAGATGACCGCGACCGCCCGTGCCAGTACCAGTGGCCCAGCAGGATCTGGTAGCCCCAATGCAGTTTCCAACGCAGTCTCTCCCGTGGAAGATCCCTCCCCGAGTGTAGAGGACGTGGAAGATGCACCCCCAGCCTTTGAGGAGGGCGTCTCCGCCACGGTCGATGAGTTAGTACAAGTGAACCTTGGAACCGAAGCAGATCCGAGACCCACATTGGTCAGTGCCGCCATGCCCTCTGAGGAGCGGCAGCAGTACGTGGACTTTCTCAGGCAGCATCGTGATGTGTTCGCTTGGGGCTATGACGAGATGCCGGGGCTAGATCCTCAGGTAGCCGTCCACCGCCTTGGTCTCCCGGCGAACCATCGTGGGTTCAAGCAGCCTCCCAGGAAGATGCACCCATTCCACGGTGCCATGGTTGAGGCCGAAGTTGACAAGCTTATCAAAGCCAACTTCGTGAGGGAAGTTCAGTACCCCAAATGGTTGGCCAACATTGTGCCGGTCCTGAAGAAGAACGGGCAGATCAGAGTCTGCATCGACTTCCGCGATCTCAACCGCCACTGTCCGAAGGATGATTTTCCCCTTCCAGTGACAGAGCTGTTGATTGACGCCACGGAAGGGTTCCAAGCCCTCTCCTTTATGGATGGATACTCCAGATACAACCAAATCCGGATGGCCCCTAAGGATGAGGAGTTCACTGCCTTCAGGGCCCCCCAAGGTACCTTTTGTTACCGGGTCATGCCCTTCGTCCTGAAGAATGCAGGTGCCACCTATCAACGGGCGATGCACCGCATATTTAAGCCAATCCTCGGCACACTGGTGGAATGCTACGTCGACGACTTGGTAGTCAAATCGCACCAGCGTCAGGACCATCTCAAAGATCTTGAGAAAGTGTTCGGCTTCCTCCGGTCTCGCTGCTTGAAGATGAACCCGTTGAAGTGTGCCTTCGGGGTCACCTCCGGAAAGTTCCTTGGATTTGTGGTAAGATACCGGGGTATTGAGATCAACCCAGAGAAGATCAGGGCGATTAGCCAGATGCCTCCCCCAGGTAACATCCGGGAACTGCAGGGGTTCCAAGGCCACTTAGCCTATATACGCCGATTCATCGCGAATCTGGCCGGCAAGTGTAAGCCCTTTTCTCGACTCATGAAGAAAGGTGCCACCTATGTATGGGATAAAGAGTGTCAGACCGCTTTCGAGGAAATCAAGCAGTACCTGCTTCAACCTCTGGTTCTGATGCCGCCTGTATTCGGGAAGCCGCTGGTCCTTTATGTGACCGCCCTGGAACGGTCCCTTGGTGCCCTTCTCGCCCAGAAAAACAAAGAGGGAACAGAGAATAGCCTCTATTACCTCAGTCGCATGCTCCTCGATGTGGAAGTTAGGTATTCCCCCATCGAGAAGAGCTGCCTGGCACTCGTATTTGCCGTACAGAAATTACGGCACTACTTGCAGCACCATGAGGTACAGTTGGTTTCTCGGGTAGACCCGTTGAAATATATCCTGAGCCGGCCTATGTTGACTGGCCGTCTAGTGCGGTGGGCTGTGATTCTCCAGCAGTTCGACATCAGGTATGTGTCTCAGAAGGCCATCAAAGGGCAAGCATTGGCAGACTTTCTGGCTGCTCACCCAACCTCCGCGGATCAGCCGCTGGATCTAGGCTTTCCTGATGAGGCCATTCTCTCGGTCGATCGAGCCGATCCATGCTGGCAGATGCACTTTGACGGTGCCTCCCGGAGCCCCACCGGTAGAAGACTTGATAATCCTAAGCTCAACAGAGTGGGCTTGGGTATCGTCTTCATTACCCCGGAGCAAGCTGTACTGCCATACTCTTTCCTGTTGTCAGAGGGCTGTACCAACAATGAGGCGGAATACCATGCCCTCATCACCGGCCTCGAGTTAGCTCTCGAGATCGATGTGCCCCATCTGTGTGTGAAAGGGGACTCCGAGATGGTCGTTAAGTAGATCAATGGCGACTATGTTGTCAGGAAGCCGGAACTTGTGCCATTGCTGGAGTGCACCCTCCTTCTGATGGCCCAGTTCCCTTCTCGGCCAGAAATTGTCCACATTCCCCGGTCGCAGAACGGTCGAGCAGATGCTTTGGCCAGCCTTGCTGCGTCACTTGCAGAGCCTGAACAGGATAACCTGACCGTCCGCGTGATGCACCGCAGGCTCATCGCTCCCGTTATCCCGGAGGGAGATCGCGGCCCGTCGGTAAGTAATCTCACCGCGGTTTCCCCCGTGCCCGGAGCCCCGTGTACCCCAGGTATGGCAGTCGAATCAGCCCCTGATTGGAGGGCTCCTTTGGTTGAGTACCTCCAACATGGCATTCTCCCGCCGGATCGGGCCGAGCGCGAGCGAGTTCGATGCCGCGCATCGCAGTTTGTCCTCCAGAGCAGTCCCAGCCTGGAGCAGATCCTCTATAGACGCGGATTTGATGGTGTTATCCTCTGTTTCCTTCAGGGAGTTGAGATCCCACGAGTCATGCGAGAGGTTCATGCTGGTTCATTCGGTGCCCATCAGACTGGGCCGAAGCTGTCCCACCAGATTCGGAGGTTGGGATACTTCTGGCCCTCCATGATCCATGACTGCATCGAGTATGCCAGGAGGTGCCATGCGTGCCAGGTTCATGCGAACTTTGTGCATCGGCCGCCGGAGCCTCTCCATACCACCAGGTATTCTTGGCCCTTTGCAGTCTGGTGGATGGACGTCGTGGGGCCTTACCCGCCGGTGACGGCTCGCCAGTGCCGGTTCATTCTGACCGCCACAGACTTCTTCTCCAAATGGGCAGAGGCGATTCCGCTTAGAGAGGTCAAATCCTGTTCGATCGCTGACTTCGTGACCTCCAACATCATTCATCGATTTGGGGTGCCTCACGCTATCCTCACGGATAACGGAGCCAATTTCCGAGCAGCTGAGTTGAAGAAGTTGTACGCCAAGTATAACATTCGCTCGAACCATACATCTCGCTATCATGCGCAGGCGAATGGACAGATCGAGGCGTTTAACAAAACCCTCTCTAACATTCTGCAAAAGATGGTTGGTTAGAACAAGAAGAGTTGGCCGGACAAGCTCCCCAACGCCCTCTGGGCTTATCGGACGACTACTCGCAATTCCACCCAGATGACCCCTTATTCCCTGGTGTATGGAGCTGAGGCCGTCCTGCCCATCGAGATCCAGTTACCATCCTTACGCACTGCGGTCTACGACCAGCAAGCGCCGGACAGAGCTGCGGAAGCCCGTCTAGTCGAGTTGGAAGCACTGGATGAGAATAGACTTCGCGCTTTGCACAACTTGGAGAGGCATCAAAGCAGAATGGCTCGAGCTTTCAATAAGAAGGTTCGCCTCCGCTCCTTCCTGCAGGGTGACCTGGTTTTAGCCTTGAGAGCACCGATGATCCCCGGCAGGAAGCCGCCCAAGTTGGAGCCCAAGTGGGAGGGACCTCTTGTCGTCCACAAAGTTTATCCCAATGGCGCGTACTCCCTAGCGACTATGGATGGTGAGCGTGTCACTCCTCCCACCAACGCTAGGTTTCTCAAGCGGTACTTTGCCTGAGTGTACTTCGTCCGCGCGGCAAGACGTTAAACTGCCAAGCATCTTCGTCCGCGCGGCAAGATGTTAAACTGCCAAGCATCTTCGTCCGCGCGGCAAGACGTTAAACTGCCAAGCATCTTCGTCCGCGCGGCAAGACGTTAAACTGCCAAGCATCTTCGTCCAAGCTACAAGACGTTAAATTGTTCAGCATTCGTCCAGCATGACGTTAAACTGTATCACGTCCAAGCTGCACGATGTTAAACTGCCCAACATATCGTCCGCGCGGCAAGACGTTAAACTGCCAAGCATCTTCATCCAAACTACAAGACGTTAAACTGTTTAGCACTCATCCAACACGACGTTAAACTGTACCACGTCCGAGCTACAAGACGTTAAACTGTTCAGCATTCGTCCTGCATGACGTTAAACTGCCTCTCAAGAACTACGTGCGGCTTGATTCCCATCCTTATGGGATACGTAGGACCGCCTGAACATTCATGTTTCAGGCCCAGCCCCATCCTTCGGGAATTTCCATCCCACCTTGGGCCCTTGGCCCAGTTGCCTCTGGGTATGTGGCGTATGGTGTGAACGTGGGGCTATGCCCTCATTCACGTCGGTTTGCTCGCCACGCTGTACGCCCCCCACGTTTGGGGATGCCTTCTGCTCCCCCTTTTTTTTCTCTTTTCGTCCTGCATGACGTTAAACTGCACTTCAAGAACTACGTGCGGCTTGATTCCCATCCTAATGGGATACGTAGGACTTCCTGGACATTCATGTTTCAGGCCCAACCCCATTTCCCGGGAATCTCTATCCCGCGTTGGGCCTCTGGCCCAAGTTCCCCTCCTTTTTGTGCGAGGCGTGTGGCATGAGCGGGGGATTATGTCCTCGTTCATGTTGGTCTGCTGGCCGCGCCATACGCCTCTCCCGTGTGTGAGACTACCTCACACCCCTCATCGTCCTGCATGACGTTAAACTGCCTCTCAAGAACTACGTACGGCTTGATTCCCATCCTTATGGGATACGTAGGACCGCCTGGACGCTTGTGTTTCAGGTCCAGCCCCGTCTCTTGGTTGATCACGGGGACCTGCTGTCTTTTGGATTGCTCTCAGGATGAGTTCTCCGACCCTTTCCGGTGATCTGTTAACATGTTTTGGGTACTTCGGTCTATGACCCGTGGTGTCGGATTCAATCCCGACAAGTCCTGTGTTGCTTGTCGGGCCGCGCGCTTCCTCTTCTTCGAGCCTTCACTCAAAGGGATCCTCGTTAGCGGTTTGGGTACGATGCCTCAGTGCTCTCCTACCGCTCCGGGTCGATTTACCAGCGGGTCCTGGGCCGCAAATCGATATGAATCCTGCGATTGAGCGGTTGATGCTCGTTTGCTTGCCCCGTTCTAGGCTGACGCGATTGGATGTTGTGTTGCGAATATGCGTCAGCGACATCCTCGATCACCATGTCCGCTCTTTCAGGCCCCGAACATTGGTTGCGCGATCCTCATCACACTCCGCCTTTGTGCGTTGTAGTGGAATCTCGACACTCTCTTCATACTGACCTTCAGTACACCTTTACACGTTAGGCAGGCCAACCAGGGCAATGGTGTCTGTCGAGGCTCCCATGATCTGAGCACCAAGGATATATGCTGATGTCCTCCCTAAGGGCCATGTGTAGCTGGACCCTCGTCCCCATAAGGAGGAAGGAGTCGCCCGAACAATCACGTTTTGGACCCAGTATATCTGGAGGCTAGCATCTCTGCCCCTCGGGTGATGGACATACGCAGGCCCCTATCCCAGGATCCTTCTCCTGGAATCGTGCGTGACCGCAGGGCTGGGTATGTTCCCACCTCCGCTGAGTCCGCCATATCGCGATAAGAGGATTCCTCCATGGTCCGAACCACACGACCTTAAACTGTGTTGTCTGGTCCTACCACACGACTGTAAACTGTGATCGTCTTAGCTGTCCGACGAGAAACGACACTGCCTCGTGATGTTCTCCTCAGGGGACACTCACGTTGGGCGCTGGTTAATAACCACGCCATTCACCAATGCCTTTCATGGCTTGATTATTGTGGCGACGCCAGGGATTCCTTAATCACAGGCATGTCGCTGCACAAAGAAAAACCATCCATCTTTAAGGACAAACAAGAAATATCAAATACCTCTTCTTCTCTGTGCGAGGGTCAGACCCGCACCCTTCCCCGCGCTGGTGCCCGATTGTGTTGCGCCGCGCTTTGAAAACTACGTATGGCTTGATTCCCATCCTTATGGGATACGTAGGAACGCCCGGGTGTTTGAAACTTCGGGTCCAGCCCCCCACCTCTTAGAGATTCCCCCTTATCTGGGGAATCCGCCGCCTTCTGGCCACCCTCAAGGCGTGTCCTTCGACCCCTTGCAGTGGTCCATTGGTGTCAAGAGTACTCTGGTTTATTTCCAGGAGGGTCAGGTTCAGCTTGGTCAGGTCCCTTCCATTTTCAGGCTTCATGCTCCCTTTCATTCGGACCCATCGCCTACGCCATGGGTGGAGCCCCCGTGAACGGTTTGGACATAATGCCTCAGTGCTCTCCCACTGACTCAGGCTGGTGCCCCCAATGGCCTCGGGCAGCAAATCGATATGAATCCTGCGATTGAGCGGTCGATGCTCGTTTGCTGCCTCGTTCCATCAACGGTTAGTGCGATATTGATGCTGCTTTTCCGCCACGGTTGGCAGTACTCCCATATCGTTACGCCGGTGCCCCCAGTCCTTGAGTGAATGGCCACATGATTCACATCACATTTTCCACCTCCCATTCTGACCAGGCAAAATCTCGACACTCTTGACACTATCCCTCAGTGCATCTTCTCATATCTAGGGGATAGGACCACGATGCGGCGTACTTTGAGGTTCTTATGGTCCGAGCTCTAAGACCTTAAACTAAGATATACCCTTATGGTCCGAGCTCTAAGACCTTAAACTAAGATCTACCCCTATGGTCCAAGCTCTACGACCTTAAACTAAGATCTCCCCAAACGGGGTTCTGCGTCCTGCATGACGTTAAACTGCACTTTCAGAACTACGTGTGGCTTGATCTCCAGCTTGATGGAGTACGTAGGAACGCCCGGGCATTCTGACTCGGGTCCAGCCTCAGGGATCGCTAAGTCCCGCCCCTCCTCGTCGCCGGCCGTCTGGCCTGACTTCGGGTAGAGTGGTGCAGTTGTGATATTCTCCCCGATCCAGCTCGGGATGCCCCATTACAATGATGGGAAGCGACAGTTTCCTCGTTAAAAAGGTTCTGTCTGAGAATTGGGGTGATTCACGGCCAGATTAGTGCATCCGCCTAATACACTTTCCCCACGGTGGCACAATTTTGGGAGCATTGGATTCCGTCCGAACAAATCATCACTTCGCCCCACGCTTCGCATGCCCTGTTGATCTGGATTTCCACCCTTGTGCCTGAAGGAACCCTCAAAGCGGCATTGATGATGACATGTGATCCGCCTCCTGCAATATGAATGATGACCTTCGGTCCGTCTATTTCAGTAGTATGGTCGATTGATCCATTGTCCGCTTGCCGTCTTGGGCATTTCCTGGAAGGCCAACCGTTGTGGATTTCTGAATTCGGGACACGCGATTCACCCTTTCTCATTTTCCTATGTTCGGATAAAATCTCAACGCCCCTAGCGTTGTCCCGCTCGTGTGCCGGAACAAGTTGGGGGGATGATACATTGATTAGGCTTGAGGTCTCCTTTCCTAGGAATGACCTCCCTCTTTTCTCTAGAAATCCAGGCCCAATTGTGGATGCCTGAAGCTTGGTTAACGCTCCCGCGAGACAATGGATTGTGGTTGAGCATGTTAAGCCAAAAGATGCAGATAAATATGGTGATTCATACAAATGGATCGAAATATTGAGTAGCGGAAGCAAATGTTTTGGGAATGGAAAAACAAAGCCCCTAGGGATTAGCATGCTGGATAAGTCTTTCTAACGCCGCTACCCTTTGGCTGGCGGCCTCCAGGGCTACTTCTCGCTCTCTGCGTGCCCTCTCTTTGTCGGCGGTCGCAGCACGCAGTTCGTCGATCCTGGCCTGTGCACGCTCCCGCTCGACTTGAATTGTGACCATCTGTTTGCCCGCCTCCGTCAGCTGTACCTGGGCGTCGATCAACTGGGCTGTCAGTTGCTCCACAAGCTCAGTACACGCTGCGACGAAGGCCTCCTTCTCTACCGCCTGCCCTTCGAGACGCCGGACTTCCTGCTCCGCCGCGAGGAGCGCCCGCGTGTTCTCCGACATGTCCCGACATTGTGCGACGTCGGCACGCCGGCGGCTCTCGCGCATCTTTTCGGCCATGAAATCACAGACCGTCAGATGGAGGCGTTGAGCATCAGCTCCCCCGGCACACAGGAAGCGTAGCCAGGTTTGGAGTGACCCCATGCGCCCCAGCCACTCTGATGGGTATCGCTTGAGGAAGCGCTGGATGCACTTCCACCCCCTGCGTCGCGCTATCCGGCTCTCCTCGACCGCCTCCGCGTCCGAGTCGTCCATCTCCTCGGGGTCGATAGGCCGGTAGGCAGGGAAGGCAGCCAGCAGGACTGCTGCAGGGTCCGCCCCTGGGATGTCCCCATGAGGGATAGGTTCCCCAACATCTGGGCGACCTTCTTCTCTCGCCCCAGCGGCACTGACACCCTCGGCAGCCCCCGATCTCTCTCCGATGTCAGCACCGCCGGCGTCCGCATCCCCCTGATCAGCAGTTGGTGGGGCCAGCTCGGTGTGGGAAGTCTGTTCCGGAGCAGGCGGCATGTCTGCCACCGGTCCACTCGTGGATGGCCCGGGTTCGGCAACCCGACGAGCCTCCAGTGTTGAGATCACTGCGCAGGGCATGCCGTGGTTAGTCGCGGATCGTCAACGGCAAGCACCAGCAAAGGACCAGCCCGATTGCGCGCACCCCCCATTTTCAAAGTGGCCATTCATTAAAGAATGAGCTGTTGCCCCCGCGCGCTATCCGAAGCCCGGTGCGCGCAATATCGATCATCCGCGCGCAAAGTGCTGGCCCAATTGCGCGCCAGCCCGTCCATTTGCGCGCCGACCCGCGGTATTGCGCGCCAAGCTCCTCTTTTGCGCGCAATCCGCTGGAGTCATCCCCTTTGACCCCCTGAGGAACCCGCCTGTGTGGCGCCCGATGACCCTCATCCCGGGTGCCCGCATCGTGCGTTGTCTTCCCGTGCAGCCCTCCAGGCTCGCGTGAAGTGACACGGTCCTATCGGCGGTTTCAACGTCCTGCACGACGTTAAACTGCACTTCGTCCCAGCTACAAGACGTTAAACTGTACGCTATTCGTCCTACACGACGTTAAACTGTAATTCGTCCTGCATGACGCTAAACTGCACCACGTCCTGCACGACGTTAAACTTCATACGTCCAAGCTGCATGACGTTAAACTACCTAGCCCCCATCATCCGCGCTGCAAGACGTTAAACTGCCAAGTATCTTCGTCCTCAACACACGACGTTAAACTGTACTTCGTCCGGCAAGACGTTAAACCGTCCGCATCACCCGATCCCGTGCCCCGCACGCAGGGTCCTCCCGGTTTGGATGTGGCCCCCACCCGCTCATCTCTGCAGGGATGTCGGGATTGGAATGGCCTTCACCCATGGGGGTAGAGTGTTACAAACAGAACGAACTACGTGGACTTCGATCCCTGTCTTCTAAACAGGGTACGTAGGAAGCCTCTCCGAGGTTCAAGCCCACCACCTGGTCGTCCCGGTCGTATTTACGTCGGTTCGTCCATCAGTGGACCCCTCCCGGGTTCACACTTGCGTCGATTCACCTATGAATCCGCTCTTGTGGGGGACTGCACATGTGTATCTCCATTGTGCTTCCCCACTGCCTTTTTCTTGCCAACGTCCAGCATGACGTGAAACTGTGATCCACCCGGCCGTTCCATCCCCCTCTGTGCGAGGTGGTTCGGTTCAATCCTCCATCCGGCGGCCTCGATCTCTTCGTGAGTCGGCTTGCCAACGTCCAGCATGACATGAAACTGTGATCCACCCGGCCGTTCCATCCCCCTCTGTGCGAGGTGGTTCGGTTCAATCCTCCGCCCGGAGGCCTCGACCTCTTCGTGAGTCGGCTTGCCGACGTCCAACATGACGTTAAACTGCATATCCGAACTACGCTGACTTTGATCCGCGCTAACGCGCGGTACGTAGGAAGCCCCTACGGGGTCCAAGATCTTCACTCCATCATCCACCCTGATCCTTACCCGGGCCGCCACATCCCGGTGGGGTCATGCCATTTCATTCCACTCCACTTCACTCGGGAAGCCGCCCATGTGCTGGCCCCAGCGTCGGAGGTTCCCCGCAATGGGTTCTGTCATCTGATCCACTCCTCGTGTTGATCAGTCCGATGCCGTCCCCGCTGGACGTTAAACTCACGGCATACCTCGTGTTAAACATGGGAAGCTGAGGAAAACCTCAGGTAACACAGTTCCCCGCACCCAGCGCAGGATGCCTCAGGCCATCACGCCTTAAAGAAGCCCTATTAGGGACGGTAGGCAGACATGCAGAGTCGCAGTGTTAAGACACGCCCCCAACACCCAGAGCCACCTGGTCTCCTCACCGCAGGTTGCTGCCCCGACCAGACCCCTTGGAGCGTCCGGGCGGAAGCAGCGTAATTAACCGGTGTCCATGAAGATATGGCGCCGAGAACGAGATTCACGAGCATGTCTTAAATCTATGAGGGAGACCCGGATTAGGCGACGAGTTCCGAGGAGACGTCCACGGAAGGAGGAGCCGACATCCCATCATCCCGGTTTCGATCAAGGAGCAGACGCCCCTGAACAAGGGACGGATGCCGCCTGCCTTTGGAAAGCGGGACTGCGGGGCTACAAGCTGCGCGCCCATCCCCTCGGGTCGACGGGTGCACGCGCGAACACGCCCTGGCGGAACAGCGTCGGAACGGAAACCCGACGCACATCCGCACCGAAACAGAAAATGGGTGCCTGGCCCCCGCCTTGTCTTGCTGGTGCCTCTCCTACTCCCGCTGAGGACGCCTGACCAACATCCGTGTGCTCCTGAGAAAGGTGGAGAAATGGGTTAAAAGCTGCATAAGAGAATGGATGAAGCAGGTTGAGTAGGGATAGAAGCGGACCTCGAGGAGCTCAGTGACATCAACATTTTCAGAGTCGGCCACCTTGCCGCTCTCCCGCGGACTCCCCTGATGGGATCTTCCCTCGGAGCCTTCATACTCCCCCATCTCCTCCTCTTCCTCGGAGTCGTTGCTACTGTCATCTTCCGCCGGCGGCATCTGTTCTGGAGCGGGTTCTAGACCGAGCATCACCTTCACCAGAAGGGATGGCTCCGCACGCTGACCACGTTGGCGCGCGTACTCGTCCATGGCCGTCAGATACGCATACTGCCGGTTGAAGTTCACCCTGTCGGCGATCTGGAGGCGCCCGACCTCTGGCAAATAGATTCCTTCTCTAAGTATCTTTCGCCAGATGGCTTCGGTCCTCAGTGACTGCCGCAGGGTCATCCAGGCCGACCACAGCACCGGGAAGACTGCATCATGGGAGGGTTCGAGCAGGCGCCTTACCTGCTTCCCGGGCCGCTCCCCGACCGCCGCATGTGCCCCCTCTCCGGGCGCTGAAGTCGTGGCGGCAGCTTGCGATGTGCCCGCCGCCGAAGTCCCTGCCCGCGCCGGCTCCGCTTCTTGGCGCGCCTCCGTTCTCCCCCGTGTGGCGGCGCTTCGCCTCCTTCCTTGACGCCCGGTCTCCGCACGGGTGACCTCGAGCTGCCGAACTGGCTTCCGTAGAAGCCCCTCGGGGTACGCGATGGCCCAGTGTTCGGCGTACTCTGTTGCCAAGCCTGCGTCGACCCCGGTAGGAGGAAGAGTGATGACCTCGCCAGAGCCAAAGGCGGCGAACATCAGCCACATCTGGCGAAGGACACCAGGGTTCGTCTCCTCCCGGACGTCAGTGAATACCCTCTTCGGCATCCGTTGAAGGCACCCGAACTGCCTGGCGAACCAGGTTGGCACGTAGGGCTCGCAGATCACCTTCCCGTCGATCCGAGCCACGAGCACCCTGCCTCGCATGTTCAGGAAGTATTCGTGCTGCTCCAGCGGACCCTGCCCATTGTCGATCATCTGGCCGACGGGAGTGGGGAACAGGCTGAAGTTGAAATTGGCGTGATTTCCAATCCGAATCCTCACGCCCTCCTCATTTAGGGTCATCGGATCGACCCCCGCGATGTTCAGCAGGGAGGGTCGCAGGCCGTTGCCCGGAGGAATGATGGCGTTCGGAAACGTGTACCCACCGAGGTGAGCAACCACCCAGCCGTGGAAGAATTGAAAGGGCCCACAGATCCTTCATGGAGACCCCCCTCGTGAGATGCGTCCCAGGATGGCATACAACTTAGCCAACACTGGGACCCCGAGGTTGTATCTTTTGTTGGCGGCCATAGCGCCCGCCATCGCCAGTGTCGCCGGGCGAATGCCCATTCTCGCGTCCCGCACTGGCAGGAGCCACCCACTCAGAAAGGCGGCCAGGAACGCCGCGTACCAGACATTTGGGTCCCGGGCCTCGATGACGCGGTACCCCCATGAGCGGTAGTCGCCCGTCTCCAGGACCCGCCAGTACGACCCGTTCCGGCTCCTCTGAGCCGCGGTCGGGCACCGCTTCCCCCTGCCCGGCATCTTGACCGCCGGGTCATGCTCCAAGAACTGGCCGAACCACTCCTTGTAGGCTATGTCCTTCTGGAAGTCCTTGATCCCGAGCCGCTGCATAGCCAGGTCAAGTAGATGCCATGTCAGAATGGGAGTCCGTGACCTGTCTTCCCAGGTGTTCTTCGGAGGCAGGAACTCATCGTACTGGTAACCCTCCAGTGGGATACCTCCGATGCAGTGGATGTCCTAGAGACCGATGCCGACCTCCCCATGGTGAAGATGGAAGGTGTTGGTATCCGGGGACCAGCGGGTGAACAGCTCCGGCCTGAGCTCGGACTGCTGGTAGAAGTGGAACTGCGACGTCCACACCGCCTCAAACAGGCCGATGTACCGCAGCTCCTCCGCGAAGTGATCGCAGGTGTGACGTACCCAGAACGCCCAGGCCCACTCACTAGTGAAATTGCCCCCAGACCACAAGTCCCAGTCCTTCAGCCAGCCCTTGGTGTCTTCGGTGACACTCTGGCGATATATGCTCGAGTAGAGGGCTGGAGAGTTCTCCGTAGTAGGCTCAGCCCCGGCGATGGTTCGCGTCCTCGGGTTCAGGACATAGACATCCAAGTGCCTGGTCTCCCTGGCAGGATTCCCATTGTTGGTGATGTTATAGCGGGGAAGCTCGTCCTCCCGAGTCACCCAGGTCCGTGGCGCATCAACCTCGAACCCTGGCACCGAAACCTCATCTAGGATGCTGAAGTTCCAGAGCGGCAGGTTGTCCGACAATGGATATGTCTTCTGGGCCGGCGTCAGCAAGTCGAACAAGGATTGATTGTTGGAAACAATCTCCTTGGCTTCATAGACCTCCTCATTCGTCGCCATCTCAGCTCTGCGAGTGGCGGCATCCCCCTCATTTCCTTGATTCGCGGCCATCTCAGAAGCTCCGGGAGTCGTGCGGGTAAAGGGATGAAGCGTGCGGGATCGGACGAGGCTGGTAGAGAAGTTTGAGAGTTGGCGCGCAATCCTAGTGGACGGCGCGCAATCGGGAAGTCCGTCGCGTAAAACCCCGGGTGTTCGCGCAAAAGCAGGCCGAATTCCGGACAGGTTTGCACGACGAACGGGTGAATTCCGTGCCGGAAAGGTCAATTTCGCGCACGAGAGCTCGAATGCTTATCGCGCGGAAGGCCAGTGTATGGTGCGGGGGACCCAGGGCCCCTATTTATAGGCAGAGCCGGGAGTCCGCACTGCGCGGAAAGCGCTTTGCGCGACCGCACCGGCGAATTTCGCGCCCGACGCCCTTTTTTGCGCGCCACAGTCCCGCGCCACCCAGGACTTCGGCATTCCGGCGTCTCCCTCAGAACCCGATCGTTGCGACCTCTCGCCGATCAGATTCCGAGGGGGGGCTTTTGTAGACGCCGGAAAAGTCCGTTGTTCCCAAACAAAGCTCCGGATGCGGAAAGCGAGGTCATATTTGGAGTCGGAAGCATGTTTCGGAGGGCCCGGAGGCCTTGCGCGGAATTTTGGAGACCCACGCGCAAAGTTGATGAGCCGCGCGCAAACCTCCCGGGATGCGCGCAATGCGCCAGGCCAGCGCGCAATTTTGCGCGCCAGTGGCCCGCGCGACTCCCTTACGCGCCGGGCCCGGTTCCGCGCCCGCGACGAGAATTCGGCGCCCGCGAACCGGATTCCGTGCCCGGGGTTGCCTATAAATATAAGGCGACCCCCAACGTTTTGGAGGTGGCCGGAATCCGAAGCGTCGCTCGTTCGCGCAATCCAACCCCCTCCGCGCGCAATGCCGATCTTCAGGTAACCTCTTTTCTTTCGCGCAAGAAAGCCTCGGGGTTCGCCTTCGCGCGCAATCCCTTTGGCTCCTTTCCTTTGAATAACCCTTCACTCAAAGGCGTTTGCGCGCAAAAGAAGCCTCTTGCGCGCAATTACCCCCCCGGGTGCGCGCAATCCAGCCCGATTGCGCGCACCCCCCATTTTCAAAGTGGCCATTCATTAAAGAATGAGTCGTTGCCCCCGCGCGCTATCCGAAGCCCGGTGCGCGCAATCTCGATCATCTGCGCGCAAAGTGCTGGCCCAATTGCGCGCCAGCCCGTCCATTTGCGCGCCGACCCGTGGTATTGCGCGCCAAGCTCCTCTTTTGCGCGCAATCCGCTGGAGTCGTCCCCTTTGACCCCCTGAGGGTACCCGCCTGCGTGGCGCCCGATGACCCTCATCCCGGGTGCCCGCATCTTGCGTTGTCTTCCCGTGCGGCCCTCCAGGCTCGCGCGAAGTGACACGGGCCTATCGGCGGTTTCAACGTCCTGCACGACGTTAAACTGCACTTCGTCCCAGCTACAAGACGTTAAACTGTACGCTATTCGTCCTGCACGATGTTAAACTGTAATTCGTCCTGCATGACGCTAAACTGCACCACGTCCTGCACGACGTTAAACTGCATACGTCCAAGCTGCATGACGTTAAACTGCCTAGCCCCCATCGTCCGCGCTGCAAGTCGTTAAACTGCCAAGCTTCTTCGTCCTCAACACACGACGTTAAACTGTACTTCGTCCGGCAAGACGTTAAACCGTCCGCTTCGTCCTCAACACACGACGTTAAACTGTACTTCGTCCGGCAAGACGTTAAACCGTCCGCTTCGTCCTCAACACACGACGTTAAACTGTACTTCGTCCGGCAAGACGTTAAACCTTCCGCATCACCTGATCCCGTGCCCCGCATGCAGGGTCCTCCCGGTTTGGATGTGGCCCCCACCCGCTCGTCTCTGCAGGGATGTCGGGATTGGAATGGCCTTCACCCACGGGGGTAGAGTGTTACAAACAGAACGAACTACGTGGACTTTGATCCCTGTCTTCTAAACAGGGTACGTAGGAAGCCTCTCCGAGGTTCAAGCCCACCACCTGGTCGTCCCGGTCGTATTTACGTCGGTTCGTCCATCAGTGGACCCCTCCTGGGTTCACACTTGCGTCGATTCACCTATGAATCCGCTCTTGTGGGGGACTGCACATGTGTATCTCCATTGTGCTTCCCCACTGCCTTTTTCTTGCCAACGTCCAACATGACGTGAAACTGTGATCCACCCGGCCGTTCCATCCCCCTCTGTGCGAGGTGGTTCGGTTCAATCCTCCATTCGGCGGCCTCGATCTCTTCGTGAGTCAGCTTGCCAACGTCCAGCATGACGTGAAACTGTGATCCACCCGGCCGTTCCATCCCCTCTGTGTGAGGTGGTTCGGTTCAATCCTCCGCCCGGCGGCCTCGATCTCTTCGTGAGTCGGCTTGCCGATGTCCAACATGACGTTAAACTGCATATCCGAACTACGCTGACTTTGATCCGCGCTAACGCGCGGTACGTAGGAAGCCCCTACGGGGTCCAAGCTCTTCACTCCATCATCCACCCTGATCCTTACCCGGGCCGCCACATCCCGGTGGGGTCATGCCATTTCATTCCACTCCACTTCACTCGGGAAGCCGCCCATGTGCTGGCCCCAGCGTCAGAGGTTCCCCGCAAGGGGTTCTATCATCTGATCCACTCCTCGTGTTGATCAGTCCGATGCCGTCCCCGCTGGACGTTAAACTCGCGGCATACCCCGTGTTAAACATGGGAAGCTGAGGAAAACCTCAGGTAACACAGTTCCCCGCACCCAGCGCAGGATGCCTCAGGCCATCACGCCTTCGAGAAGCCCTATTAGGGACGGCAAGTAGACATGCAGAGTCGCAGTGTTAAGACGCGCCCCCAACACCCAGAGCCACCCAGTATCCTCACCGCAGGTTGCTGCCCGGACCAGACCCCTTGGAGCGTCCGGGCGGAAGCAGCGTAATTAACCGGTGTCCATGAAGATATGGCGCCAGGAACGAGATTCACGAGCATGTCTTAAATCTATGAGGGAGACCCGGATTAGGCGACGAGTTCCGAGGAGACGTCCACGGAAGGAGGAGCCGACATCCCATCATCCCGGTTTCGATCAAGGAGCAGACGCCCCTGAACAAGGGACTGATGCCGCCCGCCTTTAGAAAGCGGGACTGCGGGGCTACAAGCCGCGCGCCCATCCCCTCGGGTCGACGGGTGCACGCGCGAACGCGCCCTGGCGGAACAGCGTCGGAACGGAAACCCGACGCACATCCGCACCGAAACAAGAAGTATGATTTTCATTATGTTATAGGTGGGGCCTATATATACCTCTAATAAATTGGGTAATTATTAATGTCTTATGACATTAGAGGGAACATACTAGGTTTTCGCAAGCCTGAAAAGAGGGTACACGAGACATTATCTCAATTCCAAAGTGGGTACATGGGTGGTTAGACCAAGCCTAACATGTTACAAATGTTGTGGTAGATATCTTTGATATAAGATTTTATATGATTACGTGCATTCCACAAATATATGTCTTATTCCAATGTTGTAATCTCACAGATAATGTTCATAAATTCCATTATGATTTATGTCTTATTAACTTCTAATATTTATTACATGACTCAAAATCTTTGTCTTTGATATGTGTGGAATGGTTTTCAAATGTTAAGATCATGATCTCATACCCTTATTCCCTTGTTATGCTTACATATTTTTCTTGTTTACCCTTACTAAGAATATAATATCACCCTTTATTATATTTATTTCCCCTAGGTTTTGATGATAGTTATTACATGTGATATATCTTAGAAGGGTGATAGTTATGAGGAACTAGTTGTTTATGTATCCATGTTTCTAAAGTAACTATACCTTTATGATCCTTAGTAATTTATTTATGTAATGTAATGAATATTCATATAAAAATATGTATTTTGTATAAGAAGTTTGGGTCTCTATAGTGTTTGTACATGGGTACCCCTGGGGTACACTACAGGTATTTGATCAAGGGTTACACAAAAGGTGAAAAGTCACATTGTTTGTGATATTTATTTCCATATATAAGACCTAACCGTCGTAGAAGGGGCTTCACATGGCATGTGTTCTTCTGAACTACACATTGTTTTTGTCAGTTTTTCATAGAAATTATAGTCTATGTTACATGATTTACTTATGCCACCACCACCTTTTATTCCATTATAATAATCATCTGAAAAACTCACATTTGGGTTTTATCACACTTAAGACTTCACAGGTGTCCAGATTTTGGCTATCCATTTTCTCATTATTCATCTCCTGTTACACTGCATCATCATAAGGTAAACCCCTGGATGAAAACCATCAACCCAACACTGATCTCTCATTTCCGCCACCACACTACATTCATGACTTTAATCACAAATATAATCCAACATTAATTATATGTTCTTCCAAATACTGATTGCACAACAATTGAATTATGAGTGTAGTCAAATTTCTTGTCAAATTAAATACCAATCATGAACAGTCAAAGAATGAGGGGAGAAAAGAGAAAATCCAAAAAGTGAGGTAATGGATATAAATAATTGTATAGGTTGTCATTGATCCATTTATGTAGGGAAAAAAACCATAGAATAATAATCAATATTCAACAAAACACTATAAATTCCTAATTCTATAAAGAATAACCATCAACTGTAAAACATCAATTATTCCATGAATTAATTTTCAAAAGGAATTAATTCACATTCGATATGAGAGAATCAAAAATAGGATTAATACAATGAAAATAATTCCTACCTTAAAATTAGATCGATCGATGATGAATAATGATTTCCTCATCATTATCATTAGTGAGTTCCAAGAACTCTGTTGTCGATGAAAAACACCTTGTAAAATCGATCTTTGATTTAGAATCTCATTGTCGTCCCCCAAAAATCTCCTATATGGTCCTCTATATTTTATAAGGTTTTCTATATAACCCTATGATTTATCCATAAACGTGTTTAAATAAAATATTTTTTTTGGTTCATATCCCATTTAATAGACAATAAATTATTTAATTTATTTATTTGTTAATTATTTCGCATATGACTCCTCTTAAAAAATACCCAACTTATACAAAGGTTATGTCGCAACATGGGTAAAACTTGCATTCCGGATTTAATAGAAGTATATTATTTTCAATCCAAACCATCATTTGGGATGTATTACATTATTTCATAAAAACTTCATGAACATGATATATTATTTTTAATATTTTTATTATATCTACATTGAGGCTTTATGGACCTCAGAATCCCACACTGAGTTTATGCCTATCTCTAAAAATATTGTTTAAAATATTACAAAAGTGTTACATGGAAAAAAAGAGCCATTACAAGTGGGTTATTTTTTTTTTATAATCCATCATATCACAATGTGTTTGTATCTTGACATGCTGTCTTTTTAGTAAGGAAATTTATTTATCAAAAATTAGTGAGAGAATATATGAATTTGGTGAGGTTCAAAATTAATAAGAATATTTTATTCCTTATATTGATAAGTCAAAAATGCAATGTGTTATTGAAGATGAATCAAATAAGTATACACAATAACTAATAAGGGCTGATAGATTTTATTAAGAACCAAAAAATATGGTTTTCTTGCTTTTGATAAAGGCAATGTAATAGTAATTGAATATTATTTAATATCTTGTTAACAAACCATCATAATTTTTGACTCTAGAAAATATATAAAAGTAATATAATATGAAATATGATACACATACACTAATTAGGTTTATCGAGTATTTAATCCATATGATAGGATAAAACCAATTAGGTGAAAGTGGGTCATTAAAAATAAGAATGATATGAATGGTAGAGTGTCTATCTACAATGATCACTTCATAGCTATTTTTTTAAATAAATTTTTAGTATTGACTATATAGAAACATTTTATCTAATAGATTTGACCAAATCCCTTTATATTATTTTATCCACTAAAATATATTATGATTATGAGATATATCAAATGGATTTCAAGACTATATTTCTTTATGGGAATTTATTTGAGGATGTATATATGATACAAACCAAAAGTATTTAATTTCCAAGAAATGTTACATTGGTTTATAATCTATAGTGATCAATTTATGGGTTGAAACACAATTCTTTGTGTTGTAATATTTGTTTTGATGATTCTACCATAGTGATTCAATTTATAAAAAATTATGATGAACATGTGTATAAAAATTGATTATTGGAAGGATTGTTTTATTTTTGGTGTAGTATGCGAATGAAATACTTATCCTCAAAAATGATACCCCAACATTATAGTCACTAAAAAATTGGTTAGAACTTTTATTCTCAAAATAGGACCTTGGTAAAGAAATGTATATACTAGGTATTGTTATCTATGGAGACAAATCCTTAGTTGAAACATATATATTGATAAATTAATAAAATTATTCAACCTAGAAAACTATAAAAAAGGATATTTACCAATATTTCCTGATAATATTCACTATAAAAATTTAATCCAATTTTGGTAGTTTATTAAAATTGGTTGGAGAAATTGTTTCTAAATTTTTAATCTCTTTTTTAATTTTAAATATAATTGTTTGTTTCATATAAAAACCACTATATTTTAGAAAAAATAATAAACTTTTTTTGGAAGTTACTTTCAAACCACTGATAAAAAACATCATATAGTGGTTGTAATTAAGAAACCACCACTATATGTTTTAAAAAACTATAAGGCTCACCCCGTCTTTGAATTCATGATTCTAGCCTGCTCCCACCATGACTGATCAGTTCCCAAGCATGCTACCTGGTTCTTCATTTATCTACTATAACCATGAATCACTAATATCCAACACTAATGTCAGAAACCTCATCCCACTATGAATAAATACATCCCAAGCCCTACAAATATCACCTATTACCATCACACGTCAGTTTTAGGTTGATTATTTATATCCTCTATCAAATCCACCACTGAGAGTTCCCTCTTTGAAAACCACTTCTCAAGTTCCCAATATAACTTTTCTTCCTACCACCCATTTCTAAGTGCTAACCTATGTAAACACAATCCTTTTATTCTTATAATTTTTCATAATCAATAGTATTATTATGTTTTTATAGTTATGATTCTTATGAGTTTTTGTAGAAATATTTTTTATGTTTTAATATCATATTTTCTATTTACAGAATTTTTAATTTTTTAAGGATGTTTATAATGAGGTAAAAAGAAAAAAAATCCAATACTACTGTGGAGTGTTGTCCAAGGTGAAATAATATATCACTTACCATCTCATTAAAGTAACTAATCAAACTGATTATAAGGTTTTATAAAGAGATACTATTACTCTTTGTTTACTTACCCTCACAAAAATTTAGAGCCACTAACAATGCATATGAATAGAGAATAAAAAAATATGTATGGACCCTTTAAAATATTGGTGTATCATTGAAATCCATTTATTATTAATAGTGATATAATTAAAATTATATTCAATCAATTGGCCTTCCTCATCTTTCATAAAATATGATTTTTATCAAGATTGTACCATAAAATTTTAAATATATATATAATATAAATCATATTTCTATATATTTATTCCAAATATACCTTAAGAAATGACATTAATTTAATTTCTAAAACATTTTCAAAAACATTATTAACCATAATATTAGAACATTTATTTAAATAAGTTCTTTATTAAATAGTATCTTCACTTTTTTCTTCTAGAAATTTCCCAAAAATCTAAATATTATCATCTTATGTTTTAAAATTATAATAAATAAACATATAATTATTTATTACACGATTTTTTGTAGTCATTCCTAAAGAAACTTCATCCCCACTTTATATTAAATGACTAGTCATCCATGGATTTTTCAAAAAAATTGTCTATCAAACTAACTATACTATATACCATGACTACAAAAAAATATTACTTACTTATTTTAGAAAAATGTTATATAAATTCATTACTTATATATGGATAATAGAAATAACACCCACAACTTCCATGATGTATACTTTTAATCAAGTAAAACCAACCTCTAAACATCTTCCAGTTGTTCCCAAACACATTCAATAATATCAATAACTTCAACCATGAATTCAAATATTTATTCTTTCAATATCTTTTCATTAAATGAAACTAAAATGAAAAATAAAAAGTTATTATCAAATAAAACATTTATTTGTTAAATTAATAAATATTAAATTATTCTTTTTGATTCAATTATAAAGTTGGTATCAACTAAGTGTCTAGTAAAATATTTCATTTATGTATTATTGTAAAATAAATATGTTAAATTTTATAACCAATAATATACCATTAATAAAGATATATTTTAACCATTCGGATACCATGAATAATATTTTCAAGGATACATTTTCTATGAATAAAATTATATATATATATATATATCGATTATTTAATTGAGATCACATTTTTTTCACAGATTATGTTATGAATTGATTATACTTATTTGATTAAAAAATAATATTTTTATTTTTAATTTATGTGACATATAATGTCATAGGTATTTTATATATTTTATTTTATTTTATTTTTGGGCTTGAGATTTTAAAATTTTAGGATCTTTAAAGGTGTGTAATGTTAGCCAACACATTTTAGAAAACCATGCAGGGACTGTGCAATTTGGTTCTATCATGGGGTAGTGTTGTTTAAAAGAGTAAGAATACAGTACATTGAACAATTTGGGCCACTATGAGTAACCATGGATAGGTGTTTTTAGTGCCTAGTAGGTGTATCACAGTTTCCGAATGGTTTGGAAAACTGTCTGGGTTTCCCAAAATAATATTTTAAGTTGTTTTATTTTTATTTTATTTATTTCCCTATAATATATCTTTCATATCCCCCTCATCTGTCCATTATAACTCCCTTGTAATTGTTTGACCCCCCCCCAGGGATGATCCTTTATCCCTCCCACTAAACTCCTCCTTTGAAGAACCTCCATCGCACAACCTCCCTCATGTGACCTCCTCCCTTCAGCCATTCTTTTCATTCACACAGAACACACCAGGCTAAAACAACTAGAAAAGTTCACCTTTTTCTTTGGGATATTATTTATTTTTGGTGGTTTATGGTATGATGTTCATTTTTAGGGTCATATCACCTATTTATTGTATTCAATTCCATCTCTTCCTTGTTTCCTTACGATTTTACTTCCAATTACCATGATTTGATTCTAGTAAATCCTATTTTTGTTAGACTTAACTGATTTTTAGGGTTCTTTTTTTTGTTATTATAGGGTTCAAATAAGTTCATTATTCCATTTTTTCTATCATTGATAAAATAAGACACATTTTGAGAAATTTACCATCGATTCCATGTAATTTTACCCCATGTTCAAACTTTTAAATTTTGAATTATTGATTTATTGACTATTTAATATGTGTTTTAATTATTAAATGATATTATTAAATTGTATTCATTGATATCACAAAGAGAAAATATTTTTTTTAAATATTACAATAGAAATAGGAGTTTTAAATTTTTTAAAGTTTTAAAGCATCTTTTATAAGTCATTCCCACTGGGTGTTCAAGAAATTTCCCAAGTGATTCTCAAAATATAATTTTTAATTTATAAATATGTTTGAGATATTTTAATTGATTTATTAAGGTTTTTTACTTAGTATTTCAAGTGGGCCTTGAAATTATAATTGTGAATAATTATTTTAAAATTTAATTTAAACCAAGGTGATGTTTGTAAATGGTTTTGACATCATTTGGATAATGAAATAAAATAAATGGGTTGTTTTAAGACCCTTGGATGTTTTTTATAAAAGTGAGAGATTTTTAATTGGATTTAAAAGTGATTATTTCTTTAATATAGTTGAAGGGTGGTTTTAATGAAATGTTTTTTAATACAATGTTTATAAATTATTTTAATTTTATTATAAAATACATGGCATTCTAGGTTGATTTATAAAAAGAACGTTTGGAAATTTTAATTATTTTAAAAAGGTGTGAGTGTGTGGAACCCTATTTGATCCCCATGATTATTCCCCTTTGATGTTTGGGGAGTGATGTAGGTGGTGATTGGATATTTAATGGAACTTGGGGGAATGCAATTTAGATGAAGAAAAAGGTGAAGGTGAGATATTTTATTTATGATGCTTCATAATGATTATGTGATTATTGTTTTCTGACCCTCAATATTTTTGGTCAATGGAATCTAGGTATATAAATATAATTATAGTCTTATTTTACACTAGATAGTTTCATTATACTAGTTTATCCTATATTATGTGATATATCTAGAAGGGGTGTTCCATTATGATTAGCCTGGTTATAGGTAACTTAGATAGATTATGTTGGGATACCAAATTGTTAGATAGGTTAGTTATTTGAGTAATGTTTAGGACTATATCACCTTAAGACATAGTTTATAAACCATACCACATAATCCATTGGTTGGTGGGTTTAATTATGATGATTAAATTAGATTCTTTGATATCTCCGGACTTCTTTATGTGCGTGGAACCTTGGTTGGTTTTTTATTTTTTATTTTATATGTTTAATTTTATGACATGGTGGATTTTCATTATCTTTTATTTATACAATGTGTTTTGGGTTTATAAAGGGATTTTGAAAATGTATATTTAAAAAATGAGTAGTTTTAGAAATAAGGGAATGGGTTCGGGAACTGATTTCTTAGTGATTGTTTTCATTTAATTAAATTGGAAAGGAAATTTTGAAAATGGAAAAGGAATTGAAATTGGAATTTCTAAAATTATGTTTGAAAACCATATTTTTTATTATATTTAAAACTACCTTTAAAATGGGTTTATAATTAATAGTTTTTCAAGTGGAATGGATGGTTATGGCCTGCAAAGTATTTTATACTCATGTATTTCATCATTTCAGTTTTAGGAATGGGTTCCACTATTATGACTACTCTTGGAGAGTTGATTTATTTTGGGAATTTGAAGTTTTCAGTTTCAATTGGTTTATTACATTCAGCCAAGTATACCTATTACATGATTTATAGGACATACCTCTTATTTTCATATATCATCTAGTATGTGAGCTTTTAAATTATTTACCTTGTACTTTTAATCCTTTTACTACTCTTGATGGTTGGAAGTGTACTGTGTTGTGGTTGGAAGTGTACTATTGTGGTTGTGGTTGGATGTGTACTATTTTTGTGGCATATTTTTGTAGTCGTGTACTTTTTTTTGGAAGTGTACTATTTTTTTTCTTGTTGTAAGCCTTTTATAGGAATTTTTGGTGAATTTTATATAGGGGGATAATTAGAGGGTGATCAAAGAGTTTATTTATACACCTATATTCTACCTCTTGTTCATTTTTTTCTATCTGATTTTGGAATTTTTTCTTGAATTATAGATTGGTCATACTGGACTTTTAGAATAAATTACCTTATGATTTAACATTGATTTAAGGGGAAAATCAATCCCAATTCTCATCTCTAATTCACTAAATCTTTTTACTAGACTATGGGTATTAGTAACATCCCTTGATCCAATAGTGGGATGGTTCGTATTGTGGTACTAGGTTGGTTCATTTAAAATAGTATCAAATCCATGGTTTTGCGGTGGAATTCAAGGTTCATGAGTATCCATTTATTTATTTAGGGGGTCATGATAAGAAAAAAAATTTATTTTTCTTCAGGACTCGATAGGTAGGTGTGGGGAGTGTCTAGCTTTCTATTGATTTCCCTAGGCCTTGAATTTCCATGGGGAGTGGGGTTTGAATTTTGAGTTTATAATTTTTTTATTGTTATTGATCTTGTATTGATCCTCATTTTGATATTTGAGTTACCTTGGGGTTTTTGATGGATTTTGTGATAGAAATAGAAATGTGACTAATGGAGTGAGGTTAGTTTTCACTGCATGAGAAATTGGGCAGTTTCCAACTGATTGATCTTGATATATCTCAGGAATTATGGAGTGGTTGGATTGTGGTCCCTCAAATCTTGTGTTCTATTCAATAATGGTTCCATATTCCTTTTTTAATATTTATACTTCCCTTGAGCAGTACCCAATGATGGGAGAAAGTACTTGGAAGTTCTATTATATATTAACATGTGGTTAGTATTTTGTTGGGCCATTGGTTTGTGTTTATATGTGATTTTTTGGGATGGAAAATGGGATTTATAAAAGTAATGGTTTCTAAACTAGTTTTGGGAGACTCTTTTAGAATGTGGGTGATTTTAAAATTGAGAGTTAGAATATTTTTTGGAAAATGGAATACTTTAAGGGGTTTTTAGTTTTTTCAAAAGGATGTTTTTGGTTATAAAAAAATTAGAAATATTTTATCATGTAATAATACATTAAAATTTATATAAAGGATGGAGTGATTTCATTTCATTTTTGAAATACATGTGTCATTTTTATAAAGGATGGTTTTAAATTTGTGTTTGGTAAAATGGGTTTTATATCTTTTGATATGGGCAGAAATTTTAAATAAATGTATATTTTTTTGATGTGTGATTTATGTGTAATGTTTTATTTGGTTTTTTATTTTTTGGATTTATCACTTAGTTTGGTGAGACTTATTGGTTGAGAATGTGAGACATGAACTAGTTGAGGTGATGATTCATGTAATTTTAATTTTCCCCACTTAAATTTCATGAGAAAATATGTATTTTAATTTTAAGGGAAGACCCTTAGGGTGATTCTGTTCTAATTTAGGTGTAGTTCCTCTAATTGGTATCCCTACCCAGACTCAAAATCAAGTGGCATAGACATAATCTCTCTTTCAATTGGACCAGGATCATTTCTTAAATCATTATCTATTCTATTTTTTGATGTTCTCTAGGTTCATCGTAGATTTATTATAAGGACCTAGTTGGGTTTTTTATATCCCTTTGAATTGGTTCTTGGGGTTAAATTTGGTTTTGATGCATCCCATTTTGATGGATTTTAAGTTTATGATATCCCTTAAGTTGTTTTGATCCACTTTTTCCATTTGGTGTTATTAGTAACTCAAGGTATTCATTAAAGAGTCTTTATGAGGTTTTGGTTGTTTTTTGATGCTTATGCCTCAGTGGTAATCAGGTTTATTATGGTTGTGTTTTAGAATTGTTACTTTTGGAATTACCGGTTTTGGTGGGTTAAGAATAGGAAACCATAGGGTCAATTCTTGGATAACTAGGACTGGATATTTTTTGGGATGTTGGTAACTTTGTAGTTTCAATGTTATTTTATTTGTTCATCATGATACGGTGTCCTGATTTGAAGTCTTAGTTTACCTATTGAGTATAGTGACCTGAGGGTAAATCCCATGTCATTCTTTGAGCTTGGTTATAACCTTGGTAGTCTTTATGACTTAATTGTTGGAACCTAGATGTTACTTCGGGTTGTTTCTCTATGGATGTTCAATCAATTTCTTATGGATGATTGGACATGCTTATTTCATGGAATGGGTCCTTTTTGGTGGCAGTCTTTCCTTGTCTCACCATATTAGAGAAACTCTAAATGGTTGGGAGACCATAAACAATCACCCTTATTCTTAGGATTCCTAGTTTGAGTATATTACCTCTAGAGTGTGTGTGTGTGTTATGGACCCTCCATATTAGGTGAAGTATAAATGGTGCAGAAACCCTAATAGGCCCATGTGTTTATTAAGAATCATGTCTCTTATTAGTGGGATGATTTCTACTTGGATATTTTGGAAATTGTTTTAGGATGTTTTTCATTGGCCTTGAATATTTTTTTGGTTAGTGTTTTCTCTTATTTAGGATCCATTTCAATTTCTTCATATCTACCACATCCTTCTCAAGTGTTGACGTTTTTGTACCTTATTGTCTAACATACTTTGAAAATGAATTTATAGGGGTATAAAATGTTATGGTGTGAAGGTTTTGATACCCCGTGTTATAGTTATTTGGATTATTTTATTTAATATTATATTTGATATTGAATTTTTAAAATTTTATGAGTTTTAAAGGGGTGTACAGTTAGCCATCATGGTTTGGAAAACCATGTGGAGACTGTGAGATTTGGTTATTTCTTGGAGAAATTCCATTTTTTATGGTCATCACACAGTCTAATAAACCATGATGTCTCATAGGATTAATCATGTGTAGGTATTTTAATTTCCTAGTATGTATAGCATGGTTTTCCCATGGTTTGTAAAACCATATGGGAAAACCATGTGGGTTGATTGAAATAAAATTTTAATTTGTTTTCATTTTTATTTTATTTTATTTATTTTTTTTTCTATTTTTACAACATCTCTACATGTTATATCACTTTTCATAATGAGACACCACTAAGGATAATCCTTTCCCCCTCACATAACTTCCATTGGGTGGCCTCCCTTATAGGTCATCCTCCCTCAGGCCTCCCCTCTCACTCGTATACGATACCTAAGCCAACCCCCTAGCGGATCACACCTCCCTCTCTGAAATATCTATCATTCTTGAAATTTTATAGAGTTATATCCATGGTTTAGGTTCATCTCTCCTAGGTATGGTCTTTACTTACCTCCTTTTTTTGTTTCCTTGTTATTTTTTCCTCCTTATCACCATAATTATGTTCAACTGGACCCTAGGGGTGTTGGGCTAGACTAATTCTTGGTATTTTGTGATAATAAGGTTCATGTGGGCTCCTTATTCTATTCTTGGGTGTCCACCATAAAAATAGATAGATTCTTAGCCATCTTCCATCGATTCTCGGTATGATTTCCCCGTATACATACTTTTAAATTTAGATTTGTTAATTTCTTGAGGGTTAAATTATCATTTTAATTAATAAATGATGTTATTAAATTGTGTTTATTGATTTTAAAAAGGAAATTTATGATTTTTTCATAAATATTTATAGATAGTGAGGAGTTTCTAAAATATTAATGTAAGTTTTAAAACTAATATAATAAACCATGACAATTAGGTATTTGAGAAATTTCCCATGTGATCTTAAAAATAGTATTATGAATTTGTAAAGATGTTTAGGTTTTTTAAATTCATTTTTCAAGGGGTTTTACTTGTAATATCAAGTAGAACTTGAAACTAAAATAATGAATAATTATTTAATGGATTAATTTATTCCAAATGTGTTTTATTATAAATGGTTTTGACCCCATTCGATTTATGAAACAAAATAAATAGGTGGTGTTTGAACCCTTGTACATTTCAGATGAACATGGGTGATTTATAAATGGATAAAAAAGGGTTGATTTATTTAATGGATTTCATGGATGGTTTTAATGATACATCTTTTAATAAATATGTTTTAAAATATTTCAATTTTTTTATAAAATACTTTTTATTTTGGGTGGATTTCTAAAAGGCATGTTGGGAACTTTAAATGATTTTCAAAATGTGTGAGTGTGTGGAACCCTCTTTGATACCCATTCTTGTTCCCATTTGATGGGTGTTGATTGCCTACTATATGTATGTTTCATGGGATCAAGGGGATACGTATAGGCTAAAAATTCCTTGGGTAGAAGTTATAGGATGGTTTTTTCCCTCCTATGCTCAAGTTCTATTCTAGTTATCACTTCTGGTGTTTGAGATCAGTTGAAAACTTTGTCTCCAAGGGGCATTGATGTTGGTTGAGGTAAAGTGAGGCCTTGGGTAGGTCTCTGGGTATGATTGGGGATTTTTTTATCCTAAGAAATGTTCCCTAGGCCATGTTGGGAAGTATTTGGAGGCTTAGTCCTAGTGAAGTTTGGTGATACAACCATACATATCATGTTATGTGGGTGACACCCTCTTGAGTTTGGTTTCAAGTTCAGTGAACATGTTGAGTAGGATGAGTCCTTGCAGACTAGATGAGATCTATTGGAGATGGGTTTCATATGAGTGATAGTTTTAGATATCTCCCTTAAGATATGTGATATGGGACCCGTGTATGATTCATTTGAATTTATAGGTTCTTAGCATAAGGTTACCAAGGGGGTTGGGATGAAATTTCATGGAATGGTTCTCATGGTATCAGGATCAGGTTGATATACTGATTTGGAAAAGGATTGGACCCTGCTTCTTGAGGCCAGGTTTTAGGTTGTGGAGTCACCATAGGGTGATGTAGATGGTTTGATATAAATGAGAAGAGGTTGAGATGGGGTTGGAGGAATCTTGCGGATTCCATAATGGGTGAGTTTATTTGTGATTGGGATGAGGGGATATATACCATGTGACTAAAACCTTATGATGAGATCATGAGTCTGGGGATAGGTTGTGGTCCCTTTGTTCTTGTGATTTTGATAGGTTAAAGATTCATCCTAATGGGTGATGGGTTTTGAGGCCCGACCTCACCATGTGTAACATAGAATTGGTTGGATTTCCATAAGTGATATAGAATCTTTATTATGTATGGAGTACAAGCCATCCATGAGTGAAATGGTATAGATTAGGACTAGTTGGGCCTCAAAATGAGTGAGGTATCCTTCGTGGTACTGTTGTGAGTTTTATAGAGTCACGAGAATGGGTATAATGGTGCGAGATTAGATGATTGGACCACCATGAGTGAGATTGGGTCTAGAATTTTGTGTGTAATTGGATTGGATGATGGGACTTTCTTGAATGAGATGAGGTCTAAATGTGATGTTGGGGTGAATTTATAGACCCTACCATGAGAGATACATTAAAGGTCAAGTATTGGATGTGGGGACACCTTGAGTGAAAATGGGAGTTTGGAGCTTGGAATAAGACCCTACACTACCCCTTTGGGATATATATAGGGCATGGATGTAACCCTACCCTGATTTCTTAGGTTTGTGTTGGGTTATATAGATGATCGAATTATGTGATGATGGAATTATGGCATGGAACCAAAGATGGTTTGATCGGGTTCCATAGCAGCATGGTTAGCACATGATGACCTAATGCACATAGATTCATGGTGTCCAGGTTAACTCAATGTGTACAAGGAACTTATGTGATATTCTTATTTATTTATTTACTTATGAATACACACATATACTGAAATATATTAGGGGATATTTGTGAGACCCTACCGATATGTATTTACCACATCCTTCATGGTCACCCTTGTGTATGTGTAGACCTTATATATTCTTTTAGGTTCAGCACATGATGTACAGTGAATTAGGATAGAAAATCATGATAGGAAGTTGGAGAATAGGTGTGTTGATTCCAAAGGATGGTAGGGTATTCTATTTTCATTCATTTTATTATTTATTTATTTTTTTATATGTGATCGGCCTAGTGCATGATCTAAGATGTATGAATGTAATACTTCCACATGATATTTATTAAAAAAAAATGTTTTTATTAATTAATTTGTACTTTGATTATGTTCTATGGATGTTTTGGCTATTTTAAAATATTTTATTACTTTGGTTTGAGGTAATATTCTCCCCAACTTATAGATTAGTCTCTCTACACTAGTCCAGAACCTTTGGAATATAAGGAGGCATGCTTGAGGTCATCTGAATTTTTTTTCTAGGATACCATTAGCTGGTTCCATAGGCCGGGTAATTACCATGTGGAATCATATCAAGTGTTTTAAAGTGGTGGATTTTATAAAGGAGAATAAGAGACTTTGTTTTATCTTACTATTTGGGGAGATAGTAGGTAGGGGGTCTAAGAATGTTTTAGATGTTTTGATGGACATCATACTAGTGATTCATAAATAACTTTTTGGTGGGAATTTTGAGTTACTAGGGGTATGGGATTGATTATCCTAGTTTATGTTATTTTGGTACATGTATTTATTGAATATGATGTGTTTTTTGGAGGTTTTTATTTATGGTTTTGGATCTTGACTTGTTGTCAATGTGTTCTTGTATTCGATTTAGTATGTAGGAATCACATGAAATATCTTTTCTTGTGTATTATTGGGTTTTCTAAAGATAGATTTTATTTTTTAAAAGGGATAAAAATAACTTATATGATGTTTTCCTATATAATTTATTGGTGGAATTCTACTAAGTTTAACCATGATATTTTATTTGGTGGTAGGTCATGTGGATCTTGGTGTAGGATTTTTTTGATGATGGAAATATAGTCCCTTTATCATGATATAAATAGAGACCCTTAGTAGGTTGGTGTAGGAATTTGATGCCTCATGATGTCTTGATGAGTGCATGGAATTCCTAAGAGGTGATCTGGAGATGGGAATAGGTTTCTCTAAGGATGTTGAACCTTGGGGTATGAAAATGGGTTTTGTTCAATAAAGTTTCAATAAAAACTTATATGGAGTTTTCCCATTTAACTTCTTGGTTGAATTATACTTAACTGAACCAGATCATTTTGTGGATACCCTTAGAGGGTTTCAGAAAGGCATGAGTGATATGCCTCGGGCTATAATGTAGATCACATGAGATATAAGATCCAGAATTATTCCTTGAGGTTATATCTTTTTTATCTTTAGTTTATTTTCTTAGATTTGACCTAATGTGAGTGCCTAGTAAGGCTATATAGAAAACGGGGGGGGGGGGGGGCTTGATCGGAGCTCTGAGGCCCCTTTTTTTTTAAGAAAAATGCTAGGCTACATGGTCAGTAGTAACAATGTGACCCATGACACATGGTTTGAGTAAACAGTGCGAGGTGTTTTAGCGGTAACTAGTGGGAAACATGATTTTCCCTAATTAGGAAACTAATGTTGCACACCCATGCAAAAAACTGTATAGTTTTTTATGGAGGAAAATAGCATGGTTTGCTCATGGTTTCCCAAATAGTGTTCATAAACTATGTGAGGGAGGTCTTGAGGCAAATATGTGTTCATAGATGGTGCATGGTTTGGCCAACCGTGCTTCCAAGATGTCTGACTCAGTGTTTTTGGAAAAAATTAAAAAAAAATACTTGAAATATTTTATTTTTGATACCCCTTATCTTTTCTTCATTACAACATATTGGGGGTCTCTTTCTCCTCTTTTGGTATCCTCTTCAAGCCTTTTAGGTAGGATTTGGTGGAATTTCATCATATGAACTCTGATTCAAGAGTTTTTCATCTTATTGGATATGCACTAGGGAGTTCTCCATTCATATTTTTCCTTTATTTGTTTTTATTAATATTTATAGAGTTATTTTGGTTTAAGATAACATGTCATATTTCCAGGGTATTTGATCATTATTATATTTTATTCTAATCCAGTTTGATTTTAGAGCCGATACTGGCTGAGTGTTCTACCAAAGGTATATGGTAGATGGTATATACCTTTTCCCTTAAGTTCTGGTTGTTTTATATCATGTTTCCAATGTAACTCCTTCCATAACTTTTGGTAATTTCTCTCAAATTAATTTAAATGAATTTAATAAATTATTGGATCCTTGATAGGTTTCCCACTTAGTATTATGTGATGGTTCTAGGTTTTTAACCTCAACCCAGAACACCCATGACGCGTGTTTGTATATATTATATATGAGTTAACACCTTGTTGGGTGTGTGTGATCTCACCATCTTAGGGGGATCCTTAATGAATTAATTGATATGTTAATAGAGGTTTTATGCCTCCTTACCTTTTGAATACATATATTAGAATGATTAAATGGATTAAATGGGAAATGTGGAATGAGTTGGATGAACTCATGGTTTATGTATGATTGTGAAATTATTAGTGAAACAGTTTTGATTATATTGAATTTCATGTAAATTTCTACTCCATGGATTCATAATTTCATTGAATTCCATCTAAATTTATACTCCATGGATTCATAACTGTATCGAATTCTATTGACATTTCTACTACATGGATTCAGAATTATATTTGGATTACATAGAAATTTCTTCTCCATAGATCCATATTACATTGGATTCCTTAGAAATTACTACTCTTGGGATCCAACTATTGGTTTAATCACTTTATTTCATAATATAGGACATTGATTATTCCTTGGACATTTCTACTCCTTGGATCCAGACCATGTGGGTATAACACTGGATTACTCATCATAGGTTATAGTGGGTATTTTATAATGATTTAAAGATAACCATTGTTTATGATTTCTGATTTACAATGATCCTTTCTTGGCTAGATAATATCACTTTTAGATGTATCACTTAGCTTATTTATTTATATTATCGTTATATATTTCACACTACATCTGCTTATATACATAGACTGGATTTTTTATAGACATTATTAGTTGTGGAATACATAGTGTTATCTCACACCATATTTGGGCCATTGTTGGGTACACAGACAAACATCATTGATGCCGGTAGGGACTAGGTCAAGAACCTATTTTTTTATGATTGACTAATTATTCTTAAGAGCAGGGGAGCATAGGAATAATATATGCTTGATATGTTATCTAAAGATATTTCTTTTTATTATTTTGTAATTATGATACATGTATTTTACCGGATGCTTATTTCCATGTATTTTCTTCCATTTTTTATAGATACCTAACTTAAATCATTTTGTATATGATACTTCCTTGTCTTTGTTTATTACTCCTTCAATCTAGATGTTTATTTATCACTGATACTTGTTTATATTATGTTTTTTCTATTGATTATTGGATTACATCACTGTGCTACACTCTGATTGTGAGGGTGTAGTATCCCCACTGTACCACCTTAGTCCCTCACTGCTATTTGGATTCCTCTAGAGTATGAGAAGGCACACTTGAAGCTATGTGACCCACCAGATTGGGGCACTATTTAATGGATCATAGGTAAGGACATTTCAAAGTGTCCTCAGAGAATATTTCTTTTCTTTTATTTTTCTGCCATACTATTTAAGATGGTGAAAAGAATAAATAGTAATGTGTTAGAATTTGGTAAAGAGATATGCCTAGGAGTAGATAACCCATATACAAGAAAAAGAAAAAAAATTTGGGATGGGATATGATGTTCTATATTTTTCCTATTACAGTTGATTTGATTCCACCATTGAGTAACACACATGATATGTGATGTTATTTTTTCTATGATTGAGGAATTAAAATTTATCCTATGCTAAAAAGGTAAGGAATTATGGATCATGCATCATTTTAGACCCCTTACAGGATTCGCATGACATGCATATGCTATGCCATATAGAATGTATTACTTGACCGTGTTACATTTATTTTGTGTGCCTTGTGTTGTATAATTGTTAGTTACTAATATTCCTTGTAGGATATTGAGATACATAATTGGTAATTAAAGTGTCTATCATGACCTAAATAGTGTTTTCCCACATTGGCTATACAGAAACCTTAAGCAGTCAATTATGGATTTTTGAGTCATATACCATTAGTTGTATGGTCTGGAACGTGTTATGGTTGGGATTAAATGGACACCACACTTCAATTTATAAGGTGCATGGGCCATTATAAATTGTAAGTGGTGATCTATATAATTCAATCATTTAAGATAATTGTTAAATAAATGATAATGAACTTAAAATAAATTGAATTCTAAAATGGAAAGTTCACTGATAAATAGATTTTACAATTTCACTTAATAGCCCATATCCATGGACCTGTTCTATGAAATAGAGAGCTTGAACCAGACCCAACCTTATTAGTGGGAAGTAGGTAGTGTCTCTAGTGTTCTTTAAGAATGTACCTATTACATATTATTGGATTTAAAAGTATGAATATGGGTGCTTCTTGGTTATGGGAAATCTTTTACCTATCCTATTTTTATATTTTTGATCTTGTTATTTCCAACTATTTTCTGAGGCCTGTGTTTTGAATTTATAGAGATATTATAGCATGATGTCCTTGATTTGTGCACTAGGAGGGTGGATACGATCATGCTCTAGAGGTGGTGTAACTAGAGCCACTAGTAGAACCTGTATTAGTTTCACTTGTGCAACCACCTATTGTTCAAGATATGGGTATTGATTCCTAATTCTATGATGGTTTCTTGTGCTTTATAAAGACCATTTGGGGAGCCTCATTTCTTGACACAACTATGGAAGAGTTGATTCATGTGTTATAGAAGAATAATACAACCAAATTTTTCATTATTGTGGTCCATAGGCTGATGAGTTGTGGATTGATAATTTTTTTTCCATTTTTTAGCATCTCAAGACACCTCCAGATAGGAGAGTGAAGATCATGAGGTATATGATTTGGGGATCCATTAATCACTATTGAGATTTTCTGAACCAGGATTATAGGATTGGAGATATGGTTTAGAGGGTTTTAAAATCTATCTTTTATGATTACTTGACTCTTGAGACTCTGAGAGTTGAACTGGATAGTGAGTTTATTCATTTGGATAAGGGTATGATGACTGTTATGGAGTATTAAAATCGCTTTATAGAGATTCAACACAGTGCACCTATGTATCTTAATGATCAGCCTTCTAGAGTGAGATACTTTGAATAAGGTCTTAGTAATTCCATTTGATCATAGGTGAATTTATTTTAGTTGACTACAATATCTAAGATAGTGAATCAGGCACTGATTACTGAATGAAACCTAAGGGAATATGGAGGCCTATAGTAGGGTAGTGAAACTTCTCAACCTTGTGGTTTAGTATCAAGTAGAAGTAAGTGTCATTTTGAGACTTATCATGATGGGAATACCATCTAGGGTGTTATTTCTGGTAGTTTTGTCTTCTATCATCAGTGTGGGAGATGGAGAAACAGGATTAGTCAGTGTGATAGAGACCCAGTCGAGTACCGAGCCTGTGGAAGGATGAGGTATATACAACGGTTTTGTAGTAAGTTTTCTCCAGTGGATAGTGAGAGGGGATTTTCACTAAATCTAGGTTTAGGATAAGGATTTGCAGCTCTACATCAGGTGGGATCTGGAAAAATACTAATCATTCAGGTCGAGGGGTGGTCATGGTCGTGGGATCCAGACACAAGTTTCACTTTGATGGTATAATGGTCCTGATCAAGGTAGTCATAATATTTTTCAAGGTTGTGTTTCAGGATAGATATATTAAATATATCTTATACTTTATGAGTATAGTTCTATCCCATCTACAGTGAGAGGTATGGTCTTTGTAACTTCTAATATAGTATCTTCCTTTTCTAATACAAGTGCTTCACATTTATTCACATTTTTACCTATTTTGGGGAGCCTTGGGCTTGATGTTCAGTTTTCTTATGGTATTATGTAACTTGATACTTTATTGGGGATTTAATCAGAGGGTGTACACTTATGTAGTGATTTCCCCTTGAGATATGTGGGTATCAGTTTTTATGGAACCTCTTTATTCTCTAGAGGATGGGATTTGATGTCATACTCAGAATGGATTAGTTGGTTTTTTATCATGACTATGTTTATTTCTATCGCTTAAGGGTAACCTTCACATCACTAGAGGTCGGTAATTATATCCACAAGGGTGGGTGGGATGTACAGGTAGGTAGAGATGGACCAGAGCATCATGGGCTATATTGTGTGACAGTACATATTGGTAGTCTTTCTCTAGATGATCATGGAATGTGACAGGATGAATTCCCTTTAGTAGTATATAGTTATAGGGATGCATTCAAAGATGAATTTTCTATTTTAACTTTTGAGTGATAGGTAGATTAATCTATTGAGATGGTTCTAGGAATTTCACCAGTATCCATTCCTCCTTATAGGATGGTTACGACTAAGCTATAGAAGATTAAGATATATCTATAGGACTTAGATGAAAATGGATTTATATAACCCAATATTTTTACATGGGTTTTTCCAGTAATTTTCACCAAAAGATTATATTGAACCCATGGTATATGTGTGTATTTCCTTGAACAATTTAAAGTTTAAGAACTAGTATCCCTTTTCATAGATAGATTACCTATTTCATTATCTCCAAGGAGAACAAGTTTTCTCAAAAATTGATTTGAGTTTAGGTTATCCTGAGGTGCATGTTCAACCTTTTGACATACCTAGTATATTTTTTTTAGAAGGTATGGTCTATAGAAGTATATATTTATGTCATCTGGTCTTATGAATGTTCAATCAGTTTTAATAGTTTTGATGAATTGGGTTTTCCATTCATATTTGGACTCTTTTATGGTGGTTTTTTGGAAGAAATCTTGGTGTATTATTAGAATCAACACGATCATGATAAACACTTTAACACCATTCCAAATGGACTGAGATAGAATATTATGTATTCCAAGGTCACAGAATGTTATTTATGGATAGATAAATTTCACTTCTTGGGTAACATCATCTCATAGATAGGAATATCTCTTAACCTAGAGAAGGTGAGTGATGTGGTTTCTTAGAATAATCCCAAGAGTATATTTGATATTCAGAGTTTCTTGGGTTTTTATAGATATTAAAGATTCTTCATACATGATTTATCAGACTTAGAAACATATCTTATGGGCTTGATTAAGAAGCATGTGAAGTTTATAAGACCATATACCTTCAATAAATCCTTTCAAGAGTTGAAAGTTAGACTGAATATAATTCCAATCCTAATTCCACTAGAGTCAAGAATAATCTATATAGTATATTGTGATGCATTAAGTATTGGCCTTGGAGAAATTATGATATAGGAGGATTGAGTTGTAGAATATGGGTCTTGTCAGTTGAGGCCACATGAGAGAAAATACCGAACGCGCGATCTTGAGTTAGCCGCTATTTTTCATGCTTTATGTTGGTGGAGGAATTATTAATTAGGAGATAGTTTTGTGGGGTACACATACCAAAAAAGAATCAAGAAAATATTTATGCATCATGACTTCATTATTAGGCAACAAATATGGGTTGTATACCTTCAATAATTTGACTTCAAGCTTTCCTATATGATATGTATGGTAAATACTATTATCAATGCACTGAGGATGAGGAATAATACACAAGAATTTTAGGAGGTTAATAGTGAGTGGCAACTTATGGACTCATTTTCAAAGATGCACTTGGAGGTGCAGGATAGTCTTGGGTATAATTTTCTCTCATCTGTGGTAGTGAATTACACTCTTCTAGATAGGATAAATATGAGATAGCTATTAGATTTTAAGGGCCTAGTCCTAAGAGAGATAATGGAAGGTGATGACCTACCTCTTGGTTGGACTATTGCCAAGGATGATATTCCATACAAACATGGACATGTTTGGGTTCAAGAAGACATACATGAGAATTTGATATAAAAATTTAATGCCTCTGTCTGGGTATTTCATCATGACATTATAAATATGTATTTTTCCTTACACCATCAATATTGGTGGTCGAGGATAAAATGAGAGCTAGTTGAATTTTTCACTAAGTGCTCCACCTATTAGTAGGTGAAGGCAGAACACCAGTGAAAAACTGGGTTTTTATAGAAGTTACCTTTTACCAAGTTGAAATTGGAAGATGTTGTGATGGATGTTGTGATATTGTTATTAAGTTCACCTAAAGGTAGTGATACCATATCAGGTTTTGTATGCAGGATCATGAATTTCTCCTATTTCCTATCGATCAAGGCGACCTTCTCAGTAGATGAGTTTTGGGGTCTTTATATCCATGATATTGTGTTCCTTCATGTGGTTCCTCATTCCATTATATTTAATAGAGATTCCTAATTTACATTTCTATTTTAGAAAACTGTATAGAGGGAATTGTGTATATAAGTGATTTTCAGCATGGCATACCGCCCTCAGACCAAAGGCCAGTCGGACCACAAAATACATGCTCGATACGAAAATTCTTAAAGAATGTGTCCTTGATTTTGGGGGATCTTAGGAGAGGCATATAACCCTGGTTGAGTTTTCCTACAAAAATATTTATCTAGAGACTATACGGATTGAAATTTTTGAGGCTTTATATGGTATGCCATACTAATGAATTATATGCTAGTTAGAGGTAGGAAATTCAATGCTTATTGGACCACATCTTGTGTAAGAGAATTTGGATGGTACATTGATGGATTATGAGATAAGGTAATATTATTATACAAGGTAATATTTCACTATGATATATTCAGCCTTTTTAGATTATGGAGAGAGTCAAGTTGATATCCTATCAGTTGCAGTTACTATAGAGATATAGATCTATCAACAATGTCTTCCATGTATCTCAGTTATGTAATTATCATTCAAAAATGTCTCAAAAATATTCAGTCATATGAGTTTGAGTTATAGGTAGACATGTCCTTTGAGGAGTATCCTATACATATCATTGATCGGAGCACAAAAGATCTCTGAGGCAGGTTTTTTATTTTAGTTTGGGTGTTATGGTAGAACAATTGTGTATAGGATGAGAAATAGAAGGCAAGAAAATATACATGCTCAGTTTAAAAAACTCTTTTTGGATGCTTTACCACCCTCAAAAGAGTAACTTAGGGATGATTTGTATTAATATGGGGATATTTTATGATCTTGGGTTTTCCCATGAGGTATGATTCTTTTTTAGATTTAGTTTAATTTCTTGGTTTTAACCTAATGTGAGTTCCTAGTGAGGATATTGAGGAAACATAGGTGTCTAAGGATTTTTCAGATCTTGGAGCCTAGGATTTTGGAGAAAATAGCTGGGTATCAGGATTAATAGAAACCATGCAACCCATTCCATAGAGTTTGAGTAAACTATGTGGGAGAAATTCGGTGGGAAGAAGTGGTCCACATAGTTTTCCATAATTTTTTACCCTAGATAGATATCCCATGAAAAAACTTCAGAGTTTTTGGAAGAGAGAAATATCACAGTTTGGGAACAATTTCCCAAATTGTGTGCTTGAACCGTGGAAGGGTGGTCTTGAGACAGAGAGGTGTGCATGGTTGGCGCATGGTTTGGCCAACCATACGTCTAAAATATGACCCAATGTTTTTGTGTAAAATTACTAAATTTTCTGTAAAAACTTATATTTTAAACAACCTTTATCGTTTATTAATTCTAGTAGATAAGGGGTCATTTTCTCCTCTTTTGTAGCCTCTTCAATCCTTTGAGGTAGGCTTTGGTTCTGTTTTGTCATACAGACTTCGATTCAAGAGTCATTCATCTCATTAGATCCAAACTAGAGAGTAATATTTCATATTGTGCCTTTATTATTTTTTTCTTTGTATTTACATAGTTATTTTGGTTCAAGTTAATATTCCCTTTTTTTAGGTTATTTGATCGTTTTTCCATTTTTTTCTAATTTGGGTTGAGTTAGGAGTTGATACTAGATGAGTGTTCTACTAAAAGTATATGGTCAGTGTTCTATACCTTTTCCCTTCAAGTCTAGTTGTTTTATATCATGTTTCGTATTTTTCTCACAATAGACCTTCAAGAATTTTCTCTAAAATTAATTGAAATGCCTTGAATAAATTATTGGAACCTTGATAGGTTTCCCACATTGTACTATGTGATGGTTGGAGGTTTCCAACCTCAACCCAGACCACCCATGAGGTGTGTTTATGTATCTTCCCAATGAGTTACCACCTTGTTGATTGTGTGTGTTATCTCTACATCTTATTGGTAGACTTAATGAATTAACTGAGATATTAGGAGAGGGTTTATGCTTCCTTTCGTTGTGATTACATGTATTAAAAATGATTAAATAGATTAAATGGAAAATGTGGAATGAGTTGGATGAAATCATGGATTATATATAACATTGAAATTATTAATGAAATGGTTATAATTATATTGAATTCCAGGGATATTTTTACTCAATGGATTCATAATTTCATCGAGTTCCATGTAAATTTATACTCTATGGATTTAGAACTGCATCAAATGCCATGTACATTTCTACTCCATAGATATAGAATTATATTTGGATTCCATGGACATTTCTAAACCATGGATTAGGATTACATGGGATTCCTTGTACATTACTACTCCTAGGATATATCCATTGGTTCTGAAACTTGATTACATAGCATAGGATATTAAAGATTCCTTGGAAATTTCTACTCATTGGATCCTTCCCATGTGGGTATAATACCAATTTACTTAGCATAGTTCATAGTGGATATTGTATCATGATTCCAAGATGAACCTTGTTTATGATTTTTGGTTTACAGTGAGCCTTGGTAGGTTGGACAATATCACTTTTACATATAAAAATCCTAATTATTTATTTATATTATTACTTTATATTTCACACTGCTTCTGCTTATATACAGAGACTGAATTTGTTATAGAAACCATTGGTGGTATCCTACTGAGTGTTATCTCACACCCTATTTGGGCTATCATTGGGTACTCAGAAAAACTTCATGGATGGAGTTAAGGACTGGGGAAAGAACCTGTTTTTCAATGCCTGAATGATTATTCTTAGGAGAAAGAGAGCATATGACATATCTATGTTCATGATTCTATCTAGAGATAGATTTTTTTTCTTTTTTTTATTTTCAAAATTTTATTGTACTGGATTTTTATTTCCATGTTTTCCTACCATTTGGTATAGAAACATGACATACATCATTTTGTATATGATAATTCCTTGGATTTGTTTATTACTCCTACTATCTGGATGTTTATAAACTATTTGATACTGGTTTATATTATGATTATTCTATTGATTATGTAATTACACCATTGTGCTACACTCTAATTATGAGGGTAAAGTCTCTCCATTGTACCACCTTAGACCCTCTATGCTAGTCAGCAACCTCTGGCGTATGATAAGGCATGCTTGAGGCCATGTGACCCATTGGCTCGGGGTACTGTTTAGTTTCTAATAGTTTTGGATTTTATAGGAGGTGATCATGATATATAGGCTAGTTTTAGAGGACATAATTGGTTAGATTCTTGATCATGTGGTTCTTAGGATGTTCTTTTAGGTAAAGCGGTGGGAGCATGGGTTCTCATGGTTTTTTTGATGATGCCAATGTGATGGGTGATAATATGGTTATGCTTAAAATGAATAAAATTCCTTAGGTTGTTGGGTGTTACTGAAATGCATTTGGATTATGTTCAGTGGGTTAGGTACATGATATTAGGTTTGATGTGATGAGATTCCTAGGAGTGTAAGTCGGTTTTCATGATCAGGTTGTATGGGAGCATAAAACCATTGGGTTAATGTGAGAGAGAGTAGGATTTTGGGTGAGAACCCTCAGGGTTCTTGGTGGACCTCTTTTCCTTGAGGATTATAGTGAGTGTTGATGTGGTTTTTTAGGAAACAGTTTTGGTGTCTAAGGGAAGGTTCATGTTGGGTACATGAAGATCATGGTGGAGTTGTATATTGGTGAACAAGTCATGTGGGTGTCTGTTGAGAAATTTTAAGGTTATGGATGTTCCCAAGTGATGTTACAATGGTAGTGTAGTGGTGAAACATGTGAAGGAATAATTTATTTTGGTTTTGGTCCTAGATATGGGTGTTTTTAGGGAGGTGTGTTATTGGGAATCATTTGGGTCAGTGTTATAGGAGTAGTTTAAGGGTAGCTATATAATGGGGAGCACAACATTGTTGATTAGTATTTCATGTTGGTGCTCAGGTTTTAGAGGGTTTTCCATATTTATATATTACATTTTGTTATTATTGGATCAAAATATATGGAGATCGGTGTTTATTTGGTAGGTTAATGATAATGATACTCCTATATATAGTGAGGAGCATCGTATCGGTTGTTGGTAAACAACCCTCATGTTGGATTATTCATGGTTCGGTGAGACCTACTGGTGGATGGTTGTGGTATAATTAAAATACTAGTTTATGGGTGGATCAAATTGTATTTGGTTTCTTAGAGAATACATGTGTGGTATTTGGAAGCAGTGGCAGATGGAGTCAATTTTTTGGCATCGATCTCATAGTGGATTTGAGGTGATCCAAGGGTGAGTCAGATCGAAGGTTTGCCAATTCAAAGAGTGGGATAATGGAAAATGGATTAAGTGGTTTGTGGCCTAACCAAATAATTAAATTAAGAGTTGGTTTCGAACTTTAGTGTGGAAATTTGGATGGAATGGTGATTCCTTTGAGAGTTCAGGCATCATGATTAGGTTTTATAAGGATGCATTGGTGGTTGAGATTGAGTGTTTTTGGGTAAGGTCATCCAGATAAGGTTTGACCAATGATTTTGTGTATAATTAGACGTTGTGAGTTTGAGACCATGTGGGACGTTAGTGAGGTGTTTTGGGGATCAAACTTGGGTTTTTTGGAGAAAGGATGGTGGATCTAATCTTGGTGCTTCGAGTTGTGTAGAAAAAAACACATTTGGAATTCAGAGATAGAACACAACCATTTGGTGGTGAATTGATGATTTTGGTAGGTATGGTTTGTGTCTAGAATACTACAAAAAAAAATTCTTGAGGATTACAATCCCTATATAAGGGAGTTTTTAATGACATGTGTCATTACGAGTTGATAATTCCCAAGGAAATTTTTATTTTTGATTTGGTGAGGGTTTTATTTTCAAAATTTTATTTATATTAGTTTTATGAACATTTAAAAATATCTAAGAGATTGTTTTGGATGTGGTTTAAGGCTCAAAAAAATTTATAGGTTCTTAGGTGGATGTTAAATAAGGGATGGGGGACCCGAAAGGCTGAATTTCAGTATCTGAAACTATTTACATAGTGACCCCTTGGAGTCACACCATGAATTAGGACAGAAGGAGTTTTAGGGACCTATAACTTTAGGATTTCATGGTGTGAACCATAGTTAATTCCATGAATGATATTTTTCAAAGGGTATGGGGGACCCCTCAACCTCAAGTGGATCAAGAGTGAACCAGGGGTTCATATTGTCAATGGTGTCTGGGGTTGTTTTTTTAGTAGGGTCACTTCCATATTTTAAGGGTTGGGGGACTTCAGGATATATGGGGGTTTATGTTTCAAGAGGATTATATTTTGGATATCCCTATCTCTCCTATTCCACCTATTTGATCACCCTTTAAGAGGGGTTGATTTTTATGTGTTATAGTAGAGATTAGGGGCGATTCTCTCCTCTTCACCCCTTATATTTTGATTTTCCTTTGTTTCTTGCTGATTTTTTGTAAATTGGGCTAGGTTTTGGCATTGATTCCACTATATCATGGTGTAATTTATCAAGGATGATGAGGATTTCATGATTTATGGATAGAGGATGACATGAGATAATGGTTTCATTCCACTTCTCATATTTTCATTTAATTTATATTGATAGATGAATTTATTTAGGGGTTTTCCCTAAATAATATGAAATTAGTGATTATATGAGTGCACATGTTAGGGTTTTTTTCTTTGATGAATATGGGGATGTTCTAGGGACCTTCCATGGGAATTTGGTCAAGGTTTTAATGAAGAGGTGATGTACAATGAGTTTTCCTTGGTTATTTATATTTAGTTAAATTTAAATAATCTATTATAACAATTTATAATTAATTATTTATTTCATATGATGTGATTCAAGAGCTCAAGTGGTCTTACAATCTCGGGAAAGGAAAAAACAATGTTGTATGAGGTGATACATATTGAAGATTTTGTGGTAAATCCTTTACATAGGTAGGTGTTCCCTTTAATACAAATCCATATTCTTGTTATACATGATTCTTTGTTGAATGTATGTTGCATGGGATTATGTAGAGACACTGGAACTGAGAATTCCTTAGGTTGAAGAAAAAGGATGCAATTGGGCCTCCTATTCCAAGGATAGGTTCTCCTTAACACTTTTAGTGTGTGGGATTTCTTGATGACTATGTCTCCAAGGGGAAGGGATATTGGTTGAGATGAAGTAAGGACATAGATAGGTCATGGGTTATGAGTTGTGATGTGAGTATCCTAGAATGGATTCCCTAGGGAAATTTGGGTAGGATTGAGAGTCTTAGGGTTGGTTATTATTTGTAAGATGACTGTACATTTCATTCCATCTGAGTAAAACTCTCTTGAGTGTGGATTGAGGTTTAGTGATCATTCTGAGTTGGATGAGTCATTTAGGACTAGATGAGCTATGACATAGAGGGGTTTCCATCAAGTGATGGGTTTAGATATATCCATTAGGATATTTGATATGGAATCCATGTGTGATAATTTTGAATTTATAGGGAATCGGTATGAGTTGTACAAGGGTTTTGGTATGTGATACCTTTTGAATGGTCCCTAGGGTATCAGAAATTATTTGAGATGTTGTTTGAATAAGGATTTGACCCAACATCTCAATGTTTGGGTTAATATAAGCCTTCAGACTATGAAGTCATTGTGGGGTGACATAGATGGTTTGATATTAATGATAAGAGTCTAACATGAGTCTGGAGGAACCTAATAGATTCCCTAATGGGTGATTTGAGATGTGATCAAGATGATGATATATGTTCCATTTTACTAACTCCTTGTGACGATCTAGTAAGCTATGGGATGTACTATAGGCCTTGTGTTCTATTGTATGTGTATTTGTTTCATTATTATAGTGATATGTGATAGATTCATCCTAAGGTGTGATGGGTCTCAAGACCTGGCTTCTCCATGAGTGATATGGAATTTTCAAGATTTTGATGACTGAGATTAAATACTTATTATGCTTGAAGTTCAAGACAACCATGAGATATATGATGTGTATTCAGAATAGATGGGAGTAAGGTGACATTTTTGGGACTTCCATGAGTGAGATGTAGTCCCTGGAATATTAATTATAGTATGAGATTGGATGTTGGGACCATGACAAGTGATATTAGATCCGAGATGTGTTTTATATGATATTGTTTGATATAACCACTTTGAGTGAGATGGATTCTGGATTTGATGCTAGAGTATATGGATGGGACCTACCATGAGTGAGATTCTATTGATCATTTCTTGGATGTGGGACCCCCTTAAGTGAGAAGGTGAGTCTAGATATTGGCATGTGACCCTACCCTAATGCTTTAGGGAGTGGTCAGGACTTGGATATTTCCCTACCCCAAGTCCTCAGGTACTTTCTGGTTTACATGGAATATGGAATGAGGTAATTTTGGAATTTTGGAATGGCACTGAATCGAGTTTGATCAGGTGGCATGGTGTCCTAGTTAGAATATTATGACCTGATGTGCAAGGATTCATGATGACTTGGTTAACACATGATGTCCAAGGCACTTGTGTAAAATGATTATTTATTTATTTTCTCATGATTACACATATATGAGTGTGTATACTAGAGGAAAGTTTTAATAACCTATTGAAATATATTTCTCACACCCTACACTGGAACCCTAGTGCACTTGATGCCCTTATATATTCTTTCAGTTTTAGTACAAGATGTGTAGTGGATCAGGCTATAGTATCTCAATTAGTGTTTGGAGAAAGGGTGTATTGAGGATCAAGGATAGAAGTAAGGCTAGTGTTCACACATTGTATTTTATATTTATTGTGTATATGTGGTCAAATTAGTGAGCGATCAATGATGTATAACTTTATGAATTTCTCATGAAATTTATCACAACACTGTGTTTATTTATTTATGCATGATATGATTATGTGTTGTGGTTGTTTTATTTATTTTTCTATTTTTTATAATTCTAATTCTTGGTAATGGTCTCTATATCATATATATTATGCCCTCACCTATAGTTAGAATATTCTACCATAAAATAAGGTACCTTTGAGGTCAAGTGACACCTAAGTCTGAGGCACCATTGTGTGGGCCCACAAGCCACGTTGTTACATCCTCCACCACAACATCATGATCCATGTCTACACCATAGTGTCCCTCTATAAAATAAGATCATACTCTCAAGGTGTTTGAATCCTAGAGGGTCTCACTCCTTTAAAATTTAATCAAATTACCTTGATTTCACCCATTCCATGGACCAAATCATGGTTGAATCCCATTATTTATTTCATTTTACCATGTTCAATACCATGGAATGAATAATCTATACTCATCATTTCCAAACTTAACCACATTCTTAGCCTCACCATGCCCTTGTTCACTAACACAACCAACTTCCAGGGCATTTTCTCATGGTTTTTTTACAATGTCTAACACATCGATCCACCATAAATAGAAAAATAGGCTCCCAAAATGTTTAAAAAGGTCTCCATTTTTCATAGGGAGACTCACAAAGTTCTACTTCTATCTAACCTAGGTGTTTGGGATGCCCTTTTTTCACCTGGGGTCATCTGATTCAAAATAGAGTCCACTATGAGTGTTTCACTACCTTTGGTGGACCCAAGCCCCAAAAAACCACTCAAAAAGCCATGAACAATATTTAAACCTCCAAAGAACCTGATCACTATGCCCATTTCTCAAGAATAGATCTAACATGACAACCATAATACCCAACACCGGGGAATGATGGCCTTCTAGATAGAAGAAACACATATTCAGCCTCTTGGAAAACCTCTAAACATCCAATCAGCACCTGCAAGTCCTAGAAAAAACATAATGGGATGGATCTAAAAATTGTGTCCCTTACATAAAATACCTCTAAAATTATTCTCATCCTCAAAAACTAACCATGTAATGAAATAAATGAGTCTAAATAACTACCCCAGGAAATATATATCAAGGATTTATCTAGAACATAGCACATCCAAAACAATATATGGAAAGAGTTAATAAACATGAAACATAAACAACCATCTCATAAAATAAGATATGTTATTGTAAATTATTTCAATAAGATTAAACAAATAATCTCAACAATATCAAACAAAACATCTTAATAAAGATCAAATATATTGATATATTGAGAACACTTCTACAAATATCTCTCTCTCTCTCAATTACTCTCCTATAAGCCATTGGGATGCCATAAGAGATGGACCAAAGGGATAAAATTCCCGAAAATCACCTTTTCCTAACAGATTTGAATATCAATAGGATTCTCACCAAAGGCCACATCATCCTCAACATTCAACTCACCCAAATTGATTATATGGAAATCACCAAGAAGATACTGGTGAAGATGAGACACATGAAAGGCATAATGGATCCATCTCATCTATTAGTAAAGTGTTAACTATTATAACAGCACTCCAATATGCAAAAAAACCTTAAATGTATAAAAAATTAGGGAGACAACATACTCCCACAACCAACCTTTTACTTCCCATGATGACGAGATGTCTTTAAGAACAAAAGAACACCAACATCAAACTCTAGACTCATCCTCCTATGCTCATCATAGGTCTTATATTGATCCTTTTTTACCCATATTAACACATTAATCAATTATACCTTATCTATCATTATCTATACCAATTCCAATTCAAGAATAGTTGTCTCTGCATCCTCTATCGAACACAATGGAGATCAGTAGTGTAGGTTGTATAGTGTTTTAGATTGAGCTATACCAATAGTATAGTGGAAATTTTTATTTTAAGAAAAATCTACCAAGGGTAGGTCCCTTACTCACGAACCTCTAAAATATATAATTCAAACACAAAACATGTAATATAGGGTGTGGATAGTCTATTCTATCTTACTATTCGTACATGCATGAAAAGTAGTGTTAAGACATAACAAAGAGATAAAATCATGATAGAGACCCATCCAAACCCTGTAGGTGAAACAAGGTTCATGATCAAATATCAAAATTTCATAACCCTGTGGAGCCTCACCACCTCCTCCAAACACTTCCTAGATAGAACCTCCACTGAGGTTGAATCTATAATCCCTATGAAGAGAGTTGGCTTCATCAAGCAGTCCATGATAATCCATATAGAATAACAACCACCCTAAGCTCGAGGTAACCTAATGGTGAAGTATATTGATGTAATGGCATGAAAATTAATTCTATAATTAATAAAAGAACTTTTTTTCATAATGGTTATTTTATTAATTTTCATAGTGGATGTATGTAGAAAGAGTATTACAAAAATAATACTACATGTCAAGTAATAACATTGATTACTAAATCTAAGACTAATATAGGGATATAAAAACCAAACAATAGAAACCATGGAATGGTATACTCCATGTGATAAAAATATTCCATGAAGATTACACTGACCAGAAAAAACCATTGAAAGAAAAATAAATGTCTGGAATATAATTTAAATTATCAAAGGAATTGTAAAAACATTTGTGAATGAAATAGTAAATATTCATTTTTGGTGATATATATAGGATGTAATTGGAAATTTTACCATTAGGATATAACCTTTACATTACTATTTCATAATAGTTGGTCAATATGAACATTAAGAATTATGACTATTAGTAATGTATCCATAATAATGTGACTATTAGGATTAATTATATTAAGGGTAATGATAAGAGTTAATTGAATGTAGAAGGAAGAAATGATGGCCTCAACCAGTATGATCATGACTTTTTAATCCCATTGATTAGAACATGGGAGGGATGTACTGTCACTGGGGTTTTCCTTTGATCAATCTCAATCAATGATTCAATAAGTAAGCCTCAAGTGAAATTGACTATGAGAGAAGTTCATGTTAGTGGAGGTAACCACTAGGCTAATGTTTGTCGAGCCACACCATGAAACTACCAACATTAGACGCCTTACCCTTAGGGAGTATGTTGGTTCAATAAGGGGTTTTGTATCTATACCTTAGTATGATAAAATTTTAATTTTATTTGAATTAATGAAATAGTTATTTTTTAATTCTATTTTCATTATTATTTTATTTAAAAAATACACATGAATATAAGATGAGTTTGATAAAATGATTTTTGAATAAACATAAAACATAATTGTATTTATAGAAAATATATACACTTTTATAATTTAGGTATTCTAAATATAATTTTCATTCAAAGATATTATAAAATAATATTCATTTAAATATAACTGATAATATAATTTATAATGTCTTAAGAAATTTTTATATGTTTCATAATGTTGATTATGTCGTAAAAACTATTTTTTTCTATAAATAGATATTTTTTAATAAAAAATTAAAACTATCATATTTAGAGAATTATTTTAATAAAATAAAAATTATAATATAAATCATCATGTAAAAATTAGGTTAGGGTAAAATTTTAAGAATTTTCTAAAATACATTATTTTTCAATGAATTGTAAAAATAAATTTTTCTATTTTCAGTATGTTTTATGACTTCATATAAATATAATAATAGTGTAATAATTAATTAAATATAATTAATGACTAATGATATTTTATTTTATTAATATTATATATTTAAATGGATTTATATTAATTTAAAATCATTGAAACAACTTTCCAAATTATAAAATAGAAATTTTTATTTTAATAACAATTTTTTTTGTAAAATTTGATTTTCCATGTAAAAATCAATATTAAAAAATGAATGTTTATTATAATGGATTAAAATATTATAAAAATGACTTAAATTTTCAAAACATGGAGAAAAATAAATTTCAATCCAATGTTTTTTCATTTTCTATAACCTTGAATTCAAGACCTATATTTTGAAATTATTTAACAATTACTCTTATTCTACTATAAATACCCCCCCAATTACCCCATTTTTATCTAATATAAATCCATAAATCATGAAATTATGTTCATTTACACTTTCTAATGTCTATATAATTCATATCCAAGGTTCAAAGTTTTCCCTCTCCAGGATTTAGTAGGTTACTTCCCAATATAAGGGAATTATCCTCTTCTTTTTTTCTATTAAAGTACCTCTTTTGTGGTATGTCTTCTAAATGTTGAATTGATTTATTTTTGTACACTTTTCTCTATAAAATTACTACCAAAATATATTTTTTATATAAATTAGATACCTCTATTCCCTCTCATTATACCCTTTTGTTTGATACTTCTTGTATGCTCATCATGATGTCGAATTTATTTCCCAAATTTATCTCTTTTACATGAAATATTATTATATAGTGAATACCCAAACCCCTTCCTTATCCTTGGGTGTTCACCTAGATGTAAAAATAATTTATTCATTGGTATTTCCATGTATGAAACCCAAATTCCCTTATCATGGGTTAAAAATGATGAGATATTCATGTATTTAAGCACTTATGTACTAAATGATTTTATACAAACCATGTTCTTTATTATTCAGGGGTTATTGGTGAAATGATTTTCTATAATCAATGTGGATCACATGAATTATTACATATAAAGGGTGCACCCTGATAACACTATAATGAATTGGGTAAAGAATTAATCTCTAGAGATGACACATTTTATGATACCTTAGTGAATAACCTTGGTAATTATGTTTATGGAACCAGGGTGATAAACTTTAGTGATATTCTTTTGAATCTCTCATTTTTATGTTCTATTCACATTTACATATTATTCTTCATGATAATTATAATATGTCATGCATCGTATTCTTATGATCATGACCTATTATTATGCCTCATGATCACATGCTAAATATGTCCTTTATTATTCCATGAATGGTCTATATGCTCACTCATTTATTTTAATATATGTCCCCAGGATATGTTATGTAGTAAAATTAACCTAGGATGAATCTATAAAGAATCATTCCAAGTGTAATAGAAGAAAGATTATGTTTTTCATGTATTATGTTCCTAATTTATAGGAAAATAAAAATAAAAAAGCTTCTATGTGTTTTTAAATATTGTACCATGTAATTAAACAATTTTGTATTAAAAAGTTATGATTACATAATCAATATTCCCACTACTTCAACTGGGAAACATCAAGAAACAAAAGAAACCCACTTGAACATAGTGATCAACCACCACCATTTTTTAAACCAAACCAGAGAAGATAAAATCTTTGAAAAATATCTTCATTCTAGACCAATATAAAAAACTCAAAATTAATGGTATGTAACACCCATATATTTTAAAAGATCCCTATTCTAGATAGCGTATTTAACATGAAACACTGAGTTTAAATGAATCATGATATTTTATTAAAATATTATTATATCATTTTAATGTAGCTGTTAAATTATCTGGTATGAATAAGATTAAATACTTCATGAAATGTATATAAATGTATTTTTAAATATAAATTTATTTATAAACTCTAATTGACTAGTCACTAAATTTTAATCTAAGTCATTTTATTCATCTAAAGATATGTTTTCTTCAAAAAATAATTTTTATTGCTTTCTATGAAAAAATAATATAATTATTTTTTTTCAAATTTTAGAAAATTTATTTGATAAATTTGAAATACTTTTTTAAATCATCATATCAATATTACCTTTGGGTGAAATTTTGGTGTTTTTTGAAAAATATTAATTTTTAGTGAATAGTGAAAGATAACTATTTTTTATAAAATTATCATTTCTTTTTAATAAGTTAAGTAATTTGAATAATCCATTATTATTTTCATTATATATAAAATTAAAATAAATAATAATTAGTTATATTAAATAAAATTTATTACATTTAAATCATCTTTATAGAGTATTTTAGTATAGGTTTATTATTATGCTTAAAAGCGATTTCTTCTAAAAACTATTTTAAAGTGTATAATATTTCTCAATTTTAATTAATTATAATAACCACTAGTGAGGAATTATTTAAATTAAATTTATAGATTATAAATATTTAAAAATTAATTAAAATTAATTTAATTATTATTACTTTTCATATAGTTATTATAAGACCATCTTATGCTTAAAAATGCATTTCTTGAAAAACTGTTTTTTCGACACGTATGTGGGTTAAATATTAAATTAAATTCTTAAAATTATTTGATTTTAATTTGGAAAAATAGATTTCATATTTGTAATAATAATAATTTATATTATATAGTAAGGTTAAATTAATTTTTGACCATAATAAATTGTGAAAATAGTAAAAAATAATTTCCACGGTTAAGTTAGAAACAAGTTTACCGAGGGATAAACTACATAAGAGTTACAAATGACCCAAAACTTGTATAATTCATATTTTTTGGTCATATATAGAACTTATATCTTTTAAGTAAAAAATGGCCCATTTTTTAGTATTTTGGAATTTGAAAAATGTTGGTGCAATTATTTATTTTCAAAATTTAAATATGTGTCCTCTCCCCCACATATAAAAGGCCCCCCCTATTCTCTATTTTCCACATTTATAAAACCAATTTTTTGTATAATTATTTCAACAATACATTCCTTAATTCCCTAACCTCGTCCTATATTCCTTGTTTTGATCATAAATCCAACCAAGGAAAGCTTTGGGTCAAACCTAAAGAAGTTTTCCAAAGAAGAAGTAACGTCCTTAACCGAGCATCTTATTTTATATCTTCTTCCAACTAATTCAAATAATATTAAAAATTATGATATAATAACTTTATTATCATCCATATAATGATAATTTTTTCGGTAAATGAAATAACTTGCAAAAATCTCCTCCTCCCTCAAATGGGAAATTAAATCGTTGATCATTTTTATGGTGAACTACCACCTCGCGAACCGACGTAATTCATTTTCCATAAGAACTTATCAAAATTTTATATAATGTTGAAATTAATGTCCATATATGATATTTATAATATAATTTTACTTATTCAATTATAATATAACTAATCATTCTTACTTTACATTTTGTATAGAATATGATATCGTTGGTCCTGTGTACGGAAGGCAACCACCTCATGAAGTGATGTGATTCATTTTTTCACTTACAATTTACATGAAATATAATAATGATTAATTTGATGTTTATATATAATATTTATTAAATATTAACCATTATTGAAATTAAATATATCTTATAATTTCTTACCTTACCATACATTGAATAATTGATAATGTCATTTGTGTGTATGGTGGACTGCCTCCTCATGAAGCGATGTGATTTATTTTTATTACTACATCACATGGATGGTATATGTAAGGGTATTTTAAAAAATAATATTATATTTATGATATAATGTTCATAATTAATAGATTAAATAATACTTAGCTTCTTTCCACCGTTATTTTTAAAAAATGGAAACATTACTCATGTGTATGTACAAGCTACCATCTCCATGATGGTAATATAGTTCATTTTTCACGATCCATTTATCATTAAAATTTCCTAAGTGAAATTAATTGGTTAAATTATTGAATATGAAATGATAAAATATAAAATAAATAAATAATAAACTTAAAAATATTTCTTAACCATGTATATAATTAACATCATTTTATTATTTTGGAAGATAAGTGACGCATGTGGTGGTTCAGGCTCGAGATAAGGGTTTTGTCTAAATGAACATCCTTATTTGAGAAACATGTTATTTTATGCACCTAATTTATTGATATGGTGTATATAATAACCCTTTACATATTATATAATTAATCCTTCATACTTCATGGCATTTTATGTTACAATTCATTTACCTCCTTTAAGAGGGGTTTGATTCAAATGTTAGACAGGGCGTATTGGTTTATGCTTCAATCTCATTTTATTTGGGATTTTTTATGCACAAATTTACATTAAAGGGAGTTATTTGAAAAATTTATAATAAAAACCTTACATTTTATTCTCCTTTAGTTAATCATGAACTTTTCATGTAATAGTACCATTTTCATCTCTTTGGTACTTAAAAAAATTAAGAAAATGTTTTTAAGGAAAATTGGAATTATTTGTCTCTTATATTGAAAAACCTTTCTCTTTCATGTCCATGTTTTCTTTAAAGTGTTTTAAAAAAAGTTTTAATAATATTATATTATTATTAAATTAATTTTTCCATTGTTGAATTTTTTAAAAAATTATATTAAAAGTAATCTCCTTGTCGTTTTCCGAATGAGGTTCTTCTTGACTATTTACCATAAATGTGAAAGGAATATTTGTTTAATGTTTAAATAATGAATGGAATTTTATGGAATCATGGCCATTATTTTCTTTTAATAAACTTTTATAAGTTTCCAAGTTTATCTTCAAATAAAAATATTTCCACAATTTTTGGTGATTTTTTGTTTTTCAAAAAGTATTTTTTAAAGTAGAAGGGTTATTTTCCCCATGAATGGTTTTTTAATATTTTTAAAATTATTTATATTTATAAACGACAGACCATAAATGAGAAACATACAAAAAAATCCAGTAAGTAACCAAGTAGAACATGCTATAGCAATATGTTGAATCCACTACATTTTAGAGAGTCATACAAATAAAATTTCTAGTACCAAAACCATAAAAGATCACAAACATAATCCCAATTCCCAACCCGGTCTTGAAATCCCACTCTCCAACCCAACAAACCATATATAAATCAATAACTAGGTCCCTGTCCTTAACCTAGAATAGAAATAAGTAGCTTTTTCTCAGGTACCCAACTTCCATGGTGGCCCAAGTTGGGTGTGAGTAAAACTCAGTAGGCCATCACCAATGGTGTCTAAATCAATAACCTTTATGTATAATAGTGTATGTAGGAAAAAAAGAGCAATAAATAAACTGTAACGTCCCAGATCTGGGTGCCCCGAACTCGCTGCTAGTCGGTAGCAGCAATACAATCAAGTACCAGTATAGGGACTCTTTCCATTATCAACACCTGCAGCAATATAATCTATTTGGGCCCAAGACATGACCCAAACAGGGTGTGAGAAATAAATCCCAGTAGGTAACCACCAAAGGCCTGTTCCCAACTGTCAGTGAAATGTGCAACAATAGTGTACAGTAATGAAATGCAGTAAGTTAGGAAGTACTCAAAAGCAGCTACTCCTACCAGTTCCATTTCCATTTAATTATTATTTAAACAATTCCAAGAATGTGCTTTAGCTGGGAAAGTACAACGTAAGAAATCACCATAGTGAATATTCAAAGTAACCATTGTTCTCAGACGTGCAAAACCTTACCCTCGGGTAATCAGAATTGAAACTCTCAGGTGATTTCCCTCAGGAATAACGAATATTTCCCTCAATCTTACGAAATAATTCCCTCAGACACAGAATCTACTGCTCACAAGCATAAGAAAATTTTCCCTCAGGCTAAATGAAACACTTTTCCTCAGGCTAAACAAACACTTTCCCTCAGGCTAAACAAAACACTGCCCTCAGGCTAACCAAGTAACTGAGATGAGCCCAACACATAATAAAGAAATTTATATACATTTTCTCTCAAGAAAACTCAAAGGATGCTAAATCATGGCATACCCTCTAGTACCCTGGACAAGTGGATAAACAAGGGAAACACACCCACAGGGTGGCCCTGGATCAAGTAAATGATCCCAGAAAACAGTTTATACATATTCATTAAATGACCTATGCAATTATAAGTGTTTTATACATCAAGGCCTCAGCCATAAGACACCCCAAACATGGGTGCATAGCATAATGGTACACAAAAACAACTCGATAGTTGGAAATAAACACCAGACCACCTACCTTGATCTCCACTGATCTATATACACGAACGATGCCTTCTGAAAAACCTAAGAACGGCGTAGATCTGGGATAATATTTCACCCATTCAATCCCAAATAACTTCCCCTTGGGAAGGAATTGGAAAGAAAAACCCAAGGAGAGGAAAGGGATTACCTAAACAGTCCTAGCGTGATCGTCGGTGAAGGAATCAGAGTCCCGTTGTTTGGTTGGGAGCTCTTCCAAGGTTCGGTCATCTCTCCCGTGGCCTCCCGGCATTCTAAGCTTCCTCTATTTAAAGAAGAGGCTAGTTCCAGTTCATAAGAAAAAAACACAACTACACGGCTTGTACTTTTCATTTTTTAACTGTTCCTCTGGGGGACACTTTCCACCGCCTTTCTATTCATCTATCGACATGATTACACGACGTGTATTTATGAGTACACAGTGTGTACTGTCGCTCCACTGGAAGCCACTCCCATCGCCTTATTGTTCACCTGCCGATTGATTACACGGCGTGTATATACTAAGTAAACAACGTGTAGACAGTTTTTACACCTTTCATCGATGACAGGCCTACACGCCCTGTGTACTCTTCTCACATGGCCAAAGTACACGGTGTGTACCCAAATTTTTGGGGATTTTTCCCATTTTACTTATTTTCTCAAAAACAGTTAAGGAAAAAGGAAAAGAAGAAACCCATACCTCAAGAATAAGAACTGGGTTCTTACAAACTTCCCCCCTTAAAACAATTCATCACCGAATTGCCATTACAAGGGTGGTGAAGATAAGGCTGGGAACAACTCTAGCCACTGAGAACGTACGTTGGTCTCCCATTCCCAGGTTTCGTCTTACACTCGGCCATGCTACCATAGCACCCGTATGAGAGGAATTGACCGGCCTTAGAGAACCTTTGTACTCCTATCAACAATACGAATTAGATTCTCCTCAAAGGAAGCATCTACCTAAAGCTCAACCTCCTTAGGATAAAAAACATGATATGGGTCTGAGTGATAACGGCGCTGCTGAGATACATGGAAGACATGGTGCATGGCCCGGTACCTCTATGGTAACTATAACTGATAGGCAACTGGCCCGACTATCTCCAGAATATCAAATAGCCCTCCATACCTCGGTGAAAGTTTACCTTGTCTCCTAATCCGCCTGTGTCCCAACCTCGGTGAAACATGAAAGAAAACCTAATCCCTGACCATGAATTCCAAGGGTCATCTGCGACGATCAGCATAAGATTTCTGACGAGACTGTGCGGTAGCCATCCGCTTCTGAATCAACTGGACCTTCTCTAAAGTCTCCTACACGAGACGTAGTCTCAGCAAAGCTGCCTCACCTGCCTCCAACCAGCACAAATGTGATCGGCATGGCCTACCATATAATGCCTCGTAAGGTTCCATCTCAATAGTTTTCTAAAAACTGTTATTGTAGGAAAACTCGACCAGGGGTATGTACTTCTCCCAAGAGCCCTTAAAGTGCAGGATGCATGCACGTAGCATATCCTCAAGCACCTATATTGTACACTCTGACTAGCCATCTATCTGAGGGTGGTAAGTTGTGCTCAGAAGCACTTATGTCCCCAGTGCCCTCTGAAAACTCTACCAGAGACGAGACGTAAAATGGATGTCCCTATCTGAAATGATAGAACGAGGGACCCCATGAAGATGTACTACCTCTCATATATACAAATTCTTGAGCTCATCAACACCGAAGGTCTCCTTGATTGGAAAAAAGTGAGCTACCTTCGTAAGTCTGTCCACAACAACCCACATGGCATCACTGCCTTGAGGTGACCTCAGCAACCCGGTCACGAAATCCATCGTGACATCATCCCATTTCCACTCTAAAATAGGTAACTATTGTAATAGTCCGGTTGGCCTCTGATGCTCCGCATTCACCTGCTGACAGGTGGAATATCTCGTAACAAAACCAACTATATCATGTTTCTTATCCAACCACCAATACAGTCATCTCAATGCATGTTACATTTTGGTAACTCCGGGATGCACTGCCCAAGATGAAGCATGAAACTCCCACATCCACTCCTCACGTATATCCCCTAAAACCCACACTCATCCATGGATACACAGTACCTCATCACCACCTATTGTCTAACTTGGAGGAGGGTCCTCACTTGCCACCGACTCCCGTAGAACTAGACCTTCTGAATCTGATAGATGTCTCATCCTCACTCTATCCAAGAGGGTAGAATTCACAACTAAGGAAGAAAGATAGGCTCGCCCCTAACTATCGTGCACCTATAAATGAATCTCAGAGAACAAAGCCATGGGATTTCACTCACCACTGGCCTTCTATACTGCCTGTATCTGAGTCTTCCTACTCAATGCATCTGCAACTGTGTTACCCTTACAAGGTTTATAGGAAAGCTCAAAGTCGAAGGACTGAAGGTATTCAACCAACCTTCGCTGTCTCAAATTCAAGTCACGCTGGGTAAAGATGTATTTTAGATTTTTTTGATCTGTAAACACCACAAAAGTTTCTCCCAAGAGATAATGTCTCGAATAGCGTAACGCATGAACAAATGCATCCAACTCGAGATCATGTGTTGGGTAATTCCTCTCATGTGGCCTCAACTGCCGAGACCCGTAAGCAACTACTCGATCTCCCTGCATAAAAACTGCTCCCAGCCCAATACTTGATGAATCATAGTAAATTGTATAGCTCTAAACCTTCTCTAGAAGTATCAGGACTGACACTGATGTCAACCTTCCCTTCAGCTCCTGAAAGGCTTTCTCGCAAGCTTTTGACCAAACGAACTTCACACCCTTCTTAGTCAAACCTGTCAACGTCGCTTCTAAATGGGATAAGTCTTCTATAAAGAGCATGTAATAACTATCCATCCCTAAGAAACTCCCTATTTCAAACACGTTCTTAGGATTCTCCCAAGAAACTACTGCTCTCATTTTCTCTGGGTCTACCACAACTCCTGCCTCTGAGATAATATGACCCTGGAAGTGTATCTGGTGCATCCAAAAGTGGAACTTTGAGATCTTAGCATATAACTAAAGCTCTCTCAGTGTAATCAAAATGATCTTAAGATGGGTTTCATGGACGTGTAGAGTATGAGAGGACACCAAGATATCGTCCATGTAGACTACCACAAAAGAATCTAGATATGGGTGGAACACACGATTCATCAGATCCATGAAAACTACTGGCGCGTTCGTGAGTCCGAACGGCATGAACAAGTACTCGTATAGATCATATCTACTCTGAAAGGTTGTAAGCGGTATGTCCGATGGTGTGATGCGTAACTGATGATATCCGGATCTCAAGTCAATCTTTGAGAACACTCATGCTCGTCGAAGTTGATCAAAAAGATCGTCAATACTTGGAAAGGGATATCGGTTCTTAACCATCAACTGGTTCAGCTTCCGATAATCCACACAAAGTCTAAGGATATCGTCTTCCTTCTTCACAAATAGGACAGAAGAACCCCAAGGATAAGTACAGGGTCGGATGAAACCCTTTTCCTGCAACTCCTCTAACTCCCTCTTGAGTTCCTGCAACTCTATTGTAGCCATCCTATAAGGAGGAATGGACATCGGTGCTACTCCTGGCACAAGCTCAATAGAGAAATCCACCTCTAGCTTCAGAGGAGGACCTGAAAAGTCGTCTAGGAAGGTATCCCTGAAACGATCAACCACTGGAGGGAAATCCTTCTGACAAGTTCCCTAGTCATCCAGATACAAACTCGCAATCTGGGCAATCACCCCACCTCGCCCATGATACTCAGGTCCATCTCGGCTCGCCTGGACATCCCATTCTCCCTTGTATAGAAACTCTCCACCCTCTAATGACGTGAAACTCACCTTCCGATGATATAAATCTACAAAGGCTCAAAAGGGTACCAACCAGTCCATCCCGAGAATGACCTCATAGCTTGTCATCTCTATGACATAGAGGTCCCATAGAAAGTGACACCCACCAACATCTAGGGGCACTCCCTGCACTGACGCACACCTACCGTTCTAAACCCCAACAAAGTTTCTAGAATCATAACATCAAAAGAAGAAGAAACACAAAGCCCAAGGATCTCCACAATGGGAACAAGTATAAATCTATGTGTAGCACCAGTATTGAAAAGTACTGAAGACAAAACAGAAGAAACTAGAATAGTACCTCTAATAGTGGAAGGTCCGGGATCCTGCTCCTATTGGGTCTGTTGCACTACATATTCTTGCCCAGTGTCATGGCCCTATAACACAACCTGGCTACTCTGATATGATTCGGTCTGCTGTCTCTGAGATCCTGGTGTCTGGCTACCATGGCCATGACCACCACCTCGGCCTGAACGTCCTGATGTATTCCAATTCCCTGACTAGTAAGAAGCTGCTAGCCCTGCTCCCGCACACGGAGTCTGCACAGAATCTCTCTCACTAGCCACTGGTGGAAATACCCTAAAAAAGTGTTGCAGATGACTTATCTTTCCCCAAGCTTGACACTCCATTGGGTCACGTGGACACTGAGGTCTCTTGTTCCCCTCTTTACCACACTGGTAGCACATTACTGGGCCACCTGAAGAATTATTCTGTATATTACTGCCACCATGAGAGAAATCCATCTACATATTACTCTTACTAGTAGAAATAGTACTAGAAACTGGTGCTGAACCGCCCTAGCCTACACCACTAGCTTCCCATAGGTTTCACTTAGTAATCAGTTCCTGGTTCACAATAGCATTCATGGTAGGAAACCTGAAAACATTCACCAGCGTGCAGATGTCATATAGAATACCATCCTCAAAGCGTCGATCCCTCAACGTCTCATCACCCACTAGAATAGGTGAAAAATGTTGTAGCTCGGTGAAGCGGATAGAATAGTCCATCACTAAAATGACGCCCTACTGTAGATTCATGAACTCTCGAGCTCAATCCTCCCTCAGCATCTCTGGAAAGAAAATTTCATAGAAGACTGTCTGAAAATCTTCCCATGCCATGTCACAGTGATGCTCAGTCTGGGTGGTAACATCCCAACACCTCTTGGTGGAATCACGCAGTATATAAGTAGCGAGCTTTACCCTCCTCCCAGGAGGCGTCTCCAGATGCTCAAGGATAGTCTGCATAGAACCCAGCCATGACTCCACGGACTATGGTCCGCCATCCCCTGAAAATGTAAGCAGATGCTACTGTTAGAATATACGCATCAACTCTGCCATAGATGTGGCAGCCGACGGTGCTCCCTGGAAGGTCTGCATAAACTGCATGAAGCCTTTACGGAACTGTGCATCCACACCTACGTCTGGTATAACGGATGGCGCCACATATGGCTCTGCTTGAGGATCCATCAGTAGCCTGTGGCCTACCGTCTCTGGAGTATAATTTTTTCCGCTCTCTTCACGAAAAAATCATGGTCGTCTTAGTGGCATGACTCTACAAGGTCAAACACACGCCTTATATTAAGATTACCAAGTACTAAGAATTGGAAGTGCAGGAAGGTAATAAGGAAAAGAAAACATTCAAGTTTTACAAAACAAGACAACACGGCATGTATAATAACTACACAGTGTGTTCCCTCAAGTATTCTACATGGGCATGTACATCTGCCAGAACTGGTCGTGTAACACCCCAACCACACAACATGTTGTCCACACACACAGTGTGTACTTGAATTTTCTTTCCCTACCCGATTCCTTCTACACGTCTTAGCCACACGGCTCTCTTTTGAATGAGACTACACGGCATGTATAAGTTCTACATGGTGTTTACTAGATGACCTTCACCGACCCGTGTTGTCCGAGACATGGTCGGGTACACAGCTCACACTACACAGTGTGTTCCAGATAGATACGACATGTACGACTTAAATTCCAACTGCCTGTGTTGTTAGTAACACAACCGACTACTCGGCTGACACTACACGGTGTGTTACACCCGCACATGGCATGTACACCACCCCATTTCCCCAGCCACATGGCCAAGTCCACACATTCTTTCACCAGTCAAGACTACATGGCGTGTCCCTCAGGCACACAGTGTGTACTAGACGAGCTTCGTTGACCCCTATTGTTCGAGACACGGCCGGATACACGGTTCACACTACACAGCATGTTTCAGATGGACATGGTGTGTACTAAAAAGGATAACACCAACCTGTGTTGTTAGTCACATAGCCGGATTCCCAGGTTACACTACACGGCATGTTCAGAATTGACACGGTGTGTATAAACGAAGATTCCTCCGTCCATGTTGTTAGTTACACAGGCGGACACAAGGTCAACACGACGTGTATAATTGGTACACAACGTGTACCCTTAGAGATTTCCCAACCCCATGTTTCTGCCTACATGGCCTATGGCACAGTTAGGAACTACACGGCGTGTACATACGTTACATGATGTGTACTTAAAAAAATTTCATTTCTTCCCAAACAGAAGAGTAAACGACGTGTAATCATAATTACATGGCGTTTATTCTAGGTTTTTCCAGACAGTAAGCCTCAGAAACTACTCTAGAGCCCAGAAAACCACTGAACGAACACCAACGTGCCAAATTCTGATTTGTGAGGGCCCATACTCCTCACAAACCAAAGCTTGGAATCTTTTGCGTGTTATAATAAGGTAAACAAGTCGATGATCCACCAAATTCCAGTTGATGAGGGCACATACTCCTCAAAAACCAAAATTTGGAATTCATTCAAAAAACCTCACACAACAATACCCTATCAAATAGTAGGTATTATCAAGGCATCTATCACAACAACATGCATTTTCTAGCACAACATCTATCACAACAACATTCAATTTCTAATGCACATACATGGAATGGAAACTATGCATGGCATGTGATTATAACATGTGCCTATATTATTCATGATGTAACACCCCAAACTTCCACGGTAATCTTCTCTTTGAATAATGTAATAGCGTGTGTTGTACACAATATAGAGTTCTAACACACCACAACCAATCAAACTAGCCGTTATGAATAGTAATACCCACTTTTTGAAATTTATAAATTTTATTTTTCAAAATGGACTTCATTTTTGGTTTCGGAATATCAAAATTAGCCTAGAGTGAATTTTTGGTATTTTTCTAAAAAACTTCATTTTTTGATGAATAGTGAAACCACTAAGTGGTAGTTAAAAAACTGAATTTTTCATAAAACTTAATTTTACCGCTTCTGTGAGTGGAATTTCAAATATCCAAGAGACATAGTTAATATCAAAGAGTAAAATTTGGTTCAATGAGATGAAAATATTTTTTTTATGAATAGTAACTTTTTACTTTTATTTACCACGGTTAAAAGTAAATAGGATAATTAAGGGTAAAAATGATATTAATATTACCCTGACACATGTCCTAATTCTATTGGATAAGCTTAATTCGACCAAAAACAACCTTTGGAATAAAATATTATCATTTTGGTCCACTTTGATTAGATTAGGTCATTTATTATTATTTAATTCAAAGAAGAGTTAAAAGAGTTAAAATCAAAGTTTATTTACTAAAACATTTTTAATAGAGAGTTATACATAATATAAATTCGATTGTAAATATTCATTAGAAAGCTAAAAAAATTTAATACATAATGGTATTTTATTTATAATTTTTAGACATTAAATAATTTAATTTATATATGACACAATGGTGATGTAGTAATTACCTAATTAATGAAATATTAAAATAATTGATATTATAAATATCAAAATAAATGTATTTTGAGACTTTTTATGAATTAAACTGATTTTCTAGGTTAATATGACATATTAGTATTGATTATATAAATTATTTTCGAAGTAATAATTTTGTTATGAATTTATCAAAAACAAAATACCCAATAGTGTCAAAATTGACATAAAAGAGTTTTTAAAACAAATATTATATTAATAATTTTTATTCAATCCCTAAAAATCTAAGGTTCGTCCAAGAGACTTATATCATGATATTTGTATCATTAATGGACCACTTGGGAGTCTCTTTGAGGTATATAGTATGTTTATTAACTATATAATATAAAAATACAAAGTGACATGGTAAGTGTCAAACTAATTAACTAAGAGTTAAAACTAAAAGATAAGGTTAATATAATGACCCAAACCTGTCTAAATTATATTTATTGAGTGGTTTTTGACCCATCCCAACCTTAAACTCTAAATAATACACTTTTGAGCCATTATAAACCGAATATGAATTTATTATAAAATAAAATTTCTTGCTTTTCCAAAGGTGCCCGTCACCCCACTTATAAAAGGGAACTCACCCTTATCATTAATTCACACCTTCAAAGCCTTTTTGTTCGGCCAAAACCTGCCCAAATACACTCTCAACTTCCCTCAATTCAACCTAGAGGCCTTAGTTTGATCATAAAGCCAACCTAAGGAGCCCTTTTGATCAAATCAAAAGGAAGAACCCGAAGAAGAGGTAATGTTTTCACCACCCTCTTTCAAGTTCCTTTCTTCTTCAACTTCTTCTTTATTTGTTATTCCCATTATAAAATATTAACTCTAGTATCTTATATATATTATGATGTTATTATAAATATGGTACAACCGTATTCAGTATTCTATCCATCTTTTGAATGACATGTCACCATACGTGCGTGCGTACGACTTACCGTCTCCACGTCGTGGTGTAATTTTTATTCAATAAATTATTATTTGGATGGGAATAATAATGATGTGTAATTCATGTAAATAATAAATATAACATGATAATGATTCTATATATATGATATAACATCCAATTGTATATTATTTTAATATCAAAAGAATTATATTGTCGCTCATGCGTACGTACGAACTACCGTCTCCACGAACGCGATGAGATTCATTCTCCATCGTATCCATTCAAGTTTAATTATCATTTGATGATTAAAAATAATTTTCAAGGACTTTATATCATTCTGTATATGAATAATATATAACATATCCATGACAAACACGGCTTACGTAACAAAACATATAAAAGAAAACGAGTAAGTTAACACCCGAAACAACGATAATACTAGGATATTATTAACAAATCAATGTTAAAAGATCATATATAATATCATATTAATGTATATGATTCTTGTATAATTTAATAACAATTATTTCACCATTATAAAAGTGGTTAACCTACCCTCAACCAAGGAAAAGTACAAGGTAAGGGTTTATTTCACAATCTCTTCATTATCTGAGGTTGTTTATATGTAATAATCTACTGGGACTTCTTTATCATCCACATCCATATTTCTTAAAAATGTATTTCAAAATATTTTTAATATTTAATATAATATGGTTTAAAGTCATTTATAAACTTGTTTGACTTTTATAAGTGGTTTATAAAGGAATCTTTCCGTCGTTTTCCAAACAAGGTCCTTTTTAACCATTTCGACAGAATTAAGGTAAGAATGTTTTTTTAACTTATACGGCGGGTGCAGTTATTTGCCACCATTATAAAATCTTTTAATCTTCCCTTACAAGATTATAAGAAAATTTTAAAAGTAAATGTTTTATTTTATAATTATGTGACTTTTAAATGATTTCAAAAAAAGAGATATTTCTCTCAAATAGTTTTGATTTCATCTATGTCAACATCCTTTGATGGATTTTACGCTTATTTGAAGTTGATTTATTATGATAAAAAACTTCCATATTGTATTGAAGTTTTTGTGATTTGTTTGACTGTGTATGTATTATTTTTATACCATTCATGGTTTATGGAGAAATCAATGACATTTCTTATGCTAGTTTTAATACAAATGTTTATGTTATGTTTAAACTTGTTCATATGAGGAATGAACTGGACTTAATATGTGATGGGTGGAGCCCACTATAGCTCCTCAATGCATCGGTAGGTCTCATGAGACCAACTATTGTCTTAGAACAAGGCCTTGAAAAAATCTTATTTGTAGTCTTGGCATGAGGCCTTGGATATGAGGTTATGATAGTCTGGCATTATGCATTCAATCATTATGTAAGTGGTTATTGATATTGCAAGTGATTATTCGACTAGTAGAATATCCAAGTGAATAAGTATATGACATTATATCATTTTATTTCTTCCATATTATTCTAAAGTTCAAGTTTTAAAAGGATTTTGTTTTAGTTATACATTACCTTAAATGTTTATGCTTATTTATGAAAGTTTCTGCTATATTGTTATCCTTACTGGTCATTTGAGCTCACCCCTTTCTATGTTTTATTTTTCCCAGGATGTGAAGAAGTATTTTATGAATGACCTGCAGGGATATTATTAGGGGATAAGAGTGTGGACTGTGGAGACTATATTGTTTTAGTTTTTCATTTTATGATGTAATTTAAACTTTATGAATGTATCTAGTTATTCCAAGGCTACTAAACTAATCGGTCTTTTGAGAATTGATCTCTCTTGTGATCATTCCAATGTTATGTAATAATGCACCGACTCTGGGTAACTGGGGTCAGGGTGTTACAGTTGGTATCAGAGGAAGTTTAGTACAAACTTTGGAAGCTAGATTTAGATAAACTTTGATTAGAGAACATAGATTTAAGGTGGACTTTGAGGATTAGTATAGAAGAACTTCCTAGAATTTTGGTATTGTAGAGATTTTGTGAGTTTTCCGAGCAATAAATCCCTGTCTGGATACGATCCGGTAGAGGCGGCTCTGGCATAGATGTACCTAGTGGTAAAACCCAAAAACACCGCTTTGAGCTAGACTCAAACGGGAAATGGTGCACGACAACGGGCCTTGCTACACTCTTGGTTACGACAATTCCGGGGGATATGCTTAGGATAACTCTCATTTTCCTTACAAATCATTATGAAGGGTTTATGAGTATATACTTCTCCAAAGAAAACATATTTATGATTATGGATTATATCCATAAATAGTTCAATTTATTTTAAGTGTTTTATAATTATTGAATTATGTATTTTGATTTATAAACTGATCTAGTTTATGCCATTGTTTAGAAATAGCGCCTAGTGGAAGAAATGGAAACCGTATCAATGCACGCACTCCATGTAGGGATTTCCCTCATGCTCAAGATAATTATAGTGGATCTAGTGATGGAACTGGTGCTGATCAACTAATCACCATACTGGGACAACTCAGTCAGGTTATGAATAATAACCTTACCCGTATAGAGCACCCTGATCCATAGCGTGGAGGATCAATGTTAGATCGCTTCATGAGGCAGAAACCACCAACATTCAATGGGAGTACAAATCCATTAGTAGCTGAGCAATGGATAATTTCCCTATAGAAAATATTTCAGGCTTTGGGGAGTAGTGAAAGAGAAAAAGTTGTCATGTCAGTTTATCGCCTCACTGGAGATGCTGATCAATGGTGGTCATTGATTCAAAACATGAAGGAAGATGATGAAGTATCAAATATGGAATGGAGGGAGTTAAAAGATCTGTTTTTAGAAAAATACTTTCCTCGTGACCAGCGAGCAGATATGGAAAGGCAATTTCTATGTCTGAGACAAAAGGAGGATGAGAATGTCGCAAAGTATGAGGCTAAATTTACAAGGTTAAAAAGGTATGCTGGAGATTATATACATAACTCAATAAGTAAGATTTATCATTTCTTTGATGGGTTAAAACCATTTCTCCGTCGAGCATTAGTCTCACAATCCTTCTCATCGTACGAAGACATTGTCTCTTGTACTATCAAGACTAAAAAGGAATTCTCTAAGTCTTATGACTTTAAAGCAAAGCAAGAGAAGAAGAGATCTGCTGATCAATATGGGAATAGAAATAAGGGGATGAAGGGAAAAGTTGAATATCAAACCTGCAATAAATGTGGGAAGAAACACCCCGGTACTTGCTTAAAAGGAACAGGAGTCTGTTACAAGTGTGGTGAAAAAGGCCACCAAGCTCGTGATTGCAAGGGGAAGAAGGAAGATACTAATGTCCAATGCTACAATTGCTTGGAGATGGGATATTATGCAAATGAATGTACTAAGAGTAAGGGGAACTTACCTCATAAAAGGCCAAGGGATCTAGGACAAGCTTATCTTATCACTACTGCTGAGGTAGAAGCTCCAAAAGACGTGGTGGCAGGTAATTTAATGGTTTCCTAAAGTTTAGCAAATGCATTATTTGATTCTGGATCATCGCATTGTTTCATATCTTCCCAGTTTTCTAAGAGAATTTGATATTTCCAAATTGATTTAACGAGGGAGTTTTCAGTTAATACTCTTAAGGGAAGTATCATTGCAACAAAGTTTTGTGAATGAGTCCCCAATAGAGCACATAAATGTTCTTTATCTATTGATCTCATTGTCATACCTATGATTGAGTTTGATATAATCCTCGGTATGGATTAGCTTTCAGACCATGATGTGAAGTTTTTTTGTAAGAAGAAGGAGGTTACAATTTTTGATGATGATGATAAGGAACACCTTATCTTTAGAGAAGAATCTTCACCACCTAATTCTTATCTAGATCCACCCCCAGTAGCTCAACTAAATTCAATTATTGGGGAGGAAGAGAATGAAATGACTGAGGGTGAGGAAAGGGATGTTTAAACAGAGGATGTACCTATTGTGAAAGAATATGTAGATGTGTTTCCGGAAGATTTACCTGGACATCCTCCAGAACGAGAAGTTGAGTTTTCCATTGATTTAATTCTTGGATCCAGGCCTATATCGAAGACCCCTTATATAATGGCCACTGTAGAATTAGTTGAACTAAAGAAACAACTAGAGTAATTGAGTAATAAGGGATTTATTCTCCCTTAGTGTTTATCCATGGGGATCCCCTGTTCTTTTTGTTAAAAAGAAAGATGGATCTATGAGGTTATGTATCGACTACAGGGAGATCAATGCTATAACCATAAAGAAAAAGTATCTCTTACCTCACATTGATGATTTATTTGACCAACTGCATGGAGCTCAATATTTTTCAAAGATTGAAGTTCGATCTGGATACCATCAGTTGTGTGCGAATAAGGAAGACATTCCAAAGACAGCATTTCGAACAAGGTACATGCATTACGAGTTTACGGTAATGCCTTTTGGGATGACTAATGCACCCTCTATATTCATGGATCTAATGAATATAGTTTTCAAGGAATATCTTGATGATTTTGTGGTGGTATTTATTGATGATATTTTTGTATACTCCAAAAGCTACAAAGATCATGAAAATCACTTGCGCATTATCCTGAAGACTCTGAGAAGACATGAATTATATGGGAAGTTTAGAAAGTGTGAATTCTGGCTTCAGGAGATTTCTTTTCTTGGCCATATTGTCTCTAAAGACGGAATCTCAGTTGATCCTTTAAAGACCAAGGAAATTCAAGAATGGCCTACACTGACGAGTATAACTGAGGTACGCAGTTTTATTGGTTTAGCAGGTTATTATCGACATTTCTTCCAGAATTTTTCCCAGTTGGCTAACCCATTAACAAAGCTCACACATAAAGGGGTTAAATTTGTTTGGACAAAAGAGTGTGAATAATGTTTCGAAGAACTGAAGAGAAGATTAGTCAATGCTCCTATATTTACTCTACCATCGTAGAATGATGGGTTCTTTATTTATAGTGATGCATCGAAGAAAGGACTTGGTTGTGTCCTTATGCAGAATGATAGGGTTATTGCCTATGCATCACGACAGTTGAAAATTCATGAACAAAACTATCCTACTCATGATCTAGAGTTAACAGCAGTGATATTTTCTTTGAAGATATGGAGGCACTACCTCTATGGTGAAAAATGTGAGATTTATACTGATCACAAGAGTTTGAAGTATATTTTCTCACAAAAAGAACTCAACATGAGGCGAAGGAGGTGGCTTGAATTACTCAAGGATTATTATTGAACGATACACTAACACCCGGGGAAATCAAACAAGGTGGAAGATGTAACACCCTATACTTTTATGAGAAATATTTTGTTTTTATGTTATATAAATCATCAAAGGAATCTATCGCTACACGTAATCGCGACCTTCCTCGATAGCGTGTGTAGTACGCAATACCGAGTTCCACTAAAAAAAGATATATTATTATAATATTATAAACTAGCAGTTATGAATAGTATTAACTGAATTTTAAATTTTACAACATTATTATTCATCTTACACATTTTCTAGAACATGGTAATAGAACAAAATAATTTTTTGGGTAAAATAAGTATTTATCAAAAAATGAAGTTTTGCCGCCTTTTGATGGCGCACCCACATTAAATCTAGTTTTTGACACGTTTATAAGTTCAATTTGACAAAATAAAATTCTTCTTTTTTAATCAGGATATAAAAATTTACTTTGGATAAATTTTTGATATTTTTCTCATAACTTTCATATTTTGATGAATAGTAAAAATACGCTAATTTTTAATTAAAAACAAATTTTTTCATTGAGATAATTTATATGGTTAAATTATAATATTGAATGGTTTTAAAGTATATATAGAATATATTTTTACCATTTAATATAATGTATGTTATTATCATTAATTTCACATTGAATTCATAGGTAAAAACATTTCAATCTTTGGCAATGTTTTAACTTCTAAAACCCGTTTTCTTAAAAACAAGATTTATTTTAAATTAATTACTGAAACTTATATGTTTTGAATTTTGAAAAATGGATTCAATATTCAGAATCATTGGGTCCAAATTACGTTAATAGGCTACTTTTTATTTTTGGGCATTATGAATAGTAACTACGGTAAATTTTATTTACCATAGTTAAAGGTAAATCGGGTAATTAAGGGTAAATATAAGATTATAAAATTACCCTAACACCTGAAAAAATCCTATTAGATGACTAAAAGTCGACCCATATCACCTAAGGGTTGGATTAGATTCATTTAATAGACTTTTTTCCATGAAAATAATTTAATTATTATTAAAACCAAAGAATGTGACAACATGTCACTTTTTTAAATCTTATAAGTATAATAATTTTAATTTGGTTATACACTTAATTAAACTTTGAACATTAATAGTATCCATAAATATAATACAATTATATACATCATAGGAATTTATTTATAATTTTTAGGGATTAAATAATTATCATTAATTATGACACAATAGTGATGTTGAAATTATTTTATTAATTAAAATATCAAATAAATGGTTTTAAAAATTTTAAAATAATTATTATATGCACTATTTAATGTGCTCCACTAATTTTCTAGATACATATGACATTTTATTAATCTATTAAAGCTTTTAGTTCGAACATATCCTATTTATATATTTTATTTAAATTCAAATAAATGAATAGTGTCAAAATTGACACTATTGTTATTTTATAAAAATAACATATTATAAAATTGTTTAAAAATCACAAAAATATTTAAAAATTATATATTAAAATTTATATGGTCTAAAATGTCATAAAGTATAAAATTATGGAAAATTCACAACACATATGTAATTATTAATAATAATTTAAAATTTAGAATATTATTACCACAAATAAAATTAAATTGATAAATAAGGATAAATCAAGTTGATAATGTTTAAAATAAATTCCAAACATGTTTAAATTTTATTGGTTGATGATATTACAACCCTATCTCATCTAATCTTCAGATATGAGTCATTTTAGAAGTTTTTATGTGGGGTTGAAATTTAATATAAACTAATATTTCTTATATTTCCAAAGGTGCCCCTCTCCTCCCTTATAAAATGGCACCTCCTCCCTCTCCTCCTCACACCAATTTTAGCCTTCAATCTCGGCCAAACCCTACCCATTTCACTTCCCCACTTCCCTAGAATCATCCTAGAGGTTCTGGTTTTCTTCAAAGACCAACCCTAGTGCCCTAAGAGGACGTTAAGAAGAGGCGCGTCAAAAAAATGAAATATCCATTACCGATCCTTTCCAAATTCTTTCTTCTTCAACTTCTTCTTCTTGAGTTGTTTCATTATGAAGTAGTAACATCAGTATCACTCATATACTGATATGATATTATAAGTATGAAACAACCCTATTTCAACATCTATCCATCCTACGGAAAACGAAATCATCGCGCGTGCGTACGTACGGAATACCGTCTCCACGCCGTGGTGTAATCTATTTTCCCCAACCACCTTACTTGGATGGGTATAATGGTGTAAATAATTACTATATATGATTATTGTAAAGTGATATTTATTCTGAAATAGTATACATACACTCCAATACAATTCCACGATCATGGTAACGATATCATCGCTCGTGCGTACATACGGAATACCGTCTCCACGATGTGATGTGATTCGTTCTACATGATATTCATTGCATAATGATTATATAAATGAATTGAATTAATAAATATGATATATAGTAAATTAATACCATTCTGTAAATGATGTATCTATAACCTAAAGAGAAGAATAAGAATTTATTCGACAAAACACGCATAAGAACAAAAAGTTATAAACATCCGAATAACAAGTAGGAATGAAATATTACTACTAAGAAGATAAGAATATGACCATATATGATATCATAACAATAATTATGATTCTGGAATAAGTCAATAACATTATTTAAATCATTATACAGGGGGTTCGGACACTTACAAGGAAAATCGGACCTAAGGTAAGGGAAGTATCACAATCTCATTTTTATCCGAGATTGTTTATACTTTGGAATTTACTGGGGTGCATTTTATCATCCACATCCATGTTTCCTTAATATGTAATATTTAAATCCTTCTAAAATAGTTTATATCCAATTTTACCCTTCGTTGAGTTTTTAGTAAAAGATATGAAAGGAATATTTTGTTGTTTTTTCATACGAGGTACTTTTGGACTTTTCTGGCAAAAGTACGAGAAGAATGTTTTCTTTTAACTTATACGGCATGAATGGATTTTTAAAACATTATTTCCAAGAAGCTTCCCTTAAAAGTTTTCAAGTTTATTTTTAATCAACTTCTTTTAGTTTAGAATTGTATGACGTGTTTAGAAAGGAAAAGTGTTTTTGAAGTAGAAAGGATATTTTCCTCAAGAATGGAGTTCAAGTGTTTTATCAAAATTATTTTCCATCTAAGATAATAAAGGGTTCTGTTTCTGTCCCTATTATTACGTTGATTTGATTATGTTGTGATGGAATTATTTTTATGAATTCCTTTATCTTATATGAATTTTTTTATGATGTCACGATGTTTAAGATTCCCATTTTTATTACATGGGTTATGCTATGATGTATGGTTTATAATTTTGTGGCACACATAAGAATGGTATAATTATGAGATGGGTGAGACCTATATCTCCCTCCAATGCATTGGGTAAAGATTTTATATCTCATGAGATAGACATGGCTGGAATGGCAGGTTATACTGGTTTAGTGAAATAGGACTGAAACGAGGAGTGAACTCGGTTCAGAAATGGACTTTGTCCACTAAGATAGTCTTGGAAATGAGTCTTGACTAATAAGAAATGATTCTCTAGGATTATGTTTGTATGCCACAAAGTTTCATGTTTTATGTTATGATTATTGGGATTTCATTTCACTACTATGATTTATCCCATGTTATGAAATTATGCTCTCTTTTGCAGGTTAAGATTTCAAAAATGTTATGTTCTTATGAATATGATGTGATTGATATTTCTTTTACCCTTACTGAGCATTTGAGCTCACCTTTTTTTATGTTTTCTTTCCCCAGTTCAGGAAGAAGCTTATTAAGTAAGATATGCCAAAAGGGACTATAGATATGATGAAATAAATGGGAGATAGTGTAGACACTTTATGAACCAGTTGTTTATGTTTCCCAGTTTCTAAAGACACTATACCTATACGGTCCTTTCAGGGTTTTGTTATATGTTTTAATAAGTATGCTTTAATATTGAAGTAATAACAATGTATGTAAAGTATGGGTCGTTATAGTTTGTATCAGAGGCAAAGGAGGTAGGAATGTATCTGATCCTTGGGAACTCTCACATGTGAGCGTTGGACGAAGCATGACTCTCCGCCCAAGGGCTTCATGAGGAAATGGCTGCCACTGGGGATGGTGGTGTGTCCCTCCTAGGGGGTGTAGCCGCCCATGGAGTGCCCTGATAGGTATCAATTATAGTCCACTAGAAGTAATTCCAGATCGTTATAGTTGGTATTAGAGGAAATGTATAGTCAACCTTTGGAAACTAGGATGTGAAATCCTTAGTAAGAACCATAAGGACAAGTCTAAGCATAGAACACAATCTTAGTGTTTTAGAAATGTCCATGACTAAACTAGGATAAGACCTTAAGTGTGAAGTTTTATTCTTGATTATGTGGTTTTCCTATTATAATTAGTGTTGCTCACACTATTCTTCTTGGTTTTAGTCAATGGCTGGAACCCGAAGGAACCATGTTAATGTGGAATGCGGCGGGAAATGCAATGATTGTCCCCCTGAGCAACCAAACGTTATGGGAGCTGGAATACAAAATCTTGTAGCCATGCTCACACAACTTTCTCAATCTATGAATCATGCTGGACTTCCAAACGAGCAAAGGAAGGAGCAACATTCTGTTGAATACTTCATGAGGCAGCGTCCACCTTCATTCAGCGGGTCTACTGATCCATTAGTTGCTGAACAATGGATTAGTACTACAGAAAGGATATTTTTAGTTCTTCAATGTTTTGAACATGATAAATTCATCCTAGCAGTGTATCGTTTGGAAGGTGATGCTGATCAATGGTGGAATCTTATCAATAATAATAGGCAAAGAGATGAAATTGAGTCCATGGAATGGGATGAGTTCAAGAACTTATTTTTCAATAAGTACTTCCCTCGTATTCTCTGAACAAAGATGGAGAAGGAGTTTCTTGAACTAAAGAAAAAGGATGATGAATCTGTTGGTACCTATGAAGAAAATTTTACAAGACTTGCAAGGTACGCTTCTGGTATTATTATCCAACCTGAGAGTAAGATCGATCGATTCTTTAGTGGCTTAAAACCAAGTCTTTGAAGGGCATTAGCCATAATGGACTTTAATAGCTATGAGGAAATCATTCGATGTGCTCTCAAAGTTGAGATGGAGATTGGAGTAACCCATCAGTCATATGGGTTTGATAATATAAGAATAGGAAAATGGAATTCAAAGGAAAATCTATAGAGCACACTGAAAAGAAGATGATCTTTCCTTTATGCTCAAAGTGTGGAAAGAAACATGGAGGGAGTTGTCTTAAAGGGACAAGTAAATGTTTCAAATGTGGAAAGGAAGGTCATCGGGCATTTGAATGCCGCAATTATGGGAAGAAGATGTCTAATGATGAAAACAAAGGAAGGGACACACATAATGAACCTAATACACTTCAATGTTTCAAGTGCAAGGAGATGGGGAATTATGCCAATCAATGCCCAAATCCAAGGGTTGATGATGATGGTCGACGTCAACAAACTCTTAAGGCTAAAGACAAAGGAAAGTCACATGCAATTTCTATCAGCGATGTGGAGTATGATAACGATGTGGTGAAAGGTACACTTACCATCCACTCTAAAGTAGAAAATGTTTCATTTGATTCTGGATCCACCCAATCCTTTATTTCTGAAGAATTTTCTAAGGATATCACCATATTACCTCAACAATTAGATGTTGAGTTAGCTGTGACAACCCCTAATGGCACAACAGTCTCATCAAAAGTTTATAATTCTTCTCCGATTGAAGTTTGTGGGAAAGTGCTTCCTGCAAATCCTGTGATCCTTCCTATAGTGGAATTTGATGTGATTCTTGGCATGGATTGGATTTCTTTATATGGATCTCATATCAATTTCCAAAGAAGGGAAGTCACATTTCATATTCCAGATCAATCTATGATTGTCTATCGATGCAAGGATGAACATAACCTTCCAGTGGAAATTTATTCCATCTTATGGGTCTTGAATCCACTTAATGAAGGTTATTTATCTCAAATGGTTGGTGAGAAACTCACAATTAAGAATATTCCCATTGTACGGTAGTTTTATGATGTCTTTTCGGAGGAATTTTCGGGTCTTCCACCAAATCGTGAAGTTGAGTTTTCAATAGAACTCGTACCGGGTGCTTTGCTTATTTCAAAGAAACCTTATAGAATGTCCCCAATTGAGTTGCAGGAATTGAAGAAGCAACTCTAAGAGAATCTTGATAAAGGATTCATACGCCCTAGTGCATCACCTTGGGGATCACCTGTTCTGTTTGTTAAGAATAAAGATGGATCAATGAGACTCTACATTGGTTATCAAGAACTTAGCAAGATCACTATCAAGAACAAATATCCTCTCCCACACATTGATGACTTATTTGACCAACTACGAGGAGCTCAATACTTTTCCAAGATTGATCTTCGTTCAGGGTATCACCAATTGAGGGTCAAAAGGGAGGATATACCAAAGACGGCTTTCCGTACAAGGTATAGACACTATGAATTTATAGTGATGCCATTTGGTCTTACTAATGCCCCTTCTATCTTCATGGATCTGATGAATAGAGTCTTTAGAGACTATCTTGATCAGTTTGTGGTAGTCTTTATAAACGATATTCTTGTATATTCAAAGAGCAAGGAAGAACATGAAGATCACTTCAGAATTATATTGAAGACCCTGAGAAAGGAGAAGCTTTATGCTAAATTTACCAAATGTGAATTTTGGCTTCAAAGAGTTTCATTTTTGGGTCACATAATCTCAAAAGAGGGGATATCTGTGGATCTAGAAAAAACAGAGGTTATCGAAAGATGGTCGAGACCAACAATAGTAACTGAGATCTGAAGTTTTCTTGGTTTGGCTGGATATTATCGACGTTTTGTGAAATATTTTTCATGATTATCTAATCCACTCACAATGTTGACTCGAAAAGGAGTTAAGTTTGTCTGGACGGAGGAATGTGAAGAGAATTTCAAGGAGTTGAAAAGAAGGTTATCCAGTGCACCTGTGCTCACACTGCCTTGTAGTGGAGAAAGGTTTGTGATCTACAGTGATGTATCCAAGAAGGGACTGGGATGTGTTCTCATGCAAAATAATATGGTGATAGCTTATGCCTCACAACAGTTGAAAATCCATGAGAAAAATTACCCAACTCATGATTTGGAGTTAGCTGCGGTAATCTTTGCATTAAAGATTTGGAGGCATTACCTTTATGGTGAAAGGTGTGATATTTATACTGATCATAAAAGTTTAATGTATATTTTCACACAAAAGGAGATGAATATGCACCAAATAAGATGGTTGGAGCTGATTAAGGATTACGACTGCTCAATTCATTACCACCCTGGGAAAGCAAACAAGGTGGCAGATGCATTAAGTCGACAAGACAATGACAGTTTATCCATGATGAGGATCACAAAAGATCCAATATTTATGGATATACAAAGGATGGATCTTTGAATTATAATGGAAGGGGGGAAATCGTATCTTTATCAAATGAATGTTCAACCATCTATAGATGTGAAGATTAAAGAGGCATAGAAAGAAGATGTCGAGTTACAAAAGAAGGTGAGAAATGTTCCTGAATTCAACCTTGATTGTGATGGGATAATAAAGTTCAGGAATTGGGTTTGTGTTCCTCCCATCCCCGAATTAAAGAAGGAGCTGATGGATGAGGCTCATAGTTCTTCATTCTCTATTCATCCTAGAAGCACGAAGATGTATAGGAACCTGAAATAGTACTTCTGGTGGGATGGCATGAAAAGAGATGTTGCTGAATATGTCTCTCGATGCTTGGTTTTTCAGCAAGTTAAAGTTGAGTGACATAAGTCTAAGGGGATGTTACAACCATTACCCATACCCGAATGGAAATGGGAAAACATCACTATGGACTTTGTCACAGGACTTCCTAAAACATCCAAAGGCAATAATGCTATCTGGGTCATAGTTGATCGTCTTACAAAGTCTGCACACTTCATCGCTATTAGAGAGGATTTCTCTCTGGATCAGATTCCCAGGGTATATGTAAAGGAAGTGGTAAGATTGCATGGAGTACCACTTTCTATTATATCTGATCGGGATCCGAGGTTTACCTCAAAGTTCTGGCGAAGTCTTCAGCATACTCTGGATACAGAGTTGAGTTTCAGCACTGCTTATCATCCTTAGACAGACGGTCAGTCTGAGAGAACAATTCAAACTCTAGAAGATATGTTGAGAGCTTTCTATATGGATTTCAAAGTTAGTTGGGATCAACACCCACCTTTTGTGGAATTTTCTTATAATAATAGCATTCACTCCAGTATTCAGATGGCTCCTTATGAAGCTCTCTATGGAAAGAAATGCAGGACTCCAACTTGCTGGGATGAAGTTGGGGAAAGAACGCTATTAGGACCTGATCTTGTTGATGAGATGGCAGAAAAGGTCCGGTCTATTCAACAACACATAAGAGCAGCTCAGAGTCGACAGAAAAGTTATGCCGACAACCGAAGAAAAGACCTAGAGTTTGAAGTGGGTGATAAAGTGTTCTTACGAATATCTCCCTGGAAGAGGGTCATGAGATTTGGAAAGAAGGGGAAGTTGAGCCCTAGATATATCGGTCCTTTCGAAATACTGGATCATGTTGGGAAGGTAGCTTACCATTTGGAGCTTCCACCGAATCTCTCTCAAGTTCACGATGTGTTCCATGTATCTCTCCTGAGAAAGTACATACCTGATCCTTCACATGTACTCAGATCAGAAGTTGTACCACTGGAACAAGATCTTTCTTATGAAGAACAAATGATAGAGATTATGGATCGTAGCGAAAAAGTCCTACAAAACAAGACCACTCGCTTAGTGAAAGTTTTATGGAGGAACCACCAATTAGAAGAAGCTACATGGCATATTGAGGATATGATGAGGGAGAGGTATCCTCATCTGTTTGTTACAAAGTAATGAATTTCGAGGGAGAAATTCATTTTAAGGGGGGTAGAATGTAAAACCTGAGACTTTTATGAGAAATATTTTGTTTTTATCTTATATAAATCATCAAAGGAATCTTTCGCTACACGCAATCGCGACCTTCCTCGACAGCGTGTGTAGTACGCAATACCGAGTTCCACTAAACAATGATATATTATTATAATATTATAAACTAGCTGTTATGAATAGTATTAACTGAATTTTAAATTTTACAACAATATTACTCATCTTACACATTTTCTAGAACATGGTAAGAGAACAAAATAAATTTTTTTGGGTAAAATAAGTATTTATCAAAAAAATGCAGTTTTGCCGCCTTTTGATGGCGCACCCACATTAAATCTAGTTTTTGACACGTTTTTAAGTTCTATTTGACAAAATAAAATTCATCTTTTGAATCAGGATATAAAAATTTACTTTGGATAAATTTTTTATATTTTTCTGATAACTTTCATATTTTGATGAATAGTAAAAATACGCAAATTTTTAATTAAAAACAAATTTATTCATTGAGATAATTTATATGGTTAAATTATAATATTGAATGGTTTTAAAGTATATATAGAATATATTTTTACCATTTAATATAATGTATGCCATTAGCATTAATTTCACATTGAATTCATAGGTAAAAACATTTCAATCTTTGGCAATGTTTTAACTTCTAAAACCCATTTTCTTAACAACGGGATTTATTTTAAATTAATTACTGCAACTTATATGTTTTGAATTTTGAAAAATGGATTCCATATTCATAATCAGTGGGTCCAAATTATGTTAGTAGGCTACTTTTTATTTTTGGGCATTATGAATAGTAACTACGGTAAATTTTATTTACCATAGTTAAAGGTAAATCGGGTAATTAAGGGTAAATATAAGATTATAAAATTACCCTAACACCTGCCAAAATCCTATTGTATGAGTAAAAGTCGACCCATATCACTTAAGGGTCGGATTAGATTAATTTAATAGACTTTTTTCTATGAAAATAATTTAATTATTATTATACCCAAAGAATGTGACAACATGTCACTTTCTTAAATCTTATAATTATAATAATTTTAATTTGGTGATAAACTTAATGAAACATTGAAAATGAATAGTATCCAGAAATATAATACAATTATCTACATCATAGGAATTTATTTAGAATTTTTAGGGATTAAATAATTATCATTAATTATGACACAATAGTGATGTTGAAATTATTTTATTAATTAAAATATCAAATAAATGGTTTTAAAAATATTAAAATAATTATTATATTCACTATTTAATGTGATCCACTAATTTTCTAGATACATATAACATTTTATTAATCTATTAAAGCTTTTAGTTCGAACATATCCTTTTTATATATGTTATTTAAATTCAAATAATTGAATAGTGTCAAAATTGACACTATTGTTATTTTATAAAAATAACATATTATAAAATTGTTTAAAAATCACAAAAATATTTAAAAATTATAAATTAAAATTTATATGGTCTAAAATGTCATAAAGTGTCAAATTATGGAAAAATCACAACACATATGTAATTATTATTAATAATTTAAAATTTAGAATATTATTACCACAAATAAAATAAAATTGATAAATAAGGATAAATCAAGTTGATAATGTTTAAAATAAATTCCTAAAATGTCTAAATTTTATTGGTTGACGATATTACAACCCTATATCATCTAATATTTGGATATGAGTCATTTTAGAAGTTTTTATGTGGGGTTGGGATTTAATATAAACTAATATTTCTTATATTTCCAAAGGTGCCCCTCTCCTCCCTTATAAAAGGGCACCTCCTCCCTCTCCTCCTCACACCAATTTTAGCCTTCAAGCTCGTCCAAACCCTGACCATTTCACTTCCTCACTTTCCTAGAATCATCCTAGAGGTTTTGGTCTTCTTCAAATACCAACCCTAGTGCCCTAAGAGGAGGTTAAGAAGAGGCGCGTCAAAAAGAGGTAATATCCATTACCGATCCTTCCAAATTATTTCTTCTTCAACTTCTTCTTCTTGAGTTGTTTCATTATGAAGTAATAACATCAGTATCACTCATATACTAATATGTTATTATAAGTATGAAACAACCCTATTTCAACATCTATCCATCCTACGGAAAACGAAATCACCGCGCGTGCGTACGTACGGAATACCGTCTCCACGCCGTGGTGTAATCTATTTTCCCCCACCACCTTACTTGGATGGGTATAATGATGTAAATAATTACTATATATGATTATTGTAAATTGATATTGATTCTGAAATAGTATACATACACTCCAATACAATTCCACGATCATAGGAACGATATCATCGCTCGTGCGTACGTACGGAATACCGTCTCCACGATGTGATGCGATTCGTTCTACATGATCTTCATTGCATAATGAATATATAAATGAATTTAATGAATAAATATGATATATAGTACATTAATACCATTTTTTAAATGATGTATCTATAACCGAAAGAGAATAATAAGAATTTATTCGACAAAACACGCATAAGAACAAAAAGTTATAAACACCCGAATAACAAGTAACAATGAAATATTACTACTAAGAAGCTAAGAATATGACCATATATGATATCATAACAATAATTATGATTCTGGAATATGTAAATAACATTATTTAAATCATTATATAGGAGGTTTGGACACTTACAAGGCAAATCGGACCTAAGGTAAGGGAAATATCACAATATCATTTTTATCCGAGATTGTTTATACTTTGGAATTTACTGGGGTGAATTTTATCATCCACATCCATGTTTCCTCAATATGTAATATTTACATCCTTCTACAATATTTTATATCCAATTTTACCCTTCGTTGAGTTTTTAGTAAAAGATATGAAAGGAATCTTTTGTCATTTTTTTGTACGAGGTACTTTTTGACTTTTCCGACAAAAGTACGAGAAGAATGTTTTCTTTTAACTTATACAGAATGAATGGATTTTTAAAACATTATTTCCAAGAAGCTTCCCTTACAAGTTCTAAAGTTTATTTTTAATCAACTTCTTTTAGTTTAGAATTGTATAACATGTTAAGAAAGGAAAAGTGTTTTTGAAGTAGAAAGGATATTTTTCTCAAGAATGGAGTTCAAGTGTTTTATCAAAAATTATTTTCCATCTAAGATAATAAATGGTTTTGTTTCTATCCCTATTATTACATTGATTTTATTATGTTGTGATGGAATTATTTTTATCAATTCCTTTATCATTTAAGAATTTTTTTATGATGTCACGATGTTTAAGATTCCCATTTTTATTACATGGGTTATGCTATGATGTATGGTTTATGATTTTGTGGCACACATAAGAATGGTATCATTATGAGATGGGTGGGACCTATATCTCCCTCCAATGAATTGGGTAAAGATTTTATATCTCATGATATAGACATGGCTGGAACGGCAGGTTATACCGGTTCAGTGAAACAAGACTGAAACGAGGAGTGAACTCGGTTCAGAAATGGACTTTGTCCACTAAGATAGTCTTGGAAATGAGTCTTGACTAATAAGAAATGATTCTATATGATTATGTGTGTACTAAACAAAGTTTCATGTTTTAAGTTATGATTATTGGGATTTCATTTCACTACTATGATTTATCCCATGTTATGAAATTATTCTCTCTTTTGCAGGTTAATATTTCCAAAATGTTATGTTCTTATGAATATGATGTGATTGATATTTCTTTTACCCTTACTGAGCATTTGAGCTCACCCTTTTGTATGTTTGCTTTCCCCAGGTTAGGAATAAGCTTATTAAGTAAGATATGCCAAAAGGGACTATAGATATGATGAAATAAATGGGAGATAGTGTAGACACTTTATGAACTAGTTGTTTATGTTTACCAGTTTATAAAGACACTATACCTATACGGTCCTTTAATGGTTTTGTTATATGTTGTAATAATTATGCTTAAATTTTGAAGTAATAACAATGTATGTAAAGTATGGGTCGTTATAGTAGATGCTTTGAGCAGAAAAGATCATGGAGTTTTGAACAATATGAGAATTGAAAGGGATCCAATTTTCATGGATCTAGTGAAGATGGACATGAGAATAACCAGGGAAGGTGAAACATCAATGCTTTTTCAAATGGTTTCAAAACCATATTTACTAGAAAGGATTAAGAGTTCTCAGACCAATGATGAAGAATTTCAAAAGAAGATTAAAGCTATGAATGATGGGAGATTGAAAGACTTTGTGTATAAAGAAGGAATTTTGAAATTAGGGAAGAGACTTTGTGTTCCCGATATACCTGATCTAAAAAGGGAATTGCTGGATGATTCTCATAGTTCCAATTTCTCTATACACCCTGGGAGCACCAAAATGTATAGAGACTTGAAGGAACATTTTTTGTGGGACAACATGAAGAGAGATATTGCTGATTTTGTGTCAAGATGTATGGTTTGTCAACTAGTGAAAGCTGGAAGGAAACAGCCTGGTGGAGTATTGCAACTTCTTCCCATACCTGAGTGGAAATGGGACAATATTACGATGGACTTTTTCATGGGGCTACCAAAGACTCCTATAAGGAACGATGCAATATGGGTTATTATTGATCGTCTTACCATGTCAGCACATTTTCTTGCTATAATATAAGATCGACCACTAGAACATCTATCAAGACTATATATTAATGAAGTGGTGAGACTTCATGGAGTACCCCTATCGATTTATTCTGATCGTGATCCCCGTTTTACTTCAAGATTCTAGATGATTCTTCATAAATCCCTGGATACTAAACTTCAATTGAGCACTGATTACCACCCTAAAATAGATGGACAATTAGAATGGATTATTCAAACCTTATAAGACATGTTGAGATCCTGCTCGCTTGACTTTCAGGGTATGTGGGATCAATATTTACCTCTGGTAGAATTTTCCTATAACAATAGCTTCCATTCGAGTATTCAGATGGCACCATATGAAGCGTTATACGGAAAGAGATGTTGCACACCAACCTGTTGGGATGACGTTGGTGAAAGAAAACTTGTAGGCCCAGAACTGGTGGAGGAAACAATGGAAAAGGTAAAGGTAATCCAAAACCACATCAAAGAATCCCAAAGTATGCAGAAGAGCTATGCCGATAACTGAAGGAAGGATTTGGAATTTCAGGTAGGAGATTATGTTTTCTTGAAGGTATCTCCATGGAAGGGAGTTATACGTTTCGGTAAGAAGGGTAAATTGAGTCCTAGGTACATTGGACATTTCGAAATTCTAGAACTAATTGGGGATGTAGCTTACCATTTGGAAATTCCGCCAAGTATCTCCAAAGGTCACGATGTATTCCACGTATCACTGTTGAGGAAATACATGCCTGACCCAACACATGTACTCACCTATGAGAAATTAGAACTGGAACCTAATCTGTCTTATTTCAAAGATCACATCAAGACTCTTGATACGAGAGAACAAGTACTGAGAAACCGGATGACTCATCTGGTAAAAGTCATGTGGAGAAACCATAAGATGGAAGAGGCAACGTGGGAACCCGAGGAACTTATGATAAAGAATCACCCGATTCTTTTCATGCGGTATTATTCTAGAAATTTCGACGAAGAAATTATTTAAAGGAGAGGAGAATGTAACACCCCAAGCTTCTACGATATGCTTCTCTTTGAATAATGCAATAGTGTGTGTTGTACGCAACATCGAGTTCTAACACACCCCAACCAATCATACTAGCCGTTATGAATAGTAATACCCACTTTTTGAAATTTATAAATTTTATTTTTCAAAATGGACTTCATTTTTGGTTTCGTAATATTGAAATTAGTCTAGGGTGAATTTTTGGTATTTTTCTGAAAAACATCATTTTTTGATGAATAGTGAAACCACTAAGTGGTAGTTAAAAAACTGATTTTTTCATAAAACTTAATTTTACAGCTTCTGTGAGAGGAATCTCAAAAATCCAAGAGACATGGTTAATATCAAGGAGTAAAATGTGGTTCAATGAGATGAAAATAATATTTGGTGAATATTAACGTTTTACTTTTATTTACCACGGTTAAAAGTAAATAGGATAATTAAGGGTAAAAATGATATTAATATTACCCTGAAACATGTCCTAATTCTATTGGATAAGCTTAATTCGACCAAAAACAACCTTAGGAATAAAATATTATCATTTAGGTCCACTTGGATTAGATTAGGACATTTATTATTATTTAATTCAAAGAAGAGTTAAAAGAGTTAAAATCAATGTTTATTTACTAAAACATTTTTAATATAGGGTTATACATAAGATAAATTAGATTGAAAATATTTATTAAAAATATAAAAATATTTCCTCAATAATGGTATTTTGTTTATAATTTTTAGATATTAAATAATTTAATTAATTTATGACACAATGGTGATGCAGTAATTACCTAACTAATGAAATATTAAAATAATTGATATTATAAATATCAAAATAAATGTAATTTGAGACTTTTTATGAATTAAAATAATTTTATAGGTTAATATGAAATATTTCGATTGATTATATTAATTTTTTTCGAAGTAATAATGCTGTTATGAATTTATCAAAAATAAAATACCCAATAGTGTCAAAATTGACATAAAAGAGTTTTTAAAAAAAATATTATATTAATAATTTATATTCAATTCCTAAAAATATAAGGTTCGGCCAAGAGACTTATATCATGATAGTTGTATCATTAATGGACCACTTGGGGGTCTCTTGGAGGTATATTGTAAGTTTATTAACTATATAATATAAAAATACAAAGTGACATGGTAAGTGTCAAACTAATTAACTAAGAGTTAAAACTAAAGGATAAGGTTAATATAATGACCCAAACCAGTCTAAATTCTATTGGTTGAGTGGTTTTCGACCCATCCCTACCTTAACATTTAAATAATACACTTTGGATCCATTAGAAACCGAATATGAATTTATTATAAAATAATATTTCTATCTTTTCCAAAGGTGCCCCTCACCACTCTTATAAAAGGGAACTCCCCCTTCTCATTAATTCACACCTTCGAAGCCTTTTGGTTCGGCCAAAACCTAACCAAATACTCTCTAAAATTTCCTCACATCAACCTAGAGGCCTTATTTTGATCATAAATCCAACCTAAGGAGCCCTTTTGATCAAATCAAAAGGAAGAATCCAAAGAAGAGGTAATGCTTTCACCACCCTCTTTCAAGTTCCTTTCTTCTTCAACTTATTCTTTCATTGTTATTCCCATTATAAAATAATAACTCTAGTATCTTATATATACTGTGATCTTATTATAAATATGGTACAACCATATTCAGTATTCTATCCATCCTTTGAATGACATGTCACCATACGTGCGTACGTACGACTTACCATCTCCACGTCGTGGTGTAATTATTATTCAATAAATTATTATTTGTATGGGTATAATAATGATGTTTAATTCATGTAAATAATAAATATAACATGATAATGATTCTGTATATATGATATACCATCCAATTATATATTATTTTAATATAAAAATAATGATATTGTCGCTCGTGCGTACGTACGGACTACCGTCTCCACGAACGCGATGGGATTCAATCTCCATCATATCCATTGAAGTTTAATTCTAATTTGATGATTAAAAATATTGTTCAAGGACTTGATATCATTCTGGATATTAATAAGATACAACCTATCCATGAAAAAAATGTCTTACATAACAAAACATATAAAAGAAAACGAGTAAGTTAACATCCGAAACAACGATAATACTAGGATATTATTAACAAATCAATGTTAAAAGATCGTATATGATATAATATTAATGTATATGATTTTTGTATAAATTAATAAAAATTATTTCACCGTTATACAAGAGTTTAACCTACCCTCAACCAAGGAAAAGTACAAGGTAAGGGTTTATTTCACAATCTCTTCATTATCTGAGGTTGTTTATACGTAATAATCTACTGAGACTTCTTTATCATCCTCATCCATGTTTCTTAAAAATGTATTTCAAAACATTTTTACTATTTAATAGAATATGTGTTAAGGTCATTTATTCCCTTGTTTGACTTTTATAAGTGGTTTATAAAGGAATCTTTTCATCATTTTCTAAACAAGGTCATTTTTAACCTTTTCAACATAATTAAGGTAAGAATGTTTTTTTAACTTATATGCAGGTGCGGTTATTTTCTGCCATTATAAAATCTTCAGAGCTTTCCTTACAATCTTATAAGAAAATTTTCAAATTAAATGTTTTATTTTATAATTATGTGACTTTTAAATGATTTTAAAAAAAAGGAGATATTTCTCTCAAATAGTTTTGATTTCATCTATGTCAAAATCCTTTGATGGATTTTAAGCTTATTTGAAGTTGATTTATTATGATACGAAACTTATATATTGTATTGAAGTTTTTGTGATTTTTTTGACTGTGGATGTGTTATTTCTATACCATTCATGGTTTATGGAGAAAGTAATGACATTTCATATGCTAGTTTTAATACGAATGTTTATGTTATGTTTAAACTTGTTCATATGAGGAATACATTGGACATAATATGTGACGGGTGGATCCCACTATAGCTACTCGATGCATCGGTAGGTCTCATGAGACAAACTAGTGTCTTGGCACAAGGCCTTAACAAAATCTTATTTGTAGTCCTGGCACGAGGCCTTGGCTATGTGGTTATGATAGTCTGGCATTATGCATTCCATCATTATGAAAGTGGTTATTGATATTGCATGTGATTATTCAACTAGTAGAATATCCATGTGAATAAGTATATGGAATTATTTCATTTTCTTTCTGCCATATTATGCTGAATTTCAAGTTTTAAAAGGATTTTGTTTTATTTATATATTGCCTTAAATGTTTATGCTTATTTATGAAAGTCTCTACTATATTGTTATCCTTACTGGGTATTTGAGCTCACCCCTTTCTATGTTTTATTTTTCCTAGGATGTGAAGAAGTATTTTATGAATGACCTGCAGGGATAGTATGAGGGGATAAGAGTGTGGACTATGGAGACTATATTTTTGTAGTTTTTCTCTTTATGATGTAATGTAAACTTTATGAATGTATCTAGTTATTCCAAGGCTACTAAACTAATCGGTCTTTTGAGAATTGATCCTTCTTGTGATCATGCCAATGTTATGTAATAATGCACCGACTCTGGGTAACTGGGGTCGGGGAATTACACATGATATGGCATACCCTCATCTCATTTGGTTACAACTAAATAGAACCCAGGTATAAAAATATAAACAACACACCACACGTGCGTCACCCAATAGTGAAAATAAAATCAATTATAATAATCATAAACAGAAAATCAAAATTTAATTCGAGGCAATGTGGCCTTTACCTATACATGGGGTAGCTACTCTTGGGCACAGTTATTACCAAATTCCTTAACAATCTATCTCTTTTTGGCATTTCCAAATAAAAAAATAACTCAGAGAAAAGAAAAATCCTCTAATACCACTTTGTAACGTCCCAGATCCTGGTGCCACTCAATGGGTGCCCTGAACCCGGTTGGTCACATGACCTCAAGTGCATTTCCCCAAATGCTAGAGGCTGTCAACTAGAAGCTAGGGCCTATGTCTGATAGTGGGGAAACTATTCCCTCATTTGTCAAAGTGTAACGCAGCGGAAAAATACAAATATACCCAAAAGTAGAAGTAGTAAACAATACCAAGCTGAAATGGACAACAGTCGTATATATATGATGATTCAATATGACCCTACATATATGAAAGCAACAAAAACAAGATACACTGAAATCTAAAATAATACAGTACAAGGTACATGTACAGTAAAACAAAGCAACACAGTGCAGTAGGAACTCAGCAGCATCGCAAGCCTAAGCCCGGTCCCATGCTCTCCTACTCCTCTGCAACAATCAAGTACCTATATAGGGACTATTTCCCTTATCAACACCTACAACAATATAATCTTTTTGGGCCCAAGAAATGACCCAAATATGGTGTGAGAAATAAATCCCAATAGGAAACCACCAAAGGTTTGTGCTCAACTATCAGTGAAATGTGCACCAATAGTGTGCAGTAATGAAATGCTGTAAGCTGGGAAGTACTCAAAAAAAGCTACTCCTACCAGTTCCATTTCCATTTAAGTATTATTTAAAAAATTCCAAGCAAATGCTTTATCTTGGAAAGTACAATGTAAGAAATTACCACAGTGAATATTCAAAGTAACCATTGTCCTCATATGTGAAAAACCTTACCCTCAAGAAATAAGAATCAAAACCCTCATGTGATTGCCCTCAGGAATAATGAATATTTCCCTCAGGCGTACGAGATAACGCCCTTAGGCATGGAAGCTAATGCCCACATGCATAAGAAAAGTTTCCCTCAAGCTAAATGAAACACTTTCCCATATGCTAAACAAACACTTTCCCTTAGGCTAAACAAAACACTGCCCTTAGGCTAATAAAGTAACCAGGCTGAGCCCAGCACATAAGAAAGCAATTTATATACATTTTATCTCAGGAAAACTAAAATCATGATAAATCACAGCATACCCTCGGGTATCCTGGTCAAATGGATAAACAAGGGAAACACACCCACGGGGTGGCCCTGGATCAAGGTAATGATCCCAAACAACAGTTTATACATATTCATTAAATTATCTATGCAATTCTAGGTATTTTATCTGTCAAGGCCTCAGCCATACGACACCCCAAAAATGGGAGCATAGCACAACGATACACAAAAACAACTCGACAGTTGGAAATAAACACCAGACCACCTACCTCGATCTCCACTGATTGATATACGCGAACGAAGCCTTCCAAAACACCCGAGAACGGCGTAGATCTGGGATAAACGTTCACCCATTCAAACCCAAATAACTTCCCCTCAGGAAAGAATTGGAAAGAAACACAGAAGGAGAGGAAAGGTCTTACCCGCGTGGTCCTAGAGTGATCATCGGTGAAAGAATCAGAGTCCCAGTGTTCAGTGGGGAGCTCTTCTAAGGTTCGGTAGTCTCTCCCATGGCCTCCCGACATTCTAAGATTCCTCTGTTGAAAGAGGAGGATACTGCCAGTTTATAACAAAAAAACACAACTACACAGTGTGTACTCTCAAGTACTTGGAGTGTACTTTTCATTTTTTAATTGTTCCTCTGGCGACCACTTTCCACCACCTCATTGTTCATCTGTCAACATGATTACACGACGTGTACTGTCGCTCCCCTAGTGGCTACTCCCACCGCCTTACTGTTCACCTGCTGACTGATTACATGGCGTGTATATACTAAGTACAAGGCGTGTAGTCAGTTTTTACACCTTTCATCACCGATAGTCCTATATGCCCTTTGTACTCTTACCACACGGCCAAAGTACACAGTGTGTGGAAAAGTAAATGGCGTGTACCCAAAAATTTTGGTATTTTTCCCCATTTTCCTTATTTTCTCAAAAACACTTAAGGAAAAAGGAATAGAAGAAACTCATACCTCAAGAATAAGAACTGGGTTCTTGCATAAACATGTAAATTAAAGAAACATTTTTCGCATTTAAAATTTCCCATTTAACCAACTTTTATCAAGAGAAAGGTTTCACATTCAAAAAATTACTAATTAACCATTTTATCCATAATTTCTTCTAGGTTCAACCAACCAACTAAACTATCTCAGGTCGCATCGGGAGTATAAACCATTTGATAATGGGTTATACACTTTAAATAAAAAAGGAATTCACAAATCAGAATTTATCAAAATACCCTAGAGCCCCAGTCTGATAATCCATCCATTTATATGTTTTTGGGAAGCATAGAGCCTCAGTCTGAAATCCCAAACCACACAATGTCCATGCATTGGAAATCATATAGCCTCAATCTAACAACCAAACCATACATTACATAACACTTACCTCGGATCCTCAGTCCAGTTAGTTTCATCAAATGAAACTATTAGGGAAATAGAACCTCGGTCTATCTCCCTAACTCATGCATCGTATGGGTGGGGTTTAGAGCCTCTGTCCAACCCGACCCATGGGTGTAGAACATCATTTCAATACCCCACATTCCCCCAAGACATGTACACATGCTTCTTTAACCATATCCCATTTACCAAACACAAAATACAACCATTAAACACATTTATCATTTACAATCATAACTCATTATACATATCTCGCTAACAAGGCATAATCGATTAACACTTATACAATTATTCCAAAAACCTCTTTATGAGATGTTATCAACTAATCACATTCATAATTAGTTCATTTCATAACCATGTTAACGTGCCAAAATTATTATCATTAGTTCTATATCACTAACCCATATATTATTACAATTACTTAGGTCCCAATAGACCATTTAAACCAAATCATGGCATAAAACACAATTCAAAATACTCATTTAAAAAATCAATCACCCTTTAAAACACAGTCTTCCTTATTTTAAAACCAAAACATTCCCCAAGGATTTAATTTTCATTATCAAATAGTCATTAATGATTTGCACAAGAGGTCACACCCCCATTTTAAGGAACTATTTTAAATGAATTAATAAGAACCTTTTTTCAAATCATTCTTGGGAAACACCTACTTTGAAAACATTAATCACTTTCAAAACATAAATTCCTTCATTATAAACCATGGTTGGGTCAAAACCCAAAACACATCACTTAAACCATTTCAAAAAACCCTTGGGGACTTAAAAAATAACATGTAAACATCCTATTTATCCCATTAATCAAGGTTGAATACCCAAAATACAATTCAAAACCCATTAATTTCCATAATTATCCTATCTCAAAGTTTAAAAACTCATTTCACCATTTTCAAGGGCATGGCATAACCCAAGGGTATCCCTGGGTTCAGTATCACATCATCAAAAAACCCAATAGGGTGCATGAATTGTCTTACATCTAAATCTAAAGCCTCAAATCAGTCACCATAGTCAAAGAAATTAAATAAAAAAAGATAGTACATTGGTGCAACCATATATATACATATAACAATGAGTCTATGGGAAAAAGCTTTAAAACCTCCTACCTCATGCCTTTTGATGTACTCTTTATTAACCTACACACTTGATTCGAACTAAAATAACCATTTACTACCCAACTTATAATCCACTATAAAAGTGAGTGTTTTAGGGTTTTAGAAGGATAAAAAACCACACACAAAGACTCTTCTAGAAAATGAAAGGAAACATAGTTGAAGACTTACCCATAACTTCAAATCGCACTAAACAACACTCCAAACACCCAATAAAATAAGTAGAATCACCCATAGCGAAGGGAGGATCTTCTAGTTCATAACCGTTGTTATAGGGGTAAAATGTGGGAAAATTTGGGGGATAATTAAATAATGGTGTGAGGGAAAATAGGAATTTCACACTTTTTAAGGGCTGCATGGTTGGCCAAACCATGTGGGTCCCTCTTTCCAAGAGGGGCCAAGTCGCACGATCTTCTGTAATCACCCTCATAGTTTGTAAAACCATGTGGTGCCTATGCGCTAGCCTCTATCCAAGAGGGATTCTGGCCACATGACTCCCTATCCAAAAAAACAGTTAGTACTAACCTTGTGCAAACCATGTGTCTCAAATTGTTTGGCGTCCTTTCCTTCCCCTTTTATGTCTTAAACACCCAGGACACCCCCAAAACTCCTCATACACCCAAGAATCACTTCATTATGAAAAATAAAGTAAGTTTAACTGTAATTTGAAAATGTTACCTCCATGATATATTGGGATCTTACAATATACCTCTAGTAGAATTATTATACAAAAATATATTTCTCTCTAGAATGAGAATAAAACCATATAAATCCTTAGATAGAAAAATATATCATACTAAAACTAGTTAGGGGAAAGGATAATAATCGGTAGAAAACTAATTGAGGAGGAAACTATGAAAGTGTGATCTATCCATAATCATATCAAGGTTTCTCAAAGTAGACAAAAATGTTATATTGATAATTGGATTAAGGACATATAATTTTAAGCAGGGGATCACGTTTTCTTGAAAGTATCATTATGAAAGGAAGTTATAAGGGTTGGAAAGAATGTGAAGCCAATTATAAGGTACATTCAACCTTTTGAGATTTGGGAGATAATTAGAGTTATGGATTATCATGTGTGGGGCCATTGTGATGGTTGGGAATATACATAAAAACACACCAGAGCTTTTAGTCTAACAATACATTGTATGTGATCTAGAGTCACATGATGTGTAATATTTAATTTCAAGGATGAAACCTATCTACCATGTCCTACAAAATATATAGCGATATTATCAAGTGGTACATGTTGTGTAACATTAAGAAAAATAAAAAAAATTCAAAGGGATACATACATGGATATCTTTCTTAATTGACTCATGTGTTGTGTTCCCTATAGGTTCATGGCATGTACTAGGTAATTTTTAATACTATTCATATATTTATATGAAAGTGAAAGTGTTTTATGTATGATTAGTCAATTCTGATCAATTTTTTATTTAAAAAATGATAGTGTATATATATTTATCATATAGGGTTTATATTTAAGGAGTTTGATCAGTTAGAGTTTCATAGCCTTATAGAGACAGTGATATGTATAGGAAGATGATTATTATAGACATAGAGTAAGAGAAACTCTTTTAAAAATAGGGTGTAGGTCTTTCATGTATATAGTGGTGTAAGTAACCCTCTCATGGTGATGAGGTGCAAGTCCTCCACCCATTGAGTAAGTAAACTCTTGATCGATGTATACTACACATGTTGGGGTGTGGGTCACCCTTTTATGTCAACAACCCTCTTGAATGAGGTGTATTCTAGGGGGTGTGGGTACACCATTACTATTAATAAAAAGGGATGATGTAGAAGAGATATGTAAAATAGATCATGTGAATTGGGTCTTCAAGTATTATGGGTACTAAATATTACTTTTTAGTTTTTTAATATGCATTTCTGAGCTATTATGTTCAACGAACATTTCTCTGATGAGGTATAGCCCCACTCCTTAGTTCTAGAGTGGTGATGTGGGGATTTTATAAGGTACTGTATTGTTTGGATGATATGTATTCGATAATTTTCTTTGTTTTATACATTATATAATCAATTAGGATCCAAACTATCATTGGTTTTAGGATTCTCCATATTACCTTTGACCACCACCGAGTTTGTTCTTGCATTTGGGATGGGGGATTTTGAAAAACCATGTATTCTACTGATATGCATGTCCCTAAATACTTGTATGATACAATTATTTAGAAATATAAGAAATTGTGACAAGAAACATTACCTATGATCCTTTGTTACTTCCTTATAAATCATATCAAGTTTTACCTTTAGTGATTTCTTTTCTAGTTACTCTCTGGTACTATGGTTTCATAGTAACTAATTGTTTTATCTATTGTTTATTATTTCATATAATCCCACTAAGTATATTTATACTCACCCATGCATGAGTCTTGTTCGCACGTGTGTTGTGTCTATGCAGAAGTTTCACAATTCATAGATGAGATTAGTGATCATAGAGCTAGAGTTGATAATATGGAGCATATGCTTGGTGATTTAGGGTGGTACTCATTGATGGTGGTTTTAGTTAACAGACCCTCCCCAAGGGTCTTTATAATTTGGTAGAACATGGTTTATCTTCTTGGGTGTCCTTACTATGAGAAGAAGGAGTTCCATTTGTATATGTCTATTGTATAGCATAACGTTTTCATGAATTTTTATTACCTACCAAGGTTTCCTATGAAGCAAGGTGGTGTATAAATATTGTGAATAAATTCATTATTATATAGTTCATTTGTATATATATATATTAATTTTAGTTGTTGGTTATATTATGATTATTATTTTTCATATCTTTTACATATTATTGTGGTATTAGAACTTTAATTTATGATGATGAATTCTTGGTCTCGTTAGTAGCCTTGTCCTATTGGATGTGGGTCTGCGGTGGAAAACTCAGGTCATTAGAATCCCAGGAGGGGTATTGTTGTTTTGGTTCATTTATTCATGTAAAGGGGTGTTCAATATCTAATGTTTGTGATATGTTATATATCTCACAATTGAGGAACTGCATGTAAAATGAAACACACATACTTGCTATTGAAGAAATAGAGTTAGGCCTTGAATTATCTTATAATGACAAGACTATACATATTCTTGATAGTGGAGAGAAAGTGTTTCAGAATAATAAAACTATATTGGTGAAGTTATTTTGGAGGAATCCTAATATGGTATAAGTGACATGAGATCCTAATGAATAAATGTGAAATAAATACCCACAATTGTTTTTGTATTGATTTATACCCTTAATTTTGAGGATTATATTATTTAAGAGAACGGGAATATAAGACTCGAGACATGACTAAAACAAATAAACATATTATTAATATATCCATAACAAAACAAAATCCCTTTGATTAAATAATCATGTTACAATACACACTAGAAAATTAAATTCATTATAATGGCCATGACTAGTGCTACAAAACACATAACCATCTAGGACATTACCATAGTACTGAGTCCCAAAGGATCATACTATAAAAAAAATGAAAATTATATACGATACATTTATATTATGAAGATGTTAATAATAAACATAATAAACATGGTATAAGAACTAATAAAAAATATGAATTATTTTTATATTATAATAAAGTGTATTAATAAGGGATAATATGATTGATAGAAGATTAAGGAGACTATTGGAATAGTAACTTCCCAATATAATTAGTGAAATATTAATGTATCCATTATACATACAAGTGACTAATAAAATAAATAAAATATTTTGGTAATAATATAATTAATATTTATTAATAATGCATGTTTCTCATTTAATAATAATATAATTATCCACATATGTCTTAGAATAAGAATATGATTTATTAAAAAGAGTTGAAATTTATAGAGCCAAGATTATATTTTTTAAATACACAAATATTTTTAATTATTAAATAAATTTATTATAAAAATAAAATTATTTTAATATAAAATAATTTAAATTTGGAATCATCATGTTGAAATTATCCAATAGTTAATTTTTGATAATTTTCTGAAATATTTGTTTTTTGGATGAATAAGAAGAATACAATATACAAATGCAGTTCTTATTGGGATTTTATTTTGATGTATAAATGATTTAATAACTATTATAAGTAAATCCATGTCCAAAAATAATTTATTTTATTGAATTAAAATAATTTTGTAAACCTATAATTGAATTTACAATGTCTAAAATAAAAATTAAGTTTTAAAAATAATTCCTTGTGAAAATATTACATTTCCTTGGCCAAAATATCATATAAAAATGCATTGTAGTTCATAAACATAAAAATTCCAAAAATAACTCCTTAAATTTAAAATAAATTGAATTAAAACCATTGTAAAGCTAATAGTGATTAATTTTTCACAAACTATATTTCCAAGTCTAAAATCCAAAATTAATAAACAAGTCTCTATCATTTGGTATAAATTCCTACCCATCCACTCATTCCTCATCAATCCAAAATCATTGTTCGTTTTTATCCTATCAAATTCTCTATAAAGAGTTCCTCTAAGGAGTAATTAAGGTTCTAACATGTTCCTTGTCAATCATTAAGAAGCTACTTCATAAGGGAAGGGTTCCAGATATCATCTCTTCCTTTATTTTCTGAAATCCTTTATGATTCATTTTAATTTCAATTTAAAATGATTTTATGATTCTCTATTATGAATTAATTTTTATACAATAAATTATGGATCATATTCCCTCTCATTATAATAGCTTCATAAGATTTTATAACGTTAAAATATCCTCATATCCATAAAAACCATTATCTAAATCCCTATGTATGCCATGTATTTATGGTATTATGAATAAATTATTTCTAAGAGGTGGGATTTATCTATTGAATTATAATAGAGATATATCATGTGTATCCTCTATTATTTCACAAGTGGATTGAAATTTATTTTGGAATAGGTTCACCATTTTAATCAAAGCATACTCACCTATAATTTTCTCCATAAAAAAAGTTATCCCTAATACACATCAAATATGTGTGTCACATACTCCAAATTTTAAGAGAGTACTTTTATATCATTTATTTTATCTCCTAAATTTTGAAAATATTTTATCCAATTATGAATTCATATTGATATCCTTATATGATGAAATTATCCTACACCACTTCTCTATTACCGCCACTTTGATAAGGATAATTTATATTTCCTTTTGAATATTATATATTTTCTTATTTGATAGATTTTTATTAACCTATATATCTATATTATTACATTGACTTGGAAAATATTGACAATACAAATCTCCATTTTTTATATATAGATAAATATCGATTAATTATCCATGTTTATGAATGATCTTCCTTAAAGAACATTGCATATTGTATTGTTTAACCCGGTTATTAATATTATGGACGCATTGGATTTATTATATAATGGATGGAGCCTATAAATAAATATCCCCATGATGCATCGATGGATATCATTAGATAAACTATCTTGGGTATTTTGTTTATGACTACTGATTTATGTATGATTTCTTAGTTAAGACCTTGAATATATGGTTATGATGCCCTACATTACACATTCCATCACAATGATATTATTTATTTTTATCCATGTGATTATTTATTTCAATTTTATGTAATTCAGGGATATATTATTCTCATGTCATCAGTAATATAACATTGTTTGATTATCTATTCCTACTATACAATGTATTTCATATTTATTCCATGTCAGCTTATACTAATGCTACCCCTTACTTAGAATTTGAGCTCACCCCTTTACTTTGTTTCTCAATTTTTCTAGGGAGCCATGATGATTACTACTTATGTATTAAGGATAATCAAGGGGAACTAATAATGTTTAATGTATTGTTATAATATACTCTAAATAACCAATGAAATGTATTTTTCCTATATGAATTTAGTCTCTTGAGAATACTAAACTGTTGGATCATATATATTGTGATCTATGTACCATTTACCATTGTAATAAAATAACTACCAGCTTTGGGTTTCTAGATTCAAGGTTATTACAAATAGTGGGATTAAAATATAATTAGTTTGGACCTATAGTGGGGAGCCTTAAGAGGTCTGGATAATTTATGGTAAATTGATACCTATGGTTAGATTGATATACATGTATTATAGTAAGTTTTCTTTGGAGGTTTGAACTTTGGGGAGATCTTGTCTTAGATTAGCTAGTATTTGGAGTGTGATTCCAATGGGTTGGCCAGAGTGGGGAATCCCTTAGTCTATATGTGGACCTATTTCATGGGAAGATTTCAAAATGGGACCTCTGGATTTTAGCGCACTATAGGTTTTTTGGTAAATTGTGATGTAATTGAAGGATATTGAGAGTTTATGGGTTTCCTTATGAGAAAGTGTATTGACTGGGTGGGGTTATAATAAGTGATATATCCATGTGTGACTTGTGAATTATTAATGGTTTATTGATTATAGCCTAGGGGATTGAAGATCAAATTGGGGTTTCTTTTAGGCTACAAGTTATGTTTAAGATGTCTGAGTGTAGTGAGATGGTTTAGAATGGGTTCTGCCTAGATTTTTATATGTGATATTGTTTAATATAATTCTAGGTATGAATGGTCTTTTAGATGAGATCGAAGATATAGTTTAAGTTTCCATGTACTTTTTATTTTATCCTGAATATATTCATATAGTTGATGATGAGCCTATGACCTAGAAACATAGGTAATGGGGTGAAAAGTTACACCACCCATGTTACCATTCTTCTTTAGTTCTAATAATATTAATATAGAGTGTGACAATCCATAGTTTCTTAGCTACATGAGCCTAGATAAGTGTTTTTTCTTACATATATACATTTTATATGTGTTTCTCTAATCATAGTTATATAGTTTCAAGTAGGGGATAGAATGGGGCCCTAGGGATTAGGGTAATGGGTCACATAGTCTAGGTTCTTATTTATCCTAAGTGCTATGAGGATCACATTAGTGTAATAAAATTACCATTTTTATATTTTATAGGTTTGGTTATGTTATTCCTTTTCCCGATGTGTTTTCTATGTTTCCTAATGTATGTATACATAGGTCAAGTAATATTAAAACTTAACCATATTGGTTTCCTATACTTAGGTTTGGCTATGGTTTTCCTCTCATAAATGTGTTTCCCATATTATAAGGATATTATATATATATTACCAACATCGACTAAAGCAAGTGGGGTCAGGTGTCGTAGTGGCCTATTTATCAAACAACGAATTACAATGTTTGGTTATATATTTTTTGTTGCTATTTTATTTAATTTTTATACATACATGAACTATATATTAGGAAATATATAATGATTCTTGTTGGTGGCTCCTTACTAAGGGTTATGCTCACACCCTACATAGGTATCTTGGTTTTCAAGTAGATCATTTATGTTTGAATTGTAGGTGACATATTGTATAAGTAATCTAGATGGAGTTTCTAAAAAGATATCAATAGATGGGTATGAGAAGGTCTTAGCTATTATAGGTATCTCTCCACTAATATTTTATTTCTTATTTTTTATTTTTATACTTGATTGATACAATGGGAGATCCATATAATGTATGTATTGTTGTTTAACTTTGGGAAAATTATGTTATTACATGCTGATGTTGTCAATTATTGATAGTTAGCCTTTAACTATAATTCATTATGATTACTCTTATATTATGCGAATATTTTTTATTTTATTTTTAATATATATTATGATACTAAGATTAAAGTCACCACATATTGTTTATAGTCTCTCATTGATAGTTTGTAGCCTCTGGTGTATAGGGAGGAATGACTAAGGTCACATACCCACACTAAATCACCTGAAGTTAAAGCATGTCTGGTCCAAGGTGTTATAAAATAGCACCATAGGATTGTTTTGGTCATCTTACTAATTTGGAATTGGTATATATAGGTAGAAATACTTGTAACTTGGGTTGTACACCAACCTTGTGTGTCATGAACACCTATATGGTGGAATCCCAAGTTACAAGTGCTATAAGATTTTTTCTATTTGTTTTTGAAGTTATGGTAGATATTTTTTTTTCATGTAGGATGTTTGAGGTTGAGACAATTATTTATTATTCCACATATATCCTAGGGTGGAAAAAGTGCAATAGATCATGTGTTATACTAGGTACATAGTTGTTCCAAGCATGTGTGTGACTTCTCGTGATGTGAAATGTTTTTTTTATGAAAATAACTTTTTTTGGGAACAATTTTTAGGAAATAATTTTTTTGATAAAACATGTTGGGAAATAGGTTTTAATTAGTTAAAATGTGTGAAATAAGTTATTCAGTTTTTTCCAAAATAACCTATATTTGGTGTATTAATTAATCAAACCTTATATCATAATTTTTCAGGTTATTACTATGATGTTTTGTTGATATTTTCATTCTCATATTATATATGCAAACCCTATAGTAGTTAGTTTAGAGTTTGATACCTTATAGTGTAGATTTAGATGGAATGATTCATTACTTGGATATTTATATATAAATATATATATATATATATATATATATTGTGATATGATTTGGTAGCATGGTAAGTTAGTGTTTATTTTTATTAGGTATTTTTTCATTGGTTCGTTAGTTGGTGGGAATTGGTTGTCACACTTAGTGTATAGGATAGTATTTATTATCTCTATTAAGAAGAATCCTTAGGGTCTAGTATTTTTAGTTATGAAACCCCCTTATTAATTAATAATGGAAGATGATTAATGCATAAATGGTGATACTGGATGATAGATATTTTGATTCTATTTTGGGTTTTGTAATGGATGGATTGAAAATTATCTAGGTTTGATAAATGAGTATATCATTATAGTGAGATATCATTTTTACTATATTTATCATAGTGTCAATCAAAGATGACTGGGAATCATTCTAGAGTTGGTGTATAAGTGGTAATGAATATGATAGTGGGTATGTTGTGGGTTCTTGGATTATTCAACCATTCTCTTAATTTGGGGGTTATAAAGGCTATCTAGGACATCTGTGAGTTCTAGGAGTATTAGTATCTAGTTTTTAGTAGTGAATTAGGGTCATAAGATTCCAAAAAATAGTTGGAAATGTAAATTTATTATTTTAAAGCAATATGAATCTTAAATATATATAGGTCTCTACATTCAGAGTTGAAATATTAGATTTATGGAATATCATTGACCATAAATAAAGGAATGAAGATAGGTTATTGATTGAATGTTATTCCTTCTTCTATGAGCGATATTTTATAGAGTTATACCATCTAAGAATGTTTCTGGAATTTATAAATTTCTAATAGCGTGGGAATTAAATAGTTAAATTTGCTTCCAAATTTGAAAGGTCGTTTTTTAATGTTAATTTTGAAGGGGAATGATTTCATGAAGTAATGCTACTTTGAGAAGGATATTAACTGCTGAATATGATTATGATTTGAATCCTTTTCCTTGGAAACCTATGCAAAGGTTTTCAAGTAGGATTTGGTGATCAAATTGGATACTTCCTTACCTCAAGAAGAATTAGGGAGCTTTATTTTATTTGGGTAGGAATAGAGGTAAACCGATGAGTAGTATGATTCTAATGGAAAGTTAGCTAGTCATATAGTTTTCCCCTATACAGTTAAATGGGAGGTGTGTCATGTTATGTTACCAATGTATTAGGGATGGAAATATCTTCTTTTAGTATTAAAATGATCTAATTAAGTGTTATTCCTATGGAAATATAGGACATCTACAAATATTTTTTAGGAAGGCTAAAAAAACATAGCTAGAAGGATTTTGACATTTTTATTTTGATGTATGTATTTGATGATCATGTTATTATGATATTTATTAACCCTTTTGGATATTTTTTTTCTTATATTGAGTGTGACATGTTATTTTAAAGAGGATGTTTTTTTGGTAAGTAATTTTATTGAGATTCTTGGATCATGTATTGTGAATAGCGATCCCCATGTAGTGTGGAGGATTGGGTGTGCGAATATTGACATAATAATGGTATAGATAATCTAATGGTGAGTAGTATCATACTAATATATATCGAGTGATATATTTTTCAAGATTATGGTGTTTGATATATGGTTTATAAAAAGATGATCGTATATTTTAAGTGGATGATCTTGGTACCTGTCCAGAGATAGGGTAGGATGAATTATATTTGGTTCTAATGAAACAGGAGATTTTAAGATTCATTTATAGTTATTGGTGTGATCATTTATTTTTGTAACTGGTGAGAAATATGTTTTGGGTAATTCCATTAGTGTATATTATGTGTTTCTAATATGTCATTCAGTTGATGCATTGGGTTTTGGGAGAGGATTTGATCTCACAATAGGTCAATTCCAGTTTCAAGGAAACCAGTACATAGGTGACCCAATTGTAATTTTTTTTCATATAATTGGGTATGATATTGTGTTTTTAATCAAATATATCATTTATAAAATTTATGATTCATATTTAGGATTGAACTAGTACTTTTAGAGAAAAAATAGTTCAGTAAGATTGATCATATGTGTAATAGATCCTTATAATGTTCAGAATCAAGAATGAGTAGTAACATTATATTCCAATAGAAAAATAATGAATTGGGTATAATTACTAGAAATTATAGGGGGTGATAATCCCTGTGATGAGGATTTTATATTGACTAATCACATTACAAGTGGGTAAATTCAAAGAAAATTTTAATTTTATTGAATTTGGAGTAGGGATGTTTTGAGAATTTGAATTTGAATGGGGTTCTGAGTCTTTGGGGAATATATTATAGATGTTTTTTATAATATTTAGTATGTTATTTCTTAATTTGGGTTCATCAAGAAAATTATGAAGGGTGGTGTATCAATCTTATTTAAGGTAGGAGACTGCATTGGGTACTCAATGAGGTCCCCAGAGGTAGGGGAGCCCCTAGTGTCCACCGAGTACCCGATGGAGACAAAGGGATTTTTTTAAATGTTTTATTTTAATTATTTTATTATTTTAAACCAAATTACCCTCCACTCATTTTGATCTACATGAACAGAACCCCCAAACCCCTCTCTCTCCCACTCTCTGTCTCTCTCATTTCTCGTCTCTATCTCTTTACTTATAAGGCCTCATGGAGTGTCATCTCTTTTTAGATTGAAACACCTATAAAGTAGAAGTTTCATATTAGAAAGGATAAAGTAATCCCTAGGATTCTTATAACTTTTTTTGTATCTCACAATAATTCAAACATAATCCTCTTTCTAGGGATTATTTTTCAAATTTTATGATTTCAAGTGGATGAATCCAAATCAAGCTATTATATCAGATGAGTTAACTCTTATAAGATCAAGGTAGGTGGTCCCTTTAATATTTAAAAATATATTTTGTGTATGTATATAATTTTAAAACACATTATTTGGTATGTGAGGTCTGTAATTCTTAAAATAGGCAAGGTGAGTTTTGAATTTTGAGACGGGATAGGGTAAGGCCTTCTAGAAGTGAATCAAATGTTCTACACATGTTTCAAGGATTTTAGAAATATTTTTTTTCTACAATGTCTATAGGAGAAACCTATAGTTATGATTGTTGGAACCCTAAATAGGTATTAGTTCAGGTAATAAATTCTAAATATATTAGGAAAATTCATAATTAGTGGGTTAAAGGGCTCCTAGGTGGTTATACCTTGGGTAACACTGCAAGTTAGTGTCGAGCATTAAGAATTATATTTGAAGGTTGCAAGAATATCCATTGAACCTTGAAACTCCTAAATAGAGTGGAATATAATGATGGTAAAGTAAATGATAAACCATGAGAAGCCATTACACTTTGATCTTATATGGTGGTGTGTTTTATAGAGTGTTTAATGAGTGTAATCACTCATATCAGGTGTTTTAGTGGAACTCAGAGACGATAAAGTGAGAATGTGGATTCCTTTGACTATTAAAATCTATTTAATATAATTATTGGACTATTATTAGTGAGGAACTCTAGTGGGGAGAATAATAAAGGTTTTATAGTATAAGTAAATTTTATACTAATATGTTGAGTGATATATGTGTTATAGTGTCTTTGTTGTGGATGTTTAAAATATGGTGAGTTATTATCTTGAATTTGATACTTTTTTTGGGTGATATAAATGGGAATACTATAGTGGGGAATCACACTATCCATGAGTAGAACAAGTGTATTTGAAGATGTTGAAAGGGAAACGAGGGATTCTAAGGCACCTTAGGGTGTTGTTTGGGAAATTTTGATGTGAGTGAAGTATAATTATATTTTTCATGTATCCTTATGGAAAGTGTATTTCCTGAGTTGGGTATAGTAAGTGGTTTTTTCATGTGTGACTGGTACATTAGGAATGGTGGATTTATTATAGTCTAAGGGATTCATGATTATCATGGGTTATTTTTTGTCATTTATGTTATGTTTAATATGTTTGAGTATAATGAGATGGTTAAGAAAGGACTGTATCTGTATTTTCATATAGTATATTCTCTAATGGTGTTCTAGGTATGGATAAGCTCCAAGATGATAGATAGGGTATGGGATATATCTTACACATATTACTTGTTTTATCCTGAACATGCTTATATACCAGATTATGTGGATACATCCTTTTTTACTAGGGGTTGAGGTGTTTAATTTCATCATTTAAGTTATTTTTTTTCATGTTTTGATAAGATCAAAGTAAAATGAGAATATCCCTAATTAATCAGCTATGTGAGTATGAATAAGTGTTATGCCTTACTCATATGTGTTTCCTTTGTGTTTCTTTGATCATGTTGATGTATTTTGAAGTTGGCTAAGAAAAGATACCCTAGAGACCAGGATGTTGAGTTATACCACCTAGGTTATTTTTTATACTGAGTACTAGGAGGATCATTGGGGAGTGATATAATTCCCAGTTGATTTTTTACGTAGGATTGACTATGTTTCACCATTACTTGATGAATTTTTTATATGTTCTGATGTATTTAAACTTTTCCTTGCCTTTATTATTCCTTACCCTGATGGGTTTACTATATGTTATTTTAGCTATTTTATACCTCTATTAGATATGTTTTAAATTTTATGTGACTATGAAATATAAATTACCTACAATAACCAAAGTAGGTGGGTTTGAGTTTCATGGTGGTCTGGATAGCACACACTGACCTGAAATTATTGATTACATGTTATATACTACCACTTAATGTATTTTCAACACATATATACATTAAAGATTATGAAATATATATGGAACCCTATTATTATTGTTCTAATGAGTGTTATGATAGGAACCTTAGGATGCGTGTATACCCTTTATGTTTAACTTTTAAGTAACATGTTGTATAAAAAATCTAGTTAGATTTTTTGGATAGATGTTCAACGAAATTATATGAAATGAAAATTGGGCCCCTTCCCAGGCTGGTAGTAATATGAGAGCGCTAATAGACTAGGGGATAGTGATTACCACCATTTAGGTATATCTCACATTATGGGAGGTCATAACCTATATAAACCTATAATAAATACATATTCAATAAAAAATATAATAAAAAATACCACTATTATATATATATCATTAGATTACTAGTATAAAATGCATGCATGAGACAATGAATACAAATACATCCCACAAGGTAAGTAAAAATGAAACAGAACATCCAATAAGTCTCGGAAACATGATGTATTGTGAATCTCCTCCATGTTGAATTTACTCCTAGACCACTTCCCAACTATATCATCCTCCTTTACCATCTCAAATCATCACACTCCATATACATCACTAAGAATTATCTCCAAAAAAGTTACATCAGCTCTATGGCACCTAGACCATCTCTAAACCTATGTGTCATTTTCACATATATAACATGTGTGCTTACAATGCCCATATAGGAGTGAGTATTAACATACCCGGTATCACACCCCAAAAACCATGAGGAATCATAAAGAAACAAGTAATCCCAAGCTCCAGGTACTAAATAGTAACTGAAATAATGTAAAAGAAGAATAATAAAGATATTCTCTACAACTAGGATTCTCAGGGACATAAAGAAAGGTTCCAATTATCTCTGCTCCAATCCTTGATGATAATATCACAAGTGAAAATAGGAAAACAAAGATCATTGAATAATATATGGAGACTCAATTCAATATCCTACTGTGTACCTCATCTCAAAGTAAAACCCCAGGGTTCTATAGAATCACAACTCCTACAAAATTATATACAACAAAACATTGCAATAATAACACCACCTATGAAAACCATGAAGAGGAGACCATTAATTGTTTAAGCATGCTCATCAAATGAGTGAGATACAAAACCTATGTCCCATAAATTTCATATCCCCAAAAATTATATGAACTACTAATATGAACTAAACCATGTAACCTCTTGGAAAAATATAGATGACTACTGATGCCTTATTAAGGATAAACATCAATTGAGGGGGTACCGTCCCCATAGATAGAGGGTCCCAAAACCAGTGTTGGTGGGGGGATACTAGTCTTATCTAAACCATAGGATGAGGATACCATTATCTATATGAGCACTTTAGATAGGGTGGATATTGACTATATAGATAGAGGATCATGTGACCTGTGTATGTAGGGGGATACCAAGCCTATCTAATCCACAGGTTGAGAATCTTATTCCCTAACTAAATAGGGGGGGGGGGGTTTCCAACCCTACCTTAGTATATAGAGAGACCCAATTCATTACACAACAACACTACCTTGGTGTTTTCATCCCTAAAAACATTATTATCTTCACACTCAATCCCAGATGTTAGCCTAAGGGAGATAAAATCATAAGTTGGCCAATCTCATCTTACAAATGGACACAGATGTCCAAAAAAAAATTCATTGTAATCTACATGGAAAAATACACAGGATATACTATTTATTTATCAAAAAGGACCATCATATGAAAATTATACATTTCATTATATTGAATATGAGAGATGATGCATGTCAGGGCCTAGAGAATTTTCCTTGAGTTGTAATTAGGTACCCAATATTGGTTTTGAATCAATTTTATCAATATCTAGGCCACCATGTTGTGGAAAGAACTTCAATCAGACATCTCGGTAAATAGTTACATATAAAATAAAAATATATAATAAAAAAATAAAAATTATTATTATTATTATATTATTATTATTATTATATAATTTAGATAAGTTGTATAGGGAGGTTACAAGCTATATGGAGTACACATATTCCTCCCACCCTTCTCCGCTAGCCACATTCCATCATCGTATCCTTTAATTAAATTATTTATTATCTCTTTTACATTTAATCCCTCCTTGACAATACTATTTTTTTGTATGTGTACTAAAATGAGAACCACCTCACCATAGTGATTCAATTGATAGTGTGGTCAATAACCATGCTAGTTTTAACATGAATATGATTAATTTCACTTCCACATCATTCTCTACTGAGTTTTTCAGCAGTAACAAACCAAATTTTTGGTTATTATATGGATGGAAATTTTCATTCATTGAAGTGTTCAATGAATTAAAACCAAACAAGATGAAACTGATGAATTCCAAAATTCTTCATTTAATAAATAGTTTCATGGGTGGATATATAAGTGGATGTGATCCTCTCCAATTGTTTATATGTGGTACTTATGATTATGACATTCTAACTGATTCTCTCTTCCAATATCGAAGTATGTTCATTACCATGTGATGTTTCTAGCACTCTTTTAAGTGTTCAGGAGTCCTCATGAAGATTTTTTGAATATGATAGTTGTTTTCTTCCCCTCATAGGTAGGAGGAATTCATCTTATTCTCCTTGTGATAATCATAAAAATAACTTATTAAATGAATAAGGATGGAGTTTGTCGATTTTTTAGTACATTATATATTCCATTTTAATGCTTTGTTTTTCAAATGTACTTGCATGATTGATTATTGGAGATAGAATCACCTATGTTTTTGGTTATCTTCTTCTACTTAGGGTTATATAATGATCCAATAAAACAAATAAATGCTATTAAAGTGAGTTTCTTCATGGATTAAACAGGATTAATTTCTGTTTTTCAATAATATCACCATAACCCCAATATTTCATTGTCTACGATGTAGTTATGGAAGTCTTAAAATTCCTATTTCACTAACACCATGATGTAGTGACAGTAATTATGGTTCTTTACTAGGATTATATAGTAATTACATCCTTCTCCATAGAAAAGTGTTTCCCATGTTATTACATGCATTGCATCTCATATATTAAATATCTAAAACAATCAAATCTTGGGCACCAAGGTGTTTATAAAGTCAGGGTGAAACATTAAAATGTTTAAAAATTAGATTTTAACAATTTTGATATAAATATTTTAAAAAGTTTTTTTAAATCATTATAAAGGGTATTTTTGGATATTATAATTTATAAAATATTTATAAATTAAATAATAATAAATTTTTTATAATTAATTAAATATTTTTTTGAAAAATTTAAAATATTCATAAATATTAAATGTTAATATTGTAAAATATCATTTGAAATTTATATCACATATCTTATGATATTGATATAAGTTGTTTATTTACTAATCATAATAAAGAATTTATAAAATGGTTATAAATTATATGGATAAAATATAAAAGATTTTATATTTATAATTATGAATTGTTCTTGAATAATTAATTTCAAATCATTAAAATTATAATTTAAGCCTAATTTAAACATACTATTTAGAAAACTTAATTTTTTTGATAATAAATATGATTAAAGTATTTAAGAAAGTATATTTTTGAAGTGTAAAATGACTTTAATGAAAATTGAGTACTTACTTATTAGTCATTAATTTATACATATTCATTAATAAAAACATTAATATATATTTTTCATAAAGTGGTTAATATTATTCATACCTACCAATTTTATGGCTAGGTTATAGTGGTTTACTATATTTTAGTTCATATAGACTCAATTTTTCTTATAAAGAAATCTATAGAATGCTTCAAGTTATATTTAAAAGTAAATACATATAAAATCATCGGGTGTTACATTATACCCCATTTAAAATTAATTTCTTCTTGAAATTTCCTCAAACTAGTAAAAATAAGGATATAAATTCTCATCACATCCTTAGGTTTACATATAGCATCCTAAAATTTCTTATTCCTCCAAAAAACTTTAACCAGATGAGTAGTCTTATTTCAAAAAACATTATCTCAATGATATAATATTTATACTATTTTTTCTTTATAATAAAGATAATGCTCTAGTGGTTCAACCTATGAGTTCAGTACATGTGAAGGATTAAATATGTATTTCCTTAAAATATATACATGGGACACATCATGAACTTGAGAGATGTTTGATGGGAGTTCCAAGTTATAATTTAGTCCCTACTCAATACAAAATATTAAAGGAACTAATATTCCTTAGGGATCAGTTTCCATTCTTTTTGAATCTCAAAACCTTTATCAGTAGAGAAATTCAAATGAAAACCTTCTCACCAACATAAAATTTCAGATCTCATGGATTATTGTTAGCATAACTCTTTTATTAACTCTGATCTACCTTGATATGTTTTTGAATTGCTATAACCTTCTCTTCCATTTCCTGAGGTACCTTAGGTCCCAATAGATTTTTTTCTCCAACTTCATCCCAATATTTTAGAGTTCTACCCTTATTTATATAAACGGCTTCATAAAAAGCCATCTAAATTCTCAATTTAAAGATATTGTTATAAGAAAACTTGACTAGAGGAAGGTTTCGATACCAACCACCTTTGAAATATAGATAACATGATCTCAATATATCTTATAGGGTTTGAATGATCCTTTTAAAATGACCATCTATCAGAGGATGATAAGCAATATTAAAACAAAACTCTATACTTAAATCTTGTTGATGCATTCTATAGAACTTCCGGGTAATCCTTAGATACCAATAAGATACAATATAATGTGGAACCCCACATAACCTTACTACTTCCTCAATGTATATCCTAGAAATATTATCAAGAGATAAATATTATTTGATAATAATGAATTGAATTGACTTAGAAATATGATTGACTATAACCCAAATAGCATTATACCCTTTAGATGTTTTTTCTAATCTGATGTTGAAATCCATGGTTCCATTTTCCCATTTTTATTTTGATATGGTTAATAGTTGTAAAATCCCCCTAGAATTATATCACTTATCCTTAACATGTTGGCATACCAAGCACCGAGATACGTACCCCTCAATATCCCACTTTATATTGTCACGCCATAAATACTCTTTTAGATATTTATACATCTTCATACTTTAAGGATAAATAGGGAATTATGAGGTATTAAATTCTTCCAATATTCCATTCTTCAGGCTTGGTATTGAAAAGACACATACTTGATTCCTAAACATTTTCATTCCATCAAAATCAAGTTTGAACTCAGGAATATTTATCACCTTTTATTGAAGATCTACATCCTCTTGTACCTCTTTAATATTTTCATGGATAGAATTATGGATAGTCATTTGAGAAATATAATATTTATAACCTTCAAAATTTTAATTTCCATCCTTTATAAATCCATAATTATTGGATCTTTTATGATCATTTTCATAGATAATCTAGAATGATCCTGGAAATGTTATTTACCCTCATCATTCCAAATGAACTTAACTCCCTACTTAGTTAACCTGGTGGGAGGATTAGATATCCATGATAAATACTTTACAATATACTAATAATATCCATCGAATATAAGAAAAATTAGAATTTTAGTCATAGTGGTTGGTCTGGCCCAATGTTCAATTACTTTCATCTTTGATGGATCCATCGATATACCCTTATTTGAGATTATATGATCATAAAAAATGGTACTTTTTGAAACCAAAATTTAGACTTGGTAAACTTTTCCTACAAATTATCCTTATTTAGGGCCTTAATTACAATCCTCAAGTGGTCTTCATGCTCTTCCTTACTATTAGAATATATAATAATATTGTATATAAAGACTACCAAAAAATGATAAAGGTAATATCTAAAGCCCCTATTCATTAAATCCATGAAGATAATGATGAAATTATTAAGACCAAATGGAATGACTGTAAATTCGTAGTTTCCATACCTCAAAAAATAATTGTATTAGGTATGTCTTCACTTTTGACCATCAACTAATAGTATCCATATCGAAGATCAATCTTGGAAAAATATGAGCTCCTAATAGTTGATCAAACAAATAATTAATATGGGGAATAAGATACTTATTCTTTATTATAATCTTTTTATGTTCCCAATAATAAATGTATATTATCTTTGATCTATATTTATTTTTTTAAGTACAAGTGCACCCTATAATGACATACTTTTCCAAATGAATCCATTATCAAGATTCTATTGGAGTTGCTTCTTCAATTTCTGTAACTCAATCAATACAATTCTATATAGATACTTTAAAATAGGTGTAGAACTGAGTATGAGTTATATTGAAAAATCAACTTCCCGAGTTAGAGGAATATTAGGAAACTCTTCTAGAAAAACATCAACAAATATCTGTATAATAGGCATATCATCGATTTTGAGTTTCTCCTCAACCATATGAGAAAAATACCCAATTTGAATTGAAATAAATACTTTTTTAATGGATATAATTTCCATTATAAGTTCACATTTATCCTCACACTAATATAAAATAATACTTTTATAAAATAATTTCATGAATTATTAATCAATAGAAGAAGATATTGATGATTCATTCTATTTATTAATTTATTATCAAAACATAATTGAGTTTAGGAAGATATGTGGGAGAGAGAATATCATATGTGGAATAAATGGACAAATATTTTTATATATAAATAATACCAAACTATTTATAAGAGTATAAAATCCTAAGGAATAAATAATTGTGACACATTTATTTTGGTGTGTGAATTATATTTTTATTTTTGATAAATTTTGAAATGAAAATAAAATTTAAGAGAATGTTATTTCTAATGCACTGTTAGGTAGAATTATTTGATTACCATGAAATGTAATCATGAAGGATATTTAATGTAGTAGTTTTATATGAATAATGGGAATGATTTAATAACTATCATGGTGTAACCATATGGACCTTGGAATATTAGACAATAGCCTTGCATAATTAAGGTTTATGGGTTATGAACTGTGTGACCTAACCGTACTAAATTTAAAATTTGATGCACTTTTTATTTTAATTAACCTATCTACAACATAAATAGTCCTTAATAGACCCCTTTTTTCTTTTACTGTCCCCTAAGTTCTATCTAGGGTGATTTAAAAGGTTTTTTTCATCCTTTAATGAATTTATTCCACTGTATGGATGATTCCACCTTGGATCTATGGTAATTGGATCATGATTTATTAATTATCCCTTTATATTTTCATTTCCCCTATCTTATAAACCCTATAATGGTGGATTTTATCATGCGGATTTTGTTTTATATAATTGTTTTTTGAATCTTGACTCTATTCCTTGTAGGAATGTCTTGATGTCCTGGATATATGATCATCAATCCATCACTTTCTAAAAACATTAATTTAAGGTAATTAGCTATGATATTTTCTTATGATTGAAAATGCTCTAATTTTTTGGTGGGATGTTCTTAAAAAATAAATCAAGGTTTGATTATAAATTTATCAATCAAATTTTATTTGTATTTTTTGATAAATCATTATCTTATTATTGAGAATGGATTTTCAAGGAGGTTTTAAAATAATATTTGAATTTTTTAAAATGGGGTTTTTGGAAAAAAAATTATAATAAATAATTATTAATTTATTTCAAATGAATTGTTTATGTAGAAATTATTTGAAATATGAATTTTTTTAATTATTAAAAGTATGTTTTTTATATTTTATTTGAAAATAATCTAGAAGGTAATTTTTATTTTTACCTTAATAAAGGAAAATATTATTAGAATTAATTTTTGAAATGATTGTACACTATGGATTGAAGAATTATCATACCCTATAGCTAGTAGATTCCATGAATTATATTTAGGGACCATTATACTACCCTTTGGTTTCTAGATTCAATTTTTAAATAGAGGGACAAGGATTCTTACCATGTCTTGAAGTTCATAGATTTCATGTTTAGATGGACGGGTTAGAGTAGTTTTACTGATTGGATGATGATCTTGTTCAGATGAGATTATAATCATTCTTAAATGTGGGCCTTTTTTTGTTATACTGATATTGAATGTGGACTTGATAATGAATTAAAATTATGGTTTGAATGAATGTGTTTTTATTATTTATGATTTTTGATTAGGGTAAACCGGGAATGGTTTCCATCATGAAATGAATATCTCAAATGACTTGGTTTATGTTTAAATAATTATAAAATTTTACTTATTGATTGGATGAAAATATTTTTTGATAATTTTTTTTTAAAATGGTTTTATTGAATTATTTAATTATGTAATTAACATGATAATTTATTTATATATTTTGTATGAGAATATAATAGATAAATTGAGAAAATATTACTGGGTAATGCAATACTTATCACCTACATGAAAATCTCATTATGCATGTAGATATTATGCGTTTAGATAAATTTAAAGGGAAAGATTCATTATTTTTTAGAAATAGACCATAAAATATATAGAGGATGCATGGTATAATGGTGTTTAGATACATATTTTATAGAGGAGTTAAATTATCCATGGAGGATATTCATCATTTTTATTTATGTTGTTCTTTTTATATTTTTGGTGTGCCTATTCACAAGACTAGAAATCTATCTATTTCATTAGTGATTTGTTTAAAAATATAATTATTTTTTTATTAAAAAAATTATTCAATATAGTTTTGAGTATTTATTTAATATTAAATCATACCTAATAAGTTTAATTTATTCCTAGACACTAGTTTTCAAATTATGAGGACTAGAAAGAAATAGTAAGGCCATGTATAATCTTTTACTTGAATGTTGGGATGGATAACTAGGTTGAGCCAATGAATAACAGTGTCAGAGAGATTTTTGCATAGATCTTTGGGGATTAAATGGTAGTTTTAGAGATAAGATAGTTATATATTGAAATATAATTTTAATAAAGGCATAACTAACCTCTTCACAGATAACCTTGAGTTATTAGGGAGTTTTTGTAAAAAAAAGAAGTTAGTGAATATCATATAGAATATTTTATTTTTGTGTGATGTGATATTTATATTTACCTATGATGGGTTAAATGAGAATTTTGTTCATTTGTCATTGTATACAAGAAGATGGATGAAATTACAAATGAATTAATTTTTAAAATTATTTCATTACCTTTTGAAAATGATTTAATTGACACATAATTTTAAAAAATGATTCTAAAAATGTTTTAGAAAATGACTTTCTTGGAAATTATTATGTTGAAATTTTGTGAAAAACTTTTATTGGTAATAAAAGAACAAAGTAAAAAAAAGTAATTTTAGATGTATATTATAAATTTTAAATTTAATATATATTTTAATTTAGTTTTTTGAAGATATTTTTATATATAGATAGTTATCTTAAGTTATAAGTTATTACAAAAAACTTTATTCAATGAAATTTTTATGGAATTGTAGAAAATTATTCATGATGAGAAGATGTTCACTAATTATGAGTTGAGAACATATTCCCATGTATAACATATCTTAAACTATTTTTATTTTATTGTCCAAGTGAATATAATTGAAGAGAATTTATATAGGCCAACAGAGATAGATATATCCTCAAAACTTAATATTCAAAATATATTATATTCAAGGGTGATGTTAGGATTTAAGAAGATGGGGATTGTTTAGTGAAAATAAAATATATATTTAAATTCCTTCATAGCCATTAATCTTAAAAATTGGTGTTTCTTTCTTATAAGCCTAAGGGTCAAGATCATAAATAATGGAAGATAATGACAGAGGTGAAGTTGTGTAAAGATATTACATGGAATGGATTTCAAAAGGTATTTAATCAATATTTTTTTAACAAGGAATTAAGGATGGAAATAACTTGATAATATTTTGATCTTGAGAAAGGGAGTTTGATGGAATTGGAGTGGATCCTTACCAATTTTTTATTATGTTTTGATAATTAATAATTCCTCACTCTATTCTTGTTTTATTTATTCTTTGTTTTTAATAGTTATTTTTTATCTTATTCATTCTATTTTGATAAATTTCAATAAGTGAAATTGGAAGAACTCATCTTTTACTAGATACATCCCTCTTTGATTTTTATATTAAACCTCTTTTGTTTTTATTTTATTTGTCTTTAAACCTTGGTGGTCAAGTATTATTGGGAGACGGAGTTCCATTATTGGGAAAATGAAGTAAAGTTCAGGGATTTATGTTTGTTTGAATTAATGTAGTTTGGGGATAAGCATGTTAAATGGAATCATGAGGGTTTTCCATATATTTGAAATGCTTCAGAGGTGATTTGGGTTCTTTTGAAGAAGTTGGGTTGAAAGCTATCTACAGGGCATTTACATATCGTGCAAATGGCTTACATGATATGAAAATGCCACCAGGATGATGTTGGGAAAAGGTTATAGGTCATCAACCAGTTCATGATGTAAACTAGTTGCACACCATGAATCCTCATTACACAATGTGTAAAGTTTGGGTAGGATTAAAATAACTTGAGGCGATGTGAATTTCGACATGCCTCATAATTAAGAATTTCACTCCATGTAAGATACTTACACAACATGCAAGTCTCAAGCTGGGAAGTTTTAAGGCCATTATATGTATGTTTTATTCATTCATTTTGGTGCATACCTCTCATATCTTAATCTTAGTTGTTTCCTAGGAGATTTTAGAGAATCTTCCTCCAATTAGGACATTATGTTCAAAAAATTGATCTTCAGTGAGTTTTTTTGGTTAGGTTTTCCCTTCCCTTACTTTTTTCTTCATTATTGTGGTGTATCCTTTTTACCATCATGTAATTAGGTGTTGATATATGTAATTTTTTATCTAGGTTTTCTTGCCATCTTCTACTCCTTCATTCTTATTTGTGTTCCCTTTTTTAATCATTTCTTTGATCATTGGATAATGGTTGGTGTTCTAAAACATAACCCTATGGTTTTTTTAATTGTTTAGTATGTACAATACTATGATTGTTTCTCCATGATGTATGAATTAATTAATTTAATGTTAAATAGTGATAAATCATTTGCAGGATTTTTCCTTGGATTTGTTTGGATTCAATGGTATTTCGACCTAGCATTTGGCTACCCATTGGGTGAGTGAACCCTTGAATAATAATGAATTGGATAATTATTTAAAGATCATTTATAATGACATCGTAATTTAGGTGATTTGTTAATATAGGATCACTTTGTTAATGGATTTTTGTTTGTTGAAATGGGTGTTGATTAATTTGATATATAAATGAAAGTGTAATTGAAAGACAAATGATAATTTTCATAATTAACCATTGAGGCTTAAGATGTGATATTGTGTTATACTTTAAATTATTACTTGTTGTTTTTGAAACTATAATGCTTATATAGAAAGTCTAACCCATTTTAATGGTGTAATGCTTATATAGAAGGATTTTCCTAATTTGATGCTAAAATAATTATATTGAGGGTGATGCCCGGATGCTAAAATTCTTATATAGAGGGTTTGACTCAGTTTGATGCTGAAATGATTATATAGAGAGATATTCTCAGATGTTGAAATTATTATATATTAGGCTTATCAAGTGGATGTTTAAATGCTTATATAAAGGTTTTTTCTTAGAGGCTGAAAAGCTTAAACATAGGGGTTTTCCCGAAGTTTTGATTATTCCATGGTTATGTGGATTTGTTGGCATGGTTATGTGACATGCTCAAAGATATTTTAGCATGGTGTTGAAGTAGGTTGTTTTTTGTATTATATTATATTAATTAATTAATACATCTATTTTATTAATTTATTACATGAACTTACTATCAGACTAGTTGTGTTTAGACATGGTGGCGTCAACCCACTGAGTTTTACTCACAGCCTATTGGGACACTGTTTAGTACCCAAGCATATTACATGGATGTAGGTTTAGAAAAGCCAAAGGGACCATGTATATGATTGTTGCTTGTTGGATGGGAAAGAGTTTGGAGGCAGGACTGACTGGCGGTTCTAGACCAGGGTCTTTTGAGTTTATTTCTGTCATATGATTCTTTTATATTTATTGTTTTTAGTTTTACATTTATATGAATCTTAGATTATCATCACATGATTAATTATTATTAGGTTATTGGTTTCTCCACTTAATTCCCAATTATATGTTGTTGTGTTTCAACTATTACCCATTACTCTAATTTTTATTTATATTGTTTATTTATTATATATTGTAACTATGAACTGGAGAGTATAATATCCCCACTATACTTATCACACCCATGATTCTAGTTGGAAGCCTATGGAATGTGGGGAGGCACACTTGAGGTCCCGTAACCAACCTAATTTGGCCACATGGGAGAGTTTTGGATTGGTGGATGTTACAAATTATTATCATAGGAAAGTTGAGTTTTTATTTTCTAATGATTTACTGTTTTGGAAAGGTTTGAAGGATATTAGAATGTTTTGGGACTTGGTAATGAACATGTTCATGGGATTATCTAACCCATGCAAAGGGGAAAACTCAAGTACCCAGGGATGGGATTATTCTTCATGATGTACAATTTCACATTTAATGTTATTTCACCTAGATTGATTCAAATATTGTGTGATGCTATTGTTTCTTGATATTTATACTCCTTTCCTGGTATGGATAGATATGAGTATGCATGCATCTTGATAGGATCATAGGGATATATATTGACATGAATTGTTCATAATAGGGGCCTATTTACTGCATGTTATATATACTTTCCAATATGAAATGTGAAATGAGATACATTTTATATCTAATAAATGAAATGAAAGAACTGTTATGTCATCATAAAAAACTTGTAAGCAATGTTTAGAGAGACCATGAGCCAATGGTTATCTATTTCTATCACCTATTGAGGTTGACCTTATTTTTATCCAGTGTTCCTAGGAGTGTGTTTATGTTGTTGAGAAAATGTCTCCTCATCATCTTCAAGTTGAGCGTCAGGTGAGTGGAAATCAGCGCACTCCTAACATAGCTGAGCTAAATCTTCCTGTGGCTTCTAAGGATCATATAGATGTTTACTTCATAATAGTTTTTGAAGGTCATGAAATCCATGGAAATGGAGACTGTTTGCATTATGCCTTTGATTTTTGAGCTAATGAGAGAGTTTTAGGTGCAGCATCTACCTATGTTAACTAAAGAGGGAGGCCCCTAGGTAGACGAGTTCTGGATCAAGTCAATCCATATGATCTTCCTAAACCTTGAGGCACCCAAAGATATGAGGGTGAAGCTTTCCACATATAGGTTTTGTTGACCTACCAAGCATTGGTGGGATATTATAGAGAAATATGGGTATCAAAAGAAGTTATCTTGGAATGAATTAGAGGAAAAGTTCTTGAGACACTTATATCCATATATATTGAAGGATGTGAAAGCTCATGAGTTCATGCACCTAACACTGGATAGTATGTCAGTGATGGATGACATTAGAAATTTCACCAACTTACATCACTTTATGCCATCTTTAGCAGCCGATGAGATATTTAGGGAAAGATGTATTTAGGATGGTATTTACTATGAGATATGGTCATATGTGTACATATTTTTCTTGATTATATTTTTTTATGTGATGAATCATGCACTCATCACATAAGGGAAACTGAGAGTGACCCCGAGCAGTGGACATGTTATTTTAGTAGGGTGAATTTGGAGCTCTTCTTTTGGTGGTTAGAAGCATCACTATGATAATTTTCACCAAGGAAATAGTTGGAAGAGATGTCAGGGTAGTTTGTGTCCATCTCAGGATCGTGTTCTATTGTAGTGATATTAGTGTGGAAAGATGCACTACAAGTGGCACCAGTGTTCATACCCTGCTTTGGTGTTACATGCTTGCATAAGGCGAGGCCATCTAAAATAATTTTATAGAAACTTCTCATAGAAGATCAATGGAAGGAGATCGGGATGGGTACCAAAGTATGGGAAGAACACTTCTACTCCTCTGTTGGTTGGTAACTAGAGTTCTACTGGATGTTTAGGTCAATGTAATAGACATGGTAACCTAATGTAGGAGTGGAAGTACCAAGAAAAGGCAATATCTCAGGGGAGTGAAACTGGATCCTCAGGTAGAGGGGTGAGTCATCTTCATGCCATACAGACTACTCTTGCTAGTGTATATGCATGAACTTCAACCTTCATAGGTACGATTTTTATATCATATACTCTCACATGTTCTATTTTTTATACAATATCATCACATTAATTTTTATATACTCTTTTTGAAAATATTTTTGTCTTGGTTTTGTAAATCTTGGATACTTTTTTGACCATCTACACACCTTTGAGAGTGCATTCAGAGAATATCAAATGTTGCAAGGTGTGTTCTCAATAGATTGGTGATTCCCATTTATTTTGGGAAACATTTTTTCTATAAATGACATCTTTCATTTTGATTCTAGATATGTATTATCTAATTTTATAATAGGCTCATATCGACTATTATTTGATGATATTTACCTTTTTAAATCCAAAAGGAGACAGTTATCCTCAGCATGGTGGGTGGTATCTTCAAGCTGGTCATGCTAGACTAATTCATTGTAGATTTGATTGTCTCATGGTCTAGGTATAAATCCTTGTTCTAGATGATGGTGAATTGCAGTAGTGTTATTTTCCTCCAAAATTAGACCATTTTCAAGATTTATTTTCTGATCAGTTCAATACCTTACCATTGAAGTGAGATATTTAATTTATGATCAATTTGGTGATGAGAGTAGAACCAGTTTCTATTCCTCCTTATAAGATGGAACCAACAAAGCTTTAGAATTTGAACGTTCAATTATAATATCTAGGAGATAAAGGTTTCATATGGACTAGTAAATCTCCATTGGTTTCTCTATTTTTTTTCTCCAAGAAGGATAATATAACTTTGTTCTTATACATAGATTATCAAATATTGAACCAGATGGAAGTTAAGAACCTGTATCCCTTTCTGTGTATCGATAATCTTTTTGATCATCTTTTAGGAGCTAAGATCTTATCCAAGATCGATTTGAGATCATGATACCACCAGTTGATGGTGATACCATTAAACATACCTCATATTTCTTTTAGGAGCATGTATATCTTGTATGAGTTCATAGTGATGCCATTAGGTTTGATAAACACATCAGAGGTATTCATGGACTTAATGAATTAGATCTTTTATCGTTTTCTAGATCAATTTTGTGTGGTGTTTTATGAAATATTAGTGTACTCCCATTCAGCATATGATCATACCCAATATCTTTTCATCATCTTGGTTACATTGAAAGAGCATCGGCTTTATTTCAAGCTAACCAAATGTAGTTTCTGAATTGATAAAGTGGAATTCTTAGTCCATTTCATCTTAAAGGAAGGAGCTTCAGTAGACCCAGATATGGTTTTAGATGTGGTATCTTGGGAGAGACCTAGGAATGTCTTCAAGATTTGTATCTTTTTGGGTTTAGCATGTTATTATCATCACTTTATCTAGTACTTATTCTATTTGGAAGTACCGATGTTAGGAATGACCAAGAAGTGAGTGAATTTTTCCCGGTTGGATTCTTTCGATAGATATTTTCAGTTTCTGTAGATAAATCTGTCCTCAACACCTATCCTCACATTATCTACATTGGGTAAATATTATATCATGTAATGTGATTCATCTAGAGTTGGACTCAGATTAGTTTTGATATAGGAGGATTGAACTATTTCATATGGATCCAGACATTTGAGACCACATGATAAGAATGATCCTAATCAAGATCTAGAGTTATCTATGGTGGTACATGCCCTGAGATGTTTGGATATAATATCTTATGGGAGAGAGGTTTATGGGGTACACAGACTTTCACAAACCAAGTTAGGATTCCATCCAACCTGACGTCTGACCTGGTCTGAGACATGGCACAAGGGGCGTTCCTGATCCCCATGGTATGGAAACGAGTTTAGGGCATCAAATTAATCAAAATGGGAATGTTTTTTCCCAAATAAACTAGGATCAAATAAACAAAATTGAACATGAAGAAAAATCCAATAACTGAATCTCAATAAATACAAAACTAAATATAAACTGAGACCAAAACATTTTACACGGTCTCCATGTGACCTCTTGGTCACCACCAACCACAAGACCAACCTACTCTAAAAACAAGAACATGAAACAGAAACTTGAACCTAACAAACATCTCAGGTCTAAATACACCGAGTGGAAAAAATACGGTGTGAGCTTAACATCTCAGTGGGTAATCACTATAGATTCCATGAATTTACTTTCCCAAAATAGTCCATAAACACACGTTTAAAAAAAATTATGAAAATAGGTTTTCAATAATTTTAAACAACCTAATATAGCTTTTTTTAAACGATTTCACTTTCCACAACCCATATCAAGGAAAAAAATAAAATATAAAACCAATATAGATAATCAAAAATGGATTTGTAGAAAGTAAATGAAACCAAAAAATTAAACAAAACTATAAAATTCAATATAGAATATGCATCAGATTTAAAAAAACATATAGATTGTGATTCATGAGCATTTCCTGAACATCCATAGAGAGATACCTCGACATACTCAGATCAAACTCACTTGCTAGCATATGGTGTATCTCCATAGTCAATAACCAACTGGACACTCAAAAATATCCAATCTAGTGGAATGTTCCACCAATACATATAAAGTCAATAGGGTACCAACCTATCTAATCATGGTCAAGAAGTAATTTTCACTTGACCCTCTATATGATTCTCAGTAATCCCATGATAATAATAATAATAACACTTGAATAAACATGGTATTGAAACCACAACCAACAACATTATCATGCATGATCCATTGTATAGGATCCCACACAAATTTCTAAATGAATCAATACCACAATGTTCCCATGCATGAGCCACTATAGGGAATCATTTACAAATTTCTAGCGGTCTCAAATTATGGGATAAGAATTACAACTCATAGGGAAATTAATTTCTTTCACAATCATTTTTAAATATCAATCAAGCCTCACACTAATCTTTTTTTCAATTCCTTTTCCAAAATATTACAAGATGCCAATTAGACGTTTACACCATTTCACATCAAAATCCACTTTTTAAAGATAACATTTGTGCCAACTTGGCCTTTAACATTTCAAATAAAAATAAATTTAAAAATCCATTTTTTTTCATAACATTTACAAACCCAATATAAATACCACTTTCACATGCACAATCCCAAATGGACATTTAGACCAATTTCTCACCAAAATGAATCTTAAATTCCAAATAGGCCAAGATTCTATAAACATATTTAAAACCACATTTAAATTTACTCAAGGCACCAAGGCCTTTTTGAAAAACATTTTTCAGAACTTTCACAAACATAAAACCCATTTGAAAATACAATAATAAAAGCACACATAGAACCCAACTATTTCCATAGAAAAATCCTCTTTTAAATCTGAGTGCAAACCAAACTCTTTTTTGAAACACAATAGCATCTCAAGTTCCATTGAAACACATTTTTAAATAAATATCCCTAGTTTTTAAACCAAAAAAACAAGTCACATATGGGAATAACACCATAAAATTCACCCAATTCAATATTTCCAAAACACAAATAAGGGAGAACATCATCCAAATCACCCAATTTCACTTTAAAATATCAATTGACATTTTCTTAAACACCATGTGTGCATTTACATAAATATATAACTAAAGAACCTCTTGAGAACCCATTTTCACCAATTTTATGTTATGAAAACACCAAATAAAATCATACCAACACATCACAAGTAATAAAATCACATTTTTAAATCATTTAGGAAATATCAAGTATCAAATATAACTTCATAGAAAAAAATGAATGGAAACACCTAGTTCAATGACATGTGAATGTGATAAAACTTTGAGAGAAGGAATAATCAAGCCTGAGAAAAAATATTAACACCCTAACACCAAATAAAACAACCCACACATCAACCCTCTCCCTTAGGGTTCTTCTAATAAGGGGACCTCACTAAGAAAGAAAAAGAACCCTAGATATGGAGCATAGAAGGGAAGGAAATCGACCTAAAATTACAATAAATCGCCTTAGGAACCTTTAAGGGGATTAAAAAATGGAAGGAGGGAAAATGATGAGGATCTTGAAGGATCCCCTAGTGTTCCTAGGTTGAATAAGGGAGAGAAATCCTGAAATTAGGTTCTAAGATCAGAGGGGAAAATTTGGAATTTCACCTTTTTAAGAATCTGGCCAGCTCACATGGTTTGGATACACATTTTACAAATCATTCACCAATTTTGTGCAATCTAATACCCAAGAGGGTCACCCCGCATGTTTTTCTCACACAATTTCAAAACCTTACGCCAACCATTCCAAATGCCTCTACCTGATTCGAAAACAAAAACACACGCTTTCACATGGTTTCCTTAACCATGTTTAGGTTGTGCATCATGCCCTAAACCCCAAACCTCATGTTTCATGGATACATGGGTGAAGATTAAAATTTTCCCTTAACTGTGCACTATATGTGTGCTAACTTATGGAAGGCTCAAAAACTCTAATTTTTCATAAAAAACTCACCTGAAGGATTCCAAAACACAAAAATTTAAACCATGACTCAACCCAAGCCTCGTAAAAAGCTTTCAAAATCAAGGAAAAAATAAAATAAAAGGATTTACAATGTTAGGTTGTGATAATTATCCTCCCCACAAACATTTTATACCCCTATAAATTCACACAGTCAAAATACAAACAAAACTCAATTCCAAAACTGAATAAATCCAAACAAGACCTTAAACCTTGGGGTGAAATTTCTCTTCACAAGTCACACCCAACCTTCTTTAGAGGAAAACACATAACTAAGAACAATGAGAGAACTTTATAGGGCTCTACCTACCATAATAATATGAATAACACCACCAACAATAAAACTCTAAGCATGACAACACTAAAATGGGAACTCCAGCCTCACCACCCTAGGCTGACCCATGTGGGAACTCCCAACATAAACTAACCCAAAATTTTCCACACAAGCCAGAAAACACCACCACCAAAACTAGAAACTCACCATATAAACCAAACCCCAATATAAGGGGAAACCCACAAAAGTAACATGAACAAATGGAAAACCCATACATAATCCACAATAATCAATTTCACCAAATCTATGCTTCTTTGAAATGAACACAAAATAAAACATCCAAGAGACAAAAATTAAATTAAGAACCACTTTTAGATAAACATAACCACTTGGATTATGAAAGAAAAAGTCCATCACACTTTTACAATGTAAAGATGAACTTACAATAGACGCAAAGCTAAAACAAAGAAACTTCAAATGTACCCACCCCAATACAGGAGATAAAGGATGGACCAAAGTTTCCCGCACCCCCAGCCATTTCCAAACTGTGCGCGAGCTTAACACTGAGTCCTATGGATAGATCCTTGATTTCTAAAGCATCCCATACCTCATATACAGAAGTTTAAATCCTCTGATCAAGACTTCTTCTCTTGGAAATGATTTTTACAAAACTTCTCCAGGTGAGTCTTCCGAGGATTGTGACATGATGACAAAGAGTTCCCAAACTGACCACACTGAAAGCATATGAGTGAATGATCCGATGAACTAGAAGTCAGAACCAATGGAAGAGGTGCTTCATAAATACGTTCCTCTAGCACACACCTCTCTCTAGATGGGGAACCTTCACGAGCACCACCCGCCACCTACTGTACTAAAAAATCCCGATCAGTTAAGAATTCCACATCCACTAACTTCTCGATCTGAACCTCACCAGATGAAAGAACTCATTACTTGATCTCTGTTCAAAAACCCCAAATGAAAGGAAGAACTTTCAATAGATTTTTTGATGCTATATTCAATGAGAAAGAAAACGGGTCTTTGAAATTATTAACATAAGCCTTCACTAACTTCTAGCTTTACTGAATACTCAAGATCTTTTCAATATTCTTTGTCTTAACCTCTTTAGGTATGAACCATCAGATGAAAGTGCTCTTGAACACCTCTCATGTCATACCAACCTGCATCGATGATGAAGCACTCACCATCCACTAATCCAAATATGGACCCTAAAACAAACCAAGAACAACGCCCACTCTCACACCTATGGGAGTTCCCAATGATCTGAATTCACTCTCAACTTCTTCAATCCATTACACTGCCTCTAATGGACCTCGATCACCATAAAAGATAGGAAAAAACCAATAATAATCGGAAAATAGGTGAGATCCACTAGAAATTTTGGGGACCTTTATGGGTGGCATATTCTGATCAACACAAAGAACACAAAACAAAAACCAAAATCAACCTGAAACACAATTGTATAGAACATCTTAATCCAAATAAATAGGCTCCCAAGACAAACACTATAAGAATAACCAAAAAACTCTTTTAAAAAATCACCCCTTCATTTTAATTCCAAAATCACCTTCTTCAAGTCCACTTTTCAGTTCCAAAATATACTTTTTTCAAACAAAAAACAAATTCTCAAAGAAAAAACAATTTACAAATTCATTTTCCCCTTTAAAAATGATTTTGTAAAAACTAATCCAAACCATGATTTCAAATACTCATTCATAGTATACTATGAACCATTTAATATGTGTTCATTATACTTCTTCTTATCATCCATACACTCGTGCTGACATGAACTTTTCCCACATACCCACACATATGAGAGCATTAATAATGAGTGACATGGCCACACATTCCATTTCATCATGAAATCTAAACATTTGCCAATTTTATTCTATCCCACTCTCTTTCTCTTAAAACCCCATTTTTACAATCCAAAACAATTTGAAAGAGATAATTTCTATTTAAAAAATTGTTTTCATTTTAAAACCTAACTTACACCAACCAAAAAAAAACAAAACAAAATAAAACACAACTCATACAAAAAAAGACCAACCCAAATGGACAATTCATATCAAACACCTGATATGAAGAGCTAGTATCCGTGTATAACCTAGTGACATGGTTAGTGGGACATTCCCTAAGTAATCATCAATAACTAAGAATACCTTGAATCATGCACTTGGAATCCACATGGGTCAAAACTCCATGTGAGATCACTACTGGACACTGGCTTGACTCTATTTCCATTCATCATCCACACAAACCAAAACAAAACAAAGAATAAAATCCTAGAATACCCCTAGAAACTCAAGGATCAAAATGATAAAGGTTTCATGATGTTCTCTCTATACCTACCTCTTGAGTCCTGACTATCCAAGTCTCTAACTATATGACACACCAAATAACAAAGAACCTACCTTTGATACCAGTTTTTCATGAACCAATCTAGGATTCCATCTAACTCGACATCCGAACTAGTATGAGACATAGCCTGAGGAGATTTCCCGATCCCCATGAGATGGAAACTACTATCGGGCATCAATGTAATCAAAATGGGAATGATTTTTCCCAAATAAACCAGGATCAAATAAACAATACTGAACGTGTAGAAAAAGACAATAACTGAATATCAATAAATATAAAAATTAATACAAAATGAGACTGAAATATGTTACATGATCTCCACATTACCTCTTGGTCACCACCAACCACAGGACCAACCTGTTCATAAAAAATCACATGAACCAAAAACCTGAACCTGCAAAACATCTCGAGTCTATTGATGCTAAGTGGAATAAGTAGGGTGTGAGCTTAAAAAAAATCAGTAGGTAATTACTATAGATTCCATGCACTTCCTTTCCATAAATAGTCCATAAACACAAGTTTGAAAACACGTTACAAAAAATAGGTTATCAGTCATTTAAAAAAAAAAATATATATATATTATTAAATGGTTTCCCTTTCCACAACCCATATCAAGGAAAACACTCAAATATAAAATGAAGCTAGATAATCAAAAATGGATGCACATAAAGTAAAGGAAACCAATAAAGTAAACACAACTAGAATATCCCATATCCAATACACTCCATAATTAAACAAAACATATAGATAGTGATTTATGAGAATTTTTTGAACATCCCAAGAGATATCCTTGGACATACTTAGATCGGACTCACATGAAATCATATGGTGTAGCTCCATAGTTAATAACCAACTACCCACTCTAAACTCACCAATCCAGTGTCAATATAATTCCTATGATTGGACTAAAGTTAGGAAAAATAGAAAAGAGAAGGCCCCCTTCCTGAATAAAATAGGTCCTCCAAAAAATATCCCTGAAAAATGGATTTATAAACCTAAGGATAATCCTGGGGTATCTTGGGATGACTTAGCGGAAGAGAAGGACAAAGAACTGGAGGAAAAAACTATTAAAAAAAATCTAGAAAATGAGGTCATTCTGATTCTTCAAAATACTATTTCTGAAATTATGTCTCTCTTAAAAACTGATCTTGAGTCTTCTCTAATGTTGGGTCATGGTAATATACCTGAATATTCACCTCTGGTTTCATCTGCATAGCCAAACATAATCAAGGGAAAGACCCCTTTGAAAATAAGTGAGGCCAAGTCTTATTCTGAGAACCAGCCCTCTCCCCCACCCCCTAGTCTTGTGCCAAACTGCTCCCTTACACAACTACAAGAGGTTCCCATTTCTGATAATATGGATTTGAAGTGGAACACAGTTGATCTTAATACCAGTGTTGTCCCCACTGTCCTTGTGGTCACTGAAAATATTTCTCCATCTCTCAATTGTCCTTCCTTAGAGCAGGTTTCAGTTTCTGTTGTTTGTCTGGAAACTGAAATCCTGCAGGTTCTCACCCCGACTAAGGTTAGAGACTTCTCCCAAGATGTCTCAGCCTCGGGACCCTCTGAATCTGACACTTCCACTGAGGCACCTACCAGCCTGGTTAAAGAGGATGCCAACCCTCAGGATCCCCTTTTCTCGTGTCCCTCTAAAATTTTTACAGTTTCAAGGGCACTCATTTTCCCTGACCAGATTTCTTCTTTCAATTTGACTGTTAATAATAAGGTAGAAGTCCAAAAATATGCTTCTCCCACAGGAAAAATTGAGAAAACATGCACTCCTGGTAAGAACATATCCCCTAGGAAAACTAGAGGAAAAAATGTTGGAAAGAAAAAGAAAGGGGTCAAACCCCAGGATCAAACATTAATGCATATTCTCTATTGGAACTGTCGGGGTATTCCTAACCCTGACACCCATAATGTTCTAAAAAGATTTATTATTATTCATCACCCTATGTTTCTTGCTATTGCTGAACCAAAGGTTATTTTTTCCCCTAAATACTCCAATCTTATCAATTATGGTTTTTACTTCTTAGGTGCCTATAACAATAGTAATGTTGCGGACTCTCTTTGTATTTTTTATCACTCATCTCTTCAGAATGTTCATATTTTAAGTCTTTTTGAGAAAGCTTTGACTTGTGATTTCTTTCTGGATTGCACACATCTTTTCATCACTTTTTCTTATACCAAAAATAATTACCAAGATAGAAGAAATCTTTGGGGTGAGATATCCACTCTCAATTCCAAAATTCAAGACCCCTGGGTCTTAGTTGGGGATTTCAATTCTATTCTCTCACCCACTGAAAAACTTGGCCATTCTTTCTATACTATTTCTTCTAGAGAATTCAAAGCCTTAATAGAGGACAATAATCTTATCAAGGTTAACCTAGTGGGTTCCCAATTTACTTGGTACATACATCATTATAATTGAGTAGTGGTGAGTAATCTTGATAGAGCTTTCATTAATGAGTTAGCCCTTGATAAATGGAACCAGATCTCTAGTGTTACTCTAAAAAAACTTGCCTCTGATCACCACCCGATTTTAGTCAGTATTCCTCAAAATCTTCAGAAACCATATTACCCTTTCAGATTTAATTTGGCCTGGTCATTGGACCCCAAATGTGTCACTTTAATCAGTTCCTCCAAGGATCACATGGGTAACTCCAATGACTCCTTTTCTTGCACCACTAAGCTGAAAAATATAAAAATTATTCTTAAAAAGTGGTGAAAAACCAAATCTGACTCTATAGATAAAGATATTCAGAGTTTGGAGAATGATTTGTCTCTTATTCAAAATAATAACAACATATCTAGATTTATAACTAACCCCCAAGATGAAATCAATATTTCTGCAAATCTAATCTCTTTGCTCAACTTTAAAGATAACTTAAAAGAATAAAATTTTAAAAGCTAAATGGCTCAACGACGGTAACAGGAACACCAAATTTTATAACTCCCTTCAAAGAGCAAGGAAAGATAGTAGGCCTCTCTCCTGTTTGAGGGTTGAGGGTAACCTCATTAATAAAGAATAATGGATTTCCAACCATATTGTCTTCTATTTCACTGAAATTTTCAATGGCCCCAATACCAACAAAGAAATATTACCTAATACTTTTCCAAACATGGTTACTTTTGAAGATAATTGTTTACTTAACGGCATCCCTCTTGATTCTGAAATTAAAGACGCTGTCTTTGGCCTTAATCCAGACAGTGCCACTGGACCTGATGGCTTTAATAACGGATTTTACCAAAAACACTAGGATGTCATTCAAAATGATGTTTGTAACTTAGTCAGAATCTTCTTTGAAAAAGGGGTTATTCCTCATGGTCTAAATTCTCAATTTCTCACTCTTATTCCCAAAATTGAAAATGCTGAAGAAATTTACCTTTTCCAACCCATCGCCCTCTTAAACTCTCTTTTTAAAATTATTACTAAGATCATTTCCAACAGACTCTCTGCTATTAGCAATATAATTGTTTCTTGGAATCAGTTCGACTTCATTAATGGAAGTTCTATACAATATTTCATCTTCCTTGCCTTTGAATCCACTAATTTATTGAATAGACACACTAGAGGTGGAAATGATGCTCTGAAACTTGATATTACTATATATTTTGACACGATTGACTAGGAATTTATTTTAAAAAGTGATTTCTAGTTTCGGTTTCAATGACACTTTTGTCACTAGAATCAAATCCATTTTCAATTCAGCCCATATTTCATTTCTTATCAATGGCTCTCATAGATGTTACTTTAAATGCACCAAGGGTGTAAGATAAGGAGACCCTCTCTCTGCTATCATTTTTTCTATTATGGAATACTATCTTAGTAAATTGATCACTTTCAATGTTGATCAAGGCAAAATCAAACCATTTCTCACCTCCATGAATTTACAGGCCCCTTCCCATCTTCTTTATGCTGATGATATCATTTTTTTCCTCTAGGGGGACAAAAGAAATATCAATAACCTTAAATCCATCATCTACCACTATGAATAGGTGTCTGGTCAGCACGTTAACTGGCATAAATCCTTTATCTATTTTGGTAAAAATTTCCCCCTCAACAGGAAATCCAATTTCACCGATGTTTTAGGGGTTAAGGAAGGTTCACTCCTTTTCACTTACCTGGGCGTCCCCATCTTCTGGGACCGACCCAAATCTTCTTATTTACAGCATATTGTGGATCAAATTCATAAAAAAATTTCTTCCTGGAAAGGAAAATCCCTTTCAATGACAGGAAGGGTTTGCCTTGTGAAATCCACCATTGTTTCAAAATTAGTTTACTCCATGATGGTCTATAATTGGCCAGAGGGGCTTATTAAACGCTTAAATACTATAATAAAGAACTTCATCTGGAGCAGAAGCACTCTGGAAAGAAAATTGGTCAAGGTTTCTTGGACCTCTTTTTGTAATCTTATTGAAGAAGGTGGTAGAGGAATTAAAAATATTAAAACCTTTAATGAGGATTTACAAGATAAATTTACATGGTCCCTCATTAATAATAACTCTCATTCCTTGAATTTTCTTAGATATCATTTTTTTGAGAAGCTTAAATCTAGGAATTTTCACTACATGTATTCCTATATATGTCCGTCAATTAAATCTTCTTATTCTTCTATCTTAGAAAATTCTAGATGGATTGTTCGTAAAGAATCCACCTTAAATTTTTGGTTTGAAAACTGGACTAGTTCCCCTCTTATATCATAGATGCCTACCTCCTTTTCTTCTGATCCCACTAACTGCTCCATCAGGGATGTGATCAATTCTTCTGGTACTCATATTTCGGGTTCTGTTATGAAGATTGTTGAGAATTATTACTTCACTTCCAATAACGACTTTCTGGTTTGGGAACCAGCTAAAAATGGCTTGTTGGACTCTAAAAAATATTATAAGCACCATATCTCTAACGTTGATGATAATATCAACTGGATCGCCAATTTCAATAAGCCTTGGATAAAACCTTCTCGTCTTACCCTCATTTGGAGAATTTCTCACCAAAATATTCCTATCGATGGTTGTGTTAAATATTATGGCTTTAATCTTTTCTCTAAATGTAGATTGTGAAACCAACATCGGGAGGACATAAACCACCTCTTTTTATCTTGTGATACTACTACTGCTCTTTGGCATTACATTTTTGACCTCTTTGAGTGCAGATGGATTTTGGACAACTTCTCACAGTTGAAAAGGACAATTGAGCTTCCTAGGTCACTGCAAATCAGAAACCTTTTTATCACTACCGTTGCAGAGATTCTACATATCCTCTAGTATGGTAAAAATGATTTTATTTTCAACAATATCTATTTTAAACTAAATGCAGGTAAAATGATGATACTTCTTTCCATCAAAGAGGCTGCCATGATCCAAAAAGACCATTGTGACAATTCTGTCCTTGATCATAAAACCCTCTGCCGGATTGGAGTAACTAGTATATATCCAAAACCAAATTACACTATTGAAGTCTTCTGGTAGGCTCCTCCTCCTGTATGGATTAAAATCAACGTTGATGGAGCCTTGAAAGGAAACTCTAGACCTTCAGGATGTGGAGGTGTTTTCAGAGACCATCTTGATCAGATTATTGGATGTTTCTATGGAAGCTACGACATTGCTTCTACTTCAGAGTCCTAAATGTTTGGTATCATTCATGTCATCAATTTTGCAAAGATTTTCAACTAGAGAAACATCTGGATTGAGAGAGACTCTACTACCATTTTTCAATCCATCTGGAAGGGTGTGACTCACCTTTCATGGACTCTCACCCCCCGATGAATTAACTTCCTCAACTCGCTCAATAGTCTCAACTTCATTGCTACACACACCTTCCATGAAGCCAACAAGATCGCTGAAGGTATCGCCAACATGGGAGTCTCACATGAGATCACTTGGAGGAATGATCTCCCACTGGATTTGATTCCTTTTTTTATTAGAGATTCTAGAAAATTTCCCTCATTTTGACTCATGTAGCTTTTATGATCCTTTTGTTTGAATAAATTGCAGAGTTCTGGGCTTTTGTCCAGAACTCATCCCACCCAAAAAAAACAAACACAATATAAACATCTCTTTTACATGCAAAATTCCAAACAAGCATTTAGACCAATTTCCCACCAAAAAGAATCTCAAATTCCAAATGGGACAATGTTATATGAACACATTTAAAACCACATTTAAATTTACTCAAGGAACCAAGTACATTCGAAAACACATTTCACACCACTTTCACAACTCATCAAACCCATTTGAAAATACTTCAAAAAAATCACACATAGAACTCAAACATTTCCATAGAAAAATACTCTTTAAAATCCATGCACACACGAAAACCATTTTTGAAACACAATAGAATCTCAAGTTCCTTTGAAACAAATTTTTAAATAAACATAACTGGTTTTTAAACTAACTCAACAAGTCACATATAATCATCATGCCATAAAATTCACTCAATTCTACATTCCAAAAACACAAATAAGGGAGAACATCATCCAAATCATCTAATTTTACTTTAAAAGATCAATTGGAATTTTATTAAACACCTTGCATAAGGACATAATTAAAGAACCTCTAGAAAACCCATTTCGCACCATTTTCCATTATGAAAACACAAAATCAATTCATACCAACAACTAAAAAACAATAAAATCACATTTATAAATTATTTAGGAAATCTCAAGAATCAAATGGAATGTTTTGGAAAGTAAATGAATTTAAAAACCTACCTCAATGATGTATTAATGTGAAAAAACGTTGTGAGTGGGAAGACTCAATCTTGAGAGACAATCCAAACACCCTAGAACCAAATAAAACAACCCACACATCAACCATCACCCTTAAGGTTTAGCCAAAAAGTGGACCTTACCAATAAAGACCAAGAACCCAAGAGAGGGAGAGGAGAAGGGGAGGAAAAAGACTAAAAATCATAAGAACTCACCTTAGTAACCTTCAAGGGGCTTCAACAATTGAAGGAGGGTAAGGGAGGAAAATCTTCGAGGATCCCATAGTGCTCCTAGGTCAAACAAGGGAGATAAATCCCAAAATGGGGTTAAAGGATCGGAGGAGAAAACTTGGAATTTAAAATTTTTAAGAATTTAGGAATATTTCATGTCTTGGCCACATGGTTTTCCAAACCGTGCACCAACTGTATACACCCTACTACCCATAAGTGATACCCCACACAGTTTGGTTTCATGGTTCCAAAACCATGCACCAACCATGTCAAATTCCTCTGTATGATTCCAAAACCAAACCACACACTTTCTTTATGGTTTTATTAACTGTTAAAAGGTTGTACATCATGCCTCATACCCCAAACCTCAAGCTATATGGTTACCTGGTCAAAGCTGCATAATTTCCCCTAACCATGCGCTAACCATGCACCAACTGCCAGAAGGCCCAAAAACTCCAATTTTTCAACCAAAAACTCAACTCAAGGATTCCAAAACTCTAAATTTTAAATTGGGACTCAACCCGAGCCTCAACCAATGGTTCCCAAATCAAGAAAAGAATAAAATAAAAGGATTTCCTAGGTCAGGGTGTGACACAGACTATGAAATCCTTAGGTATATATTTTATTAGTGAGACCTAAACCTTAATAAAAGGATGTGGGTTGATTATCTACTGTATTTCAACTTCAAGTTATCTTATAAACCAATAAAGGTAAAAGTTTTTGATGATTCCTTGAGCTGGAAGATGCAAAAAGAGGTTGTGTATGAGTCTTGTGATGAGTTACAGGTAATGGAACTCTTTGCAAACATGCATTTAGATGTTCAGTAGTCCCAAGGATGAGTAGATATGACTTTGACATCTATCATACCTATGCTTATTGACAAGATCAAGGTAGATTATTTATCCAATATATAGGTGATAACATATATTTTGGGGAGACACCGATAGGATGGTCTCTTGGTAGCTGTAATTCTCTTATTTTTTATAGCTGAGTATGGGTTCTTATGGGCTTGTGTGAGGAGGAGATTAGATAATTTCATTCTTATATATGGAAGGTAATTATAGGTTTTACAACTATGTATCATGATCTCCATAGATAGTACCTATGGTTAGTAATGAATAAGGAGGTAGTGGGATTTTTGGTGAGATATTTCACATATCAGTAGGTGAAAGCAAAGAATCATAGGAATTATAGGATTTTTCAGCCTCTTCTCATTCTTGAGTGGAAATGAGATGATTTCAATATGGATTTTTTTATGGGATTACCCATTAAAACCCATAAAAATGATGTAGTATGGGTGATTATGGATCGACAGAAAAAGGTAGCTCATTTCTTGAATATTAGGAATACATTCACCATTAATGATATGGGTAGTCTTTTTGTGCACAAGATAGTTTGGTTGCACATTGTTTTGAGGAGTATCATTTCTCATAGATATCCTAGTTTCACACCTTAAATATAGAAGGGTATTCACAAGGATCTGGGATTTAAGGTTCTTTTGAGCACATCCAATCATTCATAGACTAACAGTTAATATGAGAGGAGTATTCAAGTTCTATAGAATATGTTATGAGCCTATGTTATGTATTTTAGTGGTTCATTGGAGCATCATATGACACTCATGATTTTTCATATAATAACATCTTCTAAGAATAAATACAAATGGAACCATTCGAGGATTTTTATGGAATGTCATGTTGCTAACCTCTTTATTAGATAGAGGTAGGGGAGTTGATTCTTATTAGACATAGTCTTGTGTATGAGGAATCTGATAAGGCTTAGTTGATTAGGAGGTGGTTAGTGACCACCTAGAGTAGGAAAAAATCTTACACTAACCATCAGAGATGACCACTAGAGTTTGAGTTTGTTCATCATGTTTTCCTTCAGGTGTCACCTAGGTTGTGTAAATTCCATATTAGGAAATAGGGAAATATAGCACCCATGTTTTTGGGCTGTTTGAGATAGTAGAAAGGGTCTATCTAGTGGTGTATTGATTATCCCTTCCATTGTGATATAGTTCCATGCATGATGTGTTTCACATGTCACATCTTCATTGATATCATCTTGACCCTTCTCATATGATATACATCTATAAAGTTGATCTATTTTTAGATACATCCTTTGAGGAGCATTTGATATGGATTATATACCATAGTAATTAGTATATATGGGATAGGAAAATTCATATGGTTCAAGTGCGGTGGAATCAAGGATGTGTTCATGAGGATACCTAGGATAGGAAGTCTAATGTGTGATAATAGTGGATAAACTTGTTTGACAATACCCCACTGTGATTCTTAAAGAATCTTGAGAATGAGTTTTTATGTGGTGGGAAGGTTGTAAGATCCTATCTTTTACCATGTATGTCACTCTTTGAGTTTTTCATTAAACCTCTTTTTTTGGTGTTTATCTATGTACTATTATTTGTTCTAGTTTAATTTATTTGTTTTATCAATTTATAAATTACTCATAAATGCTAAAAATGTTGTCTGAAGAGGTTTCAAAAAGTTTTATGCAAGATTGAATGTGTTATTAGATGGAAGCCCTATATAATTTTATAAAAATGTTAGCATTATGTTACAGCCAATATAATTTTTAAAAGTTATAGGTGATTCCATTTTTATGAAGATGTATTGTTAAATATCAATATGAAGTTATATTTCATATAAAATGTCATATTAAGAATTATCATAAGGACACGTTAAAAATAATGTATTATCAAGTAGTTGTCAATATTACAATAAATATGGGAATACTATATGGAATGTAAGAAAAGGATTGTGATATCTAGAATACATGTGACATTCCAATATATAGGAAGTAGTCATATTTCTATGTTTATATTATTACAACCATTGTTGGATATGAAGATGATTTAGGAATCACCCAAGTGGGGGAAGATAATGGAGATTGTGTTGAAGAAAATTTTCATAGAAAATTTTCTATAAATATACAAACAGATAGTGAATCACAGAGAATCCATATCCAAGATACATAAGTGGTGTTAATTTTGAAGGTTGAATTATTTCATCCACTACTATTCTGAATTTTTTAGGAATTACTTGATTGCAAGAGGCTTCAATGTTCTCCTACCTTTTTAAAGGTTTTAAGCTTCTTGTTTCTACACCAACAACTCTATTTACATTTTATATATTTAACTATTTATATTTTTGAGTACTGTATTATTCTATATTGTATAGTTATTGTTGAGTTATAAAAAAACTCACACATGTTTGTGCCTCCTTAAAAGGAAGGGTCTATGTTATTCTAACCTGATCAAAAAGAAATATCACATAGGTTATGTATTGTATCTAGAAAATGGGAGGAGTTTTTGGTTGTGCCTCCTGGAGTGAAAAATGTAGGTGTTTTGGTTTTTCCTTGTTCTAGTGAAAGGAATGATTGTAATAAGGTTTCCACTCCCTTAAAAAGTGAGGTTATAGTTGATCCCACTACTCTCAAAGAGTTAATGAGTGTGTTTTGAGTATATTTGGGAACAATTTGATTTTAAAAACCATAAATTATTGTCTTTTATCTTATTTATCATTTTTTACACTCTTCACTCACTACATTATGGGTTTTGTTGAATTTTTTTTATCTTATCCATCGAATTATGAATTTCTATTTTAGTTACTCTGATTATTTTAATATTTAAAATCCCCCCCCCCCCGTACTTTTCAATATCTAAAACCGGTAAAATAATTAATATCTACACGATACCCAAATAAGATTTGTGTTATTGTGTTCTTTATACTATTTTAGATATATTCTATTGATAAAATTTATCCTAGACTTATCTATCTAAGGGGAAGATCAAATTATAGATGGTAGGTCTTAATTATAATGATGGTTGGATTACTCCCAAACCACCTTACTTTGATGTTAATGATTATGGATATTGATAAGATAGAATGGAAACATACCAAAAGCATCTTAGAATTGAACACTGGAATATCATGGTAAAGCTATACAAATCACCTAAGACTGGTCTTAAATCAGTGTGTGGTAATTAAGTAGTTAAGTATGTTTTAAATCATAATGTTATAAATATATTATATTTTTCCATTATTAGGAATTTTTTTATTCATGTATAAACTTATAAGACTGCTCATTTCATATGGATAATTTTGAAAGTCACCCACTATAGTATAAAAAATTTAAAGAGAACCAATCTAGCCATATTGAGAGTTGAATATCAATACTTCGTATGTTTGAGAAAAATAATCTATTAACCAAATGTTCCATAGATTTATGAGTATAATTCATGGAATGAGTGATCGCAATGAAAACTTAGAAAACACGATGATACTTAAAAGAGTTATTGGATATTTAACCAATAAGTGACATGTTAAAAAGATTTTTATTGATAAAATAAATAATTTTAAGTAATACACACCAGATGATCTTATTGGATCACTTCATCAGTATGATCTTGAGCTGAAAAACATTGATAATATAGCTAATGAGAATAAGAAACATATTACTTTAAAAATAGGTGTTACTTATTCTAATTCCTCTGATAATGAATCAGTATCCATTGATAATGAATCAGGTTCTTCAAATAATTAAAGGGAGAGGTCAATTAAGGTCATGAAATGAGTATACAAAGATATCAATAGGAATCATACTAGAAGAGTTAAAAATAAGACTAGGAAATATGGAAGACGGGGGGATAATAAAGGTAGTTAAAATTTGAGTTTGAGTAATTTAGATCATGCTTGTTATGAGTATAGGAATAAAGGAAAAATAAAACAAAGACATCAAGGGATGAATAATAAAACAAGATAAAAATTTTAAGAAGAAAAAGAATAAATGGTTCCATGCAGTAGTTCTAAAAATTTGTTAGTGATAAAACTAGAAGTTAAAAGAAAATTGATGACATTGATTTTATAGATAAATATTGTAATATATCATTTTCAACTTCTATATATTTCACTTCAAGTGACTTCGGTGAATCTTCAAGGGAAGATGAAAATATTTGTTTAATGGATAACATGGATGAGGTATATAATTTTTATTCATATCTGGATTCTAATGATGACTCTAAATATTATAAGACTAGTGTAAAATATCTTTAAAAGAAATTTACTGAATTATAGGATAGTTTTATTAATATTTTATATTTAAATATGAAATTAAAGAAGGATCAAAACGATATATAATAGGATGAATATATATTTATTTTTAAATTTCTAATCTAAAATAATAAAATAAAAATTTGAAAGAAGAGAATGAGCGATCAAAAAACATTACCTATATCTGTATTGGAAAAGTTTTTTAAGTCTTGGAAGATGTTAAAAATGAAAATGGGAATCTTAAGTTTGGGGGATAAAATTTAAAGGAATCATTATCTAAGTTCACTATTGTCAGTCAAAGTATGGATGAATTTATGAGATTGAAAAATATTCCTAGAACTAAGAAAAATAGGAATTGTCTTGGTTTTAATGGGATATTACCACATATGTATAGGAAACACTTGGTCAAAGGTTAAATTATTTATTTTTGGTGTGTTTTATTTTCTAATTTTCATAGTGACTTCTATTTGTAGTTTTTTAATCTCTTGGTCATAAAAAATATTTCATATCTAAATCTTCTTTCAATGTGAAAAGGACTAACTCTTCTGCATCATGGTCTCTTAAAGGTTATTTATTAAATCCAATTAGACCTAAGTGTTCCTTCTTACCCATGTATTTATATTTAAAATGGCTAGAATTGATACCTTTTTAGTTATATTACATATTATTTTAGCATGTGTTCATTTGTAGGTTTTTCTATTTATCCAGTGAGCAGGCTATAACTATTTTATTTTCAAGTTTACTGAAAAATATATAATATATAATTATTTTTTAATTATTCTAAAATACTTTTATAAATCATTGAATATAATTAACCATGTTTTTTGGATCCTTATATTTTTTAATTTCTTTTATACATGAGGAGTTCACAGTAGTACAAAAATGGTTTTGTCATTCTAGAAAGGGAGGAATAAAAAATTAAAATAAATATTTTTAGTTTTTATCATTTAATTATTTAACTATTTTTTACTTTTATTACAAATTTTTAAGTGAATTTGTTTCTCTAATTTATATATCTACTGAAAGTGTGTTGTGATTTTAGAATTTCTTTATATTTTCTAAATAATGTTGTATATGTATAATTTATTGATGAATGTTAATTTATATAGGGGGAGTCAATTATTTTACTATTTAATATATTAGAAGCATGCGTTTTTTATGTAAATATATGTTTATTTGAATCTTGATCTATTTTTGTTTTCCTTTTTTGTTTAATTAAAAAAAGGGGGATATATTTGTGTATTTATGTTCATTTTTGTAATTATTAAAATAGGGGAGGTTTTTAGAGTGGATCCTTACCTATTTTTTATTATATTTTGATAATTAAAAATTCCTCACTCTATTTTTGTGTTATTTATTCCTATTTTATATTGTTATTTTTATTATTCTATTTTTAATTATATTTTTATAAAACTCTCTAAGTATAATATATTACATATCATTCTTGAATACTAAATATATTATATATGTTTTGTTTATATAATATTTATAAGTGAATTATATTATGTATGAATTACTTTCTTATGTATAAAGTAAAACCACCTATGTATTGAAATTTCATAAACTATAACTTCTTATGTATTTTTTTGAAAATTTTGATATATTAAATATTATGCTTCTTTTTTTAAAATATATTATGATGTGAAGAATGTAAGATGTGTCTACACTTAATATTATGATAATAGTATAATAAATTTTCTGTAGTTCCTTTACATATCATCACTATAAGAATGAGTTATCAAGATTTATCTTGAGGTTATGAAATGAAAACACCATCAATAGTTTCAGTAATAGAATACGAGGTTGTACCAAGATAATTGGCAATGTCGCACTCTCTTTCACACTAGTTTTGGTATATCAATAAGCTGCTATTTATTCTTGTTTATTCTATCTATTTTATTAATTTTTAAATTATTCATAATTGATAATGATTATTTTAGAAGTGGTTTCAAATAGTTTTATGTAGGATATAAGGAGTTATTGGATCGAAGTCCCATACATTTTTATAAAGATGTTAACATTATGATACATATAGTGTGATTTTCAAAAGTTGTACAAGATTCTTTTTTAATATAAATATATTGTTAAGTGTGAATGAAAATATACATTACATGAAAAATAATATGTTAAGAATTACCTGAAGAATATGTCAATCATAAAATATTAACAATTTGTTTTCAAGATAATGTTAAATATAAGAATTCTGTATGGGATGTAAGTTTGGGATTATAACATTCAGAATATGCATGATATTTCAATATAAAGGTAATGATCATATTTTCATGTTTATATTATTCTAACCATTATTAGTACTGAAGATTATTTTGGAAACACCCATGTGAAGGAAGATGATATATATTTTTTTAAAGCACTTATTCATTGGAATTATTCTATAAATATGGTTTAAGGAAGTAAAAAATGACAGAGAGAGAACTCATATGTAAGATAAAAAAGAGTTACTAAGTTGGAAATATGAATTGTTTCATCAACTACTATTCCAAATCAATGAAAAAATTATAGATTTCTCGAGGAATTGATATTTAACTACTTTTACAAAGGTCTGAATATACTTGTTTATATAATAGAAATTATATATAAATCATTCTCTAATTAACTATTTATATTTATATGTGCTATATTTTCTGTATTGTATAGTTTTTTTCAAGTTGTAACAAAACATGAAAAAGGTTATGTCTCCATTAAAACTCCATTAATAATAACATGATTAAAAAGGTATATCACATAGTTTGTTCCTTCTCCATAGAAAAAGGAATGAGTTTTGGGTTGTTTCTCTAGGTGTGGAAAAGGAATTAGTTTTGGTTGTGCCTTTTTTTGTTAAATGAAAGGTTTGTAATAGGTTTTTCAATCCATTTAAAAGTGAGATTATAATGGATCATAATATCTATCAAAGTGTTATAGAGTGTGTGAATAATAGATATAGGATCACTTTTATCTGGATAACTATAAATTATTATGCATTTTTGTGTTTATTTTTTCTATTTACACTCTTCAATCACTATATTATTTTTTATGTTAAATTGTTTTATCTTATCCACTAAATTCAATATTACTATTTTAGTTACTCTAATTTTTTTAATATTTTCAATTCATCCCCCTCCTTTAATTTCCATCAAATACAATTGTGAGAGAATAATACTCCAGAATATTCATCATATTTTGATTATATGGTTTGGTTCACACCAAAACTTTTGAAAAATGATAATTTTAAGGGTTGATGGTTTGATATATGGATTTGACTTGAGATTATATCAAATGTAATTTTATTTAATTTTTATACCTATGTGTAATTTGTTTAAAAGTTCATGATGGTTGATTTTTACATGATATAATCACTAATGGAGATTGGTTTTATCCCTTGACCCAATGTATGTCAAATTTATTTTATTAGAGACAACCGAGGGTTAGTTAAGTGGTACAGTGTAAGGTGATCACTCCCTGGAAATGGAACTGGCACATGTTCGAGTCTTGATATACTCAAATTTAACTGGGGGTGTGTGGTGTACAAGTGGTGGGTTGGGCCCAGGATAGGTGTGGTATGGTTCCCACCAATACCTCATTCCACAATAATACATTTCCAGTTGGGGGATTACCCAAGTGATAAAGGTTCCTCGTAATTCTGCATCAGAACCAAGTTCAAATCTGGGAAGGAGCAAATTTACACATGTAATATAGTAGTACTGTAGTAGCATTATATCACTATAGCAGTGTGGGTACTGAAGCGGGGTATTGCAGTAGTAGTATTATTCATCTCGAATGGGCCTTCAAACTATCGAAGGGTCGATGATGCAAGTATGATGGGAAGATGGTGACACTATCATAATGAAAACAAGAAATTTAGACCATTTAATTATAGGCCTATGGGCCATGTAATATGGGACTTTGGTCCATGTAATGGGATTAATGCCCATTGGGCCTTTGTACCAAATTTACAATGTAATAAAGGAGCTGGTTGGGTGGGTTATCCCTTGGGGGGCTATGACCTACCTTTCTAGATTGTGTGTGTTTATTGTGTGTGCATTTGAAAATTGTACCCCCAAACACCTAATATATATATTCTGTTAGAAAAAATAATAATGAGACTACTTCAGGTAGGGGATAGATAAAATAAACCCATTAGTTCAAATTATTTTAATGGAAGAAGTCAAGTTTTCTATTATTATGGTTAAGGTGTGGGGTACATAAACCAAAACTATCTTATTTAACCACATGCATGTTATTGGGGTGTAATAATCACTCACATACAATGGTTTTTATCATATTTCACTCAAGAATATTTTATAAGATCGTCCAACTAGATTTAAGGATTTAGAATGAAAATTGAAATTTCCAGGATGGAAGGATCAAGATATCAATATAGAACATGAAATATAACTTGATAGGGTCAGAGATAAAACCATTAGGGACAAATTTTTATTATATAGTATACACCAAAGTATTATAAAGATATACATTTTACTATTTAAGGTGTTATATTAATTTCATCCACATTAATATCTATATTTTTTTATACATGTACATCTCATTCTTTAATATCTACATGAATAGTGAATCAAATGAGATTTCATGTGTATTTAATTACTTACACTTTGATAAACCTTTAGAATAAAATAATAAATAAGAATTACATTCCCATATTATTCTATTATAATAAGAAATATAGAATTTTTGTAGACATCCTAGTTCCAAAGATTAACACTTATGGACTTATCATAGGAATGGATTGGTTAATGTGATATACGGCTATTATTGAGTGTTATAGTCATTGATATTATTTTTTCTCACTCGATGGGCATGTTTATACTTTATAGAGAGAGTGGGTTATCAATAAAATCATATAATAATACTTTTTTAGGGGCCTATGATCCATATCATATTAATTAGTTAGGTTTTTTATTAGAATATTTTAATCAAAAGACCAACTCGGGTTATTATTGATGGTATATAAGTGTCATGATGTAATCCCTAGTGATCTTTTGGGACTTCCACTAAAGTGGGACATCAAGTTCCCCATGAGATTGTTACTTGGAATGAATCCCATCTATTTACCTTCTTATCACATAGAACTAATATAATTTTGATAATTGAGAGTTTAAATTGATGAATTTAAGTATAAGAAATCTATTCAAAAGAGTGTTTCACCTTTAGAAACACCATTTATGTTTTCTAAAAAATGTGAAAGTAGATTATGATTGTGCATTTATTATTATAGGATAAAACATGTAACTATTATGAATAAATACTACTTACCTCATATTAATGATTTAATTAATGAGATTTAGGGTGAAATATAATTTTCAAATATTTAACTATAACTAAGATACCACTAATTAAAAGTAATGGAGAAAAATATTTTGAATATTAATTTTCAATGATGATATGGACATTATAAGTTTCTCATAATTGTGTATTCTCTTTCTAATGAATTTTTAGTATTTTTATATTAATGAAATATATATTTCATAAGTATTTAACACATTTTTTGTGGTATTTGAGGAAGAATTTGTGAATTATTTAAGAAAAAAGGTATAGAATAAGGAACATTTATATATCATTTTAGTGAATTTTCTTGAAAATAATTTTTTCACTAAGTTCTCAAAATATTATTTATAAGTTCAGGAGGTAAATTTTTAGGGTTACTTTGAAATAGAAATGAAATTTTGATTGATTTCAAAAATGTTAAGAAAATTATTTCTTGGGAAAGATGTAAAAACATTTTTTATATTTGAAGTTTTCTTATATTATAAAGTTATTAATTAAATTTTATTCAAGATTTATTAAAATTGGTTTCACTGATGATAATACTGGCATATGAATGTGTAAAAATTGATTAGAAAAATATCAATAGGGTTTTGATGAATTAATGAGAAGACTTACCTCAAATTTAGTGTTAATATTGTATGAACATGAAAGTGGTTATTTAGTATATTATTATTCACCCCAAGTGGGTTTGTGATGTGTGATAATATAATATGAGAATGTGGTATCTTATAGATGAAAAAAATTAATAACACATGAAAATAATTTTCTCACACAAGACTTTTAATTGGTTTCAATTTTACAAGTTTTGAAAATCTAAAGACATGTCCTTTGTTGGTAATAAATTCATAAAAAAAATTCTAACATAAAATTTTGAAGTATATATTTCCTTGATTATATTTTTACTTAAGAAAAGGTAGATTTAATATATCTGAGCCCTTTATTTTGAATCATCATATACATCAAGGAAGGGAGATGTTGTACTAGATTCTTTATGTTATAAATCTCAAACTCAAGTGGTGAGTGAAGTGTAAATATGATAGTAGTTGAAAATTTTGTTGCAATTAATTAATATTTAGGTATAAAGTGAGGGAGATCATTTGGTTTTATTATGGATAAATTTTAATTCTATTCTCATAAATCAGGTACAGTATGGATAATTATCTAATTTTTAATGTAATAGATTTTATGACACCATAAATATTGGGGAGACCATTGATGGGTATACTCTAATAACTAATTATAATCTATTTAAAAAAATTAATAATTTAAGTTAGCTCATTCATCCAATAGAGACCAAGATGTATTAAGATATTAAGTATAAATTTTAGATTCCTAGAATTAATAATAATATAAGTTAGTTTTTCATTGATGATAAATTACCCAACAAGTTAAATCCAAAAATCAATGAATAATAGGGTCATTATATCATTTCCCTTATACCAAAAATAGAAATCATAAAATATATAAATGGAATTTATTATTATTTTACCAATGTATCTAGAAAATAATAATTTTATCCGGGTGATTATGGATCCCTTCACCAAGTAAACCCATTTTATATCCATTCAAGAAATATATATAGATGATTATTTTAGAAACTTTTATAGGATTAATAGATTTTCTACATCTATTATTTTGGATAAAGATATGTGTTTCACATTGAGGTTTTGGAAGGGAATTCAAAGTACCAAGGGTATATAGTTAAAATGAACACGACTTATCATCCTCAAAAGGATGGTTAGTTGGAGAGATAGATATATATCTTAAAATATATTATTTGAACTTATATTCTAGACTTCAAAATAACATGGAAATATCTTATTAATTTAGTATTATTTTTATATAATAATAGCAATCTTGTTTCAATTTATATGGAATTATTTGATTAATTATAAGAAATATTGTTCCATCTCTATTACATTGGACTAAGTTGGGGTGAGAGTCACTATTTTGGTCTAATATTCTATATTAAAAGTATAATGAAAGTTATTTGATTAGATCAAGGATGATAAATGGTCATAGTGGAAAAATATTTTATATGGATCTTCATCAACCATATTTGAACTTTTTAGCAGGATATGAAGCCTTTTTTTGTGTATTTGTTTGGTTTTTACATTGATAACTCAAGAAATAATGTAATTTGGCACCTTGATATGTGTGTCCTTTTGAAATCACTTAATGGATTGGATAAGTGGATTAATTTTTGGAATTTTCATATCTATATATTTTCATCCATGATGTTTTTTATAATTTTTAATTTAAAAAGTGTCGATCAGACATTTCTCGTGTTATATATTTATACATAATTAAACTAGAGCTTGATGGTTCCTTTTTTAAATAATTATATGGATTATTAACCAATAATGGAATATATTAAGGGGGAAACATACCATTGGTATATATATTATGTAAACATGGAATAGTACAAAAATATATGTGTGAGAGCAAGAATTTCATATATGGAATCAACAATAAGATTCTTTTATGAAATAAGGATCCTAAAAACTTCTCAGGTATATAAAGTCCTTCAGAGAGGATAGTTATGTCCCCATAATTTTTATATGTGAGTTATTATTTGATTTTTGATGAATTTTTAGTTCAAAATGATAATTATGAGAGAATTTTTTCTAATATAAAATTAATTGGATAAATTTACTAATCATGTAATGTGACCTTATATGTTTTCTATTTTAATTTGAAATCTTACTCTATTTTCAATTTTTTGTTTCTAGGTTTTCTATATTGGGTGTAATTCAACTTGGGAGGTAAGTGATATATTGTTAGGGTCTTTTTTTTTAATAATTATATATCCAGATCATTATTTTTTTAATTATTTGATTTATATATTATCTTATTCCTTCATATGTTTAATTATTATTTTTATATTATATACTGTTTTATCTTTTTAAATTGTATGAATTTTTGGATTTTATAATTAATTAAAGAGTTATGATAGGTTCATTTGATGTTGAGAGCTACGTAAAGTGAAAATATCCTAGATCTCTCTCACATATGAATAATTTGTATGAAGTATTCTGCTATGTTAAAATAGTAGGTAGTGAAATTTAATGTTGTGTATGAATTATTTAGCACCATGTGAGATTAATCAGTGGAATATTAATTCCATGTCAGGAGAACATTGAAGCTATGTCAAAATAGTTACACGAACTACATAAATAGAATAATGTGAAGTGGACACTGTGTAGGAATCATGATACACCACATAAGGAGAAGCTATGTAGAACTGCTTAATGAATGAATCATAATATGTTTACATATGATTTACCCAATAAAATTTAAGTCACATTAGATTAAAGGGAATGTATCTATGTATGAATAAGTAGAGGGAATATTCTATGTAAGAATATTAGTTGGGTGTAATAGAACTCTCTCATCTCAATATAAATATATTGTTAGTTGTAACTCATATTATTTTCTAATAAAATGAAAATGATTCATGAATTGTATATTAGGGATAAAAAGATGATATATAAGTGTGTTAATTTTTAAAATGATTCAATGAGTAATTTCTATATTTTTTATTATCTAAGAACTACAATATAGACCATGGATAGAATTATGGAAACATAAAAATGATAATAATCATGGATGAAATTAGCGGTAATGATTATGAAATAATTATTCATTGTTAACCCATCTATATTAAAGGATTAAAGATGATTATAGAAGAGATGAAACTTAAGTGTTTGGCATCCTTATTTCTACACCAACACGACTCTTATATCTTTCAGTGGTTTTATTGTTTTAGTCTTTTCATTATAATTAATTTTCTTACACTATAAATTTATTCACATGTGATTATACCACCACCAAAAGGTACTATATTAGTTTTCCTAACTGAACAAAATACAATACACAAGTTATTCTTAAACCCACTAAAATTCATAGGTTATGGATTCTCTTATGAAATTTTGTGTTTGGTATACACCCATGTAAAAGGTTAGGTTTGGTCTTAACTTATAAAAGGCTATATCTTTAGTGTATATCCATTCTATTGGGATGAGTGTGTAAAGAGTAGACATAGGATTGTTTGATCCTTAAATACTATAAATATCTTTTGATATCTAATTTAATTTTAATGAACACTCTTCACACATAAAATGCACTCAATGTTTGTTATTAAATTTTAAAATATTATTATCCCTTGAATTATGAATTATTTATTTATATACTCTAATTATGTTAAGATTAAAAATTCACCCAAGATTAATAATCAATATCCCTATTACCTTTTCTATCACTCATTATATGACCTAACAATATCATCTTCATTTATCCTTCTTGTGTAATGACATATCCTACTAAATCGTTATTATTTTTCATCTCTTTCTCCCCTCCCCACGGCTCTCCTTCCCTTTAGTGGAATTTGTTTCCTTCAATGGTGATCACAAGTTTCATGAATCATTGTATTATACTCTCATTGAATAGTTATTCCATGAGATTAAATTTATTTCAGATCTACTATTTATTTTGTTAATGCACGGTTGGATTATCTCTAGTTTATGTAGTTTGTGGTTGGTGGTTTGATGTGGATTATACATTATATGATTTTTGTAAGATATTAGGTTTTCTATAACTGGTTTTTATGGATATACTTATCCATATGATGCCACTATTAAAGTAAATCCATACGGTCACCCTCTTTTTTAATTCACTATAGTTGGTGCACCAATATCTTTTTTATATAAGATCGTCATATGTTGACCCTTGCCCCATTAAAGTCATGTATTTTCCTATTTGTGTTTGACTTCATGGATGGTCTCTTTAACCCAATTTCATAGTTTCTACACTAAAATTCAGTTTTTTCTCTAATAACTATTGTAATATCACCATTCCTTCAACATCATGATGTAGAGAATTCAATACTAATTAGAGTCCTCTTGTTTGGTTGTCACTTTATTAGGTACCAGAATCATTTTTGTGGTCATTTTTACTATTCAAATGTTTTTCATAGATTGAAACTGGTGATGATTTATTTATTGCACCTCCATTCAAGATCTATCTCATTATTTTCCATTCCATATATAAGAATTGAGAATGAAAATTAAAATTCCCATGATAGAAGTATTTAGATCTCAAGATAGGATAATCAATATCCCTTGACAGTTTTAGAGTCATAACCACAAGGTATAACTTTTTATTTAAAATTATAGACCAAATGAGTATAAATCTTGACTTATATTATTTAAGGTTCTATGTTAATTGCATCCACTTTTATAAATTAATTATTTTATACATGTGAATATCATTATTTCATATCTATATAAGTCATTAAATATCTAGGATTTTATATGTATTTAATAACATACTCTTTGATACACATTTTGTAGAAAATTATAGAGTAGGATTTAAATTCCCATATTCTAGTATTATGATTGGAAAAAAATAAATTTTGATAGACACACTAGTTCCAAATATTAATACTTATGACTTGATCATATCAATTTATTGGTTGTTGAGAAATATGGCTCTTATAGAATGAAATATTCATATGTATTCTGTGATCTCACTTGATGAGCAGATATATTTTCTATAGGTAGAGTGGGATATTAATGAAATCTAATATTTCTCTATTTTTAGGGACCTTGTTTCCCTCATGTATCAATTGGTTTGTTCGGTTCTGGGAGTAGTTTAATCAAAAGACTAACTCATGTTGTCATTGATGGTAGATAAGTATCATGATTTTTTCCCAAGTGATATTTTTGGTTTGTCAGTGAAGAGGGATGCAACATTCCCAATTAACTTATTACCAAGAATGAATCTCATATATTTACCTTATTATTACATTGTACCTATAGAATTAAGATAATTGAGAATGAAACATGATAAATTAGAGTATAATGAATTTATTCAAAATAGTGTTTCACCTTTGGAAATGAAATTTTTGTTTTCCAAAAAACCTAAAGTACCCTATAAATGTGAATTTATTATTTCATACTAAACTAGGTAATTATTATGAATAAATACTAGTTACCTTATATTAATGATTTAATTGATTAGATTATGGATCGGATATGGTTTTTAAATGTTGACCTATAACTTGGATACCACCTATTAAAAGTGGTGGAGAAAAATATTTTGAATATGACTTTTCAATTATGATATAAACATTATAAATTTATCATAATTCCATCTTATATTACTAAGGATATTTTATTATTCCTAATATTAAGAAAATGTATCTTCAATGGTTATTTTGACTCCTTTTTGTGGTATTTGAGGAATAATTTATGATTAATTCAAGATTAAATGAAAATCATGAGGACTATTTGTAGATCATTTAAGAGACTATTAATGAAAATAATTTATGTACTGGGTTCTATAAAAATTATTTATAGGTTCAAGAGGTACATTTTTAGGGATATATTGTCTCATAAAATGGAATTTTTATTTATTCTAAAAATGCTAAGGAAGTGATATCTTGGGAAAGACGTAAAAACATTTTTGATATTTGTCTGGAAAGTTATTATTTAAATTTTAATCAATATTTCTTAAAACTAGATTCACCTAATATATTAATGACATATAAAGGTTTAAATTTTTAATGGAATTAAATTTTTAAATAGTTTATTAATGAATTAATGATAATACTTACCTCAACTTTAGTGTTGATTTTGTATGATCCTATAATTGGTTATTCAGTTTATTGCGATGCATCCAGAGAAATCATAGGATGTGTAATCATACAAGGGGATAAAATGGATGATTATAGATGAAAAAAATTAAAAACAAATGAAAATAATTATCCCCAAAAATTATTTGAATTGGTATCAATCATAATTGTTTTGAAAACCAAGAAACATGAACTTTTTGGGTAATAAATTTAAAAAAAAATTAGATCATAAAATTTTAAATTTTTTATTATCTTAATGAGATGTTCACTTAAGTAAAATATTGTGGATTGAATATATTTGGTCTTCTTATTTTGAATCATTATATATACCAAGAAAGGGGGACTTTGTAGTGGATTATTTCGGTTATAAATTTTAAACTCAAGTGGTGAATGAAGTATATATCAGGTAGCAGTTGAAAATCATGTTGGAAAAATTACAACTAAAGGTAGAAAATAAGGGAGATCAGATAGAATTATTGTGGATATATTTCAATTCTATGATTATAAATCAAGTAAATGAGAGATAATTATTTGAATTTGAATGTAAGATATTACATAACAACTTAAATTTATGGGATACCATCTATGGTTATACTATAATAATTAATTCTGCTCTTTATTTCAAAAAAATCATCATTGAAGTAAGGTTGCTTATAAAAAAGAACCAAAAATGTATCAGGATATTAAGTATTAATTTTAGTGGCCTATAATAAAGAATAATATAGATATTTTATATATATTCTTGACTTCCCAACAAGTGAAATCCAAACATCAATGATTGATAGGTTCATTACATCCTTTAATCTATACTAACTTGGAGATTGAAAAATATTTCCATGGAATTTTTTATTATTTTACCTAAATATCTATAAAATAATAATGTTATATGGGTGATTATGGAGTGATTCACTAAGTAGACCCATTTTCTACCCATTAAATAAAGATATAAATTTAATATTTTAGAAATTTTTATATGAATATTGTGTTAAGGATTAATGAGGTTCCTATATCTATTCTTTTGGATCAAGATATATATCTCACATAAAGATTTTGGAAGGGAATTCAAAGTACCATTGGTACATATTTAAATCGATCATGAATTACCATCCTCAAAAATGTGGTTGGTTATAGAGAGATATATATGTCTTAAAATATATTATTTGATCTTATATTCTTGACTTCGAAAGATAATTGTAAAACCCCAATAATTTCAAATAGTACTTATATTTTAATTAAATATTTAATTTGACAGATTTTTAATTAATAAATTTATGAAACTAAATTATTTTGTGTAATAAAAATAAGTTTTTATTCAAGATTATAAAATATTACTTTTAATGAAATATTATTTTCATTAAATAATTTTTTTTAATAAGTTAAAATATACTATTTTAAAATATGTTTTAATATACAATTTTGTGAATATATTATTAGTTTGAAATAAAAATGTTTTGATTTAAAATTGTAAACAAATATTATTTAATATGGTATTAATTTTAAAAAATCATTTTTAATATAAATATATTTACTTCATTTGTTTCTTTTAAATATAAATTTTTAATAATCAAATTGTTTTCAAATATAAAAAGATTATATTTTTCATGCATATAACAAAATGCAAATATTTATGACACAAATTTTACCATTATTTTGACATAAATATAATCTTAAAAATATAATCTATATTAATATTTTAATGTTAATGATAATTATACTAATGATAATAATAATTATAATTAATGGTAACACATTTTTTAAGGGAATCGTTATTACTTTTTAAAAATAAAATATTTTATAATTATATAATAATTTCTTTGTTAAAAAAAACTCACTTCATATGTATATACTAAAATAAAACGTGATGTTTATCAACAAAAAAAATAAATATAAAAAAAGTAAAAAACGTTATATATTAAAACGTGATTTGATTAAAAAAAGTAACAAGTTTTTTTAATAAATAATTATGTAATAATATATTATTATATTAATTATGACTTGAAAAAAATTGATAATATAATAATATATCATTGTAGTGGTAATGATGACATGACAAAAAAGTCGAACAAGTGAGATAAGAAAATATAAAGAGAGAAACATGAGATAGAAGGAAATAAAAAAATGTGAGTTAAAAAAATAGATAGAAAAACGTGGAATGATGTTTACTTTAAAAAAATGATAAAGGAAATTAATAAAAAAACAAAACAAATGATGATAAAAAATAATGATTGATGTTTTTTTTAAAATAACATTAAAGGACAAAAAAGAGAAGAAATAATATATATATATATATATAAGTTTAATAATTGATGCAACTAACACATAATAGAATAAGATATAAATATAAGTAACAAATCTCCATTTTGGTTTTATATACAATATAATAATAATAAAAACAACATATTTGGAAAAAAATGACTCATGTTTTTTTTCTATTAGCGTAGGGTTTTATTGGGTCATTATTTTGTTTTAAAAAAATATTATAAAACATAACTCATCTTCTATCAGAAGCTTAAGGAGTACACAATTTTGATAAATATGGAGAAACCTTCCTACATGGTCATAAGACATAATCTTGACCATTCCTTGGATAAGCAAGCAGGAGATTTCCTCTCCACATAAATCTCTACTAACAAGTAAGGGATTATATTATTTTTCTTTTGTTTTGTGAATATATATATATATATGTGTGTGTGTGTGTAAAACCAAATCTTTTTAATCCAATTTCTATATATGATAAGTCTTATTTTTTTAAATGATCTTTCCCCTAAATTCATATGGTTCCAAGGGTTTCATGTTTTCAAACTATATACATACATGTGTGTATATATATATACATATATATGTACACATATACATGTATACAAATATGAACATATCAAGTGGAGTTGTTCTTTCTTGTTTAATTATAGGTTATAAATGGTATTTATCAACTACCAAACTAGTATTTAATGATTTATGTATGAATAATTTCCTATATTCACCTTGTTTACATAATTGCATGTGATAATTCTTATTATTTTATGTGTCAACTCGAATCTTCATCTCTTAAAATGTAATGCATGAATAGGTATGGCCATCATCTATATCATTTGAGGAATTTCAAGCATTAAGAAAGCTTGAATTCACATAAACCCATGTTTCATGAAATCACAATTTTCAAATAAAAGTTTATTTTTTCAAGTATGGGATTCTCCCTAAAATGATTTTAAAACCATTTGAGGAAATTGGGATGACACAAGGAAGATTATTTTCTTTCACAGAAAATAATATTATGTATGTATTTTGAAAATGATTTTGGGAAAGAAATAAGAAAGGCAGGACCATGGGAAAATGTTTTCAAAATTGGCACTAGTGGGATTCATGATGTTATGGGGAGTGAACCCATAAGTTTTAGTGAAGACTAGTGGTCGTATGTGTAGATTTTAATAATGTTCTACCAAGTATTATTAACGACCCATAGAAACATAATAATTTCAATGGATAATTCCTAACAGCTTTCAAACATAATTATTTTGTGAAATACCATTTTCCAATATATATATTCAAGTATTTTTGAAAATATGTTTTAAATATTTATATTTATTTCGATGGATGATTTAAGAAATTTATCGGTTGTTTTGAAACCCCTTACTGGGTGTTTTATGCTCACCCTACAAATTATGAACACTTTTCAGGTTTAGTATGATTGCTGTGTTAAAACTCTGTTGTGGAAGAAACACACTAACGAATCATTATTTTCAATTTGTATATTTTTGTTGTAATGTAATTTATGTATCTAATTTTCCAGAACCTAGACCAGAAAAGGTCCTCTTCTGAATTTAATGTTGTGTATTTATTCATGTTTCATGCGTAAAAAAAAGTACAAAACATTTTTTAGGGCCGAACCTGGGTTTCGTGTTCGGGTTCTTACAATTGGTATCAGAGGAACAGTCTAGATAAATTTGGAAAATTAGAACAAATTGAAAAAAATATATTTTTCTCTTATGTAAAATTCTTTTCCCTATGTGTACGAATGAATTGCAGGAACGCAATTCATTTAAGGGGGAGAATGTAACACCCCAAGAAATTAAAATAGAAATTTATTTTCTTAATTGAGGATTTATTTAATTTTTATAGTTAAAATTTTACCATTAGTTTGAAATAAATAAAATACGAGAGTTATAATTTGTTTTTAAAAAATTTTATTAATCCAAGGTAATAAATATTTATTTGAAAACTATTATTAATATTTTTTTAACATAATATATTTTATAAATATATGAAAATATATCATGTTTTCGTTTTATAATCTCTATAAATTATAAATATATATAATTATTATATTATAAAAAACACAGTTATATTTATATAAAAATATAATTTTAATTATTTATACATATTTAAAAATACTTAATACACACACACACACACACACATATATATATATATATAAACGGATTTACAGTTATAAAAAAATGTCATTTGATTCATTTATAAAAAACGAATTATATATATATAATTAGAAAAGATAAAATTATACGTATATATATAACGATTTTGTACCTATAAAAATGATTACACGTTCTATTTTAAATATTTACATAATTATTTTTTTTAAATGCACTATTCATGTAGAGTTAGAAAAAAAATAAATTATATATTTATATATATTTAAAAAATGCTAAAATTTATTTAAAATAAATTATGTTTTGTTTTAAAAATAATAATTAATTTGATAAAAAATAAATTTAAAGGACAAAAAGGATAATATAATATCATATTAATGAAATGATGAGGTTGACTACATAATAGAGTGTCATAATAATCAAACATAGATGTAAAACGTGGCAAGACAAACCATGAGAGAGAAAACCTAAAATAAGTATCATATAGATAAAATGATTAAAGAAAGACACGTTAGTATTATAAAAAAGATATAATTGAAACATGACAGACACACAAAGTTGAAAAAAAAACAAGAATGATTGTATATTAAAATAATGATATATTATTGTAATTTCAATGATTAAATTGACAAAAATAATTGATATGGTGTGAGGTGAGTGAAAAAAATAGAAAAAATATATTAGATGAAAAAAGAGTAAACTATAATCTTTTAAAAAATGATAAAAAAAATATAAAATAATAATGTTAATGGAGACAAGGTTACTCACATGTCAATAATGGGTGTGCAAACAAAATATGGACCGCCACTTTTTATCATAAAGTCTTCACAACATTTATGAAAATTAATAAAATTTAAATATTAATTGAATAAAAAAATTCATGACAATAGATTAAATGAAAATTTTACTAGCTTTTCAAGGAAGTCTCGTGTAGCTTGCTATATATAACCCTTTACAATGCACACTCTGAAAACTCCTAAAATTTATTCTTAATGTCAATCCCACCTTGATCCTTGCCTTTCCCACCAACCTTACTCTTCCATTTTTCCAAATCAAGGTAAGGGTCATGTTTTAATAGTTTTCATTAAATGTATATTTTGTAAAGTGAAATTAATTAGTTCCATAAATATATATATACACATATACATAGTTATATATATGTATATATGTATATGTAAAACCATATTTTCCTAATCTGAATTACATAAAAATCTTCTTATTTTAAATGATCTTTCCATAAAAATATTATAGACACAAAGGTATTATTTTGATGATCAAGTAAGGATTTTTTTTACATGCGTGTATATGCATACGTATATACACACATGTTTTTATTAATATTTTTAGTATTTATTTATATAAACTTGATATGTATTTGTTGTCCTATCATTTTTTTAAGAACCAATGTTAATTTGAAGTTATTATGATTTTCAAGTTTGAGTGTATATATATATAGTAGTATATATATACATGTATATATATAGTAGTATATATATACATGTATATATAAATTCATTTATGTATAAGAAATGTAATTTTAATTAACCTTTCTAATTTATTTACAATTCATGGTGTTGGATAACCTCCAAACTAATGTACAACCATTTTAAAATCTGATAAACACTTTGTTTTCTCAATTTTCATGGGAAAAACATATCATTTTTTGTGAATTTATGGAATGAGGTATCATTTCATGTGCATACCTACATCTGCATCATCTTTCATGTCATGCATGTATAGGTATGACTATCATTTACTCATACATGATATCATCATCATTTTGTATCATACATCCGTTTAATTCATGTGACATGGATTTATGGTTCTTAAAATGTTTCCAAGAATGGGATTATATCTAAATGGTTTTAGAGACTTTTGTGAAAATGTCAGCGACACTTATATGATTGACTTAATACTATGTGGGTATTTTAAAAATATTGAGGGACTGAGATGAGAATGGCAGGTCTATGAAAAAATGTTTTAAAAAATATGGCACTGGTGAATTAAGAGACATTATGGGGAGTGAACCTGTAAGTCTAATAGAAAACTTGTGGCCTTATGTTACGGATTTCATCCATGGACTAAAAATTATTATTAACGTCCCACAACAAAATTAATATTTTTTTAAAGGATAACCCCCAATGGCTTTTCAAGTATAATTATTTTACAAAATATTTTTCATATATATATATATATATATATTCAAGTGTTTGTGAAAAAACCAATTTTTTGTATGATTATAAAATTTTCAAGAATTATCAAAAGGGTTTTTATCAGTTTTTTTTTAAAACCCCTTACTAAGAATTTTGTTCTCACCCAATGTTTTTAATCTATTCTTACATGTTTAGTGGATTAGCAATGATGAAATTTAAAAGTGGAAGAAAGTTTCTAATGATTCTTTGTTTTATGTTTTCTAAAATTTGTACACGTGAATTTGTATATATCTTTGGATTCTAGTTCTCCAAAACCTGGGCCGATAATGGTCCTAATATGTAATGTAAATGTTGTGGATTAGTAATTTTATTTTATTAAAAATAAAATAAACAATATTTTATAAGGGCTGAGTCCGGTAGCTTGGGCTCGGGTCTTTACAATTGGTATTAGAGGAACAGTCTAGATAATTTTGGAAAATTAGAACAAAATTAATAATTTTAAATACGTCTTCTGTGAAATTAATTTCACTATGTATACGAATGAATTGCGAGGATGCAATTTTTTTTGAGGGGGGGATAATGTAACACCCCAATTATTTCAGATAGTACTTATATTTTAATTAAATATTTATTTTAAAATATTTTTAATTAATACCTTTATGAAACTAAATTATTTTGTGTAATCAAAATAAGTTTTTATTCAAGATTATAAAATATTGCTTTTAATGAAATATTATTTTCATTAAATAAATGTTTTTTAATAATCTAAAATATACTATTTTAAAATATGTTTTAATATACAATTTTTTGAATATATTATTAGTTTGAAATAAAAATGTTTTGATTTAAAATTATAAACAAATATTATTTAATGTGGTATTAATTTTAAAAAAAAATCATTTTTAATATAAATATATTTACCTTATTTATTTCTTTTAAATATAAATTTTTAATAATCAAATTGTTTTAAAATTTAAAATGATTATATTTTACATGTATATAAAAAAATACAAATATTTATGACACTAATTTTACCATTATTTTGACATAAATATAATCTGACAAATATAATCTGTATTAATATTTTAATGGTAATGATAATTATACTAATGATAATAATAATTATAATTAATGGTAAGACATTTTTTAAGGGAATTATTATTACTTTATAAAAATAAAATATTTTATAAGTATATAATAATTTCTTTATTAAAAAAACACATTTTATATGTATATACTAAAATAAAACATGATGTTTATCAATAAAAAAATGAAAATAAAAAAAGTAAAAAAACGTTATATAAAAAAATGTGATTTTATTAAAAAAAGTAACATGTTTTTTTAGTAAATAATTATGTAATAATATATAAATAAAATATAAAGGAAATTAATAAAAAAAGAAACAAAACGAATGATGATAAAAAATAATGATAGATGTTTTAAAAAAATAATGTGAAAGGCCAAAAGAAGAGAAGAAATAATATATATATATATATATATATACAAAAGTTCAATAATTGATGTAACTGACACATAATATAATAAGATATAAATATAAGAAACAACTCACCATTTTCATTTTATATACAATATAATAATAATAATAATAATAACATATTTGGAAAACAATTAGACACATGTTTTTGTTCTATTAGCATTGGGTTTTATTGGGTCATTGTATTTTTTAAAAATATTATAAAACATAACTCATCTTCTCTTAGACGCTTAAGGAGTCCACAATTTTTATAAATATGTAGAAACCTTCCTCTAGGGTTATAAGACATAATCCAGACCACTCCTTGGATAAGCAAGTAGGTGATTTCCTCTCCACTTCTTTCTCTACTAGCAAGTATTGGATTTTATTATTTTTCTTTTTTTTTTGTGAATATATATGTAGTAATATATATATGTGTGTGTGTGTGTAAAACCATATATTTTTAGTCCAATTTCTATATATGATAATTCTTCTTATTTTAAATGATTTTTCTCCTAAAATAATATGGTTTCAAGGGTTTCATGTTTTCAAACTACATACATACATGTGTATATATATATATATATTTATAAATACATATATATATATACATATACATGTATACAAATATAAAAATATCAAGTGGAGTTGTTCTTTCTCTTTTAATTAGAGGTTATAAATGGTATTTATCAACTACCAAACTAGTATTTAAATATTTATGTATGAATAATTTCCTATATCCACCTTGTTTACATAATTTCATGTGATAATTGTTATTATTTTATGTGTCAAATCACATCTGAATATCTTATAATGTCATGCACGAATAGGTATTTCCATCATCTAGCTCATGTGAGGCATTTGAAGCATTAAGAAATCTTGAACGCACTTAAACCCATGTTTCATGAAATCACAATTTTCAAATAAATTTTTTTTTTCATGTATGGGATTCTCCATAAAATGATTTTAAAACCTTTTGAGGAAACGGGGATGACACGCGAAAGATTATTTTCTTTCTAAGAAAATAATATTATGTATGTATTTTGAAAATTATTTTGGGTAAGAAATAAGAAAGTCAGGACCATGGGAAAATGTTTTCAAAATTGGCACTGGTGGGATTCGTGACGTTATGGGGAGTGAACCCATAGGTCTTAGTCAAGACTAGTGGCCGTATGTATGGATTTTAATAATGGTATTCCAATTATTATTAACAACCCATAGAAACATAATAATTTCAAATAATAATTCCTAACAACTTTCAAACATAATTGTTTTGTGAAATACCATTTTCCTATATATATATATTCAAGTATTTGTAAAAATCTATTTTAAATATTTATATTTATTTCAATGGATGATTTAAGAAATTTATCGGTTTTTTTGAAACCCCTTATTGTAAATTTTATGCTCACCCTACGAATTATAAATACTTTTCAGGGTTAGCATACTTACTGCGTTGAAACTCTGTTGTAGAAGCAACACGTTGAAAAATCATTATTTTCAATTTGTATATTTTTGTTGTAATGTAATTTATGTATCTAATTTTCTAGAAACTAGACCATAATAGGTCCTCTTCTGAATTTAATGTTTTGTATTTATTCATGTTTCATGTATAAAAAAAAGTACACAACATTTGTTAGGGCTGAACCCGGGTTTCGTGTTCGGGTGCTTACAATCATGGTGAGGTTTTATTCCTTACATGAGATTTTTAAATAATAATAGATATAAAGATTCTAGTTATATGGATCCATTTGATGCATTATATGAAATATTATACCATCCTTATTATATTGGAATGGGTAGGGTAAATTCAATCTAGAGGATATTATTCTGTAAGAAATGGCTAATCAAATTCATTTGACTAGATCAAAGATGATGAAAAGTAAGATTGGAAAAAATTATATGGATCTCCATAAACTATATTAAAACTATCTCATATCAATATAAATATCTTATGATATCTTATTTATATTTAATACTTACACTCTTCACATATCAACTATACTCATTGTTTTTTTTTTGAATATTTTAATCTTAATATTCACCAAATTTCACATTATTTATTTATGTACTCTGATTATTTTAAGATTAGTTGTTTGCCTCATATTAATAATTCACTCCCCTATTTTCTTTTTTATCACTCATTTTGGGACCTAACATGATCTTCATCCTCTATCATTTTTGGAGAACAATGTGGAATGTTACATCATTATCCACCCATTTCATCTCTTTCTCACCTCCCTCACAGTTCTCATTCCCTTCATCGGCCTTTTTTCCCTTCAATGGTGATCACTGGTGGCATGCATTGTTGACTTCTACTCTCAGTGTTTAGTGGTGTCATGAGATTAGATATTTTATAGATCTATTGTTTCTTTACTTTAGATATGCGGTTGGATTCCCCCTTATTCTTATTGATTGTTGAAATTTTTTAAAATTGCTTTTAAAATATTTAAATTTATTTTATTTTAAAGTTTTTAAAGGGGGAGGCTTTTGGGAATACCATATCAAAAAATTGGAATGGGATGTCCTTTATTATGGGTAACACCTTTATCATTATTCAAAAATGATAAATTAAAGGAATAATCTTATGGGGGCGGTACACTACTCTATCCATGCATGAACATGTGCTATGTGGTGATTTTATGGTGTACTTTTAACTTCACATGTTGAATCTGTGTGAGGTTCTTGGAGGTGCCTTAATTTTTTCCAATGGATCGGTAGGTCACACCAGTTATGGCCTAGGCCCAAACAAGTATGTCTAGTGGGTTGACCCAGTTAACTAAATGGGTATAATTTGGACCATCGATCAGATTGAATGTAATATAATGAAAATATTTGTTTAATAGTGGGTACAATATGGTCTACTTATTTGATCAGGATTAATCAGATGGACATTATTAATTTAGATGAGACATACCTTTCCAGAATTAATGCCTACCCAATTCCAAGGGTGGGGTACTTTATCTGAAGGGTTACTCTAATTCCTATAAATTTGTTTTTTAATTGGATGGAAAATTCACTTACAAGTGTCTACCCATACCTCTAAAGTATTACTATCTACTAAATACAATTATATAGAAATGATCCACTAATGTATTCTAAATAGGGTTTTTCAGTATCACATTGTACTACTAATTTGGTTGGGGTGAATATATACTTAAGAAGAGTGAAAATATAAAATTCCTTAGTGGTACCCATATACTACCATCCAAGAAAATATATATCCATTACCCACCATTATACCCTCAACATTATTAAGAGTAGATAAGGTCAAAATTGATATGTTGATGCTCAACAATGTTATGAAGGTCAAGCAATTCGATGGAAACAATTTCAAGAATTGGTAAAAGAGGGTACACTTTATACTTGGACACTCAAAGTGGTATACATACTCTCAACTTTTAATACCACTAAAAATGAATATGAGATACTATAAGTTTCTATCAAAAGGAAAAAATGGGAGAATGACGATCTCATGTATCAAGGACACATACCCAATGCATTATCTGATATTCTCTATAACACTTACCAACACCTACCAATGGAAAATGAGATATGGGATGTGTTGGAACAAATGTACATCATAGAGGATATAACAATTAATAAATTACTAGTAAGAAAATTTATTTCATAGAAAATGGTAGATATTAGATCTGTCATATATAAATTTTATGAAATACAATAAATATTTAAAAACCTAAAATAAAATCAAGATAAACATGGATGATTCCATCATTGTCACATCCATAATCGATAAAATCTCCCCTTTTTTGATGAATGTTAAACATCATATAAAACACAAGAAGTAAGATATTTTCCTCAAAGAGGAACTCAACTACCTATAAATTGAAGAAGAATGTAAAAATAATGATGAGGTAAATGAAATGAATTATAATATTCCAAGGTTCTCTTAGTGGAAGGATTTTTTCCATCTAGGTCATCAAAGGGGAAAAATGTTTAAACCATCCTTAAAAAGGAAAATAGCAATACAATAATAAGAAAGGGTCATGCTAATTCTGTAGCAAGTTGGTACACTTCAAATAGGATTTTCCTCTCCATAATAAGAAATGTGGAAAAAATATTTTAAAGGGTCACTTTATATCCATAATCATCAAAGATAATGTCTTAAAGGATATCCTTTCTTGGTTGATCAATTATGGTGATACACAACACGTGTACAAAAAAATATCTCTTTAAGAGGATGGAATAAATAAATTATGGGAAGTTTCTCTACATAGAGAATTTTGTAAGCATAAACATATAAGGGAATGGTGTATCTAATCTTGAGTTTACCTTGGGAGTGATCCTCACTTTAAATGATTTCTTATATATACCTAAAGTTTATAGAAAATTTTTATCAAGGAACTTTTTAAAAAAGTATGGGTTTAAGATTTCATTTGAGAAAGATAACATTGTTTTTTCCAAGAGTGGGATCTTTGTTAAAAAAGGGTCACTTTTATAATGGATTATTCAAATTAAATATAAAAGTTGTTTCTGATTAATTTTTAGAAACATTTGATTTATGAAAAAAAATGTTTAGGATATATAAATTATAAGAAAATTAATATCATGTAAAAATAAATTTATTACCTAGCATGGATAAAAATGATCATAAATGTGTGAATTTAATGAAAAATAAAATATTTATAAAATCATTTCCAATTATATATATGAAAATTAATTTTTTTTAGAATTAATACATATTGATGTGTGTTAATTTTCTGGTAAACCCACCATAGATAATAAAAAGTAATTTACAACTTATATTGATAATATTATAGATTTTTCCATTTTACATTTTAAATTATAAAGATAAAATTATAGATAAATTTATTATCCATAAAAATGATTTTAAAACCTAAAGTGGGATTATAATTAAATACCTCTGATCCAACGGGGGAGGTGAATATTATATCCCTTTATTGTTTGAATCCCTAGGGATCATAAATGAAGTTAATTCTCTTTATACACCTCAAAAAATAGTGTATTTGAGATAAATAATATAACATTAATGGAAATGGTTAATTATATGATGTTTTTCTTAGGTTTCTCAAGAGGATTTTAGGTAAAGGCATTATTTAAACCATGTCACATCCTAAATAGGGTTCCCATAAAAGGTGTGGTCATAATTCTATATGAATTATGAAATCATATGAAACCAAACCTAAATTATTTAAAGTTTCATTTTTGTCATTAAATTTTAAGAGTACCTAAACCTAAGAGGGAAAATTTAGGTAAATGGGGTACTGATAGCATATTTATTTGATATGTGAAGAATTAAAAATCTTATAAATTTATAGTAATAGAATAAAATTATAAAGTATTTATTAACAAAATTATTTAATTAATAGATGTTATTTTTTTATGAATGTGGATTTACCTATTTACCTAATAAATCCGAAATAGAGGAATCTGGCTAAAAAAAGAGTATTTCAGGAAGACATTATTGAGAAGGTTTGTAAAAGTAAATGAACTTGGATACCCAAGAAATGTGAATCTAATGGATATATTTACTTGTTGGAAGAAAGTAATGATATTATTGTTACAAAAACTCTAGTTTTTATTAATATAGAGTCTTCTCTAAAAACATTCAAAGAAGTTACATCATCATATGATGCATCTCTTTGTATGGAATCTATAAATGATGAAATGGAAACTATAACTAGGAAAAATATTTGGATATTAGTTAAACTTCTTTAATTTTCACAACTGGTAGGTTATAAATGGTAATATAGAATAAAATTAAAAGCCTACAATAGAGTTGAAAAATAGAAATCCATATTGGTTTCTGAAGGGTTTACACAATAAGAAGGGATTTATTTTTTCAATACATATGATCCCATGGATAATATTGTGTTAATTATAATTATTCTCACTTTAGATTCTATATATAATTTATAAATTAACCAAATGTATGTTAAAAAAATTATTAAATGGTGAATTAATTGAAGAAATATATATAGAAAAACCAGAAGGATTCATAGTACATAAAAAAAAAAGAAAATAAGTTTTTTAAATTGGTAAAGTCCCTATATGGTTTAAAATAAAATCCAAAACAAAAGTATGATACATTTAATAAATTAATTTTTATCAAATGGATTTGTCATTAACCAATATGATAAATGTGTTCATAGAAGATTCTATAATACTCATGCTATAGTTATTTGTTTATATCATTATTACATGACAATATTTGGAATTGATATGAATCATGTAAATGAGGTTGTGTCTATTTTATCTAAAAACCTTGATATAAAATACTTAGGTGAAGCTACTGTTGTTTTTGGAATCAAATTTTTTAAAAATAAGAATTTTATTTTTCATTCACAATATCCTTATATTGAAAATGTCTTAAATAGGTTTGAATAATTTGATCATTCACTAATTTCTACTTTATATTGTTTTGGGAGTAAGATGTTACAAAATACTAGTAGGGAATTTTCTCAAATTCAACATAAAAGGATTATTGGAAGTCGCATTTATTATATGAATATCACAAGACATGATATTTAATATTTTATTGGAATATTTAGATGGTATAAAAGTAATCTAGGTTATGAAAAATGGGATGTAGTGAAAAGAGTAATTAGATATCTTAAGGGTACTGTGGATTAGTGTATATGTAATAGTGGAAACCCAAGGGTGTGGGAAGGTTTTTCCAAAGAAATATTTTTTACTAATTTGGAGGATTAATCATCTAAAATTAGTTGTGGTTTTACACTTGTGGTTGGATCAATCAATTATAAATCTAATAAAAAAGACTTTATAATCAACTCTAGAGTGTCTTCTGAGTTTATTACTTTAGAAACTACTAGAAAAGAAGGATAATGGATTGGATATATTTTATTTGATTTACTATTTTTTTTATGCCAATGTCTCTAATTTCTATACATTATGATAGTAAAGAATTTATGGTTTCAGAACATAAAAATACATATAATTGAAAATCAACACACATTTGTATTAAACATAGCTATGTGAGGTGGTTGATACAAGATGGTATCATAACTATGGATATTTTTAGATCAAGATTGAATTTATTAGATCTATTGAAAAAGGAATCCAAAGGGATTTTCTGCACAAAACTTATTTAGGGATGGGTTTAAATTCCTTGTAGAAAATTCACCAATAATAGGACCTCAACTTAATATGTGATCACTTCACATGTATAAGTTAAATGTAAGAAATTATATCATATGTGTGGCAGAAACACTGAAGGAATATTACATCCCAAGTAAATGGTGTTTGGTTCCCATGATGAAATGTATAGTGAGTGTAAATCTCTTAATAAACCAAGGATATCAAACAAGTAATAAAACATGGGAACACTTTTTGGTTCACCTATACAAATATATGAGTGTGGTTGATCTAAATATTTTATGACTTTAGATTTCAAATATTCATCAAAGGATAGGTTATATATGTCCATAATTGTGTATAGAAGTAGATAAAGAACTAAGGAATTAAAATGAACTTGTTATGATGGATTTGGCTGATAACAAGGGTTACATGTTCAAGTTAGTGTCCACTTGTTTCTCTATTCAACTTTGGTTTGTATATACTATATTAAGGTTCAAAACGAGAGACACCATTATATACATGGTATGTAGCTCGATGTACTCATATTGTGATAGGGTTTTACTCTACAGATTACACACTAAGTATTATGGTGTTTCGTATATAGTATTAAGATGATTAATTAATTAATTATTATGAATTCATTTAATACATGGAACGTATAGTTTTTTTCACATGTCATGTACTTCACAAGCATTGTAAGCGGTACATAATGAATATATTCATGGAATGTCATGTAGTCATAAATGTTTTATAGACTATATGTCTTGACACATGGAACAATATATTGTGTATATCACAACATGACATATTGGAATACATGTTGTGTGAGGAAACTATGCACACAAAAAAAGACCATACATAGCGTTAGTCACAGGCCGTGTCATGTGATAGAACATGTTGTGCGATAGTTAAAATCTAGAAATAGGTTGAAGGAGTAAACATAAGGGTGTACACTATAAGGCCTCTAGTATAAATCGTGTTTTTAAATAATTTTAATTAAAAATAATTTATTTTAAAGTATATTGGATGATAATCTCAAGGAATGTTTGAAAATAGAATTTAGATAAATGAAATAATTAATTAATATGATGATTAATTATTAATTTTATAATTTTATATTAATAAATAATGGATTGAAATGTATGTTAACTTATTTTAAATGTGTACTAGTTTCATTCATAGATGATCATGATCTTGATCATCCTATTTATATGTTTGGTTTTTATTTAATTTAACTATTATTTCATGGTTTTGTGAGAATTTATTTTTAAATTGAATATGATAATTTTCTATCATTCCTTCCTCCTTATTATGTATGGGCTTGTGTGTCCACAATTGCTTCTATATAACATCAAACCCCTGTTTCACCTCACCTATTAATGAGTAAACATATCTAAAGTAAGTAGTTCATATGAGAGAGGAGATAATTATAGACTGAGCCAAGGTGAAACCAACTAAGGAGATACATAGGTTAAAAGAGAAATAATCGAACTCAAGCCTAACTTGAATTAAGGATTTATTCCCTTAGGGTCAAGGTTTAGTTTATCATACACTTGAGAAATATGCCATTAGTAAAATCTCATGATCATTCCATGTAGTTATTTTATATTTTCCAGTACATGGTTAGTTGTTTATTTATGTGATGCATATTTATTAGATGTTTAAATGTGATCACATAAAGTAAATTAATTAACAATAATAAAAGATAGAATAAACTAAATGTATTATGTATAAATAATTTTATCAAGACTTGGTTAATAAATTATATAAAATCCACATAATATTAAAAATCATGTAAAATAAAATAATGAATATTTATGCATATAATAAATAAAATCCTTCAAGTAAATATTAAGTTATAAAATCCTTTTATAACTTGATTAATAAGGCAGCCATGGTTCAAATTACTTACTTGGCCCAATTCAGGGTTATTTTAATTATCAAAGAGTTTAAACTAAATTTTTGTGTTGACATAAATTTAACATCAAGGTTTTATTTCCTAAGAAATCCTTGGTTCAACTTTGAATCAAGTGTTGAGTAAATTTAAGATAGTATTTTAGGATTTGTGAGTCCACTCAATGGGTCAAGGAATTAGAAGTTAAAATAGTTGGTAAGATCACTGACCTAAATACATTCGACTAATTTTTCATACCCGATTCTATATTATAAGAAGGTAAATATAGATCTATTCCACTAGAATATCCATGCGATGGGATATTCTAAATCTAATGGTGAGAGCTATTGGGGTTTGATAAAATTTTATAAGACTAATAAAATAAAATTTATTACATCAAATTTTTAGTGATCAAGATAAATTACTAAAAATACACTTTTATTTTTTATAGAAAATAGAAAGTCATACAACCTAGAAATTATCCGTGTGGTTAGTATTGGTGAAATATAATCATCTGATTGGTGCAACTTTTAGAAGTGGTACAAGTACTTCGTATTATACTATTCCAATAGTTTAAGTTCTTCATGTTGGAGTCCCAAATTCTAGATAAATATACTTATAATGAGGATAGTGAGGGGTTTATACTATCTTCTAAAAACATATAGATAATGCATTGGATGTCCAATACCACATGATATCATCTATGTCTAGTGAGATCCAGAAGTTTCAAAAGAACATGGATAAATACTCCATGATATTTATTAGTGTAATTATAAAAAAGATAGGTAATATAAATATAAGGAACTTTTTACATGTAATATTAGATAATTTTCACTAGTTTTACCTCATATAGTCAAGTTGATTGGATATATTGAGCATTTATAGATTTTGGATTTCAATCTATCCTAATAATTATGCACTGGCCTTGTACTTATCTCACTACCTCAAAGATTCTCTATTTTTATTGTGAATTATAATATGAAAAATATTGAGAATTAACTCCTAGATATTATAAATTTTAATATGAATATTATTGAGAAGTCACTCCTAGAAATTATTACTCTGATTCACTAGGATGATAAGGATATGAGGAATTAAAAAACTCAAGTCCTTATGGTGAACTAGAGTAAGGGTATGGATAAAATACTTAATACTAACACACAAGTATAAGTCATAATTGAAATGTATTATCAAGAGAATTAAGATCAAGAATATGAAAAAGGAACAAGATGAAAACAAATGTGGGTAAAAGGGCCACTAGAAGAATAACTAGACCTCAGTGAAGATACAAGGGGAAGATTGAGGTGTGTTCTTTATCCAATGTAATCTTTTCATTTATAAAAAATATGTATTAGATGTAGCTTTTGGTACTCAAATTTATATCTAGATATAGGAACTAATTCAATTAGAGATGGTTTCCATAGATGTGGTGGATCTTTGAGCAACCAACAGAGCAAGACTATTTTCGCTATCTATTGGAAGTTATCACCTTTCATTGTTAACAGGATTGATTATAATTTTCAATAATTTTTATTATGTATCCAATTTTATAAAAAAACATAATATATGTATCTAGTTTAGATATGGATGGATTTATTTTCAAGTGTATAAATAATATTTACTACATTTACAAATATATAATATGTTATTGTATAAAACATTTGAATAATGACCTTTATATACTAAAATAAAAAGAACAAGTGTTGTAAATTGATAAAAAATAAAGTTCATGTGACTCATTTCACACCAAGTTTTGGAATTATAAGCTTAATAATGTAAATAATGAGTGTTTGAAATATATATATTAATAATGGTATTTAGAATGTTTTAAAGTAAAACCACTTGATTTGTGTCAAATGTTTTTTCAAGGAAAAATGACCAAACCTCCATTGAATGGAAAGGATGAAAGGGACATAGAGATTCTTAAATTAGTTCACAAAGATGTTTATTGAACTTTTCATGTTGAAACTAGATGTGGATAAAATTACTTCATAACTTTTACCAATGACTTTAGTAGATGTGTATATGTATACATAATGAGTTATAAGTTTGATTAATTTGAGAAATTATTGGAATACACAAATTAAGTAGAAAATTAGCTTGTTAAGAGTATAAAGAAACTCCGATCGGACTTAGGTAGAGAATATCTTTAAAAAAATTAAGGAAATTTGGGATTAAATCTAAAATAAATCCTCTTTATACACCATAGTTTAATGGTGTTAGTGAAAGGAGGAACCACACCTTGTTTGAAATGGTGAGATCAATAGTGATTCATGCAGATCTTCCATTATCCTTCTGAGGATATTAATTAAAAACAACATTATACACACTAAAAAATATGCCAAATAAAGTTGTAAATGAGATTATATTTTGAGTTTTGGAGTGTAAATAAACTTCGTTTGTCACATACATGTGTATGGGGATGTGAAGTGTTTTTAATGCTATCCTTTGTAATAGAATTTCACCCTAAGGCACAAATTTTATCTTTATAGGATACCATAAGGAAATAAGGGAATATTATAAATATGAACCATAAAATTAATAGGTTATAATGTAAATAAAATCCATATTCATTGAGAGGTAGAACATCTCCAAATGAGATAGTGGGAGCGGGATTGACTTCAATGAAGTTGATGCTCAAGATACACAAGAGTTTGCACATGAAAAAAATCCACAAGGAACCATGTAAGATATTGTTATAGAGACACAAATAATATGTAAGATAACTATATAGATTAGGGAACTAAAGAGATATTGTTTTAAAGTCACTGAAAATAGTGACTCGTTATTAGTTGATAATGATGAACCTGTGTCCTATAAGTAAGTAGTAATTAGTTTAGATGTTTCAAATTGGGAAAAAATATATGAATTATGATATGGATTCCATGTATAAAAAATCAATTTTGGGTTTTTGTAGATCCTCAAGTGGATGTAAAAAATGTTTTATTCTAATGGGTATTCAAGAAGAAATAATACATGGATGTTAAATTAAGTACCTATAAAGAAATTTTGGTTGCTAAAAGGTTTAATAAATGACATGTAATATACTATGATGAATCAATTTATCTAGTTTTTATACTAAAATCCATCAAAATTATGCTTGAAATATGAGATTATAATGATTATGAAATTTTGAAAATGGATACCAGAATGTATTTCATAAATGAGAAACTTTTGGAATATTTCTATATGACACAACTATAAGGTTTTGTGAATCCAAAGGATCACAATAAGATATGTAAGTTATAGGGATATATTTATGGGTTGAAGCAATCATTAAGGTCATGGAACATTCATTTTGATTAATCCATAAGAAAATTTGGTTTAATAAAGAATAAATATAAGACTTGTGTATATAAAAGTTTTATTGTGAGTGTAGTTATTTTCCATGTAGTATATATTGATGATATATTATTGATGGGAAATGAGATACTAGTCTTATAATCTATTAAGATATGGATGAAAAAATATTATCTATGAAAAACTTATGTGAATAATCCTATATTCTAGAAATAAATATCATTTGGGATAGATCTAAGAGGCTACTTAGACTAAGTTAGGGTACATACATTAACATGGTACTAAAGATATTTAGTATAGAACAGTCCAACAGGGGATTGATTCTAATATCACGAGGTAGAAATCCTTCCAAGAAAATGTGTCCTCATACATAAGAGGAAACGAAGAACATGAGTAATATTACTTATACATCATTTATGGGATCTATCATGTATTTCATGATATATACCAGTATTGATGTTTTCTACTGCTTGATCATGGTAACTAGATATTAAGAAGACCCAGGGGAACATCATTGGACTATTTTTAAGAAAATCCTAAAGTATTTGAGTTATACTAAATACATGATCCTTATTTATGGAGGAGATAAGGAGTGAGTCATCAAGGGATGTACATATTATATTTTCTAGACATACTAGATTGTTATACAATCATAATAAGGATATTTATCTTACCTTAATGGAGGATATGTGAGTAGTAATAGATCAAATTAGTCAGTGGTTGGAGTTTGAGTATGTTATAGATTCTGATCTAGCTAAATAAAAAGTTTAGATATGTAAATTTATCTATGATCTTGATATAGTTATAAATAGTAAAGATTAAATCACACTTTATTGTGATAATACTATATTTTTTGTTCTAGCTAAAGAGTTAAGGTCACATCAACAGATGAAGTACATTCTTCAGAAGTATAACCTCTTAAGGGATTTTTCGCAAAGGGGTTAAGTTATAATAATAAGATTTTATACATAATAAAATATATTTATCTCTTTGACTAAAGCCTTATGTCAATATAAAAATGAATATTATGTGAGAGTTAGTGGAATTAAATTCATTAAAAGTTATCTCCAGTGAAAGTGGGAGTCTGTCGGAGTTAGTGACCTTGAAAAAAATTACTTTTTACTTTTGATTGCATTATATTAAAATATATGAATATTAATAAATATTTTATTACATGATGAATGTTATTCTATGTAACATTAAATTAATAATTTCCTTGGAGTATTAATTTCTTTGAAAAGATATATAAATTCCCCACTATAATGATGAACATTAAGTGTCATGAAAAATATTATTAAATATGTTATATGGTGACATTAAATATATCATATGGGACATGGAAGATGTTTGACCATCAGGTGTTAGAGGTTAATAATACATTGAGACTTTTTTTCATGAAGTTACCACTTAGTAGTCTCCAAGATAAGAAGTTATGAGATCATACTTTACAATAATAATTCCATATGTTTTTTGTTTGATTGGATATTACTATATGAGGATATGTGTATTGGTCCTTGGATTTGAGATCATTATTAATTTATATTAAAAATCATATAATTTGATGCATTATCAAAAACTATGATGACATATGTTCATGGTGAAGCAGGATACGTTGGGCATGTCATAAGTGATATGACATTGATAGAAAGGTCAAGAAATGATTTATCCCTTACTAGATCATAAGATAATATTTCAAGTCCTTTGATTGAAATAGAATTGTCTTATTAAGTCCATGGACATGGAGGTTTATCAAAGAGTTCATTTCAGGAAGTCAAAGAAAGATATATTAAGAAAATATATTGATGACACAAGTATGAAAAGTTCATAATAAGATATCAAGAAAATTTTTTTATATTACATAGTGAGTGTTCATATGAGGTTGTTTTCATTTTGACATTAATGTCTTTCTCAATAGATGTCTTGACGTTTTTGTAGGCATTAATCTTATACTTTAGGCAAGACCATATAATTTCACTATGAAAGTGGCCTAAAGGATCACATTCTTAGTGTATCAATAATCTCCATTAAATTTTATTTAAATTTAATATAGAATAAATATTATTCTCAATACCAAGGAATAATACTTATTTAGGTTATGTTAATCACATAAATTTTATTACCAATAACTCTAGTTAGAATATATGTGAGTTTAATATTAAATAAATATTTTTCCCAATTAGTGAATATATAAAAAAATTTCATTAAAAAATAATATAATAAATATTTATTATTCAAGGTTTGATAAAAACCAAGGAGGATTAAAAGACCAAGTTAGGGGTCCTGATAGAAATGATAAATTTATTCAATATCATTAAATAAATAAATATTTATTTATTTAATATAATTGTATTTAAATAATCGATTAGTTAGTGCCTGATAAGTAAATGGTATTATTATTATTATTCAACATGGGTTTTACTTAGAATAGAGATATTAGTTAAGGGATTATGTGCAACAACTAATTATCTAACCCAAATTATCTAACCCTAAGTATAATAACCTAATTATATCTTTTTTAAGTAATGTAATTTTTTTGAAAAATATTTCTCTCTTAAGGATTCTATCGAGAATGAAGAGAGATCTCTCAAGAACACTCTCAAGAATTAGAGTCACTAATCCTCCTTATCCCTCTCAATACTAGGATAAAAAGGAATAATCCTTCAATATTGAAGGTATTCTTGTTGCAATTGAAGGAGAATGATTCAAGATGATCGCTACATTCTTGATATCACCTGAAGTTCCATTGGTGTTGTTTATAGATTCATGGTGGATGTGTGGATACCACTATAGGGTCTCTACTTTGGACTCTTTAATTCAATTATGGTATGAAATGCATGTCAACTTGATTCATCAACGAATAAATAATTCTAAAAAAAGATAATTCTTATTAATAAATTAATTATAAAATATATATGAGAATATCCTCTCTTTAAATCAATTGGTGTTTCTATCATCTATTTATGAGGATTTATCTAAAGAAACCAATGAAAACCATTTTTGATCTGGTGAATAGACACTTCCAATTTACCCCCCACAACCTTCATGTTTGACCACATATCCCTTTGTGGAGTTAAAGTATACATAGAGGATATTCTATAGATTTTTTTATGTTACTTTTTTAATAATTTGGTATGATTTTTCATACTATTTAACACATTTATATTAAATTTAATATTTTTTAAAAATGTTTTAAGATGAGTTTTGATTTATAAAAATTTCTATTTCAAAAAAAATTGTTTTTTTATTTTAGTAAAAATTTAAGGACCCAACCTTATATGTAACACCCCAAACTTCTATGGTACGCTTCTATTTGAATAATGTAATAGCGTGTGTTGTATGCAACATCGAGTTCTAACACACCACAACCAATCAAACTAGCCGTTATGAATAGTAATACCCACTTTTTAAAATTTATAAATTTTATTTTTCAAAATGGACTTCATTTTTGTATTCGAAATATCTAAATTAGCCTAGGGTGAATTTTTGGTATTTTTCTGAAAAACTTCATTTTTTTATGAATAGTGAAACCACTAAGTGGTAGTTAAAAAAATGATTTTTTCACAATACTTAATTTTACCACTTATTTGATTGGAATTTTGAAAATCTGAGACACACGATTAATATCAAGGAGTAAAATTTGAATCAATGGGATGAAAATAACTTTTGAGGAATAGTAACGTTTTACTTTTATTTACCACGGTTTAAAGTAAATAGGATAATTAAGGGTAAAAATGATATTAATATTACCATAACACATGCCCTAATTCTATTGTACAAGTGTATCTCGACCAAAAACAACCTTAGGAATAAAATATTATCATTTAGGTCCACTTTTAATAGATTAGTACATTTATTATTATTTAATTCAAAGAAGAGTAAAAAGAGTTAAAATCAAAGAATATTTACTAAAACATTTTTAATATAAGGTTACACATAAGATAAAATCGATTTTAAATATTAATTATAAAGATAAAATGATTTCATACATAATGGTATTTTATTTATAATTTTTAGACATTAAATAATTTAATTTATTCATGACACAATGGTGATGCAGTAATTACTTAATTAATGAAATATTAAAATAATAGATATTATAAATATAAAAATAAATGTAATTTGAGACTTTTTATGAATTCCATTAATTTTATAGGTTAATATGAAATATTAATATTGATTATATAAATTTGTTTCGAATTAATAATGCTATTATGAATTTATCAAAAACAAAATACCCAATAGTGTCAAAATTGACATAAAAGAGTTTTTAAAACAAATATTATATTAATAATTTATATTAAATTCTTAAAAATCTAAGGTTAGGCCAAGAGACTTATATCATGATATGTGTATCATTAATGGACCACTTGAGGGTCTCTTGGAGGTATATAGTAAGTTTATTAGATATATAATATAAAAATACAAAGTGACATGGTAAGTGTCAAACTAATTAACTAAGAGTTAAAACTAAAAGATAAGGTTAATATAATGACCCAAACCTGTCTAAAATCTATTGGTTGAGTGTTTTAGACCAATACCAACCTTAAAATTTAAATAATACACTTTGGAGCCATTAGAAACTGAATATGAATTTATTATAAAATAATATTTCTAGCTTTTCCAAAGGTGCCCCTCACCCCTCTTATAAAAGGAAACTCCACCTTATCATTAATTCACACATTCAAAGCCTTTTGGTTCGGCCAAACCCTGCCCAAATACACTCTCAACTTCCCTAAATTCAACTTAGAGGCCTTAGTTTGATCAGAAAGACAATCTAAGGAGCCTTTTTTATCAAATCAAAAGGAAGAACCCGAAGAGGAAGTAATGTTTTCACCACCCTCTTTAAAGTCCCTTTCTTCTTCAACTTATTCTTTCTTTGTTATTACCATTATAAAATAATAACTCCAGTATATTATATATAATTTGATGTTATTGTAAATATGGTACAACCATATTCAGTATTCTATCCATCATTTGAATGACATGTCACCATACGTGCGTACGTACGGCTTACCGTCTCCACGTCGTGGTGTAATTGTTATTCAATATATTATTATTTGGATGGATATAATAATGATTTTTAATTCATGTAAATAATAGATATAACATGATAATGATTCTGTATATATGATATACCATCCAATTATATATTATTTTAATATCAAAATAATGATATTGTCGCTCATGCGTATGTACGGACTACCGTCTCCACGAACGTATCCATTAAAGACTAATTATCATTTAATGATTAAAAATAATGTTTAAAGACTTGATATCATTCTGGATATGAATAATATACAACCTATCCATGAAAAACATGACTTATGTAACAAAACATATAAAAGAAAATGAGTAAGTTAACACCCAAAACAATGATAATACTAAGATATTATTAACAAATAAATGTTAAAAGATCATATATGATATCATAATTATGTATATAGTTCTTGTATAATTTAATAACAATGTTTTAACTATTATAAAGGAGGTTAACATACCATCTACTAAGGAAAAGTACAAGGTAATGTTTTATTTCACAATCTCTTCATTATCTGAGGTTGTTTATAAGTAATAATCTACTGGGACTTCTTTATCATCCACATCCATGTTTCTTAAAAATGTATTTCAAAACATTTTTATTATTTACTAGAATAAGGGTTAAAGTCATTTATACCCTTTTCTGACTTTTATATGTGGTTTATAAAGGAATCTTTCCATCGTTTTCCAAACAAGTTCCTTTTTAAATTTTTCGATAGAATTAAGGTAAGAATGTTTTTTTTAACTTATACGGTGGGTGCGGTTATTTTCTGCCATTATAAAATCTTCAAAGCTTCCCTTACAAGTTTATAGGAAAATTTTCAAAGTAAATGTTTTATTTTATAATTATGTGACTTTTAAATGATTTCAAAAAAAGAGATATCTCTCTCAAATAGTTTTGATTTCATCTATGTCAACATCCTTTGATGGATTTTAAGCTTATTTGAAGTTGATTTATTATGATAAAAAACTTCCATATTGTATTGAGGTTTTTGTGATTTGTTTGACTCTGTATGTGTTATTTTTATTCCATTCATGGTTTATGGGGAAAGTAATGACATTTCGTATGCTAGTTTTAATACGAATGTTTATGTTATGTTTAAACATGTTTATATGAGGAATGCATTGGACTTAATATGTGACGGGTGGAGCCCGCTATAGCTCCTCGATGTATCGGTAGGTCTCATGAGACAAACTAGTGTCTTGGAACAAGGCCTTGACAAAATCTTATTTGTAGTCTTGGCACGAGGCCTTGGCTATGTGTTTATGATAGTCTGGAATTATGCATTCCATCATTATGAAAGTGGTTATTGATATTGTATGTGATTATTCAAATAGTAGAATATCCATGTGAATAAGTATATGGAATTATTTCATTTTATTTCTGCCATATTATGCTGAAGTTCAAGTTTTAAAAGGCTTTTGTTTTAGTTATACATTGCCTTAAATGTTTATGCTTATTTATGAAAGTTTCCACTATATTGTTATCCTTACTGGGAATTTGAGCTCACCCCTTTGTATGTTTTATTTTTTCCAGAATGTGAAGAAGTATTTTATGAATTACCTACAGGGATATTATGAGGGGATAAGAGTGTGGACTATGGAGAATATATTGTTTTATTTTTTCATTTTATGATGTAATGTAAACTTTATGAATGTATCTAGTTATTACAAGACTACTAAACTAATCGGTCTTTCGAGAATTGATCTTTCTTGTGATCATTCCAATGTTATATAATAATGCACCGACTCTGGGTAACTGGGGTCGAGGAATTACAGTTGGTATCAGAGGAAGTTTAGTACAAACTTTGGAAGCTAGATTTAGATAAACTCTGATTAGAGCACCTAGATTTAAGATGGACTTTGAGGATTAGTATAGAATAACTTCCTAGAATTTTGGTATTGTAGAGATTTTGTGAGTTTTTTGGGCAATACATTCCTATCTGGATATGATTAGGTAGAGGCGGCTCTAGCACAGATGTACCTAGGGGTAAAACCCGAAAACACCGCATTGAGCTAGACTCAAACGGGAACTGGTGCACGACAACGGGCCTTGATGTACTATTCTTAGGATAACTCTCATTTTCATTACAAATCATTATGAAAGGTTTATGAGTATATACTTCCTCAAAGAAAACATTTTTATGATTATGGATTATATTCATAAATAGTTCAATTTATGTTAAGTGTTTTATAAGTATGGAATTATGTATTTTGATTCATAAATTGATCTAATTTATGCCATTGTTTATAAATGGTGCCTAGTGGAAGAAATGGAAACTGTATCAATGAACGCACTCCATGTAGGGATTTCCCTCCTGTTCAAGATAATTATAGTGGAGCTGGTGATGCAACTGGTGCTGATCAACTAATCACCATACTGGGACAACTCACTCAGGTTATGAATAATAACCATACCCGTATGGAGCACCCTGATCCACAACATGGAGGATCAATGTTAGATTGCTTCATGAGGCAGCAACCACCAACATTCAATGGGAGTACAAATACATTAGTAGCTGAGAAATGGATAAGTTCCCTAGAGAAAATATTTCAGGCTTTGGGGAGTAGTGAAAGGGAAAAAGTTGTCATGGCAGTTTATCGCCTCACTGGAGATGCTGATCAATGGTTATCATTGATTCAAAACATGAAGGACTATGATGAAGTATCAAATATTGAATGGAGGGAGTTCAAAGATATGTTTTTAGAAAAATACTTTCCTCGTGACCATCGAGCTGATATGGAAAGGCAATTTCTGAGTCTGAGACAAAAGGAGGATGAGAATGTTGCAAAGTATGAGGCTAACTTTACAAGGTTAGCAAGGTATGCTGGAGATTATATACATAACCCAAGAAGTAAGATTGATCATTTCTTTGATGGGTTAAACCATTTATCTGTTGAGCATTAGTCTCACAATCCTTCTCATCGTACGAAGACATTGTCTCATGTGCTATCAAGACTGAAAAGGAATTCTCTAAGTCTTATAGCTTTAAAGCAAAGCAAGAGAAGAAGAGATCTGCTGATCAATATGGGAATGGAAATAAGGGGAAGAAGGGAAAATTTGAATATCCATCCTGCAATAAATGTGGGAAGAAACACCCCGGTACTTGCTTAAAAGGAACGGGAGTCTGTTGCAAGTGTGGTGAAAAAGGCCACCAAGCTCGTGATTGCAAGGGGAAGAAGGAAGCTACTGATGTCCAATGTTACAATTGCAGGGGAGGTGGGACATTATGAAAATGAATGTCCTAAGCGTCAGGGGAACTTACCTTAGAAAAGGCCAAGGGATCAAGGCCAAGCTTATGCTATCACTACTGCTGAGGTAGAAGCTCTGAAAGACGTGGTGGCAGGTAATTTAATAGTTTCCTCAAGTTTAGAAAATGCATTATTTGATTTTGTATCATCACATTATTTCATAACTTCCCAATTTTCTAAAAAAAATTAGATATTTATAATTTGATTTAACAAGGGAGTTGTCAGTTAAAACTCCTAAGGGAAGTATCATTGCAACAAAGTTTTGTGAATCAGTCCCCATTAAGGCACATAAATGTTCTTTATCTGCTGATCTCATCATCATCATGCGTATGATTTAATTTGATATAATCCTTATTATGGATTGGCTTTCAGACCATGATGCAAATATTTATTGTAAGAATAAAGAGGTTATGATTCTTGATGATGATGATAAAGAACACCTTATCTTTAGAGCAGAATCCTCTCCACCTAATTCTTATATAGATCCACCCCCAGTAGATCAACTAAATTCAATTATTGGGGAGGTAGAGAATGAAATGACTTAGGGTGAGGAAAGGAATGCTCAAATAGATGATGTAACTATTGTGAAAGAATATATAGATGTGTTTTCGGAAGATTTACCTGGACATCCTCCATAACGAGAAGTTGAGTTTTCCATTGATTTAATCCCTAGATCAAGGCCTATATCGAAGACCCCTTATAGAATGGCCATTATATAATTAGTTGAACTAAAGAAACTACTAGTGGAATTGAGTAATAAGGGATTTATTCGCCCTAGTGTTTATCTATGGGGAGCCCCTATTCTTTTTGTTAAAAAGAAATATGGATCTATGAGGTTATGTATCGACTACAGGGAGATCAATTCTATAACAATAAAGAACAAGTATCCTCTACCTCACATTGATGATTTATTTGACTAACTGCCTAGAGCTCAATACTTTTCAAAGATTGACCTTCGATCTGGATACCATCAGTTGTGTGTGAAGAAGGAATACATTCTGAAGACAGCATTTCGAACAAGGTACGGGCATTACGAGTTTATGGTAATGACTTTTGGGCTGACTAATGCACCCTCTGTATTCATGGATCTAATGAATATAGTTTTCAAGGAATATCTCTATGATTTTTTGTGGTATTTATTGATGATATCTTAGCATACTCCAAAATCTATGAAGATCATGAAAATCACTTGCGCATTATCCTGAAGACTCTGAGAAGACATGAATTATATGGAAATTTTAGCAAGTGTAAATTCTGGCTTCAAGAGATTTCTTTTCTTGGCCATATTGTCTCTAAAGATAGAATCTCTATTGATCCTTCTAAGACCAAGGCAATCCAAGAATGGCCTGTACCAATGAGTATAACTGAGGTATGCAGTTTTATTGGTTTAGCAGGTTATTATCGATGTTTCGTCCAGAATTTTTCCCGGTTGGATGACCCATTAACAAAGCTCACACGTAAAGGGGTTAAATTTGTTTGGACAAAAGAGTGTGAAGAATGTTTCTAAGAACTTAAGAGAATATTAGTCAATGGTTATATATTGACTCTACCATCAGGGAATTATGGGTTCGTTATTTATAGTGATGTATCGAAGAAAGGACTTGGTTGTGTCCTTATGCAGAATGATATGGTTATTTCCTATGCATCACTACAGTTGAAAATTCATGAACAAAACTATCCTACTAATGATCTCGAGTTAGCAGTTGTGATCTTTGCTTTGAAGATATGGAGGCACTACCTCTATGGTGAAAAATGTAATATTTATACTAATCACAAGAGTTTGAAGTATATTTTCTCACAAAAAGAACTCAACATGAGGCAATGGAGATGGTTTGAATTACTCAAGGATTATGATTGTATGATACACTACCACCCGGGGAAGGAAAATAAGGCGGCAGATACTTTGAGTAGAAAAGATCACGGAGTTTTGAACATGATGAGAATTGAAAGGGATCCTATTTTCATGGATCTAGTAAAGTTGGATATAGGAATCACCATGGAAGGTGAAACATCAATGATTTTTCAAATTCTTGCCAAACCATATTTACTAGAAAGGATTAAGAGTTCTTAGACTGATGATGAATAATTTCAAAAGAAGATTAAAGCTGTGAATGATGGGAGATTGAGAGACTTTGTGTATGAAGATGGAATTTTGAAATTTGGGAAGAGACTTTGTATTCCCAATATACCTGATCTAAAAAGGGAATTGTTGGCTGATTCTAATAGTTTCAATTTCTCTATACACCCTGGGAGCACTAAAATGTATAGATACATGAAGGAACATTTTTGGTGGGACAACATGAAGAGGTAGATTGATGATTTTTTTTCAAGATGTATGGTTTTTCAACAAGTAAAGATAAAAGGCAACAGCCTGGAGCAGTCATGCAACCTCTTCCCATACCTGAGTGGAAATGGGATAATATCACGATGGACTTTTTCATGGGACTACCAAAGACTCCTAGAAGGAATGATGAAATATGGGTTGTTGTTGATCATCTTACCAAGTCTGCACATTTTCTTACTATAAGGGAAGATTTACCACTTGAACGTCTGCTAAGGCTATATATTAATGAAGTGGTGAGACTTCATGGAGTACCCCTATCAATTGTTTCTGATCGTGATCCCCATTTTACTTCAAGATTCTAGAAAAGTCTTCAGAAGGCCTTGGATACTGAACTTCATTTGAGCACTGCATACCACCCTCAAATAGATGGACAATCATAACAGACTATTCAAACCTTAGAAGACATGTTGAGATCCTGCTCACTTGACTTTCAGGCTATGTGGGATCAATATTTACCTCTGGTAGAATTTTCCTATAACAATAGCTTCCATTCGAGTATTCAGATGGCACCATATGAAGCATTATATGGAAAGAGATGTCGCACACCGACCTGTTGGGATGATGTTGGTGAAAGAAAACATGTAGGTCCAGAACTGGTAGAGGAAACGATGGAAAAGGTGAAGGTAATCCAAAATCACATCAAAGCAGCTCAAAGTAGGTAGAAGAGTTATGCCGATAACCGAAGGAAGGATTTGGAATTTCAAGTAGGAGATCATGTTTTCCTAAAGGTATCTCCATGGAAGGGAGTCATATTTTCTGGTATGAAAGGTAAATTGAGTCCCATGTACATCGGACCATTTGAAATTCTAGAATGAATTGGGGTTGTAGCTTACCGATTGGCAATGCCTCCAAGTCTCTCCAAAGTTCACGATGTGTTCCACGTATCTCTGTTGAGGAAATACATGTTTGATCCAACACATGTACTCACCTATGATGAATTAGAACTGGAACCCGATCTGTCTTATTGCGAAGAGCTCGTCAAGATTCTTGATATGAGAGAACAAGTACTGAAAAACCGGACAACTCGTCTGGTAAAAGTCTTGTGGAGAAACCATAAGATGGAAGAGGAAACGTGGGAACCCAAGGAACTTATGATGATGAACCACCCGAGTCTTTTCATGCAGTAGTATTCTAGAAATTTCAAGGACGAAATTATTTGGAGGGGAGAATGTAACACCCCAAGATTCTACGGTACGCTTCTCTTTGAATAATGCAATAGCGTCTGTTGTACGCAACATCGAGTTCTAACACACCACAACCAATCAAACTAGCCATTATGAATAGTAATACCCACTTTTTGAAATCTATAAATTTTATTTTTCAAAATGGACATCATTTTAGGATTCAGAATATCAAAATTAGCCTAGGGTGAATTTTTGGTATTTTTGTGAAAAACATCATTTTTTTATGAATAGTGAAACCACTAAGTGGTAGTTAAAAACTGAATTTTTCATAAAACTTGATTTTACCACTTCTGTGATTGGAATTTCAAAAATCCGAAAGACACAGTTAATATCAAGTAGTAAAATGTGGTTCAATGAGATTAAAATAATTTTTGGTGAATAGTAACTTTTTTACTTTTATTTACCACGGTTAAAAGTAAATAGAATAATTAAGGGTAAAAATGATATTAATATTACCCTAACACATGCCCTAATTCTATTTTCCAAGTGCATCTCGACCAAAAACAACCTTAGGAATAAATTATTATCATTTAGGTCCACTTGGATTAGATTAAGACATTTATTATTATTTAATTCAAAGAAGAGTTAAAATAGATAAAATCAAAGTTTATTTACTAAAACATTTTTAATATAGGTTTATACATAAGATAAATTTGATTGTAAAGATTCATTAGAAAGATAAAATGATTTCCTACATAATTTTATTTTTTTTATAATTTTTAGACTTTAAATAATTTAATTTATTTATGACACAATGGTGATGTAGTAATGACCAAATTAATGAAATATTAAAATAATTGATATTATAAATATCAAAATAAATGTAATTTGAGACTTTTTTTGAATTCCACTAATTTTATTGGTCAATATGACATATTAGGATTGATTATATAAATTTTTTTCGAGGTAATAATGCTGTTATGAATTTATCAAAAACAAAATACCCAATAGTGTCAAAATTGACATAAAAGAGTTTTTAAAACAAATATTATATTAATAATTTATATTCAATTCCTAAAAATATAAAGTTCGGTAAAGAGACTTATATCATGATAGGTGTATCATTAATGGACCACTTGGGGGTCTCTTGGATGTATATAGTAAGTTTATTAACTATATAATATAAAAATACAAAGTGACATGGTAAGTGTCAAACTAATTAACTAAGAGTTAAAAATAAAAGATAAGGTTAATATAATGGCCCAAACCTGTCTAAATTCTATTTTATGAGTGTTTTTAGACCCATACCCACCTTAACCTATAAATAATACACTTTGGAGTCATTAGAAACCGAATATGAATTTATTATAAAATAATATTTCTAGCTTTTCCAAAGGTGCCCCTCACCCCTCTTATAAAAGGGAACTCCCCCCTTATCATTAATTCACACCTTCAAAGCCTTTTGTTTCGGCAAACCCCAGACCAAATACTCTCTCATATTCCCTAACTTCAACCTAGAGGCATTAGTTTGACCAGAAAGCTAACCTAAGGAGCCCTTTTGATCAAATAAAAAGGAAGAACCCGAAGAAGAGGTAATGTTTTTACCACCCTCTTTCAAGTTACTTTCTTCTTCAACTTCTTCTTTATTTGTTATTCCCATTATAAAATAACTACTACAGTATATTATATATACTGTGATGTTATTATAAATATCGTACAACCATATTCAGTATTCTATCCATCCTTTGAATGACATTTCACCATATGTGCGTACGTACGGCTTACTGTCTCTACGTCGTGGTGTAATTGTTATTCAATATATTATTATTTGTATGGATATAATAATGATGTGTAATTCATTTAAATAATAAATATAACATGATAATTATTCTGTATATATGATATACCATCCAATTATATAATATTTTAATATCAAAATAATGATATTGTCGCTCGTGCATATGTACGGACTACCGTCTCCACGAACGCAATGAGATTCATTCCACATCGTATCCATTCAAGACTAATTCTCATTTAATGATTAAAAATAATGTCTAAGGACTTGATATCATTCTGGATATGAATAATATACAATCTATCCATTAAAAATATGACTTATGTAACAAAACATATCAAAGAAAACGAGTAAGTTAACACCTGAAACAATGATAATACTAAGATATTATTAACAAATCAATGTTAAAAGATCATATATGATATCATAATTATGTATATGGTTCTTGTATAATTTAATAACAATGTTTTAACTATTATAAAGGAGGTTAACATAACATCTAATAAGGAAAATTACAAGGTAATGGTTTATTTCACAATCTCTTCATTATTCGAGGTTGTTTATACGTAATAATCTACTGGGACTTCTTTATCATCCACATACATGTTTCTTAAAAATGTATTTAAAAACATTTTTACTATTTACTAGAATATGGGTTAAAGTCATTTATACCCTTTTTTTACTTTTATAAGTGGTTTATAAATAAATCTTTCCGTCGTTTTCCAAAAAAGGTCCTTTTTAACCTTTTCGACAGAATTACGGTAAGAATGTTTTTTTTAATTTATACGGCGGGTGCGGTTATTTTCTGCCATTATAAAATCTTCGAAGCTTCCCTTAAAATATTATAAGAAAATTTTCAAAGTAAATGTTTTATTTTATAATTATTTTACTTTTAAATGATTTCAAAAAAAGAGATATTTCTCTCAAATAGTTTTGATTTCATCTATTTCAACATCCATTGATGGATTTTAAGCTTATTTGAAGTTGATTTATTATGATACAAAACTTCCATATTGTATTGATGTTTTTGTGATTTTTTTGACTGTGGATGTGTTATTTTTATACTATTCATGGTTTATCGAGAAAGTAATGACATTTCGTATGCTATTTTTAATATGAATGTTTATGTTATGTTTAAACCTGTTCATATTAGAAATGCATTAGACTTAATATATTATGGGTGGAGCCCGCTATAGCTCCTCGATGCATTGGTAGGTCTCATGAGACAAACTAGTGTCTTGGCACCAGGCCTTGACAAAATCTTATTTGTAGTCTTGGCACGAGGACTTGGATATGTGGTTATGATATTCTAGCATTATGCATTCCATCATTATGAAAGTGGTTACTGATATTGCATGTGATTATTCAACTAGTAGAATATCTATGTGAATAAGTATATGGAATTATTTAATTTTATTTCTACCATATTATGCTGAAGTTCAAGTTTTAAAAGGATTTTGTTTTAGTTATACATTGCCTTAAATGTTTATGCTTATTTATGAAAGTTTCCGCTATATGGTTATCCTTACTGGGCATTTGAGCTCACCCCTTTCTATGTTTTATTTTTCCCAGGATGTGAAGAAGTATTTTATAAATGACTTGCAGGGATAGTATGTGGGGATAAGAGTGTGGACTATGGAAACTATATTGTTGTAGTTTTTCATTTTTTGATGTAATGTAAACTTTATGAATGTATCTAGTTATTCTAAGGCTACTAAACTAATTGGTCTTTCGAGAATTGATCTTTCTTGTGATCATGCCAATGTTATGTAATAATTCACCGACTCTGGGTAACTGGGGTCGGGGCATTACATTATAAATTACATATTCTAGTGACTTTAGACTAGAATTTTCTTTTTTTTAATTCCAAAAGATATTTTAGGTTTAAAGTTTTATAGAATTAGTTCATAACTAATAAATAATAAAGCTATATATTACAAAGTGTGAACTTCTATTCAGTATCCATTTTTTTTAAAAAAAAGAATTTTAAAAATAAACATGTTTTCTTTTCATGAAACATATTTAAAATTTTCATCTTGACCTCATACTTGTCCCTACTCATCCTTTAAACCCTATGAAAATAATTTTAAAATTTGGGGTGAGAACAAAAATATTATTAAGGGACATAAAAATAAATAAATCCATTAATACATTTAAAAACATGAAAACTCAAGAAATGTTTACCTTTATCTCAATATTATTTGATTATATACAATAAATCATTTCCATGTGAAAATTACATAGGAAATTTACTCAAAGAAAACCTTTAAACCCATAGAAAGAATATATAAACATATACGAAACTTGGGGTGTCATTTTAAAATCACTCTTTCATATGGAATAAACATCATGGTTATAAATTTAGTAACCATCACATTTACACTTGAAATAATCATCATGTTTATACTTGGAGTAATCATCAAAATTACACTTGAAATAACCATCATAGTTATACTTGAAATAACAATCATGGTAAATTCCTATAAGGACTCATACTTATACATTTCATATTCTAGTGAGTTTAAACCAAAATAAAATTTATTACATTTCTAAAGATATTTTAGGTTTATAGTTTTAGAGAATTAGGTCATAACTCATACATAATAAAACCATACATTATAAATGGACACTTCTACACAAGAATCCATTTTTTCCATAAAATAAAACTTTTAAAAATCAACATGTTTTATTTATATTACATATCTTCATAATTTTCATCTTGAACTCATCCTTGTCCCTACTCATCCTTAAAACCTTGTAAAAATATTTTAAAACATGGGGCATCATTTTTAAATCACTCTTATATATGAAATAACCATAACAATTATAAATAGAGTAACCATCATAGATACACTTGAAAAAACCGTCATGGTTATACTTAGAGAAACCATTACAGTTAGACTTGAAAAACCCAAAATGGTTATACTTGGAATAACCATCATATTTAATTCATATAATATCTTAGGAGAAACCGAATCGGTTAACTCTATCCCTATACTCAATGAATTGGAGATATATAATGGAGATCACCCTTTATATAAGTTATATCAAGATCACCCATAGGCTATAATAAAGATCAACCCATCTTATAATATTTATTGGGATCACCCATTTCTTATATGTAATTTTTAATTCTCATATCATGAATAAAACATTTTATTCTTGCACTTTTCATCATAAAACCTTTGAAAAACTATTTTAAACCTATATAAAAAACACTTTTGGATATAAAAATAACATTTTATTTTAAAAACCCATTTCCAATACAAAAATACTAAGAAAAAGGGAAATGGTTATTTTCATGAATAAATCATTAAATCTTATAAAGTAATCCAAACATAAAATAACAGTTATTGCGGCAGGAAAATTCATTGTCGTAGCATACATTAAAATTGAACTTTATGTTTGTATTTTATAAAGAAAGTAAAAAAATTCCATTTTAAAACCTTTTAAAAAAATCAAAATAGAAATAAAATTTCCTTTATAATTATTTTATTCCTATATAAATACATCCATACAAAAACATGGATATGGAATAAAAATAGTTTTTAGGGATACATTAAAAGATGATTTTTAAAATAAAGTATATTAATAAACTTAGGTTAATTATTTACATGTTTGAGAAAAAATCCTTAGTTAATTATTCCTTTTATTTCACTTATTACCATGTTATAAACAATTACTTAATCATTAAAGTTCACGTTAGATGTTTTGGCGATATTCGGTTCATAAGTCCGAAATGACTTTGGTAGGTTGACTATGGTCAAAGAGGTCATTATTTTATAATCTCCAGAAAAATAATTATTTACCAATTATCATTTTTATAAATCAATTATAATTTTATGTCTAACCATTAAATATGGTTTTGAAAAAATGAACTATATTTCAATCATGGAGACGGTAGGTTGTACATGCACATGAGTAACATTTCCATTTTTCAACAATCATTATGGAAAGAATGTAAGTATTATTTTATATTTAAAAAATTATAATAATATCATAAATATATCATTACTTTCTTAAATATAATTATATATATAATTCATCTGATGTGGTGATGAAAAATGAATCACATCACTTCGTGTAGGTGGTAGTCCACACATACACATGAACGATGTTATCATTTTTTAGTGAATGGAAAGCTATGAAAGTAAATGATATATTATCTTTTAATAATTTTCAATATATAATTAATATCATATATATAAACATTAATTACATCATTATAACTATCATTGAGAGGTTTTTATGAAAAAGGAATTACATCGGTTCGCGAGACGGTTGTCCACCATACACATGAACGATGGATTCCTTTAGCATTTGATGGAGGTTGGATATGGATATAGGATATTCCACTAACATAATAACATCAAAGTATATTTAATACATTTATTTTATTTTATCATCATGGTTGGATAATATTTTAATGAGGAGGAAGAAGAAATAAAACAAAAATGCTCGGTTAAGAACTATAGTTATTATTTAGACAACCTCCTTTACATTACATGTTATGACCTATAAAGCTGGTATTATTTAAAAAATAATTACTATTTAATGTGAGTAGATACTTAAGAAAGGAATTTGGGTATATATTTTATAAACCAAATTGCTTTTGAAGTTTAAATAAATGAGAAGAAGTTGTTCCTTTTTATAAGAGAGGGGAGGGGCGCCTTTTGAATTTCTTAAAATATTAAATTAATATAAATTAATTTTAATGAAAAAATGAGTCAAAATAGATAATATTAAAATATAATATGAATATGAGTCTAAATATTCCAATAAAAAAAAATTTGGACATGTTTTTATCATATTTTCACCCATATATTTTGGTTTTAACCCCCGTTAACCTTTTTCACACTTACCATGACAATTGGATTTGTTATTCTTTGGGGGTCATAAAAGTTATTACAAAAGGAGAAAATACCTATAAATGGACCATGGTTTATATTTTAAATAATATAATAATAAATTTGAAAAATATAAGATTTATATTAATTTTATATCATTTAATAAAATATTGTTTTCATAAAATATCAATAATGTCAATTTTAGAACTATTCATTTACTTGGACTTTAATAACGTCAAGGAAACAGATGAAATTTAAATAAAAACTTTTAATAAGGTTATAAATTTTTTTTACCTATAAAATTCTTTTATCAAATTAATTATTTCAAATTATATTACTTTTTATATATTTAATATCGTTTATTTTATTTTCTATTAATTGAATAATTAATGTGCCAGCGTTGAATAAGTATTTAATGTAATTATTTATTAACTAAAAATTAAAAAAAACATGATGTAGATAAATAATTTTATATCAAATTAATTTTTGTAATAAAACATATCCTCGATATATACCCATGTTATAAATATTATATTTATTAAAAATAAGAGTGTGACATTTTTAACTTTTCTTTAAATAAAATATTATAAAGGTCATAATTACATCAAAATGGAAAAAAGGTCATATAAATGAATATTGTACAAATATGGATGAAATGGAAACATAAAATAAAATTAATTCAAGTATTACAGTCATTTTATAGTCCTTATAATTTTATTTTTAACTTTAATTACCTGATTCACCATTTACCGTGGTGACAAAAACTACTCATGTTACTATTCATAATATCCAAAAATTAAAGTGGAATATTTACTAAATTTGGAAATCTGAATTAAAAATAATTAAACCATTTTTCAAGATTCAAAATACATAAATTACATAATTTAATTTAAAATTAATCCAGAAAAACGTGATGAAAGACAATTTTCAGAAAAATTCCCTTTTAAGTATAAAATGTTTTTATATTAAATTCAAGTCTAAAATTTATTTAAAAACCATAATTGGATTATTTTAGATAAAATTAACTAATTTATTTTTAAAAATAATGAAAAATATAAATGAACTTTGTAAATAATTTAATATAAAATACAGCTTTCAAAAAATTCATTATTTTAACTATTCAATGAAAAATCAAACTTTTCAAAAAAAAATTAAAAAGTTACCCATATAATAGTTTTGATATTTTTATTTAAAAAATGATATTTACTTTTTAAAATAAAATTTATTAAATTTCTAAAAAATAATTATATTATTCTCTCAATAAAAACTATTTTCGAAATAAAACATATCTTTGAAGAATAAAATGGCTTTACTAAAAATCAATTTCTTAATTACTAAGCATTAATAAATAATTTTTATTTATTGGAACATTTATATATATTTAAAAAATTATTTAATATTATTTATACGCACCAATTTAATGTCTAGGTTATAACTTTTACATTAAATAATAATATTTTATAGTTAGTTTATGCTCGGTGTTGTATATTTTATATGTTATCAAACATAGTCTTCTTTCAAAAATATTAAGATATTACATCCCCCCATTAATAAATTTTATCCTCAAAATTTGAACTTGGTATTAGTAAAAAAAGTTTGATATTTTAAAATACCTTTCTTGAAATCCCACATCGTCAAAAGGGTTAATAAAACTGCCTCTTGAAAAGAGGCAAAGGGAAATACGAAGTCCATCTCGAGTAACACATAAATAGGTTTCCAAATAGGAAAAAATTAGGGGGAAGTTAAAATATGGACATTTAAGAAAATATAAATGTCTAAAAGATAATTAATTGTGATAGAGATCATTGATCAAAAGAAAGTAAATGAACACGAGAAAGTCAATGACTAAAAATCCATAAACCAAAGTGGTGTGAAAAAGACTGTTAATTCATTGGAATATAAATTAATAGGGTAGAATTTTTGGTTTTAAGATATTTTTCTTATATTTGAGGAATTAATTTACCATATATACTAAAAGAATAAATAAATAAACTTACTTGATAAGTATAATTTCATCCTTTTATCAATTTCCACCACAATCTCATCTTTTTCTCCAAACGATGAGAATTCACAATGATTTTTTTCATACCTGGAGCACTAGAACTAATATCTAATGGATCACATAATCTATAAAATGATAATAATCTATCCCTTATATATTTATACATTAAGAAAAAACCAAATGGTTAAAACAATATTAGATAACTCCCAAAATTAATAAACCTTTGTATAAATAAATAATATATTAATCTCTAAAGACTACCCAAATTTAAACTTAGATCATTCGATAAATAACTAACCTTAAAATTCCTCAAAATATTCTAGACTAAGGTTGAAACCCATAGATCAGAATGATTTAATCACATATTCTTCCAAGGTAAATTTAACATTTATCTCTAAATAACATTAATCACTCCTAAAGTCTCATAGACAAAATGTATATACCTTAATCACATAATCTCCAAGATATTCTAATCTTTTACATAAGTATCATGAATCACCATAAAGACGTATTAAGATCATATATGATTTAAAAAGATAAATCAACCTTGAATCCTCAAATAAAATCCCATAATATCATATAATATTCCCCAAAATTACATTGATCTTTTTTCTAAATAATATTAATCATGAAATCATTCATAAATACCATGGTTATCTATAAGAAAAAAATATGTTCCAAAATTTTAATAACCTATAATTACCTCAATAGTAAAGATTATATAATCCCTAAATGTTATCAATACTTTTAATCTTATATCCACCAAATATAAAGACATTCTTCCTTAAATGATACTTCATGTTAAAACTAAGGGCTACATATACCTCAAAAATCTACCAAAACTCAACAAATATCTTCCAAAGTATTCCCATCACATAAAACCTCAAAAAGGGTGTATATTCCTTTAAACATATGATCAAACTTAAATCTACCACTACATCATAACTTCTGAAACCCTATATATAGACACCTTAATCATTCAATGTTCTTCATAATCCATTAAACATGATTTTCCATGTTATTCCTTAATACTTCCTTCCTAAAAACAAAAATATGTATCATGTCCTAAGATTTAACAATATCAAAATATAAGCCATGATATAATCCATACCTTTCATATGTCATTTTCAATTTATTCATCTTTGATAACAATGGAATTAGGAATTTATAAACATTCATTTGTATGGTTTTTCTGATCTTGTTCTTGATATTTTCTCCTAGGAAATTGATTTATATAATACCCATAATGTCCACATTTAAAACAATAAATTTATGCCTTGGGAAGAATTTTATTTCTCTTCATGGTGTTAACTAAACTCTTTCTTTTTCCTTGGAATATTATTGTTTTATGTCCTCATTTACCATATACAAAACATCTTCCCATTATTTTAAGAAATTTTCTTAGGTGATTCTTCCCACATTTTGGACACATAAATCCTTGAATCCTTTTACCTTTGTGATCTTTATCACTTGAACATCCACAGATCATCATTTCTCTCTTATTTGATGAGTTATGAAACTCATCTAGGTTTATATTATTAATCATAACTTGTGATAGCTCATTAATAATAGCCACAAGATATTTCACTATAGATCTTATTTCATTAAATTTATAATTCAAAAAACCATAACATTTTTCTTCAAATCCATTGTTACTTTGGTTCCTGCTGGACCCAACAATTTACTAAAAAAATGTTAGTGTGTTCATGTCAATAAAATCATAATAAATCATTTTATGGGGATAATAAAATGTAATATATCCTTAAACATTGTATCTTCAAATATTTTCTATTTATCCAAAATAACCATAATTCTCCCTGACATAACATCCTTTTTCATTATAGAGGAATTTTAACTTATGTTTAAATAACATCTTTACCTTTAAATTTATCTAAATCCTACTCTAATACCAACTACAAGGACCATGCCTTATGAATTACATATTCTAGTGACTTTAGACTAGAATTAATTTTTTTAGATTCCAAAAGATCTGTTAGGTTTAGAGTCATAGATAATTAAGTCATATGACAAACATAATAAACTCATACATTACAAAGTGGATGCTTATATTCAGTATAATTTTTTTTTCACAAAACAAAACTTTTAAAAAGAACCATATTTTCCTTTAATGATTCATCTTTAAAATTTTCATCTCGACCTCATCCTTGTCCCTACTCATTCTTAAAACCTTATGAAAAAAATTAAAAATGTGGGTGGGGCATAAAAAAATTAGTAAGGGACATAAAAAGAAAGAAATATATTATTACAGTGAAAAATATGAAAAACCATGAAACATTTACCTTTATCTCAATATTCTTTTATAAGATGAAAGAAACATTCCCACATAAAAATCACAAACACAATTTAATGAAATAAAACCTTTAAAACCATAGTAACCATAAATAAAAAATGTAGGAATCTTGGGGAATCATTTTCATAGAACTATTATATATGGAATAACCAGCATTACTATAAATGGAGTAACCATCATAGTTACACTTGAAATAACCATCATGGTTATACTTGGAGTGGCCATCATAGTTACACTTGAAATAAACATCATTGTTATACTTGGAGTAACCACCACGAAAAATTATTATACTTTATTTATAAAAACCTAATCTGTTAACTCCATCACTTTAACTAATACATTTTATGTCTATAATGGGGATTATCCTTCATATAATCTATATCAAGTGTATCATCCCATGTTTTTGGACCATATGAATTTTTTTAGAGGAACTTAAATTTTTAGTTTAGTGGACTAATTGAATTGTAAACTAAAATTTGGAATGAAATTTTGAGAGTTTTAACACCCAAATGTGTTGATTTTACACTTTTTTTAAGAAACTATAGGTTACTTGGGTGTACCCTTGAGTTTCGGGAGTGTCGGGACCTAGAAACTCATGTTTGGGAGGAACTAGTAAGGGCACACAGTTTTTTTAAAACTATGCGACCCACCAAGTAAACTCATGTGGAAGATCCAGTGAATCTGAGGGTACCAAATGGTTTAGTATAACTATGTTAGAGGAGGCAAAATTCCTCTAAATCATTTTTTATTAGATTTTCATAAAGCCACTTTTAGGGTTAGTGGGCACCCGCACATCATCACACAACGTTCAACATAACACACCGGGAAAATTCAAAATTCAAAATCTGACAAAAAAATTCAAATTACAAGCTGTCAAAAATCAATTCAACAAGATCACTGTGAATCCCATTCCCCCTGAATTTGCACGCCAGAGAAAACTTTTGAAATTCAAAATGTGCATTGAGGACTCCTCAATTCCGGTAACACCAAAACATGCCAATCCATCGTGTGGAACGAGGCATGAAATGTCGGGTCATCGCATGTCAACATCCTAACGTCATCATCTCATCTCAGCGCAATCAATGCATCACGTCGCCATCACCATCATCTCGTCGCCATCATCAACATCACTGTTGTCCTCCTCTCTAAGCGGTATCGTTGTCTCCAGCGCCATCTTCGTCCAGAGTAAACACCAATTTGAATCAGAACGTTGAGAAAACATTTCACCACCGCCATCAACATCGAATGAAAAAACAACCAACAAAATTCTGAAAAACACCCTTAACATCGACAAAAAACACCAGCATCATCACATGTTGAACACCCTTCCGCCATAAAAAGCATCAAAGCATAACATACTTCAAAACGTATGTCGAGAGTGAACATTAAACGCCAGTCGCCCGCCTGAAGACCAAAATCTGCTCAAACAACACCTCCCAGAACCTCCATCAATACCATCGCACCCGACCGACAGGGAAGGGAGTGGTGGACTGGGACGCCAGAGCAGAGTTGAGCAGAGGAGACACAATTCATTGTGGCTATTTTATGTTTCTGGACATAGGATAAATTCACAGTTTGTGAATGGTTTCTCAAACTGTGTGCATGAACCGTGTGAGTCTACTTGTTTGGAAGTGGCTCAATCATAGTTGGAACATAGTTTGGCCAACCATGTAACAAAACCATGAACCTCATTTAAAGGGGTAAATTTACCCTTTTCTATGGGTTTATTTTAAAAAAAATCCATTTTCTTATCCTCACATCTGCATGTGCAGCAACCCTTTATGGCTCTTCCTCCTTTCTTCATTCCATGGAGAGATCTCCCTCATCCAGCCTCCATTTTGAGCATTGTTCATCATGTTGGATGCTTATTGCTGATTATACAACTCATATTCCATATATTATTGGTTTATCTTTCCATATTAAATGTTATCATGGTGGGATCTAATTCGCCCAATTTTTAGGTCATTTTTTCATTTACTCGATTTCTCTCGAACTAGCTCGATTCAAGACTCTATATGGGACAAGTGGAATATCCTTGGTATCAGGTATGTGGTATATATATTTTCCCTTGATGTTACATCCTTTTATAAAATATCACCATTGTGTAGTGCATCGAAATTTTTGAGTGTTTCTTGTAATTTATAAAATGCCTTAAAATAAATCCCTAGACCACATTGTGAAGTGTTTAGACCCCACTTGATATGGTTGGAGGTTATGAACTCAACCCAAACCACCAATTTAAGGTGAGTTCTCATAATTAATAATAGAGAATTATCTTCATCTTCTTTATACTTAGACCACCCTTGGGGTATGTTAATTTAAATACATTCAATAGAACAATTGGATTATTATTTGAATCTCCCTTTAGGTGGATTAATTTATTTTTTATTAATGTGATTCTTAAACTGAGATAAATGAATTGTTGGTGAAAATTTCATGTTTCTTAATAAAACCACTTTTTGAGGTACGATGTCTTTTAAAATAAAAGAGAAATGGTTATTGTTTCATATCTTTCTGGTCTTTATGGAATAGGTGTTTCACATGGCCTTTATGGTTGTTGTTAGATGTAATGGAATTCTTGGTACATGGACTTTATTATATTATAATTGAATTGATTTATTCATTCTTTGAGTGATACATGTATTCTGAAGTAGGAAGTTCTTGGATGGGCTCATAGGCTGTATGAAAGTATATATACCATGAGCAATACTAGTTTCCTTATTATGTAATACTTGGGGTGGGCTCATAGGTTTCCTAATTAATGTTATGCCTTAATTGATACTTGGGTTTCCTCTTTATAGAATTCCAAGGAAGGGCTCATAGGTTGAATGTGATTATTATTCCCATGAGTGATACTCATACCCTAGTGGAGATACCTTAGATGAGCTCAGTGGAAAGATGGTTACACCATGCCACGAGTGATACTCAGTACCATACATGTGATACCTAGGACAGGCTCAGTGGGTTATGACTTTATATTATATCAAGAGTGATACTTGGGATTCCTTTTTACAGGTTTCCTTGGACAAAATCTTATGGTGATGGGTAATTATAGATATCCTAGTGCGATACTTGGGATTACTCTTTATGGATTGCCTTGGGTGGGCCCAATATGCCTTTATATCAAGAACCATGACACATATTATTAAATATATAAGAAATTCCAATGCATCATATTAAAGTATGTGTACGCCAATCCAAATATCATTCTTGGATTCAGTCCACGTTTTTTTCCGGCCTTATGATGGCCCATTTATGTTCCCACGTGCGTACACTTGGAAAAGATATATACTACATAGATACATATGTGTGTGTGTCTATATCTTTTCACATACATTACATATATATAGTCAAACCATGGTTATAGTTATTACAACTTAGGCCAAAGCAGGTATGGTCGGCCGGGTGTCTTTGAGGAACCTAAGTCAACTTGTTTACTTTTATTTATTTACTGCTTACCTGTCATACATACACACTATTGTATTTTATACTCATGGACTAGATAGATATAGACACCATTAGTGGTGGACTACTGAGTATATCTCACACCTTGTTCAGACCACCATTGCATTGGGGCACCTAAACAGACCTCATTTGGTTGCAAGATCAGGATCCTTGGATTGTTTGGTCATGCTTGTACCTAGGAGTTAGGAGCACAAGACTGGGATGGAGATCATGATTTTCATGGAGACATCCTTGGGGATTTTTTTTATTTTTATTATACTATATTGTATCACCTTCTCTATGTTTACCATATTTTTATTTTAGCTTCATCTGGACATACATGTATGATTGTATATTTGGGTGTTTTCCATTTTATCTGTTATTATATTGACCTTCCTATGTTATGTACTTTATTTATACTACTTCCACTATTGTTTATTTATTGATTTATTCACTCTATAAAATTTTTCTATTATGATCATGAGGGTATATTCTCCCCACTGTACCATTATCAGAACCTTACATCTAGTTGGTAGCTTTTGGAATATATGGAGACACGCTTGAGTCCATGTTACCGGCCGGCTCAGGGCACCATTTTAGTGGATCTCAGGTCAAGACATTACATCCAGATCACCTATAAGATCTAATAGGGATAAAACCATCATATAAGTTGTATTAGGATCACTAATATCTCATATAAAATTCTCATGTATCATATCACGAATAAAACATTTTATTCTTTCACTTTTAATCATAAAATATTTGAAAAACTCCTTTAAAATCATATGAAAAACACATTCAGATATAAAAATACCCATTTATTTTAAAAATCCATTTTCAATAGCAAAATACCTAGAAAAAGTTAAATAAGTTTTTTTTGAATAAATCAATGAATCTTGTCAAGGAATCCAAACATCCAATAATAGTTATTATGGTGGAAAAAGTCATTGTTGTCATAAATGTTAAAATAGAACATTCCCTTTATCTTTTTTTAAATAAAGTAAAAACATTCCATAAAAATATTCCTTTTGTTAACCTTTTAAAAAAATTAAAAAAATATGTGAAATTTCCTTTATTATTATTTTATTCCCATATAAATTCATCAATAAAAAATATGTATATGGAAGAAAAAAGTTAAGGGAAACTTTAAAAGAGTATTTTTAAAATAAATTCTCTTACCATGAGTCTGGTTTAACACGTACATTCTTTATCTTCATAAATAATAAATATATTTTAATTATTTATTTTCTTGATAACCATTTTAAATTTTATTATTCCTTTTATTTCACTTATTATCATACTATAAACAATTACTTAATCATTTAAGTTCACACTGGATGTTTTGACAATATTCGGTTCATAAGTCCAAAATGACTTCAGTAGCAAGATTATGGTCCAAGTGATCATTATTCCATAATATAAAGAATAATAATCCTTAAATAATTACCATTTTTATAAATTAATTATAATTTTAAATCCATCCATTAAATATGGTTATGAAAAATTAACTACATTACAATTAAGGAGATGGTAGGTTGTATATATGCATGAGTAATGTTTCCATTTTTCAAAAATCATTATGAAAATAAGGTAAGTAGTATTTTACCTTTTTATAATTATAATAATATCATAAATATAATATTACTTCTTTAAATATACTTATATATATCATTTATATGATTTGGTGATGAAAAATGAATCATGTCGCTTTGTGGAGATGGTAGTGCACACATACACATGAATGATGTTATCTGTAATGCCCCGACCCCAGTTACCTAGAGTCAGTGCATTATTACATAACATTGGCATGATCACAAAAGATCAAGTCCCGAAGGACCAATTATTTTAGTAGCCTTGGAAACACTAGATACATACATAAGTTCAACTTTACAGTTTGAAGAGAAATACAACACAAATATATTTCATTAGAAACATCCAAGCCTCCTAGATTATGCCTGCAGGTCACTCATAAATAAATTCTTCATATCCTGGGAAAATGAAACATAATAAAAGGGTGAGCTCAAATGCTCAGTAATGTTAAGTAATACATCAAAAACTGACATAAATATTAAGCATGGTGAATAATTGATACCACATGCCTATACCAATAATAAACATGAATACTTTTATGGTAGGAATATGAGCTGAGTAAATAATTCCATAATAAAATATAATCGTGGTTATTCTACTAGTCGAATGACTACATGAACCATTAATATTATTTTCATAATGAGGGAATGTATAATGCCGAACATTCTGAAACATTTTGTCAAGGCCTCGGCCAAGACGTCTAAAAATGATTAAGGCCTCAGCCAAAACCATATATAAAATTGGGAAAGGGCCTCGGCCAATTCCACTTCTAGTTATCTCATGAGACCTACCAATGCATAGAGGAGCTATAGAGGGATCCACCCATCACTTACTAAGTCCAATACATTCTTCATATGAAAAAGTTTAAACATATCATAAACATTCGTATTAAAACTAGAATATGAAATGTAAATACTTTAACCATAAACCATGAATGGTATAAAAATATCATATCCACATTCAAACATATCACAAAACCTTCAATACAATATGGAAGTTTTGTATCATAACAAATCAACTTCAAATAAACTTAAAATCCATCAAAAGATATTGACATAGATGAAATTAAAACCCTTTTTAGAGAAATATCTCTTTCTATTTTGAAATCATTTAAGAGTCTCCTAATTATAAAGCAAAAATTTATATTTAAAATATTATTATAATCTTTTAAGGTAAACTTTGATGATGTTATAATGGCAGAAAATAGCCACACCCTCCCTATAAGTTAAAAAACATTCTTACTTTAAATTTGTCGAAAAGGTAAAAAAGTACTTTGTTTGGAAAACAACGGAAAGATTCCTTTCAAAACACATAAGTGTATAAATGACTTTAACCCATTGTCTTGTAAATAGTAAAAAATTTTGAAATACATTTTTAAGAAACATGGATGTGAATTATAAAGAGGTCCCAATACAAAATTACGTATAAACAACCTCGGATAATGAAGAGGTTGTGAAATAAACCTTTACCTTGTACTTTTCCTTGTTCGATGGTAGTTTAACCTCCTGTATAATGGGTAAATAATTGTTATTAAATTATACAAGAATCATATACATTAATATGATATCATATATGATCTTTTAACATTTCCTTGTTAATAATATCTTAGTATTATCATCGTTTCGGGTGTTCACTTACTCGTTTTTTTATATGTTTTGTTACATAAGCCATGTTTTTTATGGATAGGTTGTATATTATTCATATCCAGAATGATATTAAGCCCTTAAAAATTATTTTTAATCATCAAATGAGAATTATACTCGAATGGATATGATGGGGAATGAATCGCATCGCATTCGTGGAGACGGTAGTCCGTACATACGCACGAGCGACAATATCATTATTTTGATATTAAAATCATATATAATTGGATGGTATATCATATATACAGAATCATTATCATTTTATATTTATTATTTACAACAATTACACATCATTATCATACCCAACCAAATAATAATGTTTTGAATAACAATTACACCATGACGTTGAGACGGTAATCCGTACGTACACACGTATAGTGACATGTCATTCAAAGGATGGATAGTATACTGAATATGGTTGTACCATATTTATAATAACTTCACAGTATATATAAGATACTGGATTTATTATTTTAGAATGTAAATAACATTGAAAGAAGAAGTGTAAGGAGAAAAGAACTTGAAAAAATGTGGTGAAATCATTACCTCTTCTTCGTGTTCTTCCTTTTGATTTGATCAAAAGGGATCCTTTGGTTGGATTTATGTTCAAATTAAGGACACTAGGTTGAAGTGAGGGAAGTTGGGAGGATATTTGGGAAGAGTTTGTCTGAGAAAAAAGGCTTTTAAGGTGTTAATTAGTGAGAAGGGGGAGTGCCTTTTTATAAGAGGGGTGAGGGGCACCTTAGGAAAAACTAGAAATATTATTTTATAATAAATTCATATTCGGTTTATAATGGTTAAAAAGTGTATTATTTAAAGTATAAGGTGGTTATGGGTAGAAAACAACTCAAATAATTGGTTTTATACAGGTTTGGGTTACTTTATTAACCTTATCTTTTAGTTTTAACTCTTAGTTAATTAGTTTGACATTTACCATGTCTCTTTGTATTTTTATATTATATAGTTAATAAACTTACTATATACATCCAAGTGACCCCAAAGTGGTCACTTAATGATACACCTATCATTATATAAGTCCTTTTTCCGAACCTTATATTTTTATGAATATTATATCAATTTATAATATAATATTTGTTTTAAAAACTCCTTTATGTCAATTTTGACACTATTTATTAATTGATTTTTTTTAAAGTCTTAAAAACTTTATTAATTCAAAAAAAACTTATTTAAACAATAATAAAATGTCATATTAACCTATAAAATTCGTGTATGGCATCAAAATATCCAAATTATATTTATTTTATAATTTCTAATACCAATTATTTGATTCTTTCATTAATAAGGAAAATACTGCTTCATTAATGTGTCATAAATAAATTTAATTATTCAATTTATAAAAATTATAAATAAAATACCATTATTTAGGAAATATTTTTAGCTTTATAATGAATATTTATAGTCGAAAATATAACATATATAACCCTATGTAAAATTTTTTTTGTGAAAAGATAAATGCTTAGGTCATTTTTGTATTTACTTTAACTTAATTAATATAACGTGTCATTATCACATAAAAGTGGCTCCATGGGGTCCCTAAATCGACCCAAATATTCCCATGGTCGTATTTGTATCAAAAAATATGGTTAGGACATGTTTTAGGGTAATTTAATATTATTATAATATTATTTTTTTACCCTTATTTACCGAATTTACCCTTTAACCATGGTAAATAAAATATTTACCGAAGTAATTATTCAAAATGTCTAAAAATAAAAGTTACCAATTTACACAATTTGGACCTCCTGATTATTAATATAGAATTCATTTTTCTAAATTCAAAACATAGAAGTGGAATTAATTAATTTAAAATTAATTCCTGCTATCAAAACAAAAAGCGTGTTTTTAAGAAATAATAACTATCAAAAGATTGGCACTTGTTTATGTGCAGTTTAAAGGTGAAATTATGTCAAATGACCAAAATTGGATTAAATGGTAAAAATAAATTATAAATATACTTTATAACCACTAAAATTCATAATTTATCACTATTAATTATTTCGATTAAAAAAGTTGTTTTTAATTAAAATTTAGTAATTTTCACTATTCATCAAAATATGAAAGTTATCAGAAAAGTGCCAAAAATTCACCCTAAGCTAATTTCAATATTCCAAATCCAAAAATGAAGTCCATTTTGAAATGTAAAATTTATAAAATTTCAAACAGTGGGTATTACTATTCATAACGGCCAGTTTGATTGGTTGTGGCGTGTGTTAGAACCCGAAGTTGCGTACAACACACGCTACTGTATTATTCAAAGAGAAGCGTATCATGGAAGCTTGGGGTATTACATTCTCCCATACTTTAATAAATTGTTTCCTCGCAATTTGAAATTGTTCTTTGAAAATAAAATGTTGAAAATAGAAAATACCTTTGTAGGAAAACCCACATCAAAAATTTGGTTAATAAAATTTAGTTTTTATAAGAGGAGAAGGGGAATGAAAAAGTCACCAAAAAATTATGATATCTATTAGGAGAACATTGGTGTAAATTAGAGACACATAATTGGAGGAAAAATGTAAATATTTATATGGAGTGATTGAGGTCATAAATCATAAACAATTATAGAATTGTGGGCCTCAAATCCACCAATTTATGATGATTTAAAATACCATTGGTTCAACAAAACATAAGGTATTAGGATGACACATTTTTGGTTTTAAGATTCCTTACCTAAAGTTTAAGAATTTATTTCTTCATAGAATAAGAGAAGAAAAAAAATGTATACTTGTCAAGTAGAGTTCCATCCTTTAACTAATTTCTACCACAAACTCATCTTTTGCTTTAAAAGATAGTAGAACTTAAAAAATATTCTATTTATCCTGTTTGTATAGGGTTCAAAAAAAATGAATTTATAATTCATCAACCAGAACCTTTAAAAAACTATATTATTCAATCCAGGATATCACGTGGGTCAGTGGTAGGTGATACACCCTTGTCGCCCTTCAGTTGCGGGTTCAAGTCTCACGGCCTTGCCAGACGCAACAGGTTGTCACACGACCTCCGGGTTGTCCTTTTTATGGAAATCCAAAAATAATATCAAACTAGACTTACCCAAAATACTTCTATCCAAACTCATAGTCCAAAATTTATAGGTATGATAAACACAATGAAGATCCTTTTTTCCACAGAATAACATGTGAACACCTTCATCATGTATTCTTTTAAAACACTACAACATCCTGAATTACCATAAAACCTTATTGATTATATTCATTCTCCCTTATTCATTATAGAATACTGGATATACTCCTTCTATCCAGAAATGTTGTAAACTCAAACAATGATGGAATATACAAATCATTAATCAGTTTCAAGGTAGTCAATAATATCCAATATAATTTATCCAAATCAATCATGTATTATTCCAAAATCATTACCTCGATATTAGAACCATATTATGGTTTATCTTTCTCTCAACAATATATTTTCCAAAAATTTAACCTTCTATTGAGTCACTTTTCTTGGTTCCACACAATCTAAAGTCCTCAATGAAATAGTAATACAGTACAATCCTTATATATATCACTTTATTCTTATAACCAGAATATAGTTCATGAATCCAAAAACCCAAATACAATAATTATTCAACTTCAACTGCAGTAACATCATATGCTTGGCCTTTATCCCTTGTCCTTTTCTGAGGTAAGTTTCCTTGGAGTTTAGGACATTCATTTTCATAATTCCCCATTTCTCTACAACTATAGCACTCCACGTTGACAACAACTTTCTTTCCCTTGCAGTCATGAGCTTGGTGGCCTTTTTCACCACACTTGGAATAGACTCTCATTACTTTTAGGTAAGTACCAGGGTGTTTATTCCCAGAATTATCACATAATGGAAAATCCTTCTTTACCTTTTTCCCATTACCTATCTCTTGCTCCACCGTTCTCTTCTTCTCTTGCTTTACTTTATTGTCATAAGATTTAGAGAATTCCTTTTCTGTCTTGATAGAACATGATACAATATCTTCGTATGACAAGAAGGATTATGATACTAAAGCTCGATGAAGAAATGGTTTTAACCCATCAAAGAAATGATCAATCTTACTTCTTGGGTTACGTATATAATCTTCAGCATGCCTTACTAACCTTGTAAAGTTAGCCTCATACTTTGCAACATTCTCATCCTCCTTTTTCCTCAGACTAAGAAATTGTCTTTCCATATCCGCTCGATGGTCATGAAGAAAGTATTTTTCTTAGAAAATCTATTTAAACTCCCTCTATTCCATACTTGATACTTCTTCATCCTCCTTTGTGTTTTGAATCAATGACCACCATTAATCAGCATCTCTAGTGAGGCGGTAAACTGCCATGACAACTTTTTTCCTTTCACTACTCCCCAAGGCATGGAATATTTTCTCTAAGGAATTTATCCATTACTCAGCTAATAATGGATTTGTACTCCCATTGAATGTTTGTGGTTGTTTACTCATGAATCGATATAACATTGATCCTCTATGCTGTGGATCCGGGTGCTCCATACAGGTAAGGTTATTTTTCATAACCTGAGTGAGTTATCTCAGTATGGTGATAAGCTGATCAGCACTAGTTGTATCACCAGCTCCACTATAATTTTCTTGAGTAGGAGGGAAATCCCTACATGGAGTACGTGCGTTGATATAATTTCCATTCCTTCCACTAGGTTCCATTTCTAAACAATGACATAAATTAGATTAGTTTATGAATCGAAATACATAATTCCAAAATTGTAAAATAACTAACATAAATTGAAAAGTTTATGGATATAATCCATAATCTTAAAAATGTTTTCTTTGAGTAAGTATATACTCATAATCCCTTCATAATGGTTTGTAAAGAAAATTAGAATTATCCTAAGCATATCCCCCAGGAGTGGCGTAACCCAGAGTGCAGCAAGGCCTGTTGTCGTGCACCAGTTCCTGTTTGAGTCTAGCTCAAAGCGGTGTTTTTAGGTTTTACCCCTAGGTAAAACTATGCCAAAGCCACCTCTACCTGCTCGTATCCAGACGGGGATGTATTTCTTAGAAAACTCACAAAATATATACAATACCAAAATTCTAGGAAGTTCTTATATACTAATCCTCAAAGTCTATCTTAGGAATATGTGCTCTAATCAGAGTTTATCTAAATCTAGTTTCCAAGGTTTGTACTAAACATCCTCTGATACCAACTCTAATGCCCTGACCCCAGTTACCCAGAGTCGGTGCATTATTACATAACATTGGCATGATCACAAAAGATCAATTCCCGAAAGACCAATTAGTTTAGTAGCCTTAGAAACACTAGATACATGCATAAGTTCAACTTTACAGCTTGAAGAGAAATAAAACACAAATATATTTCATTAGAAAAATCCAAGCCTCCTAGATTATTCCTACAGGTCACTCATAACTAACTTCTTCATATACTGGGAAAATGAAACATAAGAAAGTGGTGAGCTCAAATGCTCAGTAAGGGTAATTAATATAGCGTAAAATGACATAAATATTAAGCATAGTGAATAATTGATACCACATGCCTTTACCAATAATAAACATGGATACTTTTATGGAAAGAATATGAGATGAGTAAATAATTACATAATAAAACATAATCATGGGTATTTTACTAGTCTAATGACCACATGAACCATCAATATTAGTTTCATAATGAGGGAATGTATAATGCCGAACATTCTGAAACATTTTGTCAAGGCCTCGACCAAGATGTCTAAAAATGATTAAGGCCTTGGCCAAAACCATATATCAAATTGGGAAAGGTCTTTGGCCAATTACACATCTAGTTGTCTCATGAGACCTATCGATGCATTGAAGAGATATAGCGGGCTCCACACATCACTTACTAAGTCCAATACATTCCTCATATGAAAAGTTTTAAACATATCATAAACATTCGTATTAAAAATAGCATACAAAATGTCAATACTTTAACCATAAACCATGAATAGTATAAAAATAGCATATCCACAGTCAAACATATCACAAAACCTTCAATACAATATGGAAGTTTTGTATCATAATAAATCAACTTCAAATAAACTTAAAATCTATCAAAGGATGTTGACATAGATGAAATTAGAACCCTTTTTAGAGAAATATCTCTTTCTATTTTGAAATCATTTAAGAGTCACATAATTATAAATCAAACATTTATATTGAAAATATTCTTATAAACTTTTAAGGGAATCTTTTATGATGTTTTAATGGCAGAAAATAGTTGCACCCGCCGTATAAGTTCAAAAAACATTCTTGCCTTAAATTTGTCGAAAAGGTCAAAAAGTACTTTGTTTGGAAAACAACGGAAAGATTCCTTTCAAAACACATAAGTGTATAAATGACTTTAACCCATTGTCTTGTAAATAGTAAAAATTTTTGAAATACATTTTTAAGAAACATGGATGTTAATTATAAAGAGGTCCCAATACAAAATTACGTATAAACAACCTTGGATAATGAAGAGATTGTGAAATAAACCCTTACCTTGTACTTTTCCTTGTTCGAGGGTAGTTTAACCTCCTGTATAATGGGTAAATAATTGTTATTAAATTATAAGAGAATCATATACATTAATATGATATCATATATGATATTTTAACATTGCCTTGTTAATAATATCTTAGTATTATCATCATTTCGGGTGTTCACTTAGTCATTTTTTATATGTTTTGTTACATAAGCCATGTTTTTTATGGATAGGTTGTATATTATTCATATCCAGAATGATATTAAGTCCTTAAAAATTATTTTTAATAATCAAATGAGAATTATACTCGAATGGATATGATGGGGAATGAATCTCATCGCATTCGTGGAGACGGTAGTCTGTACATACGCACGAGCGACAATATCATTATTTTGATATTAAAATCATATATAATTGGATGGTATATAATATATAAAGAATAATTATCATTTTATATTTATTATTTACAACAATTACACATCATTATCATACCCAACCAAATAATAATGTTTTGAATAACAATTACACCACGACGTTGAGACGGTAATCCGTACGTACACACGTATAGTGACATGTCATTCAAAGGATGGATAGTATACTGAATATGGTTGTACCATATTTATAATAACTTCATAGTATATATAAGATACTGGATTTATTATTTTAGAATGGAAATAACAATAAAATAATAAGTGTAAGGAGAAAGGAACTTGAAAGAGGGTGGTGAAATAATTACCTCTTCTTCGTGTTCTTCCTTTTGATTTGATCAAAAGGGCTCTTTGGTTGGATTTATGTTCAAATTAAGGCCACTAGGTTGAATTTAGGGAAGTTGGAAGGATATTTGGGTAGATTTTGGGCAAGAAAAAAAGACTTTTAAGGTGTTAAATAGTGAGAAGGGGGAGTGCCCTTTTATAAGAGGGGTGATGGACACCTTAGGAAAATCTAGAAATATTATTTTATAATAAATTGAAATTCGGTTTATAATGGTTCCAAAGTGTATTATTTAAATTATAATGTAGGTATGGGTCGACAAAAACTCAACAAATAGGTTTTAGATAGGTTTGGGTCACTTTATTAACCTTATCTTTTAGTTTTAACTCTTAGTTAATTAGTTTGACATTTACCATGTCTCTTTGTATTTTTATATTATATAGTTAATAAACATACTATATACATCAAATATACCCCAAGTGGTCCATTAATTATACACCTATCATTATAAAAGTCCTTTGGCCAAACCTTATATTTTTAGGAATATTATATCAATTTATAATATAATATTTGTTTTCAAAACTTCTTTATGTCAATTTTGACACTATTTAATAATTGATTTCTGTTGAAGCATTAAAAACTTTATTAATTCAAAAAAAAACTCATTAAGAAATCATAAAATATTCTATTAACCTATAAAATTCATGGATGGCATCCAAACGTCCAAATTATTTTTATTTTATCATTTATAATACCAATTATTTGATTCTTCCATTAATAAGGAAAATACTTCATCGTTATTGTGTCATAAATATTTTTAATTATTATATGTATAAAAATTATAAATAAAATACCAGTATGTAGGAAATTATTTTATATTTCTAATGAATATTTATATTCAAAAATATAACATATATAACCCTATGTAAAAATTGTTTTTCTAAAAGATGTATGTTTATGTCATTTTTGTATTTACTTTAACCTAATTAATATAAAGTGTCATTATCACTTTCAAGTGGCTCCATGGGGTCTCAAAATCGACCCAAATATTCCCATGGTCGGATATGTATCAAAAAATAGGTTTAGTACACGTTTTAGGATAATTTAATATTATTATATTATTATTTTTTACCCTTATTTACCGAAATAATTATTCAAAATGTCTAAAAATAATAGTTACCTATTTACACAATTTGGACCTCGTGATTCTTAATATGGAATCAATTTGTCTAAATTCAAAACACAGAATTGGAATAAATTAATTTAAAATCAATTCCTGCTATCAAAACAAAAAATGTGTTTTTAAGAAATAATAACTATCAAAAGATTGACACTTGTTTATGTCTGGTTTAAATGTGAAATTTGGTCCAATGACCAACATTGGGTTAAATAGTAAAAATATATTCTAAATAGACTTTATAACCACTCAAATTAATAATTTATCACTATTAGTTATTTATATTAAAAAATTTGTTTGTAATTAAAATTTAGTAATTTTCGTTATTCATGAAAATATGAAATTTATCAGAAAAGTACCAAAAATTCACCCTAAGCTAATTTCAATATTATGAATCCAAAAATGAAGTTAATTTTGAAAGATAAAATTTATAAAATTTTAAAAAGTGGGTATTACTATTCATAACGAGAAATTTGATTGGTTGTGGTGTGTGTTAGAACTCGAAATTGCGTATAACATACACTACTGTATTATTCAAAGAGAAGCGTATCATGGAAGTTTGGGGTGTTACATTATCATTTCTCAATGAAAGGAAAGGTAAGAAAGTAAATGATATATTATCTTTCTATAATCATAAATATGTGATGAATATAATTAATAAATACTAATTCCATAATTATAACCATCCATGAGATGTGGTGATGTAAAATAAATTACATTTGTCTCCAAGGTGGTAGTTCCTCGTACACACGAATGATGGATTTGTTTCCCATTTGATGGAGGTTGAAGATGTATATAGGTTATAAAACTAATATAATAACATAATATTATATTTAATATACTTATAATATTGTATAATCATGTTTGGATAATATTTTAAGGAGGTGAAATTATAAATAAAACAAAAACGGCCAGTTAAAAACTACACCACTTCTTTTGATAGCCTCATTTTATTTAAACCTTAAGACCTATAATGTTGATATTATACCCAAAATAAGGAATTTGGAATGTGGGTAAATATTTTAGTAAGATATTTGGGTAGGTGTTGTATGAATAAAGGGTTTTGAGTTGTGAATAAATGGGAATAAGTTGTTCCCTTTTATAAGAGAGCGGAGGGATGCCTTTGTAATTTCTGAAAACATTAAATTAATATAAATTAATTATGATGTAAAAATGGCTAAAATTTTATAATATTAGAATATAAGATGATTAGGAGTCTAAATAATCCCATAAAATAAAAATCGTATATGTTTGGATCACATTTTTACACTTATCTTTTGGTTTTAACACCTCGTTAACCCTTTTCACACTTACTGCAACAACAAGGTTCTTTACTCTATAAGGGTCATGATAGTTACTATAAAAGGAAAAATTACACATAAATAGAACATGGTTGATATTTTTAAACCATATCCAAATAACTTGGATTAATATATGATTTTTATGAATTGTATATCATTTAATTAAATATTAATTTTATAAAATATAAATAATATAAACTTTAGTTTTATTCATTTATTTTGAATTTAATAAAATCAAGAAAAAAATGAAATTTGAATAAAAATTATTATACACCCATAACATGTTATTTTATCCATAAAATTTTTGTATTACGTTAATTCTTTAAAATTATATTACTTTTAATATTTTTAATATCATTTATGTTATTTTTCCATTAATTGAATAATTACTGCATCAGCGTTACATGAGCATTTAAAGTAATTATTTATTAACTAAAAATTAAAACAATGATAAATATAAATAATTTAAAATAAAAATTAACATTTTTAACTAAACATATCCTCTGTATATACCCATGTTAAAAATATTACAGTTATTAAAAACAAGAATGCGACATTTTTTGTTTTTCTTCAAATAAAATATTATAAAGGTATTAATAAAAAATAGATGGAAAAAAGGTCATATAACTGAATATTTTATGATAATGGATGAAATAGAATCATAAAAAAAATTAAGTAAAGTTTTAAGGTCATTTTATAGTCCTTATCATTTTATTTTTAACTTTAATTACTCGATTTATCATTTGTCGTAGTAAAAAAATTGCTAAAGTTACAATTCATAATGTTGTAAAATAAAACTAAGATATTTAATAAATTTATAATATATGATTCAAAATGTTGAATCCATTTTCCAAGATTAAAAACATATAATTGGTAGAATTTAATTTAAAATTAAACTAAGAAAACGTGGTGAGAAACAGTTTTTAAAAAAAATGCAATTTTTAAGTATAAAATGTTTTCATACTAAATTAAAGTATAAAATTAATTTAACAACCCATAATTTTATTATTTTAAATAAAAATGAACCAACTAAATTTTTAAAACTAATATAAAATATAATTTTCCTCTATTAATACTTTAAAAGAAAATAGATTTTAAAATAAAAAATAGTATTTTCACTTTTCATTGAAAAATCAAACTTTTTAGAAAAATTTAAAAATTTCACCATAGTATAATTTTGATATGTTTATTTCAAAAATTATATTTATTTTATAAAATTATATTTCTAAAAGTTTCATAAATTAATTATATTATTTGCTTAATAATAAACAATTTTTGAAGAAACCCCATCTTTGAAGAATAAAATGGATTTACTAAAAATCGAGTGTTTATTTACTGAGCATTAATCAATACATTTTCATTGATTAGAAACTTTAAATATATTTCAAAAAATATTTAATCCTATTTATACCCACCAATTTAATGACTAGGATATAATGGTCACATTTAAATAATAATATTTTGCGGTTTGTTTACACTAAGTGTTGTGTATTTGGTATTCTATCAAACACAATCATCTTTTAAAAATATCGGGATATTAAAAAAATCCCTGACAGTTTCTACCATGTATATTAACACTTTTTTTCATCCTCTAGTGATTTGGTAGTAATATTTAGGTCATGTGTGATCTTACCTCATGTATCAAGTTGAGTATCTGGACCATGGAATTATAATATTAGATATCACTTATGCATCTCACATTTATGATAATGTACTTTTACATAACAATAAAATAGAATTTTATAAGGTATAAGTGTCTATATATGTAGTCAATGCACAAAGGGATTCTTCATTATTGGTAAAGAAATACTATTTTCATCTACTAAATGGAATGGTTCTGGAATTATATAATTGATATTATGTTCTATCCATAAATATTATTTTATTTTATTTTTCTTATTGAATAAGAAATAATATATTTTCATGAATAGAAAAAAAAAATTATTTATATCTGAATGAAATATTTTTTGGAATTGATAATGTGATTAATGGTTTATATATTCTATACATGGATTAACTAATTTATAAAAATTAGAATAATAAGGTCAAAAGTCATTTATTCATATACGAATTACCGTTGACAATGTCATCTTGGACGCATAAATGAGAAACGTAACCAAATACTCTGTAAGGATGGATTATTGGAATAATTTAATTAAAAATCATTCAATAGATAAAAATATTTCATATCAATCAAGATGATCAAAGATCCTTTTAGTAGAAAAGGAGAAACAACTAATACGTTATTTGATTTAATATATTGATGTATGTAGTCTAATGAAAACACAAACTATTGGTGATGATATACACTTATTAACTTTTATTTATGAGTTTAAATGGTATGTTTATATATATCCAATAAAATAAATACTTCAAAAAATGAATTATTTAATGTATTCAAAAAATAAGTAAAAAATAAACTTTTAAAGAGTATTAAAATACTTCGATTGGATCAAGGTAAGGAATACTTGAACCAATATTTTATTATATAGGAACAAAGGATCAAGGAATTACTGAGGGGTGAATAAATGATTTATAAATTTTATTTTTTTCCTTTTAAAAAGCTTCTCCACTTTTTAGAGTGAATTATGATGTTAAACCACACATAAGAACACATAGAGAGAGCATAATCGATTTTCAAGGTTCATTTCTAAATTTGAGTAGCTAGTCCTTGGAATGATTCAGTAAAACATGTGATCGCATGATCTAATAAAGAATTTGTGAGACTCAATGGGCAGGGAAAATCCTTAAAACTGACTTAAAAGTCTCCTGAATATTTTATGCATCTCACACTAATACAAAATTAAAATGATAAAGTGACAATAGATTCACCTTCCTCCTATAGAAAATAATCTAATTTTCAAGTGTTATGAGATCTTCTTGTTATTCTCTTCTTACATAGGCAAGGATTAACTTCAATTTACACATGAAACACTACATTAAACCACTACTTCTTAAACAACACCTATTCATCAATCTATTCATACATACATATACTGATCTAAAAACATATGATAAAAATTTTATGAGCCATAATGGTCAATATTTTCAATTTATTCTTAATTAAAATATTTAAGATATTGTTTAAATATTTTTGAATTTTAACTCCATGAAAAAATCATACATGGTCATCATAATAAAATACATGGGAAACAAAATCCATAATTTTTTGTAACTTCATCGATTCATGAAGAATTAACATAGAATCACCATTCCTATTTAAAAACCATAATTATTCAACATTAAATCCATGTGTATTGGCATTATTATTCTTAAAACTGAACCACATTATTTATATGAAAAATCACAACTCATCATATGCAATATTCATGCATTTAGTCATTCGTGGAATCTGGAGAAACTTAATTTAAAATAGAGTATAAATCCTTCCATGATGTATTCTTTCAGATTTATTTTAAATAACATCGAACACTTATTAATAATTCAAAAATTCATATCTAACTCAAGAAACAATCCTTATTCTTTTTGTGTGTAAAAATGTTTATATCATACCTTTTTTTCTTTCCATCATTTCTTCAGTGCACCATAATAGTTTTAATAGATTTCACTTACTTTATTCATCCTTCTTATTTTATTTGATAGATCCCTTTTCAAGAATCATGATATTTTATATCATGATATTTAATCCTTATAATAACACTTTACTATGAAAAAATGGTATTTAAATTAATGGTAGCACTAAATACCTTGTGACTCATAGTTGATTTATTTTTCATCCAATAGTTGCATATCTCATGGTATAACTAGAGAGTTGCACACCCATGATAACACATGATGGTAAAAGACCCATAGTAGCACCTGGAAGTATCACCTAATTGGAGAAAATCACAAGTATCACTCTAATGATAACACCTTGGAGGTAGCACCTCAATGATAGCACCCCAATGGTAGCACCCTAGAAGTAGTATCTCAATGGTAGCACCCCAATAGTTGCACACCCAATAGTAGAAACCTGAAAATAGCACCTCAACAGTAGCACACCCAATGTTATCACCCTAGAAGTATAACCTCAAAGGTATCACCCTATAAAACTTCATAAAAGTGTTTATAATTAAAGAAAACATCATTAAAAAATTATTTCCTGTTAACCGGCTTCTTTACCTAAGACACAAAATAAACAGTAACATAAAGACCCCTAGCCTTAATAATATCCCTCCTTTGAATTTTTTTTCAACCAAGGAACATAAATAACTGAATGTTTTAAAATCAATAAATGGATCATTATCCCATAATTCTAAGCCTATGTGAGTATACTTGGTGTAGGAAATAAGAATCATTGAACAGAAATGTCATGTTGTCCATAAGTAGTGATTTAATAAGAACATACTTGCCTCTAAAATTAATAACCAAAACAAAACCTAAACATAATTGATTAGAAAAACCTCATACATCCACTTCAACAAACTATTAAAATAGTTCAAACATATTGAAATTATATTTTTACCCTTTTTAAAACTCCCCGTAAATATATGTTATCTCTCTCTAAGGCGATAAAACACATATTAATGGATGGATTATGTTGTCATTTTCCCCCTTTAATAACAAAATCCAAATACAATAATAGATAGAAGATATAATATAAATACATTATCCTTATACAGGGTGTAGTTGAACACTAAACTTTACCCTCAGATTCTATAATGCATCATTAGACAATGACTTGGTGAATATATCAGCAATCTACTCTTTTATTTGAATAAACTAAAACTTAAATTCATTTATATCCATGAGATCCTTGATTAAGTGATATTTAATATTAATGTACTTAATCTTAGAATATTGAACTGAGTTCTTTGAAAAATTGATTGTACTCAGATTATTACATCTAAGAAGAAGTTTCATCTTTACACCCACCTTAAGATCCTCCAAATGAGTTTTTATCCACATAAATTGAGTTTTATCATGAGTTACAACCACATATTATACTTCAGTATTGATCGAACTTACATAAATTCAATTTTTTTCCAGTAAATACACCTACTACCAAGAAAAAAACTATACCAGATATGGATTTTTTGTCATCAATGTAGCTTTCTTAATTTACATCAGTATAACCAAACAAATCCAAATTTTATTTCCAACCATATTTAAATACTAAATCTATTGTACCATTTATATACCTAATAATCCTTTTTCCAACAATAAAATTGGATTCTTTTGGAGAACTTTGATATCTAGCACAAAGAGTGGCAGTATATAGAATATATGGTCTTCATGTTGTAAGGTATAACAAATTGTCAATCATATTTCTAAACTACCTTTGATTAACTTTTCCCCCTATTTATCTTTATATAGATTTTTTACCCCTAAAATTAGTTTCAAAACATATTTTTAATCCTATGAACTAATTTTTTTCAAGAGTTCCTTTACATACATCAGTTGAGAAAGAAACATGTGATCTTTTTATTGATATATTTTCAAACCAAGAAAGTACATCTTTTCTCTTAGAATGGACAATTCAAATAAATCCTTTATTTTTTTATCAAACTTTTCAAAAATTTATTTATCATTTTCATAAAATATTATTTCATCCATAAAAACAATAATAATAAGAGATACCACTTTTTCATCTTTGATGTAGATATTTTTGTTTACTCTTCCCTTTATGAATTTCAACATCTTCAAGTAGGTGTCAATCTTATAATATTATTCTCTTGGGGATTGTTTTAGCCCATATAAATCCTTATTTTACTTAAAAATATAATTTTCTTCTTCTATAAGAAGAAACCAACACGGTTGTTCAATGTAAACCACTTCCTCTAATTTCCTTTGAGAAATGTAGACATGAAATCCATTTGGTTGATCTTGTAATACCTTTGTGAAGTAATAGTAAGCAATATATGAATGGTTTCAAGCATTAAAATTGGTTAAAAGGTCTCATCTAATTAAACTCCTTTAATATATGAATAGAATTTACACATCAATATTTCTTTATTACTCACCAATTCACTTATTTATTCAATTTATTTTATAAAACCCAATTTGTGCCAATTACATTCTTATCTTTAGGTTTAGAAACTAGTTCCAATGTCTCATTTTTCTCAATTTAATCCAATTATTCATTAATAGCATCGACCTAATTTTGAAACTCCAGATATTATTTAATATCTTTAGGATAAAATTGATAGAATAAAGAATTATGATATGTTTTCCTTAGAGTTATTATAGTTTGTACATATTTTTCTATATTTTCAATGATGTTTTAAAGTTGAAATTTTCTTCTCAACCTATGATGAGTCGAATTTACATGATCCTTGTCACCTGAGATGGATGAATATTATCCTATAATCTATAAATATGCAACATTTTTAAGATAATTAGCAATAAAATCACTCGCAGAACTAGTATCATAGTCAATAATTACCTTCATTAAAAAATTTAGTATCTTCATATCAATTGTATTAATAATTATCCCATACTCCTTGCTATAAAAGAAAAATCATCTTCCATTTAGAGGATAACGAATAAAAATTCCAACAAAACCTCTTATCTCAAACTTCCCAAGATTTTAACCTTTAATCTTGATGATACAAGGGATTCCAAACACTCTAATATGTTTCAAGATTAGAGTCTTCTTATAGTACATATCATAGGAGTCATACTTGAATTTGGTATATAGAATAATTGATTTTGAACATGTACAGATTCTCCAACATCTTACCTCCAAAAATTTCTAGAAATATCATTTTCTATTAGAATTTTGTAAGCTATATCAACCAAACTAATATTATTCCATTTATTTACACCATTTTTGTGTGGTGTGTATGGTGAATATTTTTAATGAATAATACATTGTCTTTTAAGATAATCTTTAAACTTACTATTACTGTACTTAGCAACATTATCTATCTGAAATATCTTTAGAGAGTGACTATACTCATTTTCATATCTTCTTTTGAATCTATTTAACATATTTAGAGCCTTTTATATATGTTTCATCAACATAATACATATAGAGCAAGAAAATCATCAATAAAGGAAATGAAATACTTATCTACATGCATTGACTATTTTCTCATGGGACTGTAAATATCAGAATGGATTAGTTATACAGGATATGATATCTAAATATGAACTTTTTGTGTAAGTAATTAGAGATATTACCCTATTGACATGTATATAAAATCCAATCAATCTCTCACTTAATTTTAAGTAAGCTGTGAACACTTTATCATTGAAGAATTTTCCTTATATTCCTTTGGACAAGATTACCAAGCCTTATATTCTAGAGTTCATTTTCATCTTTCATTATTAAATATAATGAATTATATGCATAAAAAATTTGAAATAATTTTTTATTTGTTCTCTACCCTTTTGTAAAAACCTTTCTATATTCATTAATATTTACCCAAAATCTATGAAACACTTAATAAGTTGTGTTTCAGCCAATCAATATAAATAGTATTCTTTGATTTAAACTTTTCTTTTCCAATATTAGTAGATCCAACCCCTTTGATATTTAGAGGCATATAATTTCAAAAGATCTCTGATCCTTATTTTCATTTAACAAAATTATTAAACAGCTATAAGTTCCTTCTTATATTTTAAGACCACCCACTATCCAATATCTATGTGCATTCATCCTTTAAATATTTAAGATAAACTTCAACAAGAAATGATTTTTGTTTACCTTTTTACGGAGGATTATTTTCTTATTGGGATGGAAGAATAGTGAGACATTCCTCTAAAATATGACCTATATGGTCACACCTTTTACACACTTATTCTAAGAATTGAAATCTAGTTTCAGTCTTCAAAATAGATTTTCTATGTTGTTTCAGAATCTGTCTTTCTTAGAGTTGGTTGAATAACCATTAAAATTTTGACTCCAAAGTCTTATATAATCATCATTATGATGATAATTAAACTAAAACATTATTTATGTATTCTCTATTCCTCTAAAGTACCAAAAATATCTATAAAACGAATATTTACCTTTGAAAATATCATGTTTTCCATAATAATTTCTCTATCTTTCTCATTTATTTTGATAAAAAATCATGGATTCTTTTTTCAAAACAAGGTTTTGGGAAACTCTTGTAATTTTTATCTTCATAATAGACTTATTTTAAACATTTTTAGAGTTACCAAAAGTGTCAATTTTTTAATCAAAGTTATCAATACTATAATTTCTAGATTTTTGAAACTCAATATATTTAACCAAAAACCTGGTTCCTTTGAATTTATTCTTATTATAAAACAAATGAACTAAATTTTAAGTGTAAATATAATTATAAGAAGATGATTTTTCCTGACTTTATCACATTATTTATTCTTTTAAAATTCTAAAACTTCTTTAATATATTTGAAATATAATTCTGGAAAGGTCCAATTCTTTCTCTACTTCAAAAAGTTTTAGTTGAGTAAGATTAAACTAATTTTAAAATATTTTAATATTTTCTTTCATATTGATTCCCATGGTCTTATTAATATAATGAAATGTCTCCAAATTATCAGTCTCCATCAATAGATTATATTTTTCATCTTCATGGGTAGTTCCCATACTATTAGTAGTTTGATCATCTTTCTTCAACTTCCTATTTTCCTTTTCAAGTTTTAAAATTATTGAAATAAATTCAATCAATTATCTATTGAGAATAAAATATATTTTATTTTATACATCTTAACTTCCATAGTTACTAGCTTCATCACTATTGAAGTATCCACCATTAACATCATCAATAAGAAGCTTTTCAACAAAATTAGTCTCAGTACCAACCTCTTTTTCCTCATTACTTTTTTCACTTTCTTCATATTTTGATATAAAATTTATCCTTATTTTTATAGAGAAATTATTATCATTTATTTTATGAAAAAAAATCCTAGCTGAATTATTCTCTAAATATATTTTGAAACTATCATCTTCTTCTTCACTGGATTCATCTTCTCTTAGTTTAGGAAAATTTGCTGCAAAATTTCCAATAGCTACGCAATTAAAGAATTTATGTCGTATATAACATTTAAACATTCCCTTATCTCTTATCACATTTCTTGAGATGAGGTAAATCATTTTATATGATTTCACATCCACATCAAATTATGATATTAAAGTTCCAACTTCATCATCCTTAGAAACAATTTTTCTTTCTTTTCCCATATTTAGAGGCTTTGAAAGCAATTTTTTCTACCTTTTAATTTTTATCAACAACATCACATTTACTAATTTAATAAGAAATTATAATACTATATCTATCTTCAATAGGAATCTCCCCCAGATCTTTTTCTTCCAAATTCAAGACATTAAAATCAAATTTATCTGGTAAAATATATAGAATTTTTTCAACAATATCATAATCTTAAAACTTCTAACCATAGCCTATAATGGTACTCACAACACATAACACCCCAATATTGTAAAATAATAAAAAATTTCTCCATAAAGTAGGTGAAACACAACACCGAGTTTAAAAAACCCATGAAATATATATTTCTTTAAATTTAATCTCTTCGAAAACATGTGGAACACGCAACCCCAAGTATAATTGAACCATAATATTGTATATAATTATAACATAGATGTTAAATTAGTTGGTATTAATAGTAATAACTAAATTATGAAAATTATGGTTATCTATTTATTATAAATAAAATAAAAATCATCTAAAATAAAAAAAAGTAATGTTTTCTAAAAAATTATATTTTTTCTAAAAGATGGTTTAATAACGCATTTTGCACATAATTTAAAATTGATTTTTAACACTTTTAGAAACTTTATTTGTAAAAATAAAATTCATTTTTCAAATAATCATCTCAAAATTATCTTAGGGTTAATTTTTGATATTTTTCTAAAATACTTCATTTTTCAATAAATAGTTAAAAATACTAAATTTTAATTGAATTCGTTTAAATTATTTATAAATTTAAAATATATTTTTATTTTTTAAAAGTTAAATTAATAAAATTATATATCTATTAATCCAATTTAGGTTATTTTAATAATTTTTATATAAAACATTGTAAACTTTGGAACGTTTTCTCTTTGAAAACCTTATTTCTCATTATGTTTACGAGATAAATTTAAAATTAAAATCTTCCCCTTATATGAATGGAATTTTTAAAAATTTAATCCATATTTGAAATAATAATAATCTATATTATCTAATAACTTTAACATAATTTTTTACTAAAATGAATAGTGAAAACATTAAATTGTATTTATCAAGGTTAAGGTAAAAATGGATTTTCTATGGGTTAAACTAAAAAGATAAGGATTAAAATGACATAAAAATTTTATAAAATATATTTTAAAGACATATTTAGACATTATAATGTATAATTTATGATAATAATATATTTTGGACCCTTTTGGCATGTAAAAAACATGGGTAGACCTTTTTCTTTTCAAAAAATACAAGTGTGTCACTCACCTCACTTATAAAAGATCACCCCTCTACTCTCATATTCACACATTTAAACACTTTTGGTTCAAACAATAACTACCCAAATAACTTCCAAACTTCTATAACCTCATTCTATAAGCCTTATTTTTGGCATAAATCCAACATAGGAAGTCTTTTGGTGCAAACCTAAGGAGGTTACCTGAAGAAGTGGTAACATTCTTCAATGAGCATTTTTACTTTATTTATTCCTCCAAATCCTTAAATTATTATTAAACCATAATTATAACATATAAACATTTATTTATGTCAATTTCATGACCAAAAACCATCCACACTTCCATAAAATGGGTTACAAAATTAGCATATGTGTGAACGGTGGACTATCATCTCGCGAACCATTATCAATTGTTTTTTCAATACCACCTATCATAGTTGGGTATGAAGATAGATATAAAGTATATATATGATATTTATAACATAATTATACATATAGAGTCATTATATCATATATATATTTTTAATTTCCATTATTCAATGGATACAATAATATTTCTCATGTGTACGGCAGACTACCGCCTCGCGAAGTAATGTGATTTGTTTTTCACTAATGCTTTACGTGGAAGGTAATACGGATAAATTTAATGGATATATGTGATATAAATGAAAAACTTATGATATTAATGAAATATTTATCATTCTAAAAAAATAATATATCATTTTATTTCTTACCTATTCACTCACTTAATGATGATATCGTCGTTCGTGTACGTGTGGACTACTGCCTTCATGAAGTGATGTGACTCTCTTTTCAACACCACCCCACATGGATGATATATATAAATATATTTAAAAGAAATAATATGTTATATATGATATTATGATCTTTATTTTAAGATAAAACATTATTTACCTTATTTCTATAATGATCATGGAAAAATGGAAACGTTACTCATGCGCACGTACGACCTACCATCTTCATGATCGTAATGTACTTAAATTCTCAAAAACATCTTTAATGTTTATTATTAAAACTATAATTTATTTATAAATATTATAATTTTTTCATTATTATTATTCTAGAGATTATTAAACTATATAATATTCATAAAAACTAGGTCTTTCATGATGAAACATGCATGAAAAAACAAGGCAATTAACACTCAAAACAATGAAAATAAAGAAAGATAATTAACGAATGACTGATAATATGTTATAAAAGGATAATATATGATATTTGTAAAGACCCGACTCTAGTTTCCTAGAGACAGTGCCTTATTGATTACATTGGAATGCAAACAAGTAATAATCATACCAAAGGACTGAGTAGTTTAGTATTATTGGAAATAAGATACATACATAAGTTCATCATTACAACTTGAAATGAAAAACAACATAGAAACTCCTTTGACAACTTCCATAACTCCTAGGTTATTTCAGCATGTCATTCATAATAAAATTATTATTGCCCTATGGAAATGAAACATAATAAATAGGTGATCTTGAATTCCCAATAATGGTAAGCAATATAGTAGAAGATAACATAAACATTAGACATGGTGAATAATTGAAAACACATGCCTTTAAAAATAAACTTGAACATAATATGGCAGAAATATGAGTTTAGTAAATATTGCAATAACATAACATAATCATGGGTATTATAATAGTCAAATAAACACATGAACCATCAATACTATATTCATAATGAGATAATGCATAATGCGGGAAAACATATCCATATCGTCAAATCCTCATGCCAAGACCATAAATAATCATTTTGTCAAGGCCTTCTAAGACTGTAGTTTGTCTCATGAGACCTACCGATGCACCGAGGGGATATATCGGGCCCCACCAAACACTTACTATGTACAATGAATTTTTCATATGAATGGGTAAAAACATAAACAACATGTACATTAATATTGAAATTAATATATGAAATGAAAATAACTTTCCCCAAACATTAAGCATAAACACTAACCATTTGGGGTAAATTGGTGAATGGTTTAAAGATAGCACATCAACAGAAAAAAAATCATAAACCATTAAATTGAATATGGTAGATGATACCATGAAGTATTAATCCCAAAAATACATAATAATTATCAAGAGTGTTGAAATAGAGGAAGATACTCTTATAAAATCTTCGAGTATTTTTTGAAATAAATACTCTTTTACTTTAAAAAGAAGAGTTATTTTGGAAAAAATATTTTCATAAAACCATAAGTTTAGTAAGATATTATTTTCATAATAAAATGAGTTATTTTAGAAATATAATGGTTTCAAAAAACAGATTAGATATTTCCCTTTAAAATATGTAAGAAGTTGAGATATTCCCTTGAATCAGGCTTGTATTTCGGAAACAATTTTGAAAGATCCTTTTAAAATATGTAACTATACATAAAATAAAGAAGGATTATGGTTGTTGTATATATATATAACACCCACATAGAATTTATTATGAGTATATAATAATACATAATAATTTCATTGAGGTAATTAGATAATTAAAATAACTCGGATGGAAATAGAAGTTCGGGTGGAAAACCCCTTACCTTAACTCTGAATGTGTTCCGCTCTTGAACTTAAGATATTGGAAGATGAAATTATACTTATTAATAAATTATTTAGGAAAATATTATACATGTATTTAGTTTTTCTTAATTCTATTTAGTTCATTTATGCCCTTATTGATAAGTTATTATATTGAATTTTTTCATTCTGTAGCGTTCGTTTCCTTTATTTTCATAATCGGTTCACTTGTTCTTAAGTAACGGAGTTCATGTAAATCTCTTGAATTGAATTAAAATATTATTTATGATCATACATAGGTGTTATTTTTCATTTATATAACTTGGTTACATGGCATGAGGATGAATTATTATATATAACTTTAATGATAATTGTTTCGGTTAATTTGTGGGTTATGATTACAACAAACTCGTTTTTCTTTATAACTTAATAACATTTGTACCAAGGGATTGTAGAATATTACCTAGGTTATATTACATATATAATAATCTGGTTCAACCATAACAATTGGGTTTTCATGACCAAAATTGAGAATGATAATAGAAATCGGAAGCCCATCATCCATGAATGTGGAAAACTGACACATCTCGGATGGTGTTCTTGCTACTAGTATAAAATAAGGTAAAAGGGAGAGATGATTATAACTTATTCCACTATCACAAAAACATTCCAATACATATAAGCTATTGGAGTCATCACAAAATTTGGATAAGGAGAGGTAATAGAAAAATAAAACAAATGAACTTGAAAGGAAAGACAAAGAATTGAAAATAGGAATTTACCTCTTGAACAAAACTTCCTTGAGAGCCTCTTTAAGGGAGAAGTTTTGATCTTTTTATGAGAAAAATTCTTAATGGACATGAGAGAGGAGGTTTGGAGGATATTTTGACAAAATTTGTAGAAGTCACAAGGCTTGAGAGGAGTGAAGAGAAGGGGGAGTGAGAGGGGATTTTTATAGTGGAGGAGAGAGGGGATTTCTTAATATAAAATTCATTAATTTATTATTTCCCATCAAGACAAGGAATAGTGAGTCTTCCTTGACCAAGAATAGTAATTTTATCATGTGATTTCTGACCAAGTGTTCTTACATCACTTGTTATGTCATGAATAGTGTATTTAACTGATATACGGTATTTTACCGTATTCACTAATCATTAAAAATTCAAGTATTTCAGAAAAATCTCAAAAAATCATCCCATCTATTTTTTGACGTGTAGAATCCAAAAATGAAGTCCATTTTTTAAAAATAATTTTCTAAATATTATTAATTTAATATTTAATTAAAATCATAATTTATTCTCCTCCAATGGCCCGAAGGCCTTTCTTTTTTATTGATTTTTGATAATCCACCTTTTAAGGGGTGAGGTGGAACCCTTACAAGGCTCGTAGGCATAAGTATTACATGGTTCGTAGGCCTTAGAAGAATTCATTTCCCGTAGGCTTCAAACATTACATACAACCCAAACAAACTACTTGAAACTCCTCCTCCCCAGCATCTTCATCGTGAAATCAGCTCTCCACCTTTGCATGACTATTCGTCTAGGAATTCTCATGCATGCACAGGCTTGTCCCAATGGCAGGTTCCATACCCTCTCATTCTTGCAATCCGTTTAGCATCTGATGTGGTGAAATCTCCTTGATCATCCTCCTTGTAGAGCTTGTTCCTTGTAGGTTGTCTGGTTTGCATCTATACTTAAGGTGGCCTGAAGGCCTTGAGGTGGCCCTAAGGCCTTATTGACCCGAAGTCCTGGGTGGCTCAAAGGCCTTAACGGACTCAGGGACTAAATCGGTGGCCCGAAGGCCCAAACGGGGGCATATTCCCGGCAGCTACAATGCCAAATAGTGTCTGCTACAGTTCCCGCTACAATACCTACTACAGTACTGCACAGTTCCCGCTACAGTACTGTTATAGTACCGCTACAGTATATTACTATTCATAAGGGTATGTTACTATTCATAAGGGTGGGTTACTATTCACCAAAAATTAAGTTTTTCTTATTGGTCTCCAAATAACTTACTAATCGCAACAAATTATGTCAGATTTTTGAAATTCACATCATAAAAGTGACAAAATTATGTTTTAAGGGTCACATAGCACTTAGTAGTTAATTATGTTATGATTTCATGTGATTATAAAATATTTATAAGAAAGGAATTTCCATTGAAAAATATTGGTTCGTTACATTCTTCCCCCCTTCAAAAATTTCACCCTTAAAATTTCATTTTAAAAACTAGGACAAAAATTGGTGGGGGTAATTTTCTTTATTACTTCCTCCATTTCCCATGTTGCCTCTTCGTACTTATGGTTTCGCCATTGTACCTTGACCAGACGAATAGTCTTGTAGCATAGAACTTTGTCTCTACGATCCATGATTTTCACTGGCTTCTCCTCATAGGAAAGATCATCCTCTAACTATACCACCTTTGAATGGAGTACATGTGAAGGGTCTGGTATGTACTTTCTTAAGAGGAATACATAAAATACATCATGTACTTTCGAAATGGTAGGTGGAAGTGTCAGTCGATAGGCCACAACTCTGACTCGATCAAGGATCTCAAAGAGGCCGATATACCTAGGACTTAGCTTTCCTTTCTTCCCAAACCTCATAAACTTCTTCCATGGAGATATGCATAGAAATACCAGGTCTACAAATTTGAATTCAAGGTCTCATCGATGGTTATCCACATAACTCTTTTGTCGACTTTGGGCTACCTTGATATGTTGCTGAATGGTTTTCACCTCCTCCACCATTTCTTCGACCATTTCAGGTCCTAGCAGTTTACGCTCACTGACTTCATCCCAATACGTCGGTGTTCTACACATTTTCCCATAAAGGGATTTATATGGTTCTATTCGGATGATCGAGTGGAATTTTTTTTGTAGGATAATTCAACCAGTGAAAGATTTTGTTCCCATCCTCCTTTGAATTCCATAGAACATGCTATCAACATGTTTTCCAATGTCTGAATAGTCTGCTAAGATTGGACATCAGTTTGAGGATGATAAGCCATACTGAAGTTCAGTTTAGTGTCTTGGTAAGATCAAACATAAAGACCCATATAGCATTGCTTCCTCTGGATGTTCTTAGAAGTCCAGTGAAAAATTTTGTGGTAATGTTCTCCTAGTTCCATGTTGGTATGGGTAGTGGTTGCATCATCCCCTTAGACTTTTTCCTCTCATCCTTCACTTGTTGACATACTAGGAACTTTGATGTATATTCAGCAATCTCCCCATTCATATTGTCCCACCAAAAGTTTTTTCAGAGATCTTGATACATCTTTGTGCTACCAGGGTTTATTGAGAAATTAGAGCTATGAGCATCATCCAATAGTTCCCTCTTTAGCTCAGGAATAGTAGGAACACAATGCCTCTTCACGAATTTCAAAATACCACCTTCATATGCGAAGTCAGTCAACTTCCCATCATTTATAGCTTTAATTTTCTTTTGAAACTCCTCATCATTATCCAGATAACTTTTTATCCTTCCTAGTAAAGAGGGTTTAACAACCATTTAAAAAATTAGTGATGTGTTACCTTCCTTGATAATTCCCACATCCATCTTTACTAGATCCATGAACATATGATCCATTTCAACTCTCATCTTTTTCATAATTCCATGGTTCTTTCTACTCAAATTATCTGCTACCTTATTTGATTTTTCTGGGTGGTAGTGTATTGTGAAATCATAGTCTTTGAGTAGCTCAATCCATCTCTTTGTCTCATGTTGAGTTCTTTCTGTGAGAATACATATTTCAAACTCTTATGATCTGTATATATCTCACATTTTTCGTCATAGAGGTAATGTCTCCAAATATTCAAAGAAAATATTACCGTTGCTAACTAAAGATCATGAGTTCAATAGTTTTGTTCATGAATTTTTAGCTGCCTAGATGTATAAGCAATCACTCGATCATTCTTCTTAAGGACACAACCAAGTCCTTTCTTTGATGCATCTCTATAGATAACAAACCCATCATTCCCAGATGGTAGGGTTAGGATCGGATCATTCACTAATGTCCTCTTAAATTATTTAAATAATTCTTCACATTCCTTTGTCTATACGAACTTAGCCTCTTTTTGTGTGAGATTGGTCATTGGGTTGGCTAAACGGGTGAAGTTCTGAACGAAACACTGATAATAACCTACTAAACCAATAAAACTATGTACCTCAGTTACGTTCGTTGGAGTAGGTCATTCTTTCACAACCTTTGTCTTCATAGGATCTACAGATATTTCATCCTTAGAGATAATGTGGCCTTGAAAGGAAACTGATTATAGCCAAAAATCAAACTTTTCAAACTTCCTATATAATTTATTTCTTCTAAGTGTCTTCAGAATAGTGTGCAAGTGATTTTCATGATCTTCATGGATTTTATAGTATACCATGATATCATCAATAAACACCACTACAAATTCATCAAGATAATCCTTGAAAACTATGTTCATTAGATCCATGAAGACAGATGGACCATTATTTAGTCCAAAAGGCATTACTGTGAACTCATAAAGCATGTAACTAGTTTGAAATGCTGTTTTTGGAATGTCTTCCTTCCTCACAAGCAACTGATGATATCCAGATCAAAAATCAATCTTAGAAAAATATTGGTCTCCATGAAGTCGATCAAATAAATCATCAATTCATGGTAGAGGATACTTATTCTTTATTGTAATATCATTGATCTCCCTATAGTCAATGCACAACCTCATAGACCCATCTTACTTCTTAATGAAAAGAACAGGGGCTCCCCATTAAGAAACACTAGGTCGAATAAATCTTTTATCACTAAATTCCTCTAGTTTTTTATTTAGTTCCACTAAATCTACAGTGTCCATTATATAAGGTGCATTTGATATGGGCCTTGAACCATGAATTAAGTCAATGGAAAACTCAATTTCCTACTTTTGAGTATGTCCAAGTAAATCCTCTAGAAATACATCAACATATTATTGCACAATAGATACATCCTCTATCAGTACATTATTCTCCTCAACCCCATTTATTTCATTACCTTCCTCCCCAATAATAAAATTCAGTAGAGATACTGTGGGTGGATATAAATGAGAATCAAATGGTGAGGTTTTAGCTCTAAAAATAAGGGATTATACACCATTCTCAAAAATTGTAACTTCCTTCTTCTTACAATAGATCTTTGCATCATAATTTGATAGCCAATTCATACCAAGAATTATATCATAGTAAACCATTGGTATGATGATAAGGTTAGAAACTAAATAATGTTTATCTGTCATGAGGGGGGCTAATCGACATGCCTTTGTTGCAATAATACATCCACCAGGGGTTTTGACTGATAACTCCTTCATTAAATCAAATTGGACATATCTAATTTTCTTGGCAAACTGGGAAGATATAAATGAATGTGATTATCCAGAATCAAATAAAGTATTGGATAAGTTGGATGAAACAATCAATGTACCTACCACCACTTCATTAGGATATTCAACTTCCAGATTTGTGACCACATAAGCTTGGATTTTATCCCTTGGCCTTCTTTGAGGAACATTTCCCTAACACTTAGGACATTCATGTGCATAATTTCCCATCTCCTTGCAATTGTAACACGGAACATTGGTAACTTCTTTTTTCCCCTGACAATCCCAAGATAAGTGGCCTTTTTCTCCGCACTTGTAACAGAATCACATTCCCTTTAGGAAAGTGTCAGGGAGTTTAATCCCACAATTACTGCATGATGGAAATTCAACTCTTTCATTCTTCCCCATTTCCTTATTTCCTTTATCAGAGTTTTCAATATCCATCTTATTCTCCTGGTTTCCCTTAAAGTCATAAGACTTAGAGAATTCATTTTCTATCTTGATAGCACTTGATACTATATCTTCATATAATGAGAAACTTTGGGAGACTAGATCCCTTAGGAGGAATGGCTTTAAAACATAAAGGAATCGATCAATTTTACTCCTTTGATTACGTATGTAGTCCGCAGCATGACTTTCCATCCTTGTAAATTTGGATTTATACTTGGAAACATTTTCATCATCCTTCTTCCTTAGATTCAAGAATTGACTCTCTATATCTGCTCGTTGTTCATGAGGGAAATATTTTTCTAAGAATATTTCCATAAAATAACTCCATTCCATATCTTATATTTCTTCCTCCCCCTTTGTGTTTTGGATTAATAAACACCACTGATATGCATCTCCCATTAGACGATAAACTTCCATGACAACCTTCTCTCTTTCATTACATCCCAAAGTGAAAAATATCTTCTCAAGGGAACATATTCACTGCTCTGCTACAAACGAGTTTGTAGTCCCATTGAATGGTGTAGGTTGTTGTTTCATAAAGCAATCTAACATAGCTCCTCCATGTGGTGGTTCTGGATGCTCCATATGGGTAAGGATATTATTCATAACATGAGTAAGTTTCCCTAGTATAGTTATGAGTTGCTCAACACCAGCCACAACATCAGAGCTAACATCGTTATCCTGCATCAAAGGGAAACCCCTAGAGGGTACATGTGAATTCGTGCAGTTTTCATTCCTTCTACTAGGAACCATATTTAGATAATGGCATACACTAGATTAGGCTATGAATAATAATGTATAATCTTAACTTAACAAAATACTTAGCAAAAATTGAAATCCTATGCATGGCTAATCCCGTATTCACAAAAATGGTTTCTTTGAGGAAAATTTTACAATTGAATCTTCCATAATGGCTTGTAAAGAAAAATTGAATTATCCTAAGCATATCCCCTGGGAGTGTCGTAACCAAGAGTTCAGCAAGGTCCATTTTCGTGTACTAGGATACCCTGGGTCAAGCCCGAAACTCCTTGTCGAAGCCTTCACTCCTAAGTACATCTGTTCCAGAGCCGCCTCTACCTACTCGTATCCAGATAGGGATTTATTTCTTGAAAGATCCACATAATCTATTCCTTATAAAAATACCAAGATGTTATTGTATCTTTATCCTCAAAGACTATATTAGGGGCTCTTCCCTAATCTACGTTTTCTAAATCTAGTTTCCATGTTTTCTACTAAACTTCCTCTGATACCAACTGTAAGGATCTGACCCTAATTTTCCAGAGTTGGTGCCTTATTAATTACATTGGCATACAAACAAGGAATAAGAATCCCAAAATACCGAGTATTTTAGTATTATTGGAAACAAGATATATACATAAGTTCATCATTACAACTTGAAATGAAAAAAAACATAGAAAATCCTTAGACAACTTCCATAACTCTTAGGTTCTTTCAGCATGTCATTCATAATAAAATTTTTCTTACCCTGTGGAAATGAAATATAAGAAAGGGGTGAGCTCAAATTCTTATTAAGGGTAAGCAATACAGTGGAAGATAACATAAACTTTAGACATAGTGAATAATTGAAAACACAAGCCTTTAAAAATAAACTTGAACATAATATGGAAGAAATATGCGCTTAGTAAATATTGCCATAACATAACATAATCATGGGTATTCTACTAGTCTAATAACCACATGAATCATCAATACTATATTTATAATTAGGTAATTCATAATGTGGGGAAACATATCCATACCGTCAAGGCCTCGTGCCAAGACCATAAATAATCATTTTGTCAAGGCCGAGTGCCAAGATCGTAGTTTGTCTCTTGAGACCTACCGATGCACCGAGGGGCTATAGAAGGCCCCAAAAAACACTTACTATATCCAATGAATTCCTCATATGAATGGGTATAAACATAAACAACATGTACATTCATGTTGAAATTAATATATGAAATGAAAATAACTTTCCCCAAACATTAAGCATAAACACTAACCATTCGGTGTAAATTGGTGAATGGTTTAAAGACAGAACATCCACAAAAAAAATAAACCATTAAATTGAATATGGTAGATGATACCATGAAGTATTAATCCCAATAATATATAATAATCCACAAGAGTGTTGAAATAGAGGAAGATACTCTTATAAAATCGTCGAGTAATTCTTGAAAAAAATACACTTTTACTTTGAAAAGAAGAGTTCTTTTGGAAAAATTCTTTATATAAAAACAGAAGTGAAGTAAGATATTATTTTCATAATAAAATTATTTAATTTATAAATATAATGGTTTCAAAAAAATATTAGATATTTCCCTTGAAAATATGTAAGAAGTTGAGATATTCCCTTGAATTAGGCTAGTATTTTGGAAACAATTTTGAAATTTCTTTTTAAAACATGTAACTATACATAAAATAAAGAAATATTCTGGTTGGTGTACATATATAGAACACCCAAAAATAATTTATAATGAGTATATAATAATACATAAGAATTTCATTGAGGTAATTAGAAAATTAAAATAACTCGGATAGAAATGGGAGTTTGGGTGGAAAACCCCTTACCTTAACTTCAAACGTGTTCCACTCTTGAACTTAAGATCCTAGAAGATGAAATTATAATTATTAATAACTTATTTCAGAACCTATTATACATATATTTAGTTTTTCATAATTATTTTTAGTTCATTTATGAACTTATTGATAAGTTATTATATTGAATTTCATCGTTCTGTAGCGTTCGTTTCATTTATTTTCATAATCGGTTCAGTTGTTCTTAAGTAATGGAGTTCATGTAAATATCTAGAATTGAATTAAAATACTTTTTATGATCATACATAGGTGTTATTGGTCATTTATATAACTTGGTTACATGGCATGATGTCATGACCCCCTCCCACCAAAGATGCCCCTCTTGAGCTGGCAATGGTGAAAGGGAGATAATGACCCCCGAGTCCCGCCTCCAGTAGGCCCCGGAGTGGAGACTAGCACCAAGGGTATGATTTTTCACAAATATGGGAGGCATTACCCTTTTTATTATTTAAGATCGGGAAATAGGACAAGTCAACCACCAAAAAGGGAAAAAATAACAAGTGTATAGAAATAAACCCAAACCGATCCCACATGCATGTTAAACAATTCTGAAACAAGGTACAAGTACAAGAAAGCTCAAAAAGTACAATACCAAAAGAAACAAGAGTACGGAAAACTACAAAAACTCTAACTGTCCCGACTAGTAGGGTCCCGCACGACCCTGGTAGTCCTCCTGGAAACATGAAAGTAAACGTAGGGTGAGCATACAAGTATACTCAATAGGGAAACCTAAAGCTCTTGTGCACAGGTGGGGAGACATCCTAATGTCCCGTGAGAACAATAGAAGAAACCAAAACCTAGAAAGGAATTATATCCACCCAACATCACCAGCCATGATCACCAAGAACACAAAACAATAGGTAGTAGTATATAAGAACAATAGTATTGGGTACCCCGCACCATTTTCCCCTACTAGTTAGTTGCTCTTTCTAATAGCGAACATCCTAACGCTACCACACTCTTCCTGCCCGCACACACCTGGGCCTCACAAACCACATATCCTGCCTACACACACCTGGGCCTCACAAACCACATATCCCGCCCGAACACACTTGGGCCTCACAAACACAATCACATCACCGCCCGAACACACTTGGGCCTCATCCTGAATATTCTTGGGAAAAAAAACCTGCTTGAAGAGTCTTGGTCTAATATCACACCAATCAAAACCTACCCGAAGTGTCTTGGGTGTAAGGTCGCCTCAAGCCATCACAGGATATGGAAGAAGGAGCAGGAAGGAGCTAGTGACTAATGGGAAAACACCCTCTCCCATGAAATGGGAGTGTTCGGCACTAGGTGATCAACATGGGTGGGGTGCGACAAAACACAAAGATACATATACATATATGTATACAAAACACACAGCCCAACCTATGGCTTCTAGACAGAGAAACTGAGCATGCGCCTCGGCATTGCTACTACGAAGCATGCATACAACAAACAATCCCAACCCCCAATTAGGTTTTCATGTTTCAACAATATTAGTTTATTAGTTCCTTAACTACTGGGCAGCTATCAAACCCAATCAAGAGTTTCATAGAACAAAACCCTTCCAACCAAAAATTAAGTTAGATAGAACACAAGAAACACGAACCCAACCTTTTTATCATCAAATCAAACCCCATTGATCGTTCCTGCGTTTAATTCGTTATTGTTCCCTGCAGTTCATTTATCAACTTTCCACTTTCATTTAATATCACAACCCATCACTGCAGCCCTGCTGCCACTATAACCACATCTCCACAACCATATTACAAAACAAGGCTCATGCCACATCATTTCCCCTTTCATATCATTTACTGCAACCCCACTGCCCATCATACGCAACAACCCATAACTATCCAAACCACAGAACAACCCCTCTGTCCATCCTATTCGTAACAACCCAGGATTCACTTCCTTTACACACACCACGTAACCAAACCAACAACCACATGTTCATTATTCAATTTTTTTCAACCGGCGTGATCACACAAGGGTTCCAAATATTCATTTAATCAGCCAACTTTATGTGATCAACCAAATTTCTACATTCCACCAGTTTCCATTCACAAAACGGTCTATAAATATAGGGAAACATTTAATTTCACAAGCAAAGTCCTCCAAAGACCGTGATTTTTAGTAGGCATAATCCTATTCAATTCACAATATAACAATAGGATAAACAATGATAAACATAACAACTTCCCCATCCCTGTTCTTTAAGCCAATTATTATCTTCATTAAACTGGTTCAACTATGTCTCGTGAAAGCAAGAGGACACCCATCCACATGATGCACAATTTAGAGAGATGAAGGTAAGATCCCTACCTCAAAGGTTTTCGACAAAAACCACCAATAACGAAGAACGTACAAGGAAGTTGGGTTGATCCTACAAGAACACCCTTAGATCTCTTCTCCTAACCCAACCAATCCCAAAACTCATCAAAAATGACATCCCCACACTTGGATCTACCCATAATGGGTATAGATATAAGAATTCAATAGGAGAGGAGGAGTAGATCTAAAGAGATCTATGAAACTTAAACAAGAACATGCACATACCTCAAGAACCGGCTTCGATTCTCCAAGGAAAGCCTCCGGATCGCCTCCAAAACGCCTAGGAGAGGTTAGCTAACCTTCAAAGGATGGAAATGTTGAGTTATGTCCTCTTAGGGGGTTTAAATAAGGTGGTCAAAGGCAAAACGAGTTAGATCCAAAATTTTAGGACCTAACATTAAGTGATCTCACGGTTAGTCCACACGGTTTAACAAACTGTGCGCTAACCGTGCGTTAGCTTCTGCCTCGCCAAATACTCCTTGCATGGTTAGTCCACACGGTTAGACAAATCGTGTGCTAACTGTGTGTTAGCCACTGCCTCCAACACCAGCCTTGCACGGCTTGGCCGCATGGTTTAGGCAAATCGTGTGCCAACCGTGTGAAGTCCATAACCCTCTAGATTTCCTTAAAGGTCCACCCAAACGCACCCCAAGTCACCTTGACCTCCCAGAACACCTCCAACACCACATTTTCACATGGGAATGGACTGGAGAGGTCTGGGCCATTACATTAGATACCTCTCAAAACATTCTCATCCTCGAGAATCCCAAACCCACCAAAAGAGAAAACGAAACAGGCTCTGAACAACCACCCCGCATGATACCTCTCAGGGCCCTCATCATAATAGAAATCCAACCACTATAATAGTCATATGAGTTAGGAATTCCTTCTCCTATGTCAAGATATTATCTGCTTTAGGCGGCACTGACTCTCCCGCACGGGTTCAATCACATCTTCATTAATGTGTCTCGATTAAGGATCAGGTTTTTCCCTTTCCCCACAAATCCGGGCATGTTACACGCTTCCAGAGAAAAAGGAAACAAAACATCTCACAACCAACAAGCCAAGAATTCCATATAACAAAGGTACAGAGTACAACATCAAAACAATGCTCAGAAAAACAAATAAAAACAGAAGTCAAAACAACTCTGGGTACTGAGCATGCATCTGAGCCTCCCGCTCCCAAGTTCTCTCCTCGAAGCCGCCATGCCTCTACAACACACGAACCAAGGCGATGGTTCATCCACGGAACACCTTCTCTTCATGATCCTCGATTCTGACTGGTCGTTCCTCTAAGTTCATGTCATCTCCCATATCTAACTCTCCCCAGTCGATAAAGTGAGAGTCATCGTGTAAGTACCGACGAAGCTAGGAGACGTGGAAGACGTCATGAACCTTCTCCAACTACGGTGGAAAGGCCAGCTGATATGCCACCTCTCTGACTCGCCTCAGCACCTCGAAAGGTCCGATGAACCTAGAGGAGAGCTTACTCCCCTTCAAAAACCTCTGATACCCCCGTCGATGGGAAACCTTCCAGAATACATGATCTCCCACCTCGAACTCCAAGGGCCTCCTCCGACGATCAACATATGACTTTTGTCGGTCCTGAACCACTTTCATCCTCTCCCGCACAAGATGAACATTCTCTGTGGTGCTCTGTACTACCTCTGGCCCAAGAGCACCTATTTCACAAACCTTTTCCCAGCAAATGGGTGAACGACATGGTCTTCCATACAAAGTCTCAAATGATGCCATGCCAATAGTAGAGTGGAAGCTGTTGTTGTAACGAACCGAAATTTTGAATAAATCTTGTTTCCTAATTTTGTGTGTTATTTTATTTTTATACTCCCCAAAACTTTTTCATGCAATAACATGAGTATAATTAAAATGAGACTGTTGGGTTTTGACTGTTATATGATCTTTGGTCAATATGACTGCTGGAAACTAAACGTTTCGATTACTATATCTAAATACAAGTGATCTTGGTTAATTTATATAGAAAGAAGATTTGATGGCCTCATCCAGTAGTCTCGGGCTAATCGAAGCCCATCTAACGGAACTTGGGAAGGAGGTAGCACCACTGGGCTTTTCTCTGGACCAAAACCAAGCCGAACTTCATCGTGTGAATCTAGAACGAAATTTCCTTTGTGAGAAGTTCAAACTGATAGAAATTACTACTCATGCAATGTTGGTTGAGCCGCCCTCATATTCTCTCACCTTAGCACACCTTACACTTAGGTCTTATGCTGGGGTTATAAGGGGATATGTAAGGAGACCGTAACTTCCTTGTGTAATCATTTGTTTTAAATAAAAATTTTGATTTCTTCTTATGATGGAGTTTATGAATTTTCAAATGTTCGGATAAATATAGTATGCATATTTTTGATCAATTTTAGAGAAAGTATATTTTAAAAATGTTTATGTAAAACTTAAATAATTAAAAATGTGTAATGATTTTCAAAAAATGGTCTTCTATAATTATGTTCAATACGAAATTTAGAGTCTAATAAGAGCAACTTAATTTTTGATGAATAGTAAATTATGAATAGTGATTGTATGCTTAGGATTATAATGTGACCAAATGGATTAGTAATCCCACTTAAAGAAATTATTAATATAATCTAGTCACCTTGATTAAGTAATGTGATCCAACAAAATGGTTAAATAATGGTTTCATAAATTATTAGTCAAGTATTTGTTTTTTCAGGTGAATAGTTTTTTTAATTAAAAATTAAATTAAAATTATTTAGAAAATTATTTTTATAAAATGGACTTTATTTTTGAATTCAGAACATCGATATTTGGTTATGGTGAAATTTTGGGATTTTTCTGAAATAAAAAATGAATTTTCGGTGAATAGTGTATTTATTTAAAAATTAAATTAAAAATATTTAGAAAAATATTTTTATAAAATAGATTTCATTTTTGAAATCATAGCATCGACATTTTGTTATGGTGAAATTTTGGGATTTTTCTGAGAAAGTTGAATTTTCAGTGAATGGTAGAAATACAGTTTTAGGGTTTCAGTATGTTTAATGACATCGTAACTAAGTCATGATGATGTCATGGGATATTTTAAGGGTTGGCCTACCAAAGATGATGAATTATTTTATTGGGGGCCCCATGTGGCCTAACTCCATGGGAAATACAATGGGAGAGCCCAAGGTTTTGAGAAAACCACTTGTGAGGTGTCCCTTGGCCATTAATGCCTTGTCCCCTCACTTTCCCTATAAATACCCACCCTTCCCTCCTTTATTTTTCACTCCCAACTCTCCCCCAACTAAGCTATGGTCTCATTTCCTCCCAATTAGTCCTCCCAAGTTTCCTCCAAACCCTCAAGGTCCCAACCTTCGAGTTTTAAGAGTTACATTTAAGGTAAGGGATCCTACCCCTCTCTTTCTTTTCAAGTAATCTCTTTTATGTCATTTCATTTATGCTCCATGATCTTATGTTGGGGTATGATCTCTATATCTATGATACTGATCTTATATGTTCATATGATGAGATACCCTATTTGATCTCGCCAATTCATTTTTGTTGAAGTTTAAGTGGCGCCGTTAGGCTGCCTAATTTTTAAGGGATTCTTTCACCTTTCTCATTTTTCAAAGTTCTACTTTCATGTCAAGTCTTTCAAGTTCCTTTTTAATATTTTGGGGTATGATATCTATATATATCACACTGATATTCTATTTTCATATGATGAGATACCTTATTTGATCTCTTTAATTCATTTTGTTGAAGTTTAAGTGACGTCGTTAGGCTGCCGAATTTTCATAAGAGAAATCTTATTTTTGTCTTCCCTCTATGTTTTTCATTTCATATGGTATGTCTTTAAAATTTCATTACCATGTTCTTATATATATTATATTCTGTCCCTCTATTGTTCTTTGGATCATTTATGAGTGGGTGACCTATGTCCCCTGTCTTTTCAATGCTTTCTAAAACCCAAATGTATAGCTGTTATGCTGCAGAATTTCCATCTCAAATGCCTCTCTCTTTTTCTAAAATTATTTAATTTTATTAAGTGAATACCCAAATCTCTTACTTATAAATGGTTATTCATATATATACCAAAATTTTATATTTTAAATTCTGGGATTTACATACATGATACCCGCTTTCCTTTTCTGTGGGTTTAAAGTGACATAAAGATCATGTCTTTAAAGCAGTTTTTAAAACATTATGATTATGAAATGAAACCCATGTCTTTGATGATATATGGGTTGTTTATGAAATGATTGATGATGATATATGTGTCTCACATGATAATAAATACAAATTAAGGGTGCGCCCTGATATCGCTCCAATGCATTGGGTAAAGACTTAATCTCTAGAGATGACCATTTTTAACGATGCCTTGGTGAATAACCTTGGTAATTTTTAATGACACCTTGGGGATGGACCTTGGTGAAATGGAAATGATTGTCAATATTAAATGTTTTAGCCATATATTCAAGTTATGAAACACGTTATTTTTATTATGATATGCCTCATGATCTCTTTATCATGCCTTAAAGTTATTTTTCATGACTTTTGATGTATCTCAAGTTCTCATGTAAAATGTTTCCCTTTTTTCCCTTACTGGGCCTTTTGCTCACCCTTTCCTTTGATGTATTCTCCCAAGTTATGAGATTCTGTAATGAACTTAGGATGAACAAATGAAGAATCATTTCAAGTTTTTAAGAAGAATGTTTTTTTCTCATGTAATAAGCTCCTAGTTTCCAAGACACTAAACCTTAAAGATCCTCAGTTTTGTATAATGTAATGAAAGTTTATGTGATAAAAATGTGGGATGTTATAGTTGGTATCAAAGGATGGTTTAGTTATTTATGGAAATTAGGATATGAAAACTTTAGTAAGAATCCTATAGAAAAGTTTAAATATAGAAAATCTTCCTGGTATTTTGGTGAGTATTGAGTAAGGGGTTGCCAAGAAAATACATCCCTGTCTGGATACAAGCAGGTAGAGGTGGCTCTGGCATAGATGTAAATAGGAGTAAAACCTGAAAACACTGCTTTGAGCTAGACTTGAACGGGAATTGGTACACGATAACGGGCCTTGCTGCACTATTGGTTACGACACTCCCGAGGGACATGCTTTGGTAAATTCATAAGCTTAGTATGAACCATTATTAAAGGAACAAAGATAAAATAAAATAAAGATTCACATAGGAATATATGATCATGGATAACCTAGTTTGGAACCTAGGGTATCACAAGTTAGGGTATACTTTTCTTCTAAAAGTTATCCTTCTATGCTTTAAGTTCCTTTTCATGATTATTGGCTAAGTATTTAAGCCCCTAATTGTACTTTCTTTTCTTAGTTAATGGAGGGAAATGGAATAACATGTCCCAACAACCAATGTGATAGGAAATTTGACGATTTCCATATTAATATGATAGAGATTATTAGGGGATTAAAAGATGACTATTATTTTGGAATACTTTCACTATTTTGGGAACTCTATTTGATTGAGGTAAATAGATTACTACGGTATTTTCTTTGAGGAGTAAAGGTTGACTTATATTTTGAACAATCGATGAAATTAAGGTGGAATTATAGTAATTTAGGTTACTTATGGAAATGATTAACCTATCTTGGGAAAAATATGTTTAGGTTAGCTACTTTTGTTATAAGATGTTAGGAGTGGTTGATGTTGTTTGGATATGAACGATAAAGTTTATTTTGGAAGAATATGTTATCAAATCCTTCTTGTATTTGGGTTTCAATATTAGTTTGGTTTATTTTGAAAATTTTAAGAACAATTATTTATGGAATGGTCTATGATTAACTTTGGGTAATACCTTGGAATTTTGAAGATTTAAATAAGTTTCCCTTCCTATGGGATTATTTCTTTTTAAAGAGTTGTTTTATCTTACCCTTTCTATTTTTGGGATAATATAAGAAATAGATAGTTAATATTTGGTGGATTATGTGATTATCTAGAAGATGATTCTCGTGCTTTGATGAGACCAAGTAGTTTTGAATGCTCATTGTTTGGAGAAAAGATTATTTTTGGTAGAAACTTATTAGAGGATGAAACTCTACTTGAAGGTAGGTATATTTCCCTGTGTTTTATTCTATGTAGTAAATGAATTCCTCAAAACTATGAAAATTAACGTAAAACAAAAATGTTGTATGTTAACGTTTCCTACCGGGAAATCAAATACCGTTTAACCCATCATAAGTTTGTGATTTTCTGGTTTTTAACTTTCTCCTAATCATGTTTTCTATCACTCTCCCTCAGAATGTGACCCTTTGTTTTCTCCTTCATGTCCATGTTTTCCTACATGGAAACCTAGTATGCGTTAACTCGGGTGACCTTTTTACTTCCCTTTATTTCTTTTAAAGTAATAGTGTTACTGACTCTTTTTCCAATGTGGGACTTTCAATGAAATTTCCAAACCCATTTTTCAAAATTGTGAGGACTCAATTTCTTAAGGGGGGAAGATTGTAATGACCCGAAATTTTGAATAAATCTTGTTTCCTAATTTTGTGTGTTATTTTATTTTTATACTCAACAAAACTGTTTCATTTGATAACATGAGTATAATTAAAATGAGACTATTGGGTTTTGACTATTATATGATCGTTTGTCAATATGACCGCTGGAAACTAAACGTTTCAATTACTATCTCTAAATACAAGTGACCTTGGTTAATTAATATAGAAAGAAGATTTGATGGCCTCATCCAGTAGTCTCAGGCCAATCGAAGCCCATCTAATGGAACTTGGGAAGGATGTAGCACCACTGGGCTTTTCTCTGGACCAAACCCAATCTGAACTTCATCGTGTGAAGCTAGAACAAAATAGCCTTCTCGAGAAGTTCAAAATGATAGAAATTACTACTCGTGCAATGTTGGTTGACCCGCCCTCAGATTCTATCACCTTAGCACACCTTACACTTAGGTCCTATGCTGGGGTTATAAGGGGCTATGTAAGGAGACCGTAATTGCCTTGTGTAATCCTTTGTTTTAAATAAAAAATTTTATTTCTTCTTATGATGAAGTTTATGAATTTTCAAATGTCCGGATAAATATAGTATGCATATTTTTTATGAATTTTAGAGAAATGATATTTTAAAAATGTTTATGTAAACCTTAAATAATTAAAAATGTGTAATGATTTTCAAAAAATGGTCTTCTAAAATTATGTTCAATATGAAATTTAGAGTCTAATAAGATCAACTTAATTTTTGATGAATAGTAAATTATGAATAGTGATTTTATGCTTAGGATTAGTAATGTGACCAAATGGATTAGTAATCTCACTTAAAGAAATTATTAATATAATATAGGCACCTTGATTAAGTAATGTGATTCAATAAAATGGTTAAATAATAGTTTCATAAATTATTAGTCAAGTATTAGTTTTTTCGAGTGAATAGTGTTTTTTAATTAAAAATTAAATTAAAAATATTTAGAAAATTGCTTTTATAAAATGGACTTTTTTTTTGAATTCAGAACATCGATATTTGGTTATGGTGAAATTTTGGGAGTTTTCTAAAAAAATGAATTTTTAGTGAATAGTGTATTTATTTAAAAATTAAATTAAAAATATTTAAAAAATAATTTTATAAAATAGAGTTCATTTTTGAAATCAGGGCATTGATATTTGGTTATGGTGAAATTTTGGGATTTTTCTGAGAAAGTTGAATTTTCAGTGAATGGTAGAAATAAAGTTTTTGGGTTTCGGTATGTTTAATGACATCATAATTGTGTAATGATGATTTCATGAGATATTTTAAGGGTTTTCCAACCGAAGGTGGTGAATTATTGTATGGGGGGCCATGTGGCCTAACTCCATGGGAAATACCATGGTAGAGCCCATGGTTTTGAGAAAACCACTTGTGAGGTGTCCCTTGGCCATTAATGCATTGTCCCCTCACTTTCCCTATAAATACTCACCCTTCCCTCCTTTAGTTTTCACTCCGAACTCTCCCCCAAATAATATCAGGTCTCATTTCCTCCCAAGGATTCCTCCCAAGGTTCCCCCAAGCCCTCAAGGTCCCAACCTTCGAGTTTTAAGAGTTACGTTTAAGGTAAGGGATCCTACCCCTCTCTTTCTTTTCAAGTAATCTCTTTTATGTCATTTCTTTTATGCTTCATGCTCTTATGTTGAGGTATGATCACTATATCTATCATACTGATCTTCTATGTTCATATGATGAGATACCCTATTTGATCTAGCCAATTCATTTTTGTTGAAGTTTAAGTGGCGTCGTTAAGCTGCCGAATTTTTAAGGGATTCTTTCACCTTTCTCATTTTTCAAAGTTCTACTTTCATGTCAAGTCTTTCAGGTTCCTTTTTATTATGTTGGGGTATGATATCTATATCTATCATACTAATCTTCTATGTTCATATTATGAGATACCCTATTTTATCTCTTCAATTCATTTTGTTGAAGTTTAATTGACGCCGTTAGGCTGCCGAATTTTCATAAGAGAAAACTTATTTTTGTATTCCCTCCATGTTTTTCATTTCATATATTATATCTTTCAAATTTCATTACCATGTTCTTATATCAATTATATTTTTCCCTCTATTGTTCTTTGGATCATTTATGAGTGTGTGACCTATGTCCCCTCTCTTTTCAATATTTTCTAAAACCTCGATGCATAGTCGTTATACTGCAGAATTTCCATCTCAAATGTCTCTCTCTTTTTCTCAAATTATTTTATTTTATTAAGTGAATAATCAAAGATCTTCCTTATAAAGGGTTATTCACATATATACCAAAATTTTCTATATTAAATTCTGGGATTTACATACATGAGACCCGCTTTCCTTTTCCGTGGGTTTAAAGTGACATAAAGATCATGTCTTTAAAGCAGTTTTTAAAATGTTATGATTATGAAATGAAACCCATTTCTTTGATGCTATATGGGTTGTTTATGAAATTATTGATGATTATATATGTGGCTCACATGATAATAAAGAAAAATTAAGGGTGCGCCCTGATAGCGCTCTGATGCATTGGGTAAAGACTTAATCTCTAGAGATGACCATTTTTAATGATGCCTTGGTGAATTACCTTGGTAATTTCTAATGACACCTTGGGGATGGACCTTGGTGAAATGGAAATTATTGTCAATATTAAATGTTGTAGCCATATATTCAAGTTATGAAACACGTTATTTTTATTATGATATGACTCATGATCTCTTTCTCATGCCTTAAAGTTATTTTTCATGACTTTTGATGTATCTCAAGTTCTCATGTAAAATGTTTCCCTTGTTTCCCTTACTGGGCCTTTTTATCACCCTTTCCTTTGATGTATACTCCCAGGTTATGAGATGCTGTAATGAACTTAGGATGAAAAAATGAAGAATCCTTTCAAGTGTTTAAGATTAATTTTTTTTCTCATGTAATAAGTTCCTGGTTTCCAAGACACTAAACCTTAAAGATCCTTGGTTTTGTATAATGTAATGAAAGTTTATGTGATAAAATGTGGGATGTTATAGTTTTTGTTGGAAAAATATACTAAAGTAAAATTTCTCACCCATGATCCTCCAAAATCCAGAACGCAGGCTCACAGCATATCCTCCAACTTCTGGATAGTCCGCTCTGTCTTCCCATCGGTCTGGGGGTGGAAAGCAGTGCTAAGGCGTAGCTGGGTGCCAAAAGCATGTTGTAACCCCCTCTATACTCGTGAGGTAAACCAAGTATCCCGATCTGAGATGATAGTCTTCGGAACTCCATGAAAATGCACCACATCGTCTACATACCTCTGTGGTAAGGTACTCACCAGTCCCGACTCTTTAATTGCTAGAAAGTGAGATGATTTCGTCAGTCGATCCACCACTACCCAGATAACATCATAACCACCCTGATCTCTGGGTAGTCCTGTGACAAAGTCCATCGATATGTCATCCCATTTCCACTCAGGGACATCTAAAGGATGCAACAACCCACTGGGAACACGGTGTTCAACCTTTACTTGCTGACACACTAGGCACTTAGCCACAAACTCCTCCATTGCCCGTTTCACCCTGGGCCACCAAAACTGTTCCCTCAGGCCTTGGTACATTTTTGAAACTCTCGGATGTACCGCCAAGGATGAGATATGGAACTCATGGATAACTCCCTCATGCATCACCTCTGGAACAAACAACCTTCCATGAAGAAGCATCTGATGTCAGCTGTCCTCTTACCATCCTTCTGGAGCATTTCCCTGATCGATATGATCATGCATTACTTCCGCCTCGGAGTCTCCCCACTGAGACTTTTCCACCTGCTGAAACAAGGAGGACTACACCATCATCTAAAACAAACATCCTCTGACACCATCTACCCTTGCATCCAAGTGCAAGGAAACCAACTCTCCCATTTCTTTCCAAGCATTAGCGTATTTCCGAACTACTTCCTTATGCGAATTCCTGCTCAGGGCATAAGCCACAACATTGCCCTTACCTTCAGTGTAAGAGATCTCGAAGTCATAGTCTTGAATAAACTCAACCCATATTTGCTGCCGTAAGTTTAGGTCACGCTCGGAGAAGATATAACGTAAGCTCTTGTGATCTGAGAAGACCACAAAGCGCTCCCCAACGAGGTAATATCGCCACAACTTCAGTGCGAACACTACTGCTGCAAGATCTAGGTCATGGGTGGCATAGTTATGCTCATGAGGGTGCAACTTCCTAGACCCATAATAGATCACACCCTTCTTCTGCATCAGTACGCACCCCAAACCAAGGCTAGAAGCATCAAAAAACACCTCATACAACAACCCTTCCTCTGGAAACCTGAGTACCGGAGCACTGACCAACTTCTCCTTTAGGTAGCCAAAAGCTGTCTGGCATTTCTCACTCGATAAGAAGACCTGGTCCTTCCTAGTTAAAGCTGTCAATAGAGAAGAAACTCGAGAGAAGTCTGGAACGAACCTCCAATAATAACCTACCAACCCCAGGAAACTAAGAACTTCTGCCACGCTCTTGGGTGCCGCCCAAGAAACAACCGCCTCCACCTTCGACAGGTCCACTGACACTCCATGCCGAGACACCACGTTCCCAAGGGAGTGTACTTCTTGCATCAAGAACTTACACTTCGACAATTTCCCATAAAGCTGGTGGTGTCGAAGGACTTCCGAGAATTCCCTAAGTTGCTCAACGTGCTCCTCCTCTGATCTTGAGTAGATCAAGATTTCATCGATAAAAACAACGATGAACCGGTCCAGAAACTCTCAGAAGACAAAGTTCATAAGTCCCATGAACACAGCTGGTGCATTCGAAACTCCAAACGGCATCACTACAAATTCAAAGTGCCCATTCCTGCACCTGAAATCCGTCTTCGAGATGTCACTGTCATTTACCCTCAGCTGGTGATATCCAGATCATAGATCAATCTTATAAAACCAACCTGCTCTCCTCAACTGGTCGAAGAGATCACCAATCCTTGGAAGGGGGTAACGGTTCTTGATCGTTACCTAATTCAACCTTCAGTAGTCTATGCATAGCTGGAGACCACCATATGCCTTCTTTACGAAAAGAACTGGAGCACCCCATGGCGACACGCTGGGTCGAACAAAACCCTTCCCCATCATATCGTCAATCTGAATCTGCAACTCCCGTAACTCCGAAGGTTCCATTCGACAAGGGGACATCGAAATTGGATGGGCACCAAGCTGTAAGTATATCCCAAACTCAACGTCACATCGGGGGGGTAGAGTCACAACCTCATCGGGAAAAACATCGAGGAACTCCCCAACGAACTCTGGAGCATCCATAATATCTATATCAACTGAAACCACTGATAACCCACCTAACAAGGAAAGGAGAGGCTTCACATGCCGGCTTCCCACCTGATAGCTCCTCTCGCCAACAAAAGCTACACACTTCCCATCCATGTCGGAGAACACCACTCTTCTTTGGAAGAAGTTGATAACGAAACTAACAGAAAACAACCAGTCGATACCTAGGATGACATCGTATGGCTGCATCTGTAAAAAAAGAAGATCCCCACTAGATCTATGTGGTCCCAACGTCATTCCACATCCCCGGAAAACACAAGATACGTTGGTCTGACCTCCAAATGGTGTACTCAGCAACAGGGGTACGGAAAGTCTATCTACGTTTAGACCCAAAGCATGGGATAGACCGGGTTCAATAAAGAAGTGTGAAGCTCCCAAATTGAACAAAGAATAAACAAGAGTGCTGAACAAACAAATCGTACCTCTCACCACCTCTAGTCCTGCCAGAGCTGCCAACTCTTCTGCGTGCAATTTTCCACCCCCAGATCCTATACTTCTCTAATGTCGACCACCTCCCTGATCACGCCCTGGTCGAGGTCCCTGAGGAGCACCCTGAGGTCAGCCTCCTCCTGCAAAGTCTTCTCTCGGAGGATCAGGGGCCTGCTGCAGCTGGAAGGGCCTCGCCGGCAACTGGTGCTGCTGAGGCGGGCGCTGAACCTTCACACCTCCACCGTACTGAGCTCGGGTCGGGCACTGACTCTGAATGTGCCTAAAAACTCCGCAAGAGAAACACTTTGGTCTTGGGATCATGAAAAAGGGACAAGGACCCGAAGATCTAAACTAGAACTGCTGGGGCCTGCTCCCCACTAGCTTGAATCTGGAAGGTCCTGTCGTAGGAGACCTACTACTGACTGCCATCCCTTTCGACGAACCGGGCTGGATCCCCTCTCGTGGTGCACCTCCCTGTGAGTGCATTCTCTCTACAACCTCTGCTTTCTTCTGTACCACCAAGTACGTCAGAAGGGTGATGGGAGTGACAGAATACTGAAGCGAAGGATGAAGTGCCTCCTCCAAATGTCTCTCCTGAGACTCCTCATCTGAAAAGAGATCTGAAGCAAAGCGTAGGATACCCTTGAACTGGATCCCTAAATCTCGTACTGACATACTCCCCTCCTGGAGGGAGAGTAACTCCTGCCTCTTCTCTGCCTTCATCATGGAAGAAAGGAATTCCTCTCGGAACTCCTTCTCAAAGTCATCCCACAGAACCTCTGCCTCTGACCTCTCCCTGAGGTAGAGTGTCCACCACTAACGCGCCACACCTCTCAGCTGACTGACTGCTAGGGGAACACAGTACTCTCTTAGAGCACGGATCAAAGTAAAATTGATCCCTAGCTCTTCAAGCCACCCCCCCCCCATCTTCATATCCAAAGTACTACCCTGGTACTTCTTGAGGGTTTGTCGCTGGAAAGAACGGAGAGTCTTCTGCCACTGGTCATCTTCCTCTTATCGGTCAATCCTAAACTGATCGACCGCCTGAATTTTCTGGGCCTCAACTGTCTGAGTTAGCCGGGGACAACGTCTAGATGCCATAGCTGTATAGTAAACAAGGAACGCCTAAGCCCAAGTAGCAAGGAAAATTTATCAAGGTTTCATTTTATCATTTTATTTAAATTTCTTCCCAGAACACCTAAATCAAGTAAAACACAAATCATGATGATGCATGTACCTTCCCTAGGATCTCTACCCTGTAATCAATGTAGTCTCACTTGATCGTTTGGTAAGCTCATATTCCTTTCATCGGATCACGGGGGACCCTAAAATACCATGTCCTAGCCAGTCTTCCCTGACCTATGTCATGCACCAAGGTCATCTAAAATGGTTTCCCTACCATCCCATGCAATCCTCACTATGTTTAACTCTAGACTCCATCTTATCTCTCAACCTTGTTCTACTACCATTCTGTCACAACCCCCTCCCACCAAAAATGCCCCTTCTAAGCTCGAAATGGTGAAAGGGAGATAATGACCCCAAAGTCCCACCTCCAGTAGGCCCCGAAGTGGCTACTAGCACCAATGGTATGAGTTTTCACAAATATGGGAGGCATTACCCTTTTTATTATTTAAGATCGGGAAATAGGACAAGTCAACCACCAAAAAGGGAAAAAAGAACAAGTGTATATAAATAAACCCAAACTAATCCCACATGCATGTTTAAACAATTCTAAAACAAGGTACAAGTACAAGAAAGCTCAAAAAGTACAATACCAAAAGAAACAAGAGTACGGAAAACTACAACAACTCCAACTGTCCCGACTAGTAGGGTCCCGCACGGCCCTGGTAGTCCTTCTGGAAACCTGAAAGTAAACATAGGGTGAGCATACAAGTATACTCTGTAGGGAAACCTAAAGCTCTCGTGCACAGGTGGGGAGACATCCTAATGTCCCGTGAGAACAAAAGAAGAAACCAAAACCTAGCAAGGAATTATATCCACCCAACCTCACCAGCCACGCTCACCAAGAACATAAAACAACAGGTAGTAGTATATAAGAACAAGAGTATTGGGTAACCCGCATCATTACCCTCTACTAGTTAGCTGCTCTTCCTAATGGCAAACGTCCCGATGCTACCACACTATTACTGCCCGCACACACCTAGGCCTCACAAACCACATATCCCACCCGCACACACCTGGGCCTCACAAACCACATATCCCGCCCGCACACACTTGGGCCTAACAAACTACATATCCCGCCCGAACACACCTGGGCCTCACAAACCACATATCCCGCCCGCACACACCTGGGCCTCACAAACACAATCACATCCCCGCCAGAAAACACCTGGGTCTCATCCCGAAGATTCTTGGGAAAAAAACCTACCCGAAGAGTCTTCGGGTAATATCACACCAATCGAAACTTACTCGAAGAGTCTTGGGTGTAAGGTCACCTCAAGCCATCACAGCCTATGGAAGAAGGAGAAGGAAGAAGCTTGTAAGTGAGGGGAAAACACCCTCTCCCATGAAATGAGAGTGTTCGGCACTAGGTGCTCAACATGGGTGGGGTGCGACAAAACACAAAGATACATATACATATATGTATACCAAACACACATCCCAACCTATGGATTCTAGATAGAGAAATTGAGCATGTGCCTCAGCACTGCTACTATGAAGCATGCATACAATAAACAATCCCAACCCCCATTTAGGTTTTCATGTTTCAACAGTATTAGTTTATTAGTTCCTTAACTACTGGGATGCTATCAAACCAGATCAAGCGTTTCGTAGAACAAAACCCTTCCAACCACAAATCAAGTTAGATAGAACACAAGCAACACGAACTTAACCTTTTTATCATCAAATCAAACCCCATTGATCATTCCCGCATTTAAGTCGTTATTGTTCCCCACAATTCATTTATCAACTTTCCACTTTCATTTAATATCACAACCCATCACTGCAGCCCTGCTCCCACTATAACCACATCTCCACAACCGTATCACAAAACAAGGCTCATGCCACATCATTTCCCCTTTCATATCATTTAACGCAGCCCCGCTGCCCATCATACACAACAACCCATAACCAGCCAAACCACAACAAAACCCCTTTGTACATCCTATTCATAACAACCCAAGATTCACCCCCTTTTCACACACCACGTAACCAAACCAACACCCACATGTTCATTATTGAATTTTGTTCAACTGGGGTGATCACACAAGGGTTCCAGATATTCATTTAATCATACAACTTTACGTAATCAACCAAATTTCCACATTCCACAAGTTTCCATTCACAAAACAGTCTAGAAAGATAGGGAAAAATTTAATTGCTCAACCAAAGGCCCCCAATGACCGTGATTTTTAGTAGGCATAAGCCTATTCAATTCACAATATAATAATAGGATAAACAATGATAAACATAACAACTTCCCCATCCCCGTTCTTTAATCCAGTTATTATCTTCATTAAATTGGTTCAACTATGTCTCGTGAAAGCAAGAGTACACCCATCCACATGATGTAAAATTTGGAGAGATTAAGGTAAGATCCCTACCTCAAAGGTTTTTGACGAAAACCACTAACAACGAAGAACGCACAAGGAAACCGGGTTGATCCTCCAAGAACACCCTTAGATCTCTTCTCCTAACACAACCAAGCCCAAAACACATCAAAAACGACATACCCAGACTTGTATCTACCCATAATGGGTATATATCTAAGAATTCAAGAGGATAGGAGGAGTAGATCTAAAGAGATCTAAGAAACTTAAACAAGAACAAGCACATACCTCAAGAACCGGCTTTGATTCGCCAAGGAAAGCCTCTGGATCGCCTCCAAAACGCCTAGGAGAGGTTCTCTAACCTTCAAAGGATGGAAATATAGAGTTATGGATGCTTAGGGGGTTTAAACAATGTGTTCAAAGGCAAAACTAGTTAGATCCACAATTTTAGGATCTAACTTTAAGTGATCGCACGGTTAGTCCGCACGGTTTAAAAAATCCTGCGCTAACCGTGCATTAGCTTCTGCCTCGCCAAACACTCCTCGCACGGTTAGTCCACACGGTTAGACAAACCATGCACTAACCGTGCATTATCCACTGCCTCCAACACTATCCTTGCACGGCTTGGCTGCACGGTTTAGGCAAACCGTGCGCCAACCGTGCGAAGGCCATAACCCTTCAGATTTCCTTAAAGGTCCACCCAAATGCACCCCAGGTCACCTTGACCTCCCATAACACCTCCAGCACCACATTTTCACAAGGGAATGTACCGGATATTTCTGAGCCATTACACATGAGGATGAAATATTATATAGAACTTTAATGATAACTATTTCACTTGATTTGTGGGTTTTGATTACAACAAACCCATTTTTCTTTACAAATTAATACCATTTTTACAAAGGGATTACAGAATATTACATAGGTTATATTACATATATAATAATCTAGTTCAACCATAAAAAGGATGGTTTCATGACCAAAATTGATAATGATAATAGAAATCGGAAGCCCATCGTCCTTGAATGTGGAAATTTGACACATCTTGGATGGTGTTCTTGCTACTAGTATAAAAGAAGGTAAAAGGGAGAGATGATGATAAATTTTCCGCTATCATGATAACATTACAGTACATATAACTTACTGTAGTCATTACAAAATTTGGATAAGGAGAGGAAATAGAAAAATAAAACAAATGAACTTGAAAGAAAGACAATGAATTGAAAAGAGGAATTTACCTCTTGAACCAAACTTCCTTGAGAGCCTCTTTAAGGGAGAGGTTTTGGTGTTTTTATGAGACCAAGTCTTGCTGGATGTGGGAGAAAAGGTTGGGAGGATATTTGTACAGAATTTGGAGAAGTCACATGGTTTTAGAGGATTGAATAGAAGGGGGAGTGAGAGGGAGTTTTATAGTGGAGGAGAGAGGGGATTTCTTAATATAAAATTCATTAATTTATTATTTCCCCTCAAGATAAGGAATAGTGAGACTTCCTTGACCAAGAATAGTAATTTTATCCTCTTATTTCAGACTAAATGTGCTTACATCACTTTTCATGTCATGAATAATGTATTTAACAAATATATGGTATTTTACCGTATTTCACTATTCATCAAAAATTCAAGTATTTCAGAAAAATACCAAAAATTTACCCCAACCATTGTTAGACGTGTAGAATCCAAAAATGAAGTCCATTTTTAAAAAAAAATTAAATATGATTAATTTAATATTTAATTAAAATCATAATTTATTCTAAAAACAGCAGTTTAAAAACAGTCTTTTACTTATTCTAAAGTGTAGGTGTATCATACATTCACTTGAATATTATTTATATACTATCATAGGTAATGTTACTATTCATTAGGGTATATTACTATTCATAAGGGTATGTTTCTATTCATAAGGTAGGTTATTATTCACCAAAAATTAAGTTTTCCTTATTGGACTCCAAATAACTTACTGATCACAATCGTGTATGTCATATTTTTGAAATTCACATCATAGAACTGACAAAATTATGTTTTAAGGGTCACATAGCACTTAGTAGTTAATTATGTTATGATTTCATGTGATTATGAAATATTTATAAGAAATTAATTTCCATTGAAAAATATTGGGCCGTTACAATATTATAAATATGAATATGGTTATGGTTCTAGTATAAAATAATAACATGATCAAAACCATTATACAAGAGGTTAAATCATGTTCAACCAAAAGGAAGCGTAAGGTAGGGGATTTCTTAACTCAATTTCTATTCACTGGGTTAAATTTATACTTCACTGATTACTTAATGCTAAGATTATGTTTGTAATGAAATTTGATTATTTTATGTATTATTTACACTTGTTTTATGTATTTACATTTTATACACATAATAAATTCATTTATTAGTTCTCACTTTAACGTTATGATCATTGTAAGGTTTTATTTCATAGTATTATTCTAATCGAGATTGTTTATTATTTGATATTTGTCTAATAAACCCAAATAATTCTCTCCTCCTATAGTTATTTATTATATTTTAAATTAATGGTAACAATTTCCACTCTTTGTTACTTAAAATGTTAGATAAAATGTTTCTGAGAAAATTTGACTTCATTTCTCTCTTCAGTCGGAAATCTGTTTTCTTCCAAAACCATGTTTTCTAAGAAAAAATCATTTTTTTAACTATTTAAAAATGAGTTATTAAAGATATTTTTAACCATTTTTTACTTTAAAAAAAATTAAAGTAATATTCATTTCATTTTCAAAACAAGTATCATTTGGATTTTACCAAAAATGTGAAAGGAATCATTGTTTTAACATACATGTAATGTATGAAATTTTATGTTATTATGACCACTCGATGTTTTAAAGATTACTTTAAAATGTTTAAAATTTTATATCAAATAAAATTATTTTTAGTTTTTTTGTTAATTTTTAGTTTTCAAAAGGAAATTTTCCTCAAGAATGTTTTTAAAGATCTTTTAGGGTATTTCTTTTCATCAACAGCAACAACCATTTATTCATAATCTAATAGTTATATGTTGGGTTGATATTATCCTTATTATTTATATGGATGGTTTGTGATCTTTTTGACCAAGGAAAGTATTGAAATTCACTTTCTCGATACATTTTCGTAGTTATTAACTCTCCATTGAAATATTCACTTATATATGATCATTGGACATTAAATTTTAAAAAAATATCCATATTATTTATCCGGGATATATTTATTTTTTAAATCATATCTCATTTCTATATATGGTATTCTATATTGAATGTTAATAGTTTATCTGGGTAAATAATGATAAATTCATATTCTTTACTCAATGTTAAGGTGAATTGTTAATGAATTAAATCGATTATTCAATATATGAGGAATTATTTGGACATGTATACATAGATGGGCCCAGTTATAGATAGATCATTGATGTATCAAATGGTCTCATGAGATAAATCAGTGGGCTATCCTTTGTTAAATGGGTTTCTAGTATATACCTACCCATTAGTTTTAAACTATCTTTATTATTGATCTTAATGGTAGAGATATCATGTTCTTGAGACATGACATCCGATAATTAAGTATTTCATTTATTAATAATTAATTTATTTTTATCCATGATATTTTCAAAATGATATTATTTCTAGATTCATTTCATTCTCAAATTATTGATTAAATGGAACGTGTTTATTTATTTTACTTTCCATATTTATTATGCCTTATCTTATCATGATAGTCAAGTTATTTGAATGGAATGTGTGTTCAGTTAATTATCTTTACATATTGATTATTCTTATTGATTCGTGATATCTTCTACTATACTTAACCCTTATTGATCATTTGAGCTCACCCTTATTGTGTTTCCTTAGGAATATATGAAGTGTATTATGTTTGATATGTAAGGATATGCTAGAGGGAATAATGTAATTATTGACTAAAATGTTTTAATTTGTGTTTTCAAATGTAATATAAGAATCATGTATGTCTATAGTTTACCAATATTAATAAACTATTAAATCTATTGGGATGTGATCCCTTGTATCTCATTCCAATGTAATAAAGAAGATACTAGCTCTAGTCTATTAGGTTTTGGGTTGATAGAGTTGATATCAAAGTAAGTTTAGTAGAAACCTTAGAAAATAGATTTATGAAAACATAGAATATGAAACATAACCCTATGATAAACTTGTAAGAGTTGGTGTCCTACAACCAACTTTTTGTACTTTGATTACATGAATGTTTAATATATTTAAATATTAAACATCTTATTACATATTGTTCATTATTTTTCATGACTATAGTGTAATAATGTCCTGGATTATTTGTCGCATTGACAATGTCACAATAGTTCCCCACTATGATGAGAACCTTGAAGTGATATAAAAATATTCTTAAATTTAGTTCTGTGGTTGGATGACATACTATAATGGGACACATAGTATACAGACCATCAGGTGTGAGAACTCGTAAGAAGATGAGACTTCTTCTCATGAATTTTTCACTTGGTAATATCTAATGTAATGTCTCAGAATTTCTGTGTAATTTTTTTTAAAATTATATGAAATTATTTTGAGACCAGGCATTGAGACGACATGTGATTCTAAGGCCTGGGGTGCCCGAAATGTAATTTTGATCTTTTCTTTAGTTTACTTAAGTAAACGTGTGAGTGGGTTTTTCTAAATTTTGATCCAGTGTTCAGATCGAGAATCTGAGGGAACTTTTAAACATAGAATGCTGAGATTCGCCTATAAAGGACTTAACTTCGACCGAAAAGGGTTGAATGGAAAAGTTAATTTTTAGACTTTTTGGAAAATAATAAAATAACTTAGAAAAAAGTTACTTTTTGGGTTTTTCATAGGGATTGTTGATAGATTTTTAGAACTGTAATCCCAAAGCTCCCATGTTTCAAAATTCTAATTCAGAGGGTTCGCGCTGACACGAACAAGTCCAGAGCCCCTCCAACTTGTGTGTTCTTAATGGAAAAATTCTCAAAATTGTTTCATGGTGAGTTTGAGGTTGTTTCAGTGAAGGTGGAAGCCCTATGGTCCCGTAGGCACAGATGGTTTGAGAAACGGACTACCGAACCAAACCCAGTGGCCCGCAGAAGGAACCATCGATGCACTGGTGGCGATGGTGGAAGTCGTGGGTAGAGGGAGGTGGTGTGCCTATTCCTGTGGCGGTGGCCATGGGCAGAGGGAGACAGTGTACTGGTGTTGGTGGTTGTGTGTGGAGGGAGGTGGCACACCCGTCGGTGTGCCACGGTGCCAACCAACATCGCATGGAGGGGGTAGCCCCCATTTGGGCCGCTCAGGCACGCTGGAGGCACGTGTTCCATCGACCACGTGGCAAAAATATGCGGTTTCTTGACTGTGGTGGAGGAAACTACCCTGAGTTGACCACAGGGTGAGCAGGGAGCTAGACACGGCTTTCAACCGCGTCCCGGTCGGGTGATGAACCATCCCCCTCTGGTGGACCGAGTAGGCCAGCGGGCTGGGCCAGACCAGCGGCCCAATAGGCCTACTACCCAATAGACTAGACCCAGGCCAGCCTGGGTCCGAGTCGGGTCTGTGGACCCAGGTCGGGTTGGCGGACATGAGTCGGGTCGGGGGACCCCAGACCCAACCAACCCATTTTTGGAAAAACATCAATAACTAACAGACCGGGCATCCGATTGAAATGTCGTCTACGACACGAGGACCCTTGTGATGAGGTGGTCATTTTTAGATACTCAATGTGAGTTTTAGAATAGGTTGGAGTATGGATGGTTTGGATCTGACTCAATTCCAACCAGGGCCTTTTTACAAAAATGTATATATCTTACGGACCGGGCATCTGTTCGACGCATCATCTGATTCATTGGGACCATTATGACAAGATGGTCCTTTGGGTTACTCTATGTAGGACATACTAGTTATTGAGGTATGACCAATGTCTTGAGGATTAGAACCTCCCAGAATCAAGCATTGTAAGTGTGGGGATCCAGTGGCTGGCTGTGACATGAAGAATGGGAGCGACCCTTTATAGATCAGTAGTAGAGAGACCCTCTATGGATCATCATGAGAGAGAACCTTCATGGATCAGTATTAGAGTGACCCTCCTTTGATCATCATGAGAGAGACCCTTCATGGATTAGCAGTAGAGCGACCTTCTGTGGATCAGTATGAGAGAGACCCTTCGTGGATCAGCATAAGAGTGACCCTTCGTGGATCAACATGAGAGAAATCCTTTGTGGATCAGTAGTAGAGAGACCCTTTGTGGATTAGAAGCAAAGAAAACCTTCATGGATCAGCAGTAGAGCCTCTCAACAGAATAAGATGATCTAGGTTTACGACTAATCATTATTACTTTTATACTTAAGTTATACCTGGTGTGAGTTGTTTCATTTTCTTTGTGCTTTAATTTGAGATCTTTATTTTTGGTATTTTCTTTTATGGATTTCTGTGAGACCTGAATTGGTCTCGGGGTTCCTACTGATTTTTGTTATATTCATCCCTACACGGTCTTTTCTCACACCTATTGTATCTTTTGTAGACAACCGACAACTTTGACTGGGACTTTGGGGAGCCATGGCTAGACAGTGCTTGGAGGTGGATCGATAAATGTGGTGTGCTACAGTGACATTCAATAGTGAGTTGTACCTATCCTTCTGGTAGGATCCTTGGCGGACAACCTCTTGAGCTTCTTCTTCCTTTTCTATACTTTTCTTTTAGTTGGGCTTGTATTTCGTCCCCTGATACTTTTTTTAGTACTTTTACTTGTTTTTTGTTACAGTTTCAACTTACTTTATGTAGTATGGTCGGCGTATGTGTGTACAAGTTGAAAAAAATGTCTTTCCTTTTTGGGATATGCCTTTTTGGTGCTAGTCTCTATCCCCTGGCCAAAGGAAGGTGGGCTTGGGGTAGTCAAGGCATGGGCCCCGGGGGATGGGTCGTGACAAAGTGGTATCAGAGGATGTTCATTTCTACCAGAAGAACTAATAGTATATATTTTTTATGGGGGGGAAATAGTGTTAAGTTTCTTGAGTTGGTCTTTCAGTCCGGGGAGTCTAGTGTTGGTGCAGTGGTCGACGTATTCATAAACTAGGGCCCTGAATTCTGTTTTCTGACTCAGTACACGAAAACACTGGTTGCATGTGTTTTGGAAATATTTTTCTCTTGATCTCTTTTGAATCATCTCACCAATTATAAATTATTTATTATGGCACATATGTTTCCCTATAGGATGCCTCCATGAAGAAAACCATCTAGGATTCCAGTTAGGGATCAAGATGATGGCCCACCGAGCAGTGACGCATCAGTGCAGGGACCACTTACAGCGATAGCACCTTCGGGTGGTATACCAGCAGCACCGCCACCTGTAGAGCAGTAGTTTCTACTATCCCCACCAGCGGACAGTGCACACCGATAGTGTGCGCTTCAAGAGTTCTAGAGATAGAGGCCTCCAAGGTTTCAAGTTGATACAAATCCTCAAGTAGCTAAGGATTGGATGGAGGAAGTTATAGGGGTTTTCACCTAATAGAAACACCTACAGACCAGATAGTGGTCCAAGCCACTAAACCTTTCAGGGCATGATAGGGAGATGGTGGAGCATGACACTCTAGACACATGAGGAGGTGACCCTTTCCTGGTTGGACTTAGAGAGCCTCTTCAGGGCGGAGTTCATACCAGCGACGCTATGCTCAGTGTATATTCATGAGCTACTACACCTACAACAGGGCATCCTAACTGTGTCCCGGTCCTCAATGAGGTTTACTGACCGCTCCCGCTACTCCAACGACATGGTACGAGACCCTTTCTTTAGGGATTAGACCATTGAGTAGGGAATCCAATGGGAGAGTAGGGCATCGATGATTTTTCTCAGCATCCCGATTCAGGATGGAGTTCTAAAGAGAGATCTATTAGTTGATATATTTTTAACCAAGCAGGAACTGATAGTGAGAGCCACCACCGGATGACAGGTGGCTGAGTCATCTACTGAATAGGCAGTAGGAAGACAATGTAGAGGCCCAAACAAGCTAGAACTTCTAGAGGAAAACCCCAGGATGCAGGGTAGGAGGTGCAGATCTCGCAAGGTAGAGGATGTCAGCTAAGGGCTGGAGTTTTTTACTCCTACGGTGGGTAGGGACACATGGCTCGTGACTGCCTGATCCACCACGCAGAAGATCAGAAGACAGTCGAGGGACTTCCAAGGTAGAGTAAGAGCTTAAAGTGAGGAGTTTTATAGGGTGGTGGACATGGTAGGTAAGAAGGTCGAGCGGTAGGCGGTGGATGACGGTTCGAGGTACTACCTCCACCACCCCCAAGTGGTCCACTACAGGATCAGGGAGCCGACAGACAGGGGAAAGATTAGCTTCAGGCAATGGAGTCCCACAACCATAGCCCTCCAGAGATGATTAGAGGTATGATCTATGTCTTCTACACCTTATATTCAGTTCTTATAGACACAGGTGTTAATAACTCTTTCCTTTCCACGGGCCTCATTCGAGGCTCTAAGATTCTGTTGGAGATCTTGGCTTGATCCTTACTATTAGAGACTCCTATGGGAGGGGATTCGATGATTAAACACTAATGTTGGAATTGTGAGATTAATCTAGGAGGATAGAGCTTCGTCTAGTATCTCCTAGTAACATCATAGAGGCCTTACAATGTCATCTTGGATATGGAATGGTTATCTACAGTCCATGCTCATATTGACTATTTTAGGCGCAAATTGCAGTGTGTCCATGAGTATGGGACCAATTTTTCCTTCACCATCGAGAAGGGAACCATTTCATCATAGGATAGACTTTCTCAGAGGAGGTTTCAGCTGATCACTCATTAGTTGGATAGCCTCACCCTTGGTGTGGTGGACGAGAGGATTCCAAGCTTTCTTGCAGTGGTGAATGAGTATGTGGATGCCTTTCCAGAAGATGTCCTAGGACTACCTATTCGTAGATAAGTATACTTATGCATTGAATTGTACCCAGGTATGACACTAATATCTACACATACATATCTGATGGCTCCCACAGATCTCCAAGAGTTGAGAGTACAATTGGAGGACCTGCAAAGGAAGGGGTTTGTAAGACCCAATGTTTCTCTATGGGAAGCCCCAATGTCATTTTCCAATAAGTCAGATGTGAGCTTGTGGTTATGCATGAAATTTAGGTGCCTAAACCAGGTGACCATGAAGAACAAGTATCCACTTCTGAGGATTGATGATCTCTTCAATTATCTGAAGGCAGTTAGGTGGTTCTCAAAGATCGACATCATATTAGGCTATCATCAACTATGGGTATGGGATGAGAACATGCTGAAGAGAGACTTCAGGTGCCGGTATGGCCACTATGAGTTCTTGGTGATACCCTTCGGTGTGACCAATTCCCCTGTAATGTTCATGGGAATCATGAATAGGATCTTCCCTCCTTACCTCGATCATTTTTTGGTGGTATTCATTGATGAAATCTTGGTGTAATCGGCGTCAGAGGAGGAGCATTCTACAGACTTGTGGATAGTCCTAGATACACTCTGAGAAAACCATATTTATAGTAAGATCATGAAGTGCTAGTTCTAGATTCATAGGTCAACTTTATGGGACACTCATCTCGGAGGCTAGAGTTACAGTGGATCCGGAGAAGATAGAGTTAGTGCTTTCTTGGGAGCCACCCGGGAGCATGACTGAGGTGCAGAGTTTTCTGGGGTTGGATGGGTACTACCAGAGGTTTGTACCTGACATTTCCATAGTAGAATAACCCTTTTAATCTTTGAAAAATAAGGTACAGTCCTTCATATAGACAGAGACGTGCCAACAAATTTTCTAGGAGATGAGGTGGAAACTGATGAGTGCCCCAATCCAGATACTACCAGAAGAGGGCGTTGGGTTTGTAGTCTTCTGTGACGCGTCAGGGACCAGACTGGATTGGTTCCTGATGAAGGAGTGATTAGTGATCACCTATGTCTCATGGTAATTGAGGTAGTAGGAGAAGAACTACAAAACCCATAACCTGGATTTAGTAGTAGTGGTGTTTGCCTTGAATATGTGGCGGCACTACTTGATGGGTGAATAGTTTACCATCTACTCCAACCACAATTGTCTCAAGTATATCTTCTCAAAAAAGGACTTGAACTTGAGATAACAGTGATATTTGGAGTTTCTCTATGACTATGACTTTGAGATATTCTATACTCTTGGGATGGGGAACATGGTGGGTGACATGCTCAGCAGGAGGTTTGGTTTGCATCTGTTGAGTGAGGCGATGGAGTAGCTAGACGCGATGCAGATATCCTTCATGGATAATGATGGAGTAGCTTACCTTTAGTCTATGACTTTCACTCCCCCACTCCTTTAGTGAGATATGGAGGCACATCTTGTGTATGTTGATAGTAAGTCCTAACATGCTCAGATATTCTCAGGACAGGCTCCTTATGGATTTTTCGTAGGTGGAGAGCATATCATCCTTTTCAGAGGACACACCATAGTACCTGTGATTTTATGGGAGGAGGTGTAGAGGGAGTTTCATAAATCCCCCTTAGCGGTATATCTTGGTGTGGAAAAGATGTACCAGGACCTCCGACATCAGCATTGGTGTCTAGGGATGACTCACTTGTTAGCAAGTGAAAGCCGAGCATCAGGTCCCAGTAGGTTTGACACAACTACTTGAAGTACCCGAGTGGAAGTGGGATGGTATCTCCATGGACTTAGTGACGGGGTTAGCATGCACGTCCAGGGGCCACGACTATATCTGGGTGATTGTTGACCGACTCACCATGTTGGCTCACTTTCTAACCATCTGGTAGCAAGGATCTGTATAGGGATTTGGGTGCCTCTACATCCAGGAGATATTACGACTTCATGGGGTGCCTTTGACGATCATCTCAGACTGTGATTCACGCTTTACATCTTGGTTGTGGAAGGGGTTGCAAGAGGCATTTGGGACTCAAATGCGCTTGATCATAGCTTTTCACCCTCAGATAGATGGTCAGATGAAGTGGACCATAAATACCTTGTAGATCATGATTCAGGCTTGTGTCCTAGATTTTGGTCGCATTTGGGAGGACCACCTACCACTAGTGGACTTTGTGTACAACAATAGCTATAACTTTGCTATTGGAATGGAACTGTTTGAGGCCATATACAAGCGGACATGCATATCACCTCTATATTGGACAGACCTAGGGGATTCAGCACTCATGGGTCTAGAGTTGGTACGGTCTACTACTGAGCAAGTACAGATCATCTAGAAGTAGATGAGGATTGCTCAGAGCATACAGAAGTCTTATGCCAATAGGAGACAGATACCCTTGGAGTTCAAGGAGGGAGACCATGTTTTCATTCAGGTTTCACCCTGATGGGGACTATGGAGATTTGGCTGGGGCGGAAAGTTATATCCATCGTTCATCAGACCATTCCATATTCTCAACAGAGTTGTAGAGGTGGTGTACCACCTAGCTCTTCCCCCACAGATGCACCAGGTGCATGATATTTTTAAAGTATCACAACTGAGGACATATGTGCATGATCCATCACACGTCATCAACTAGGGTGATCTAAACATAACAATGGGGAGATGTTTACAGAGTTCCTGATGGAGATAGAGGATCAATAGGAGTGGGTCCTTTGTGTACATTTTATTCCTCTAGTGTGCATTCGGTGGCAGTACAGGATCCTCCAGGAGAGAACATGGGAAAGGGCGGATCAGATTCATTCTTAGTACCCCCATTTGTTTGATTAGCCTTTGTTTTGGATTTTGGGGATGTAAACTCCTAAGGTGGGGAGAATTTAATGTCATGGATTTTTGGGTAATTTTTTTAAAATTATATAGCATTATTTCGAGACCAGTCACTGAGACGACATGTGATTCTGAGGCCTGGGGTGCCTGTAATGTAATTTTGAACTTTTCTTTAGTTCACTTAAGTAAACGTACGAGCAGGTTTTTCTAACATTTGAACTGGTGCCCGAATCAAGAATTTTAGGGAACTGTTGAACATGAAATGCTGGGATTTCCTTAGAAAGGACTTAACTTCAACTAGAAAGGGACCGAAAATTAAGCTATTTTTCATACTTTTCAAAAAATAATAAAATAACTTAAAAAATGTTATTTTATTTTCTTTTTCACTGTTAAGTAACGAATGGTGGTGCTACAGTGCAGTGATGAGGAAACTAAGAGGTGTATTAGATGAGGATCATTAATGGCTCATTTTGTAAGAACAACTGCTATGTTTTTTCATCAATGAAACAGTGTAACGACGCAACATCGCAGCATAACAGAAACACTACAACACGTTTCTTTTTATTAGACTAACACGTTGGAGAGTTGAGAATTAAATATTGGGGATTCTCTAAATAACATACGTCAGAATTACTCTCCAATGAATAACAACAAACTTCGGAGAAACCCTCTCCAAAAACAAATGCTGGATGATCGGAGTGCCTCTAAAAATCTCATGGAGAATTAGATCGGATATGGTAATTGATGAACAGTGAAGAACGACAACAGATCACAGGTCGATGATGACTTGTATCATCATCCATTACCTATAACATATCTGAATCCATGTAGGGATTAATTTTTCCTTCAATTTCCCATTCATCATTCTAAAACAATGACTGCGGATCAGCCCGCGAATATGTTGATCCATGGATTGGATGTTCTTGTGGGAGGTTTTTTTCCTTGGGGATTTGCACGGGTATTGTTGATAGATTGATAGAATGTTAATCTTGAACCTCCCCTATTTAAAACTTCTAACGCATAGGGAACAGGTCGACACAAACAAGGCTCAAGCCCCTCCGCCTTGTGCATTCTTCATGGAAAATTTCTCAAAATGGTGGGAAGGCAAGTTCGAGGCCATCGTAGTGAAGGTGGAAGCCCTACGGTCCCGTAGACGTATACATTTTGAGAAATAGACCACCAGAGAAACTCTGGTGGCCCGCAGAAGGAACCGCTAGCACGCCGGCACCGGCAGCGGTAGCCTTGAGTGGATGGAGGCGGCACACCCATCGGTATGCCACAGCGGTGTGGAGATGCAGCACCAACAGGCACAACATGGAGACACAGTCTAAACTGGAACTGTGTGGAGATGTCGTGCCAACCGATGCCATGTGGAGACGTGGTGCCAAACAGTGCTGCGTAAAGACATGGTTCCAACCAGTTCTACGTGGAGACGTGGTGCCAACCAGCGATGCGTGGAGATGCGGTGCCAACTGTAACAACCCGAGAATTTTATGAGATATATTATTTTTAATTTCTGTGATGTGTTCTATTATACACTACACTAAGATTAGCCTGTGCTATACACTGTATTAGCTTGCAGTATACGCAACACTATTCTTGGATCATGTTACACAAAATTTCAAGTTCGTTTGATAGAAGTCATTCTACGCAACATTGAGTGTGTGTATATATATATATATACTCAATGTATAAATGAAATATGGTTGGATTCTGTTATAAAAAACAACTCAAGAGTCTTTCACAACACGCAACCCTGACTTGGCTTGCATTACACGCAATCGCGACATTCCTCAATAGCGTGTGTAGTACGCAATACCGGGTTTCACTAAACAATGATATATTGTTATAATATTATTATGGACTAGCCATTATAAATAGTATTAACTAAATTTTGAATTTTATAACATTATTATTCATCTTACATATTTTCTAGAACATGGTATGAGAATAAAATAAAGTTTTTGGGTAAAATAAGTATTTTTCAAAAAATGCAGTTTTGCCGCCTTTTGATGACGCACCCAATTTAAATCTAGTTTTTGACATGTTTATAAGTTCAATTTTAAAAAATAAAATTATTATTTGGAATCAGGATATAAAATTTTACCTTGAATAAATTTTTCATATTATTCTGAAAACTTTCATATTTTAATGAATAGTAAAAACGCGCTATATTTTAATTAAAAACAACTTTTTTCATCGTAATAATTTATGTGGTTAAATTATAATATTGAATGGTTTTAAAGAATATATAGAAAATATTTTTACCATTTAATATAATTTATGTCATTAGCATTGATTTTAAATTGAATTCGTAGATTAAATAAATTCAATCTTTTGCAATGTTTTAAACAAAAACACTTTTTCTTTCGACAACGGGATTAATTTTAATTTAATTTCTGAAACTTTTGTGTATTGAATTTGGAAAAATGGATTCCATATTTGGAATCAATGGGTCCAAATTATGTTAATAATCTACCTTTTATTTTTGGGAATTATGAATAGTAACTACGGCAAATTTTATTTACCATAGTTAAAGGTAAATCGGGTAATTAAGGGTAAATATAAGATTATAAAATTAACCTAACACCTGCCAAAATTCTATTTTATGGATAAAAGATGACCCATATCACATAAGGGTCGGAATAGATTCATTTTATGGACTTTTTTCCTTGAAAATAATTTAATTATTATTAAACCCAAAGAAAGTGACAACATGTCACTCTCTTAAATCTTATAAGTATATTAATTTTAATTTAGTGATAAACTTCATGAAACTTTGAAAATGAATAGTATATAGAAATATAATAACATTATCTACATCATATAATATTATTTATAATTTTTAGGAATTAAATAATTATCATTAAAGGTGACATAATAGTAATGTTGAAATTATTTTATTAAGAGAAATATCAAATAAATGGTTTTAAAAATATTAAAATAAATTTTATATGAACTATTTAATGTGATCCAAGAATTTTATAGACAACTTTGACATGTTAGGAATCTATTAAATTTTTTAGTTCGAATATATCCTCTGTGAAAATTTTATTTAAATTCAAATAAATGAATATTGTCAAAATTGACACTATTGTTATTTTATAAAAATAACATATTATTAAATTGTTTAAAAATCAAAAAAATATTTAAAAATTATAAATTGAAATTTATATAGTCGAAAATGTCATAATGTATCCAATTATGGAAAATTAACAACACATAAGTGATTATTTATAACCATTTAAAATTTAGAATTTTATTACCACAAATAAACATAAATAGATTAAATAAGGATAAATCAAAATGATAAGGTTTAAAATAAGATCAAAACATGTCTAAATTTTATTGGTTGATTATATTAAAACCCTATATCATCTAATCTTCGAATTGAGTCATTTTTGGAGGTTTTTATGTGGGTTTTGAATTTATATTAAACTAATATTTTTGAGGATTCCAAAGGTGCCCCTCTCCTCCCTTATAAAAGGGCACCTCCTCCCTCTCTTCCTCACACCACATTGAGCCTTCAAGATCAGACAAACTCTGCCAAATTCTCTTCTCCACTTCCCTAGAAACATCCTAGAGGTCCTGGTCTTCTTCAAAGGCCAATTTTAGTGCCCTAAGAGGAGGTCTCAAAGAGGTGCTTCAAAGAAGAGGTAATGTTCATTACCGATTCTTTCAACTTTATTTCTTATTCCACTTCTTATTATTTATTTGTTTCATTATGAATTAATAACATCAATATCACTCATATACTGATATGTTATTATAAATATGAAACAACCTTATTTCACTATCTAACTATCCTACGGAAAACGAAATCACCACGCGTGCGTACGTACGAAATACCGTCTCCACGCCGTGGTGTAATGTATTTTCCACCACCACCTTACTTGGATGGGTATTATGGTGTAAATAATAACTATATATGATTATTTTAAAGTGATATTTATTCTGAAATATTATACATACACTTCAATACAATTGCACGATCATGGGAATGATATCATCGCTCGTGCGTACGTACGGACTACCGTCTCCACGACGTGATGAGATTCATTCTCCATGTTAACCATTCCTGAATGATTATAAAGTATATATAATAAGTAATAATGAAATATATGACATAATAATGATACTGGATTTATGTATACATATATTTATGTCATCTACTTAATTCCATTCAATTCAATAAGGAAACGAAAACAGCGTTCATGCGTACGTACGGCCTACCATCTCCATGAATGGTGTATTTCTTTCCATTTATTGATCTATTATATTTATGTATAATATGAATATATATTATATATAAATCATTTTTTATATTCTGTAATTAATTAATTGCGATCTAAGTAATCATATTAATAATTACAAGTCAAAACACGGATGACAAATGAAACGATTTTACCCAACACACTCTTTAACATGGAATTTACAAAAGAACGGGTAATATAAAGTCATAAGTGAACCATATATGATATCATAACAATGAATATGATTCTGTAATAATTCAATGACATTATTTAAATAATTATATAGGAGTTTTGGATACGTACGAATCATATCGGACCTAAGGTAAGGGATAACTTTTCCAATCTCGTTTTTATCTGTGATTGTTTATTCGTAAGTATTTACTAGGGTTATTGTTATCATCCATGACCTTGTTTTCTAGAAATGTTTTCATGTATGTTTAAAGTCATTTTAATCCATTTTTTACTTTTACTACATGGTATTTAAGGAATATTTTTTCATCTGAGATACTTTTTTGACTTTTCTGACAAAAGTACGAGGAGAATGTTATTTTTTAACTTATACGGCGTGAACAGATTTTTATGGTTTCATAACGCCTCATTTTCATGATTCTTCCTCTACAAGATTTCATGATTATTTTAAAAAAACCCCTTTTCTTTTAAAATTGCATGGCATTTTGTGAAAAGAAAATAATTTTAAAGAAGAAAGGATATTTTCCTCAAGAATTCATTTCAAGTGTTTTATCAAATCTATTTTCCATCTAAAATGACAATATTTAATATGTTTATGTTTCAAGTATAATGTATCCATTATTTACATGGTTTTATTCTTATTATTATGAAATTATATCCATTTTTATGTTATGATGTCGTGATATTTAAGAATCTCATTATATTACATGGGTTTGCTATGATGTAAGATTTATGATTTTGTGGCACATGAAAGAATGATTTCATTATGAGATGGGTGGGACCTATATCTCCCTCCAATGAATTGGGTAAAGATTTATATCTCATGATATAGACATGTCTGGAATGGTAAGTTAATCCGGTTCAGTGTTACAGGACTGAAACGAGGAGTGAACTCGATTCAGAAAGGGACTTTGTCCACTAAGATGGTCTTGGCAGCAATGCCTTGGCTACTATGGAAATCATAACAAGTGCTGAATGGTTTCCACAATTACATTTTTTATTCCCATGCTAGTTTATCATGATTAATGTTCCTTTATGAACTATGATTTATATACTTCCATGATTTATTTCATTGCTCAAGATTTTGATGTTTAGATTTTATGTTCACGTTTTTCAATTCAAATGTTTATGGATTATTTTATGTTCTCTATGCTTACCCTTACTGAGCATTTAATCTCACACTTTATATGTTTTCTTTTCCCCAGGATTTAAAGAAAGTTTTTAATTAAGAAAACAAAAGGGGAAGATCTTTATGGGAGATGTTGAAGATCTTTCACCAAGATTAGAAGATTACGTTCTGAGTTTCCAAAGACACTAAACTATTACGGTCCTTGAGTTTTGGTTTTTGATATGTATTAAGTATTCTGAAAAAGTAATGTAATGTCCATGTACGTCAAGTTTCAGGTCTCTACAGTTGTTATCAGAGGAAAGGTTTAGTCAACCTTTGGAAACTAGGATGCGAAAACTATAGTGAGATCCCTAGATATATTTCTAAGGTATGTCTAGGGATGTCCCTAAGGTTAAGTATAAGTATAGGTTATAGTACTAGAATTATGGTAATGATATTAGAATTAAACCTAAGATGTTAGATATCGAAGGTACTCCCCCTTGATTATATTATTTTCCTTGTATGATTTTTGCCTCTCACAGAATTCTTTTTTTGTTTTAGTCAATGGAGGGAACAAGAAGGAATTTGGTTAAAATTGAAATCCAATGGACAAATTGGTGACTATGAGCAACAAAATTGTGTAATGCCTATAGAGAAAGATATTGTGATTATTCCAAATCAGTCATCGCGATATACGATTAACAAGGTGAAATTTAGTGGTATTCCTAATTCATCAGATAAGAGGAAGATAGAATTTTATGCATGTTCGCATGTTGAGGAGCATAAAGAAAGAAAGATTGATATTTCTAAAGAAGTGAAGAAGAACCTTTAGGAATACCTCCAATGGAGGGACATATGTTTTATGTGTGGAGAAAAGGGTCATCGAGTGACAGACTCTTATTGAGTTCAATGTCTTATTTTTGGAGAACATAGGCATTACCCAACTCAATGCCCTGACCTAAAAAGTTACTTCTAAATCAAGGAAGGACTTATTCGAGGACAATCATTGAAGAGGATGGATTGAAGTGTTTATGTATTGGTATTCAAGAATAATGTAGTTGAGGTACTTTTATGGTGTATTAGAATATTTTTGTATTAGTCTATTGTGGTTTTCAATAATTTTATGGTACTGGTAACCATGAAAAGTGATTCAAATATTTTGGAAAGCAGATGATATGCGCATAATGAAGGGATTAGAAGAAAAAGGAAATGTTTGACAGTATTCATGAGCTCATGATTTATATAAGGACTAAGTGATATCATGGTTTGATTATATAGAATTTTGAGGATTTTGGTATGTGGAAAGTGTTAACTTTTAACTGCATTCATGTTTTCACTAAGGTTTAATGGGTATTCATTTTTTTCAAGAGAATACATGATTAAGGCCTTCGAATGTTTGGAATGTGACCAACAAGACATATCTTATGATATATGGGGATCAACGATGGTATTAACATGCTTGTTATATGAACTCTTTGGTAATTGTTTTCACTATAATATGAGATTGGATAACAGTATTTTAGATAAGCTTAAAGATTGGAATAGATTATGTTGGACATAAGTTAGTATTGTTTAAGGATAGAACTTTTTTCAATATTATTGATGGGATGTTATAGTAATGTAGTTTTAGAAAAAGGACAACCTACAGGATGGTCAATAGCCCATCGCGTCAGAAAAGGCTGTGGGAATCGAACCCACAACTGAAGTGCGACTGGCCTTTATCACCGACCACTAGCCTACAGGATGTCCCTGGTTAGTAGAAACTAGTTTTATTTTATTAAGAGGTATGATATATGAAGTATAAGTTTATTTTTTGAATTGTATGTGATTAACCACACCATAGATGGAATTATGTATATTTGATAACTTTTCTAACCTTTTGTTTGAAATAGATGGAATGACCCATCATTCTATCACATGATCTGCTAACACTTCACGAATTACAAATTCAACTCCATTTCTTTAAAATTTGAAGTGGAAATTGTTTAAGGCACAAACAATGGTGAGATTGTACCGAAGTAAAGTAAGTATTCCTCTAATTCAAATTCTTCAACATTAGGGAAATTATCTTGAAAGCCAAAAATGTTTTCCTAGTACTCTCATATCCGATGAATCAGATGGTACCTTAGATCATCACAAATTTATGGCTTTGTGACTGTTGGATTTATCATATCCATGTCCTCTACCACTCTCCATCAGAACATGATGGTTAGATTTCTCCTCCATATCCATATTTTCACCTATGTTCTCCTATGTGGAAACCCAAATGATTAGTTAATTTGGGTAACTGTTATGTTTCATACTTTAGTTTTTAAAGTTATGTTTTGTTATTTCTTTTTACGATGTGGGTTTCTATTAAAGAAACTTTCAAGTAGAAAACCATTTATAACCCCGACGAATTTTGAGGGCGAAATTCATTTTAAGGGGGTAGAATGTAACAACCTGAGAATATTATGAGATATATTATTTTTAATTTCTATGATGTGTTCTATTATACACTACACTAATATTATCTTGTGCTATACACCATATTAGCTTGCGGTATACGCTACACTATTCTTGGATCGTGTTACACAAAATTTCAAGTTCGTTTGATAGAAGTCATTCTACGCAACATTGAGTGTATATATATATATATTCAAAGTATAAATGAAATATTATTGGATTACGTTATACAAAACAACGAATGAGTCTTTCACAACACCCAACCCTGACTTGGCTTGCATTACACGCAATCGCGACCTTCTTCGATAGCGTGTGTAGTACGCAATACCGGGTTTCACTAAACAACAATATATTGTTATAATATTATTATAGACTAGCCTTTATGAATAGTATTAACTAAATTTTGAATTTTATAACATTATTATTCATCTTGAATATTTTCTAGAACATGGTATGAGAATAAAATAAATATTTCGGGTAAAATATGTATTTTTCAAAAAATGTAGTTTTGTCGCCTTTTGATGGCGCACCTACTTTAAATATATTTTTTGACATGTTTATAAGTTCAATTTTAAAAATTAAAATTATTATTTTGAATCAGGATATAAAACTTTACCTTGGATAAATTTTTCATATTATTATGAAAACTTTCATATTTTAATAAATAGTAAAAACACGCTATATTTTAATTAAAAACAACTTTTTTCATCGTAATAATTTATGTGGTTAAATTATAATATTTAATGGTTTTAAAGTATAAATAGAATATATTTTTACCATTTAATATAATGTATGTCATTATCATTGATTTTACATTGAATTCGTAGGTTAAATAAATTCAATCTTTTGCAATGTTTTAAACAAAAACCCGTTTTCTTTCGACAATGGGATTAATTTTAATTTAATTTATGAAACTTTTGTGTATTTAATTTGGAAAAATGGATTCCATATTTGGAATCAGTAAGTCCAAATTATTTTAATAAGCTAATTTTTATTTTTGGGAATTATGAATAGTAACTACGGTAAATTTTATTTACCATAGTTAAAGGTAAATCGGGTAATTAAGGGTAAATATAAGATTATAAAATTACCCTAACACCATAAAAAATTCTATTGGATGACTAAAATATGACCCATATCACATAATGGTTGGAATAGATTAATTTTATGGACTTTTTTCCTTGAAAATAATTTAATTATTATTAAAACCAAAGAAAGTGACAACATGTCACTCTCTTAAATATTATAAGTATATTAATTTTAATTTAGTGATAAACTTCATGAAACTTTGAACATGAATAGTATCTAGAAATCTAATAACATTTTATACATTATATAAATTTATTTATGATTTTTAGGGATTAAATAATTATCATTAAAGGTGACATAATAGTGATGTTGAAATTATTTTATTAAGAGAAATATCAAATAAATGGTTTAAAAATATTAAAATAAATATTATATGAACTATTTAATGTGATCCACGAATTTTATAGACAACTTTGACATGTTATTAATCTATTAAATATTTTATTTCGAATATATCCTCTGTGTAGATTTTATTTAAATTCAAATAAATGAATAGTGTCAAAATTGACACTATTGTTATTTTATAAAAATAACATATTATTAAATTGTTTAAAAATCACAAAAATATTTAAAATTTATAAATTGAAATTTATATAGTATAAAATGTCATAACTTATCCAATTATGTAAAATTAACAACACATAAGTGATTATTTATAACCATTTAAAATTTAGAATTTTATTACCACAAATAAACGTAAATAGATTAAATAAGGATAAATCAAAATGATAAGGTTTAAAATAAGATCAAAACATGTCTAAATTTTATTTTCTGATTATATTACAACCCTATATCATCTAATATTCAAATTGAGTCATTTTTGGAGGTTTTTATGTGGGGTTTGAATTTATATTAAACTAATATTTCTGAGGATTCCAAAGGTGCCCCTCTCCTCCCTTATAAAAGGGCACCTCCTCCCTCTCTTCCTCACACCACTTTGAGCCTTCAAGATCGGCCAACCCCTGCCAAATTCTCTTTTACACTTCCCTAGAAACATCCTAGAGGTCTTGGTCTTCTTCAAAGACCAAATTTTGTTCCATAAGAGGAGTTCTCAAAGAGGCTCTTCAATGAAGAGATAATGCCCGTTACCGATTATTTCAACTTTATTTCTTCTTCCACTTATTCTTATTTAGTTTTTTCATTATGAAGTAATAACATAAGTATCACTAATATACTTATTTGTTATTATAAATATGAAAAAACCTTATTTCACTATCTATCCATTCTACGGAAAACGAAATCACCGCATGTGCGTACGTACGGAATACCGTCTCCACGCCGTGGTGTAATCTATTTTCCACCACCACCTTACTTGGAAGGGTATAATGGTGTAAATAATAACTATATATTATTATTTTAAAGTTATATTGATTCTGAAATATTATACATACACTTCTATACAATTCCACAATCATGGGAATGATATCATCGCTCGTGCGTACGTACGAACTACCGTCTCCATGACGTGATGAGATTCATTTTCCAAGTTAACCATTCATGAATGATTGTAAAGTATATATAATAAGTAATAATTAAATATATGACATAATAATGATACTGTATTTATGTATATATATGTATTTCATCTACTTAATTCCATTCAATTCAATAAGGAAACAAAAACAGCGTTCATGTGTACGTACGGCCTACCGTCTCCATGAACGGTATATTTCTTTCCATTTATCGATCTATTATATATATGTATACTCTGAATATATATTATATATAAATCATATTTTATATTATTTAATTAATTAATCATGATCTAATTATTCATATGAATAATTACAAGTCAAAACACGAACGACAAATGAAACGATTTTACCCAAAACACTCTTTAACATGGAATTTACAAAAGAACGGGTAATATAAAGTCATAATTGAACCATATATGATTTTGTAACATTGAATATGATTCTGTAATAAGTCAATGACATTATTTAAATAATTATATAGGAGGTTCTGATACGTACGAAGCATATCGGACCTAAGGTAAGGGATAACTTTTCCAATCTCGTTTTTATCTGAGATTGTTTATTCGTAAGTATTTACTGGGGTTATTGTTATCATCTATGTCCATGTTTTCTAGAAATGTTTTCATGTATGCTTAAAGTCATTTTCATCAATTTTTTACTTTTACTACATGGTATTTAAGAAATATTTTTTCGTACGAGATACTTTTTTGACTTTTCCGACAAAAGTATGAGGAGAATGTTATTTTTTAACTTATACGGCGTGAACAGATTTTTACGGTTTCATAACGCCTCATTTTCATGATTCTTCCTCTACAAGATTTCATGATTATTTTTAAAAAAAACCCCTTTTATTTTAAAATTGCATGGAATTTTGTGAAAAGAAAATGATTTTAAAGAAGAAAGGATATTTTTCTCAAGAATTCATTTCAAGTGTTTTATCAAAACTATTTTCCATCTAAAATGACAATATTTAATATGTTTATGTTTCAAGTATAATTTATCCATTATTTACATGGTTTTATTCTTATTATGATGAAATGATATCCATTTTTATTTTATGATGGAATGATATTTAAGAATCCCATTCTATTACGTGGGTTATGCAATGATGTAAGATTTATGATTTTGTGGCACATGAAAGAATGATTTCATTATGAGATGGGTGGGACCTATATCTCCCTCCGATGCATTGGGTAAAGATTTATATCTCATGAGATAGACATGGATGTAATGGTAAGTTAATCTGTTTCAGTGTTACAGGACTGAAACGAGGAGTAAACTTTATTCAGAAAGGGACTTTGTCCACTAAGATGGTCTTGGCAGGAATGCCTTGCCTACTATGGAAATCATAACAAGTTCTGAATGGTTTCCACAATTACATGTTTTATTCCCATGATATTTTATCATGATTAATGTTCCTTTATGAACTATGCTTTATGTACTTCCATGATTTATGTCTTTTCTCAAGATTTTGATGTTTAGATTTTACGTTCATGTTTTTGCATTCAAATGTTTATGGATTATTTTATGTTCTCTATGCTTACCCTTACTAAGCATTTGAGCTCACCCATTATATGTTTTCTTTTCCCCAGGATTTAAATAATGTTTTTAGTTAATAAAACAAAAGGGGAATATCTTTATGGGAGATATTGAAGATCTTTCACCAAGATTAAAATATTACATTCCGAGTTTCCAAAGACACTAAACTATTACGGTCCTTGAGTTTTGGTTTTTGATATGTGTTAAGTATTCTGCAAAAGTAATGTAATGTCCATGTACATCAAGCTTCGGGTCTCTACACCAACTGGCACCATGTGGAGGGGGTGGCCTGCATTCGGGCCGCTAGGGCGCACTGGAGGCACGCGGTCTATTGACTGCGTGCAGGAGTCTGGATGGCTGGATGGGCAGGCCACATTTCAAAAAACTGTGGTCTCTTGACTGTGGTGGAGGAAACCGCCCCACGTCAACTACAGGGCAACCAGGGAGCTGAATGCGGCTTCCAGCCACGTCCTGGCCGGGTGATGAACCGGTCTACCTCCAGCGGATCTGGTAGGCCAATGGGCCCATGACCCAATGTAACAGACCCAATATAGGCTAGGTCTAGGTTGGGTCAGTGGAACTGGTTCAGGTCGGTCTGGCCGGGTCAGACCGAACCCAGACCCAACTGGCCCCTTTTTGGAAAAATGTCAATAACTAACAGACCGGGCGTCTGATTGACATTTTGTCTATAGCATGAGGACCCTTGTGATGAGACGGGCCTTTTTAGATACTATACGTGAGTTTTGGTGGAGGTTGGCATATGGATGGGTTGGATTCGACTCAAATCCAACCGGGCCCTTTTTACCAAAATGCACATATCTTACAGACTCTGTGTCCATTAGACATGCAGTCTATTGCATTGGGGCACTTATGAAGAGACAATCCTTTGGGATACTCTATGTGTGACTTCCTGGTAGTTGAGGTATATACAATGGATTGAGGAGTATATCCTCATAGAATCAATTATATTAAGTGTGGGAATCTACTGGCTAGCTGTAACATGAAGAATGAGAGCGACTCTTCATGGATCAGAAGTAGAGCGACCCTCCGTGGATCAGCATGAGAGAGACACTTCATGGATTAGAAGTAGAGTGACCCTTCGTGGATCAGCATGAGAGAGACTCTTCATGGATCAGTAGTAGAGAGACCCTCTATGGATCATCATGAGAGTGACATTTCGTGGATCAGCAGCAGAGTAACCCTTCATGGATCAGTAGTAGAGCCTCTCAATAGAATACTATGATCTATATTTATGACTAATCATATTTAATTTGTACTTAAGTTATACATGGTGTGATTTGTGTCCTTTTCTATGTTCTTTACTTTTCGATTTTTCTTTGTGGTATTTTTCTTTGTGGATTTCTGTGAGACCCAAGTTGGTCTTGGGGTTCCTATTGAGTATTTTTATACTCACCCCTGCATGGCCTTTGCCTTCACCTATTGTGTCTTGTGAAAATGATGGAAAACATTGACTAGAAATTCAGGAAGCTAGGGATAGATGGTTCTTTGAGGTGGATCGATAGACTAGGTGTGCTATAATGACATATAACAGTGAGTTGTACCTACCCTTTAGGTAGGATCCTTGGTGGATGACCTCTATAGATTTTTCATCCTTTACTGTACTTTCCTTTCAGTTGGGATTGTATTCCGACCCCTTTTACTTTCTATAGTACTCTTACTTTTTGTTGGTTCCATTTTCAGGTTACTTTCCCCAGTATTGGCTGCATATGTGTGTACAGGTTGAAAGGAAATATCTTCCCTTTTTGGGATATGCCTTTTTGGTGCTAGTCACCAGCCCCTAGCCTATGGAAGGTGGGATTAGGGGAGTCACGGTATGGGCTCTGGGGGACGGGTCATGACATCCAATATGGAAGATTATGAGAACAGACCCACTAGTTAGAATTATGCATGTTTTAGTGTCATCAGATACTCTTATCTGTGAGCATGTGTAATGGTCCTTAGAATTTAAGATTATCATTAATACATTTCAAGAATCGCACACTTTGATTTACTGATGAAAGTTGTCATGAAGACAGTTGGTGGGAAGTAGGGTACATTGGGTGTGTCACGAATGACATGTTATTAATGGATAACTAGAGGGAGAATTTTTCCCTTCCATTTATGGAAGTTGATATCTCAGCCCTTTGATTGAAATAGAACTATCACAAGAAATTTCATGGACATGGTGTAACGACGAGTTTATTTCAGGTAGTAAATAGAACCACATATGAAGCATAAATGTTAATTACACTATCATGAAACCATCTTGATGAGATATTGAGATAAAGGGACTATATTACACAGTGAGTGTTCATATATGGATGTCATTGTTGCAACTTTAAGTTCTTTCTCTTGGGTGTCTTCACCCATTTCTAGACAGTACTCTTGGACTTTAGGTAAGCCCGCCTAATTCCAATGAGAAATAATCCTAGAGGGTCACACACTAAATGTTTTTGGTGGTCTCGATTAAATTCTATTTGAATTTAATTAATAAATATTATTCTCAAGATAGTGGAATAATTTTATTCATGATGAAATGATTTCATAAATTAAATAAATATTTTTTTGTGGGATTGTGAATAAAAATATATTTATTTATTTTATTGAACATTTAATAAATATTTATTTACTATTTTTTAAATAAAATACTTATTTAAGAGAATAAATTATTTATTTATTTATTCGGGTGTTCAATAAATTGAATTGGAGTTCGAGCAGACCAAGGTCGGTCTGGTAGTAAAATAATTATTTCAAAAATGGTAAATAATTATTTAACTAGTTGGAACAAAATAAAATAATAATAAAAATATTATAATTATGTTTCATGGTATTTTATTTATGATTTCATTTTTTGCAATTTGGAACACCACAAATAATGACGTAGTTATTGTTATTATGTAGCATGGGTTTTCTCTAAGATTATGAATGTATTTAATTGTTATTACATAATTAAATATTATAACTGAATACCCATGTCAATAAATAGATAGGTACGTCTATTGTTCCAGGTATGGGAAACCTGTGACGCAAGAGAAATTCCAAGTCAGGAATTTTCTCTCAACTCCTCTCCTCTCTCCCTCTCAAGAATGAGGTACATTCTTCAAGATATAAGAACAGGAAATCAAGGTCGATTGACGCAATACATTCGATTCACCACACTAGCAGGTGGAAAGCGAGTGGCGTCAATCGGAGACCATTGGAGCATGTGTGGATCACCGCTAGATGAATTCTTGTTTGGATCCTCACAAGTGAAACAATAAAATCTGAAATGGTCATCCCGGACGATCAACATCATCAACAAAGAAAGTACCGAAGAACCATGTATTTTATTTCTTCATAAATTAAATTTAAATAAATTATAAAATGATATGTAAGATCCTCTCTAAAGGATTTAGTCCTCTTCATTATTTATCTAAATCTTTGATTCTATTCCATGGAGACTGACATTCATCATCATATTGATCTTAGAATAATCATTGATCGTGGTAAAAATTAAAGTTGGGAACCAGTTCAACCATGCTTCCTCCGCGCCTAAAACCTACAAGTGGTATCAGAGGGAGGTCATCATAGTTTATAGTATTTTAAAAAAATAATTGATGGTTTACGGTTTAATAATTTAGTTTTTCAATTCATGGTTAATTGTTATTGTAATATGGATTTCAAGATCTCTTCTCCCTCATTTTGTTTCTTGCAGATTTCATAGAAACGAATGATTTTTTTATTAAAATTAAAATGGAGAGCTCATTAGGAGGCACCGACAATTCTACCCAGGTGAAATGAAAGTACATTCTGTGTGTTCAGACATACATGTTGTGTTATCTGCCATACACACCATTTAATTTGGACTACACACCCTGTAGTCATGTTCATAACATCGAGATTAATTCGGAAATTACTCAAGCCATGTGCATTTATTTCATGCGATGTAGTTATTTCTACACTGCATATTGACCAGGATAGATAGGAACACGCTTACCGGATCACACACCATGTGGAATACTACACAGAGTGAGTAGTCCCTTCGAGTTAAGGTTCAAACCATGTATCCCATACAAGGATAATCCGACCAGTAACTGTGTAACGCAGAGACAACACGACGTGTCTCCCACTGTACATGTAGTTTACTCTAAAATTTCTAAATTATGCTTCACATTCCAGGTCCCTAGTCATGTACTTCGGGACAAATGGTTAAGATAGTACACTTCTTGTAGTCGGAACTACATGTCGTGTACTTTACCAAATTACAAAAAGTTAAAACTTTAATGTTTGTGTAATGTTCGAAACTACATATCATGTATAAATTGTACTACATATTGTTACTCTATGAATTGAAACATCTTGTTTTCTATATGTCATAAGAGTGAAATAGTATGATAATATAATAAATGTTGGGTAGATTTGAATGGGTATTCACCAGGATACCTCCAAGGTGCATTTATGTACTAGGATGATAATCTTAAGGAAATTCAAAAAAGGATTAAGATAAAATGATTGATTAATTAAATATAATAATTAATCAATTCAAGCGCAGTTTATCTTAATAATATTGATTAAATAATTGAATTATAGTTTTATTAAATGCGTAACTCGTTTCATGTATGTGGGTGATCATGAGCTAGACCAAGGCCTTTATATGTGATTGGTTTCCTTTTAATTTATTCATTAAATTAATTATTGGAATGTGATTCATCTCTCCTCATTAAAATGTAGGGCTTGCATGCCCATGGTTTCTTTTATGTAAACCCCTTTTTACCCCCCACCTGCATGTGAGTTTAAAAATCATATGTAATGGATGGAGCTCCCAAGTTGGTGGAGGTGGTCCAAGTCAGGAGCTGAGGTGAAACCAATCTAAGGAGATACAAAGGTGGACAGGTGGAAAGTTATAAACACGAAGGTGTTTCTCCCCTAGGCTAGGGTTAGTTTATCAAATCCTATATAAAATAACCATTAGAATAAATCTCATCATCATGCCCTTTACTTTATTTTATTTCTGTTAGTTTCATGGTTTTTTATTATGGATGTGTTGTCATGATCACATAATTAATGAACTAACAATAATGAAGGATGGAACTAAAATAAACTATTCTTGTGCGTAAATATTATCAAGACATTTTTAATCACTCAAGTAAGTTCCAATTAATATTAACAAGAATGTGATAAAGATAATAAGTCAATTTATGCATAAGAGATAAAAATACTTCAACAAAATATTATATCAGACTAAGCCTTCTGTTACTTGATTAAGGTCAAGACTCAATAAAACAATGTGTTTGACCAACCCTTGTTAGGACATTTACTTTTATATAGGAATCCCTTATGAAGTTTTTTGGTTTGACTTAACCATATTTCATAAAGAGTAGTATCCCTTCTAGACTTGGTGTAATCTGGAGGCAAGTGCTGAGGAAATCTAAGTTAGGATTTCAGGATTGGGGAGTCCACTCAACTGATCAAGGAGCTGGAAGACCACAGTTGGCAAAGACCTTCCTACCTAAATACCTTTAAATATATTGAACAACCCTTTGGGGGGTTATGCGAAGGGGAATATAGATCCTTTACACTAGAATTTCATGGCAACTAGACATTTAGAGTTCAATGGTGAGGGTGATTGGGACTTGATAAAATAGTGGGAGATTTAATAAAATTAATTTATTATTTATCATAAAATGTAATCAAGAAAGTACTAATCATATTATCTTTTAATTTTACAATAAAATGAAAATATTTTCAACCAAACTATCCCTATGATCAATTCTAGATAAAGACAACATCCTCACTAACAGTAACTTCTAAGAACGATTTAGACACCTTCAGGTTATTCTACGCCATGAACAGAAGTCTTACATGATGGAGTTAACATTATCTGATCCATATTCCCAAGAGGCGTGTGATAAAGAGTTCTTGGTCTACAAAAAAACATATGAACAACATGGTATATATTCAATGTTTGATTCTATCATCAATGTCTAGTGAGATCATGAACTCTCATGAAAACATGGATGCCTATACCATGCTCGAGCATCTCTGTGGTCTTTACCATGAGAGATAAAGACAAGAATGGTTTGACATCTATAAGTAACTCTTTTAGAGTAAGCTTAGAGAGGGTTCCCTAGCTAGGCCTCACATATTTAATCTCATTGGTTTCATTTTTCACCTAGAGGCTCCAGGGTTTAAACTCCCTGAAGAACTGGGTACCGATTTAATTCTTGCTTCACTCCCTCATATCTTCACCATTTTTTTCTTAATTTTAATATGAACAAAATTGATAATTATATATATAATCTTCTTATCCTCATTCACCAAGTAGGAAAAGATATGAAGCATGAAGATCCTTCTATCCTTATGGTGAATAAGAGGAAAGGGAAGGTGAAGAGATTTAAGCCCAAAGATTCTTCACACCCTTCCATGAAAAGTAATATCAAAGGGGGAAAGAGAATATGAAGCTTTTTATTTCATATGTGGAAGGAAGTTCCACTGGAAGAAGAAATGTACCCATCCTAAGAAGTAAGGGGAAGCTTCAGGTGCATTTTTTATTGAATGAAATCTATCTATTTCTACAAAATGGGTATTAGATATAGCTTTTGGTTCTCACATATGTATCCAAATATAGTAACCAAGTAGATTCAAGAAGATTGACCGAGGGAAGTTAGATCTACAAGTAGCCAATGAAGATAGACTTGTTGGTGTAGCTCTCAGGGACTACCACCTCATGTTTCCAAATGGGGTGATCTTGGTGTTGAAGGGTTGTTATTATGTGTATTCTGTTACTAAAAACATTATTTTTGTATCCATATTAGATATAGATGTATTTGTTTTCAAATTTAGAAATGAATTTTTATTCTTTCACAAATATATAATTTGTTTTGGTAGGGAACATTTATACAATGGTCTTTACGTATTGGATTACACAAACCAAGTAATGGAAATTGATAACAAAGATACTTCACATGACTCATATCACACCCAACTTTTTCATCACTGGCTAGGTCATGTAAATGAGAAACACTTGAAAAAGTTACATAAATATGTATATTTACATTCTTTCAAACTAAAACCACTTGGTGTATGTCACACATGTCTACAACGAAAAATGACCAAAGCCCCATTTAGTGGAAAAAGTGAAAGGGCTAAAGAGCTTCTTGAATTGGTTCATACCAATGTGTGTGGACCATATCCAGTTGAAGTAAGGGGTGGCTACTCATACTTCATAACTTTTATTGATGATTTTAGTAGATATGGATATATCTACTTAATGAGGTATAAGTTAGTGTCTTTTTATAAGTTCAAAGAATACAATAATTAAGTTTAAAACCATCATGGTAAGAAGATTAAGAAACTCTACTCAGAACGAGGTGGATAATATCTTAATCAAGACTTCATTGATTAATTATAGGATTTTGGGATCATATCCCAACTCACTCCTACTTACACACTCCATTGGAATGGTGTGAGAAAAATGTGGAACTACACCTTGTTATTCATGATGAGATCAATGATGATTCATGAAAGTCTTCCATTATCCTTTTGGGGATATGTGTTACAAATAGAAACACACATACTAAACCAAGTACCAAAAAAATTGATCAATGCTATTATATATGATTTATGGAGTACAAATAAAGCCATGTTATCAAATTTACATGTGTGGGGAAGTGAAGTGTTTGTTAAGGCCTCTTTAGGTAAAAAAATTTCACCCCGAGGCGCAAAGCATTCCTTTATAGGATACCCCAAGGAATCAATAGGATATTACCTATACAATCCCTTAGACAAAAATGTTATAGTGGAAAGACACGCTATATTCCTTGAGAGGGAGCACATCTCCAAAAGAGATAGTGGGAGTGGGATAGACATCGATGAATTCAAGGCTCAAGGTATACAAGAGTTAGTACAAGAACATATTCCATAAATTTATATAGAATAAATAACTATTCTAGAAACACAAGAACTACATAGGAGTACAAGAGAGGTTAGAGAACTAGAACGGTACGATTTTCTAGTCACTGAGGATGGTGACTCATTATTAGTTGATAATAATGAACATCTAGCCTACAAGGAAGTAGTAAGTGGCACAGACATTACCAAGTGGCAAGAATCCATGAATTTTGAAATGGATTCCATGTACCAAAACCAAGTTTAGATTTTTCTTGATCCTCCAGTTGATGTAAAGCTTATTGGTTGTAAATGGTTATTCAAGAAGAAACTGGACATGGAAGGACAAGTCAGTACCTATAAGGAATGTATATTTTCAAAAGGGTTCAAGCAGCATCATGGCATTGACTACGATGAAACCTTTTCACCATTTGCAATGATGAAATCCGTAAAAATTCTATTGGCCATTGCCACTTACCATGACTATGATATTTGGAAAATGGATTTCAAAACAGTCTTAATTAATGGGAACCTTTAGGAAGATGTCTTCATGACACAACCTGGAGGATTTATGACTCTAAAGGATTCCAATAAGGTATGAAAGTTGCAGAAATCCATTTATGGATTAAAGCAAGCATCCAGGTCATGGAACATTAATTTTGATGAATCCATAAAGTAATTTGGTGTTATCAAAAATGAATATGAGCCTTGTGTCTATAAACAATTTAGTGGGAATTCAGTCATTTTTCTAATAGTATATGTTGATGACATATTACTTATTGGAAACAAGATACCAGTCTTACAGTCTGTTAATTCATGGTTGAATCAATGATTCTACATGAAGGACTTGAGTGACCAACATATATTCTTGGAATCAAGATCCATCGTGATAGATCAAAGAGTTTACTAGGCCTAAATCAAAGTACATATATTGACAAGACACTGAAGAGATTTAGTATGGAACAATCTAAGAGGGGTTGTTTCCAGTATCATTTGGCATTCATCTTTCCAAGAAAATGTGTCCTCAAACACATGAAGAAATAAAGAGAATGGAAAAGACTCCATACGCATCATTGATTGGTTCAGTCATGTATGTCATACTATGTACTAGGTTGGATGTCACCTACACATTGAGTATGGTAGGTAAATATCAAGATGACCCAGGTGACCACCATTGGATGGCAGTCAAGACTATCCTAAAGTATCTGAGGCATACTAAGGATATGTTCTCGGTTTATGGAGGATATGAGGAACTAGTCATCAAAGGATATGCAGATTCTAGTTTCTAGATAGATCAGGATGATAAGAAGTCACAAATGGGATACATCTTCACTTTTAATGGAGGTGTAGTTGGATGGAAGATCTCAAAGCAGAGTGTGGTCACAGATTCTACAGTAGAGTCTAATTATATCGTGACTTCTGAGGCATCTGAAGAAGAATTTAGATGTGAAGCTTCATCCAGGAGATGGATGTGATACATAGTAGTAAAGATCCCATCACACTATACTATGATAATACTGCAGCGGTGACACTCACAAAAGAGCCAAGGTTACATTAGTGAACGAATCACATACTTCATAAGTATCATATCTTGAGGTATTTTTCTTAGAGAAGTGAAGTTGTAGTGAGTAGTATTTCCATGAAAGAAAACATGGTGGACCCCTTGACTAAATCCTTGAATTAGTAGAAACATGATCATCATGTGAGTTCTAGTAGACTGAAAGTCATAGGCAGTTGGCTATAGTCCTAGTGTAAGTTTGTAAGATTTGGTGTCATAGAACCAACTTTTTGTACTTTGATTACATGAATATTTAATATATTTAAATATTAAACTTTTTATTACATATTTTTCATTTTTGTTCATTACTATATTGTAATAATTTCCTAGAATATTTGTCACATTGACAAGGTCATAGTTTTTCCCTGCTATGATGAGAACCTTGAAGTGAAATGACAATATTCATAAATTTAGTTCTGTGGTTGGATGACATACTATGATGGGACACATAGTATACAGAACATCAGGTGTGAGTACTCATAAGCAGATGATACTTCTTCTCATAAAGTCCACACTTTCTAATCTCCAAGACTGGAGATTATGAGAATAGACCTGCAAGTAATAATTATGCATGTTTTGGTGTCATCAGATATTTCTATCTGTGAGTGTGTGTAATGTTGCTTAGACTTTTAGATTATCATTAATATGTGTCTTGACTTGAGAAATTTGATTTACTGACAAAAACCATCAAACAGATAGTTGGTGGGAAGTAAGGTACACTGGGTGCGTCACAAATGACATATTATTAATGGATAAGTTGAGGAAGGATTTGTCTCTTCTATTTATGAAAGTTGATATCTCAACCATTTTATTAAAATAGAACCATCGCATAAAATTTCATGACCATGGTGTAATTATGAGTTTATTTCAAGTAGTCAAATAACAACATATCCAATATAAAGTATGATGAAACTATCATGAAACCAGCTTGATGAGATATTGAGATAAAGGGACTATATTACCCAGTGATAATTTGTATGTGGATGTCATTATTGTGACTTTAAGTTATTTCTTTTGGGTGCCTTGACCCATTACTAGACAATACTCTTGGACTTTAGGCAAGCCCGCCTAATTCCAATGAGAAAGAATCCTAGAGGTTCACACACTAAATGTTTCTGGTTGTCTCGATTGAATTCTATTATAATTTAATTAATAAATATTATTCTCAAGACAACAGAATAATTTTATTTAAGTTAAAATGATTGTATAAATTAAATATATATTTTTTCACGAGATTGTGAATAAAAATATATTTATTTATTTTATTAAATGTTTAATAAATATTTATTTACTAGTTTGTAAATAAAATATTTATTTAATAAAATAAATTACTTATTTATTTATTCGGGTGTTCAATAAATAGAAGTGGAGTTCGAGTAGACCAAGGTCGTTCCGGTAGTAAAATAATTATTTGAAAGATGATAAATAATTATTTAACTAGTTGAAACAAAACAAAATAATAATAATGCAATTATAATTATGTGGCATGTGATTTCATTTATGATTCCATTTTTCACAAGTTGGCACCCCAAAAATAATGATGTGATTATTTTTATTATTTATCATGGGTTTTATCAAAGATTATGAATGTATTTAATTATTATTACACAATTAAATATTATAACTAAATCCTCATGTCAATAAATAGATAGGTATATCTATTGTTCCAGGTACAGGAAACCTATGACGGATGAGTAATTCCAAATCAGGAATTTTCTCTTGACTCCTCTCCCATGTCCCTCTCAAGAATGAGAGACTTTCTTCAAGATCAAAGAACAGGCGATCAAGATCGATCGACGCAAGACATTCACTTCACCGCGCTAGCACCCGAAAAGCGAGTGGAATCAATCGGAGACAATTGGAGCACATATGGATCACCACTAGAGGGATTCTAGTTTGGATCCTTTCAAGAACAAGGAGACAATCTGAAAGGTTCATCCTGGATGATCAACATCATTAAAGAAGAAAGTACTGAAGAACCAGGTATTTTATTTCTTTAGAAATTAAATTTAAATTAATTATAAAAATGATGTACAAGATCCTATAAAAAGGTTTAGGGCCTCTTCCTTATTTATCAAAATCTTTTATTCTATTATCTAGATACTGGAATTCATCATTTTATTGATCATGGAATAATCATTGATCATGGTAAAAATTAAAGTTGGGTGTCGGCCCAACCTCGCTTCTACTGAGCCCAAAACCTACAAAACATAGATGATAAGTATAGATGGACATCATAAAGTTTTGGTAAGGAGTATGTTATGATTTTTTTTCAAGAAATAAATTCATTTTTTGATACTAAAAGTGGATTTGGTTCTGGAATAGAGGTACCTAGGGGTAATAAATATGAAAAGGGAGCATTGGGATTGACCTGATGGTAACCTGGTCCATGAAAATGGTACTTAATTCCTATATGGTTTGAAAATCTTGGGGAATATTTCTAGGATAATTTTTATTTTCTTTACAAAACATCATTAAGGATTTATATATATCCCCAAATAAACCATGTTTATGATTATGATATTAGTTATGTGTAAAAAATTTTCAATTTATGATTGAGTGTTTCACTATTTTTGGGATTATATATTATGTTTCATAATGATATTATATAATATAGTGTATTCCATCATTTAAAAATTAAACCTATCAGATCTAATTGAAACTAAATCAATACTCATAATCCAAAGAGTAAGAATGATCATTTATGTAATGGGATTAATCCAATATTTCAATGGGAACTAGTCTCTCAAACATTCTCATCATATGAGGACATAGTATCATATGATAACATTGCAAAGAAAGAATTTTCTAATTATATGGATTTGAAGGTAAGAAAGATAAGAAGAGGACGGTAGGAAAAAATATGGATAAAGAGACTAAGGGAAAGAAGGATTTTCCCACATGTGATAATTGTGGAAAGAAACACCCTGGTACATGCTTAAAAGGAGTAGGAGTTTGATAAAAGTATGGATAGAAATTACATAATTCTTTCGATTGAAAGGGAAAGAAAAAAATTCCAGTGTACAATGCTTTAACTATAAGTATATGGGGAACTATTCAAATCAATATTGCAAGCATAAAAGGAATATACCTCAAAAGAAGCTAATAGATCATGGTCAAGCTTATTCTATTACCACAGATGAAGTGGAATGATTAATGTTCTTGTGTTTGGATTCAATAATTATATTATTTGATTATTTTATCAATGATATACTAGTTATAATAATTATGAATCATATAAGGATTGTATTGCAGTACTTTTTCATTGAGTATTTTAAAGTGTATGGTGAATGGTTCCAAAAACCAAGAAAAATGATCCAGGGGTAGGTTAAAATTCATTTAAAACATGTGATTTAAGGAAATATAACTATTAATATAATCTTAATTTTGAGATAATGATATTGAGATAAAGAGATTATTGACATGGATAAATTAAATTGGAAACTATTGACTACCTTGGGAATTATTAATGATTTTTTGACAGAGTGGTTTATGTTATCATTGATGGAGTTTACAACATTTTTGGATTTAAATAGTATATCTAATAATATATGTTTTACTTGAGTAATAAGGAAGAATTTATGTTTTCAATTAGGTTTTATGGTAATTTAGTTTATTACCATGTTTTAATAGAATACATGATGAAAGTATTCACATGTTTGGTATGTGATGATTAAGAGATAATTCATGTTGTTTATGGGATTAATGATAATTTGATTTTTAAATTTTAGTGTCCTTCTTTCTAAATTTTTGGATATTAATCTCTTGTAAGGGTCATAAGGTTAAGGATTTATAAAATGGATTAAGTTGAAATTTTGATGAGGTTTTAGAGATTAATGTATTACTTCACCAAATGGAGATTTAATCATATTGGATAAACTGTGAAAAACATTTTTTCATAATAATAAATAGAGATAGAAATAATGAATTATCATTCTATTATAGATATTATGATCCATTGAAAGTTAATTTTATTGATTTAGGAAAAAATAATTTTTTTTATATTCATCTCTTATAGTAAGAGATGAATTGGAAATTTATCGAAGCACAACCTATGGATGAAAATGTGCTTATGAAATAGAAACATATCAAGTTAGTATATTTTCTTATATTATTAGATAGTAAAATAATTCCTCAAATTTATTAAAAGGATATAAAAATAAAATTTTATCCTATAATCATAATTTTTTATGATATCTATGACCATTGTTACACTTATTTGGCTTATGGTTTCGTGGTTATTTATTTTCACAAGATCATTCAATTTCTTATTATCAATTATCTCTATCACTCACCATCATTGTTTGGACATTATGATTTTCTTCCATGCCCAAATCATCACTTTCCACCTATGTTATCAAATTTTTAAACCAAGTATGTTATTTTAGATGACCATCACACTTCCCTTTCTCTATTATTAAGAGTATTTTTTATTAACTCTTTTTATGATGTGGGTTTTCAACAAAAGAATTTTCCAAAATCAAACCCTTAATTATAGATATGAAGTGTAAATTGAGAGGACACAATTTATTTAAGATAGGGGGAATGTAACACTCCAATATTAAAAAATAACAATATTTTATTTGATATCTTATGTGAAATTAAACATCTAGCTTAAACAACCCACAAAATATATATTTATTTAAATTTAATTACTTTGATATCTTGTTGAACATGCAACCCCTATTCTAAATGAATCGTAATATAATACACCATTATAACTAAGATGTTGAATTAGAGGGTATGAATAATACTAATTAAATTATAAAAATTATGTTTATCTATTTATTTGAAATAAAATTAAAAATCATTTAAAAGAAAAATGGAATGTTTTCTAAAAACCTATATTTTTTTAAAAGGTGTTTTAGTTGTGCATTGCGTATATAATTTAAAATTAATTTTTACCAATTTTAAAAAATTAATTTCACAAAATAAAATTTATATTTTAAATCATATTATCAAAATTATCTTAGGGTAATTTTTTTGGGATTTTTCTAAAATATTTAATTTTTCGATGAATAGTGAAAAATATTTAATTTTAATTGAAAACATACTTTTCATTTCAATTATTTATAAATTTAAATTATATTTTAATTTTTTTTAACTTAAAAATAGTTCAATTATATATCTATTAATCTAATTTATTTCATTATAATCAATTTCATATTTAATTTTGATATAAAAACATTATAAACTTTTAAACATTTTCTCTTTGAAAACTCATTTTGCCGTCACATTTGCAAAATTAATTTTAAATTAAATTTTGACAATTATTTGAATTGAATTTTTCAAAATGGGTTCCATATTTTTAATCAGAATAATTTATATTATATAATAAATTTTACTTAATTTTTAACCAAAATGAATAGTGAAAATGGTAAAAATAATTTATCACAGTTAAGGTAAAAATGGATTTCCCTAGGGATTAAACTAAAAATATTAGGATTATAATGACCTAAAAACCTATATAAAATATATTTTGAGGACATATTTTGACATTATCAGGTATAAATCTTGATAAAACCAAATTTTGACCCTTATTGCCTGTGAAAAATGTTGTTTCACCTTTTTCTCTTTAAAAATTACAAGTGTGTCACTCACCTCACTTATAAAAGGTCACCTATAGAGACCCATAGCCTGATGTACATGGAAATTACATTAATTTTGCGGAATACTTAATACATAACAAAAACAAACACACAAGGACCGTAATAGTTTAGTGTCTTTGGAAACTCAGAAAAAAATAATCTTCTAATCACGGTGAAAGATCTTCAACATCTCCCATAAAGATCTTCACCTTTTGTTTTATTACCTAAAACCTTTCCTTATATCCTGGGGAAAAGAAAACATAAAAAGGGTGAGCTCAAATGCTCAGTAAGGGTAAACATAGAGAACATAAAACAATCCATAAACATTTGAATGAAAAAACTTGAACATAAAATCTAAACATCAAAATCTTGAGCAAAGACATAAATCTTGGAAGTACGTAAGGAATGTATAATAAAGGAAAATAAATCATGATAAAATAGCATGGGAATAAAACATGTAATAGTGGAAAACCATTAAGCACATGATATGATTTCCATAGTAGCCAAGTCATTGCGGCCAAGACCATCTTAGTGGACAAAGTCCCTTTCTAAATCGAGTTCACTCCTCGTTTCCAGTCCTGTAACACCGAACTGGATTAACTTACCGTTCCAGACATGTCTATATCATGAGATATAAATCTTTACCCAATTCATTGGAGGTAGATATAGGTCCCACCCATCTCATAATGAAATCATTCTTACTTGTGCCACAAAATAAACATAAATCATTCATCATAACCCAAATAATAAAATGGGTTTCATAAACATCATCCCATCATAACATAATCCATATAAAACAAATGGATATCATTTCATCATAAGATAATTGAAACCATGTAAATCATAGATACATTATACTTGAATCATACACATATGAAATAATGTCATCTTAGATGGAAAATTGTTTTGATAAAACACTTGAAATTAATTCTTGAGGAAAATATCCTTTCTCATTCAAAATCATTTTTTTTCACAAAATGACATGAAATTTTTAAAGAAAAGGATTTTATTGAAAATATTCATGAAATCATTTAGATTAATCTTCATGAAAATAAGTTGTTATGAAACCGTAAAAATCTGTTCATGCTGTATAAGTTAAAAAAACATTCTCCTCGAACTTTTGTCAAAAAAGTCAAAAAGTTCCTCATATGGTAAACAAAAGAAATATTCCTTTCATAACATGTGGTAAAATTCAAAAATGGATAAAAATTACTTTAAGAATACATAAAAAAACTTTTATAAAACATTGAAATTGATGATAACAATAACCCCAGTAAATACTTACGAATAAACAGTCTCAGATAAGAATGAGATTGGAATAATTATCCCTTACTATAGGTCTGATATGCTTTGTACGTATCCGAACCTCCGGTATAATGATTTAAATAATGTGATTGAATTATTAAAGAATAATATTCATTGTTATTATATCATATATGGTTCACTTATGACTTTATATTACCCGTCCTTTTGTAAATTCCATGTTAAAGCAGCGTTTTGGGTAAAATCATTTTATTTATCGTATGTGTTTGAACGTGTTGTTCTTTATGTTATTATTACTTACATCATGATTTAGTTACTTCCAGAATATAAATCATTATTTATGTATCATATATATTCAATATATATATATATATAATAGATATATAAATGAAATGAAATACACCGTTCATGGAGACGGTAGGCTGTATGTACGTATGAACGATGTTTTCCTTTCCTTATTGACTTGAATGAAAGTAAGTAGATGAAATATATATATAAATAAATAAAGTAGCTTTATCATGTCATATATTTCATTATTATTCATTATATATACTTTATAATCATTCTTGAGTGGTTAACATGGAGAATGAATCTCATCGCGTCATGGAGACGGTAATCCGTACGTACGCACGAGCGATGATATCGTTCCCATAATTATTGAATTGAAGTGGAGTGGATGATATAATATATCAGAATCATTATGATGTTATAATTACTATATATAGTTATTCTTTACACCATTATACCCATCCAAGTAAGGTGGTGGTGGAAAAACAGATTACACCACATCGTGGAGACGGTATTCCATTCGTACGCACGCACGATGATTTCGTTTTTCGTAGGATGGATAGATGGTGAAATGGGGTTGTTTAATATTTATAATAACATATTATTATATTAGTGATACTTATTTTATTACTTTATAATGAAAAAACTAAAGAATAAGAAGTTGAAGAAGATAGAAACTTGAAAGAATCGGTAGAAGAGATTACCTCTTCTTCGACGCACCTCTTTTAAGCTTCCTCTTAAGGCACTAGAGTTGGTATTTTTAGGAGACCAGAACCTCTATAATGTTTATAGGTAACTTTATAAGGTAAATGGGCAGGGTTTGGCCGAGCATGAAGGAAACAAAATTGTGTAAAGAGAAGATGGAGGAGGTGCCCTTTTATAAGGGAGGAGAGGGGCACCTTAGGAAAAACTTAAAATATTATTTTATAATAAAGTCATATTCGGTTTATAATAGCTCTAAATTGATTTATTTCGAAGATAAAGTAGGGATGTGTCTCAATACTCTCAACAAATAGGTTTTAGACAAGTTTAGGTTACTATTTTAACCTTATCATTTAGATTAAACTCTAAGTTAAATAATTTAACTTTTACCGTGTCTTCTTGTTTTCTTACACTATATGGTTAATAAACTTAATATAACAAGCCAAAAGAACCCCAAGTGGTTAATTATTAATATATATAACCTTATATAAGTCATTTGGACGATCCTTATATTTTTAATAATATAATATCAATTAATAATATAATATTTGTTTTAAAACTATTTTATGTCAATTTTGACACTATTTGGTAATTGATTTTTGTAAAAATCATAACAGCATGATTAGTTCGAAAAAAATTAATTAAATTAATAATAACATGTCATATTAACCTAAAAAAATATTTGAATTTATAAAAAGTCTCAAATTACATTTATTTGGGTATTTATAACATCAATTATATTAATATTTCATTAATAAGGTAATTACTGCATCATCATTGTGTCCTAAATAAATTAAATTATTTAATGTATAAAAATTATAAATAAATACCATTATTTAGGAAATTTTTTTTATATTTCTAATGAATATTTATAGTAGAATTTATCTTATGTATAACCCTATATTAAAAATGTTTTAGTTATTAAACATTTATTTTAACTCTTTTAACTCTTCTTTGAATTAAATAATAATAAATGTCCTAATCTAATCCAAGTGGACCTAAATGATAATATTATATTCCTAATGTTGTTTTTGGTAGAATTATACTTATCCAATAGAATTAGGACATGTGTTAGGGTAATAATAATATAATTTTTACCCTTAATTACCCTATTTACTTTTAACTGTGGTAAATAAAAGTAAAAAAGTTATTATTCACCAAAAATTATTTTTATCTTATTGAACCAAATTTTACTCCTTAATATTAACCGTGTCTCTCGGATTTTTAAAATTCCACTCACAAAAGTGGTAAAATTAAGTTTTATGTAAATTTTCAAAATTCTCTTAGGAGGTGGGTAAAAGACGGTGAAAAGTTCAATAAAATTTTTATATATCTAAAATTATTATAAAATGACTCCAATGAATTACATTGAACTTATATATGTATTATGTATCAATTTTGACATAAAATAAATTTAAATAAAATAAATAATTATTTAAATAAATAGTCGGTTTTTAAATAGTAACTCAGTATTTTCACTATTCATCAAAAATTGAATGTTTTCAGAAAAATACCAAAAATTCACCCTAGGATAATTTTGACATTCCGAATCCAAAACTGAAGTCCATTTTGAAAGATAAAATTTATAAAATTTCCAAAAGTGGGTATTAATATTCATAATGACTAGTTCATAATAATATTATAATAATATCTGGTTTTGTTAAACTCGGTATTGCGTACTACACACACTATCAAGGAAGGTCTTGATTGTGTGTAATTTAATCCAAGTTAGGGCAACATGTAGTGAAATCTCTTTTTGGTCTTGCGTATAACATAATCAAAACTTATTTCATTTATACATTAAACAAAATCTATACTTAATATTGCGTAGAATAATTTCTACAAAAAGAACTTGAAATTGTGTGTAACACGAGCCAAGAATAGTGTTGCGTATACTACAAGCTAATACGATGTTGCTTATAATACAAGATAATATTGGTGTAGTGTATAATAGAAGACATCAAAGAAATTAAAAATAATATATCTCATAAAATCTTGGGGTGTTACATTCTACCCCCCTTAAAATGAATTTCGCCCTTGAAATTCATTGGGGTTATAAATTGTTTACTACTTGAAAGTTTCGTTCGTAGAAACTCGCATTGTAAAAGTAATGCTAAAAATTAATTTTAAAAAGTAAAGTAAGAAATGTAACGGTTACCCAGATTAACTCATCACTGGGTTTCCACATAAGAGAACATAGGTGGAAATATGGATATGGAAGAAAAAATTTTAACCATCAAGTTCAGATGGAGAGTGGTAGAGGACATGGCTATAAAAATCCAACAATCACAAAGCCATAAATTTGTGATGATTTAAGGTACCATCTGCTTCATCAGATATAAGGACACTAGGACAAAATGTTTTTGTTTTCAAGATCATTTCCCTAAAGTTGAAGAATTGTTGAATTAAAAGAAATACTTACTTGATTTTGGTACCATCTCACCGTTGTTTGTGACTTGAAAAATTTCCACTTCATCTCTTAAAGAAATGAAGTTGAATTTTTCATTCATGAAGCGTTAGCAGATCATGTGATAGAAAGGTGGGTCATTCTATCTATCTCAAATAAAAGGTCATAAAAAGTTATTAAATATATATAAGTCCATCTATAGTGATATTAATTGTATATGGTTCCTACAATGGACGTATACTTCGTATATCATACCACATAATAAATTGAAACTAATTTATACTAACCAAGGACTTCCTGTAGGCCAGTGGTATGCGAGAAAATCCTATCGCACTTCGGTTGTGGGTTCGATTACCACATCCTTGTCCGACGTGATGGGTTGTCACCCATCCTACGGGTTGTCCTTTTTCTAAAAATATACTATTATAACATTCCAAAAATAATATCAAAAAGTTATAGCCTTAAACAATACTATATGATGTCTAACTTAATCTATTCCAATCTTTAGGCCTATCCAAACTCACAGTATAAGGAAAAATATTGATAGAGAGGTCATCTACCAATCATGTAAATACCATAATTTATCCCCATATATCATAATATTTGTCTTTTTGGTCACATTACAAACATTCTAATGCCTTAATCATGTATTCTCTTGAAAAATGAATACCCATTGAACCTTAGTGAAAACATGAATGTAGTTAAAATTTAACACTTTCCACATACCAAAATCCCAAAAATTCTATATACTCAAACCATGATATCACTTTGTCCTTATATCAATCATGATCTCATGAATACTATCAAACATATTATTTTCTCCTTATCCATTCATTATGCGCATATCATCTACTTTCCAAAATATTTGAATCACTTTTCATGGTTTCTAGTACCATATAATTATTGAAAACCATAATAAACCAATACATAGATATTCCAATATTCTACAATACTATAAATGAGATTATAATCATTCCACTACATCATTGTCATACTCATCATCACCAATAGTGATCACATGTGACTTCCCATTGTTCTTTTCCTTAATAGGTTGTTGATGTCAATCATCATTAACCCTTGGATTAGGGCATTGGTTAGAATAATTCCCCATTTCCTTGAAATTGTATAATTGAAGTGTTGGTGGAGCGTTCTCTGTAATATTTTCTCTATTCAAATAATTAGCTACCTTTTTTTCATTACTTCAACACTCAACTACTCGATGACTGTCTTTTCCACACTTAAAACATTTTCTAGTACCTTTTAGACAATCTCCACCATGCTTCTTTCCACACTTTGAGCATAAAGAAACATTCATCTTCTTTTCACCATTGTTCTGAGATTTCTCCTTGAACTCCATCTTTCATTTCTTGTCAAAACCATGAGATGGATATGTAACACCAACTTTCAGTTCTACCTTGATAGCACAACACACAATTTCTTCATAGCTACTGAATTCTCTTATCGCTAATGCCATTCGAAGACTTGGTTTTAAGCCACTAAAGAATCGATCAACTTTACTTTCAGGTTGGATGATAAATTCAGATGTATACCTTGCAAGCCTTGTAAAATTATCTTTGTATATACCAATAGATTCATCATCCTTTTTCTTAAGCTCAAGGAACTCCTTCTCCATCTTTTTTCGAAGAATACGAGGGAAGTACTTATTGAAAAACAAGTTCTTGAACTCGTTCCATTCCATGGATTCAATTTCATCTTGGGACCTTGTATTTTTAACTAGATTCCACCACTGGTCTGCTTCACCTTCTAACCAGTAAACATCCAAAATGACTTTTTCATGCTCTGAATAGTGAAGTATCGAAAATATCTTTTCAATGGTACTAATCCATTTTTCAGAAACATGTGGATTAGAAGACCCACTTAAAGAAGTTGAACATTTCCTCATAAAGGACTCAATAGAATATTGTTCCTTTATCTGCTCATTTGGATGCCCAGAATGATTCATATATTGTGTAAGTATAGCAATAAGATTTTTCACTCCACCTCCCATAACATTGGTTTTTTCAGAAGGAAAATCATTGCATTGTCCATTACATTGATCAACACGGTTCCTTCGGGTTCCAGCCATCATCTAAAACCCAAAAAGAATAGTGTGAGAGGAAAATATCATACTAGGAAAACAACATAATAAAGGGGGATTACCTTCAATATATAACATATTAGGTTTAATTCTAATATCGTTACCGTAATTCTAGGACTATAACCTATACTTATACTTAACCTTAGGGACATCCCTAGACATACCTTAGAAATATCTCTAGGGATCTCACTAAAGTTTTCGCATCCTAGTTTCCAAAGGTTAACTAAACCTTTCCTCTGATACCAACTGTAGAGACCCATAGCCTGACGTACATGGACATTACATTACTTTGGCGGAATACTTAATACATAACAAAAACAAACACACAAGGACCATAATAGTTTAGTGTCTTTAGAAACTTGGAAAAAAATAATCTTCTAATCACGGTGAAAGATCTTCAATATCTCCCAAAAAGATATTCCCCTTTTGTTTTCTTACCTAAAACCTTTCTTTATATCCTGGGGAAAAGAAAAAATAAAAAGGGTGAGCTCAAATTCCCAGTAAGGGTAAACATAGAGAACATAAAACAATCCATAAACATTTGAATGAAAAAACTTGAACATAAAATCTAAACATCAAAATCTTGAGCAAAGACATAAATCTTGGAAGTACATAAGGCATGTATCATAAAGGAAAATAAATAATGATAAAATATCATGGGAATAAAACATGTACTAGTGGAAAACCATTAAGAACGTGATATTATTTCCATAGTATCCAAGACATTGCTTCTAAGACCATCTTAGTGGACAAAGTCCCTTTCTGAATCAAGTTCACTCCTCGTTTCCAGTCCTGTAACACCAAACCGAATTAACTTACCGTTCCATCCATGTCTATCTCATGAGATATAAATCTTTACCCAATTAATTGGAGGGAAATATAGGTCCCACCCATCTCATAATGAAATCATTCTTACTTGTTCCACAAAATAAACATAAATCATTCATCATAACCCAAATAATAAAATGGGTTTCATAAACATCATCCCATCATAACATAATCCATATAAAACAAATGGATATCATTTCATCATAAGATAAGTGAAACCATTTAAATCATAGATACATTATACTTGAAACATACACATATGAAATAATTTCATCTTATATGGAAAATGGTTTTGATAAAACACTTGAAATTAATTCTTGATGAAAATATCTTTTCTCATTCAAAATCATTTTTTTTCACAAAATGCCATGAAATTTTTAAAGAAAATAATTTTCTTGAAAATATTAATGAAATATTGTAGATTAATATTCATGAAAATAATGTGTTATGAAACCATAAAAATCTGTTCATGTTGTATAAGTTAAAAAAACATTATCCTCGACCTTTTGTCGGAAAAGTCAAAAATTTCCTCGTATGGTAAAAAAAAGAAATATTCCTTTCATAACATGTGTTAAAAGTCAAAAATGGATAAAAAGGACTTTAATAATACATAAAAACACCTTTATAAAACATGTAAATGGATGATAACAATAACCCCAGTAAATACTTACGAATAAACAATCTCAGATAAGAATGAGATTGGAATAATTATCCCTTACCATAGGTCTGATATACTTCGTATGTATCTAAACCTCCTTTATAATGATTTAAATAATTTTTTTGACTTATTATAGAATAATATTCATTGTTATGATATCATATATGGTTCACTTATGACTTTATATTACTCGTTCTTTTGTAAATTCCATGTTAAAGCAGCGTTTTGGGTAAAATCGTTTTATTTATCATACCTGTTTGGACGTGTTGTTCTTGATGTTATTATTACTTATATCATGATTTAGTTACTTCCAGAATATAAATCATTATTTCTATATCATATATATTCAATATATATATATAATAGATATATAAATGAAATTAAATACACCGTTCATGGAGACAGTAGGTCGTACGTACGCATGAATGCTGTTTTTCTTTCCTTATTGACTTGAATGGAAGTAAGTAGATGACATATATATATAAATAAATAAAGTAGCTTTATAATGTCATATATTTCATTATTATTCATTATATATACTTTATAATCATTTTTGAGTGGTTAACATGGAGAATGAATCTCATCGCATCGTGGAGACGGTAATCCGTACGTATGCATTAGCGATGATATCGTTCCCATAATTATTGAATTGAAGTGGAGTGGATGATACAATATCTCAGAATCAGTATGATGTTATAATTACTATATATAGTTATTATTTACACCATTATACCCATCCAAGTATGGTGGTGGTGGAAAAACAGATTACACCACGGCGTGGAGATGGTATTCTGTACGTATGCACACGCGGTGATTTCGTTTTCCGTAGGATGGATAGAAGGTTAAATGGGGTTGTTTCATATTTATAATAACATATTAGTATATTATTGATACTTATTTTATTACTTTATAATGAAACAACTAAAGAATAATAAGTTAAGGAAGATAGAAACTTGAATGAATCGGTAGAAGAGATTACCTCTTCTTCGACGCACCTCTTTTAAGATTCCTCTTAAGGAACTAGAGTTGGTCTTTTGAGGAGACCAGAACCTCTATAATGTTTATAGGGAAGTTGAGAAGGTAAATGGGCAGGTTTTGGCCGAGAGTGAAGGCTCAAAATTGTGTAAATAGAAGAGGGAGGAGGTGTCCTTTTATAAGGGAGGAGAGGGGCACCTTAGGAAAAACTTAAAATATTATTTTATAATAAAGTCATATTCAGTTTATAATAGCTCCAAATTAATTTATTTCGAAGATAAAGTAGGGATGTGTCGAAATAAAGTCAACAAATATGTTTTAGATAAGTTTATGTTACTATTTTAACCTTATCATTTAGATTTAACTCTAAGTTAAATAATTTAACTTTTACTGTGTCTTCTTGTTTTCTTACACTATATGGTTAACGAACTTACTATAACAATCCAAACTAACCCCAAGTGGTTAATTATTAATATATATAACCTTATATAAGTCATTTGGACTAACCTTATATTTTTAAGAATAGAATAGAAATTAATAATATAATATTTGTTTTAAAAACTATTTTATGTCAATTTTGACACTATTTGGTAATTGATTTTTGTGAAAATCATAACAGCATGATTAGTTCGAACAAAGTTAATTAAATAAATAATAACATGTCATATTAACTTAAAAAATATTTTAATTTATAAAAAGTCTCAAATTACATTTATTTGGTTATTTATAACATCAATTATGTTAATATTTTATTTATAAGGTAATTACTCCATCATCATTGTGTCATCAATAAATTAAATTATTTATTGTCTAAAAATTATAAATAAATACAATTATGTTGGAAATTTTTTTATATTTCTAATGAATATTTATAGTAGAATTTATCTTATGTATAACCCTATATTAAAAAATTTTTAGTTATTAAACATTGATTTTAACTCTTTTAACTCTTCTTTGAATTAAATAATAATATATGTCCTAATCTAATCCATGTGGACATAAATGATAATATTATATTCCTAAGGTTGTTTTTTGGTCGAATTATACTTATCCAATAGAATTAGGACATGTGTTAGGGTAATAATATTATCATTTTTACCCTTAATTACCCTATTTACTTTTAACTGTGGTAAATAAAAGTAAAAAGTTACTATTTACAAAAAATTATTTTTATCTTATTGAACTACATTTTACTCCTTAATATTAACCATGTCTCTCGGATTTTCAAAATTCCACTCACAGAAGTGGTAAAATTAAGTATTATATAAATTTTCAAATTCTCCTAGGAGGTGGGTAAAAGACGGTGAAAAGTTCAATAAAATTTTTATATATCTAAAATTATTATAAAATGACTCCAATGAATTACATTGAACTTATATAGGTATTATGTATCAATTTTGACCTAAAATAAATTTAAATAAAATAAATAATTATTTAAATAAAAAGTCGGTTTTTAAATAGTAACCCTGTGTTTTCACTATTCAACAAAAATAGAAAGTTTTCAAAAAAATACAAAAAATTCACCCTAGGATAATTTTGATATTACGAATCCAAAAATGAAGTCCATTTTAAAAGATGAAATTTATAAAATTTAAAAAAGTGGGTATTAATATTCATAACGACTAGTTTATAATAATATTATAATGATATCTCATTTAGTGAAACTTGGTATTGCGTACTACACACGCTATCGAGAAAGGTCTTGATAGCGTTTAATGAAAGCCAAGTCAAGGATGTGCGTAGTGAAAGCTCTGTTTGGTGTTTCTTATAGCATAATCAAAACTTATTCCATTTATACATTAAAAAAATATATACTTAATGTTGCGTAGAATAATTTCTACAAAACGAACTTGAAATTGTGTGTAACACGAGCCAAGAATAGTGTTGCATATACTGCAAGCTAATACGGTGTTGCGTATAGTACAAGCTAATCTTGGTGTAGTGTATAATAGAAGACATCAAAGAAATTAAAAATAATATACCTCATAAAATCTCGGGGTGTCACATCACCCCCCTATAATATCTTCTTAAAACCTTCACAAGCATTTTTTTAGAAAAATACCTGCCAAAATCACTTCCCAAATTGAATCCCCTTATCCTAGAAGTGTATTTTTTGGTAGAAAACCAACCTAGTAAGGCTTTTGGTGCAAACCTTACCCGAAGAAGAGGTAATGTTCTTCAACAAACATTTTTATTTTATTTCTTCTTCCACCTCCTTAAAATATTATTAAAACTAGATGATATAAAAACCTAAATATATTTCATATAATTATATTTTTTTTTTATTTCATGATCTAAAATCATCCCCACCACCATAAAATGGGTTGTGAAATCATCATTCGTGTGTACAGTAGACTACCTCCTCGTAAACCGATGTCATTCATTTTTCCATTACCACCTATCAAGGTTGGGTATGATGATGTATATAAAGTATTTATATGATATTTATAACATAATTATTCCTATGTATTAATTATGTCATATGTACCTTTTAAATTTCCATCTTTTATGGGATGCGATAATGTAGCTCGTGTGTATGGTGGACAATTGCCTCATGAAGCAATGTGATTCTTTTTTCACTAATGCTTTACATGGAAGGTAACAAGGATATATTTAATGAATATATGTCTTTTAAATGAAATAATTATGATATTAATTAAATATATATCATTATAAAAAGATAATATATCATTTTATTTCTTACCTTTTTACTCACTTAAAGTTGATAACATCATTCATGTACGTGTGGACTACTGCCTTCACAAAGTAATGTGACTCTCTTTTCATCACCACACCACATGGATGATATATATAACAATATTTTATAGAAAAAATAAAATATATATGATATTATGATCATTATATAAAGTTAAAATATTACTTTACTTCTTTCCATAATGATCATGTAAAAATGGATACATTGCTCATGCGTACGTATGGCTCACCATCTCCATGATTGTAACATACTTAATTTCTAAAAAATATATTTTATTTTTGGTATTAAAATTTTAATTGATGTATAAATATAATAATTATGTCATTATTATTATTATAGAGATGATGAAACTATATAATATGCGTAAAAATTAGATCTTTCATGACAAAACATGCATGAGAAAATAACGCAATTAACACCCGAAATAATGAAAATAATGAAATATAATTAACAAATGGTTGATAATATGTTATAAAATAATCATATATGATATTATAAATATAAATATGGTAAATTTATAAAATAATAACAAGCTCAAAACCATTATACAAGAGGTTAAATCACTTCAACCAAAAGGTATCATGAGGTAAGGGATTTTTTAACTCAATTTCCATTCATTAGGTTAAAATTATACTTCATTGATTATGTCACTCTAGTATTATGTGTGTAATAAAATTTTATTATTTTATGTTTTATTTGTACTTGTTTTTGTGGATTTACATTTAATACACATAATTAATTCATTTATTACTCTTCAATTCAACTTTATGATCATTGTAAGGGTTTATTTCACAATCTCATTCTAATTGATATTGTTTATTATTTTATATTTATCTTGTAAAACCATTTAATTTTATCCTCCTCTAGTTATTCATGATATTTTAAAGAAATGGTACCATTTTTTCACTCTTTGTTACTTATCAATGTTTGTGAAAATTTTTTTAAGAAAACCTGACTTCATTTATCTCTTCAATCAGAAGTATGTTTTCTTCCCAGACTAGGTTTTATAAAAATGATTTTAAAAACGTTTTAAAATTTTAAAAATGATTTATTAAATAAATTTTTACCTATTTTCACTTTTTAAAAAATATTTTTGAAGGAATCTTCATGTTTTTTTCAAAACAAGGCATGTTTGTATTTTACCAAAAATATGAAAGGAATATTTATTTTAACATTCTATGTATGTATGAAATTTTTTACCATCATGACCACTCAATTTTTTAAATATTCCTTTATATTTTTCAAAGGTTATTTTCAAAGAAAATTATTTCCAAAAAAATTGTGAAATTTTAGTTTTAAAAACATGTTTTTAAAAAATAAAAGGATATTTCCTCAAGAATGTTTTTAAAGATATTTTTATGGTATTTATATTCATCAATAATAACAACCCTTTATTCTTAATACAATGAGTATATGTTGGATTGATACTATATTTATTCTTTATATGGATGGTTTATGATCATTTATTGAAATTCACTTTCTTGATTCATTTTTGTACTCGTTAACTCTCTCTTGAAATATTCACTTATTTTTTATCATTGGATATTAAATTTCCCCTAAATGTCTATATTATTTACCACAGATATGTTTATTTTTTAAACTATATATCAATTCTTCATATAGTGTTCTATAATGAAAGTTATTTGTTTATTTGGGGAAATATTGATAAATCTATATTCTTTATTAAATATGGATATTGGATGGTAAGGCATGTTGTTCATGAATTAAATCAATTATTTGATATATGAGGAGTGATTTGGACATGCAGACATGGGTGGGGGATGGTTATAAATATCCCCTTGATGCATCGATAGGTATCATGAGATGAATCAGTTATTTATCCTTAGTTAAATGGATTTTTGGTGTATACCTACCTATCAGTTTTAAACTATCTTGAGGGTAGATATTTATGGTAGAGGTATCATGTTCTTAAGGCATTACATCCAATAATTAAGCATTTCCTTCATTAAAAATTTAGTTTTTATTATCCATGATATTTTCATAGTTATATTATCTCTATAATCATTTCATTCTCATTTTATTAATTAAATATAATGTTTTTTGTTATTTACCTTGCCATATTGATTATTCATTATCTTATCATGATAATAAAGTTTTTTAAATGGCATGTGTGTTTAGTAATTTACCTTACCATGTTGATTATTCCAATTAATTCATGATATATTCCACTATACATAACACTTACTGATCATTTGATCGTACTCTTATTTTTTTCCTCTCTTAGGAATCCATGAAGTGTAATATATTTTATATACAAGGACATTCTATAGAGAATAGTGTTATTCTCAAAAAAAAAATTGTAATTTTTGTTTTCAAATGTAATATGGAAATCATGTATGTATCTAGTTTTCCATGACCACTAAAATATTAATTTCTTCAAGATGAGGTTCCTTGAATCATATTCCAATGTAATAAAGTAGACATCAGCTATGGGATACCAGGGTTAGGGTTGCTATATTTGGTATAAAAGGAAGATTAGTTGAAATCTTGTGAACTATATTTAGGAAAACATAGATTAGAAAACATAACCAAGTGATCGAATTTTATTATAAGAATATATTATCATCCTAGAGTTTAGGTAAGAAATATATTATGTGTTTTTTCCTAGAAATTAATCTCTATTTGGATACTACTAGTGTACATGGTTCTAACATAGAGGTATATAGGGGTAATAACTCCCAAACAGGAACATTGGGTTTGACACGATCATCACCTGGTACAAAACAATTGGCTTTACTACACACCTAGTTTTACACTATCAAGGGATATGGTTAGGATAATTCTAATTTTCTTTACAAACCATTATAAATAATTAAGAGATATCCCTAAAGAAATCATGTTTATGATTATGAGATTATCTATGCATAAATTTCTTTCCATTTATGATTCCATATTTCACTATTTTTGAGATTATACATTATGTTTCATAATTATATGATATAATCTAGTGCATTCAATCATTTATAAATGAAACCTAGCAGAAGGAATGGGAACCACATCAATGCACGTAATCCAAGGAGTTATAATGATCGTTTCTTTGATAGGATTAATCCAATATTTTGAAGGGTTCTAGTCTCTTAAACATTCTCATCATATGAGGACATAGTATAATGTGATAAAAATACAAATAAATAATTATATAATTATTATGTCTTCTAAGGGAATCAAGAGAAAAATAGGAAGATGGATAAAATGTATAAATAGAAGAAGGTAAATAAGTATTTTCCCACATGTGAAAATTATGGAAAGAAACATTCTAGTACTTTAATGATAGGAGTGGGATTTTTATACAAGTGTGGAGATAAATTCCACCATGTTTATGATTGTAAAGGAAATAAAAAAGTTTCCAATGTAAAATGATTCAACTGTAAGGAGATTGGTCAATATGAAAATAAATGTCTTAGGAGTCAAAGGAATATACCTCAAAAGAAGCTAATGGATCATGGTCAAGATTTTCTATTACCACTGGTGAAGTGGAATGATTAATTTAATTTTGTTTGGATTCAAGAATTATTTAATTTTATTATTTTATCAATGATATCTTGTTTATAAGAATTGTGAAATGCATAATAATTTTACTATATTGCTTTTTCATTAAGGAATTGATAGTGTATGTTTAGCAGTACCAATGACTAAGAAAAATGATCCAAGGGAAAGTTAAAAATCTTGGAAAATACATTATTTAAAGAAAGATAACCCTTAATATGTTCTTAAAGTTGAGATAATGATGTTGGTATAAAGAGATGAATGACATGGATAAAGTATATTTGATAGTACTAACTACCTTGGGACTGATTAATGATTTGTTGAAAAAGTAGTTTATGCTATCATTTATGGAGTTTACAACATTTTTATATTTAAGGAATATATATAATAATATATGTTTTACTTAAGGACTAAGATGGAATGAATCTTTTCAATAAGGTTTTATAGTAATTTAGGTTATTACCATGTTTTAATAGAATACATGATGATGGTATTCACATGTTTGGTATGTGAGGATTAAGAGATACTTTATGTTATTTGGGGGATTAATGATAAGTTCATTTTGGAAATTTAGTGACATTATTTCTAAAGTTTTGGATCTTAATTTTTTTTAAGGTTCATAAGGTTAACCATTTATGAAATGGTTTAAGTTTAACTTTGGATGAGGTTTTTGACATTAATGTATTACTTCATAACTTGGAGATTTATTCATATTGGATAACACATGCTAACTATTTTATTATAATAATAAATAGATATAGAAAGAAATAATTTCCATGTTATTATAGATATTAAGATCTATTAAAAGTGAATTTTAGTGCTTTAGGTATAAAAATAATTTTTGGATATTCATTTATTGGATTAAGATATGAATTTGAAATCGATTGAAGTATAACCAAAGGATGAAATTGTTCATATGAAATAGAAACTTATCAAGTAAGTATATTTCCTTATATTCTTAAACAAAAAAATAATTAATCAAATTTAGGAAAAGAATATAGAAATAAAATTTTATCCTATTACTATCATTTTTTATGATATTAATGACCATTTTAACACCTATTTGGTTTATGGTTTATTTTTTGTTTATTTTCACAAGATCATTCACTTTTTTGTGATGAATGATTTATATCACTCTCCATCACTGTTTGGAAATTATTCATTTCTTTTATGCACAAATCATCACTTCCCACCTATTTTATCCTATTTGGAAACCAAGTATGTTATTTCAAATGATTTTTACACTTCTCTTTATCTCTTATTAAAAGGATTTTTTGTTAATTATTTTTATGATATGGGTTTCCATAAAATAATTTTCAAATGCCAAACCCCTGATTGGTGAGATAAAGATTAAATTGAGAGGAAGAAATTTATTTAAGATGGAGAGAATGAAACACTACAAGATTATAAAATAATAACATTTTATTTTATAGCATATGTTACACACAACATGAATCTTAAACAACCCACAGAATATATATTTCTTTAAATTTAATATCTTCGACAGCTTATGGAACACGCAACCCTAAGTCTAAATGAACCATAATATAGTATAGCATTACAACCTATTCATTAAATAGGAGGGTATGAATAGTGATATATAAATTATAAAATTTATTTTTATTTATTTATTATAAATTAAATAAGAATCATTTAAAAGAAAAAGAAATGTTTTATTGAAAAACTGTATTTTTTCTAAAAGGCGGTTTAGTCGCGATTTTCACATATATTTGAAAATTAATTTTTACAAATTTTAAAAAATTGATTTTAAAAAATAAAATTAATTTTTTAAATCATAATATCAAGATTATATTAGGGAGTTTTTTTTATTTTTCTGAAATATTTCATTTTTTGATGAATGGTGAAAAATACAGAATTTCAATTGAAATTTGCATTTTCGTTTAAATTATTTATAAAGTTAAATTCTAGTATGAATTTTTTTTAAATTAAAATTAGTTCAATTATATATATTAATCCAATTTATTTAATTTTAATCATTTTCATTTCGAATTTTATATAAAAACATTGTAAATTTTGAACATTTTCTCTTTGAAAACCTGTTTTCGCATTATATCTATAGGGTTAATTTTAAATTAAATATTGCCACTTATATTAATGGAATTTTTAAAAATGGATTAAATATTTGGAATCATCATGATTTATATTATCTAATTAGGTCAAATTAATTTTTTACCAAAATTAATAATTAAAATAGTAAAAATTATTTACCACAGTTAAGGTAAAAATGGATATATTGATGGATTAAAATAAAAATATTAGGGTTAAAATGACATAAAATTTGTATATAATATATTTTAAGAAAATATTTAGACCTTATCATGTATAATTATTTATAATAATCTATTTTTACCCCTTTTTCATGTGAAAAACATGGTTTTACCTTTTTCTCTTAAAAAATTACAAGTATACCACTCACCTCACATATAAAAGGAAACCCATTATCCTCTCTTCTTCAAACCTTCAAAACCTTTTGGTTTAGAAAATACCAGACCAAATCACTTCCCAAATTTCATAATATCATCCTATAATCCTTATTTTTGGATTAAAACCAACTTTGGAAGACTTTTGTGCAAATTTAAGGAGGTTACCCGAAGAAGGGGTAACGTTCTTCAAAGAGCATTTTTATTTATTTCTTCATCGACCTTCTTAAATTATTATTTAAACATGATGATATAATAACATCATTATATTACATGTAATAATATTTTTTTATGATAATTTAATGACCTAAATCCATCCCCACTTCCATAAAATGGGTTACAAAATCATCATTCATGTGTACGACGGACAACCACCTCGTGAACCAATATCATTCATTTTTCCATTACCACCTCTCACAATTGTGTATGGTGTTGGATATAAAGTATATATATGATATTTATAACATAATTATACCTCCGGGGTCATTATATATTATATAACATTTTACTTTTAATTCTGTAGGGGATACGATAACGTCACTCGTGTGTATGGGGGACTTCCGCCTCACAAAACGATGTGATTCATTTTTCACTGATGCTTTACATAGAAGGTAAAAAGGTTAAATTTAATGAATATATGTGATATAAATTACATAATTATGATATTAATGAAATATTTATCATTATAAAATGATAACATATCATTTTATTTCTTACCTTTTCACTAACATAAATATGATAACATCATTCGTGTACATGTGGACTACTGCCTTCATGAAGTGATGTGACTCTCCTTTCATCACCACACCACATGGATGATATATATAAATATATTTAAAAGAAATAATGTATTATATATTATATTATGATCATTTTTTAAATTTAAAATATCACTTACCTTATTTCTATAATGATCATTGGAAAATGGAAACGTTACTCATGTGTATGTATGGACTACCGTCTCTATGATTGTAACATACATCATTTCTCAAAACCATATTTCATGTTTGAAATTAAAATTATAATTTATGTATAAATATTATAATTATTTCATTTTTATTATTATGTGTATTATGAAACTATATAATATGTGAAAGAAATGGATCTTTCATGATGAAATACACATGAGAAAACAAGGTAATTAACGCCGGAAACTATGAAAATAATGAAACATAATTAATGAAAAGGTTATAATATGTTATAAAAGTATCATATATGATATTATAAATTCGAATATTATTCTGTTATAAAATAATAACTTGATCAAAACCATTTTACATGATATTAAATCATGCTCAACAAAAAGGTAGCATGAGGCAAGTGATTTCTTAGCTCAATTTCCTTTCATTGGGTTAAACTTCTACTTCATTGATTATGTCATGATAAAATTATGTGTATAAAACCTTTGATTATTTTATGTTGTATTTAAACTTTTTTTATCAGGATTTACATTTGATACACATAATTAATTCATTTATTACTCCTCGCTTCAATGTTATGATCATTGAAAGGGTTTATTTTACAATCTCATTATAATCGAGACTATTTATTATTTGATATTTGTCTAATAAACCCATTTATTTTTATCATCCTCTATTTATTCATGAGATTTTAAATTAAATTTACCATTTATTCACTCTTTGGGACTTAAATTTTGTTAAAAATTTTTAAAAGAAAATCCGACTTCATTTCTCTCTTCGGTCAAAACTTTTTTTCTTTCAAAATAATTTTTTCTAAAAATGTTTTCAAAAATATTTTTAAATTTTTAAAAATGATTTATTAAAGATATTTTAACCATTTTGACTTTAAAAAAAAATTAAAGTAATCTTCATGTATCTTTTAAAAAAAACTCATTTGGATTTTACTGGAAATGTGGAAAAAAATTATCATACTTGGCATGTATGAAATTTCATACCATCGTGACCTATCAATGTTTTAAAGCTTAAATTATCAGTTTCAAAGGTTATTTTCCAAGAAAATTACTTTCAAAAAATTTCATGAACATTCAATTTTAAAATTGATTTTCAAAATGAAAAGTATATTTTCCTCAAGAATGTTTTTAAAGATCTTTTTGTGGTATTTTTATTCATCAATAATAACAACCCTTTATTCTTAAAAAAATGGATATATGTTGGATTGATACTATCATTATTATTTCTATGTATGGTTTGTGATCATTTTGACCAAGGAAAGTATCGACATTCACTTTCATGATTCATTATTGTAGTTATTGAATCTTCCTTGAAATATTCACTTATCTGCGATCATTGGATATTAATTTTTCCCTAAATATCCATATTATTTATCATGAATATATTTATTTATTAAAATGTATATCATTTTTATATATGGTGTTCTAAATTTAAAGTTTTTTATTTATTTGGGGAAATATTGATAAATCTATCTTCTTTACTTAATATGGATATTGGATGGTAAGACACATTGTTCATGAATTAAATCAATTATTTGACATATTAGGAATGCTTTAGACATGAAGACATATGTGGGTCCCAGTTATAAATAGCCCCTCGATGTATCAATGGGTCTCATGAGACGAATTAGTTGGCTAGCCTTGGTTAAATGGGTTCCTAGTGTATACCTACCCATCATTTTAAAACTATCTTGAGGATAGATCATAATAGTAGAGGTATCATGTGTCTGAGATATAACACCCAATAATTAAGCATTTTATTTATCAAAAATTTAGTTATTAATATCCCTGATATTTTCATAATGATATTATCTCAGGATGTATTTCATTCTCATTTTATTGATTAAATGGCATTGTTCAATTATTTACCTTACCATATTGATTATTCCATATAATATCATGATAGCCAAGTTGTTTAAATGTAATGTGTGTTAAGTTATTTAAATTTCCATATTGATTATGCATATTGGTTCATGGTAGATTCTATTATACTTAACCCTTACTGAGCATTTGATCTCACCCTTATTTTTCTTTCTTTCTAAGTAATCTCTAAAGTGTAATATCACAACTGAAAATCAGGCCTTTAACAGTTCTAGTAAAAGGGATTTAATAGTGATATAAAAGTGTTGATAATGTAAGTGATGTTAAAGGGTAAGCTTTAACAGTTCTTGTAAAAAGTGCTCGTAAAGGCCCCCTTTATCAGTACTTTTTTAGTGCTTCTAAAGGCCCCCTTTAATAGCACTAAAAAAAGAACTGATAAAGTCTCTACTGATAAAGGGTATAAATTTTTTTTACCCCCTATTAGTGCTCCCCCTTCACCCTCTTTATTAGTGCTTTAGCACGTGCCCTTACCTCTAGAAAGTTTTGAACCTGGGACCTCCATCTTTTACACCAGTGCATTTTCCACACCCAATACTATTTTGTTTTACATTTTATAATATATCTATATATTTTTATATATTTTTTTATTTTTTATCCATATATTTATATATATATATATATTTTTATATATATTTATTGATATTTATATATATTTATATTTATATTTATATTTATATTTATATTTATATTTATATTTATATTTATATTTATATTTATATTTATATTTATATTTATATTTATATTTATATTTATATTTATTTTTATTTTTATATTTATATTTATATTTATATTTATATTTATATTTATATTTATATTTATATTTATATTTATATTTATATTTATATTTATATTTATATTTATATTTATATTTATATTTATATTTATATTTATATTTATATTTATATTTATATTTATATTTATATTTATATTTATATTTATATTTATACTTATATTTATACTTATATTTATATTTATATTTATATTTATATTTATATTTATATATTTATATATTTATATATATTTATTTATATATTTATTTAAATAAATATTTATTTATATATATTTTTTAAAATGAATATTAACTCTAAAAACCATTAAAACTTATAAAAACATTAAGACACTCTGAAAACCCTAAAACCCCCAAAAATCTAAAATGACCATAACTTATGATTCGGGAGTCCATTTTAGCTTAATAACTAGTCAAATAGAAGCTCATGAAACTAGATTCTATATGATATGTGGTATAGGCCTAATGGACACCTGAATCCAAAGTTATAACCATTTTAATTTTAAGAAATTGAGGTTGGTGGCTAAAAAATTTGTTTCGGAGGCTTGTTGGGCCTTTCTAGGGAAAAAAGATGGAAAATGATCAAATATCTGGTCCTAGACTAAAAAAATTATATCATATCACAAGATTCAATTTGATATGTGGTAGATCCCAAATGGACACCATGATAAAAAGTTATGGTTGTTTGAAGTTTGAGTTCGATTTTCGACTTTTTTGAAATTATTATAACTTTTATTCCTTTAGTTTTCACACGATTTGAATATAACATGGTTTTATATCATTTTAAAATCTTATATTTGACTGGTTGTGGAGGTGAAATATAATTCTGGATCAAAATTTATGATCCTTTCAGGGATTTTAGGGTTTTTAGGATTTTTAATTTTTTAGTGTTTTTGGGGGTTTTAAGGGTTTTTAACATTTGATGGCCTTTCAAAAAACCATAAATTCTAAACTGAGTGTCCATTTTTTTCCTATATCATAAATCAAATCAAATCTTGTGATGATATCTACTTCTTGATGACCCATGGGAACCCTCGATCACCTCTATTGAGGCCAAAAAAAGCCTATAAGGCCTAAAAATGGTCATAACTTCTTCTATGGGTGTCCGTTTTGCCTCTACCACATATATTATTTTTAATGAAATGTAATTTTTTTTAAATATACCCTTTATCAGTACTATTAAAAAAACACTAATAAATGGGGGGTATTTATAGGCACTTCTAAAAAATCACTGATAAATACCACCATTTTATCAGTGCTTTTTTATAATTTTAGCACAGATAAAGAACCCCCTTTATCAGCGATTTTTTAGAAGAGATAATAAATTCTCATTTTATTAGTAATTTTTTACTAGCATTGATAAATGGAGGTCCTTTATCAGTGCTTTTTTACAAGCACTGATAAAAAACTCTAACAGTATTGTTAAAGATCCCCTTTAATAATGTTTTTACTAGCACTGAGAAAGGGGGTTTTTAACAATGCTTTTAGAAAGTGCTATTAAAACCCTAGAACTAGATAAAATCAATTTTATAGTAGTGTATGTTTAATATGGAAGGATATTCTATAGGAAATAATTTCATTCTAAAAAAAATGTTGTCATTTGTGTTTTCAAATGTATTATGGGAATCATGTATGTATCTATTTTATCCAGACTACTAAACTAGTATGTCTTTTGAGAATTTATTCATTATAAGATATGCCAATGTAATAAAGAAGACATCGGTTTCGGGATGCTGGGGTTGGGTCCACTATAGTTTGTATCAAATTAAGTTTAAAAGAAACCATGAAAACTAGATATAGGAAAACATAGATTAGGAAACAAAACCCTATGATAGACTTTGAGGATAATCAATTTTATTGACATGTTGTGATACCTAAAAAATTGAAAAATAATTATAAATATAACAATTAATAAATTGATTTCATATTTTAAAAAATATACAATTTACTTTACAATTCGTTAAAACCAGTAGGAAAAAGTATGTTTCCAACATTTTTCAAGGGAATATGGTGTAATTTGTTGAAACGGTTTCTTGATATGATCATAATATAATATAAAAATAAAATAATATTAATTTAATTTAAAAAATAAAAATAGGTGATAGTATCACTCACTGTATAAATCGTTCCATTTCTTCACAGTTGAGAAAAACATATTTATGAGTCCTATAATGTTCATCATCTGAAAGAAATCATTCATAAACTCCACCAAATCCAAGTTCAAGATGATTAAAAATGGATAATTAAATGTTCATTGCATTGTTAATATTTATCTCATTGTATCTCTTTTAGTTATGTTTTGAAGGATACTCAGGTTGGAAATAATGGGATCAAAAATAAATAAATTTTCTCTTGTAGATAAACTTATAAAATTTACCCTTCAACTGATTCTTTTTAACAAACATTTTTTTTCAATTTCTTCATGAATCTCTTATATGGGTACATCCATTTGAACTATACTGTCCCTCAACATTTTTATTCATTTGGAAAGTGTAATATCAAATGTTCCATTGAATCAAATAATCCCAATGGACATTTTTTCGAGTTTAAATAAAATTAAAACAAAATATTATTTAAATATACTAAATTTATCATAGTCTATTGTCTCTAAAAAATGTCTCAGAAAAAATATGATATTTTTAGGGCATCCCAAATTGAATAATTCAACAAACCTATAAATCCAATTGGTAGTATTATTTCCAATATAACATGATAATCATTACTTTTTAATCAGGTAATATTATTGTTTTTTACATGTCTATACAAATTAGAAACAAAACCATTTGGTAACAAGAGATCTGCAATCCACTGACAAAATAATAAATTATTTTTTTGGAAAGTATATAAGCTAATTTTGGATTCATTAACTTCTATGATATGTCATTTTCCAAAAACTCAAGTGCTTTTTTCCTGAAAATTTGGGCAAGATCTAATCATTCCTTTATATTATCTTTTGTCTTACTAGGTGTGTCTAAAACTATAAAAAATATATTATCAAAATAGTTCTTCTTAGTATTAATGGCATCCAACATGTGACAAACTAACAAATCAGACCAATATGGGAGATCCCAAAAAATAGTTCATTTAATCTAATTGTGATCTTTCCCAAAGTCATCTATTTTTTCAGTTTATATTCAGTAAAAAGGTAATGGGAGGTAATGAATATAAAATAGATTTTAAATCAATACCCAAAATCATTGTTGGAGTTTCATCTATTTCAATTATACCTTTTCTGAAATGATGTTTGTTTCTTTTGAAATGATGATCAATAGGATTAAACTTGTTATGATTGTCAAAAAAAGGTTTTCTCCCATTTATGAGTATAAATTCTTTAATGTTACTCATACAGTACGGATATGATTTTGGGCCATATGTACTTCTATCAGATAACATGTCATATTCTAGGAAGTCACTAATTGTATAATTTAATACATCTTTCATTAAGAAAATCTATTTCACAACAACATCATATGTACTTACACCATTAATCCACAATAAATTTAACTAATTATTCAATGGCTTCAAATAAACATAGATATTCTTTTTGGATGTCCTAGAATTAATAATGTTAAAAATAATATGGTTCATTCATCAACATAAAATTAGGTAAGTTTTAAAAATTTATAAATACGAACCAATAAGAATATTAACTATTGAACAAACCAAATGGATAGAGACCATGAGTATAAAGACCCAATCACATGTTACAAGCTTTTAAAGAAAAAAAGAATGTGCATGGTCAAAATGTTTCCATGAATAACCATTCCAAGGATGATACTATGTTTTGAGACATAAATAAACACTACAATCTGGGTGTAAGCATGAAATAACTCAACTATTTAATGGGAACCAATCCAAAATTCCCTTATTGCACCTCTTTATACCTCAATTTTCCACATGTAGGATAACAAACTAATGAATCATTTTCACCATAATATATGATGCAATCATTTGAACATGCATGAATCTCTAGATAACCTAGACCTAAATTAAGAACTAGCCTCTTTCTCTCATAGAAATTGGTAGGAAACATATTCCCTTTAGGTAATAATGATTTAACCAAAGAGAATATCTGATAAAAATAGTTATTTGAATTTTCATTATCGAATTTAATAGCCATAAATTTTGTAACCACTTCAAATTTTCTTATATTGTGACCAGGATATAAGGAATCATCAACAAACTTCAACAACTCATAAAATCGAGATGGTTCTTACTCAGGAGTTAAATAAATATCATTATGAGTTTATGTTTGTTGAAAATATGGACTAGTAACATCATGTACTAAAGTTTTAAATCATCATGGATCTAGAACCAAATTATTAGTATCATATCCAAAACTACATTCACCATGTTTATACTAATAAATAATAATATTTATGAAAACCAAAATGCAATAGATGGCCTCTAACGTTGTCAAATGTTTAAAATCCCCTTAGATCAGATTTCCTAAATAGAAACTTAATTGTACATTATAGAAACAAATTCTAGTTTGGATTATATAAATGATAAAAAATATTAAACATCCTCAATGTATACAGGATTTATACCAAAACCATTTATATTAATGTGATGATTTATCCAATCATGATCATATAATAAATAATTTTTTCTACTTGTTCCATGTTTTTTTAATAGAAAATAAAAATATTACTTATGGTTAATCTAATATAAGGAAGAGACTATCCAAAAAAATTACAAAATAAAATAAAATTACTTATAAATATTATCAATTTTTCTTATTATTGCTAATTATAATTAAGGGAAATAGAAGGTCAACCTAGGTATATTAGGGAAGCATGGAGTATAGGGGATGAACGTGACCACCAAGTGAAATAATTCAAGTGCCCTTATGTTCAAAGAATTTTGTGGAGTGGCAGTCATGGGTAAACCTATGAGTTTACCCATGACCACCTCTCCACCATACGATTTGAATATAGGGGCATTTGAATTATTTCACTTCATCATCATCATCATACCCTCCACTCCATGCTTCCATTGAGGGAAGTAGTGAGTATAAGGGATAGAGGTGACTGTAGAAAAAAAGAATATAGACAACAGAATTCTTTCACTCTATCATCCCCTTCATCCTCTCTTCTTTATGCTTCTATCACACCCCTTGGTCGACCTTCTATTGTTAATTTTGATTAATTTTGGTTAATTGTGGTTAATTATGTTTAATTGTAGTTAATTATGGTTTATTCTATTATTGTTTTACTAAATACCACTCATTAATAGTATTTTTAACTAAATATGATTCATTACTAATATTTTTTATTAATTACCATTTATTATTGTTATTTTTTACTAATTATGCTCATTATTGGTATTTTTTACTAAATTCCACTCATTGTTGGTATTTTTTACTAAATACCTTTCATTTCCAGTTTTTTTACTAATTACCACTTAATGCTAGTATTTTTTTACTAATGTTCTCTCATTACATGTATTTTTTACTAATTATTACTCATTTGTGATATTTTTTACTAATTACTGCTCATTATCAGTATTGTTTCCTAATTATTACTTATTTCTAGTATTTGTTTACTAATTACCACTTATTTCCTCTATTTTTTATTAATTAACGCTAATTTCCACTGATTTTACACAGTTAACACTCATTTTCACTAATTTTTAATAATTCAAGCACATTTCTGCTAATTTTTAATAATTCTCACACATTCTGGCTAATTTTTAATAATTACCACTCATTGGTAGAAATTTTTACTAATTACCACTCATTACCAGCAATTTATACTAATTGTCGCACATTAATGGTAGCTTTTACTGATTATTGCTCATTTTTTCTATTTTTTACTAATTATAACTAATTAACGGTACTTTTTACTAATTACCACTAATTATCCGTAATTTTCACTGATTACCACTCATTATCGGTAATATTTACTCATTACCAGTAATTAATGGAATTTTTTACTAATTATAGCTCATTATCAGTTATTTTTACTAATTACCACTCATTATCGATAATTTTTAATAATTACCACTCCTTTATGCCGATTTAAACTAATTATTGGTAATTAAGGGTAATTATTACTAATTACCGCTCATTATCGATAATTTTTACTAATTGTCAGGCGTTACAGGTAATTTTTACTAATTACCCTTAATTTCTGGTAATTTTAACTAATTACCAGTAATTAACACTAATTTTTACTAATTAATGCTCATTATTGATAATTTTTACATATTACCGCTTATTATTTATAATTTTTAATAATTACTACTCATTACTGATAATTTTTATTAATTACTACTCATCTATACTGATTTTAACTAATTAACACTCATTTCTGCTAATTTTAAGTAATTAATGTTGATCTCCTCTAATTTTTAATAATTCCTACTAATTTATGGTAATTTTTAATATTTTTTGCTCATTACCAATAATTTTTACTAATTACCACTCATTTCTGCTAATTTTAACTAATTAACACTAATTTTTTATAATTTTAATTAATTAATACTAATTTCCACTAATTTTTAATATTTTTTAGTCATTTATACTAATTTTTAATAATTAATTCTCATTACACATAATTTTTAAAAATGACCACTCGTTATCGGTAATTTTTACTAATAACCGCTTATTACTGGTTATTTTTATTAATCACCACTCATTATCAGTAATTTTTACTAATTATTGATAATTAATGGTATTTTTTGCTAATTACCACTCATTGCCTGTAAGTTTTACTAATTACCACTCACTTCGAGTAATTTTAACTAATCAATGCTCATTTCTGCTAATTTTAAGTAATTAATGCTCATTTCTGCTAATTTTTAATAATTCCTACTTATTTTTGCTAATTTTTCGTAATTACTGCTCATTGCCACTTATTTTTCAAAATTACCGCTCATTGCAAGTAATTTTAACAAATAACCACTTATTAACAGTAATTTTTACTAATTACTACTCATTAATTGAAATTTTTACTAATTATCATTCATCGCTAATAATTTTAACTAATTATAGCTCATTCCCACTAATTTTAACTAATTAACACTCATTTCACTAACTTTTAATATTTAATACTCATTTCCATCAACATTTAATAATTTCCCCTCATTTCTACTAATTTTTAATAATTAATTCTCATTTACGATAACATTTAATAATTCCACTCATTTCGGCATTTTTTTAATAATTTATGCTCATTTCCACTAATTTTTAATAATTATCGCTCATTTCCACTAATATTAACTAATTATCACTATCTTCTACTAATTACCTATAATTTCTAATAATTATAAGTAAATTCTAACAATTGCCATTAATTTCTAAAAATTACCGCTAATTTGTACTGATTACTGCTAATTTTTACTAATTATTTTTAAATTATTAATATTAAGCGTTAATTATTAAAACATTAGTGTTAATTAGTACTAATTATTAATTGATTTTAATTATTAATTATTGTTAATTATTAGAAATTACTATAAATTATTATTACTTATTACTGAGATCAATAAATTATTACTAAATTTTGTTAATTAGTACTATTTATTTATCAATTATAAGTAATTAATATTAATCACAACTACTTACTGATAATTAAAACTAATTAATAAAAATTAAAACTAATTACTTATAATTAAAACTAAATATTTCTAATTGAAACTAATAAATGTATGAAAAAATAAAAACATTAAATAAATACCTCAAAATGAGCTTAGTCAAATTCAGATCTGAAAATTTTCTTCCCTATAAAAATTTAAACTTTTAAAAGAAGAAATGAAGAAAAAGAGATGAGAGCATAGGAGAAGAGAAAAGCTTTGATGATGAAGGAATGGCCAAAAATCAGGTGGTGGCATATATATATATATGTGTGTGTGTGTGTGTGTGTGTGTGTGTGTGTGTGTGTGTGTGTGTGTTAGATTAGTAGAGACAGAACTATTTGCAATAGGATGCCCGTCACAAATAGTTCCCACTATAGATATGCATGGTAGTGATAAAAAATTATTTGTGATGGATCCCATTGCAAATACTCTTCTGCAAACATATTATTTGCAATGAGTTATTGTAACGTCTCAGCTTGGCTCACCACTAAGACAGTGGTCAGACCAGTGGGTAACATGCTCTTAAGCGCGCCTCCTTGTATGTTAGAGGCTACCGGCTAGCAGCGATGGTCTATTGATGGTACGGTGGGGAGACTATACCATCTAGACCAGAGTAGAACCATGGTTTATTAGATAATAAATAACAAACAAATGAAGAAGTGGTAAAAAAAGAAATAAAAGCAGTGAAAAAAATAATATAATATCAGAATAAAAAATAGAAAACACCAATTTACAAGAATTCATGTATAAGAGATGATGTTTCAAGTTCAATCAGTATGAATTACAATAGCAATACAATGTAATAAAAGAAAACTACCCAATGACTAGCTCCACGGGCATCCCAATCTCTCGCTCAGTCCTGTGCTCCTAACTCCCAGGTATAAGCTAAATAGCATAAGAAATTAACCATGGTCCTATAAATATAAGGTCTACTTAGGTACCCTGGTGAAATGGTAGACCAAGAAGGGTGTGAGATAATAATCTCAGTAGGTCTGTAGTTTCTGTGCACAGTGGATGCGCGGTTGGGCCGACACCCAACTTTAATTTTTACCATGATCAATGATTATTCTAGGATTAATACGATGATGAATGCCAGTCTCCACGGAATAGAATAAAAGATTTAAATAAATAAGTAAGAGGCTCGAAACCTTTAGAGAGGATCTTTCACATCAAGAAGGTTTCATGATAGTGTCATCAACTTTTATGCTTGTTACATCATTCTTTGACTACCTGAAATAAACTCATCGTTACACCATGGCCATGGAATTTCACACGATGTTTCTATTTCAATAAAAGGGTTGAGATATCAACTTCCATAAATGGAAGGTACAAATCCCTCCTCGACTTATCCATTAATAACATGCCACTCATGATGCACCCAACATACCTTACTTCCTACCAACTGTCTACATAACGGTTTTCATCAGTAAATCAAAGTGTGCAAGTAGTGACACATATTAATGATAATATTAAAGTCTAAGGATCATTACACATGCTCACAGATAGAAATATCTGATGACACCAAAACATGAGGAATTTATACTGGTAGGTATGTTCTCATAATCTCCTGTTGGAGATTACCAAGTGCAAACTTCATGAGAGGAAGTCTCATCTGCTTATGAGTACTCACACCTGACGGTATGTATTCTATGTGTCCCATCATAGTATGTCATCCAACCGTAGAACTATATTTAAGAATATTGTTATTTCATTTCAAGTTTCTCATCATAGTGGGGAACTTGCATGACCTTATCAATGCAACAAATACTCTAGGACATTATTACATCATAGTCATGAAGAAAAATGAAAAATATGTAATAATATGTTTAATATTTAAATATAGTAAATGTCCATGTAATAAAAGTACAACCAGTTGGTTTTAGGACCCCAACTCTTACAAACTCTCACTTGGACTAGAGCCAACTGCCTACGACTTTCAGTCCGCTAGACCTCACATTGTGATAATGTTTCTGCTGAGTCAAGGCTTTGGTCAAGGGGTCCTCCACATTGTCTTCTATGGAAATACTGCTCACTGCAACTTCACCTCTCTGAGAAAAATCCCTCAAGAGATGATACTTTCTAAGTATGTGCTTCTTCCGCTGATGTGACCTTGTCTCTTTTGTGAGAGCCACTGTTGTAAAATTATCATAGTACAGTGTGATAGGATCATTACTGCTAGGTATCACATCCAGTTCCTGGATGAAGCTTTGCATCCAAACTTCTTCTTTATCTACCTCAGAAGCTATGATATACTCAGACTCTACTATAGAATCTGTGACCACACTCTTCTTTGAGCTCTTCTATCTCACTACACCTCCATTAAAAGTGAAAATGAATTTTGTTTGTGACTTCATGTCATCTTGATCAGTCTAGAAACTAGCATCTTCATATACTCTAATGAATAGTTCCTCATCTCCTCCATAAACTAAGAACATGTCCTTAGTACGCCTTAGATACTTTAGGATAGTCTTGACTACCATCCAATGGTGGTCACCTAGGTCAGCTTGATATCTGCATACTGCACTCAATGTGTAGGCAACATCCATCCTAGTTTATAGCATGGCATACATGACTAACCTAATCGTTAATGCATATGGAGTCCTTTCCATTATCTTTCTTTCCTCTTGTGTCTGAGGAAACATTTTCTTGGAAATATGAATGTCATGTAATTATAGAAACAATCCCCTCTTGGATTTTTCCATACTGAATCTCTTCAGTATCTTATCAATGTATGTGCTTTGACTTAAGCCCAACAATCTCTTGGATCTATCATGATGGATGTTGATCCCAAGAATATATGATCCCTTGCCCAAGTCCTTCATATAGAAGAATTGATTCAACCACGCCTTAACAAAATGTAATAATGGTATCTCATTTCCAATAAGTAATATGTCATCAACATGTACTATTAGGAAAGCAATTGCACTCCCACTAAACCGTTTGTAGACACAAGGCTCACATTCATTCTTGATAAAACCAAATTTAGTTATGGATTCATCAAAATGAATGTTCCATGACCTGGATGATTTATTTAATCCATAAATTTATTTCTACAACTTTCATACATTATTGGCATCCTTTGGAATCATAAACCCTTCAGGTTGTGTCATATATACATCTTTTTAAAGGTTCCCGTTAAGAAAGGCAGTTTTGACATCTATTTTCCAAATATCATAGTCATGGTAAGTGGAAATTGCTAATAGAGTTCTGAGGGATTTCATCATTGCAACTGGTGAAAAGGTTTATTCATAGTCAATGCCTTGACGTTTTCTTAACCCTTTTGCAACTAGTCATGCCTTATATGTAATTACTTGTCCTTCCATGTCTAGTTTCTTCTTGAATACCCATTTTTAACCAACAGGATTTACATAAATTTGAGGATCTACCAAAATCCATACTTGGTTTTGGTACATGGAATCCATTTCAAGATTCATGGGTTCTTGCCACTTGGCAACATATGTGCCACTTAATTCTTCCTTTTAGGTTAGAGGATCATTATTATCAACTAATAATGAGTCACCATCCTTGGTAACTAGAAAACTGTACCGTTCCGGTTCTCTAACCTCTCTTTTACTTCAACGTAGCTCTTGTGTCTCTAGAATAGTTCTTTCTTCCATGGGGTTTTGTGGAATCTGTTCCTGTTCCAACTCTTGTGTACCTTGAGCCTCAACTTCATCAAATTCTATCTCACTCCCACTATATCTATTGTAGATATACTCCCTATCAAGGAATATGGTGTGTCTTTCCACTATAACCTTTTTTTCTGATGGGGTTTATAGGTAATATATTTTTGTTTCCTTGGGGTATCCAATAAAGGTACACTTTTTTCCTCAGGGTTAAAGTTTGTTACCTGAAGAGGTCTTAACAAACACATCACTTTCCCACACATGTAAATTCAATAAAATGGATTTATTTCCACTCCAGAACTCGTATAGAATACCATTTATAGATTTATTTGGTACTTGTTTTAGTATGTGCACTGATGTTTGTAACGCATATCCCCAAAAGGATAATAGAATAATCCCATGACTCATCATTGATCACACCATGTCCAATAGGGTTTGGTTCCTCATTTTCTCACACCATTCCACTGGGGCATGTATGGAGGAGTGAGTTGGGATAGGATCCCAAACTCTCATAAGTAATCAATAAAGTCTTGATTAATATATATTTCCCACCATAGTCTGAGCAGAGTTTCTTAATCTTCTTACCAAGCAGATTCTCAACTTCATTCTTGTATTCTTTGAACTTATCAAAAGAATACAACTAATACCTCATTAATTAGATATATTCATATCTACTAAAATCATCAGTAAAAGTTATGAAGTACGAGTACCCTCCCCTTGTTTCAACTAGAAATGTTCCACACACATCGGTATGAACCAATTCAATAAGTTCTTTAGACCTTTCACCTTTCCTACTAAATGAGGATTTGGTCATTTTTCCTTGTAAATATACATGACGTACACCAAGTGGTTTTAGTTTGAAAGAATATAAATATCCATCTTGATGTAAATTTTTCAAGAATTTATCATTTACAGGACCTAGTTGGTGATTCCAAAGTTGGGTATGGTATGAGTCATGTGAAGTATATTTGATATCGATTTCCATTACTTGGTTTGTGTAATCCAACATTTAAATATTGTTGTATAAATTTTCTCTACCAAAACAAATTCTATCTTTGTAAAAGAAGAAAAATTCATTTCCAAACTTGAAAACAAATCCATCTGTATCTAATCTGAATATAGAAATAATTTTTTTAGTAAAATAAGGCGCATAATAACAACCCTTTAACACTAATATCATCCCAGTTGGCAATGTTAGGTGGTAGTCCCCGACAGCTACAATAGCAAGTCTGGCTCCGTTGGCCACTCGTAGATCTTCCTACCCTCAGTCAATCTTCCTAAATCTACTTGGTTCCTGTATTTGGATAAATATGTGAGCACTAAAAGCATAATCTAATACCCAATTTTTAGAAATAGATAGATTTCATTCGATAACAAATACACCTGAAGCTTCCCCTTGAATCTTAGGCTGGGTGCAGTTCTTCTTCCAGTGGCCCTTCTTACCACATTAGAAACAAATAGCCTCCTTTTCCTTTGCCTCCCCTTTGATCTTCCTTTTCTTGGAAGTCCGTGAAGAATCTTTGGGCTTAAAGATCTTCTCCTTACCTTTACTCTTATTCACCATAAGGATAGAAGGATTTTCATGCTTCATGCCTTTGTTCACTTGGAGAATGAGTATAATAAGATCATATAGAGGATTCTCAATGTTTTTCATATTGAAATTGACAACAAATTTAGAGAATCTTTGAGGGAGTGATGCGAGAATGAGATCAGTGCCCAGTTCTTCGAGGATTTTAAAACCCCAGAACCTCCAGGTGCTCAATGTAGTCAATGAGCTTGACTATATGAGGCCCAGCTAAGACGCCTTCTCCAAGCTTACTCTGAAAGAGTTCCTTAGAGATCTAAAACCTTTTCTTTATTTCTATCTCCTGGTAAAGACCACGGAGGTGCTCAAGCATTCTATAAGCATACATGTTTTCATGAGACTTCATGTGCTCACTAGACATTGATGATAGAATAAAACATTGAACATCAATCGTGTAGTTCATATGTTTTTCATAGACTAGAAAATCCTTATCACTCACCTCTTTGGCAAGAAAATTAGGTAATGTTGACTCCAGCACGTATGACTTCTGTTCATGGAGTAGGATAACCCGAAGGCATCGAAACCATTCCTATAAGTTACTACTAGTGAAGATGTTGTCTTTATCTAGAATTGATCAGAGGGATAGTGTGGTTTATGAGCTTGTCATTTTATTCTACAATTAAAAGACCAGATCATTAGTACTTTCTTAATTACATTTTATGAGAAATAATAATTTTTTATTAAGTCTCCCACTATTTTATCAAGTCCTAGTGGCCCTCACCATTGAACTCAGAATGTCTAATTTCCAAAACATTCTAGTGGTAAGGATCCATATTCCCCTTTGCATAACCCAACAAGGGTTGGTCAAGCTATTATAAGGTATTTAGGTAGGCAGGTCTTCACCAACTATGGGCTTGCAGCTCCTTGACCTATTGAGTGGAATCCCCAATCCTGAAATCATGACATTTGGATTTCCTCAACTCTTGCCTCCAATATTACACCAAGTCTAGAAAGGGTTACTCCTCTTAATATAATATGGTTAATTCATCTCAAAACCTTTCATAAGGGATTATTGTATAAAAGTAAGTTTCCTAATAAGGGTTGGTCAAACACATAGTTGTATTGAGTTTTTTCCTTAATCAAGTAATGGAAGGTTTCGTCTGACATAATATTTTATTTGAGGGATTTTTATCTCTTATGAATGAATTTATTATTATCATTATCACATTATTGTTAATATTAAGTGGAACTTACTTAAGTGAATAATCATGTCTTGATAATATTTACGCATAGGTATGGTTTATTTAAGTTTCATCTTGTATGCTTGTTTAATTCATTAATTATGTGATCGTGACAACACATCTATAATGATAAACCATGAAACTTATAGAAATAAAATAAAGGGAATAATCAAGATCTTTTTTAATGTTTAGTTTATCTATTGGTTGATAAACTTACCCTGACCTAGGGGAGAAACATCTTGAACCTTTTGGGTTCGTGTTTACAGCTTTCCACCTTTCCACCTCTGTATCTCCTGGGATTGGTTTTGTCTCGACTCCCTCTTGAACCACCTCCACTAGCCTCGAATTTCCATCCATTACATATGTCTTTTTTTAAACTTACATGCAGTTGAGGGGTAAAAATGGGGTTTTAAATCAAAAAAAAATTGGGCACGCAGGTCCTACATATTAATGAGGAGAAGGATCGTTGACTAAAAAATTTAATTTAAATAAATTAATTAAAAGAAACCATCCATATAAAAAGGTATTGGTCTATCTTATGATCATACATACATGCAATGATATTTATGCATAAATAAAACTAGCATTCAATTCTTTAATCGTTCTTGTTTAAGATAAATCATGCTCGAATCAATTAATTATCATCTTTAATTAATCAATACTTTTATATTAAACCCTTTTCTAAATTTCCATGAGATTATCATCTATCATAATTTTAAACAAATAAATTCATTTAAAATTATCTTTTTACATAACTTGTACCTTGGAGGCAACCCGGTGAATTCTCATTCATAACTACCCAATGAGTAGAAATGAACATTATGCAGATGTTAAATTAAACACACATATATAAACACTTATCATGTGTTGTGCCTCAGCTTTACACATTCACTATGGTACATGTCTCAAGGGTTTGTATACTATAATAATAAATATTAATAAATATGCCTAATTTGGATGAGTACATGGTGTGTAGTTCTGACTACATGGTGTTTACTATCATTAACCATATATCCGAAGTACATGCCTAAGGACATAGAGTGTAGATGTTCTTAGAAAATCTTCATAGTACACGGTGTGTTCAGTGGGCCACACGTTATGTAGTATCTGCATTACACAGTTTCTAGCCAGGCAATCTGTGTATGGGGTAAATGATCCAACCCTATCCCAAAGGGAATACATGCCGTGTCCATTGGACTACATGGTGTGTAATCCGGAAACCCTGTTCCACCTATTCCTGGTCAACACACGGAGTCATTTAAGACTTATAAATACTCCAACACAAGGATTGGTTTGGAGAACCGGTCTAAATCATTGAATCTTGACTACACAATGTGTACTACCAAATACATATCGTGTGTTCTGGTGTTGTATGGGAAGTAAGATTTGGCACCTATAGATGTGATCCTCTATTTTATTTTAATCAAAATTAAAAGAAAATATCATTTCTGTAAGGTGAACGAGAAACCAAAGAGGAGAAACAGATCTCGAGATTCATATTTTCAGAATTATTAACTTGAATTGAAACAACTAAATTATTAAATACGTAAATTATCAATGAAATATTTAAATAATTATAAACTATGATGTAACCTTTCTAATACCACTTGTAATTTCTGGGTGCAGTGGAAGCGTGGTTGGGCCGACACCAAACTTTAATTTTTATCACGATCAAGGATTATTCTAGGATCAATACGACGATGAATTCTAGTCTTCATGGAATAAAATCAAAGATTTAGATAAAGAAGGAAGAGTCATGAAACCTTTAGAGATAATCTTGCACATAATGTTTATAATTAATTTAATTAATTTCATAATGAAAAGAATACCTATATCTTCAGTATTTTCTTCGTTGATGATGTTGATCATTCAGAATGACCCTTCTGGATTATCTCGTTGTGTTTACAAGGATCCAAAATAGAATCCCTCTAGCGGTGATCCACACGTGCTCTCATGGACTCCGGTCGACACCACTCATTCTCTGCATGCTTGTGCAGTGAAGTGAGTGTTTTTTATCGGTCATTCTTGATTGTTTGTTCTTTGAAATTGAAGAACATCTCTTGTTCTTGAGAGGGATGGGAATAGGATTTGAGAGAGAAATTTTTTAGGTAAAAAATTCTCAATTTACCAAGCATGTGGTGTGTTTTCTATGGCACAATAGACGTACTTGTCTATTTATATGCATGGAACTTCAGTTGCAATATTTAATTGAATAACAGAAATTAAATAGATTCATGAACTTAGAGAAAACCCATGCTCATAATAATAATATCATGTCATTATTTATGATGCGCCAACTTGTGAAGAACAGAAATATGAATAAAATTTTGCATCACAAAATAATAATAGTGTCATTATTATTTTAACTTGTGCCAACTAATAATTATTTACCATCTTGAAAATAATTATTTTACTACTAGATCGACCTTGGTCTGCTCGAACTCAACTTCTATTTATTGAACACCTGAATAAATAAATAAATAATATATTCTCTTACATAAATATTTTATTTACAAACTAGCATATAAATATTTATTAAATTTTCAATAAAATAAATAAATATATTTTATTTAATTTATGAGATCATCTTAACATGAATAAAATTATCCCACGATCATGAGAATAATATTTAATTCATTAAGTAAATTCAAATATAATTTAACAGAGATCACCAAAAACACTTAGTGTGTGACCCTCTAGAATTATTTCTCATTAGCATTAGGCGGACTTTCCTAAAGTCCAAGAGTTGTCTAGAAACAGGTCAAGGAACCCAAGAGAAAGAATGTAAAGTCATAACAATGACATCCACATATGAACGCTAACTGTGTAATATAATACCTTTGTTGTAATATCTCATCAATAAGGTTTCATGATAGTGCCATCAACTTTTATGCTTGATACGTCATTCTTTGACTACTTGAAATAAACTCATCATTACACCATGGCCATGGAATTTCATGCGACGATTCTATTTCAATCAAAGGGCTGAGATATCAACTTCCATAAATGGAAGGTACAAATCCTTCTTTGACTTATCCATTAATAACATGCCACTTGTGATGCACCCAACATACCCTACTTCCTCCCAACTGTCTGTGTGATGGTTTTTGTCAGTAAATAAAAGTGCATGAGTCGTGACACGTATTAATGGTAATCATAAAGTATAAGGATCATTACACATGCTCATAGATAGAAATATTTGATTACACCAAAACAGGTGGAATTCCTACTGGCGGGTCTGTTCTCATAATCTTCTGTCTTGGAGATTACCAAGTGCGAACTTAATGAGAGGAAGTCTCAACTGATTATGAGTACTCACATATGACATTTTTCATGATATGTGTCCCATAATAGTATTTCATCCAACCATAGAACTATATTTAAGAATATTGTTATAGCAATTCAAGGTTCTCATCATAGTGGGGAACTGCCATGACCTTATCAATGCAAAAAATACTCTAGGACATTATTACATCAGAGTCATGAAGAACAATTAATAATATGAAATAAGATGTCTAATATTTAAATACATTAAATGTCCATGTAATCAAAGTACAACTAGTTGGTTCTAGGACACAAACTCTTACAAGGTCAACACCCACGGTATCTATCCCAATCCATTACTTGATATATAATTTAAAGTTCTGAGCAGGTATAAGAAGAAAAATAAACAAGAAGTGTTGAATAAATAAAAAATGACCCAACCAGGTTCTTAAGGGACACCTAGCATCTATACCTAATTCAAAACCTACCAAGTATCTATGTCTATGGGTAGATCCTCCTTCATTAGGATGGATCACCCAAATTGGTGGAAGATTCTCCTTCCGAGGATGAATCAATCAAAATATACCGTAAATATATGGCCTCTTCCCTCGGGCTAACTGAAATCTCACCCTCAAGAATAACTAGAACCTTTCCCTCAGGAATCGTGTGATTATAAATCTATCCCTCAGGAATCCAACATAATCATATACTCTACCCTCAGGCATTCAGTACCAGTGCACATAGCCCTCAGACGATACGAAAACATGCACTGATCCCTCAGGCGTCAACACAAATCATGAGTCATCAGACATTCCATAAAATCATATACTCTACCCTTAGGCAGCTAGTACCTATGTGCCTTACCCTCAGGCGGTAAAGAAGAACATGCACCAATCCCTCAGGCATCCACAATAAACATGAGTCATATCCATACAAACTCAACATGCCAATCAGTATCAAACCCTCAGGTATCAATCAAATCGATATCACATAATCTCAAAAGCTAAGGAAGAAAAATTAAAAAGTTTATTATCGATCATACCAGATTTATCATCATAATACACAACAATCAATTTATTAAAATTACCATCTTTCAAACCAATTAATTTCATTAATCCAGGTTCCTAATTATTATCATAATTATATCAAACCAGTTTAATTAATCATTTAACCCTAAGGTCATTAATATATCAATTAACTAAGATTCTCTAAGGTCATTCTTTTATATGAAATCACAAAACTTTATTATTATTAAAATTAAAAATTTTAATCCATAAATCCATCGAATTATCCAATTTATTATAGGGATCGAAACTCAAACAAACTAGGTCATAATTAAATCCAAGGATAAAAAACTTATCGGGTGGCTGCAAGTCTCGGTATCCTTTACTATGGATCCAAAGGGATTAAATGGAGGTTTAAAAATAAAATATTATAGTTTAACAGAGATTTCTCAATTTATCTAGTCGTTCCCATGACATGTCAGCATGATCACATATATCAAAATTACTACAAATAATTGTATCAGATAAAAAAGGGTTTAGTTTAGACCACCCAAATCAATTATTTTAAAGGCATGAAACCTCCATGAAGCATTTCATTGAATATATTCAAGTCATATCATTGAAACATTTTACATAAAATGTTCTTATTTAATCGTAACCAAAGGCCTATTTATACCACCCTAATAAGTTCCATTTAAATTAATTAATTTAAAATATGTAAGGAAACAAAGACATCATGTTAAGACATTCCATTAAATTAATTACATTTAATTAAACAAGTTAAGTTAATTTATTTATCAAGTTTTAAGTGGTACTTAGAAAGTACCATGGGAAAAGAGGTCAAATTCCTACATGGGAATTCCCTTTTTATAAAGCATGCCAAGTCATTCAAATTATAAAATGGGCTAAGTGCATAGATGGTTCCTTGGTTCATTAAACATTTTAAAATGGGAACTCTTTTTTCTAATTCCATTAGAATCCATATCCAAAACATGACATATATCAATCATAACCTCAACGCGTAAAGAAACCCCAACGCAATAAGACAAGAAACCATAAAATTCTAGTCACTACTTTTTTGCTTATAAGACAGTGCACCTCCATTAGAGGGGTTTTATTATAAAAACATGACTTTTGTATCAAACAAATCATTTATCATGACTATGTATTCCATTCAAGAATCACATTTCAATTTATTAAAGAATCATTAAGCAGGAAACTAATGAATTCTTAAATTTAAAGGGAAAGGAAAGGGGATCCCACCTCAAAATTAGACCAAGTCGAAAACTTTGGCACTTTATGATTTTATCAATGAGCACTTAAAGTTGTTTCCTCCCTCATTTTATCATATTCACGTTTGAATATACATAAGGACACATATCCCTTATTCAAATACATGTCTGGCCTTGAATATGTGCAGGGGAATCATTACATACATGCTCAGATATATACCCATTAACACCCACTAATGTATGAATTTTCATATTATACATAAGCACACCTAGCCCCATATATATATTCAATTCCCTGGGTGAATATACATATAATGGGGGAACTTACATATACATATTCTTACCCATGCATACGTGATAAGTCACATTTAACTTCGGCGACTCGAAACCATCACGCTAGAACCAACAAACTTAAGAAAAATTATCTAGAACACATAATTTAAAAAATACCCAATTATAAATTGAGAAACAGTAACGAACTATGGAAAACCATACCCCAAATCAATGATGGCGGACTTAAATGATTTGAACTGCTTCACCTTCAACGCTGGTTTCCAGAACACGCAAAAATATGTCCCAGGAAGGCTTTCTCACCCCTTGAACTGAAAGAAAAAAAACTAGGGTCAACCCTAACCCTAGGTTTTCAGATGAACAAGAGGGGTGATGTTAAGACCAAAAATTATCTAGAAAGGAAGATGAGAAGGAACTAAAGACCTTACCTTGAAGGTTCAAAGAGAAATCTCTAAGAAATCGATGGAGAATGGGGAATTAAAGAGGATCCGGATAGGGGGGTTGCGTTGCGCACTAGAGAGGAAGGGGAGGGGATGATCGTGTGCCCTATAAGTTTTTATTAAAAACCTAAATGCAATAATAATAATAACTTAATAATAATCATCATACTAAAAATATTATTATTATTATTATTAAAACTTTTTTTTGTTTTTTTTTCATTTATTTTCATTTAATTAATTTTCCTTTAAATTTTAATTTAATTCATTTATTTATTAAAAATAAACCACATGGTTTTCTACTGAGGGATGCATGGTTTCAAACTAACCATTCACCCCTTCCTTATCTTCCTAACTTTAGGTTTTTGAGCTCAATTCTCCCGAAACTTGACATAACACCCGGGGCACTCCCCCCCCCCCTCGGGCCTTGAACCACATCCAAAAAAACACATTGAAGTTTCGAAACTCTTGGAATTAAGTTTAAAATACTGGTTTTAATAACAACCCATCCAGTAAATGTGAAAATTCAAATTTATTTGGTTTTTCATCCAGTTCAAAAATACTATTCGTTACAGTTATAAATTCCCATAAAAAATAACAATACTGACGAATGGTATTTGCGGCAGATGTAAATACCCATCACAAATAATTTTTTCACATTTTGGATCATAGGCTCACTGAAGGTATTTGTGACAAGAATGGTTTTCCATTGAAAATGATTATTATTTAGGATTATTTGAAATGTGAATCATGTTCTATTACAAATATTACCACGGTAAGGACTATTTGCGACAGGCTACTGGCCCATCACAAAACCCCCATTTTCTTGTAGTGTATCTTTGGTTGAAAATATATTTTATTCCAAAAATGTGTTTTCTAAAAAAATCAAAAAAAATCATCTTTTTCTAAATTATTTTTTAGATACATTTTTACCCATTTAAACTTTATGAAAAAAAATCATAGGGACTCTTCCTATCATTTTCAAAAAAAGGATCATTTGGATTTTATCAAAAATGTGAAAGGAATCTTTGTTTTAATATACTCAATATTTATGAAATTTCCTACCATCATGACCACTCAATGTTTTAAAGATTCATTTATAATTTTTAAAGTTTATTTTCAAAGAAAAGTATTTTCAAAAAAAATTGGGAACTTTTAGTTTTAAAAAAAAGTGATTTTCAAAATGAAAAGGATATTTTCATCAAAAATGTTTTTAAATATATTTTTAGAATATTTTTATTCATAAAAAACCATTTATTGTAACTCCAATGTGTATATGTTGGATTGATACAACCCTAATTATTTTATATGTGGTTTATGATCATTTTGTCTAAGGACATTATTTAAATTAACTTTCTTGATTCATTTTTGTAGTCATTAACTCTCCCTTGAAATATTCCTTTATCTGTGATCATTAGACATTAAATTTCACCTATATATTCATATTATTTATCATGGATATGTTTATTTCTTAAACTACATATCATTTCTACATACAGAATTCGACATTTAATGTTATTTGTTTATTTAGGGAAATATTAATACATATCTATTCTTTAGTCAATACAGATATTGGATGGTAAAGATCATTTTTCATGAATTAAATAGGTTATTTGATATATAAGGAATGATTTGGACATAGAGACATGGGTGGGTCCAAGTTATAAATATCCCCTTGATGCAGAAATGGGTCTCATGATATGAATCAGTTAGATAGACTTAGTTAAATGGGTTTATTTTGTATACCTTCTCATCAATTTTAAATTGCCTCAAAATAGATCTTGATAGTAGAGGTATCATATTCTTGGGACATGAAGTCAAATAATTAATCATTTCCTTCATTAAAAATTCAATTATTATTATCCATGAGATTTTCACAATAATATTATCTCTTGATTCATTTTATTCTCAATTTATTGATTAAATTGAAAGTGTTCCATTATTTTGCTTTCCATATTTATTATGACTTATCTTATCATGATAGTCAAGTTGTTTAAATGACATGTGTGTTCAGTTATTTAGCTTATCATGTTATTTAGGTTTATTTATTCATAATAGATTCTTTCATACTTAACCCTTACTAGGAATTTAAGATCACCCTTATTTTGTTTCTTTTCTCTGGAATCCATGAAGTGTAGTATGTTTGATATACAAGGATATGCTTGAGGAAATAATGTTATTCTTCAAAAAAAATATGTTGTAATTTGTATTTTCAAATGTAATATGGTAATCATGTATTTATCTAGTTTACCAAGGCTACTAAACTATTCAGTCCTTTAGGATGTGATTCCTTGTATCTTATGACAATGTAATAAAGAAAACATTTTCTCCATGCTATTGGGGTCAGGGTCACTATAGTTTGTATCAAAATAAGTTTAGTACAAACCTTGAGAATTGTATTTAAGAAAACATAGATTAGAAAACATAACCCTATGATTTACTTTGAGTATAAACATAGATGGACATTCTAAAGTTTTGGTAAGGAATATATTATGTGGTTTTTTCAAGAAATACATCCCTGTTTGAATACTACAAGTTAATGTGGTTTTGGCACATAGGTACCTAGGGGTAATAACACTAAAAAGGGAGCATTGGGCTTGATATGATAGTTACTTGGTGAATGAAAATGAGCCTTATTGTCTACCTATTTTGACGCCCCTAGGGGATATTCTTAGGATAATTCAAATTTTCATTACGAATCATTATGAAGAATTTAGAGATATCCCCAAAGAAACTATATTTATGATTATGAGATTAGCTATGCATAATTATTTTCAATTTATGATTAAGTATTTCAATAGTTTTGGGAATATAAATTATTTTTTATAATGATATTATCTAATCTAGTTTATTCTATTATTTATAAATGGATTTTAGTAGAAGGAATGGTAATCACATTAATTCACATAATTCAAAGAGTATGAATTATTGTTTCTTTTATGGGATTAATATAATATTTAAAAAGGAACTAATACCCCAAAAATTTTCATCATATGAGTTCATAGGATCATGTACTAAAATGATATCAAAAGAAATCTCTAAGTATTATGGCGTCAAATGGAAGGAATAGAAGTATAGGACGGTATGGAAAATAATGGATAAAGGGAAGAAGGGAAGGAATGATTTTCCTACATGTGATAATTGTGGAAGGAAACACTATGGTAATTGCTTAAAATGGGTGGGAGTTTTTTACAAGTATGGAGAGAAAAGTTTTTGTGCTTATTATTTCAATAGAAATAAACATGTTTCCATTTTACAGTGCTTCTACTATAAAGATATTGGGAACTATGCAAATCAATGTATTGAGCATTAAAGGAATATACTTCAAAATAATCTAATGGATCATGGTCAATCTTATACTATTACCCCAGATGAAGTGGAATGATTAGTATCTTTATTTTTGGATTCAAGAATTATGTTATTTGAGAATTTTATCAATGATATCCTAATTATAATAATTATGAAATGTATAAGGATTATACCACATTAATTTTTTCATTAAGTATTTGAAAGAGTGTGTTGAACGGTACCGATGACCAAGAAAAATAATCCAGTGGCAATTTAAACTTCTTGGAAAACACATGATTAAAGGAAATATAAACCTTAATATATTTCTAATTTGAAGATAATGATGTTGGGATAAAGAGATAATTATAATGGATAAAGTAAATTTGATAGTACTAACTACCTTGGGACTGGTTAATAATTTTTTGACAAAGTGTTATATGCTATCATTGATGGATTTCACAAAAATTTTGGATTTAAGTAATATTTTCAATAATAAATGTTTTACTTAATTAATAAGAAATCGTGCATGTTTTCAATGAGGTTTTATGGAAATTCAAGTTATTACCATCTTTCAAGAGAATACATGATGAATCTATTCACATTTTTGTTATGTTATGATTAAGAGATACTTCATGTTATTTGTGGGATTAATGATAATTTCATTTTGTAAATTCAATGAACTTATTTCTAAAGTTTTGGATATTGATATTTTTTAAGGTTCATAAGGTTAACCATTTATGCATATTGGATAAGCTATGCTAACCATTTTTTTCATAATAATAATTAGAGATCAAAAGAATGAATTATCATTATATTTTGGATATTATGATCTGTTAAAAGTGAATTTATAATGCCCCGACCCCAGTTTCCCAGAGTCGGTTCATTATTAAAAAACATTGGCATGATCAGAAAGGATCAAATCCCGAAAGACCGATTAGTTTAGTAGACTTATAAGTACTAGATACATACATAAGTTTTACATTACATCATGAAATAAAAACAAAAACAATATTTTCTATCGATTGACCACATTAATATCCCTTAGCCTATCCCTACAGGTCAACCCTAAAATACTTCTTCGCATCCTGGGAAAAATAAAACATGGAAAGGGGTGAGCTTAGATGATCAGTAAGGATAACAGTATCACAGAAACTTTCATAAATAAACATAAACATTTAAGGAAATGTATAAAACTAAAAAAATCCTTTTAAACCTAAACTTCAGCATAATATGGAAAAGATAAATAAAATAATTCCATTTACTTATTCACATGGATATTCTATTAGTCAAATAATCATAATTAATACCAATAGCTAATTTTATAATGATGGAATGTATAATGTCGGATATCATAACCACAAGGTCAAGGCCTCGTGCCAAGACTAGTTATAAGATTTTGTCAAGGCCTTGTGTCAAGACACTAGTTTGTCTCATGAGACCTACTAATGTATCGAGGAGCTATAGAGGACTCCACCCATCACTTACTAAGTCCAACTCATTCCTCATATGAAAATTTTGAAACATAACATTAACATTGGTATTAAATCTAGTATACGAAAGGATAATACATTAACCATAAACAATGAATTGTATAAAAATAAAACATTCATGGTCAAACATATAAAAAAACCTTCAATACAATATGGAATATTTGTATCATAAAAAATCAACTTCAAACAAGTATAAAATTCATTAAAGGGTGTTGGCATAGATGAAATCAAAACTATTTGAGAGAAATATCTCTTTCTATTTTTAAATCATTTAAAATTCATGTAATTATAAAATAAAACATTTATTTTAAAAAAATTCTTATAATCTTGTAAGGTAAGCTTCAAAGGTGTTATAATGGTGGAGAATAACCACACCCTCCTTATAAGTTAAAAAAAATTCTTACCTTAATTTGTTGAAAAGGTCATAAAATACCTTGTTTGGAAAATGATGGAAAGATTCCTTTCAATCCATTTTATAAAAAATTAAAACAAGGGAATAAATGAATTTAACCCATATTCTAGTAAATATTAAAAATGTTTTGAAATACATTTTTAAGAAACATAGATGTGGATTATAAAGAGGTCCTATTAGACACTTATGTAAAAACAACCTCGGATAATAAAGAGACTGTGAAATTAACCCTTACCTTGTACTTTTCCTTGGTCGAGGGTACGTTAACCTCATTTATAATAGTTAAATCACTGTTATTAAATTATAAAAGAACCACATACATAAATATTATATCATATATGATCTTCTAATATTGGTTTGTTAATAATATTTCAGTAGTATCATTGTTTCAGGTGTTAACTGATTCATTTTTCCTTTATATATTTTGTTATGTAAGTCATGTTTGGTATGGATAGGATGTATTTTATTCATATATAGAATTATATTAAGTTCTTAAATATTATTTTTAATAATAAAATGAAAATTATTCTTTAATTTTTACGATGGGTAATGAATCTCATCGCATTCGTGGAGACGGTAATCAATACGTACGCACGAACGCTACTTCCATTTCATTTTTTTATTTAAAAATTAAAGAAATACAAATGATACATAGGTATATTATTATTCCATTATAATATAATGTTTTATAAATGTTATGTAAGTTCATTAACACCATCCTTTATACATTCCATGTATGGTATTAATGAGTTATATCACTTTGAGGGGGCGGTAGTCCGCACTTCCTCAAATAAATTATCATATATATACAACATGAAAAGAATAAAGTTATGTTATAAAAAAGAATAATAGATGATTATAGATAGTATAAATATCATAAATATCATATATAATTATAGTTACATTATAATGGACACCATAAAAGGTAGTAGTAGAAGATTGAACAATCATCGTTTCGTGAGGCAATAGTTCTCCGTCCACAGAAACATTATGTTTTATACCCATTAGATGGAGGTGATTGTAAGTTTAGTTTAAATACTTCTTATAACAATAACCTAATATATTTAGGATACTTTTTCTGTTATAAAATAAAGTAATAAAGAGATTTTAGGGGGTTGTATAAGTAAAATAAAAGAAAAAAACTTAAGAGGAGATGTTACCTTTAAATCAGGTAACTCCAATTGGTTTGAACCAAAAGGATTTCTTGAAGTGCCTTCTCCCTAATGTAAGGCTTATAATAGGAATATAGGGATGTAGGTAGATTAATTGGGTAGAGTTTGGATGATACAATGGGCTTGAGAGGTTTAAAAAATGGGTTAGAGGTGAGGGATTTTTATAAGGGAGAGGAGGGTCTCTTTAGGAATGTTTTGAAAATATTATTTTATTATATAATTATTTTAGGTTTATAAAGGACCAAAACTCATTAAAGTAGAAGCTAAGATGACTCATGTTTGAAATAAAATCATTTAATAATAATTGGACAGGTTTTGGATATTGTTTTAATTTGTATAATCTCATTTATTTAAATCATTCATTAATGAGGTTAACACTGCATCATTATTGTGTCACAACTAATTTTATTTATTTTATTTTTAAAAAATTATATAAAAAATACCATGATGTAGTAAATATTTTAAGATTTCATGTGAATATTTATAGTCGAAAATATAACTTATATAACCCCTTGTAAAAATTATTTTACTAACAAATATATGTTTATGTTATTTTTGTCTTTACTTTAAATTAATTAATATAAAGTGTCATTATCACTCTCTAGTGGCTTCACGTGGTCCCAAAATCAACCCAAGGATGCCAATGGTCAGACATGTATTAACCAATAGTAATAGTATATATGTTGGGGTAATTTAATATTATTATAATAATATTTGTTTACCCTTATTTACCAGATTTACCTTTTAACCATGGTAAACAAAATATTTACTAAAGTAAATATTCATAATATCTAAAAAAAGTTACATATTCACACAATTTGGACATAATGATTCAAAATATTAAATCCAATTTTCCAAATTCAAAGCACCGAAGTGGCGGAAATTAATTTAAAATTAATTTCTGTTGTCAAAACAAAAAGCGTGTTTTTAAGAAATAATAACTATCAAAAGATTGACACTTGTTTATGTCCAGTTTAAATGTAAAATTACATCCATTAACCTAAATTATATTAAATGATAAAAATATAATATAATAATACTTTAAAACCACAAAAATATATAATTAAACATTATAAATTATTTCGATTAAAAAAAATATTTTCAATTAAAATTTAGTATTTTTCATTATTCATCAAAATATGAAAGTTATTAGAAAAGTACCAAAAATTTATCCAAACTAAATGTTTATGTCTTTATTCTAAATAATAATTTAATATCATTAAATTGAATATATAAAAGTGTCAAATATTGGTTTTAAAAAAGGTTATCCATTAAAAGGCAGTAAAATTTTATTTTTTGAAAAATACTTGTTTTATCTGAAAACAATGAATTTGTTCTTATATTATGTCCAAGAAACACATCATATATATTTTCAAATTATATGGAGTATATAAAATTCAAAATTCAGTTAATATTATTCATAACTGCTTTTTGAACGGCTAGTTTGGTAAGTTTTGGTGCACTCAAACTTGGTGTTGCATGTAATGAAAGTTATTGAATTTTTTTGAAGAGATAATGTACTATGAAATCTTGGGGTGTTATACTCTCACCTCTTTCAATAAATTTTTTCCTCAAAATTTAAAATTTTTATTTGAAAATAAAAGGTTAAAAAATAGAAAAATACCTTTGTGGAAAACCCACATTGGAAATTGAGTTAATGAAATTTAGTCTTAACAAGAGGGAAAGAGAAATGAAAAAGACACCGCCAAATTATGATCTTGATTAGTAGAACATTAGTGACAATTAGAGACACATAATTAGAGGAAAAACATAAATATTTACTGGGAGTGATTATGACAACCCTTCTCTTTATTTCATACTTAAACATGATTTATTACATAAACTTCACTTGATACATCATTGAAGATCGAGAGTTCTAGTGTCTTTGGGGATGAGGATAATTACATAAAAACTTAAAACATGAAATACAACATCTTTATTGAAAACTTCCTCTACATGACCACTACATTCCCTCGTACTTAGCATTGCATGGGATAACCTGAGGACATGCATAAGAAAAGGGTGAGCTATAAATCTCAGTAAGGGAATAAACATGGAATAACATGAGAGATAAAATACATGTTAGAAAATAGGCATATCAATGGATAACAAGAGAAACATGAACATAAAGGCATGATAAAACATGATAATCATAACATGGAAATGTGGTAACAACACTTAATAAGGAATTAGCATGAGCCAAGGCTCATTGCACATGGAGCATGAGTAAACCCTCATTGCACATGAAGCACGAGTAAACCCTCGTTGCACTTTAATTATCATGATTCAACACCCATTTCACATGATGTATCATGACACTATACTTTACCCAATGCATTGGAGCACTATCAGGGTGCACCCTTTCTTAAACATTTCATTTCATGCATAAGTGTGTCACATGGATCATACAACATGGAATCAATCATTATCATTTATTCCACGATAAAGCTATGTGGAATACAAACATGAAGCTTTATAATCAATAAGTAAATGTGCATAAAGGTGAATACCCTTGATAGATAAATGGTCATGGTATTCACTATACAATGACATAGGCTTGGAAAATCGTAGTGCAATTTCGGCAGCATAACGACGTGAAATAAGAACTCATAAAAATGGTTTTTGAGAGTGAAATGGGTGTCTCATAAAATTTACATGAAATAGACAGTAATGGGGTAATATAGATACATTTTCCAACAAACATAATGGAATTTATATGCATGATACAAAAGAATTACTTGGATGTAAAAAAAGAGAGAGAAATCCCTCACAGAATTTTGGCATGGTAACGGGTGTACATGGGACACATTGATGAGAGAGAAAGGGGTCTCCCATCATCTAAAACATAAATAGGGAAGTATGGGGGAGGTGAAAAATTGTACCACAACATTTTTAATTGAAAACAAAAGGTCATAAAAACTAATGGAAAATTGGACAAAAATGAGAAAGGAAGAAATCTCTTACTTTGAAGTGTGATCCCAAAATCTTGGGAGAGGTTTGAGAGTGGCTTATTGGGAGCTTGGGGAACCTTGGGAGGATTCTAAAGAGAGGAGTTCAGGATTTGGTCGTACTCTAAATGCTTTGAGTGAAGATTAAGTGGGAGCTTGGGTGGGTTTATATAGGAAAGGAGAGAGAATTCTTTATTATTTAGGTTTGGGACACCTCACATTAAAAACTAATCAAAATCACAAACCATCACATGGTTTTTGCCCATGGTTTTTGTCAAAGGGGAGTGGAAAATAATATTTTATAAGTCCAGTGTCCAAAATTCTTAAAATAATAGGGTTTCTTATGTGGAGGTGAGTCACACTCTCAAGGAAAACAATTTAAAAATACAAAATGTTTTATAAGTCTTGGAGAGTCCACAAAATCTTTGTAAAATAAATCAAACAAATCTAAAATTACATTATTTTAATGATAAAACATATATTGGCTGAACATAATTCTTATAGTATTTTATTACATCACTATTGGGTTATTATGATGTCATAAAACACATTATATATTTAAACAGTATTTAATTTTTACCCAAAAACTCGACTGTCTCAGAAAATTATGAAAAATTAATCATTGAATAATTAAGACATTCTGATTCCAAAAATAATATTCATTTTATCTAAATAATTTTATAAATATGTGGATTTTTTACTTTTAAAATAATAACTGACATTTACCAAAAATTCATGGGTTTTGACAAAAATATTTTTCAAACCATAATAAAAATTACAATTGCATTCATAAAATTATATGATCATTTATATTTAAAAAAAATTAATTTAATAATAATATTTTATCAAAATATTATTTAATTCAAAAATTCATTAATTCATCAAAATATATTTCTTAGTTGAATATTAACTAAAAATACTATTTGTGCTTTAAAAACTATTTACAAAGTAACAATAATAAAATGAATGCACATTCTTTATACAAAAATAATGTACATATTCATAGTGATAGGGTCTTGTTACATAACCCATTATAACACCCACATAATACCGAATGGTATGGTGTGTGATGATGATAGACTTTTGGGGTGGCTTGGATAACATCGCTCGGGTGGTAATCTCTATTAACTTCCACTTCTCCCGTAGTCAGTTCTGCTCAAGCTTAACGTGTTCAAGCTCGGCTTGGGATTGGTCAAGAGTGAATCCTAATGAATCCAACTCCTTTCGGAGATCTGACAAATGGTCTTCATAAGGGGAAAGTCTACTAGATGAGGTCATTGCTTACTTCGAGTAAATTGGATTTGTTAAATCCCTATATTTATACTAATCAGGTGATCACTGTTCAATGGCTATATTAGCAACGGTCACAATTCTTAATGGTATTTTAAAATCCAAAAACATAAAACCAATGAATTTCACATTTTATATAACCATAATAAGACATTTAATTGGATCAAGAGGAATTTACATTAATGAAAGTTTAGGTAGTGACAATCTTCCCCCCTTAAGAAAAATTGTGTCCTTGCAATTTGATTACATACAAAAAGAAATCTGAAATTTAAACACGACTTCAGGGTTACTTACCCACCACCATTAAGAATTACCCAACCCTCATTATCACATCGATCATGGAGAGATATGGTCCACTTAGTGAAACAATACTTCAATGCACATTCAAAGTCTTTCACTTCCTTAGTCCAAACACAGTCTGTGCAACATGGATCATACTGATGAAAAATATGATGCACTTTTCAAAAAAATTGTTTCTAATGTATATTTTTAAAACATCATAATGTACTAGGTTTTTTTATAATAATCTGACAGCATCATATTTTAAATTTTTGAAATGTGGTTCTTCTAATATATTGTCTAAGTTTCTAAAAAACATGGAAGAAAAGACTATATATATATAGGCTGCTCAGAGTTTTCCCTCTTCAATAGCTATTCTAAAATCAAATAGTGCATCATACTCTCTGGATAGGGTGAGATATTTGAAAATACCATGATGGTACCTCTCTCATCTTGAAAGTTGGTAGAGTTTGGAGATTAATATTTGATCATAGGTGTTCCATGATCCTTGATGATTCCGTGGTATGGAGGAGGTGTTTGATATGTCGTAGAGAATCTTGCAAGAAAGTTGGACATTGGAAAAGGTTTTGAGGCTATACGAGCTTGACTTCGCAATAATTATAGCTATTAATTCTTCAGGAAGGGACAAGAGTGTTGTATGAGGTTCTTCCCCTTCCATCTCAAAACTATCCTTTATCCTGCTGACGAAACATATCAAATTATGAATTACCCCCTAGTCATGATAAAATTGTGATATAAAACTACTTGAAGTATAATGATTTATTATTACTTAATGAAAGGAAAATTAGGGGTAACACATAAAGGGTAATCCAAATTCAAAAAAATGACCTATAAATAGCTTTTATTTCCTTAACTTATGAATCCATAGGCTTCAATCTATGTTATCCATGATCTACTTTCTAACATATATTCTTAGGGGAATTTTTTTTAATTCCCTTAATAATGGTTCATAATAAGCTTGTGAATTTACCAATGCATATCACTTGGGAGTGTCATAAGGTCAAGCCTGAAACTCCTTGTCGAGGTTTTCATCCCTAGGTACATTTGTGCTAGAGCCGCCTCTACCTGCTTGTATCTAGAGAGAGATATATTTTCTTGATAAACCACTTACTCAATACCCACTAAAACTAAGGGATGTTTTTATTATACTTAGGCTTGTCTTTAAGGATTCACTAGGGTTTTATAATCCTAATCCCAAAAATAACTAAACTTATCCTCTGATACCAACTATGACAACCCTGATCTATATTTCATACTTAAACATGATTTATTACATAAACTTCACTTGATACAATCTAGAAGATTGAAATGTCTAGTGTATTTGGGGATTAGGATCATTTCATAACAACTTAAAACATTAAATATGACATATTTATTGAAAACTTACTTTACATGGCCACTATATTCCCTCGTACTTATCATTTCATGGGATAACCTGAGGACATGCATAAGAAAATGGTGAGCTATAAAACCCAGTAAGGGAATAAACATGGAATAACATTCAAGATAAAATAAATGTTAGACAATAGGAATATCAATTTATTATTAGATAAATATGAACATAAGGTCATGATAAAGCATGATAATCGTAACATGGAACTGTGGCAACAACACTTAACATCGAATTAGCATGAGCCAAGGCTCATTGCACATGGAGCATGAGTAAACCATCATTGCAAATGAAGTATGAGTAAACCCTCGTTGCACTTGAATTATCATGAGTCAACACCAATTTTACATTATGTATCATGATACTATACTTTACCCAATGCATTGGAGCGCTATCAGGGCGCACCCTATCTTAAACATTTCATTTCATGCATAATTGTGCCACATGGATCATACAACATGGAATCAATCAACATCATTTATTCCATGATAAAGGGATGTGTAATATATACATGAATATTTATAATAAATAATTAAATGTTCTTAAAGGTGAATACCCTTGATAGATAAATGGGTATGGTATTCACTACACAATGACATTGGCTTGGAAAATCGTAGTGCAATTTTGGCAGCATAACGACATGAAATAAGAACTCATAAAAAATGTTTGATGAGAGAGAAAAGGTTGTATCATAAAATTTACATGAAATGGAAAGTAAGGGGGTCATATAGATACATTTCCCAACAAACATAATGGAATTTAGATGCATAATACAAAATAATTACTCGGGTGTAAAAGAGTAGAGAGAAATCCCTCACGGAATTTCGGCATGGTAACAGGTGTACATGGGACACATTAATGAATGATAAAGGGGTATCCCATCATAAAAAACATAAATAGGACACTATGGGTGAATTTTTAAATCATAATCCAACATTTTTAATTAAAAACAAAAGGGCATAACAACTTAAGGAAAATTGGACAAAAATGAGAAAGGAAGAAATCCCTTACTTGGAAGTGTGATCTCAAAGTCTTGGGAGAGGCTTGAGAGAGGATTATTAAGATATTGGGTAACCTTGGGAGGATTATAGAGAGAGGATGGAAGCATTTGGTCTAACTCCAAATTCTTTTAGTGAAGAGGAAGTGGTAACTTGGGAGGATTTATATAGGAAAGGAGATGGAATTCTTTATTATTTAGGTTTGGGACACCTCGCATTAAACTAATCAATACCACAAACCATCCAATGGTTTTTGCACATGATTTTTTCCAAAGGGGATTGGAAAATAATATTTTATAAGATAATGTTTGAACTTCTTAAAATAATAGGGTTGCTTATGTGGAGGTTAGTCACACTCTCAAGGAAAACAATTTAAAAAGACAAAATGTTTTATAAGTCTTGGAGGGTCCACAAAAGCTTTGTAACATAAATCAAACAAATCTAAAATCACATTATTTTAATTATAAAACATATATTGGCAGAAAATAATTTTTATAGTATTTTATTACATCACAATTGGGTTATTATGATGTCATAAAACACATTACATATTTAAATGGTATTTAATTTTTACCCAAAAATTCGACTATCTTAGAAAATTATGAAAAATTCACTATTGGATAATTTTGACATCCTGATTCCAAAAATAATATTTATTTTATCTAAATAATTTTATAAATATTTGAATTTCTTACTTTAAATTAATAACCGACATTTATCGAAAATTCATGAGTTTTGACAAAAATAATTTTCAAACCTTAATAAAAATTACAATTGCATTCATAAAATTATATGATAATTTATATTTATCAAAAATTAATTTAATAATAATATTTTATCAAAATATTATTTAATTCAAAAATCCATTAATTCATCAAAATATATTTCTCAGTTGAATATTAACAAAAAATAATATTTTTTCTTTAAAAACTATTTACAAAGTTACAATAATAAAATGAATGCACATTCTTTATACAAAAATAATGTACATAGTCATAGTGATAGGGTCTTGTTACATAACCCCTTATAACACCCACATAAGACCGAAGGGTAAGGTTTGTAATGGTGACAAACTCTTGAGGTGGCTTGGATAACATCACTCGGGTGGTAATCTCTATTAACTTCCACTTCTCTCGTAGTCAGTTCCGCTCAAGCTTAACATGTTCAAGCTCAGTTTGGGCTCGGTCAAGAGAGAATCCCAATGAAGCCACCTCCTTTCCGAGCTTCAAAAAATGGGTTTCGTACAGGGAAAGTCTACTGGATAAGTTCATCACTTCCTTTGTCTAAGTAAATTGGATTTGTTAAAGCCCTATATTTATACTAATATGGTGATCACTGTTCAATGGATATATTAGAAATGGTCACAATTCTTAATAGTATTTTAAAATCCAAATACATAAAACCAATGAAGTTAACATTTTATATAACCATAATAAGACATTTAATTGGATCAAGAGGAATTCCCATTAATGAAATTTTAGGTCGTTACAGTGATTGAAGTCATTAATCACAAACAAGTGTAAACTTGAGGGCCTCAAAGACATCAATCTATGATGATTTAAAATATCATCGATTCAACAAAACATAAGGTCTTAGGATAAAACATTTTTGTTTTAAGATCCCTTCCCTAAAGATTAATAATTGGTTTATTCATAGAATAAGAGGAAAAAAATATATACTTGACAAGTAGAGTTTCATCGTTGAACTAATTCCTACCACAATCTCATCTTTCACTGCAAAAGATAATAGAATTCAAAAATATTTTATTTATACTAATCATACAGGGTCACAAAAATAATGAATTTATAATTCAATTGTCAGACTATCTAAAAAATCTTAATTATACAAACTAGGACATCACGTAGTCCAGTGGTAGGTGATGCATCCTTGTCGCAATTCGGTTGAGGGTTCAAGTCTCACGGCCTTGCCAGACGCAACGGGTTGTCGCCCAACCTTTGGGTTGTTCTTTTTATGATAATCCAAAAATAATATTAATAAATGATTTAACCTTAAAAATAGTATCCAATGTCAAACTTAATCTATTCCAACCTTTATACTTATCCACAATACTTCTTTCCAAACTCACAGTCCAAATTTTATAAGGATAAGGTCACATAATATACATATGAATACCTTCATCATGTATTCTATTAAAATAGAAAACCATATTTGAATAGGTATGTACTTCCTTATTCCTTCTGTAAATCATAAAATACTGGATATACTCCTTAAATCCAAAAATATTGTAATCACCAACAATAATGGAATAAAAAACCATTAATTAGTTCCAAGGTAGTAAATAATATCCAATATAATTTATCCAAATCAATCATATCTTATTCCAAAATCAATACCACAATATCAGGACCATGTTAAATATTATCTTTCCTTCAACCATGTATTTTCCAAAAAGTTTGACTTTTTATTGAGTCACTTTTCTTGGTACCACACAATCTTAAATCCTTAATGAAATAGTACTACATTACAATCCTTATATACTCCATAATTATTATAAATAGTACAACATTGATACAACACTCAAATAACATAATTCTTTAATATCAACATAAGAACACTAATCATTACTCTTCATCTGTGGTAATATCATAACTTGATTATTATCCAACAGCATCATTTGCGCTGTACTCTGATGATTGGTACATTGATTCATGTAGTGTCCTAAATACTTACAGATAAAGAATTATACATTTGAAACATTTTTCTTACCCTTGTAATCACGTACTTGGTGTCCTTTTTCTCCACACTTATAACAAACTCTCATTACCTTCAAGCATTTACCTAGGTGATTCTTTCCACAATTATCACATATGGGAAAATCCTTCTTTTTCTTATTCCCATTATCCAACTTTCTCTTTAACATCCTTTTCTTCTCTGGATTCCCTTAAAATCCATAGGACTTAGAGAATTTTTTACTTATCTTATTAACACATGATACTATTTATTCATATGATGATAATACGTGGGAGACTATTTCTTTTCTAAATGTTGGCTTAATACCATGAAAGATATGATCCTACTCACTATTTGGATCATGGGTATTGATGAAGTTCTCATTCCATATATGGGGCACCATTTCTAAACAATGACATACACTAGGTTAGTTTATTAATCGCAATGCATAATTCCAAACTTGTAAAATACCTAACGTAAATTGAAAAGATTATGAATATAATATTTAATAGTAAAAAATGATTTCTTTGAGGAAATATTTAATCCTAAATCCTTCATAATGGATTGTAAAGAAAGTGTGAATTATCCTAAGCATATCCCCCAGGAGTGTCGTAACCAAAGGTGCAGCAAGGCCCATTGTCGTGTACCAGGATACCCCGGGTCAAGCCCGAAACTCCTTGTCGGAGTTTTCACTCCTAGGTACATATGTACCAGAGCCACCACTACTTGCTCGTATCTAGACAGGGATGTCTTTCTTAGAAAATACACAAAGTCTCTACATTACCAAAATTCTAGGAAGTTCTTCTATACTAATCCTCAAAGTCTATCTTAGTGTAATGTGATCTAATCAGAGTTTATATAAATCTAGTTTACAAGGTTTGTACTAAACATCCTATAATACCAACAATAATGCCCCGACCCCAATTACCCAGAGTGGGTGCATTATTACATAACATTGGCATGATCACAAGGGATCAAATCCCAAAATACCGATCAGTTTAGTAGCCTTGGAAGTACTAGATACATACAAAATTTTTACATTACATCATAAAATAAAAAACAACAACAACATTTTGTCTCTATTGACCACATTCATATCCCTTAGCCTATCTCTACAGGTCAACTATAAAATACTTCTTCACTTCTTGGAAAAAATAAAACATATAAAGGGATGAGATTAGATGCTTAGTAAGGATAACAGTATAGTGGAAAATTTCATAAATAAACATAAACATTTAAGGAAATGTATAAAACTAAAACAAAATAATTTTAAACTTAAACTTAAGCATAATATGGAAAAGATAAATCAAATAATTCCATTTACTTATGCACATGGATATTCTATTAGTTGAATAATCACATGTAATATTAATAGCTAATTTCATAATGATGCAATGCATAATGTCGGACATCATAACCACATAGTCAAGGCCTCATGCCAAGACTACAAATAAGATTTTGTCAAGGCCTTGTCCCAATACACTAGTTTGTCTCATGATACCTACCGATGCATCAAGGAGCTATAGCAGGCTCCACCTATCACTTACTAAGTCCAATTCATTCCTCATATGAAAAGGTTTAAACATAACATAAACATTCGTATTAAAACTAGCATATGAAATTATAATTCATTAACCATAAACTATGAATGGTACTAAAATAACACATCCATGGTCAAACATATCACAAAACCTTCAATAAAATATGGAATATTTGTATCATAATAAATCAACTTCAAATAAGTATAAAATCCATTAAAGGATGTTGTCATAGATGAAATTAAAAATTATTTGAGAGAAATATCTCTTTCTATTTTGAAATCATTTAAAAGTCATGTAATTATAAAATAAAACATTTATTTTGAAAATATTCTTATAAGTTTGTAATGGAAGCTTCAAAGGTGTTATAACAACATATAATGAAAGCACTCACCATATAAGTTAAAAAACGTTCGTACCTTAATTTGTGGAAAAGGTCATAAAATACCTTGTTTGGAAAATGACGGAAAGATTTATTTCAAACCATTTTATAAAAAGTCAAACAAGGGTATAAATTACTTTAACCCATAGTTTATTAAATATTAAAAATGTTTTGAAATACATTTTTATGAAATATGGATATGGATGATAAAGAGGTCTCACTAAACACTTACGTAAAAATAACCTCGGATAAAGAAGAGATTGTGAAATTAACCCTTACCTTGTGCTTTTCCTTGGTAGAGGGTACGTTAACCTTTTGTATAATAGTTAAATCATTGTTATTAAATTATATAAGAACTAAATACATAAATATTATATCACATATTATCTTATAATATTTCTTTGTTAATAATATTTTAGTAGTATCATTGTTTCGGGTGTTAACTGATTCATTTTCCTTTATATATTTTATTACGTAAGTCATGTTTGTTATGGATAGGATGTATTTGATTCATATAAAGAATTATATTAAGTTATTAAACATTATTTTTAATAATAAAATTAAAATTATTCTTGAATGTTTACAATGAATAATGAATCTCATCGCATTCCTGGAGACGGCAATCTGTATGTACGCAGAAATGCTACTTCCATTTAATTTTTTTTATTTTAAAAGGAAATAAAACCAAATGATACCTAGGTATATTATTATTAAAGTGTAATAAAATATTTTATATACATTATGTAAGTTCATTAACACCATCCTTTATATGTTCCATGTATGGTATGAACGAGTCAAATCACTTTGAGGGGGCGGTAGTCCGCACTTCCTCAAATGAAATTATCGTATATATACAACATGAAAAGAATAAAGTTATGATATAAAAGATAATTATAGAAGATTATAGATAAACTAAATATCATAAATATAATATATAATTACAATTCCATCATAATGGCCACCATAAGATGTGGTAGTATAAGATTGAACAATCATCATTTCGTGAGGGAATAGTTCTCCATCCACAGAAACATTATGTTCTATACCCATTAGATGGAGGTGTGTGTAAGTTTAGTTCAAATAAATCTCATAAAAATAACCTATCATATTAAGGATAAAGTTTTTGTTATAAAATTAAGTAATAAAGAAATTTTATGGGGTTGTAGAAGTAAAATAAAATAAAAGAACTTAAGAGGAGATGTTACCTTTAAATCGGGTAACTCCCTTTGTTTTGAACCAAAAGGCTTACTTGAAGTGCCTTATGCCAAAGTAAAGGATTATAAGAGGAATAGAGGTATGTAAGGATCTTAATTGGGTAGAGTTTGGATGATCCAAGGGGCTTGAGAGGTGAGAAAAATGGGTTAGAGGTGATGGATTTTTATAAGGGGGAGGAGGGGAACTTTAGGAAAGTTTGAAAATATTATTTTATTATATAATGATTTTCGGTTTCTAAAGATAAAAAACTCATTAAAGTAAAATCTAAGATGACTCATGTTGTAAATAAAATCATCCAATAATAATTTTTCAGGTTTTGGATATTGTTTTAATTTTTATAATCTCATTTATTTAAATCATTCATTAATGAGGTAAACACTGCATCATTATTATGTCATAACTAATTTTATTTATTTGATGTCTAAAAATTATATAAAAAAATGCCATGATGTAGGAAATATTTTTATATTTCAAATTAATATTTATAGTCCAAAAGATAACTTATATAACCCCTTGTAAAAAAAATTTACTAAAAAATATATATTTATGTCATTTTTTTCTTTACTTTAAATTAATTAATATAAAGTGTCATTATCACTCTCAAGTGTCTTCATGTGGTCCCAAGATCGACCCAAAGATGACACTAGTCATAAATGTATCCATAAATATGAATAGGACACATGTTAGGGTAATTTAATATTATTATAATAATATTTTTTACTCTTATTTACTATATTTACCTTTTAACCATGGCAAATAAAATATTTACTGAAGTAAATATTCATAATGTCTAAAAATAAAATTAACTTATTCACAAAATTTGGACCTCCTGATTCCAAATATGGAATCCATTTTTCCAAAATTCAAAACACAGAAGTGGTAGAAATTAATTTAAAATTAATTCACGTTGTCAAAACAAAAAGCGTGTTTTTAAGAAATAATAACTATCAAAAGATTGACACTTTTTTATGTTCAGTTTAAATGTAAAATTACATAAAATGAACTAAATTATATTAAATGATAAAAATATAATCTAAATATACTTTAAAACCACTCAAATGTATAATTTAACACTATAAATTATTTCAATTAAAAAAGTTGTTTTCAATTAAAATTTATTATTTTTCATTATTCATCAAAATATGAAAGTTATTAGAAAATTACAAAAAAAATCCAAACTAAAATTTTATATTCTGCTTCTAAATAATGATTTAATTTCATTAAATTGAATATATAAAAGTGTCAAATATTGGTTTTAAAAAATTTTCTCCATTAAAAGGTAGAAAATTTTCATTTTTTGAAAAATAGTTTTTTATCTGAAAATAATGAATTTATTCTTATATTATGTGCAAGAAACACATAATATATATTCTAAAATTATATGTAGTATATAAAATTCATAATTCAATTAATGCTATTCATAACCACCTTTTGAACGGCTAGTTTGGTAAGTCGTGGTGTGCTCGAACCCGGTGTTGCATGTACCGAAAGTTATTGATTTTTTTTGAAGAGATAATGTGATATGAAATATTGGGGTGTTATATTCTCCCCTCCTTCAATAAATTGTGTCCTTGAAATTTAAAATTTTTCTTGGAAAATAAAAGGTTAAAAATATAAAAATACCTTTGTGGAAAACCCACATCGGAAATTTGGTTAATGAAATTTAGTCTTAATAAGAGGGAAAGAGAAATGAAAAACTCACCGCCAAATTATGATACTGATTAGGAGACCATTGGTGGAAATTAGAGACACATAATTGGAGGAAAAAGATAAATATCTTTAGGTAGTGATTGAGGTCATCACTCACAAACAAGTGTAAAATTGAGATCCTCAAATCCATCAATCCATGATGATTTAAAATATCATCAGTTCAACAAAACATAAGGTATTGGGATAACACATTTTTGTTTTTAAGATCCCTTCCCTAAAGTTTAAGAATTAATTTATTCATATAATAAGAGGAAAAAAATATACTTGACAGGTAGACTTTCACCGTTGAACTAATTCCAACAACAAACTGATCTTTCACTCCAAAATATAATAGAATTCAAAAAGTATTTTATTTATCCTAATCGTATAGGGTCCCAAAAATAATGAATTTATAATTAATTTGTTAGACTATTTAAAAAAACTACATTATACAAACTAGGACATCACGTAATCCAGTGGTAAGTGATTCACCCTTGTCACAATTCAATTGCGGTTTCAAGTCTCACGGCCTTGCCAGACGCGATGGGTTGTCTCCTGACCTTCGGGTTGTTCTTTTTATGACAATCCAAAAATAATATTAATAAATGATTTAACCTTAAAAATAGTATCCAATTTCAAACTTAATCTATTCCAACCTTTATACTTATCCACAATACTTATTTCTAAACTCACAGTCCAAATTTTATAAGGAAGGTCACATAATATACATATGAATACCTTCATCATGTATTCTCTTAAAATGTGGTAATAAAATTAATTTCTAGAAAACCATATTTGAATAGGTATGTACTTCCTTATTACTTCTGTAAATCATAAAATACTAGATATACTCCTTAAATCCAAAAATGTTGTAATCACCAACAATTATGGAATAAAAAACCATTAATTGGTTCCAATGTATTCAATAATATCTAATATAATTTATTTAAATCAATCATATCTTATTCCAAAATCAATACCACAGTATCCGGACCATGTTAAAGATTATCTTTCCTTCAACCATGTATTTTCCAAAAAAGTTTGACTTGCTATTGAGTCACTTTTCTTGGTACCACACAATCTCAAATACTTAATGAAATAGTACTGCAGTACAATACTTATATACTCCATAATTATTATAAATAGTACAACATTGATACAACACTCAAATGACATAATTATTTAATATCAACATAAGAACACTAGTCATTACTCTTCATCTGTGGTAATATCATAACTTGATTATTATCCAACATCATCATTTGCGGTATACTCTGATAATTGGTACATTGATTCATGTAGTGTCCGAACTCCTTATAGATAAAGCATTGTACATTTGAAACATTTTTCTTACCCTTGTAATCACGTACTTGGTGTCCTTTTTCTCCACACTTATAACAAACTCGCATTACCTTCAAGCATTTACCTAGGTGATTCTTTCCACAATTATCACATATAGTAAAATCCTTCTTTCCCTTATTCCCTTTATCCATCTTTCTCTCTACCATCCTTTTCTTCTATGGCTTCCCTTCAAAGCCATAGGACTCATAGAATTTTTTACTTATCTTATTAACACATGATATTGATTCTTCATATGATGATAATACATATGAGACTATTTACTTTCTAAATGTTATATTAATACCATGAAAGATATGATCCTTCTTACTATTTATATCATGTGTATTGATGGATCTATCATTCCATATACTGGGCACCATTTCTAAACAATGACATACACTAGGTTAGTTTATGAATCGCAATGCATAATTCCAAACTTGTAAAATACCTAACGTAAATTGAAAAGATTATGAATATAATATTTAATCATAAAAAATGATTTCTTTGAGGAAATATTTACTCCTAAATCCTTCATAATGGATTGTAAATAAAATGTGAATTATTCTAAGCATATCCTCTAGGAGTGTCGTAACCAAGGGTGCAGGAAGGCACGTTGTTGTGTACCAGGATACCCCGGGTCAAGCCCGAAACTCCTTGTCCGATTTTTCAGTCCTAGGTACATCTATTTCAGAGCCTCCACTACCTGCTCGTATCCAGACATGGATTTATTACTTGGAAAATACATAAAATCTCTACATTACCAAAATTCTAGGAATTTCTTCTATACTAATCCTCAAAGTCTATATTAGGGTAATGTGATCTAATCAGAGTTTATCTAAATCTAGTTTCCAAGGTTTGTACTAAGCTTCCTATAATACTAACTGTAACACCCCAACCCTATTTACCCAGAGTCGATGCATTATTACATAAAATTGGCATGATCACAAAGTATCAAATACTGAAAGACTGGTCAGTTTAGTAGCCTTAGAAGTATTAGATACATACATAAGTTTAACATTACATCATAAAATAAAAACAACAACAACATTTTTTCTCTATTGACCATATTCATAACCCTTAGCCTATCCCTATAGGTCAACCATAAAATACTTCTTCACATCCTGGGAAAAATAAAACATAGAAACGGGTGATATTAGATGCTCAGTAAGGATAACAGTATAACAGAAACTTTCATAAATAAACATAAACATTTAAGTCAACGTATAAAACTAAAACAAAATCCTTTTAAACTTAAACTTCAGCATAATATAACAAAGATAAATCAAATAATTCTATTTACTTATTCACGTGGATATTCTAATAGTCGAATAATCACATGTAATATCAATAGCTAATTTTATAATGATGGAATGTATAATGTCGGACATCATAACCACATAGTCAAGGCCTCGTTCCAAGACTACAAATAAGATTTTGTAAAGTCCTTATTCCAAGACACTATTTTGTATCATGATACCTACCGATGCATCGAGGATCTATAGCATGCTCCACTCATCACTTACTAAGTCCAATGCATTCCTCATATGAAAAGGCTGAAACATAACATAAACATTTGTATTAAAACTAGCATACGAAATATTAATACATTAACCATAAACCATGAATGGTATAAAAATAACACATCCATGGTCAAACATATCACAAAACATTCAATACAATATGAAATATTTTTATCATAATAAATAAACTTCAAACAAGTATAGAATCCATTAAAGGATGTTGTCATAGATGAAATCAAAACAATTTGAGAGAAATATCTCTTTCTATTTTGAAATCATTTAAAAGTCATGCAATTATAAAAGAAAAAATTTATTTTGAAAATATTATTCTAATCTTGTAAGGGAAGCTTAAAATTTGTTATAATGGTGGAGAATAATCACGCCTGTCGTATAAGTTAAAAAACCATTCTTACCTTAATTTGTCGAAAAGGTCAAAAAAATACCTTGTTTATAAATTGATTGAAAGATTCCTTTCAAACCATTTTATAAAAAGTAAAAAAAAGGTATAAATGAATTTAACCCATATTCTAGTAAATAGTAAAAATGTTTTTAAATGCATTTTTAAGAAACACGTATGTGGATGATAAAGAGGTCCCAGTAGACACTTACATAAAAACAACCTTAGATAATGAATAGATTGTGAAATTAACCCTTACCTTGTACTTTTCCTTGGTCGAGGGTACGTTAAACTCCTGTATAATAGTTAAATAATTGTTATTAAATTATAAAAGAAACACATACATAAATATAATATCATATGTGATCTTATAATATTTATTTGTTAATAATATTTTAGTAGTATCATTGTTTCGGGTGTTAACTGATTCATTTTTCCTTTATATATTTTGTTACATAAGCCATGTTTGTTATGGATAGGATTTATTTGATTCATATCCAAAATGATATTAAGCTCTTAAAAATTATTTTTAATAATAAAATAAAAATTATTCTTGAATTTTTATGATGGGTAATGAATCTCAATGCATTCGTGGAGACGGTAATCCATACGTACGCACGAACGCTACTTCCATTTCATTTTTTTTATTTTAAAAGGAAAGAAAACCAAATGATACATAGGTTTATTATTATTCCAGTATAATATAATATTTTATATACATTACGTAAGTTCATTAACACCATCCTTTATACATTCCATGTATGGTATGAATGAGTCATATAACTTTGAGGGGGCGGTAGTCCGCACTTCCTCAAATGAAATTATCGTATATATACAACATGAAAAGAATAAAGTTATTCTATAAAAGAGAATTACAAAAGATTATAGATAAAATAAATATCATAAATATCATATATAATTATAGTTCCATAATAATGTCCATCATAAGGTGGTAGTAGAAGATTGAACAATCATCATTTCATGAGGCAGTAGTTCTCCGTCCATAAAAATAGTATATTCTATACTCATTAGATGGACGTGTGTGTAAGTGTAGTTAAAATCATTATCATAAAAACAACCTAGTATATTGAGGATACTTTTTTGTTATAAAATAAATGAATAAAGAGATTTTATATGGTTGTATAAGTAAAATAAAATAAAAGAACTTAAGAAGATATGTTACCTTTAAATCGGGTAACTCCCTTTGGTTTGAACCAAAGGGATTCCTTGAAGTGCCTTCTGCCTAAGGTAAGGATTATAAGAGGAATATAGGGATGTAGGGAGATTAATTGGGTAGAGTCTATATGATCCAATGGGCTTGAGAGGTGTAAAAAATGGGGTAGAGGTGAGGGCTTTTTATAAGGGGGGAAGGTCTCTTTAGGAATGTTTGAAAATATTATTTTATTATATAATGGTTTTCGGTTTCTAAAGGTCCAAAACTCATTAAAGTCTAATATAAAGTGAATCATGTTAAAAATAAAATCATTCAATAATAATTGGACAAGTTTTGGATATTTTTTTAATTTTTATAATCTCATTTATTTAAATCATTCATTAATGAGGTAAACATTGCATCATTATTGTGTCATAACTAATTTTATTTATTTGATGTATAAAAATTATATAAAAAATACCATGATGTAGGAAATATTTTTAGATTTCAAATTAATATTTATAGTTGAAAATATAACTTATATAATCCCTTGTAAAAATTATTTTACTAAAAAATATATGTTTATGTCATTTTTGTCTTTACTTTAAATTAATTAATATAAAGAGTCATTATCACTCTCATGTGGCTCCATGTGGTCCCAAAATCGACCCAAAGATGCCAATGGTCGGACATGTATCAACCAATAGGAATATGACACATGTTAGGGTAATTTAATATTATTATAAAAATATTTTTTACCCTTATTTACCATATTTACCCTTTAACCATGGTAAATAAAATATTTACTGAAGTAAATATTCATAATGTATAAAAATAAAAGTTTCCTATTCACAAAATTTGGACCTCCTAGTTCCAAATATAGAATTAATTTTTTCAAATTCAAAACACATAAGTGTCAGAAATTAATTTAAAATTAATTCTCGTTGTCAAAACAAAAATTGTGTTTTTATAAAATAATAACTATCAAAGGATTGACACGTGTTTATGTCCATTTTAAATGTGAAATTACATTCAATGACCTAAATTTTATTAAATGATAAAAATATAATCTAATGATACTTTAAAACCACTCAAATGTATAATTTAACACTCTAAATTATTTCGATTAAAAAAGTTGTTTTCAATTAAAATTTAGTATTTTCATTATTCATCAAAATATGAAAGTTATCAGAAAAGTACCAAAAATTTATCCAAACTAAATTTTTATGTCCTTATTCTAAATAATAATTTAATTTCATTAAATTGAATATATAAAAGTGTCAAATATTGGTTTTAAAAAAGGTTCTCCATTAAAAGGAAATAAAATTTCATTTTTTTAAAAATACTTTTTTTATCTGAAAATAATGAATTTGTTCTTATATTATGTCCAATAAACACATAATATAGATTATAAAATTATATGGAGTATATAAAATTCAAAATTCAGTTCATACTCTTCATAACCTCTTTTTGAACAGTTAGTTTGGTAAGTTGTGGTGCGCTCGAACTCAGTATAGCGTGTAGCAAAAGTTGTTGAATTTTTTTGAAGAGATAACATACTATGAAATATTTGGGTGTTATATTCTCCCCTCCTTCAAAAAATTGTGAACTCACAATTTAAAAATTTTCTTTTAAAATAAAAGGTTAAAAATAGAAAAATACCTTCGTGAAAAACTCACATCAGAAATTGTGTTAATGAAATTTAGTCTTAATAAGATGGAAAGAGAAATGAAAAAGTCACCACCAAATTATGATCTCGATTAGGAGAACATTGGTGGAAATTAGAGACATATAATTGGATGGAAAACATAAATATTTATAGGGAGTGATTGAGGTCATCAATCACAAAAAAGTGTAAATTTGAGGGCCTCAAATCCATCAATCTATAATGATTTAAAATATCATCAGTTCAACAAAACATAAGGTATTAGGATAACATGTTTTTGGTTTTTAGATCTCTTCTCTAAAGTTTAAGAATTAATTTATTCATAGAATAAGAGGAAAAAAATATACTTTACAGGTAGAGTTTCACTATTGAACTAATTCCTACCAAAATCTCATCTTTCACTCCAAAATATAATAGAATTAAAAAATATTTTATTTATTCTAATCGTATAGGGTCCCAAAAATAATGAATTTATAATTCATTTGTCAGAATATTTAAAATAAACTACATTTTAAAAACTAGGACATCACATAAGCCAGTGGTAGGTGATACACCCTTATCGAAATTCGGTTGTGGGTTCAAGTCTTACGGCCTTGCCAGACGCAACAAGTTGTCGCCTTACCTTCGGGTTTTTCTTTTTATGAAAATCCAAAAAAAAAAATATTAAGAAATGATTTAACCTTAACAATAATATCCAATGTCAAACTTAATCAATTCCAACCTTTAGATTTATCCACAATAATTCTATCCGAACTCACAGTCCAAAATTTATAAGGAAGGTCACATAATATAAATGTGAATACCTTCATCGTGAATTCTCTTAAAATGTGGTAATAAAATGAAATCACAAAAAACCATATTTGAATAGGTATGTACTTCCTTATTCCTTCTGTAAATCATAAAATACGGTATATAATATTTAAATCCAAAAATTTTGTAATCATCAACAATGATGGAATAAAAATACCATTAATTAGTTTCAAGGTAGTCAATAATATCCAATATAATTTATCCAAATCAATCATATCTTATTCCAAAATAAATTCCATAGTATCAGGACCATATTAAAGATTATTTTTCCTTCAACAATGTATTTTCCAGAAAGTTTAACTTTCTATTGAGTCACTTTTATTGGGACCACACAATCTCAAATCTTTAATGAAATATTACTAGTGTATAATCCTTATATACTCCATAATTATTATAACTAGTACATCATTGATACAACACTCAAATGACATAATTCTTTAATATCAACATAAGAACACTAGTCATTACTCTTCATCTGTGTTAATATCATACCATGATTATTATCCAAAAACATCATTTTTGGTATACTCTGATGATTGGGAAATTGATTCACGTAGTGTCCCAACTTCTTTTAGAGGAAGCATTGTACATTTGAAACCTTTTTCATACCCTTGAAATCAAGTACTTGGTGTCCTTTTTCTCCACACTTATAAAAAACTCTCATTCCCTTCAACTATTTACCAAAGTGATTCTTTCCACAGTTATCACATATGGGAAAATCTTTTTTCCCTTATTCCCTTTATCTATCTTTCTCTCTACCATCCTTTTCTTCTATGGCTTCCCTTCAAAACCATAGGACTCAGAGAATTTTTTACTTATCTTATTAACACATGATACTATTTCTTAATATGATGATAACACATGGGATACTATTTCCTTTCTAAATGTTGGATTAATACCATGAAAGATATGATACTTTTTACTATTTGGATCATGCGTATTTATGGAGTTCTCATTCCATATATTGGGTACCATTTCTAAATAATTTCATACACTCAGTTAGTTTATGAATCTCAATGCATAATTCCAAACTTTTAAAATACCTCACGTAAATTGAAAAGATTATGAATATAATTTGTAATCATAAAAAAAAAAAATCTTTGAGGAAATATTTACTTCTAAATCCTTTATAATAGATTGTAAAGAAAATGTGAATTATCCTAAGCATATCCCCTAGGAGTGTCGTAACCAAGAGTGCGGCAAGGCCCGTTGTTGTGTACCAAGATACCCTGGGTCAAAGTCCAAAACTCCTTGTCAGAGTTTTCCCTCCTAGGTACATCTATGACAGAGCTTCCACTACCTGCTTATATCCATACAAGGTTATATTTCTTATAGAATACACAAAATCTCTACACTACCAAAATTCTAGGAAGTTCTTCTATACTAATCCTCAAATTCTATCTTAGGGTAATGTGATCTAATCAGAGTTTATCTAAATCTAGTTTCTAGGGTTTTTACTAAAATTCCTATAATAACAACTATAGCACCCCAACCCCAGTTACCCAGAGTCGGTACAATATTACATAACATTTTCATGATCACAAGGGATCAAATCCTGAAAGATCGATCTGTTTAGTAGCCTTGGAAGTACTAGATACATACATAAGTTTTAAATTACATAATTAAATAAAAACTACAACAACATTTTACATCTATTGAACACATTCATATCCCTTATCCAATCCCTATAGGTCAACCATAAAATACTTCTTCACATCCTGGGAAAAATAAAACATAGAAAGGGGTGATCTCAGATTCTCAGTAAGGATAAAGTATAGCAGAAACTTTCATAAATAAACATAAACATTTAAAAAATGTATAAAACTAAAAAAATCCTTTTAAATATAAACTTTAGCATAATATGGAAAAGATAAATCAAATAATTCCATTAATGTATTCACGTGGATATTCTACTAGTTGAATAATCACATGTAATATCAATAGCTAATTTCATAATGATGGAATGCATAATGGCAGATATCATAACCACATAGTCAAGGCCTCATGCCAAGAATACAAATAAGATTTTGTCATGGAATTGTATCAAGATACTAGTTTGTCTCATGATACCTACTGATGCATCAATGAGCTATAGCGGGCTCCACCCATCACCTACTAAGTCCAATTCATTCCTTATATGAAAAGGGTGAAACATAACATAAACATTCGCATTAAAACTAGCATACGAAATGTTAATAAATTAACCATAAACTATAAATGGTATGAAAATAATACATCCACAGAAAAACATATCAAAAAATATTCAATACAATATGGAAGATTTTTATCATAATATATAAACTTCAAACAAGTATAAAATCCATTAAAGGATGTTGACATAGATGAAATAAAAACTATTTGAGAGAAATTTATCTTTCTATTTTGAAATAATTTAAAATTCATATAATTATAAAATAAAACATTTATTTTTAAAATATTCTTATAATATTTTAAGGAAAACTTCAAAGTTTTTATAATGGAAGAGAATAACCACACCTATCATATAAGTTAAAAAAACATTTGTACCTTAATTTGTTGAAAAGGACATAAAATACCTTGTTTGGAAAATGATGGAAAGATTCCTTTCAAACCATTTTCTAAAAAGTCAAACAAGGGTATAGATTAATTTAGCCCATAGTCTAGTAAATAGTAAAAATGTTTTGAAATACATTTTTAGGAAACATGGATGTGGATGATAAAGAGGTCCCAGTAGACACTTACGTAAATACAACATCGAATAATAAAGAGATTGTGAAATTAATCCTTACCTTGTACTTTTCCTTGGTTGAGGGTACATTAAACTTCTGTATAATAGTTAAATAATTGTTATTAAATTATATAAGAACAACATAAATAAATATGATATCATATATGATCTTCTAATATTTCTTTGTTAATAATATTTTAGTAGTATCATTGTTTCGGGTGTTAAATGATTTGTTTTTCCTCTATATATTTTGTTACGTAATCCATGTTTGTTATGGATAAGATGTATTTTATTCATATCCAGAATGATATTAAGTTATTAAACTTTATTTTTAATAATAAAATAAAAAATATTCTTGAATTTTTATAATGGCTAATGAATCTCATTGCGTTCGTGGAGACGGTAATCCGTACGTACGCACGAACGCTACTTCCATTTCAATTTTTTTATTTTAAAAGGAAAGAAAACCAAATGATAAATAATTATATTATTATTATAATATAATATAATATTTTATATATGTTATGTAATTTCATTAACACCATCCTTTATACATTCCATGTATGGTATGAACGAGTCGTATCACTTTGAGGGGGTGGTAGTCCGCACTTCCTCAAATGAAATTATCATATATATACAACATGAAAAGAATAAAGGTATGATATAAAAGAGAATTACATAAGATTATAGATAAAATAAATATCATAAATATCATATATAATTTCATTTTCATCATAATTTCCACCATAAGAGGTGGTAGTAGAAGATTGAACAATCATCGTTTCGTGAGGCAGTAATTCTCCATCCACAGAAACATTATGTTCTATACCCAATAGATGGAGGTGTGTGTAAGTGTAGTTTAAATACTTCTCATAACAAATTACTAATATATTTAGGATACTGGTTTTTTTATAAAATAAAGGAACAAAGAGAGTTTAGGGGTTTGTAGAAGTAAAATAAAAGAAAAGAACTTAAGAGGAGATGTTACCATTAAATCGGGTAACTCCCTTTTGTTTGAACCAAAAGGCTTCCTTGAAGTGCCTTCTACCTAAGGTAAGGATTCTAGGAGTAATAGATGGATTTATGGAGATTAATTGGTCAGAGTTTGGATGATCCAAGGGGATTTATAGGTGTGACAAATGGGTTAGAGGTGAGGGCTTTTTATAAGGGGGGAGGGGATCTTTAGGAAAGTTTGAAAATATTATTTTATTATATAATTATTTTCGGTTTCTAAAGATAAAAAACTCATTAAAGTCTAATATAATATGACTCATGTTAGAAATAAAATCATCCAATAATAATTTTAGTGGTTTTGGATATTGTTTTAATTTTTATAATCTCATTTATTTAAATCATTCATTAATGAGGTAAACACTGCATCATTATTGTGTCATAAATAATTTTATTTATTTGATGTATAAAAATTATATAAAATATACCTTAATGTAGGAAATATTTTCAGAATTAAAATTAATATTTTTAGTTGAAAATATAACTTATATAACCCCTTGAAAAAATTGTTTTAGTAAAAAATATATGTTTATGTCATTTTTGTCTTTACTTTAAATTAATTAATATAAAGTGTCATTATCACTCTCAAGTGGCTCCATGTGGTCCAAAAATTGACCCAAGGATTCCAATTGTCAGACATGTATCAACCAATAGTAATAGGACACATGTTATGGTAATTTAATATTATTATAATAATATTTGTTTTCCCTTATTTATTAGATTTACCCTTTAACCATAGTAAATAAAATATTTACTAAAGTAAATATTCAAAATGTATAAAAAAAAGTTACTTATTCACACAATTTGGACCTCCTGATTCCAAATGTGGAATCCATATTTTCAAATTCAAAACACATAAGTGGCATAAATTAATTTAAAATTAATTTTTTTTGTCAAAACAAAAGGCATGTTTTTAAGAAATAATAACTATCAAAAGATTAACACTTGTTTTTGTCCAGTTTATATGTGAAATTACATCCAATAACCTAAATTATATTAAATTATAAAAATAAAATCTAATGATACTTTAAAACCACTCAAATTTATAATTTAACACTATAAATTATTTCTATTAAAAAATTTGTTTTCAATTAAAATTTAGTATTTTTCATTATTCATCAAAATATGAAAGTTATTAGAAAAGTATCAAAGATTTATCAAAACTAAATTTTTATGTACCATTTATAAATAATAATTTAATTTAATTTAATTGAATATATAAAAGTGTCAAATATTGGTTTTAAAAAAGGTTCTATATTAAAAGGTGGTAAAATTGCATTTTTTGAAAAATAATTCTTTTATCTGAAAATAATGAATTTGTTCTTATATTATGTCCAAGAAACACATAATATAGATTCTAAAATTATATGGAGTATAAAAAATTCAAAATTCAGTAAATAATATTCATAACTGCTTTTTGAATGGTTAGTTTGGTAAGTTGTGGTGTGCTCGAACTCGGTGTTGCATGTAGCGCAAGTTATTGAATTTCTTTGAAGAGATAACGTACTATGAAATCTTAGGGTGTTATATAATTTTAGTTAATCACACATAAAAAATTCTTTTTTCGATATTCATTTCTTTGAGTAAGTGGTGAATTATAAATTTATTGAAGCACAACCTAGGGATGAAATTGTTTTTATGCAATAGAAATATATCAAGTAAGTATATTTTCTTATATTTATATATAGTAAAAGAATTAATAAACTATTGGAAAAGGATATTTAAATAAAAAAATTTCCTATTACCATCATTTTTTATGATATTAATGACCTTTTTAACACCTATTTGCTTTATGGTTTCATGGTTGTTGATTTTCAAAAGATCATTTGCTTTATTTTGAACAATGATCTTTATTTCTCTCCATCATTGTTTGGACATTAAATTTTTCTTACATGTAAAAATAGTCACTTACCACCTATGTTATCTTATTTGGAAACCCATTATGTTATTTCAGATGAACTTTATACTTCCCTTTCTCTCTTATTAAGAGGATGTTTTATTAAATCTTTTTACGATTTCGATTTTCAACAAAATAATTTTCAAATATAAAACATTTGATTATCAAGATCATGTTTAAATTGAGTTTATGCAATTTATTTGAGGTGGGGAGAATGTAAAACCACAAGATTATAAAATAATAACATTATATTTAATATCATATGTGACATGTAGCATTGAGCTTAAACAACCCACAAAATATATATTTATTTAAATTTAATCTTTCTCATAGCTTGTGAAACACACAACCACGAGTCTAAATTAACATTAATATAGTATACCATTATAAACTAGTCATTAAATTAGTGTGTATGAATATTACTAACTAAATTATGAAAATTATGTTTATCTATTGATTAAAAATAAAATAAAAATTATTTAAAATAAAAATATATATTTTTTGAGCAATTGTATTTTTTAAGGTGGTTTAGTCACACTTTGCGCACATAATTTAAAATTAATTTTTACCAATTTTATAAAAAAAATTGAAAAAATAAAACTTCATTTTTAAAATCAGTATATAAAAGTCATCTTAGGGTGAATTTTTGTCATTTTTCTGAAATATTTCATTTTTCAATAAATAGTGAAAAATACTAAATTTTAATTAAAAACCACCATTTTGTTTAAATTATTTAAAAATTTACATTATATTTTTCATTAGTTTTAAAGTTAAATTAGTTAAATTATATAAATAAATCCAATTTAGATCATTTTAATCATTTTCATATTTAATTTGGATGTAAAAACACTGTAAACTTTTGAACATTTTCTCTTTGAAAACCATCTTTCTTGTCGCGTCTGCAGGATTAATTTTAAATTAAAATTTTCCAATTATTTGAATTGAAATTTTAAAAATTGATTCCATATTTGAAATAAAAATAATTTATATAATCTAATAATGTCAAATTAATTTTTGAACAAAATTAATAGTGAAAATAGTAAAAATTATTTACCTCAATTATGTAAAAATGGATTTACTGAGAGGTTAAGATAAAAAGATAAGAGTTAAAATAAACTTAAAATTTTTATAAAATCTATTTAATTTCCATATTTAGACATTATAATTTATATATCTATAGAATCATATATTTTTTACCCTTTTGGTGTGTGAAAAAAGTTGGTGCACCTTTTTCTTTTCAAAAATTACAAGTGTGTCACTCACCTCACTTATAAAAGGCCACAACTCTCCTCTCTTCTTAACAGCTTAAAAACCTTTTGGTTCAGTCAATAACTACCCAAATAACTTCCCAACATTAATAAACTCATTTTATAAGCCTTATTTTGTTCATAAATCCAACCGAGGAAGGCTTTTTGTGCAAACCAAAGGAGGTTACCCGAAGAAGAGGTAACATTCTTCAACGAGAATTTTTATTTTATTTATTCCTCCAACTCCTTCAATTATTATTAAAAAGTGATCATATAATAAACTAAATATATTATATATACTAAGATTTTTTATGTTAATTTAATGACAAAAAATAATCCCCAATTTCATGAAATGGGTTATGAAATCATCATTCATGTCTACGGTGGACTATTGCCTTGCGAACCGATGTCCTTCATTTTTCCATTACTACCTCTCACAGTTGGTTATGATGATGGGTATAAATTATATATATTATATTTATAAAATAATTATTCCAATAGTTTCATTATATCATATACATATTTTTACTTTCTATTCCTTAGGGGATACAATAACATCACTCGTGTGTACGGCGGACTACCGCCTCACAAAGAGATGTGATTTGTTTTTCATTAATTTTTTATATTGAAGGTAGTAATGATAAATTTAATGAATTTATGTGATATAAATGAAATAATTGTGATATTAATGACATATTTATCATTCTGAAAAGAAATATATCATTTTATTTCTTACCTTTTCACTCAGTTAAAGATGATAACATTGTTCGTGTATGTATGGAATACTGCCTTCACGAAGTGATGTAACTCATTTTTCATCACCACACAACATGGATGATATATATAATTATATTTAAAAGAAATGATATGGTATATATGATATCATGATCATTATTTTAATATAAAATATTACTTACTTTCTTTCCATAATGATTATTGAAAAATGAAAATGCTATTCATGCATACATAAGACCTACCGTCTACATGATCGTAACACACTTCATTTCTCAAAAAAATCTTTCATGTTTGGTATTAAAAGTATAAGAAATGTATAAATATTATAATTATTTCTTTATTATTATTTTTGATATGATGAAACTATATAATATGTGCAACAATCATATCTTTCATGACAAAACACGCATGAGAAAACAATGCAATTAACACCCAAAACAATGAAAATAATGAAATATAATTAACGAACAGGTGATAATATGTTATAAACGGATCATATATGATATTATAAATATGAATATTGTTCTTTTATTGAATAATAATATGATAAAAATTATTATAATGAAGGTTAACTCACGTTCAATCAAAGGGAAGCATGAGGTAAGGGATTTCTTAACTTAATTTTCATTCATTGGGTTAAACTTATAATTAATTGATTATGTCATGCTAATACTATGTTTGTAATGAAATTTGGTTATTTTATGTTTTATTTACACCTGTTTTATTTGGATTTACATATGATTCATATAATTAATTCATTGATTAATCATCACTTCAACATTATGATCACTGTAAGGGTTTATTTTATAATCTCATTCTAATTGAGATTGTTTATTATTTTATATTTATATAAAACCCATTTATTTTTCTCTTCCTAAGGTTATTCATAATATTTTAAATTGATTGTACCATTTTCCCTCTCTTCGGTACTAAAAATGTTTAAGAAATTGTTTTTAAAGAAATTTTGAATTCATTTCTCTCTTCAGTTAGAAATCTATTTTCTTTCAAAACCATGTTTTCTAAAAAGGTTTTCAAAAATATTTTTAAACTTTTAAAAATTATTAATTAAATAAATTTTTACCGTTTTTTACTTTTTATAAATTTTTTTGAAAGTAATCTTCAAGTCATTTTCAAAACAATACCTGTTTAGATTTTACTGAAAATGTGAAAGGAATCTTTGTTTTAATGTACTCAGCATGTATGAAATTTCATTTCGTCATGACCACTAAATGTTTTAAAGATTACTTAATAAGTTTATAAGGTTATTTTCAAAGATAAGTATTTTAAAAATGTTTTTTGAACTTTTATTTAAAAAAATATATTTTCAAAATGAAAAGGATATTTTCCTCAAGAATGTTTTTAAATATATTTTTATGGTATTTCCATTCATCAATAACAAAAACCCTTTATTCTTACTCCAATTGGTATATATTGAATTTATACTATCCTTATTATTTCTATATATGGTTTATGATCATTTTTAAAATGGAAAGTATTGACACTTGCTTTCTTGATTCATTTTTGTAGCCATTAACTATCCTTTGAAATATTCACTTATTTATAATCATTGACATTAAATTTCTCCTAATTATACATATTATTTATCATGGATATTTTTAATTCTTAAACATTATATCATTTCTATATATGGTGTTCTGCATTGAAATTTATTTTTTTATCTAGGGAAATGTTGATAAATCTATATTCTTTACTCAATACAAATATTGGATGCTAAGGAACAGTGTTCATGAATTAAATATATTATTCGATATATTAGGAATGATTTATACATGAATAAATGAGTGGGGCTTGGTTATAAATATCCCCTCAATGAATTGATAAGCCTCATGAGAGGAATCAGTTGGCTAGGCTTAGTTAAATGGGTTTCTGGTGTATACCTACCCATCAGTTTTAAAATGTCCTAAGGATAGATATTTATGGTAAAGGTATCATATACCTGAGACATAGTGTCTAGTAATTAAGAATTTCCTTTATTAAGAATTAAGTTATTATTATCCATGAGATTTTCAAAATTATATTATCTATGGATGAATTTCATTCTCATTTTATTGATTAAATGGAATATGTTCGGTTATTTACCTTTTCATATTTATTATGCCTTATCTTATCATGATATTCAAGTTGTTTGAATGTAATGTGTGTTCAATTATTTAACTTTCCATGTTGATTATGCTTATTGATTCATTATATCTTCCATTGTACTTAACCCATACTGAGAATTTGAGCTCACCCTTATTTTTTTTTCTTTTTTTTTCATGTGGGTTACTATGTTTTATATGCAAGGATGTTCTAGAGGGAATAATGTTATTCTCAAAAAAATATGTTTTAATTTTTGTTTTCAAGATAAATATGGAAATCATGTATGTATCTAGTTTTCCAAGACTACTAAACTATGCATTTCTTTGAGATGTGATTCCCTGTATCTTATTCCAATGTCATAAAGCATACATAGGCTCCAGGATATTGTATTTGGGGTTTCTACACAACTTCATTAACCCTTGTGAAGAAACTATCAAAAGTTTCATCGTCATTGATTTGGATATCTTCATACTTGAGTCTCCAGAACTACAACATAGCCTTCTTCACATTGGTCTTACCTTCATTGATATTCTAAAGTTTATCTCAAATATCTTTTACTGATTTGATCCCTTTAACTTTCAAAAATTCACCTTCCGAAATAGAATATAAAATATTATTATTATCATGTCCATCATTTTCCAAATTCCTCTAATCTTCTTATGTGATGGAAACACCTTCAACACGGGGAACAAATCCATCTGTTGTTACCTCCAGAACATTATAACTGATATACAAGAGATAAGGTAACATATTATCATTCCTTATATGAGAAACCTTCCCATAAAACATGGGAATTCCTTTACTGTTAACTACAAATAAATTATCGATTAAGAATAATAGAAAAATATATAAAATTTCCAACCAAAAGAGACTTCAAAAATCCAGATCAATAATAACTAAAAAACACCAATGAAGGTAACATTCTATAATACCAATTGTAGGAGCACAGTATCGAGGAATCACTAAGATGGAGGGTGAATCAGAGATTCAAAAAAATTATGTTTTTCCTTTTAAAAAAACCTTCTCCACTGGTTAGAGTGAGTTTTGATATTAAACCATACACAAGAACACACAGTGAGAGAACATGTGATTTACAAGGTTCATAACTAGATATGAGTATCTAGTTCTAAGAATGATTTAGTAAAACCTATGATCATACGATACACTAAAAACTTTTTTAACCTCAATGAGTAGGGAAAATCCTTAGAAATATCTTATAAGTCTCCTGACTATTTTTTTCATCTTGCACTAATATAAAATTCAAATCATAAAGAGAAAATAGATATGTATTGATCATTTAGACAATAATCTATTTGTCTAGTGTGATGAGATATTCTTCTTATTATTATGTTATTAAACATGAAAGTATTCACTTAAATTTACATGCACAACATTGCATGTAACCACTTCTTCTTAAACAATACCTCTTCCTCAACATAGTCATATGTAAACATATTGATCTAAAAGCATATAATAATAATTTAATGATCCAATATGGTTACTATTTTCTATTTCTTATTAATTCAAATATTTACAATATCATATAAATATATTTTAATTCAAACTCCAAAAAATAAGATATGGTCATTGTAATAACTTTCATAGGAAACAACTTCCATAATTGTTTGTAATAACATCAAATAATGAGGAATCAACACAACATCTTCACTCTTATTTAAAACCTATAATTCTTCAAAATTAAATCCATGTGTATGTATCAATATATTCATGATATAGATATAGGATCACTCCATCTTCAATATTTTAAATTTTCCTCTTAAAATTGAACCACCTTATATCCACAAAAAATCATAACTCATCAAATGAAATAATCATGCATCTAGGCATGCATGCAATCTAAATAAACTTACTTTAAAATAGAGTATAAATCTTATCATGGTGTCTTCTTCCCAATTTCTTTCAACCAGGATCAAACACCTCTTTATGAAGGTTAGATTTATAGAAAACTTGTTCAACTTTCCTTATTATTTATGTGTGTACAAATGTGTACATAATACCTTTTTTCTTTTCATCCTTTCTTTAGTACATAAGACTGACTTCACTGGATCTCACTTACTTTCTTTATCCTTATGACTTCATTCAATAGATCCTTTTTCAAGAATCATGATACTATTTATCTTGATATTTAAACCTAAGAAGAAAACTTTACTTTACAACATCATACTTAAATTCATGGTATCACCAAATACCAAGTGAATCGTGATTGTTCTATTTTTTATCAAGCGGTCACATATCCCATGATTGAAACTGAAGGTAAAATACCCATAGTAGAACCTGATGGTAGTAGACCCATAATAGCACTTGGTGGTAGTACCTAGTAGTAGAATTCTATTTGTATCACCTCAATAATATCACCCCAATTCCAGTACCCAGGTAGTAGAATCTCAATGGTATCACCCCAATGGTGGCGCATCTAACAGTATCACCCTAATGGTAGCACCTCAATAATAGAACACCAATGGTATCATACCTAATGGTAGCACCCTAGTGGTAGTACCCTATAGAACATCCTATAAAATTTGAAAACAAAATAAAATATCATAAACAAATCATTTCATGATAACTAGCTTCTTCAACTATTCCACAGAATAAACAAAAACACAAAGCCTCCTGGTCTCAAAATATTGAACATCGAAGAGACTATGAAATTATTGCATAACTAAATCAACTAGGTACTCTATATTGGAATGCTTTATATAAAATTGAAATTTCACTTTATTGGGTATGGCCTTTAGAGGCTACTAATTTTACACTTAACCATGTTTTATAGTTTGTTGATAAGAATATATATGATATATAAAATAGTAATTACCCTGATTTATTTTCCCTAAAGATTTAGTGTTGTGAGATATACATATGATGTTCATATTCTAATGTGATCCAATATTTTCCAATTTTTAAATACTTTTCATTGGGAATTAATCCCTTAATCTAGATAAAACCTGGGTAATTAATTCATTTCTTGATACTTTTGGAGATCTATAATTTAAATGTTAAATGGGTCAAATATCAATTTTTAATATTTAATTAAAATTTAATGGACAAGACATACATTGATTTAGAGAATTGGAATTTAATTTTTTAAAGGTTTTTAATTTTAAAAAAAATCATTTTGATCTTAACTAGGACAAATCCTACATTGAAGCAATTTTGATTTTCATATTTGAAGGTATGAAGTGAAAAGAATAGAAATGGGAAATTTTATATAAATTACCCAGTAATTTTGTATGGCTTAGGGAATTTAATATGACTTTCCAATTATTTAATATAAATTGGTATTTTTTTATGACTTTTCTAGTCATTTTATATGAATTGGGAATTTCATATGACTTTTCTTAGAGTTTTTTTAGATTTTTTCCATATTTAGATAAGGGGATCGACTATGTTGTTACAAATGACCGTGTATCCTATATAGATTGTGGGTATTGATCAAACACATGAGTGAAGCTACCACATGTTCACTACAATCTATTGTTCCTCTCCTAAAGCAACCACAAGAAGAGATTCAAGTGATTGTGTTAGAAAATCAACCATGATACTAAAGCGACTATGAGTGAAGATATAATCTACAGCAAGTGAAGATTTAATTAACTGCAAAAAGATATCTGACCAACCATGTTAATCTAAATCAATTGTCCTAAAATTTTAAAAAATTATTGAACCTACCATAAGGAATGATGTTATAACACGATCAACTGTGTCTTCTATAAAATGACCATGAGACTCTAACTCAATTGATTATTTCATATGATTGGCCATAGGTAGATTCTGATCGACCCCTACTTTCCTTCATGTGGTTGATTTTGGAGTTATAGAAATTTCAAGAAGTGGATATTAAAATCAAAAAAATTCCAAAATGGAAAAACTTAACCTAAATTAAAATAAATTTTTATTTTTATTTTCTACCTAAATCAAGAATATAACAAACCATACATAATTGTCCCATAAATTATATGATTTATAGAGTATATTATATCACTAGCATCCCAAAAACCTTTTTGTGTATATAGTTTTATATAATTGGGAAATATATTACATTAAAAAGTGGAGAGATGATTTCATGATGAAGATGCTGGGGAGGAGCAGTTCCAAGTAGTTAGTCAAGGTTATATGTAATGTTTGAAGCCTACGGGCAATAAATTCCTCTAAGGCCTACGGGTCATGTAATGCTTATGACTACGGGCCATGTTAGGGTTCCACCTCACCCCTTGAAAGGTGGATTATCAAAAATCAATAAAAATGAAGGCCTTCGGGCCATTGGAGGCTAAAAAGTGAATATTTCCAGACAGTATTTATTTTTCCTACAAAACATGTTCTTTATAAAGACACATTTTCTTTTTCTAGGGTAACTCCCATAACTAGAACTCTAATATTATTAATGTTCCTAATCATACCTAAGACTTATAAAAAACATTTAAAAAGTTGTTATGAGAAAAAACAAATCTCAATGTGGTTCATAAAAGAAAATAAACTTTTTATTCTATTTAAAATTGTGAAAACCCTATAAGAAAATTTTCATTTTCCATGATAAACATTTTCCCTCAAATATCCATTTAATTTTCCATGAAAAATACTTAATTTATAAATATATTTCATAAAAAAATCATATTAAAACATAAAGGTAAAATCATAAACATAAGTTTTTCTTAGAAAATATGAGAAATTATGCAAAAAAATCACTAAAAAACAATCCTTTTACAATTTTTTTAAAAGTTATAAGTTTTCCTTAAAAATATAAGTTCATTTTATTACCTTTTAAAATCAAAATATTTCAATTAAAAACCATTAAAATAATATCATGTAGGTACCTTGGGAAATTATACTTACAATCACTCTTACAAGAACCCTATAAATTTAATCACCTAACTATATAATTCCGACATCTCTTAAGATTAACCTATCACTGGTAGACTCTATCACTTTACTCAATGCATTGGAGATCTATATTATGCTCACCCAGCATCAGAGCTATATGGGGCTCACCCATAATTCATATAAAATTTATAAGAACCATATCATAAATAAAAAACACATATATTTCACTTTAACCATAAAACCAATTTTATTTTTCATTCAATCCCATAAGCAGTAACACTTTTAGTTATATCATAAAATTGAGAAGAAAGTTATGTTTCCTTATAAAATAATTTTAAAATAAAAAAAATCCAAAATATGTATAAAAATATTTTCTTTTAAAATAACCATGGAAAATTATAAATTAATGGTTAAATAAAATAATTTTCTTTATGTCGCTAAAATACATCCATTTGATAATCATTAATATAATGATTCTTTTCAAACTTAATTAAAGAAAGAAAAAAATAAGTCATACATAAAACATTGAAAAAAAAATTATTTAATCCTTTTTAAGGAAATAAAAAATAGTCAAAAACTAACTTTATCAACCTTTTAATCATAAATAAGAACATTCTTGAAAATGTTTAAGAGAAACTTGGCATGGAATAAAAACATTTTGATGGGAAACTTAAAAATAAAATTTTAAAAATAAATTCCCTTACATCAAGTCCCAACTTGTTTTGTCTATATGTATACACTACTGAGTAATAAAATAATGTCAGTTTTATACTTGATCAAGAAAATTTTTCTTTTTCATTACATTGTCATTTTTTCCTATTAAGTCAATAAGATTTCCTTATGACTTTCCCATTCCATTATGTTTTGAAAATCACAAGCACTCTATCTTAAGGAAAATTTTATTTTCCTTAATAAGGAAAATTTTCCTTCCTGAAGGAAAATTTATCCTTACCATGTTTTCATTGTCCATGTTTTAGTTTCTCTAAATCTAACTCTTTTTATTCCTAAGTGTAAAATTCGGTTTCACAAATAAAACCTAGGAATTCTATAAATACTTAGATATAGAGTATTTTGTTTTCAGGTTCTGAATTCTTAGAAATTCAGACTCTGAATTCTCTAAAATTCAAACTCTGAATTCTCTAAAATTCTGACTCAGAATTCTATTAAATTAAGACTCTGAATTTTCTGAAATTCAGACTCCAAATTCTCTAAAATTCAGACTCTTAATTCTCTAAAATTCAGACTCTTAATTCTCTGGAATTCAGACTCCGAATTCCTTAGAATTTAGACTCCAAATTCCTTGGAATTTAGACTCTGAATTCCTCATAATTCAGACTCCGAATTCCTCAGAATTCAAAATCTGAATTCCTCAGAATTCCGGTTCCGAATTCCTATGAATTCAGACTCCGAATTCCTCACAATTCAGACTCTGAAGTCTATAGAATTCTGATTCCAAATTCCTTGATAAACAGAATCCTAATATTCATGTAATATATAATTTGATTGTTCTTAGACTCCGAACGTTATTTTCCTTAGACTCCAGAAAATTAGATTTGTTTGAGTAACCATATTTTTCTTACCTTTTTTATAGTTATAAAATGATGTCATGTATTCTTTTTCTAACTAACTGTTGTTTGAGTGACATTTGTACAGGTCCCTCTGAGATTCAAGGAAAATATTACTGTTGGAGGAGGGATCCGACCATTGGAGATGTGCCTATAAATAGGATCTCATTTAAATGAGCTAAATATTGTTCTACAACTCTAGAGATTACATATTTCTAAATTGATTTCTAGAGAGATAGACTCTCATGCTTTGTGCATACTAAACATCTTGTTCAGATTTCTTTGTGTGATTCTGATTTTTGTTGTGTAAAATTGATGGCTTTCAGGGATAGAAATAAAGAGTTTTTGAATACCTTAAAGTTTGAGGACTTCCTTGATAAAGAAGACATACGTGCTGACTATCTTGAAATTTGAGGGCTTCCGGGGATATCAAGACGGATTCCGATATTCTTATCGAGGGATTACCCTAGTGTGGGTAAGATAGACTTTCTTGAATGTATAAATCAAGGGACCTTTATCCAAGGTTGTTGGATACTCTACTCTTTGGGTTAAAAGATTATATACTTGTTACTTGTATTGTTTCAAGTTTATTTTGCACTGCATTTTGATTAATAAGGATATCTTATACTTTTTTATACTTGTACTTTTATTATTAAGATTCGGTATGCTTTAACGTAGAATGTTTTCCCTTATAAACTTTTCTAGAATAATATTTCCTAAATCTAGAAAGTTTGTAGAACTAAGAGGTCTTGTGAAATTACCTTGTTTAATATTGTTAAACAATAGATAGTTCTATATCAACTTTAAAAGTTACAAAGGAATTTTCTAAAGTATATAATTCACCTCCCCCCCTCTTGTATATTGAGCATTTACATCATATTATGATCCTAAAATTAGTATCAGATGAGGTCTCTAAAATACTTATATTCACATATAAGTTTTTATTTATCAAGTTTTTCATTGTTCTATATTTTCCTTACTTAGGATATTTTTATCCTCATTTACAAACTTTTATTACTAACAAGTTTGTGTGGAAAGAATTTTTTTCTTTGAGATGGCTGGAATGAATGTTAGTTTGATTGAAAATATTAATCCTACTAGACCACATATATTTGATGGGAATGATTATGAATATTGGAGAGATCGTATGAAGACTTTTTTCATTAACACTGGAGTGGAAAACTTTGTAATGCTTACTAGAGATTACAAGATTCCTGATAAGGAAGTCAGAACTTTTAATAATCAAGAAAAGTCATAATATCAACTAAACTATAAGGTACTCAATACTTTTTTGTGTTCCATGACAAGGAATATATATCCAGATTTCTTCTTGTGAAGCTGCAAATTGTATTTGGAAGAAATTGGAGGTTACTCATTTTGGAACTTCTAAAGTTATCAAAACTAGAAGATCTATGCTTATAGCAGAATATCATGGATTTATATTTTCTTATAGAGAACCAGTATGCAAAGTACAATAGAGGTTTATGACTATTGTTAATATTTTATAATCCATGGGTGAGAATGGTTTAGATGATGAGGCACTTGTGCACAAGATTATAGATACCATGCCTAATGAGTGGGAATCAAAGAGAACAGTAAATTGATGAGAATAGGAAAGTCTCACATATTACTCTTGATGAGATTTTTGGAACCCTTATTCCACATGAATCAAGAATGAAGAGAGATGATGATAATATTAAGAATAAGAATGGAAATGGAATTGTTGCTTTTACAACTACTTCAGATCATATGAAAGCCAAGACTCCTGAGAGAGTTGAAATATCTAAATCTAAAAAGTTTACTATTTTATCTGAATCAAGTGAAAGTGAACATTCTGAGAATGAACTTTATAATCTTGATCGAAGGTTGAACAAGATAGTTAGGAAGAAATAATTTCAGTATAGATATAAGAAGAAAGAAATAAATGACAAGAAAGACTCTAAAGTCACTTGTTGTGAATGCAAAAAAGTAGGTCATAAAAGGCCATATTGTCTTATGATTAAGAGAAAGGATAGAAAGGAAAATCATTCTGAGAGGAATAAAAAGAAATACTATAAATCTAAATCCAATAAAGTTTTGAAATCTAATGACACCTAGATTTCCAGTGGTGGAGACTCTTTTGATGAATCCTCAGAGTATGAATCCTCTGTTCAGAAGAATCTTGGTTCACTTGCCAAGTTACATATTGAAAATCATTATTTAATGGCCAAGGTACACAATGATAAATCCATAACCAATGTATCCTTGAATGCTAATTATAGTAATAGTAAATATTATGAATCTTCATATGAAGAATCTTTTTCTGATGAAGATAATACTTTACCTACTTATGAAGAAGTTTCTAGATTTTCTAAGTTCCTTGAGAATGAAAATTCTAAAGTCAAGAAAAAGCTTGATAAGTCAAATTCTAGGATTACTATTCTTACTAAGGAAATATCAAATCTTTCTAAAGATCTTGATAAGAAAATTTATGATTTTGAAAGTATTTGAAAAACCCTTGAGGAAGTTGATTCTGAGAAGGATAAACTCTCTAAGGATCTAGAAAAAGTAATTTCTAAGAAAAATGTTTTCAAGACTTACACTAGTGCTAAAACTAATGGTTTCTAGGATAAGAACATTGTTATTAAACTGAAGACATAAATATTTCCCTTGAGAAAGTGTTTGTCAAACTTTATATTAGGTAAGGAAAATTTTGACAGGATGTATTACCAAATTCGACCTCTAAGGAATAATTCTAGTTTTGGTTATACCAGTTCAAAACTAGTTTTTAGTAACAATTATTTTATTCCTCAAAGTGTTTCATTCTACACTAAATGTCAGTGTGTTGGGCATTGGGAAAAAATTTGTTCCTTAAAAAAACTCAGTATTTAGGTTTTCATAAATCTTATTTTTCAAAAAAAATGTGGATTCCTAAAATTTTTCTTTCTGAAGTTTCTGGATCAAATAAAGTTTGGGTTCTGAAAGTCTAACACTCTTGTTTGCAGTAAAGTAAAGATAATACCAACAACAATACATGGTACATGGATAGTGGATGTTTCCAATATATAATTGGTAACAAAAACTTCTTCAAAAATATTATCAAGACGAAGGGAGGAAAAAGTAACCTTCAGAGATAATGCTCAGGGAGAAATTATTGGTATAGGTACTATTGTTCTTCTTAGAAAAACTTTGATTTCAAATGTTTTATTTGTTAAGGGTCTTAAGAATAACCTTATTAGCATAATTCAATTATGTGATGAAGGTTACCTTGTGAATTTTAGGAATGATAAGTGTTTAGTACACAATTCCAAGGAAGAGTTTATTATTTCTGCCCATAGGCAAGAGAATGTTTACACCCTAAACTTAGAAGACCTTAGGAGCCAAGATCTACCTTGTCTCAGTGCAATGGAAGATCAATCTTGGTTATGGCATAGAAGGTTAGTACACTGTAACCTTCGGAACCTATGAAAACTCTCTAAGAAAAGACTAGTTAAGGATCTAACGGAGCTTATATTTGATTCTTCAAAAGTTTTTCATCCTTGTTAATATATAAAGCAACATAAATCAAGTTTTAAATCAATCGGTTAAGTCTCAACCACTGATACATTGCAGTTAGTGCATATGGATCTTTTTGGTCCAACACAAACTGGAATCATTGGAGGAAAATATTATGTATTTTTCCTAGTTGATGATTACACTAGATTTACATGGGTCTATTTTCTAGCAGAGAAACCTAAAGCTTTTTCTTATTTCAAAAGTTTTAGATCCCAAGTTTAAAATGATAAAAACCTTCCTTTGAAAACTATTCATAGTGATCATGGAGGATAATTTAAAAATTCTTATTTTGAAACTTTTTATAGTAGAAAAGGAATTACTCAAAACTTCTTAGCACCAAGAACTCCTCAAAAAATGGTGTTGTTTAAAGAAGAAACATAATTCTTCAAGAGATAACAAGAAGTATGTTGAGTGAATATTCGATAACCAAACATTTTTTGGCTGAAGATGTAAGTACTTCTTGTTATAATATTAATCAAGTTTTTATTAGAAATTTTCTTAATAAAACTCCTTATGAGTTATGGAATGGTAGAAAACCTAGACTTTCCTACTTCAAGGTTTTTGGTTGCAAGGTATTCATTCTGAATACTAAAGATAATCTACAAAAATTCGCACCAAAATCTGATGAAGGAATTTTCTTAGGCTACTCTACGACTTCTAAGGCTTATAGAGTTTTCAATAAAAATACTTGTATTGTTGAAGAAATAGTACATGTCAAATTCTATGAAACTGATCCTTTTGTTTTCAAAAATCCTCAACCTACATATTTAGATGTATTTTCAAAAACTGATTATCAACCCTTGATAGAAGATCCTTCTGATAAGGAAAATGTTCAAGAAAATTTTTCTGAAGCATTTACCCCAGAAAAATTTCTACCATGCGTTAATGAACAGGTTTTAAAAAACCCAAATCAGTTGTTTTTTAAGAATCATCTGAGTGATAGTATCATTGGTGATGTAAATAAACCTATAAGGACTAGAAGTTCCTTAAGAAATGAATTAGAACATCTAGCATTTCATTCCCAATTTGAACCAAAAAGCACTGATGAAGCTTTAGGTTATAATGATTGGATAAAATCTATGCAAGATGAACTAAATTAATTCAAAAGGAATAATGTCTATACCTTGGTCGAAATACCTAATAAAACTTCTGTTATTGGAGTAAAATGGGTTTTCAGAAATAAGTATGATAAAAATGGAATCATAGTAAGAAATAAAGCTAGATTTATTACTAAAGGCTAAAATCAACAAGAATAAATAGACTATAAAGAAACATATGCTCCAATAGATAGACTTGAATCTATTTGTATCCTACTTTTCTTTGAAACATCCTTCAATTATAAACTTTTTCAAATGGATGTTAAATGTTTTTTCCTTAATGGTTTTGTTCAAGAGGAAGTTTTTGTTGAACAAACTCCTGGTTTTGAAGATTCAAAACATCCTGAACATGTTTTCAAACTTACCAAATATTTGTATGGACTTAAGCAAGCCCCTCAAGCTTGGTATGACAGACTTAAAGGGTTTTTGCTTCAAAACAATTATGTTAAAGGAAATGTTGATCCAACCCTTTTTATAAATAAAGATAAGAAAAATGTTTTTATTGTTTGAATTTATATTGATGATATTATATTTGGTTCAAATCAGCAATCTTTTAACTGATTCCTTTGCAGATCTAATGAAATCTGGGTTCGAAATGAGTATGATGGGTGAGTTAACTTTTTCCCTTGGTTTTCAAATTTCTCAAAAACCAGAAATAATCTATATATCCCAACATAAGTATATTAAATATCTTCTTAAAAAGTACGGATATGAAAACACTAAGAGTATTAGTACTCCCATTGGTACCTAAAATTCACTTGATCTTGATGAAGCTGGGAAACCAGTAGATCAAACATCATTCAGAGGTATGATAGGAAGTTTACTATACTTGATAGCTAGTCGACCAGACTTAATGTTTTCAGTATGCTTATTTGCAATATATCAATCCAATCCTAATGAATCTCATTTAAAGGAAGTGAAAAAAAATCTCTACTTAAAGGGAACCATGGATTTAGGACTCTTTTATACTTCTAGAAATGATTTTTTTTTAAAAAGATTTTTAGATACTGACTTTGGTGGGTGTAGAATGGATAGGAAAAGTACATCCGAAATTTTCCATTTCTTAGGAGATTCATTAGTTTCTTGGTCATGAAAAAAGCAACACTCATAAGCACTTTCCACTGCTGAAGTTGAATATGTAGCAGCTAGAAGTTTTTGTTCTCAAGTATTGTGGATACAACACACACTCCCAGACTATGGTATGAGTTTTACCCAAACACAAATATTGTATGATAATACTTGTGTCATTGCCTTAAGTAAAAACCATGCACATCACTCTCGTGAAAAACACATAGATATTAGGCATCACTTTCTTAGGGATCACAAAAAAAAGATATATCATTCTTCAATTTATTGAAACTCAAGATCAACTTGCTGATATTTTCACAAAATATTTACCATCTGGTAGATTTTAATACATTAAACAGAAGTTAGGAATGATAATCGTAAAGTAATCTTCCATATTAACTTCTTGTTTAAACCTTTCTCCTTACAGTAACAAACTCTTTTTCATAGGGGGGGTACATTTTCTTGTTATTTAAAATTTTTGTAATAAAGGTTTTCGTAGTTAAAATTTTTGAAATCCTATTTTCATATTTTTTGTCAAAGATTTTTCATAATCAAAATTTTCATAGTCAAATTTTTTCTAATCAAAATTTTCAGAATCTAAAGTTCTTCAAGAAAAATTTTCCTCATTACAAATAATCTTCCTGGAAATATGAAAGGTGTCTTTCCCTTCCTAAGTCTTTGTAATCATTTTTTCCTTACTAGTATTTACATTTGTTTTTAAACTCTTCAGATTCAATTTTCCTTAAATCTGAATTTTTTTTAGAAAAACCTCAAAATATTGGAACCTATTAAAATTATTCTTTGGATATCATATCAATCGTTAGATTTTATCGAGAAGTTTTCAATATTTGGATCAATCAAGTAAGTTGAATCATCTCTTCAATTGCCTATATAAAGGCCACTCAATGCTTATCCCACATCGATCTCCAAGATCTTGTGTGCTGAAGATCTTTCCTTCCTATATAAGCCCGTTCTAAATTTCTCAGGTCTTCCTTACTTCTAAATTTCTGTTGAAGCCTCTTCTTAGAAATAAATTTCAACTATTAAAGAAATCACTGAGTGGAAGATCTACCAAGAAAGGTTAGTCGATCTGAAGTTTTATACCAAATATTACTCTATCATATCTAATAATATCAAGCTCAATAGTTGGGAGAGTGTTTGTATTTCGAAACCAAAAGCATAGGATCTAGTGTATCTGGAGTTGTTAGCAGAGTTCTATGAGACAGTAACTTTATTCAAAGAAGAAGTAAAAGACAAGTTCTCTTTCAAGTGTTATATAAATACATATTCTCTTTCTTACACCAAGGCTTTAAGTTTGATTGGAATTTCTTATGAAGTGGAATCTGAGTTTTGTACTCACAAGCTACCTGATTTTTAAGGAAGTTTTGATAAGGAGAAAGCCATAGCTTTCCTTGGTATTTTAGAAGTAAAGACTCTGAATATTCTTCATATGTCTACGAACTTACAGATTCTTGAACTATGGGTTCATGGTTTTATAATTCCGAGAAAAGGTGATAAGGATACCCTAAAGAAGAGTGACATCTAAATTCTGGATTTCTTGGTAAATTTTAGGAAGATAAATTTGGTTAAGTACATTCTGGTTACAATTGAGAATATCAAAAATGGAAATTTGAAATCCCAAATTATCATGTATTCATCTTTTCTGTCAAATATTATTGTTTGTTGTTTATAATCCTTCAAAATTCCTTACTGTTCTAAGTCGATAAATTGCAAAGTCATGTTGTTGAGTGATGATGCTTTTAGAAGGTTGAAAGTTGGTTTTTCTAAAGAATTCAAAGAATTATATGATTTTCCTGAATAGGAGGTAGAATCCTTATCAAAGAAATAGGAAGTTGTTGAGACTTCTAAAAAGGGTGGAAGGAAGAGGAAGGAGAAGGAACTGGAAGAGAAAGAAAAACCCCAGTGGCTAAGGAAACCCAGTCTGCACCTCCAAAGATAAAGAAGAAAAAATCTTATCCTGATGAAGTTGTGGTTAAATAGAGAGAGGATAAGAAAAACTGGAAGGAAGGGGAGCCTAAGTTTGTCCTAGACCCTACTAAGCCAAAATAATTGAAGGAAAAGACAGATGAGAATCTTGAAAAGGAAGAAAAATAAAAGAAACAAAGGAAGAAATTATTGGAAGCTGAAGTCATTCAATCTCTTATCAAGGCTACTAAAAAATCCTCTGAACAAATTTCGATACCAAAATCTTTTTTAGTAGAACCATTACCAGAGACTCCAGGAAAGAAGTTAGTGATTCCAGAATTACATCAAGAAAAAGAAATAGTGCAAGAATAAAAAGTGGAAGAAGAAGAAGAAGAAGAAGGCAGTGGTGATATTGAGGACTTGATAAAGCAAGTAGAGGATTTCCATGAGAAGGAAAGTCCTCCTGATAAATTATCAATCCGAACTTCTGAAGCCCAGTCTTCAAAACATGATACCCTAAGAAAATATGATAATGGTGAGGAATAAGTGAATAAGTTGTCTGAAGAGGAAAGTAGCAATCATGGTTTCATACAGCCAGATGATGTTGAGGCAGGAGCCGAGAGGAAAGAAATTGATGAAGATAATAGTTCAGTTATCAAATAGCGAACATGAATCTCCAAATCAAGAATAAATCATTCTGAAGGATGATAAGGAAAAATAATTGGTTATGGATACACTTAGAAAAACTGTGGTAAATAAGAAATAAGTTGGTGCTTCTTCGAAGAGAAGGGATGTTGAAATAGAAAAAGAATCCTCACCAACCAAAGTCTAAAATTCAGAATCATCCTCACTTGGACATGATTTTGTTGTTCGGTATTTGAAAAGGCTTTTTGGAACTATTACCTTATTTCCTAGTATAGACTTGATGTGCCAGATTCTTTAACATACATTAAATAAAAAATCAGATTCTATTTCCTGGGTGATGGATAAATGTGTTAGTCTCGAGGCATATTTCAAATCTTTTCTCATTAGCTATGAGGCTCATAAAAGATCTTGCAAGAAGATGACAAGTTGGTCAAGGAAGATAATAGAAGAGATGATAATCTTTGATGAATTTCAAGATAGTGTCAAGGATTCTTTTGAAACCAAAGATGTAAAGATCAAGGATCTCACTAATAGTTTTGAAGAAAAGTTAAGTCTTGAAAATACTTCTTAGAAGCATGAAATTAAGGATTTGAATGGGAAGCTAAATTATATAGCCATGAATTGGAATATAGAAAGGGATCTCAGAATTAAGATATAAGAGAATCTTGTTTAGAAGGAAGAAGTCTTGAAAGCCCAGATAGAGAATCTTAAGGCTCGAGAATAAAATATAAAATCCTTAGAGAAGAAAACTGAAGATCAGGATCAGATTCTCAAGCATATGTAAGAAGATCACAGAAAGATCAAGAATCTAAAAACCATTGTAAAGAAGCTGATGCTGAAGGAGAAGGAAGGATAATATTTTCCAAATCCGATATTTTTTTGTGTTTCCCTAATTGTACAAATTCTTCCAATCTTAATTAAATTCTTGTTTCACTTCATATTTTTGGTTGTTTAGAACTAATTTTTTCGGTACCAAATTTATTTTCCTTTCCCTTTATTCCTTTCTGAAAATCACAAAGGGGGAGAAATGAATGTAAAAAATACTACTAAGTAAAGAAGAAATTTCCCTAAGGGGGAGTTCATCCAAGGGGGGAGTTTTTATCATGAATATTTTTGTATGCAAGAAAATGAAAAATCTCATTCAAGAAATCAAGAATATGATCCATAGGGTTTCCAAAGCCTAAGGGGGAGTTAGTCGTATTCACTTTGATCCATAAGTAAAGGGAGATAAGTTTTTATTTTTATGTTCATAAAATTTTAAAGTCCTTATATTATTTTTAGTAAGGATGTTTGTGATTTCCAAAAAGGGGGAGATTGTTGAGTCAATAAGGATTCCTTATGAATTTTCAATTCCTTTATGTTTTGAAAATCACAAACACTCTATCTTAAGGAAAATTTTATTTTCCATAATAAGGAAAACTTCCCTTCCTCAAGGAAAATTTATCCTTACTATGTTTTCATTGTTCATGTTTTAGTTTCTCTAAATCTAACTATTTTTTTCCTAATTGTATAATTCGGTTTCACATCTAAAACCTCGAAATTCTATAAATACTTAGATATAGAGTATTCTGTTTTCAGGTTCTGAATTCAAGTTCCAAATTCTTTGAAATTCAGACTCTGAATTCTATGAAATTTTGACTCCAAATTCTCTGAAATTCAGACTTTGAATTCTCTGAAATTCTGACTCTGAGTTCCTTAGAACTAAGAACTCAAATTCCTTAGAATTCAGACTCCTAATTCCATAGAATTTAGACTTTTAATTCCTTATAATTTTTACTCCGAATTCCTTAGAATTCAGACTCTGAATTCCTTAGAATTCAGGTTCCAAATTCCTTATAATTTAAGTTCTGAATTCCTTAGAATTTAGACTCTGAATTCCTCATAATTCAGACTCTGAAGTCTACATAATTCTGATTCCAAATTCCTTGATAAACAGAATCTGAATATTCATGCAATATAGAATGTGAATGTTCTTAGACTCCGAACATTATTTTCCATAGACTATGGAAAATTATATTTGGTTGAGCAACCATATTTTTCTTACCTTTGTTATAGTTATTAAATGATGTTGTGTATTCTGTTTCTAAATAACCGTTGTTTGAGTGACACATGTACAGTCCCTTCGAGATTCAAGTAATTATATGACCTTTGGAGGAGGGAGTCGACCATTGGAGACATTCCTATAAATAGGATCTCATTTGAATGATCTCAATACTATTCTACAACTCTAGAGATTACATGCTGCTGAAGTGATTTCAAGAGAGAGAGACTCTCATGCTTTGTGCATACTGAACATCTTGTTCAGATTGCTTCATGCGACTCTGATTATTGATGTGTACAATCAAGGGATTCTAGGGATAGGAAGACAGAGGTGTCAACTACCTTAAAGTTTTAAGACTTCCTTGATAAGGAATACAAAGGTGTCGACTACCTTGAATTTCTAGGGCTTGTAGGGATAGCAAGACAGATTCTGATATTCTTATCGAGGGCTTACCCTAGTGTGGGTAAGAAAGACTTTCTTGAAAGTATAAATCAAGGGACCATTATCCAAGGTTGTTGGATACCCTACTCTTTAGGTTAAAAGATTCTATACTTGTTACTTGTATTGTTTCAAGTTTATTTTTCGCTGAATTTTGATTAATAAGGAAAGTATAACTATCTTATACTTTCTTATACTTGTACTCTGATTAGTAAGATTCTATATGCTTTAAGGTAGAATCTTTTCCCTTGTAAACTTTTGTTAAGTTTCATTTCTAGAACCATATTTCTGGAATCTTGCAAGTTTGTAAAACTAATAGGTCTTGTGAATTTACCTAGTTTAACATTGTTAAACAATAGATAGTTTTATATCTACTTTAAAAGTTCCAAAGGAATTTTCTAAAGTATACAATTCACCCCCCCCCCTCTTGTATATTGAGAATCTATATCATATTCCAATCCTAAATTTACCTTATTTCACTTCTTACTAATTTTTATTTAGTTACTAAAATGGATAAGTTCATGTTGGACGTTTTGAGGATGTTCAGTTTTTAAATCCAAAATGACATTAGTTGATTGAATAAGGTAAAAGGTGTCATTGTTCTATCATATATATAAATTTAATAATTAAATAATTATCATTTTTATACATCAAATACAATTTTATAACTATCCAAGATATACGTACAAGAAAAATGAATCAAATCGATTCATGTAGGTGGTAGTCCACAAGTGCGTACAAGTGACATTATCAATTTTCAATGGATAGAAATGTAAGAAATTAAGTGAAATATTATATTTAAATAATAATAATTATGTAATAAATATACTATATATTCATCAAATACATCATAATAACCAACCTTGTGATATGGTGATGAAAAATAAAACACATCGCTTCGTGGAGGTGGTAGTCCAAAATTACACACGAGCAATATTTTCATTTCCCATAGGATGTAAAAGGAGATTAAAGAGAGTTTTTTAATAAAAATAATAACATTTAAGTATATTTAAGATAATTTTTTATTAAATCATCATGTTTATATAATATTTATAGGATGTGGAATAAGAAATAAACATGAAAACATTCAGTTAAGAGTTATACCTCTTCTTTAAGAAACCACCTTTGGTTTACACCTTAAGCCTTCTAGGTTGGTATTTTGGTAATAAAATAACATATACAACATGGAAAGGAAGTATTTTAAGTAATTTTATTAGGTATTGTTCATTATATATGGCTAAATAGGTGTGAGTAAGAGATAAAAGGAGGTTCTCTTTTATAAGTGAGGTGAGTGGTAATCTTGTAAATACATGAAATATTAATATATAATATGTGTCTAACTCATGTAAAATGCCATAAAAGTTCCCCATGTTTGAATATAAGGAGTATATTATTGAAATAAATTTAACTGATAAAAATTATTTAAAGTGTCATTTTAAACCTTATTTTTTTATTTAACCCCTTTATTTACCTTGTTTAATTTTAATCATTGTAATACATTTTTCAATGTTTAAGGGTCATGAAAGTAATTTTAATAATTAAAAGTTGAACATACATGAACCATTCATTATATAATACAAAATTTTACATCCATTTGGTTTAATATGGGATTTTATGATTTTGTAATTATTTAGAAATAATTTTTAAACATTAAATTCATTTAAAGTCATTTTCGATACTATTCACTAGATTTAACTTTAAATACATAAAGAAAGAAATATAATTTAGATATAAAATATTTAACCATAAATTATTCATTATAATTATTCAATAAATTCATGTAAAACCAAAATTATTCCAAATAATATTACTTTTAATTTTTTAAAAATATTTTACTTTCTTTTTTTACTGCTTTCACAAGCATTGTGACGACGTTGTGTAAGCATTCAAGGTAATTATACCATAAATACTAATTAAAAATTATTTGATATAATTAATATAAATTATTATGCATCAAATTTATCATTTATATTCATTCATATATCATTTTTATCTATATCCATATCACAAAAATTATAATAAGTGAGAGTAAGTGACATTTTGTAATTACTCTTAACTTAAAATAATATAAATATTTTAATCAAAGGAAAGTTTCCCCAAAATTCAATATTTTAATATATAGGATTATAAGGTTCTAAATTATATAATACAATAAAAATTAAATTTATATTTTGTGACCTTATCCCAAATTATTAATTTAAATTAACATGTTTTACCCTTTACTGAGGTGACAACTTTTTACCATAGTTACTATTTATTATGACAAAAAATGAAATTAATATCATTAATAAATTTTAACCACGTGATTCTAAATATGAAATATATTTTCAAATATTCAATTTTAATATTTTTCAGAAATTAATTTTATTATAATTCTGCAAAATTCAATGAAAAACTTTTTTTAGAAAAATACCCATTTTAAGCATAACTTTGATTTTATACCAAAATCATGTATAATATTGATTTTTGTAGAATTAGTTAAATTATTTTTATAAAATTGAAACTTATGTGACTTTAAAATAAATCCAAAACAAAATATAACACTGAAATAACTTTTATTAAAAGATAATAAATGACGGTTTTTGAAAATTCAGTATTTTCACTATTCACCCAAAAATCAACCTTTTTAGGAAAAATCCCAAAGAATTATCTTAATATTATTTTGAAAATAAAATTTAAATATTTATTTCCATTTTATAAAATAAATTTTTTAAAATTGTTAGAAATTAATCATAATATATGTGTACAAAATACAATTAAAACCATTTTTGAAGAAAATGTATTTTTGAAGCATAAAAAGAATTTATACCCATTACCTATCTAGTACCACCATTATATGAATGTTAATTTATTTTATTTAATATATTTTCTATTAATTTCATTAAAATCATTCATCTATAATGATAAACATAATTTTCTTTGATAAAAATTATTTACGGACAAAAAACGGTTTTCTGAAAAATGTCTCCTTTAATTTTATATGATCTTTTTTTTAAAAATGAGTTCTTATTTACTAGGAACCAATCAGTAAATTTATATTAAATTAAAATTCCCTAAATATATTTTATAATTTGGTTACTCCTATTCATACCCACCAAACCAATAGCTAGATTATAACGGTTATATTTAAATAATTATATTTTAATAGTATATCATAGTTCATTTTAAGATTGGTATTTCATGTGGTACATGAGATGAGACATAGTATTATTTTTAAAATAAAGTATTGGGGTTTTTAATTCTCCCAGATTTAAATAAATTTTGTCCTTTAAAAATTAATTATATTCTCTCAAAATGAAATCACCGTAGCATAATAATAAAATCATATATAAACTTTATTGTGAACTTTAATTTCTAGGTCAAGAGTAGGAAACTTATTATTTCATAAAATAATGTACCTATATAAGACCCATAAACAAATATGAGTTTATAAAGGTTTACCCTGATAGTTGAGTATTTATTTCCTCATATGACTCAATAGATTTGAGAAATTATTTTACCATCTAAATAGATATTTTTAGAAAATATATGTACTTGATTTATTTCTACTTCATAAGTAGAATTTAATCATTTTTTTTATTCGATAAGTTTACACTTCTATATCATATACTATTCCTAGTGATGAATGTTTGAGAATAATTTATCATATATGAAATGATAAAATTAAATTTCAATGTATCATAATATCCATACAAGGATGAAAATTTATTGCTCTCATTTTTATCCATTAACCCAAACCAAAAATTACTAGAATAAGTTAAGATAGTATCTAATATCAATAAATACTACTTTAATATCAAAATCCTCAATAATAACACCCAAATTTCAATTTAAATCATTCCATAAATAATTAACCTTAAAAATATTTAAAATATGCCTGAAAAAACTAAATCCCAAATATTAGAATGATTTGATCACATATTCTTCCAATATAAACTTAACATTCATCTCCAAATAACACTAATCGCCCAGAAAGGAACGTGAAAAAAAATGTATATGCCTCAATCATAAAATCTCAAAAATATTCTAATCTTATTTATAGATAACCTAAATATCAGTAATGCCATAATAAAATCATATATTCTTCCAAAAGATAATTAAACCTTTATTTTTCAAATAAAATATAATCCTAGCCAATAATATTTTCATTTACTATAATCAAATAATGTTCTCAATATAGATAAATTCTTCAAAATTTACTTTAATCACTTGTTCACCAAATCACTTTTCAATCCCATGGTTATATATATGAAAAATTATATGTTCCCAAAATGTAATAACCCTTTTATTCCAATTAACTATAATTACCTCAACATCAAAGATCATCTTAAACCTAAATGTTATCAAAAAAAATCAGCTTATTTCCACAAAAAATAAAATATTTCTTCATCAAATTATCTTTTCACTATGACACAAATTAAATTTAAAGGTTACGTATACCTCAAAAATTTATTAAAACTCAATAAATGTATCACAAAGTACTCTCATCACATAAAATCTCAAAAGGGTTATTTATTTTTTTAAACGTATGATTAAACATATAATTATTAAACCATGATGGTATATAAAACTCATAAATTATTCTTCCTCAATAACTTACAAACATCTAAAATTATTTTAACCCTTGATCTGATACCAATTATAATAAATAATACATACTCATCCCATATATTACATGATTTATGGTGTATATTTCATCACTAATATCTTAAATACCTTATTAGGATTAAATTTTTAGAGAATTATAAAATTTGTTAGATTAAAATGTGTATATTTCTACAAAATGTCCATTTTTTCTAAAAAGATATGTTCTTTATATAGACACACTTTCTTAGATTTAAGGTAACTCCCATAATTAGAACTCTGAATTTATTAATGTTCATACTCAACTTTAAGCCCTATGAAAAACATTTTAAAATGTGGCATAATAAAAACAAATCTCAATAATGGTCATAAAATAAATGAAACACATTAGTCCATTTTTAAACCATAAAAAATCTATAAGAAGGTCTACCTTTTTCATACTAAACATTTGAGCTCAAATATTCATTTACTTTTCCATGAAAATAACTTAATTTCTCAATAGATTTCATAAAACCTTTTATATAAAATAATAAATGTAAAATCTTAAAAATAATTCTTTCTTGGAAAACATTAAATCTCGTGAATACCTATCCTTGAAAAAAAATCATTTCGCCCCTTTTTTCAATGGTCATAAACATTCTTTAAAAACATAACCTCATTTTATTATCTTTTTAAATAGAAAAATTTCCTTTAAAAAATATTACAAGAATATAATATAGGTACCTTGATACATTATCCTCACATTAAACCTTACAATAAAACTTACAATGGAATCATATAACCATATAATTCACACATCTCTTTGGAATAATCTATCACTGGTAAACTATGTCACTTTACCCAATGCATTGGAGTGCTATATCAGTCTCACGCATCATCAGAGTTATATTGGGATCTATCATGATTCATATAAAATATATAAGAATCATAGAATGAATAAAACACATATAGATTTAATTTTAACCATAAAACTCATTTAATTTTTCTTCCAATCCCATAAGCAGTAACACATTAATTTATCTCATAAAAATGATAAGAACTTTTTGTTTCTTTAGAAAAAAAATTAAAAATTAAAAATTTCCAGAATATTGAGAAAAAAAAATATTTTAAAACAAAAATTTAAACATATGAAGTAATATTAAAATAAAATAAATGTCATAGCAGTGGTAAAATTCATTCATTCGATAATTTTTAATATAATTATTCTTTTCACACTTTGGTAAAGAAGATAAAAAATGAATCATATGGAAAATATTGAAAAGATTACTTTTTAATCCATTATAAAGTAAAAAATAAAAAAATTACCTTTTTCTAAATTTGAATCATAATTAATAACATTCTTAAAAATATTTAACATAAACTTTACATGGAATAAAAGGAGTTGTAAGTAAAACATTAAAACAATATTTTTCAAAGAAAGTCCCTTACCTTGAGTACCAACTTGTTTCATCTATATGTATACCCTCCTAAGTAATAAAATTATATTATTTTTATAATTAATTAAAAAATCATGTTCATTCCATTATCATTATTCCTTTTATTTCCCTTGTTACCATGTTTTATTTAGTTTCTAAAATGGTTAAGTTCATGTTGGACGTTTTGAGGTCGTTTGGTTTATAAGTTAAAAATTACTTAAGTGCATTGAATATGGTAAATGGGATCATAGTTACATAATATAAAAAATATTAATCATGAAATAATTATCTTTTTATACATTAAATAAAATTTTATATCCATCCATGAAATATATACAAGAAAAACGAATCGCATTGCTTTGTGGAGGTGGCTGTCCACACGTACGCACGAGTGACGTTATCATTTTCCAACAGATGTAAAGGTAAGAAATTAAGTAATATATTATCTATATAGAATAATAATTATGTCATAAATATCATATATATTCATTAAATACATTATAATAACCATCTTTTTGAGGTGGTAATGAAAAATAAAATGCATCGATTCATGGAGGTGGTAGTCCACACGCATTCACGAGTGGTGTTTTCATTTACCATAGGATGGAAAAGGATATGAAAAAGGGTCATTTCATCAAAATAATAACATTTTGGTATATTTAATATATCTATGTTATTATATGAGAATTTTTATAGAATATTTATAGTATCTTTAAGAATAAATAAACATGAAAACACTCAGTTAAGAGTTATACATCTTCTTTGAGAAACCTCATTCGGATTGCACCTTAATCCATATAGTTTGGTATTTTGGATAGAATATAACCCATATAAAATGGGTAGGAATGTTTTTAAGGTATTTTATAAAGTATAGGTTATACTATATGGCTCAATATATTTGAGTAATAGAGGATATAAGGTGCCTTTTTATAAGTGAGGTGGGTGGAAATCTTGTAAATACATGAAATATTAATATATAATATGTGTCTAACTCATGTAAAATGGATCTAAAGTTCCATATATTCTAATATAAGGATAATAATGTTGAAATAAATTCAAAAAATATAATTTATACAAGTTTAATTGTAAATTTAAACATTATATTTTGGTTTAAATCTCTCGATAACCATGTTTAAACTTAATCATTGTAAAACATTTTTCAATATTTAAGGGTCGTGAAAGTAATATTAAAAATTAAAAGTGGATAATAATTTAAAATATGATGATAATATAAAAAATATACCATAAATTTGAGTTAATATAGAATTTTTATTATTTTCTAACAATTTAAAAATAATTTTTAATCATTAAATACCATTTAAAGTCATTTTCAAACTATTCACAATATTTTTCTTTAAAGACATCAAGAAAAAAATTTAATTATAATATAAAATATTTAACCATAAATTATTTATTATAAATATATAATAAATTCATGTAATTTAATAATTATTCTAAAACATATTACTTTTAATATTTTTAAAATAATTTACTTGTTTTTTCTACTGCTTGCGCAAGCGTTGTGTCAGCATTTCTTAAGTGTTCAAGGTAATTATACCATCCCTAAAAATTAAAAATAAATTCATATCATTAATATAGATTATTATTAATCAAATTTATCATCTATTTTCTTTCATATATCATTTTTATAAATATCTATATCATGATAATATAATAACTAAGAGAGAGTTACAGTTTGTAATTACTCTTAACTTAAAATAATATAAAGATTGTAATAAAAGTAAATTAGAACCAAAATGAAATATTTTAAAATATATAATGATAGTTATCAAAATTCTATAATACAATAATAATTAAAGTGATATTTTTTAACCTTATCAAAAAAATTAACCTTAATTAACCCATTTTACCCTTTACTTAGGTGAAAAATTTTTACCATGGTTATTATTCATTATAACCAAAAATGAAATTAATATCATTAATAAATTTGAACCTTATGATTAAAAATATAAAATACATTTTCAAGATTCAATTTCCATAAGTGGTTGAAATTACTTTCATAATAAGTTTTCAAAAAGAAAGGAAAACATTTTTTTAGAAAAATACATGTTTTATGCATAAAAATGATTTTATACCAAAATCATATATAATGATAATTATCATAGAATTGGTTGAATTTTGTTTAATAAAATTAAACTTATGTGAATTTAAAATAAATACAAAACCAAATATATTATTTAAATTAATTTTATTAAACGATAAGAAATTATAGTTTTTTTTAATCTATATTTTTTACTATTAACCCAAAAATCAACCTTTTCTGAAAAAAAAAACTCAAATAATTATATTAAGATTATTTTGAAATAATTATTTCAAAAAATTATTTCAACTTTATCCAATAAAAGTTTTAAAATTGGCATTAATTAATCATAATATCCGCACACAAAATGAAATAAAATCCAATTTTGAAGAAAATGTATTTTTGAAGTATAAAATGAATTTATACTCGTTTATTATCTATAAACCACCATTATATGAATATTAATTTATTTTATTAAATATATTATCTATAAATTAAATTAAAAATGTTTGTCTATAGTTATTAACTTGGTTTTATTTGATAAAAATGTTTTACATATATAAAACATTTTTTTGAAAAATATCTCCTTTAATATTATATGATATTTTTTTTAAAAATGAGTTCTTATTTACTACTAATTAATCATTATATTTTTATTAAATAAAATTTCCCTATATATATATTTTATAATGTGGTTACTCATGTTTATACCCAAAAAACCAACGACTAGGTTATAAAATTCATATTTAAATAATAATATTTTAATAGTATATTGTAGTTTGTTTTAATCTTGGTATTGTGTGTGGTGTATGCAATAGGATATAGTATTATTTTTAAACTAAAATATTTTGGTATTATAGAGAATAAAATCTCAAGCATCAAAGAGGCATGCATACAACTAATGAATATGGTGTAGATAGTAGGAGAGTGTCGAGCATGAGCTGGAAGGTTTGAGATGCCTAGATTCATCAATCACAACCCTCAAGATATCAGCATAGTGTAAATCTGAGAAGAAAGAACCAAACACTAAATCTGGGTAATTTTTCAAAAAATTTAAACTAATAAATTAACCTAGAACCACTTATATAAAAATAATAATGGTCACTTGAATAGTTGGGTTATTATTATGAAGGTTTGATTGAGCTAAGTTGTTTCTAATATTATCGATTTTCTTATTATTTTATTACAATGCCTTTAATGATGAAACACTAGGCCATTAGTGTTTGATCCAAGTATATTCTCCTTTCTATGTTAATGAATTCATATTTTCATGTTTAATTCTCTTATGTTAACTTCTCTAGAAGAATTTTATTTTTATAAACATTAAAATATTTCTTTTGTTATGTTCATTTAAATTTTGTTTCTCTCATTCTAGTTTACATTCATAAGTCACCTTGAGGTTCTTCACTATATATTATTGTGTGAAGAGGGTTGATCTAAGCATTATTGGAGATAATTGATCACTAGGGTATATGATATTATGAAATTAAATTATTATTACATTTCTCTTATTAATCCTAAACTACTAAGTGAGGTTAATCAGTTATGTTTAAACTGATTAGAGAAATATTGGGAACATTGAAATATAATAATGATTTAACAGGTAAGAATGGGGATATCCAAGGTTAGGATACTATTTTAAACCTAAATTTCAAATCAAATCAATTATATCAAATATGTCACCATTTTTAGAACACATTGAACCCATGACAAAAGTAAAGCACACCCAAAATACTCTCTTCCTAGAAGACAACCTGAGTCCCACTAGTACCACATTAATTCAAGTTCACAAATTTTGTTTGTTTAGGGCCCTACGACATTCCCCTCATCAACTTGGAATCATGTTTAGGGAGGCAAGTGTTATTTTTTTCTATTTTTTCATTTAAATTTATTTTATTTAATGTCCTGATAAATCTCAACTCACCACTTTGGTGATGATCTATAGGTTTAAAGAACTATTCTATCAAGAATTAGGAACTTAAGAATCACTAAAGAAGTGGAGAGATAGTTTTTCAAAATTAAATTAACTAAATCTCCCTCCTTATTATCTTCTTTCATCAGAGTTACTTTAGGTTGTGAAAACATGGATAACAACCTAGATCAGTTTAATAAGACTTTGAGAGAGTTATATGAACCTAATTCCAATAATAAAAATTGGTTTCAACAACCCAAAAACTATAATGATTTTGAGATTATAACTAGAATGATCCAAATCCAACCTAAGTATCATGTCTTAGTAAGAGAAGATACTAACTGAAACTTGAGAGAGTTTTTTATTTTTTATAGTAATTTCAAACCCATAGTATTTTTGAAGATCAGGCCAGTTGGAAGGTGTTTCTATCTTCCCTAGAAGAATCAGTCAAGGAGTGGCTCTATAACTTTTATCTTAGAGAAGTCACCAACTTGGATGAATTACAGAATGATCTCCTCTATAAATTATTCCTTTCCTCAAGGATTACTTATCTTGGGAATGAAATATATGGAATCAAAAAAGAATGTTTATAAACCCTTTAAGAGTATTGGGAGAGATTCAATTGGTTAAAAATATCCTGGATACACCAGCCCTTTGAATACCATCACTTCCTAGTGTTATTTTACTAAGGATTTATGGACAATGACCAAAACCTTTTGGATGCTTCCTTTATAGGAGCACTAATTGAAAAGTCTATTATTAAAGTTAGAGATATGATAGGGATAATCCCTTAAAACTCCTAAAAATTTGTCATAAGAACCACAACTAAGTAGGGGGCATGAGGTAAATAGTTTTAACTCTCCATTACTTAAAAATTAAATTGAATAACTAACCTATATTTTGAGATAGTTAACTTTGAACAAAGCCTAAGAATTATCACCGACAACATCTTCGAGAGTGTTCCAACTTTACCCCTCCATGAAGCACTATAGTAACGGATATCCTCAAGTGAAATAGATCTATAATGACATGTTATATAGAAAATACTAGTATAAACCAACCTACAATAATTAATTCAAAGAGTATTTTAGTACTCAGATTGGATCTAGAAACCAACAACCCTTAAGACCACCCTTCCAGTAAGGTTTTCAACAAGATTTCCATCCACCACCCTTAAAAATACCTACTTCTCAATATTCAATGATCTACTAACAAAGAAAAGATCAAGAAATTTTAATGAGGGGCCATTTGAAAAAAACTTATGGAATCTCAAACCACCCAATAGTCTACCCTCAAAACATATGGATCAGAGCTAAAGAAACTAAAAGGAAAATTCAACTAGATTATTTATACCCTTAATGATTTGTTAAAACAAGGTTCATGTAAACTCCTTTCCCATTAAATTTTGAATCCTAAAATAAATTTTAGTTCCATTTATTAAGGGAGTGTCAAGGATCTAAAAATTAATTAAGAATCGCCATTGGAGATCAAATCTATAAGTGAAAAATCTAGGAAAAATGTAGAGTATATCCCTAAGAAAGAACCTGAAAAAGAAGTACCTATTGATATTCCTTGAAGAATAAATATTAGGTTAAATACAAGATAAAAGACTTATATCAACCCTAACATCCCTTTATTAAAAGAGAAAAACCACCCAATATAATTAATAAAGATGCATTGGAACAAGTAGTCTTTGAGACATTCAAAAGGGTAGATTTAAAAATCCTTTTTCTAGAGGTCATCCACCAAATACCAAGGTATGTAAGACTTCTCAGAGATATGTGAACCAATAATAGGAAACTTTAAGGGAATGAAAAGTTAAATTTAGGTAGAAATTTATCTACCCTTTTTACCCCACAATTACCTAGGAAATGAAAAGATCTAGGTACTTTCACTATCCCTTACACCATAGGATAAATTACTTTTTAAAATAAATTATATGATTTGTGAACATAAATCAATATAATACCTTGATTAATTTATTCTTACTTAAAAATATTAGATCTCAAACCCACCTGAGTGGTTGTACAACTTGTTAACTGAACCACTGCTTACTTGGTTGGAGTTCTATAGGAAGTTCTAGTAAGAATGGAAGGACTATTGTTCCCTATTGATTTTTTCATTATGGAAATGGAAGAAGAAAAAGGTAAAACACAATCCCCTATCATTATAGGTAGTTTGTTTCCTAATACTATAAAAACCATAATAAATGTGAATAAAGGAACCCTTTTAATGATTTTTGGGGAGAATAAAATGAGATTTAACATTTTAGATTCAATTAAATATCCCAACGATGATCAATCTATGTTTAAATTGAACCATTTTGAATTGTGTTGTTGTTATAAGGAGAAAATTGAAATGTTTGAATATAGAATTTGACTAAAATAAGAACTAGAAACGCATAATTTTTATAACGAATCTATTTTTAAAAATTAGTTAAATCTGTAATCTGTTTTGTATACTAAACACCTAGGGGAAATATGCGGGAATATTTTCATGATTTACTTAAATATGCAAATTATTCTTCTACTTTACATGTGCGGTTTTCTAGGATGTAAAATATCAAGTTAAAAACATCATTAGAAAACCCCCTTAAACTGGAATTGAAGTTTCTTCCATACAACTTGAATATTTTTTTCTAAGGGAACATGATAATCTGTTGGTCATTATTTCAAACAATTTAAATCATAATAAATAACCCCAATTAATGTAAATTATAAACCAAAACATTAGGGGAATAATTTTTTCATTAGGATATATACCATTAATTAAACCAATAACCTATTTACATTGGATTTTGTTTGAAAATAAGTTTAAAACAGCTAGATAGCCCCAAATGAGGCTCAACCCAACCCTCATGGAAGTTATGAAAAAATAATTTGAGATACTTTTAGGAGATGGAATCATTTGCCTCATATCGAGCTCCCAAAGGGTGAGTCCCTTTCAAATAATACCCAATAAAATTGGATTCAAAATTGTGAAAAATGAAAATAATGAGTTAGTGCCCCCTAGGATCTAGTATAGTTAAAGGGTATGTATTGTGTATAGAAAAGATAATCATTGATGAGAGCCTAAAATTTCAAAAAAAAATTGTTTTTAACTAAACTTAACTCCCAATATTAATTAAAAAACAAGTAAATTGATATTATTTTGTGACATTTTTAGATTTTTGTATTTGTTTAAAATTTTCTTAAATGTTTCTTTTTAGTGGATTATTCAATTTTAATTTTTTAGAAAATCCATACATTAATTTTTGGATACTTGAAATTTCATTTTTGAAAGTCTATCAATTCTATTTAAAAATAGTTTTGATAAATTTTGTGTCAACTTAGAAAAAAATATTCTTTGATATTTAAAATATAATGATTTTATTCAATTTTGAAGTTAATTTGGGAACTAAATTGTTAAATGGGTTGAATTTGAATTTTTAATTGATTTATTTATTTTTTAATAATGGGAGGCCATAAATTGATTTTTTAGAAATTTGGGTCAATGTTAATTTTTAATTTTAATCTGGAATGAAATTGTTGAATATATTTAATTTTGAAATTTATTTATTTATTTTTTAATGAAATAGAATCAAATATTAATTTGAAAACTGAATTTATTATGTTATGGTCTAGTTTTGACATTATTTTAATTTTTTCATTATTGTTGAAATTAATTAGAAAATTTTTTTCAATAAAAAAAATTAATGTTTTTTAATTTTTACAGTGGAGTAAAAAATGTTTCAAAGGCCTGAAGTGATGCATGATAACCTCCAATGACCATTCCAAGTGATCATGTGAGGAAAATTTGAAAATTTACCATGCTACTGCAAATTGTGATCCAAGTGAATAGACTGAAAAAAATGGAAAAGGGCATGCTACCACATGACTAAAATTTTTGGAAATATTACAAAGGAAAGGATCAACCTTTCCATCACCTACGGTCAACTACACCCAGCCACAAGAAGTAAAGTAAAGTGACTACTCCTTGTGGGAATCTACTATGACCACCACCACCACCACCCCCAAGTTATCATGATATATTCCATCAATCTACCATGAAAATCCCTTCATGTGACTAAATAATTGACTACATCCACTGACCACACCTACCTCTCTATGATTGATCTAGCGACCGTTCAACTAGTTGTCATGCCTTTTCCACCTAGATCAGTCACTTGATGAACCTACTTTATATTTGATTCATCTTATCCCAAGAGTATGAACCCAAACCTAATCATGATCTAGGATGAAAAATTATAAACCATTGAAAATGAAAAAACTATTAAAATACGTTCCGGACCAAGCTTTGTTGGATGAAGAAGACCTAAAGTTGCGATTGAGGCCCTAGACAAGAATGAAATCCAATCCAAAAAAAATTGAGGAATACACACTGTGATAGATCAATCAATGTAGATCTATATTCCATTGATTTAAATAGATAAAGAAATTTAAATATATATAGACCGACCTAGACTCAGTTGAGGAATATGGTTAAGGACGATGATGATGGGAAGTTTAAACTAGTCTGATGATACTCAAAATACAAATAATCTCGACTATCTGAAAATGAAAAACCCTAGATCACTGAGATGTTAAATCTTGTAGACTATTCCATGGAAGCTCAAATCAAGTTGAATCTCACTAAACCATTTTGAATCATGGAATCCAATATTGGACTAAGATGAATTTCTCAAATATTCTCTAAATAAATCAATTGATCTTTGATCACTAAGTTTGAAGGATTAAGCTCACTGATTCCAAATTAGTTTGATCCAAGGTTGAGTTTGTATGAATTCCTAGGATTAATTGATTCTTGGATCTATGAAGAAAAAAATCTGAGTATCATCATTCCATGCCTACTCTATTGAATCTGGAGGTGATGATTCCAATGTTGAATTCTCCAATCAATGCATAATTGTGTCCCCTGTGTAGGATTAAAGATGAAAGATACCTCCAATATATCCCCATGCATGGGCTATGTGATCAAATAAATATGCTTTACAGGTATTTATCCAATGGATAAAAATGCTCGATCCATCATATCTAGGTTCCAATCCCTGAAAAATCTCAAATTGAAGATAAGTTGTATAAACTAGTGTAGCTACTCTTGCAAATCAAACATAACTTTGGAATATTTTCTTCACCCTGATTTCAAAACCAGATTCCTAAACTTAGCACTATGATTGTATTTGATCGATGAAGGTTTTAGGGCCAACATGTTCCCAATGCTCTAGTTTCTCAATCTATAATGGGTTGTATCAAGCATTGTTGTTCAGAATTAAAGATTGTGAGAAGAGTTCATAGTAATCCCAAGATAAATTTAAGAGGGATCTAGCCAATCCTGCACCTTTGGTCCCACAAAAAATGTGTGTCCAAATAAATATAGTGACTTACAAGATTAAGTAAAAGAGTTGTCCCAAATCCATCCCCAAATTTGCACAGGCCCAAATCAGGCCCCACATGGAATCCTAGGTCTTGATTGAAGTCTATAATCTCATTGTTATAATCTAAACACATGGATATTATTCTTCCTCTAAGTAAAATATGACATTTGGTGAATCCATAGAGTAGTAAATTTTTTATATTTGATCCTTATAAAATGATTATAGATTTGGATTCTATGAGGAGAAATTTTTAAAATAAAATATTTGAGTTTGTTGATATGGAGAATTCTCGACCATCAAGTTTTTTCAAACAGTTTAAATCTAAAAAGATGGAATTCATGGTGGCACTAAAATTGAGGAGCATTCCCTGAGTCGCCTAAAGGAGTGGAAGAAAATCATGTTTCTCAAAAAACCTTCATTAATTCTAAAAATATGTAATTATTCATCAGAAAAGGGGATGATTGCAGATTTTATGACTGTCACACAAGAGTTATTATTACATCTTCTTATCTACTTGTTTCTTTTAATTTTATTTTCTATAATTCTCCAGTGATAGTACACTAATCCATTAGTTGCTGAGCTAATGATATATCTTTACTTCCCTATTAATGAATTTAATGTTTTAATTTCTTATCTTTGAGATTTATTCAAATTTCTTAGTTGATAAAATATTTTCTTAATTCTATGAATTTTGAATTAATTTTACCTCTTCCTCTGGTTTGAACACACAAGCCACCTGGAACTTCTTCATGGATATGATAGTCAGTAGTGTGGAGTGACCATAGATTTTTGATCACTAGTTCAAGTAAGATAAATAGATACCATGATTACTATAATCCCATGTTCAAATAGAAATAAATAGAGGAGGTTGATCAAGATAAGTTTTACTTTATTAGAGAGAAAATAAGAGAGTAAAAATGAAATAATTATTTAACAGGAAAAAGTAATGGGATATTTGAGGTTAGTACACTTAATTTTAATATAAACTTAAATAAATAAATTTCGAACACTATTTTCACAAAATTAAACCCATTAAACAAAATAAAATAAACCCATAACACTATCCTCTAGGAGAAAAAACCCGATTCCATTATTACTACATTTATTTGGGTTCAAAAAAAATTCAAGATCCCTATGATAGGTGCTCATCAAACTTGGTGTCATTTACAAGGAGGCCAATATTTGTGTTTAAATTTTTTTTTAAAATTATTTTAACAAATGACTGGATCTAATTAATCTCACATAATTGGTTTCAATCTAGAGGTTGAGAGAATTGTTCTAATGAGACCTAGAACTTTGAAAATCACTTAATAATAGGAGAGATAATTTTTCACAATTCCATTGATAAGATCCTCATCCTCAGATTCTTCTTCCACCAGAGTGTCAATATAGAGTGAAATCATGGAAAAAATTGATTAGTTGAATATAAATTTAAGATAACTTTATGAACCCAGTTTCAATAATGATAATTGACTTCAATCGCCTAATAATCAATAAGAATTTGAATTGATAACAGGTATGATCTAACTCCATCCAAAGTTTAATGGATTGGCAGAATAAGACTCTAACTGATATCTAAGAAAATTTTCTAATGTTTTCACTAATTTCATGACCATAAGAGTCTCAAAAGATTAAGTTTATGGAATTTATTCCCCTTCTATCTTGAAAGAGTATCCATGGAATGGCACTACAACCTCCATCTCAAGAAAAGTAACTATATGGGATTAGCTATATAAAGAATTCCTCCAAAAGTATTTCCTTACCTTGAAAAGCACTCAGATATGGATATAGATATATAGGATCAATTAAGTGAGTAGATAAACTTTCTATGATTTTTGGGAGAGATTTAAGTGATTGACCACTTTATAATTGCATCATCCTTTCAAAGATAACTATTTATTAGTATTATTTTTCTAACGTTTGATAGGTAATTATTGAAATGTGATAGATAGTTCCTCTTGAGGAGAATTAATGGAAAAATTATCTACTAAATTTAGAGAGATGATTGAGAGGATCTCTCAAAATTCCTATAAATTTGGTACAAGATCTATAACTAGAGAAGTATATGAGGTAAAAAGTTTTAACTCACCTTTACTAGAAAATAAAATTTAATAATTAATATCTCTCATGATAAATTTATCTTTGAACAAGGTAGATGAAACATCACCTTACACACCTCTGAAAGTTTGTTAGTTATATTACTCTTAAGACCACTACACTAATAAATTCCCTAAATTTTAAGGAATAATGAGTTGTGATACAATGTACTAGAGTTAGTTACAACAATAACAATCAAATAATCAAGGATCCATGGATTATTCCAATGCTTAGTTCAGATCCATAAGTCAACAACAGCAAAGAGAACATTTCCAGCAAGGTTTTCAACTATCTTTATAACCTACACCCTTCTCAAGAGGCAGTTCTAAGACCTCTACAAGCTTCCAATAGGAGTAAAATCACGAACCCACCATGAATGAATTATTGAAACAACGTTTGAAATCTCACGATACTCAGTAAACCACTATCAACACTCACTGATCAGTACTTAAGGAGCTGAAAGTATAGTAAAACAAGATTATGATGGTCATCAATTACTTGAAGAATTAAGGCATGGGTAACCTTCCTGCTTGATCAATTCCTAACCCCAAGGGAAATTTTATCTCTATTAAATTAATTAGTGGTAAGGAGTTATTAAGTAGTAAAGAATCACTACTTAGAGAAGGAGATGAAAGTGGAAAATCCATTGTTCTTGATGAATCTTCCCAGGAAAAAAGAATATAGAGCACTCGTGGAAACACCCACTGTGAGGAAGGATTAAGGGAACTATAAATTGGAAGACCTACATCAACCCCAACCTCCCTTACCATATAGAGAATCCCTCCCCCCCAAGAGACCCAGTTAGAACACTTTATAATAGGATATTCTAGAGATATTCAAGAAGGTGGAGATCAATATCATTTGAAGGAAGTCATCTACGAAATTCTAAGGTGTGAAAAATTCATTAAGGACATGTGAACTAGGAGGAGAAGATTGTAAGGTAATGAAAAGGAAATTTTAGGAAAAAATGTTTCCATGCTTGTAACCCCACAAATACCCCATAAATTATAAGATCCGGAAATCTTATTTATCACATGCGCTATTGGTGAGATAAATTTTTCCAATTCAATGTATGATTTAGGATCATCAATTAATGTCATACCTTATTTATTTTATTTATCTTTATTGGATCATAAGAGTTCAATATGGCTACAAGAGGTGGGTGAATTATAGTTTAAAAATTTAAACAAATACAAAACACAAAACCTCTTCAGTTAAAAAAGACTGGACTCAGAGTTTTTCTGATGATCAGAGTGTTAAAATTGGATCCATAAATTCTCTGATATTTCAAAGTTATTATTCATCTCACAAACAGTCTGATAAAATTGTTATTAGAAAGATAAGTATAAACTAATTTTCTAATGTATATGCATAGCAGAAAGTAAAATTTGTAAAAATAAGAAATACAAAATATTATATTAGTAAGAATTATTTACAATATTTATAAAATAATTTACTCTTTATCCTTAAGAGTAAAAGAATCCATAAATCTTGACTTAATATATCCACAGTTTCAAAACCTACTATAAATTTCTATCTTTCCTTAATAGTAAATCCCTTGATATGATGATCAGTATGAATCTTTCCTCCAATCCCATGGAATCCGTCGATACATTGATAATTGTCAGCTCTGTCTTCTTATCCCTATAATCCCTCAATCCGTTGGATCAGATTCACCCATATTCCTATCCCCAGAAGCCCTAGATCAATACCACAAATAGACACAACAAATAAAAAAGAAAAAGTGTTCTGAGGAATTTAAAATCCTCACATGAATTCCTTATAACTTAAACTCTCTAAGTAATTAAAAATCATTTATAACAATATGTTCATGTACAGAAAAAACTTAGACTTGTTGAGTTTCAAATGAATCAACTTCAAACTCTTCAAAATGACATCATATTTATATGCATTCCTCTTATGGTCACTATAACAACCCATAATTATATCAATGAAATATCTCTTCTTATAATTATGTCATATAGTATAAATAACATAAAACCATGTAGATAACACAATATAAAAATTATAAATGAATAATGAATGAAATAAGTGTCATTTACAAAAATTAAGAAACCTATATCGATGGAATAGTAACTTGACCTTTGGAATAGTAATGTGGCCCTTAGGAATAGTAATCTTACCAATAGAATAGTAACTTCACCAATGAAAGTATATATAAAAATTATTCATATTATAAATGAAAATATTATATATTTATATCATAGTATAAGTAAATAAATGTTTTAAAAATGTTAAATTAAGTATCGATAATTTTGTGAAACATAATTGTTTATTTACAATTTTATTATTATAATAATGATTTAAAAGAAAAAAAAATTTGTAAAATATATTCATGAATTTTTTTGTATTATTTTTATAATATAATTTTATGACACCTTAATTAATTTTTCAAAGTGTTGTAAAATCAATTATAATTTTAAAATTGATATTTTTTAAATAAATGATGATTTTATTTAAAAAATAAGTTTCTTATATTTAGAAAATTATTTTTATAAAATGGAATTGATTTTTGAATTCTAAACATTGAAAAATTGTTAGGTTGAATTTTTGATATTTTTCTAAAATTGTTGAATTTTAGGTGAATAGTGAAATATGATAATTTATGGTATAAGTAAATAAATGAACTTTTGAGTAATGATTGAGTCATGGGTGATGTTAGTGGCCTTTGTTTCGAAATAAAATGAACTAGTTACTATATTTAGTCATAAGAATCAACACTACTTCTTGTCTTGAGAAAAATAATAAAATAATGAATAAAATAATCAAAAAACACTCCTCCCTCCACTATAAATACCACCCTTCACCAACTCTTATACTCACAGCTCAAAATCCTTGAAGCTTATCCAAATTCTACCAAATCCTCCTAAAAATTCTCTCCCCCATGTCCAAGAGCCTTTTGTCTCAACAAAAGACCAAGCTCAATTCCCCTAAGGAGGTTCTCAAGGAGAGAAATTCAAGAGGTAAAAACCTCTTTCTTTTTCTCTTAAGTTCATTTCAATTTATTTTATTTTATTATTGTATCTTCAAATGCCCCTTATCCAAGTTACATGATAACTCTAGTATCTTTTATATACTGGAATTTTATTTTTTTTAATGAAATAACCCATCATCTTTTCTCTTCCCCTCTTCTTTTATTCTAAAAATGAAAACATTGTCTGTGAGGTACCGATTTACCGCCTTTGTGGACGATGTATTTTAGTTTTTCAATTATGCCTTCAAGGATGGTCATAAAACCATTTTAATGGTTAAAAAAGATTATAATATATGTATTTAATGTTCTATAACTAGTATATATACATGATATAAAATAATGAAACAAAACTAGTTCGTGATGATAAAAAACACCAAATTAATCCAAATGATTATCATTAAAGTTTTATCTAATGAATCATCATAAAATATGGAAAAGAATTGAAATATAAGACCATTTAATATTATTTAAGTTCATTAATAAAATATAATTTTAATTTTCGAAAAAAATTCTCATTTTAATTGATTTTCCTTACATGTATACAAGTGAACCAATCATGAAATTTAGAGAAATAAACACTCCTAAATGATAAAATTTTGTCTTCTAACTCACAAAAAATCCATAAATAAACTATATAAAATTATAATAAATAAAATAAATGTATAAAAGGTTCTTAATTAATTAATTAATGGATTTAATTTGATTATCCAGGAAATTAACTATAAGTGAAGAACACTTTCAGACATAAGGTAGTGGATTCTACCTGAACATCCATTTTAATTTCGGGTTACTCTTTCTCTTTATTTACCCCAATGTAATTATTATTTAATTTTATGTAATTATTTTAAATTACGTTTATATGTTCCAAAATCATGTATCCAGATCATATCATCCTTCTTTTATGAGGAAATATATGTTTTAAAAAGGTTCCCTTCTCAATTCTTCCCGATAAGAAAGCCCGATTAAAGGGAACTTCACGAATTCTTACCTATTTTCAAATGCCATTCATAATCTATTTTAAAAAACCATTATTTTTCTAAAATTACCCATTTTATCATTAAAAACTATCTTTGTTCATTTCTGGTTTTATACAAATAATTATTCTTTTTCCATTTTAAAGAATCTTTAATGTTTTCCTAAAACGTACTAAATTTTTTTATTTATAAAGTTTCTTAAACACTATTTTTACATGTTTTTACTTCAGGTTAACATCACCTATCATGATCTATACCTATTTTACCTTATTAATGTCCATTTATGATTTAAATCCATTATTTCATGGACACCATTATGATATTCCTGTTTGTTATTCCTTTTATCATGATTATGTTACCCAATTCTTTCCATGGGTAACCCTTATGTTTATATTTCATTCATTATGTATGATTCTTCATGTTTAAATGATATTCATGAACATATTATGATGGTTTCACCCATATAGTGCTCCAATTAATTGGGTAATGTTTAGTCTCATGAGATGTCATGTGCAATAGTCTTGGTGGTTAACCTTGACTCATGCTCCATGTGCAACGGTCTTGGTTGTTAGCCTTGACTCATGCTCTGTGTGAAATGGTCTTAGTGGTTATACTTGAATCATTATCCTATATGTGCTATGATATTTGAATCATACTTATGTTATGTTGTATTTTTTTCCACGTCTACTATGATATCATGATTACATATGTTATACTTCCTTATGTATATTCATGCCTTTTTATGCCATCATGTTGTGCCTTCTAACCCATGTGCTATGCTCTATTCAAATACTTATTCCCTTAATGGGATTTTTATCTCATCCCTTTGTTCATGTATTCCCCAGGTTATCCTATGCAGATGTAAGGTCTCAATGTATGTTAGGATATCATTATGGAGTTTAAATAAATGATGTTTTTCACATGTTTTTAGTTTTATGTACCTAATCTTCCAAAGAAATTAGACTTTACGATCCCTGGTTGTATTTGATAGTTAAAATCATGTAATAAAATTCATAAAAGGCTAGGGTCTCTATATTTGGTATCAGATCAAGGTCTAGTTATTTTTTGACATTAGGAGTAGATCACTTTAGTAAGAACCCTAGGGATAATTCTATCACCATGGTTAACCTAGATTGAAACCTATGGAATCAAAAGTTTTTATATACTTTTACTTTACAAGTTTATCCTTTTATGTTCAAAGTTTCATTTTTATATGATTATTATCCAAGTATTCAATACCCCCGTAATTGTACTTTCTTTTTCTTAGTTATTGGATGGAAATAGGAGAACTCGTTCCAATAATCATTGTGATAGTAAATGTGATCATTTACCTAATGAAATTTCAAATATGATGGGAATGGGTTATCAAAACTTCATGATAGTACTTGATCAACTAGCTCCAGTTATGAATAATAACTTGAATCATGTGTAATGCCCTCCTTATCCAAATAAAGAGAAATTTTTCATTAAATATTTCATGTGAAAAATCCCCCCATGTTTAGTGGATCTTATGATCCCCTCATCATGGAACATTGGATTAACTCCATTGAAAAAATATTTTCTATCATCTAGTGCTTAGAAGAAGAGAAAGTTGTACTGAAAATCTATAATTTTGATGGGGAAGCAGATCAGTGGTGGACACTAATCAATAACATGAAGTATAATGAGGAAATTGATTCCATGGAATGGGAAGATTTCAAGAAAAAAAAATTCAATAAATATTTTCCCTGAACTCTTTATCTTAAGATGGAATAGGAGTTCCTCATATTAAAGAAAAAGGAAGGTGATTATATAGGGTAATATGAGTCAAACTTCACAAGGCTTTCATGATACACCTTCATCTTTGTTATGAACACCAAAAGCAAGGTGGATTACTTCTTTAACAGACTAAAGAAAATTCTATAAAAAATATTGGAAATTCGAGACATTGATAGCTATGGAGATATTTTCTATTGTTCCCTATATCTTGAAATGGATATCGGAGACTCTCAATGGTCTCATGGGCCTAGTGATAAAAATAAGGAAATGGAGTCTAATATGGGAGGATCAACTGATAATGTAGGATCGAAATAATGAATGTAGATGCTCAATATACAAGAGGGGTGAATTTTATACTTTAAAAATTCCTTTGGAACTTTCAAAGATGGTATAAAACCTTCTATTGTTTAACAAAGTTAAACAAGGTAAATTCACAAGACCTCTAGGTTCTATAGATTTGCTAGATTCTGGAAATATGGTTTCAGAAATGAAACTTAACAAAAGTTTACAAAAACAAAGATTCTACCTTAAAGCGTATATAATCTTTCTAATCAGAGTACAAGAATAAGATATTATAAGATAGTTATAATTTCCTTAACAATAAAAATGCAGTGAAAGACAAACTTGAAACAATACAAGTAACAAGTAGTAGATATTTTAACCCAAAGAGTAAGGTATCCAACAACCTTGGATAAAGGTCCCTTGATTTATAATTTCAAGAAATTATATCTTACCCACACCAGGGTAAGACCTCGATATGAATATCAGAGTCTTTCTAGCTATCCCCGCAAGCCCTCAAACTTCAAGGTAGTCGGCACCTCTGTCTTCCTATCCCCAGAAGCCCTTGATTGTACACAGCAACAATCAGAGTTGCATGAAGCAATCCTGAACAAGATGTTTAGTACGCATAAAGAATGGGAGTATCTCTCTATAAATCACTTCAACAATATGTAATCTCTAGAGTCATATAATAGTGTTGATCTTGTTCAAATTAGCTCTTATTTATAGACACATCTTCAATTGTCGGCTCCCTCCTCCAACGGTCATATTTTTCCTTGAATTTCAGAGGCACTTGTACACGTGTCACTCAAACAATGGTTATTAAATAACAGAATGAACGACATCATTTTATACCTATAACAAAGGTAATAAAAATAAGGTTTCTTAATCAAATATAAATTTCTGGATTCTAAAGTTCAGAGTCTAAAAACATTCAGATTCTATATTTATTGAATATTCAGAATCTTTTTTTTTCAAGGAATTTGGAGTCAGAATTCTATAGTCTTCAGAGTCTAAATTATGAAGAATTCGGAACATAAATTATTAGGAATTCAGAACCTGAATTCTAAAAAATTCGGAGTCTGAATTATAAGGAATTAGGAATCTCAATTCTAAGGAATTCGGAGTCTGAATTCTAAGGAATTCGGAGTTTGAATTTTAGAGAATTCAGAGTCTGAATTTTAGAGAACTCGGAGTCTGAATTTAAGAGAATTCAGAGTCTAAATATCATAGAATTCGGAGTCTAAATTTCAAAGAATCCGAAGTCTGAATTTCAGAGAATTTGGAGTCTAAATTTTAGAGAATTCGGAGTCTGAATTTCAGAGAATTCGGAGTCTAAATTTCAGAGAATTCAGAACCTGAATTTGGATCCTGAAAATAGAATACTCTATATCTAAGTATTTATAAAATTCCAAGGTTTCAGATGTGAAACTGAATTTTACCCTTAGGAATAAAAAGAGTTATATTTTAGAGCAACTAAAATATGAACAATAAAAACATGGTAAGGATAAATTTTCCTTGGGGAAGGAAAATTTTCCTTACTAAGAAAAATATTAAAGAAAATTAAACTTTCCTTAAGATAGGGTGTTTGTGATTTTTAAAACATGAAGTAATGTAAAATTCATAAGGAAAACTTATTGAATCAACAATCTCCCCCTTTTTGGAAAGCACAAACATCCTTATGAAAAATAATATAAGGACTTTATAAATTTTATTGGATTGTAAATAAAATCGTATCTCCCTTTACTTATGGATCAAAGTGAATATGATTAACTCCCCCTTAGGCTTTGAAATCTCTAAGGATCGTATTCTGAGTTTCCTAAATGATATTTTTCATTTTCTTGCATACAAAAATCTTCATGATGCAAACTCCCCCTTAGATGAACTCCCCCTTAGGTAAATTTCTTTATTGCTAAGTATTCTTTTATATTCATTCCTTTCTCCCCCTTTGTGATTTTCAAAAATAAATATAAAGAATGGAAAATAAATTTGGTACCTGAAATATTAGTACTAAACAACCAAAAAAAGAAACAAGAATTTCATTTAGATTGGAAAAAATTGTACAACAAGAAAATACAACAAAAAATAGGATTTGAAAAAGATTATCCTTCCTTCTCCTTTGGAATCAGCTTATTCACTATGGTTTTCAACTTCTTAAGCTCCTTGTGATCCTCATATGCACACTTGAGAAAATGATCCTGATCTTCAGTTTTTTTCTCTAAGGATTTAATTTTATCTTCTTGAGACTTAATAGATTCTTCCCGAGCCTTCATAACTTCTTCTTGCTTAGCAAGCTTCTCTTCAATATTAATTCTGAGATCCCTTTCCCTCTACCAACTCTGAGCAACTGAATTTATCTTCTCATTCAGATCCTTAACTTCTTGCTTCCGAGAATTCTATTCAAGAGTTAGATTTTCCTCAAAACTATTAGTGAGATCCTTGATCTTCACATCTTTAGTTTCAAAAGAATCCTTGACACTATCTTGAAATTCATCAAGGATTCTCATCTCTTATATTGTTTTCCTTGACCAACTTGTCATCTTCTTACAAGATCTTTTATGAGCTTCATATCCAATGAGAAAAGTCTTGAAATATTCCTTGAGTTTGATATATTTATCCATCACCATGGATACTGAATCTGATTTTTGATTTAATGAATGTTGAAGCATCTGGCATCTTGAGTCTATAATAAGAAATACTGGAATAGTCCCAACCAGCTTCTTCAAAGACTGAACTACAAATTAATGTCCAAGAGAGGATGATTCTGAATCCGAGACTTTGGTTAGTGAGGATTCCTTTTCTAATTCGACCGTCTTCATCTCCGATGAACCACCAACTTCTTTTTCTTTACAACATCTTTTCTAGGTGTATCCACAACCACCTTTTTTTCCTTATCATCCTTCGTAATGACTTTTTCTTGATCAAGAGATTCATGTTCACTATCTGATAGCTGAACAATTTTTTCTTCATCAACTTCTTCCTTTTTGGATCCTGTCTCAACATCCTCTAGATGAATGAAATCTTTATTGATTCTTTCTTCCCTGGATAATTTATTTACTTCATCTTCACCCTTATCCTCATCTTTCCTAGGAGTAGCAAGCTTTGACGATTCGTCTTGATAAGTTCGGAATGATAATTTCTCAGAAGGGCTTTCCTTCTCATGATATTCCTCTACCTGCTTTAACACATCTTTGGTTTCACCACTGCCTTCTTCTTCTTCTTATTCTACTTCTTCTTCTTCAACTACTTCTTATTCTTCAACTACTTCTTCTTGATGTTTTTTTGGAATTACAAACTTCTTTCCTGAATTCACAAGAATTTATTCTTGAAGAAACGACTCTGGTACCTGAACTTGTTCAGAATCTTTCTCGGTTTCCTTGAGAATGGATTGTACTATTTCAGCTTCCGACATCTTCTTCTTATGCTTCTTCTCTTTCTGTTGCTTCTCAAGATCTTCAGCAATATTTTCTTTCAAAGCCTTTGCCTCAACAGGATCCAGGCCAATCTTAGGGTCCCATTCCTTCTTGTTCTTCTTGTCTTCTCTCCACTTAGACACTACTTCATCATGATATTATTTTTTTCTTCTTTGGCTTTGGAGGTGCAGATTGAGTTTCCTTAGCCATTGGGGTTTTGTCTTTCTCTTCTGGCTCCTTGGCTTTTCTCTTCCTTCCACCCTTCTTAGATGTCTCATCTGCTTTTTATTTCTTTGTTAAGGCTTCAACTTCCTTTTCTAATAGCTCATAAAATTCTTCGGATTGACTATTAAATCCAATCTTCATCCTCCTAAGAGTATCATCACTTATCAACATCACCTTGGAGTTCCTTAGCTTGAAACTGCATGCAATATTGAAGGATTGAAGACAAAGAACAATGATCTTTGAAATAATGGTTGGATACATGATAATCTGGGACTTCAAGAATCCTAAAGTTTGTAGATAGATGTACTATCTTCGGAGTCTTCACCTATGAAAGACCAAGGAAAGATAGAGCTTTTCCTTATCAAAGGAACCTGATACATCGGGTAGTTTTTGAGTACAAAACTCAGCTTCCCCTTCATAAGGAATAACAATTAGACTGGATACCTTACTATAAGAAAGTGAATATGTCTTCCCATATCTCTTAAAATAAAATTTATCTCTTCCTCCTTTATTGAAAAAGCTTATTGTCTTGTAGAATTCAACCAGCAACTCCGGATACACTGGATCCTATGCTTTCAGTTTCGATATGCAAACACTCTCCCACCCATTCGGTTTGATATTCTTAGATATAATGTAATCATATTGTCACATAAAAGACATATTTTAAAGGTATTTTTCATTTAATTTACATACTTGCTTTGTTTTAGGGGTTTTCCTAGGTTTTAGGGAGGAATAGATGAGTATTCATGAATTGGGCCAAATCGTGAGCCCAATTCCAGATTAAACAAAATAAATTTTGTATCTTTTATAACTTTTTAATTTTTCAACATTTTTCATCCATTCAAATTCCTAATTGACCTACCCTAACCTATTAACACCACCAAGGTAATTTGGATCTTTTAGAAATCCATAACCAGGGTTTATTTGGGTTTTTATCTAAGGGGTTGGGCCTGCCCGAAATCCCAATTCCTGTTTTAAAAATAAAATTTTATTTTGTTATAACTTATTCAATATTTGGGATTTTTTGGTGATTCAAAGTCTCACCCAAGCCCAATTAACCCAGACGCACGTATGAACTCTCTCCCCCCACTTTGGAGCTCTGGTTAATCACGATTTGGTGCCAAACTTCATAGGGTTCCTCAAATCTCCCAGATTTGAATAGGTAAAGTCTTTCTTTCATAACTCTCTCAATTCTCAATATTTTTCCTCCATTCTAGTTCCTAAATGACCTAATACATCTTGTTCGAACAAAACCTAAATTTTTTCTCTTTTAAATTTCATCTACTGGTGTTTTGGAGTGATTACTTCAAGATACTTCAAGTAAATGAGCCCTTTTCATTCCTCTTTCAAATTACTTTGGGTTTAACTCATTGTTATTAGGGTTTATCCGGTTATAATGAATTTAATAATGTCCAGAAACTAGGTTTTCGAAAATATGGTTTAACTTTGGGCTTTCTTGTCCAATTTATGTAGTTTTATGTTTGATCTAGTTCTCTCTTAGTGTGGCGGGGGTGCGATTTGATTTTCGCACGGAGATTCAAGGGTTTTTGTTACTTTGGTAGGTGATTCCATTGTGTGTGAAATTTTTGTGAATTAGATTGATGTTTAAATGGTACCATAATGTTTATTTAACTTGAATGTTTCTGTAAAAATTGGTTTTAGTTGCATTTATAATGAAAATGAATTTTAAGTTCCAATTTTTGGTGAAATCGGGGGGGTTTTCATTCAACTCTTTTATTGGTTCATTTTGGGCTGCCCCATAACTGAATTATTGGTTTAATTAAAGGGTATTGAACTGAAATTTTGTTTTAATGACATAAAAGTGTTAACATAGTGTGAAAATTGGATATCTTAAAGATCTTTTGGTTCAAAACAATGTGATGTTTTGAGAGGTTGTTTTATTGAAAATAAAATTATTTTATTGTGTGTTTTATATGGTATAAAATGTGTGTAGCTACTGTAAAAAAATTTTGTGACCAGTAGTGATATTTTATATGCAAAATGATGTGTGTTGTTTTCTGAAATTGTTTGAGCACAAAAAGGGGAAGCCCGAGTACCTAGGTGGGGCGGATTTGTACTAGTACAGCTAGTGGATCGGATGGATTTTGTCCCTGTTCCACTTAGCATATGGATAACAACAACTCTAACTAAACTATTTGGATGATGATTGGGGACCACTAGGTTATGGGTATGTTCCCTACTAGTGGATCGTGCACGAGAATGGATTTTTCTATGGTTACTCTACACCGAGGTATGAGGTACATAGGGCTCGAGACGACCTAGTGCTTAGGGGTGTTCCCGATTTTGATGCTCATTGGATTTATGGTATTTACCCTTGTTGTGGGGTGTTTTTGGCAGTACTTTAAAATAGCTCACATGTCTATTTAATTTGATAACATTCTGAAATTCTCGGATTGAAAACTGTTTTCATTTGAAAGTTGCATTTCTTTGAATTTTAACACTATTTCACCTTGTGTATTAAAATTGCTTGTTTTGTTCACATTGTATTGCATGCTCTTTGGAATCATCTGGTGGTATCCTATTGGGCTTAGGCTCACACCCTACTTACACCCCTTGTGTGTAAGTAGTCTTGCTTATTCTTGACTCAGGTAAAGGGAAGGATAAGGGTGATGGCGGTTCGGGATGTTAGTCCCCATTGTTGGGGCGGAGTTGCAGAGACGGCTTGCGGGTGATGATCCCCTTGTTGTGTGGAGTCCATGGGGATGTCTTTATGTTGTAATTATTTGTTTTTAGACCACTTTTAGTTTCTTTAAACATATTTATTCAGATCTGGTTTTGTTAAGAATTGTTTAGCGTGAAAATTTCAGATTCTAATAATTGATTTTTTTTATGATTTATGCTTTTATACTCGGGTAAATTGTTCCCAAACTAGATTTGTTTGATACTCGAGCACTTATGATAGCCCGTGGGGATAGGGAACGCCCTTCAGGCCTTGCCACGGGCCGGGTTTGGTGCCGTTAATGGTGGCGACCAGATCCGGTTCGTGACAAAATGGTATCAGAGGTAGGTTAAATTTTTTGGGTTACATTGTTATTTTGGGATGAGTCGGGATAGACAGGAGCTAGGACTATCGGGGATCGGGGTATTGGTTGTGAGTAGGGTGCCTGACCCGCACCTCTCATGGAAGACCTTGAGTCACCAGGGGATGTTGGAATTTACGGATTGACTTCACTTCCAGGTGAGACGTGTGGGATGCAAACCACATGTGGACATCAGTCAGATGTGGAGTAGTTGTTTCTTTTATTTCATGAATGTGTTTAGTTAATTTATATTTGATGTATTTGATTAAAATTTTCAGAATTTTAGTATTGACTATTGTTTTGTGACTGTTGCATTTTGTAGCAACATGCCTCCCCAGAAAGCACCCACGCACCCACAGGAGGAAGCTGGAGAGAGTTCTCCCACGCCGATTGATCAGAGGCTCGTGGAGGCTATGGTTCGGGCTATCCAAGCTTTGGGACAAGGACCAGATCCTTCTCCTATTCCTATTAGGGCTGAAGATATAGGTCCTAGAGAAGATAAAACACAATAGTTTCTAAAAAACAATCCTCCTACCTTCCAAGGTAGCACAGAACCCCAGGAAGCATAAAAATGGTTCGAGAAGATCGAGCGTATGTTTTAGTTCCTGGAAACACCCAAGGAACTTAGGGTGAAGTGTGCCTCCTTTCTGTTGGAGGGTCCCAGCTGTAAATAGTGGGAGTCAGTGCTTCAGGCTGGGAAGAATGAGAAGATGCGTTGGGGAGATTTCAAGGCTGTCTTCAATGAACAGTACTGCCCTGAGGTGTTGTCTTATTCCAGGTCTAGAGAGTTCATGGAACTTGTTCAGGGGAATCTATCTGTGATGTATTATGCCAACTGTTTCACTGAGTTGGTTCGGTATGCTCCAAAAATTGTCTCTAATGAGTAAGCGAAGGCCCAGAGGTTTGAGAAAGGCTTGTGACCAGAGATATACTCCCAGGTGTTCTTATTTAAGCTGAGGACCTATGCTGAGGTTGTTGATCGGGCATGCATGGTGGATATTGATAGGAAAGTCAGGGCTGGTTTATATGGTTTAGTATCAACAGTGGGTAGTGGTAGCTCCTCAGATAATAAAAGGAAGTGGGAGGATCATGTGAAGAAAGGAGGGGGCAGTTCAGGCCACTCTTCTAGGAAGTTTTCTTCTGCAGCTTCTGATGCGAGATCGGTCATGTGCCACCAATGTGGGAGGCCTGGGCATATCCGACCAGCATTTCCTCTTCCTCTGAAGCCTTGTTACCAGTGTGGAGGTATAGGGAATTTGCAGCTCTTCTGCGGTGTGGCACGTCCACTCCCAAGTGGGGCAGGGTCAGTGGCTTCAAGAGGAGTTCCAGCACAGTCCGAGCTGTCAAGGACTAGGGGATCTCGATTTGGTGGTCGTGGTGGTAGGGCTGGATCATATTCTAGGAAGATCCATTTCAGGGCACAACCACAGACTAGCGGTCGTCCTCAGGCAGATACTGGACATCTCCATGCAGTGGATCAGTCACCAGCAGGATCAGAGGCAGGACCGTCATCAGTTCGAGGTACCATTCTGATCGCATCTTCTATAGCTACTGCTCTTTTTGATACTGGTTCCTCTGTTTCATTCATTTCTGGACATTTTTTGGACATGCTGAATTTTCCAACTGAGTTGATGTCTTTTGCGATGGAGTTGTTGACACCGTTGGGAAAGAAGAAGGAGCAGGGCCTCAGGTGCCCCTAGTGTGCACTTTCTGTGTCAGGGGTCGAGATGGAGTGGGACCTCTTGGTCTTAGATATGGACCTTTTTGATGTCATACTCAGGATGGATTGGCTAGTACACTTCCAGGAACACATCTATTGCTACAGACAGCGTGTGAGTTTCACGGCACCTAATGGGAGTCGTCAAGTTTTTCATGGAGAATGGGATCCACGATCAGGTCGTGCAGGGCATCCACTCCCAGAGTTGGGAAGTGTTATCTTCCAGTTATCTTCTCTTGTGCTAGAGGATGGCCTTTCCCCTGAAGTTTCACTACCTCATGTATTGAATGTGTTTCATGAGGTATTCCCAGATGATTTTTCAGGTTTTCCCCCAGAGCAGGATGTGGAATTTTCGATTGATATGGCACCGGGAACACAGCCGATATCTCTTCCCTCTTATCACATGGCCCCCACCGAGTTGAGGGAATTAAAGATACAGCTGGACGACTTATAATCCAAAGGATTCATTCGCCCGAGCGTCTCTCCTTGGGTCGCTCCTGTGTTGTTTGCAAAAAAGGCTGATGGATCCCTCCGATTGTGCATTGACTACTGGAAGCTGAATAAGGTAACAATTAAAAACAAATAACCTTTTCCCAGAATAGATGATTTGTTTGATCAGTTGAAGGGGGAAAAGTGGTTCTTAGAGATATACCTGCATTCAGGGTATCATCAACTCAGGGTGAAGGAGTCAGATGTCCCTAAGACAGCCTTCCGAAGCAGGTACGACCACTTTGAGTATTTGTTCATGCCCTTCGGATTGACCAATTCTCCAGCGGTATTTATGGAACTTATGAATAGGTTGTTCCATCAGTATCTCAATTCCTTTGTTGTGGTGTTCGTGGATGACATTCTGGTATACTCTTGCTTTGAGGAGGAACACGAACATCACTTGAGGAATGTTTTGGGTACATTACGAGATCACCGCCTCTATGAAAAGTTGTCAAAGTGCACTTTCTAGATCAGAGAGGTGAGATTTTTGGGGCATGTGATCTCAGAGCATGGAGTTTCAGTGGACCCTGAGAAAATTAGTGCAGTCATGTCATGGGAGAAACCGAAGAATGTGTTAGAGATCAGGAGTTTTCTTGGCTTGGCTGGTTATTACAGGCGATTCGTTCGGGATTTCTCTTGACTTGCTTCACTGATGACTTCCCTCACCCGGAAAGGGGTGAAGTTTTTATGGGGTCCAGAATGTCAGGCGTCATTCTAGGAGCTGAAGACGCGGCTTACTACCACCCCGTGCTGATTTTTCCAGAGGCTGGAAAGGGATATGTGGTCTATTGTGATGCTTTAGGTATGGGTCTTGGGTGCGTGCTTATGCAGGATGATCATGTGGTCGCGTATGGCTCTCGCCAACTTCGACCACATGAAAAGAACTACCCGACCCATGACTTGGAGTTAGCAGTGGTGATGCATGCTTTGAAGACTTGGTGTCACTACCTCTTTGGGGAGAAGTTTGTGGTATACTCTGATCACAAAAGCTTGGCTTATATCTTCTCACAGAAGGACCTCAACTTGAGGCAACGTCGCTGGATCGAGTACTTGCAGGGGTTTGACTTTGACATTGTCTATACCCCAGGCAAGGGTAATGTAGTGGCCGATGCTTTGAGCAGAAGAGTTCCAGTGCAGGCTTTGAGGAAGTCTAGTGATGAGTGGACATTGATGGGTCTCTTTTCTCAGATGCATGTGGAGACCAGGGAATACAGTGGAGGGGCATTCTTGGAAAGCGTCCAGTTGACTCCTTCTCTATTGGAGTTGATTCAGCAGGAACAGCCAAGTGATGATCTTTGTCAGTGGTCAAAGCAGTTCCATCATGGTGGGGAGACATCCTCTGATTGGTCGTCGTCTCCTGAGGGAATCTTGTGCTTCAAGGGCCGTTCAATAGTGTCATTATCTCTACGGAAGGTGGTGATGCAAGATAGCCACCAGTCTCAGTGGGCTGTCCATCTGGGTGCCACTAATATGTATTATGATGTTCGTCAGCAGTTTTGGTGGCCTGGTATGAGACGGGACATAGCAGACTTTGTTTTGAGATGCTACACATGTCAACAGGTGAAAGCAGAGAACCAAAGGCCATCCGGTTTGCTCCAACCATTACCCATTCCTACCTGGAAGTGGGAAGAGGTCTCCATGGACTCCATTATTGTCTTACCTAGTACACCTTGGGGTAATAATGCTATTTGGGTGGTGATTGATCGTCTGACCAAATCAGCCCACTTCATTTCGATAAAAGATACAACTAAAGTAGATGAGTTGGGCCATTTGTATCTTCAGGAAGTGGTGAGACTCCATGGTGTACCATTAGCTGTTGTCTTAGATAGAGACCCCCTCTTCACTTCTTGATTTTGGGAAGGCCTTTAGAAGTCCTTGGGGTCTCAGATTAAGATGAGCACGGCATACCACCCTCAGACGGATGGTCAGACAGAGCGGGCGAATCAGATTTTGGAGGACATGCTTCGTGCATTTGTCCTAGACTTTGGAGGTTCTTGGGATATCCATTTGGGATTGGTTGAGTTTACTTATAATAATAGTTACCAATCCATAATTCAAATGGCCCCTTTTGATCTGCTCTATGGTCGGCCTTGTCGGTCCCCCCTATGTTGGGCTGAGGTAGGAGAGACTTCACTGTTGGGGCCGAGCCTTGTGCAGGAGACTTCTGAGAAGGTCAAGTTGATCAGGCAATGCTTATTGATAGCTCAGATTCGTCATAAATCTTATGCTGACCGGAGGCGTCGAGACCTAGAGTTTTCTGTGGGTGACAGGGTATTCTTAAAAGTGGCCCCTCGTCTGGGCCATCGTCGATTGGGGAAGCAAGGTAAGCTGATGCCATGGTATGTCGGGCCCTTTGAGATCACCGAGCGTATTGGCAAGGTGGAATACAGGTTGGCCTTACCTTATTAGTTGACATTTATCCATGATGTATTCCAAGTCTCTCAAGAAATACAATCCAGATCCATCCCATGTGTTGAGTTAGGAAGAACTGGAGACAGAGCCTGACTTGTCTATCGTTTAGAGGCCGGTGAAAATAGTGGACTCCCAAGAGAAGATACTTCGAGGTAAGTCTATTCCTTTAGTCTGGGTTTTATGGCAGCATTGGAATGATACACATGAGACATGGGAGCGAAATTCATGGGTCGAGGAAGAGTACCCATTCTTGTTTTCCAACCGAGATTCATGTTGACTTTCCGGGGCGGAAAGTCCTTCATGGTGGGGAGAATTTGTCATGAATCGGATATGGTCGCCACCATTAACGACACCAAACCCAGCCCGTGGCAAGGCCCTAAGGGAGTTCCCTATCCCCACAGGCTGGAACAAGTTCCCAGGTATCAAACAAATCTGGTTTGGGAACGATTTACCCGAGTATGAAAGTATAAATCATAAAAAAAACAATCAATTATTAGAATCTGAAATTTTCATGCTAAACAATTCTTAACAAAACCAGATCTTAATACATATGTTTAAAGACACTAAAAGTGGTATAAAAACAAATAATTACAACATAAAGACATCCCCATGGACTCCACACAACAAGGGGATCATCATCTGCAAGTCGTCTCCGCAACTCCGCCCCAACGATGGGGACTAACATCCCGAACCGCCATCACCCTTAGTCTTCCCTTTACCTGAGTCAAGCATAATCAGGTCTAATTACACCCAAGGTGTGTAAGTAGGGTGTGACCCTAATCCCAATAGGATACCACCAGATGATTCCAAAGAGCATGCAATACAATGTGAACAGAACAAGAAATTTTAATACACAAGGTGAAATAGTATTAAAATTCAAAGAAATGCAACTTTCAAATGAAAACAGTTTTCAATCCGAGAGTTTCAGAATGTTAGCACATTAAATAGACATGTGAGATACTGTAAATTACTGCCAAAAACACCCCACAACAAGGGTAAATACCATAAATCCAATGAGAATCAAAATCGGGAACACCCCTAAGCACTAGGTCATCTCGGGCCCTATGTACCTCATACCTCGGTGTAGAGTAACCATATAAAAATCCATTATCATGCATGATATACTAGTAGGGAACATACCCATAACCTAGTGGTCCCCAATAATCATCCAAATATTTAGTTAGAGTTTTCTTTATCCAGATGCTAAGTGGAACAGGGACAAAACTCATCTGATCCACTAGCTGTACTAGTACAAATCCGCCCCACCTAGGTACCCGAGCTTCCCCTTTTTGTGCTCAAACAATTTCAGCAAACAACACACATCATTTTGCATATAAAATATCACTACTTGTCACAAAAAAAATTGTACAGTAGCTACACACATTTTATACCATATAAAACACACAATAAAATAATTTTATTTTCAATAAAACAACCTCTCAAAACATCACATTGTTTTGCACCCAAAGATCTTTAAGATATCCACTTTTCACACTATTTTAACACTTTTAAGTCATTAAAACAAAATTTCAGTTCAAAAACCTTTAATTAAACCAATAATTCAGTTATGGGGCAGCCCAAAATGAACCAATAAAAGATTTGAATGAAAACCCCCCAATTTCACCAAAAATTGGAACTTAAAATTCATTTGCATTATAAATGAAACTAAAACCAATTTTTACAGAAACATTCAAGTGAAATAAACATTAAGGTAACATGAAAATAGCAATCTAATTCCCAAAAATTTCACACACAATGGAATCACCTACCAAAGTAACAAAAACCCTTGAATCTCCGTGCGAAAATCAAATCGCACCCCCGCCGCACCAAGAGAGAACTAGATCAAACCTAAAACCACATAAATTGGCCAAGAAAGACCAAATTTAAACCCTAGGTTCTAAAACCTAGTTTCTTGACATTAGTAAACTCAATTATAACCGAATAAACCCTAAGAAAAATGAGTTAAACCTAAAGTAATTTGAAAGAGGAATGAAAATGGATCATTTACTTGAAGTATCTTGAAGTAATCACTCCAAAACACTAGTATATTAAATTTAAAAGATCCAACTTTTATCTTTCGTTTGTACAAGATGTATTAGGTCATTTAGGAACTGGAATGGAGGAAAAATATTGATAATTGAGAGAGTTATTAAAGAAAGACTTTACCTCTTCAAATCTGGGAGATTTGAGGAACCCTCTGAAGTTCGGCACCAAATAGAGATTAACCAGAGCTCCAAAGAGGGGGGAGAGAGTTCATACGCGCGTCTGGGTTAATTGGTCTTGTGTGAGACTTGGAATCACTGAAAAATACTAAATATTGAATAAGTTATAACAAAATCATATTTTATTTTTAAAACAGGAATTGGGATTTCGAGCAGGCCCAACTCCTTAGATAAAAACCCAAATAAACCCTGGTTATGGATTTCTAAAAGCTCCAAATTACCTTTTTCATTATAATAGGTTAGGGGAGGTCAAGTAGGAATTTTAATGGATGAAAAATGTTAAAAAATGAAAAAGTTATAAAAGATACAAAATTTATTTTTTTTAATATGGAATTGGGCTCACGGTTTGGCCCAATTCATGAATACTCATCTATTCCTCCCTAAAACCTAGGGAAACCCCCAAAAAAAAGCAAGGATGTAAATTAAATGAAAAATACCTTTAAAATATGTCTTGTATGTGACACATACTTATCAAAGAAATTTGGATGAACCAACCTTTCTTAATAAATCTTCCATTCAGAGATTTCCTTTACAGATGAAATTTCTTTTTGAGAAGAAGCTTCAGTAGACATTCAGAACTAAGGAAACCTTGAAGATCCAAAATGGGATTATGAAGGAAGGAAAGAGCTTCGGCACACTAAGGATTGAGTTTTGATGTGGGACAACCATTTGGGGTCCTTTATATAGGCAATTGAAGTGATGGTTCAGCTTTCCCAATTGATACAATGGTTGAAAACTTTTTTAGAAGATCTAATGGTTGAGATGATAGCCACATAAGGATTTTGATAGATTCCGATATTTTTATGTTTTTAAAATAAAACATTCGGATTGAAGGAAAAGTGAATCCTAAAAATTTAAAACAAAAATAAAATACCAGCAAGAAAAAAAAATGATTACAAAGATTTAGTAAATGAAACATACCTTTCGGATTACTAGGAAGATTATTCATAATGAGGAAAAATTTTCTTAGAAAATATTAGATTCTGAAATTTTGATTACGGAAAAATTTTAACTACGAAAATTTTGACAACGAAAATTTTGACTACAAAAAAATTTTACTATGAAAATTTTAACTACGAAAATTTTGACTACCAAAGTTTTAACTACGAAAATTTTGACTACGAAAATTTTGACTTTAGCTAACAAGAAAATGTACTCCCCCTATGAAAATGATTTTCTTAATATAAGGAGATAGGTTTCAACAAGAAGTTAATAAGGAATATTACCTTACAGTTATAATTCCTAACTTATTTTTAAAGTATTCAAATTTATTGGATGTTAAAGATTTTGTGAAAATATCAGCAAGTTGATTTTGCTTTCGAATAAATTGAAGAATGATATCTACTTTTTGTGTGTGATCCCAAAGAAAGTGATACCTAATATCTATGTGTTTGGAATAAGAGTGATGTGAAGGTTTTTTACTTATGGAAATGGAACTAGTATTATCACACAATATTTGTGTTTTGGTAAAACTCATACCATAGTCTGTGACTGTGTGTTGCATCCACAACACTTGAGCACAAAAACTTCCAGTTGCTGCATATTCAGCTTCGGCAGTGGAAAGTGCTATTGAGCATTGATTTCTGCATGACCAAGAAACTAATGAATCTCCTAAGAAATAACAAGTTCTGTATGTACTTTTTCTATCCATTCTACATATACCAAAGTCAGCATCTGAAAAACTTTTTAAAACAAAACAAAATCATTTCCATAAGTATAAAAGAGTCCTAAATCCATGGTTCCCTTTAAGTAGAAAAAAAATCATTTTCACTACCTTTAAATGATATTCCTTAGGATTGTATTGATATCTTGCACATAAGCATACTGAAAATATTAAGTCTAGATGACTAGCTGTCAAGTAAAGTAGACTTCCTATCATACCTCTAAAAGATGTTTGATCTACTGGTTTCCCAGCTTCATCAAGATCAAGTGAGTTTGAGGTACCAATGGGAGTACTTATACTCTTAGTGTTGTCAAATCTATACTTTTTAAGAATATATTTAATATACTTATGTTGAGATATATAGATTCCTTCTGGTTTTTGAGAAAATTTGAAAACCAATGAAAAATGTTAACTCACCCATCATACTCATTTCAAACTTAGATTTCATTAGATCCGCGAAGGAATTAGTTAAAGATTACTGAGTTAAACCATATATAATGTCATCAATATAAATTTGAACAATCAAAACATTTTTCTTATCTTTCTTTATAAAAAGGGTTGGATCAGCATTTCCCTTAACATAATTATTTTGAATCAAAAATCATGTAAGCCTATCATACCAGGCTCGAGGGGATTTCTTAAGTCCATACAATGCTTTGGTAAGTTTTTAAACATGTTCAGGATGTTTTGAATCTTCAAAACCAAGATGTTGTTTAAAAAAACTTCCTCTTGTACAAAACCATTAAGGAAAGCACATTTAACATCCATTTGAAAAAGTTTGAAATTAAATAATGTTGTAAAGGCAAGTAGGATACGAATAGATTCAAGTCTATCTACTAGAGCATAGGTTTCTTCATAGTTTATTTCTTCTTGTTGATTATAGCCTTTAGCAAATAATCTAGATTTATTTCTTACTATGATTCCATTTTCATCACACTTATTTCTGAAGACCCATTTTACTCCAATAACAGAATTTTCCTTAGGTCTTTCAACCAAGATCCAGACTTTATTTCGTTCAAATTCATTTAGCTCATCTTGCATATCTTTTATCCAATCATCATCACCTAAAGCTTAATCAGTTCCTTTTTGTTCTAATTGGGAAATGAATGTTAGATGTTCTATTTCATTTCTAAAGGAACTTCTAGTCCTTACAGGTTGATTTACATCACCAATGATACTATCACTGGGATTATTCTTAAGAAACAACTAATTTGGGTTTTGTAAAACTTGTTCATCAATGTATGGTAGGAATTCATCTGGGTTAAATGCTTTAGAAACATTTTCTTGAACATTTACTTATCATAAGGATCTTTTATCAAGGGTTGATAATCAGTTTTTGAAAACACATCTGAAGATGTAGGTTGAGGTTGTTTAAAAACAAAAGGATCAGTTTCATCAAATTTGACATGTACTGTTTCTTCAGCAGTACAAGTAATTTTATTGAAAAATCTATAATTCTTAGAGGTTGTGGAGTATCCTAAGAAAATTCATTCATCAGATTTTGGTGTGAATTTGTGTAGATTATCTTTAGTATTCAGAATGAATACTTTGCAACCAAAAACCTTGAAGTAGGAAAGTCTAGTTTTTCTTTCATTCCATAACTCATAATGAGTTTTATTATGGAAAGTTATAATCAAAACTTGATTTATAGTATAACAAGTAGTACTTACAACTTCATCCCAAAAATATTTGGCTATAGAACATTAACTCAATATGGTTCTTGTTATTTATTGAATAATTCTATTTCTTCTTTCAACAAAACCATTTTTTTGAGGATTTATTGGTGTTGAGAAGTTATGAGTAATGCCTTTTCTACTACAAAAAGTTTCAAAATAAGAATTTTGAAATTCTCCTCCATGATCACTATGAATAGTTTTTAAAGGAAGGTTTTTCTCATTTTTAACTTGGGCTCTAAAACTTTTGAAATAAGAAAAATCTTCATATTGTTTTGCAAGAAAATAGACCCGCGTAAATCTAGTGTAATAATCAACCAAAAAAATACATAATATTTTCCTCTAATGCTTCTAGTTTGTGTTGGGAAAAAAAATATCCATGTGCACTAACTTTAATGCATCAGTTGTTGAGACTTCACTGACTGATTTAAAACTTGATTTATGTTGCTTTCCATATTGAAAAAGATCACAAACTTTTGAATAATCCAATCTAAGCTTAGGTAGATCCTTAACTAATCTTCTCTTAGAGATCTTGCATAGGTTCCTAAGGTTACAGCGTTCTAACCTTCTATTCCATAACCAAGAATGATCTTCCATTGCACTAAGACAAGGTAGATTTTGACTCCTAAGGTCTTCTAAGTTTAGTGTGTAAACATTCTCTTGCCTATGGGTAGAAAGAATAAATTCTTCCTTTGAATTGTGTATTAAAAACTTTTCATTCCTAAAATTCACAAGTTAATCTTCATCACATAATTGACTTATGCTAATGAGGTTGTGCTTAAGACCCTTAACAAATAAAAAATTTGAAATCAATGTTTTTCCAAGAAGAACAATATTACCTATACCAATAATTTCTCCCTAAGCATTATCTCCAAAAGTTACTTTTCCTCCATTCTTCTTGATAATATTTTCAAAGAAGTTTTTGTTACTAGTCATATGTCAGGAACATCCACTATCCATGTACCATGTGTTTTTGTTGGTACTATCTTTATTTTCCTAAAAACAAGAGAGTTAGACTTTCAGAACCTAAACTTTCTTAGATCTGTAAAATTTAGAAAGAAAAATTTTTGGAATCCACATTTTGATAGAAAAATAAGCTTTATGAAAACCTAAAGAATGAGTTTTGTTTAAGGAACAATTTTTTCCCAATTCCCACCACACTGACACTTAGTGCAGAATGGAGTAATTTGAGGAACAAAATAATTGTTACTAAAAATCAGTTTTGAACTAGTATAACCAAAACCATAATTATTCCTTTGAGGTCGAATTTGGGAATACATTTTATCAAAATTTTCCTTACCTAAGGTAAAGTTTGAAAAACACTTCCTCAAGGAAAATATTTTTGAATTTAGTATAATAACCAAGTTATTATCTACAAAAACATTAGTTTTAACACTAGTGTTTGGCTTGAAAACATTTTTCTTAGAAATTACTTTTTCTAGATCCTTATAAATTTTATCCTTCTCATAATTAACTTCCTCAAGGGTTTTTGAAATATTTTCAAAATAACAAATTTTCTTATCATGATCTTTAGAAAGATCTGATATTTCCTTAGTAAGAATAGAAATCCTAGAATTTTCCTTATCAAGCTTTTTCTTGACTTTTGAATTTTCATTCTCAGGGAGCTTAGAAAACCTAGAAACTTCTTAATAAGTAGGTAAAGTATTATCTTCCTTAGAAGAAGATTCTTCTTCTGAATATTTGTAATATTTACTATCACTATAATTAGATTTCAAGGATACATTGGTCATGGATTTAGCATTGTATACCTTTTCCATTAAACAATGATTTTCAATAGGTAACTTGGAAAGTAAACCAAGATTCTTCTGACTAGAAGATTCATACTCTAAGGATTCATCAGAAGAGTCTCCACCACTGGCACTCCAGGTTTCATTAGCTTTCAAAACATTTGTAGCCTTATCCTTTTAGTATTTCTTTCTATTCCTATCAGAATGATTTTCCTGTCTATCTTTTCTCTTAAGAATAGGACAATCTGTCCTTATATGCCCTTCTCTTTTGCATTCATAACAACTGACTTCAGAGTAATTCTTATCCTTTCTTTCCTTCTTCTTGTATCTATACTATAAGTATTTCTTTACAACTATCTTGTTTATCCTTCGATCAAGATTAGCTAGTTCATTCTTAGAATGTTCACTTTCACTTGATTTAGATAAAACAGTAACCTTCTTAGACTTAGATCTAGTAACTCTTTCAGGAGTCTTGGATTTTATATGATTAGAGGTGGTTGTAAAATAAATGATTCCATTTCCATTATTCTTCTTATTTATATTAGAATCTCTTTTCATTCTGGTTTCATTTTGAAGAAGAGTTCCAAAAATATCATCAAGAGTAATCTGTGAGACTTTTCTATTCTCATCAATAGCTATTCTCTTTGATTCGCACTCATTAGTCATGATGTCTATAATCTTTTCCACAAGTACCTCATCATCTAAACCTTTTTCACCCATATATTGTAAACTTTTAATAATAGTCATAAATCTCTATTGTACCTTACATACAGGTTCTCCATAAGGAAAGAAAAAACCATGATACTCAGCTCTGAGAATAGCTCTTCTAGTTTCAATAACTTTAGAAGTTCCAAAATGAGTTATTTCAAGCTTCTTCCAAATAAAATTTGCAACTTCATAAGAAGAAATCTGGCTATATATATTCTTGGTCATGGAACACAATAAAGTATTGCATACCTTATAGTTTAGTTGATATTCTGACTTTTCTTGATTAGTAAAAGTTTTAACTTCTTTATCAAGAATCTTGTAATCTCTAGTAAGCATAAAAAAGTTGTCAACTCCATTGTTACTGAAAAAAGTCTTCATACGATCTCTCTAATATTCATAATCATTCCCATTAAAAATAGGTGGTCTAGTAGGATTAAGATTATCAATTGAACCAACATTCATTCCAATCATCTCAAAGAAAAATATCTTTCCACATAAACTTGTTAGTAATAAATGTTTGTAAACAAGGATAAAAATATCTTAAGCAAGGAAAATATTGAACAATGAAAAACTTGAGAAAGAAAACCTATATGTGAATATAAGTATTTTAGAGACCAAACCTTTGATACCAATTGTAGGATTGAAATAATGAATGTAGATGCTCAATATACAAGAGGGGGGTGAATTGTATACTCTAAAAATTACTTTATAACTTTCAAAGATGGTATGAAACCTTCTATTGTTTAACAAAGTTAAACAAGGTAAATTCATAAGACCTCTAGGTTCTATAGACTTTCTAGATTCCGGAAATATGGTTCCGAAAATAAAACTTAACAAAAGTTTAAAAAACAAAGATTCTACCTTAAAGCGTATAGAATCTTGCTAATCAGAGTACAAGAATAAGAAAGTATAAGATAGTTATACTTTCCTTAACAATCAAAATTCAATGGAAGACAAACTTGAAACAATACAAGTAACAAGTAGTAGATCTTTTAACCTAAAGATTAGGGTATCCAACAACCTTGGATAAAGGTCCCTTGATTTATACTTTCTAGAAATTTTATCTTACCCACACCAGTGTAAGACCTAGATATGAATATTGGAGTCTCTCTTGCTATCCCCACAAGCCCTAGAACTTCAAGGTAGTCGGCACCTTTGTCTTCCTATCCCCAGAAGCCCTCGATTGTACACAGCAACAATCGAAGTCGCACGAAGCAATCCCAAACAAGATGTTCAGTACGCACAAAGTATGAGAGTCTCTCTCTAGAAATCACTTCAGCAGCATGTAATCTCTAGAGTCGTAGAATAGTGTTGAGCTCATTCAAATGATATCCTATTTATAGGAACATCTTCAGCGGTCGACTCCCTCCTCCAAAAGTCATATTTTTCCTTGAATTTCAGAGTAACTTGTACACGTGTCACTCAAAAAATGGTTAGTAAATAATAGATTGCAAGATATAATTTTATACCTATAAAAAAGGTAAGAAAAATAAGGTTGCTTAATCAAATCTAAATTTCTGGAGTCTAAAGTTTGGAGTCTAAAAACATTCAGATTCTATATTGCATGAATATTCGGATTTTTTTTCAAGGAATTAGGAGTCAGAATTCTATAGACTTTGGAGTCTGAATTCTAAGGAATTCAGAACCTGAATTTTAAAGAATTAGGAGTCTGAATTATAAAGAATTTGGAACCTAAATTCTAAGGAATTTGGAGTCTGAATTATAAGGAATTCGGAGTTTGAATTTTAGAGAATTTGGAGTCTGAATTTTAGAGAATTCAGAGTATGAATTTCAGAGAATTCGGAGTCTAAATTTCAGAGAATTCAATGTCTGAATTTCATAGAATTCGAAGTCTGAATTTCAGAGAATCCAAAGTCTGAATTTCATAGAATTTGGAGTCTGAATTTCATAGAATTTGGAGTTGGAATTTTTGATAATTTGGAACCTGAATTCAGATCCTGAAAACAGAATACTCTATATCTAAGTATTTATATAATTTCATGGATTTAGATGTGAAACCGAATTTTACACTTAGGAATAAAAAGAGTTAGATTTTAGAGCAACAAAAATATGAACAATGAAAACATGGTAAGGATAAATTTTCTTGGGAAAGGAAAATTATCTTTATTAAGGAAAATCTTAGGGAAAATGAAATTTTCCTTAAGATAGGGTGTTTGTGATTTTTAAAACATGAAGCAATAGAAAAGTCATAAGAAAAACTTATTCACTCAATAGATAAATCCCATGATGGAAAGAAAACCCAACATCCCGCATGTCAAAATTGTGAGAAAAATCATCCTAGGAACTATCTAAAGGGAATCAAGAGATGCTTCAAATGTGGAAGATATTGGCATATAGATATTAACTACCAAAAAAATATGAATAATCCCAAAAATGTGGGAGAAGAAAGGAAGGTTAATATCAATACTGAACTTGTTGTGTAGTGTTTCAACTACAAGGAACATGGGAATTATGTGAACCATTTCCCTAATCCAAGGGTATTTGGAGGCAATCAACAACAACCTCCAAGGTATAAAGGAAGCACATATGCTATCACTACTACTGAGGTTGAGCTAGACAATTATGTGGTGATAGGTACACTAGTTATTCATTCAAAAATAAAGAATATACTATTTGATTCTAGTTCTAAACATTCTTTAATATCTTTCAAGTTTAGTAGAACTATTCAAACACCACCTCAAAATATGGAGGTTGAGTTATCTTTGAGAATATAAAATGGGTCAATTATTGCATCCAAAGTATATAACTCCACCTCGATTAATGTTTTTGTACTGAACCTCCCAAAAAATATTGTTTTACTTTGGTGGATTTTGATGCTATATTGGGAATGGATTGGCTCTCTTTATACAAATCCAACATCGACTATTAGGGAAGGGATATCACTCTTAACATCCTAAGGCTTCCTCCAATTCTATACAAGTGTAAAGAGGAAGATGAAACTACTTTATAATCATCATCTCAATTGTGGGTAATATTTCCTTATGAGCAATCATATCTAGCTCAAATGATTGAGTCAAATGATAGAATCATGCTTGAAATCATTCCCATTGTGAGGTACTACACTGATGTGTTCCCTGAAGATCTTTTTGGTATTCCTCCCAATTGAGAAGTTGATTTATCAATTGAACTTATTCCTGGATATTTGCTTATATCAAAGACACCATATAGAATAGAAACTATTGATCTAGAAGAACTGAAGAAGCAGTTATAGGAGAATCTGGACAAGGGTTTTATACACCTGAGTGCTTCACCATGGGGTGTGCTAGTCCTCTTTATCAAGAAAAAGGATGGATCAATGTGTCTCTCCATCAATTATCATGAGCTCAATAAAAATCACAATAAAGAACGGGTATCCTCTTCCATGGATAGATGAATTATTCAATCAGCTACATGGGGCCAATTATTTCACTAAGGTGGACCTTCAGTCAGGATATCACCAATTAAAGGTTAATAAAGAAGATATTCCTAAGACTACCTTTCAAAAAAGGTATGGATACTATGAGTTCATAGTGATACCCTTCAGACTCACTAGTTCTCCATCAATATTCATGGACTTAATTAATATAGTCTTTAGATATTATCTCAACAAATTATTGGTAGTATTTATCGATGATATTCTAATATAATTCAAAAGTAAGGAGAAACATGAGGATCATTTGAATATTGTGATGAAGACTTTATGAAGGTATAAAATATATGAAAAGTATAGTAAATGTGAGTTCTGGATAGAGAAAGCATCATTCTTGGGGCATTTAATCACTGGAAAGGGAATATTTGTGGGCTCTTCCAAGACAAAGGCAATCAAAGAGTTTCCTAGGCCAAAATATATAATAGAGATGTGTAGTTTCATTGGTATAGATAGGTATTACCTACGATTTGTGAAGAAATTATCATGATTTTCAAACCTACTAACCAAGCTGACTTGGAAAGGAGTAAAGTTTTTATGGACCAGTGAATGTGAAGACAGTTTGAAAGAGTTGAAAAAGAGGCTTATCACTGCACCAGTTCTCACACTACCAAAAAGTGGGGAACTCTTTGTGGTGTACACTAATGCTTCAAATAAGGCATTAGGTTATGTACTGATGAAAAATGATAAAGTAATATCCTATGCCTAAAGGAAGTTTAAATTTCATGATCAAAATTATCCTATGTGTGGTCTGGAGTTGGAAGTTGTGATCTTTGCGTTGAAAATATGGCAGCATTATCTCTATGGGGAGAATTATGAGATATATATTGATCATAAGAACCTAAAATATATATTCACACATAATGAGCTTAATATACACCAGTGAAGATGGTTATATCTCATTAAAGATTGGGACTGCTCGATCTACTACCATCCCAGTAAAGAAAATAAGGTAGTGGATGATCTAAGTAGAAAGGTTCTTGAATCTTTATCAATAATGATAATTGAGAAGGATCCAATATTCTTATACCTTTAAAGGATGGACATGGGAATATTTAAGGAAGAAACAACATCAATCCTTTCTCAAATGATTACTCAACCATCCCTCATGGAGAAAATAAAGGATGCTCAAAAGAATGATGTGGAAATTCAGAAAAGGGTGGAAGCTATCAAAAATGGGAAATCCTATGAGTTAAATATTGATGAGGATGGATTTGTAATATTTGGGTCATGACTATGAGTACCATTCAATTCAAAGATAAAGAAATATCTTTTGAATGATTTATATAGATCAACCTTCTCTATTCACCCAGGAAACACCAATATGTATCGAGATATCTGAGAGAACTATTGGTGGTACAATATGAAGAAAGAGATCATTGATTATACATCAAAGTGCTTTTTATGTCAACAAGTGAATACTGAAAGGAAAAAGTCTAAGGAGATGATGCAACCATTACCCATATCAACATGGAAGTGGGAAAACATCACCAGGGAATTTGTCACTAGACTTCCAAATAAATCCATAGAAAACAGTGTTATATGGGTTATTATGGATTGTCTTAGAAAGATAGCTCACTTTATCACAATTTGAGAGGACTTATCACTAGATCAGATTGCATGGATATACATCAGAGAAGTGGTAAGGCTGCATGGAGTACCGTTATCGATTTTATCTAATCGAGATCCAAGATTCACCTCCAAGTTCTGAAAAATTATCCAACATACTATAAACATTGAGTTAGACTTTAGTATATCCTATCATACTCAAACAGATGGCCAATCTGAGAAAACTATTCAAAAATTAGAAAATATATTGATGGAATGTTTTATGGACTTCAAGGGAGGATGGTACCAACATCTACCTAGGGTCGATTTCTTCTACAACAACAGTTTTCACTTGAGCATCCAAATGGCCCCTTATGAATCCCTTTATGGGAAAATGTGCATAACACTAGTATACTTGGATGAAGTCAGTAAACATAAGCTGATAGGACCTTAAATGGTCAAATAAATAGTAGAAAATGTGAAAAAAAATTAGCATCACGTCAAGGCATCCCAGAGTTGATAAAAAATCTATACAAAAAATCATTTATGGGACTTGGATTTTAAGGTTAGAGACATGTTATTCCTCTACATATCTCCCTGGAAGAGGATCATGAGATTTGGGAAGAAAGGGAAAATAAGTCTCATATACATCAGCCCCTTCAATATTCTTGATCTTTTTGGAGATGTGGCCTATGGACTATAACTTCCACCAACCATGTATCAAGTACGTGATGTATTCCATGTATCCCTCTTGAGGAAGCACATACTAGATCCCTCACATGTACTGAATTTAGAGATGGTGCGGTTGGAGAATGATATATCTTACAATGAGTATCCAGTAAAGATCTTGGATCATAGATATAAAGTTCTACGCAACAAGACCACTCACCTAGTCAAAGTACTATGGAGGAACCATAAGTATGAAGAGGCAATAAGGGAACTGGAGGAAGCGATGAAGGAGAATTACCCTCTGTTGTTTTTCCCTTAGTTTGTAAAACAAAATTTTGAGGGAGAAATTTTATAAGGGGAGAATGTAACAATTAAAAATTCTATCAATGAAATTCCCCTTATTATAATTATATCATATAGTATAAATCACATAAAACTGAATAGATAACACAATAAAAACATTTATAAATTAAGAGTGAGTGAAATAAGTGGTATTTTATGAAATTAAGGAACCTATACTGATGGAATAGTAACTTGGCCTTTGGAATAGTAATGTGACCCTTTAGAATATTAATTTTACCAATAGAATAGTAACCTCACCAATGAAATTATATATAAAACTTATCTATCTTATAAATTAAAATATGATATTATTATATCATATTAGTAAATAAATGTTTTAAAGGATCTTTAATATTTTTCTTAAACCACACTAAATTATTTTATTTATAATGTTTCTTAAACACTGTTTTTATATGTTTTCACTTGATTTTAACAACACTTATCATGATATATACCTATTTTACATTATTAATGTACATATATTATTTAAATCCATTCTTTTATGGACACCATTATGATATTCTCATTTTTTTAGTCCTTTTGACATGATTATGATACCCAATTCTTTCATTGGGTAACCCTTATGTTTATGTTTGATTCCTTATGTATAATTCTTAAAGTGGAACAAATATTCATGAACATGTTATAATGGGTGTTCCCAAATAGCACTCCAATGTATTTGGTAATGTTTAGTCTCATGAGATGTCATGTGCTATGGTCTTGGTGGTTAAACTTGACTCATGCTCCATGTGCAACAGTCTTCATGGTTAGCCTTGACTCATGATTCATGTGCAACGGTCTTGGTGGTTAGCCTTGAATCGTGCTTCTCCATGTTCAATGAGCCTTTAATCATGATTATGTCATGTTTTATGTTGTTTCCACATCTCTTATGATACCATTATTACGTATGTTATGATCCCTTATGTATATTCATGCCTTTTTATTCCATCATGTTGTGCCTTATAAACCATGTGATATGATTTATTCATATTCTTATTGATTTTCTGGGATTTTTAGCTCGTCTCTGTGTTCATGTATTCCCCAAGTTATCCTACGCAGATGTAAGGGCTCAAAGGAAGTTGGGAACTCATTATGAAGTTTAAATAAAATATTTTTTAAAATGTTTTCAGTTTTATGTACCTAATCTTCCAAAGACACTAGGATTTATGATCCTTGATTGTATTTGATTTTTAAAATCATATAATAATACGTGTAAAAATATAGGGTCACTAAAATCATATTTCTGAGTTGGTTGCAACATCCTCAAACATATTTCACTTTGACAGCTCATAACAATCTGGATATTAGTCTTAACATCTAAGCTTAAACTATACTTAGTTTTCTAAATTCATTTTGTTTAGAACCATTAAAATGATATTATGGATTCCTTCTAATATAAAAAATTCTAAATACTCTCATTATAAACTTTGCATAGTTTAATGAACTTTACAATTGTTTTTCAATACAAAAAAAATAAACAAAGGTTAATCTGATGTATCATTACTAATTTCAGTCTAATGGTTATGACTTTGGTCAATCTAAAATACAGAACACCAATTTAACCACTAATCAGAACAATAGTTGATTCGATATACCGGATTCACTTTTAGTCTGATGAACCAGATTCAATAATAAAAGTTTATATTTATTTTACATTAGAATAATTTCTACGTTCGGTATAAAAATATATTTTCTACAAAAAATACTAAAATACTTGGGATATAAAAAGTTAGTAAAATGGTATTAAGAAAGTTTTTTTATTTTCAAAACTAAGGAAAAGAAAATTTGAAAGTAAAAATTTCGACTCAACAATATCCCCCTTTTTGGAAGGCACAAAACACAACACTTAAAAACAAAACTAATAACTTTGAAATACTTAAAACTCTTTTTACTTTTACAAACTTCAAAAATAATCTTCATAGAAATATTTTATTTTCTTATCGTAACTCCCCCTGAGTTTAAGACTTCTCTATGATCTGATTAGAAATTAATAATTTGTATTATCCCCCTTAGTAAAAATTATTCCTTAGAAATATTCTACCCTTTTAAATAACGCCTCCCCCTATTATTCTTCCTTTATTTTTAAAAAACTCCCCCCTTTAAAGAAATTCCCCCAAAAACTCTCCAAAAATTATCCCCCTTTTTGATTTACAAAAAATAATAGGGAAAGTATATAACCTCCTAAAATATTAGAAAAATATAACTAATGAAACAATTATGTTTGAATAAGTGTTTATCTAAGAAAATATATAGAATATTTACCCAAGTGAAATTGGGAAACATTCATACAAAATATAATCAGAGAATGAAACATTTGAAACTATTTCATTAAAAAGTTATCATTACATCAAGAGTTAAAATAAAAAAGTTCATTCTTTCTTATATAATTTTTTAATCATCACCTTAGGATTATTTACATCTTATGGATACTTCTCATATTTAGCTATTTATGATTCAATATTTACCTTCATCTCCTCTGTAACTGATAGTCTCTGATTCTCTACCTCCAAATTTTCAACCTTCTCACTAATTTTATTATTTTGTTCCTTTATGTTAAACAACTCATATTTACATTATTGGATCCTACTATTTTCTACTTCCAACTTTAGTACCTTATCTTTAAGAACTCTGAACTCCTCATCCTGATTTCCAGTCATGTATTTGAGATATTCAGCAAACTTTACTCTACCTGAAACATCAGATGAAAATTTTTCAAAAGAATCAACATACTCAAGAGATAGTTTCTTAACTTCAACTAACTGTCCATTGTGATACTTTGGGTCATTATCAAATTTTCTATAAAATATCACCATGCAGTTAAATCTTCTCTTATGATCCTTTGAATTACTTTTGAAGGTTCTGATTTATTCCTCATTCTGGATGACTATCTCAGTTAACATATTTAATGATTCTGATTTTTCATTCATGGATTTATGAATTTCTTTACATTTGGCTTCAATATTAGGAAGTTATGGTATCAAATCACTCAATTGTTTTATATTTTAGAAAATGTAATCAATATTAATTTGAGATTATATGGTAAAAGATTCTAATGAATCTGATGGAACCTATGAAACATAACATTTGTATGGTCTAACATCTGACTTTTGTTTTGATTCAACTCTAACATATTTTTAAAATTTCACAATATCTATATCTTTTTCAGTTTCATCCTTGTATGACACTTTCATGGGAGAATTATGAGCATCCCCTCCCTCTTTATCTGAAAATTTTACTTCCTATAAAACATCCAACTCTATATTTTTATTAGACTGGGAAGGTAAAAAAGTAGATTTTTAATAATACTCTGATGTACTTTTATTTTCATTAGCCTCTTCCTCTATTTTAGTTTCTTTTCCTTTTTTTTATTATTCTTCCACTTTTTATTCTTCTTCTGCTTCTTCTTCTTCCTCATCAATTCCATGTTCTAACTTCCATGCATTTCTTGAAACACATTTTCCAACTTTTTTATGAATCTATTCTTGAGTTGGTTTTTTAATTTTAGTTTCTACCTGAGACTCAAATAGAACTTCTTTGCATTTTCCTTTATCACCAATTATTGGAATTACTAAAGGAACTATGGAAGTTTTAAAAAACTCTAACTTGGAATCTGAAATATTTTGTTCCGTGTAAGGAATTATTCCAAACCCTTGTACTGGTTGAACAATTGATAAGGGGGAAACATATAGAGGTAGAACTTCTAAATCTCTTTCCACTCCCTTGATTAACCTTTCAACCATTCTTGCCACTGCAAACATTTTCTTTTGTTTCTTTATATTTTTATCCCCCTTCAACTCATCAATTATTCTAATCTTCAGAGCTAAGTCATTAAACATATCTAAACTAAAACTAGGATCACCAAGTTTCTTCTAGGCCTTATGTTCCATAAACCTCTTGAATTCTTCATCTGTCAAGGATTCTTGTTTCTTTTTCACTTTTGGAGTTGAAGATTCTGGCTTTATTTTCTCTCCTACAATTTCCTTATCCTTTATAGGTTGTGCATCATATGTGGCTCTGTCTATTTTATCCACAAACTTCTTTAACATGGAATAAAAAATAAGCTTCATCCAGGCCATAGTCTCTTCACCAATTAGAGAAATTTTTTCCCTCATATCATAAGTCTGGTTATCAATTTGAAATGCATTCATATAGTTTACAATAATTTTGTTTATGAAACATGGAAACAACATCAAAATCTTGGATTTCATTGATTCTTTATTAATTGATATAAACCAAGAGGAAAAAAATGTTACTAAGTTTATATTCCTCATGTTAATAATAAAGTCTAAGATAAAGATGTCCATTACTTCAAGGGTATCCCTTTCACCATTCATTGGTATCAAATAACCCCATATCTAGAGATTAACCACTCTTTTATCTAGAGAAAGGTGTAAAACCTTTATTACTTTCTCAAAATATGTGAATAAAGATTCTTATTCTTTTGAATTAACAAAACTTCCAAGATTTTTCGAAATCTTGTGAGAAGGTATATAAGTTTCACCCTCATAGGTTACTTCAACTAAATCTATGACTTATAGATAAGAAAGTTTACACATTTCACCAAATAAGGTAAAAATAATCTATTTTATATCCTCTTCAGAGATAAATTATACTGATGCATAAAACTACTATACTGTTTTTTGAAATCCTTATCTTGTTTTTAAACACAAACTCTTTCCCAACCTTGAAATGTGGTAATATTTTTAATAATAGAGTCATGCTTTTCATACTAGTCTCTTTTAATTAGTCTTTATCTAATGAATTGTTTCTTTGAAAAATCTTTCACATAGGCCATATTACTTAATCTAGTTCCATAGATTAGATGAATGGCAAATCATTGGACTAACCACTAAATTAGGTGGTGAGAGTTGAGGATGAAATCTTAGAAAAATGATGTGGGACAATGAGGTGACCCATCCTTATATAAGCACAGGAGTGATGGTTCACATTCTAGAAATTTCAACTACTCATATTGAATATCCTTTTCTAATTCAATTACCAAGAATTAATATAAGAATGATTTTAAAAATAATTCTAAACACTTAATGTTTTTTTAAGAAAACTTTTTATCAGAGTAAAATTTAATCTGATTAGAAAATTTTTTATGTTTGTAACAAAATAAAGTTTGTAAAACAAAAATAATATGTGCAAAAATATTGATAAAATAAAGTAATGGATAAGTAAAAAAATAAAATATTGTAAGATTACATTTTAAAGTACAAATGTTATCTCGGTATGAATAACCTATTATTCTTGGTTTTTTTAATTGAAATTGATTACGATTGTCTAGAAAATTTGTAAGAAAATTTTTATCCTGAAAAAGTTTATATAAAACAATGATTCCAGAAAATTTATAAAAATTATGATTATAATAAGTTTTTATAAAAATTATGACTCTGAAAAAGTTAATTATACAAAAATAATAACTTTTTAGAAAATATAAAAATTTGGAAACAAAAGTTTTCTAGATAAGTAAAAGTTTTATAAAACTAAAGTTTTTTTGAAAACAAAAAATTTTACAAAATAAAAAGTTAAAAAAACATGTACTCCCCCTTTGAAAAGGATTTAATTAATGTAAGGAGATTAGTAAACAAGAATTAGATATGAATAATCATTTGATATTTATCATTCCTAGATTCTATTTAATATATTCAAATCTAGCATAACTAAGTGGTTTAGTAAAAATATCATGAAGTTGTTCTTGAGTCCTAATGAATTATAAAATGATATCTCTTTTTTTATCCTAAAATAAATGGTGTCTTATGTCTATTTTATTATAATGTGAGTAACTTTAAGGTTTTTTATTTAAGGAAATGGCACTTGTGTTATCACATAAAATTTAAGTTTTAGTAAAACTCATTCCATATTCAGTGAGTGTGTGTTGTATCCACAACACTTTATCACAACAACTTCCAACTACCACATATTTAGATTCAGTAGTGGAAATTGCTACTAAGTGTTATTTCTTATAAGACCATGAAACAAAATATTATCCTAATAAATTACATTTTATATAAATACTTTTATTATCCATTCTAAATCCACCAAAGTGGGCATCTGAAAAACTTTTTAACTCAAAATCATTTTAGGAAGAGTAAAGTAAGAATAAATCCATATTTCCCTTAAGATAATGAAAAAATCATTTAACATATTTAATATGGGATTCTTTTGTATTGGTTTGATATATATAACATAAGAATACTGAAAACATTAAGTCTATATGAATATATTTTAATTAAAGTAAACTTCCAATCATTCCTCTGAAGATATTTTGATCAGATGGTTTCCCATATTCATTGATATCTAAAGTATTTGAGGTCCTGATAGGAGTACTAGTACTTTTAGTGTTTTCATACTTGAATTTATTAAGAATTTATTTCATATACTTATGTTTATGTATGAAAGTTCCTTCTCTATTTTGTGAAATTTGAAAATCTATAAATTATGTTTACTCACCCATCATACTCATTTCAAACTTAGATTTTATAAGATCTACAAAGGAATATATTGAATATTTTTAAGTTAAACCAAATATAATATCATCAACAAAGATTTTTACAATCATAATATTTTTATTAACTTATTTTATAAAAAAATTTGGATCTTCATCTCCCTTAACAAAGTTTTTTTGTAACAAAAATCCAATCAACCTACCATATCGGGCTCTAGGGTCTTGTTTAAGTCCATATAGTGCCTTTGTAAGTTTAAAAACATGTTTTGGATGTTTTTTATTTTCAAAATAAGGTATTTATTCTATATAAACTTTATCCTAAACATAACCATTAAGGAAAGAACACTTCACATCCATTTGAAAAAGTTTAAAAGGTATAAAGGGGAAAATCCATGCCCAACTAGAGATGAGTTCACAACCTAACAAAAACTAGAAAAAAAAGATATTGAAGAGCGCCTGACTCACAATCTCCAAGGCTGACCACAAAACATGATCAACTTTTCTAGATACATCTATACTCCTCTGAATCCTACTCTACCAAGGTTAGCACAGATCTATATGTTGTCTGTATAAGACATAACACATGTAGTAAAATTCCATATAGGGTTAAGTATATACATTCCTAGTAGAATTCCCCAAAAACCAATAAAGAAGAAATATAAAGATACAACCATCATCTTAACCCATAAGAAAAAGGGGATTGAAAATCCAATATATATTTCAATAATGAAAACCAAGAGAGTGAGAAAGGGGATCTTCGTCTCCACAACCCAGCTAAGAATGATGAGTTAACCTGCATCTCTAAAGGTCTATCTTTGATGCCTAGAACCATGCACAACCTCAAAATATTCTAAGTAGAGAGTCACACTCCTCTCCACTATGCTCCATGGACAAGGGTGCACTAACACCCATGGAGAACCCACTCACCACCGGAGCTTAGATATGGGGGAGTACCACTTTGTAGATATAGGACTCATTCTCTAATGTGGTATGGGGGAGTTCTAACTCTACTTATGTAAATAGTATGGGGTATGTTCCCTGGTGTGACAGGGGAGTATCAACCCAATCATCTCTCTAATGATCACACTCAATTACTTCTATTTTTCAACTGTCACTAAAATAATCATCATGCTCGTAACACCTCATGTCATATCTCTTATGTCAAAACAAAGTTAGTAATTATGTTATACATATAAAAATACTCTAGATAGTATAATCTTATGCCCAAATCCATGTCCTAAATAAAGAGATGCATAAGTTGGGAGATTTTTATGGAGGTACATGCAGTGTACCTAGGGTCACATGACATGTGACCTCGCATGGACACCTAGTTGTTTCCTCAACTACATATATATTATCTAGACATGTGGAACTAAATGATGTGTATATATTGTACACGTAATGTCTTGGATGCTCAGTGGATTCCTGTGTCTTCCATCCCATGCCCATGTACTTCGTCCTATGCCTGCATATGTTGTTCTTGCTTTTGTACACCATCCATGTCCAGGTACTCTAGTCATGTCCAAGTATATGGTCATGCTCATGTGATTTGTTCATTCTCATGTACCTAGTTGTTTACATGACCATGTACTTCTAGAGTACATTCCAAGATGCCAGTACATGATCACATGGTGTGTTTGGGTCATACACGACATGTGGTATTTATCTCCACCTAAAAACCTAGCCACCGCAACGAAGGTACTACGTGGAATGTGTCCTCCATAGTATACGTTATGTCAGTTAGGATTTTCAAGAATATAAATAAAACTTCATATGACTTACTCATGATTACACCACCTTCATTTCCACCTTCATGCTTCAGAAATAAGATATATGGCTTATCATGACTGATCTGTCACTGATGGTCGTATTCAAGTGACCTGAACCCTGTGTGGTTCATCCTGTCGGACCATGCCTCTCCTAGAAAAAAGGACTGAGAACTAACATTCAATCTCGGATTATAACACTTGAAAACCACATCACATCATTATTTTTTCAAAAAAAAACTAATCCATACATCATTCACACATCTTCCATGAATCTAGTGGTTCAATTGTGCTCGAATCCAACTGGACAACGTTGAACCACAACCCCGAGGTCCAATAGTGAAGAACATGAAGAAAAGTGGGGGAATTGCATAAGAATTAAGTGATAACCATAATTGTCTAGTGTTATATCAACCAATGATCATAAAGTGTAAAAAATTTGGGTTTAGTATGGCATGAAAAATAAAAAAATAAATCGGGATCTCAAAAAGATTTATATCTAGTTTGTTTGATGCATGAGATCCAAGATAAATTAAGAAGTTAATTTATAATCTATGATCAATAATCAACAAGGGTGTAAAGCCATAAAATAATGAGTCCTACTTCATGATTGGATAGATAATTTGTGAATGACATGTTCTCTAGTGATGAAGATGATGATCCTTCTGCGTTCTTCATCCATCTCACAATTCACCTCAATCCAATCATCATCGATCCTTGATCTTAATTCGCCAATGATAATTAATAATGATTCCTTATCTCAAATATCCCAAGGTTATGTGTCTAACCCTAGGGATTTTCCATAATATTATATTTATAATATATTATTAGGTTTTTGGACATTAAATAAATAAATTAAATTAATTAATTAATTCACTTAGTGCACCTGCCAATGGATACCTCAATCAAACTCCCGAAGTTGACCAACTTTATATCATGCCTAGGGTAAAACCCACATTTTTGGAATCAACTATGGTCTCATATTTTCTATCCAAGTTCCCAATCCATAGTAAAACTATTTATTCTGAAAATTTGTGTGCACTTTATTTAATATATATTAATATTTTTAATATATTAATTTTGGGGTCTCACAGAACCCAAAAACCACACTGAATTTAAGGAAAAATCCAGATACATATATAGAAATATTTAAAGTTCTTAATCCACAAAACCATATTTGTTACATGGTGGGTGATTCCCATTCAAATTTTCTCAAATAAAACTAAATATACAATTGTACAAAATGAAAATAGTGAATTCATACCTACAAGAATATAGAATACCTTGAGAGTTTGCATTGACTACAGAATATTAAACCATGTGACCCATAAAGATCACTTCTTCACACCCTTTGTATACCAAATATTAGAGAGGAAAACTGGGAAGTTATATTATTGTTTCTTTAATGAATTTTCATAGTAATTTCTTGTTAAAATAACCCTGAAGGACCAAGAAAATTCCATATTCACATGTACCTTCAGTACGTTTTCCTACCAAATGATTCCTTTTAGTCTTTGAAATACCCCAGGTACCTTTTAATAAAGAATGGTAAGTATCTTTATAGACCTAATTGAGAGATTATTAGAGGAATTCCATGATTATTTCACTATTTATAGAACTATTTTTCAAATTTTTGTAACAATCCTAGAAAAGGAATTAAAAAATGTATTGGGAAAAAATTGGTGTTATATTTTGAAAAGTTTCATTTTATGGTAGAAAAATGAAATGTTTTGGGACATATAATTTCTTAATATGGGATTAAAGTTTATATGGAAAAAATTAATTCCATCTCTACACTACCTTACCCCACCATTTTGAGACACATCAGGTTATTATTAGGTCATAATGGATTTTACAAAAGGTTTATTAAGTAATTTATCAAGATTTTTTTACTTCTAAAAAAATAATCAAGAAAGGAACTAGGTTTGTTTTTGAATATTCATATAGGATATATTTTGATAATATAAACTAAATTTTGACCACTTCCCTCATAATCTTCCCACCAAACTAGGAACACCCCTTTGAGATAATATGTGGAAATTAGAATAGATTTTTAGGAGTTTTATTTTCCTAAAAGATTTATGTACACTCACATGTGATAGATTGTTCTTCAAAGACCCTAAATGTATCTTAAATCAATTATATAATATTATATATGGATTTGTTTTCTATTTTTGTTTCTTTTGAAAAAATTTGATCTTAACTATTAGTAAGTACAGTAATTATCTATTTAGATCATGAAACAATTAGATATTTGATCAATAAGGCTGATGTAAATCCAATTAAAATGAGATAGATATTATTACTATAAGAATTAAACTTAGAGATTAAGGATAAGAAAGTTCATGATAATCTAGTTGAAAATGACATGAGTATACTACCCCAAACTGTTGAGGTAGAACCATTATCTGAAACAAACTTGGATGACTATTTTATTGGTGAGAAAATGTATGAATCCACTCAAATAACTTGGTATACTGATTTGGTGAATTTCCTAGTCACATTAATAGTATCACCCTTATTTTACAAATATCAAGAACTTAAATTAAAATTTGAATCAAAATTGTATGTTTGGGAAGATCTATATTTATAGAAGATCTATATTGATCAAGTAATATGGGTGTGTATCTCTAAAAAAGTGGTTAAGTATGTGATTATATTTTTTCATAAATTTTTATGTGGAGGAAATTTTAGACCACAAAGAACTTCTAGGAATGTGTTTTTAAATATAGTTTATTTTGGCCCTCAATTTTAAATACTGGCATGATTTTTGAAAAAAAATGTCCAAACTACCAGATTATTGATGGAATTTCCAAAATACATGAGATTCCCAAAAAACATTTTATTTTTTGTGATATTTTATATGCATGGGTATTAGATTTCATGTCCCTGTTTCCTATTTCATTTGGATTTTCCAACATTTTTTTAGCAGTGGATTGTGTTTCTAAGTGGATTGAAGAAAAAGTCACATGAACTGATGATTCTGAAACTGTGGTTGAATTTTTAAAATCAAATATTTTTATAGGTTTTGAGTTTCATAAAAAATAATAAGTAACCAAGGAACACACTTTTAAAAAAATAAAATGGAGGCTTTGATGAAGAAATAGGAGTACACCATAAAAATTCTATCTACCCACAAAATAATGGGATGGCTAAGGTGTCTAATAGTGAGAAAAAGGATTATGGAGAAGATAGTGTAACCCAACCATAAGTATTGGAGTAAAAAATATTTAAGATTCATTATTGTTATATATGAATTCCTATAAAACCTTATTATTTGAGATCAAGGCACCTGAATCACAGAACACATTCAAAGTAAATGGCCAACAAGGGAAGAATTACCATGAATATTTCTAGAAAAAACCAATAGAGGAGTCTAAAATCCTTCCTTCTTCCATTTAATAATAAAATATAGGTTTCATCTTCCCTTCCCGCTAGTTTTGATGCTCTAAATTTTTAATCTGTGTTCATTTTTAAAAAAAAATCATGCTAGAAATTTAATGGAAGGGTATTTTAACTAAGTGTTGGGGAGAGTGGATAAGTAGATTAGTATTTAAATACATTTTTATTTTATTCCTTATATTTTTAAGTGTTTTTATCCTTAAAACATAAATAAAAAACAACAAAAATATTCTATTTATAAATTTTATATAGAGTCACTTGTATAGTTTTTGTTTTTCCTTTTCAAAATATCTTTGAGTTGAATGCCACCCTGCCTGGTGAAAATTTCATGGTAGAGTTAAGGATATCACTAGTTCAGAAATTGAGAGAGATAAATGATTATTAAGTGATTTTAACCTATGAATTTAAAGAAATTTTAGTCTTAGAACTAGGAAAGAGAGTGTGAGTGAAAATATCCTTATGGAATTAGTATTATCATATAATATAACTAAAATTTATAAATTTCTCTAAAGTAACCTAGAATCTATGAAAAATAACACCTTATTGAGAAAACATAAAATAAATTGATATAATTCCTTTGAAACTATATTAGAATGGGAAATTGGGATCACAAAGTGAATATTTGAGACATTAGACACTGAGTTCATGAGTAATTTCATTTTTATACATAAAATAAGTGTATTTTCATAGTGATTTTCAAATACATTACTAAGAAAAATTCAAAAAAACAATAAAGTTCCCAATAGTTAAAAATTAATTAATTCAGGTGAGGGGATTATTGAACCCAAATGAACAATGGGAAATTGACTTATAAAAAATTCATTTGAGTTGTATCAATGAAGTGTAAATTCAAACTTTGGTTTAATAAACTTAGAAACAAGGGACAAATATAAGTTTTTCTTATTAAAAATTTGATTTTAATTAAATATAATTTATTCCATTCTTGGACTTAGAACTCTTACTTAAATTGAAGTGAGATAGGGAATTGAAATCATAGAAGAGTCATGATAATTCAAACAATATAGGAACTTGTGAATTTCTTATTCTCTAAATTTTATATTTAGGTCTATTCAATATAATCACCTTTTTGAATAAATGGAATTCAATGTATTTCTTGGGAGTGAAATAGTCCAAGTGTGGGGGAGTGATGAGACCTAAAATTTCAACAACCAAAAAACCATTTTCACTAAATTTTACCCCTAATATTAATTCAAAACCCAATAAATTGATATGATTTTGTGACTTTTTAAAATTATGGACTTTATTAGATATTGGCTTAAATATTGATTTTAGTTGATTATTCAATTTTTATTTTTGAGAAAATACATACATAAATTTTTGGATAATTGAAATTTTAATGTTTAAAGTCTATTAATTTTATTTAAAAATAGTTTTAATCATCTTTGAGTCAACTTAAAAAAAATCCATTCTTTGATTTTTGAAATATAATAAATTTATTAAATTTTGGTTTTAATTTGGAAATTAAATTTTAAATGTATTAAATCTATATTTTTCATTGCTTAATTATTTTTGAATTAATAGGAATCCATAAATTAATTTTTATAAATTTTGGATTTCATTGTTAATTTTGGGTTTTAATCTAGAATGAAATTGTTGAATGTATTTGATTTTTATTTTTTTAATTAAATATAATTGAACATTAATTTTAAAAATGAATTTATTATGTTGTGGTATAATTTTGAAATTATTTTAATTGTTTTAATTATTTTTTAAATTAATTAGAAAAAAAATTACACTAAAAAATTTTTGTTTTGTGATTTTTGAAGTGGAGTCAAATGTGATAAAGGCCTAAAGTGACTGTATGACAACCTCAGGTTACCATTAAAAGTGATCATGTGAATAAAATTGGCTAATTCCATGAGTTTTCGTATGTTGAGATCCAAGTGACCACACTGTAAAAAAATTGACAAAGGTAATGCTATAACATGATTGAATGTTTTAGAAATATGCCAAAGGAAAGGATCGACTATGTCATCTCCTATGGTCAACTCCACCATGATGCATGATGCAAAGGCAAGTGATCGTGGCTTGTGGGAATCAACCATCCCCCCCCCCCTCTTTCAAGTGACTATGAAATATTCCATCAATATACCATGAAAAATAATTCATGTGGTTGAAGCATTAACCACACTGACCTCTCCATGTATGGTCCCATGACTCCACAACCAGCTGGTGCACCTTATCCTCTTAGATTGATCACTTGATGAACCTATTTCACATTCAAGATAACTAAACCTAAGAGGATGAACTCAAACTTGGTCATGATTTGGGATGAATAATGAGAAAACATTAAAAATGATGACACTATTGAAAAAGCTTCTTATCCAAGATTCATTGGTTGAAGAAGACATGAAGACACAATTGAGGTCCTTAATAGTAATGAAATCCGAGCCAACTGAAACTAAGGATTACCCACTAATATGGATAAATCAATGTACATCCAGATTCCATCGATCAAAATATATGAAGTAATTAAAATCCATGGGTCCGACCTCAACTAGGTTAAAGAAGATGGTTAACTCTGATGATAGAGGGAATCAAAAACCAATCTAATGATACTTAGAAGATAACTGATCTCAACTATCTAAAAATTATGAACCCAAGATCACTAAGATTTCAAAGATTATAGATGATGCTATAAAATCTTTCATAAAGTCAAAGATTATTAAACTATTGTGAAGCTCATAATCCAAGAACTAAACCAAGATGAATTTCCTGATGATAATTTAAAGAAATCGATAAAGTTTTGATCACTAAGTTTAACAGATTGAGCTCACTGAGTCCAAATGAATTAGGTCTAGATTCAAGTCTATATGAATTCTTAGGTGTTGTTGATGCTTGGATATATAAAGAAAAAAATCTGACGCTTTTCATATTTTTTCTTCTTTATTGAATTTGAAGGTGAGGATGTAGATATTAAATTATATGATCATGGCCTATTAGTTTCCCCAATACAGGATTGGATATGGAGGAGAAATATGATCCATACCCATGGATCATTAATGGGATAAAATAATCTTACACACTATGTGTTTGTGGTATTTCCCCAATTAAGACAAATTCCTAATCCACCAGATCTTAGCTCCACTCCATGTGCAATACCAAATTAAAGATAAGTTACATGAACTAGTGAAGTTACTCTTCCAAATAAATCATCACTTTGGTAGCTTTTCTTTACCTCGATGTCATAACCAAATTCCCAAACTTAGCATTGTGAGTGTATTTGATTAATGAAGATTTTGGGGCCACCATTCACCCAATACTCCAGTTTCTCAATATAGAATGGGATGTGTCAATCATTTTTGTTCAAAATTAAAGAGAATGAGAAGAGTTCACAGTAATAATGAGATAAATTCAAAAGGTTTATAGCCAATATCTCACCTCTCATACCATAAAAATATGTCTTTTAAAGAAATACGGTGATTTTTGGGCCTAAATTCATCCCCAAATTTTCATATGATCAAATCAGGCCCCTCATGAAATCATATATCTTAATTGAAGTCCAGAAGCCCAGCACATTGATCATCTTCCTCTAAGAATACTATGACATCTAGTGAATCTATGAAGAAGAAAATAGTTTTTCTTTAATCCTTCATGAAGGAGTAAGGAGCTCGATCATGGGAGGAGATAATTTTAATATAAAAGATACAAGTATAATGATATGGATAAATATTGATTGTTAATCTATACACGTAGTGTTAATATTAAGAGAGGTAATTGCTAACGATAATGAAATTAAGGAACATCCCCCAAGTCACTCAAATAAGTGGAAGAAACTTGTGCTGCTCACATGGATGGAATTCTGAAGCACCTGAAAAACCTCTGCACATTCTATTAATATGGAAATATTCACTAGAAAGGGGGGAAATTTGGGATTTTGTGATCATCAAACTAGAGTTGTTGTTGCATATTCTTCTTTTCTTATTTCCTTTAATTTTATTTATTATAGTTCTCTAGTGATGGAACACTAAGCCATTAGTGGTTAAGCCAAGTAGTTTCTTCTTACTTATTTGTTAATGAATTTAATGTTTTAATAGATTATATATTATATTAATCTTGGGATTTATTTTAATTTCTTAATAAATAAGAGACTTTTTTAATTCTATTAATTTTAAATTCATTCTTCCTCTTCCTTTGGTTTTCACACACAGGACACCTGGAACTTCTTCACTATTGTGATAGTCAGCAATGTGATAACTATGAGCGATCAAATATTTTCAATCACTAGATCAGGTAAGATAAAGAGATACAGAGATTACTTTACTCCCTTATACAAACTAAAATAACCATAAGAGGGTGATCGAGAGCGGTTTCACTTGATTAGAGAGGAAATGGTAGAGTAAAAAATGAAATCATGATTTAACTAGAAAAAATTAAGGGGATATACATGGTTATTCCACTTAATTCTAATATAAATTGAAAACCAATAAATATCATAAATTTTTTCAAAAAATCAAACCCATTAAACTAAATAAAAACACACCCATAACACTTTCCTCTCATAGAGACAACCCAAGTCCACTATTACTAAATTTATTCAGGTTTATGAATTGTTTTTTATGGGCCCTGTGACAGACACTCATTAATCATGTGACCTAAAAAGACCATATGTTATAAATATTAGCTGGTAAGGGTCACTATTGTTTCCTTGATGGAATTTTTGGACATTTTTAGGTCCATATAGCCCCAGAACACTAGGCTAAGAATATATTCACATTTCTCTTTGGTATGTTTTCTTACTGAATGATTCCCTTTGGATTATGAAATTCCCCAAAGTAATTTTTAGTATTTCATGGTAAGTATCTTTTCAGACCTGATTGAGAGCTTCTTTGAGGTATTACTTAATGATTTTACTATTTATATAACATACTTCAATACCTTTCTTAAAAGTTTGCAAAAGGTTTTAAAGGAATTCATTGATAAAAACTTAGTTTTGAAATTTGAAAAATGTCATTTAATAATAGATAAAGGAAATTTCTTATGCCAAAAAATTTCTAAATATGGGATTGAAGTAAATAGAATCAAATTCTATATTATTTTTAAACTGATTTACCCCACCAATGTGAGGAATGTTAGATCTTTGTTGGGCCATGCTAGATTTTATAGCATATTTATTAAATATTTTAGCAAAATAGATTTTCCCTTAACTAATATGATGAAAAAGGAGACTGATTTTTTTATGATTCATATAGTATGGATTTTGATAAAATAAATTGATCCCGATTGAAACACCTATAATACATCCACCAGCTTTTAGACTACCATTTGAGATACTATGTGATGCCTTAAACAAATCTTTAGGATTTGTGTTGCCTCAAAAAATTAATTGATACACACAAGTGATAGTATACACTTCTTAGAACCTAGATACATCCAAAATCAATTGAACAATAACAAAAAAAATTAATTTTTTCCAATTTTCATTGCTTTAGAAAATTTATGGTCTTATTTTTTAGGAGGCAAGGTGATTGTTTTTTCTAACCATACTGAAATCAAGTGTTTGATCAAGAAAGATTAAGTAAATACAAGGTTGGTAAGATGGATGTTTTTATTTTATAAATTCAACATGGATATTAAGGATAACAAGAACTTTGAAAATATAATGGTAGACCACATGATCAGGTTACCTTACACTACCAAGGTAAAACCACAAATAGAAACAAACATGGATGACTCCTTCCCTAGTTTGAAATTGCACACAGTTACCCAAGTGCCTCGATATGATGACTTGGTGAATTCTTTGGTCACATCAAAAGTACCCCCTTATTTAATAAGCATCAACCACTTAAATTGAAATTTGAATCAAGGTTTTATGTTTGGGGGATCCTTATTTATAGAAAATATATAGTGAATAGATGAATAGGAGGTGTATCCCTGAGGAAGAAGTTATGTTTTTTACTTTCATTTTGTTGTACACTTGCATGTGGGGGCCATTTTGGGCCTCAAAAAAATTCTAGGAAGGTTTTATAAGCTAGATTGTTTTGGACATAAATTTTTAAAGACTCATATAAATTCTATAAAGCATGCCTAAACTATCAATTTATTGGTGTAATTTTCAAAATATAGGAAATTCACCAACAATATTTAATATTTTATGAAGTATTTGATTTATTGGGATTAGATTTTATGGGAAAACTTTCTATATAATTTATTTTTTTTATAAATTCATATTAGTGTACTATGTTTCCAAATGTATTGTAGAAAAATCAACCCAAAATAATAATTCCAAGGTTGTAATTGAGTTTATAAGATCAAATATTTTTTTTTAGATTTGGAATGTCTTGATCCATAATCAATGACCAAGGAAAAAATCAATAAGAACATAGAATACCTTATGGAGAATTATGAAGTGAATCATAATACCTCAAGTTTATACCACCCATAAACAAATGGGTAGTACAAGGTTTACAACATAGAAATAAAGGGGATTCTAGAAAAGAAACTACAACCTACTTGAAAAAACTATAGCAAGATATTGGAAGATGTATTATGGGAATACATGATTGATTTCAAAACACCTTTAAGTATATACCCTTACAAAACAAATTATGGAAATATTTTCCACCTTCCTTTTGAGCTGCAACACAAGGATTATTTGGCTATGAAGAAAGTGAACCGAGAGTTTGGAAAGGATATAGAGAAAATGAAGCTCCAAATTTTTGAACTAGAAGAGATTAGGAGACAAGATTATACAAATTCACTATTGTAAAAATATAAGTTAAGATTTTTCATATCATCCAAAAAAAGATATTTTTAAGTTGGATATAAAGTTTTGATGTATTATTCTAGGATAAATTTCATACCTATTAATATTCATTCCAAGTTGATTGGATCATTCATAGAAACTAATACCTTTACATTTGGTGTGTTTGAAATCAAAGTAACTGACTCATATAAACCATTTAAAGTGGATGGATAGCAGCTAAAGAAATTTCAATAATAATTTTAGAAGGAAGTGATAGAGGGGTTCAAACTCCTCCCTAATATATACTAATGAAGAACTACCAAAAAGTCTTTCTTTCATTACATTAATTTTGAGACTTGATTTTTCAAATATATTATTCATCAAAAAAATTATGTTGAGATTAATTGAATTTTTGTATAAGATAGGTGTGGGGGAGAGGTTCAAGTTACTTAGGATGTAAATACCTTTTTTTCTTTTCCTTGTCTATTTATAAGTGTTGTTTGTTCTAAATAAATAAAAAAAATTGTTGAAAAACTTATTTTTAGAGTCTATACATAAATTTTGTTTTCTTCTGAGATTTATATTTTTAAAGTATTTCAAGATTGGAGAAATTTAGCCCCAATATTTTCCTAGATTGTTAAAATTTCATGTTAGTATGGAGGGATTCCATTGATTTTGAAATTATTAAAATTAAATGATTGTTGAGTGAATTTACCATCATTATCATGAAAGTTTTTGTTTTATGACTAAGATAGGGATTATGATGGAAAATATTTAAGTTGAATTAAAATTATAACATGGGTAAAATGAAATTTTGAACTTTAACCTAGGTAACTTAGCCCTTGTGAAAAATAACACATTAGGGATCTAATTTTAAATACATTTATATAAGACCTTTGGGATCCCACAATGAAACTCTAAGGCATTAGGAACTATGTGTATGAGTAAATAAATTTCATTTTATATATATACAATAAGTTATTTTTATAAATCATGGATGGGAAATATTTAATAAGTGGCTAATTTTTTAAAATGAATTCATTTAGGTGAAGGGAAAATTGAACTCGGGTGAAGAAGAGGTAAATTGACTTATAAAAATGTTATTTGATTCATATCAAGGAAGTTGAAATTAGAACTTTTATATAGGTTATTTAGGGGAGAGAGATAAATAAAGGTTCCACTTGTTAAAGTTTTTATCTAACCCATTTCTATTCTATTATCACTCTGATAACTGAAACTTTTTCTTAAATTGAAGTGGGTAAAGTGAGTAGAACTTATATAGAAGGCATGATATATTTTAATGATGAATGAATCTGTGATTTTCTTCTTTAATAACTTATGTATTTTAATCTAGGTTAGATAATAATTTTATAGATTTATTTTATTGTATTATTTGGAAGTGAAATATTTTAAGTGTGGGGGAGTGATGTGATCCAGCATTTCCAAATTTTTAACTGCTTTTAAATGGTAATTGACCTCGCAATCTAGATTAAATTCAAGTAATAGATTCATTTTTAATACTTTTAGAAAATTGTAATTTAAATGTTAAATGGATAAAATCTTGGTTTTTAATGTTTTATTCATATATGGATTTAATGTAAAATCAATAATTTTATTTAGAGAAATGGAATTTAACTATTTAAAAAAATTAATTTTGTTCTTAAATGTTTTCATTTATTTTGATCTTCACGAGAACAAATCCTACATTGAAGAAATTTAGATTTTAATATTTATAAGACTTGACTGAACATAATGGAAAAGTGAATTTTTTTTACTTTTCCACACATTATTTATGACTTTGTGAATTTTTTATTACTTTCCTAGTCATTTCATATGACTTAGTAGTTTTGTATGATTTTTATAGTCATTTCATATAACTTGATAATTTCGTATAACTTTCCCAAGAGTTTCGTAGGAATTTGAAAATTTTTTATGAGGGTATCGATTATGCCTTCTAAATTTACTATTTCTATTAGATTTATTGTTGGTCTTGATCAACAGCATGAGTGAATCTATCATACATCCATTCAAATATATCGTGCCTCTCTTCAAGTGACCGCAAGAAGATATTCAAGTGACTCAGATAGAAAATAGATTGTCAGACTAAAGAGACTATAAGTAAAGATCCAATCAACCATAAGTGAAGATCAAATTAACTAAAAGAGTAGATTTTAATGACCATGTGATACTCAAGATATTATAATGAAAATTCTATAAAGTACTAAAATAACTACAAGGAATAAAGTTGTCGAATGATCAACTATGACTTCTCTCAACCAACCATGAGACTCCAACTCAATCGACCATGTTATCTGATAGATAATAGGTTTATTCATATTTATATTTAACTTACTTTATGTGATTTATCTCGAACTTATCCAAAATTAGGGTACTGAGGATTAAAATCCAAAATTACCAAAATGGTATAAATCTTCCTAAATTTAAATCAATTTTTATTCCCACTATCTTCCCAAATCATAAAGAAACTCTCAAGCATCCATGTTGTGTGCATATAGTTGATGAACATTATAGAGATCATGGGAGAGTATTGAGTACCAACTAGAAGATTCAAGATGCTTGTATTTACCAATCACAACCCTTGAGTTGTACATGTGGAATAAATCATAGAAGAATGAACTAGGAACTAAATATGAAGAATTTTTTTAAAGTGATGAACTGAGCAAGGAACCTGGAACCACTTCTATAAAAAGAGTATTGTTCACTCAAATAATGTGACTACTACTAAGAAGGTTCAATCGATCCAATATACTAATAACTTTCATGATTTCCTTTTAATTTTATTGAAATGTATCTAATGAGGATACACTAGTCCATTAGTAGATGAGTCAAAAAGACTCCACTTCCCTTGTTAATGAATTAATATTATCATGTTTAATTATCTTATATTCACTTATCTAGAATCATTTGATTGTTATAAACATTATGATATTTCCTTTGTTCTATGAATTTAAATTATTCTTGTACCATTCTAGTTTTCACACATAAGACACTTATATATTCTTTAATATCTATGATTGTGAGTATATGGTTGATCTAGGGGTTATTAGAGATAACCAATCACTAGTCTATGTGAGATGAGAGAATGAAATAATTATTAAATTTCTCTGATTAAGCTGAAACTGTTGGGTGAGGGTGATTAGTGGGGTCTCAAATGATTAGAGAAAGAATAGGAGAGTTAAAATAGAGTAATTATTTAATAGTTAAGAAAGGTTATATACAAGTTTATTTCACTATATTTAAAACTAAATTTAAAATCAAATTAATTACATAAAATTTGGCTTCCATTTTTAGCACATACTAAACCCACAAAAATAGGAAAGCACACCCGATAATATCTACTATCTATAGACAAATTGAGTCTCACTAGTATAACATTAATTTGGTTTCAAAAATTTTGTTTTTTGAAGGCCTTGCAATATGACACTCTTTATATTTAGATAAATGTGTCCCTAAATCTAATAAGTTCTTATTTATTAGACATCCCAAGGAAATAATGTGTTACTATTTTTATAATTCATTGGAACACAAAGTTTTTGTTTATAAAAGAGGTATGTTCTTTAAGTATGGATATATTTTTTGAGGACTTATTAGGATGAAATTTAAAAAAATTAAAGTTTAAAATTAATAAATAGGAATGGTTCATAATATGAAACATTATATAGTTTCACAATAGGTTTTGGAAACTAAACCAACTCATGTATCACATGAACCATGAAGGTTAGATAGGATTCATCAGGAATCTGGGAGATGTGAATTTATTATAGTGAATGATGGTGAAGTAGGTTATATACAAGATGAAACCATTACTTATCAAAATGATATTGGGAGTACTAGTTCTGAGAAATGGTTATAGGAAATGAAAAATGAAATGGAATACATGTAAAAAAAACAAGTTTTGAACTTGGTTGATCCACCTGAAGGTGTATGACCCATAGCATATAAGTTGATTTTACAAAAGAAAATTTCTACTGATGGTAGAGTGTCTATAAGTAAGAATCTCATGGTATAAAAAATTTTAATAAAATTCATGGTATTGACCATGAAGAAACCATATGGTCAATTCTTATTTTTTTCATTATAGATTTCTATGATTATAAAATATAACAAATAGATATCAAAATAATTTTACTTAATGTAAATATATTTTAGGGTATTTATATGATATAAAATAAATGTTTTAAGGATTAAAATGGTGCTTCAAAGGTATATAAATTTTAAAACATCCATTTATGAATTAAAGAAATATTCTTAGTGTTGAAATATTTATTTTAATGATACCCTCAATGAGGTTGGTTTCATTGTGAATAAACATGAATCTTTTGTATACATGGAGGATAGTAAGAGAATAATTATATTTCTAGTATTGTATATTAAAGACATACTACTCATTAGAAATCATATCCCTTCTTTAAAATATATAAAGGATTTGTTGGAAAATTTATTTTCAAATAAGGATATAAGAGAATAATATTATATACTATTTATAAATATCTATATGGAAATATTAAAATGATTTCTTAGATTGAGTAAAAGAACTTATATTGGTTAAAATTTAAAGTGGTTTATCATGGAGATCTCCAAGAAGTGGTCTTTACTATTATTACATGGTGTGAGTCTTTCAAAGGCTTGGTATCCTTCTACTAATATAGAAACAAAACTCATGAATAAAATTCCTTACGCTCTATAAATTGGATCCATCATGTATTCCATCTTATATACTCATCTTAAAGTCTCTTGTACTTTGAACATAACTAGACATTATCGATATGATCTTAGTTAAAATCACTAGATCACTAATAATAATATCCTAATATATTTTTGAAGCACTAAAGATGTATTATTATCCTTTTGAGGTGAGAAAGATTTATTTTTAAATAATTACACTAACACTATATTCTAAACTAAAAATTATAATTCTAGATGCCAGTCTAGATTTGTATTCTACATCAATTCTAGATTAATAAGTTAGAATATTTATATGATTATTATTATGGATAATTCTATAATATAATTTGAGTGAATCACTATATTATATTTTAGGAAGAAATATATCTAGATAAATTATTTAATTAATAAAATAGAGTTAGTTCCAAGAATTTAAAACCAAGTAGATATTTATTATATGAAAAACATATTTATCAATCAGGTTGTAGAGCCTTGATCTCACCAATGAACCAAATAGATCTTTCATAAATGAAATATTATTAGGGAAATTACTAAGGGATGTTGTGTAAATATTTGTAGAGTGATTATAGAATATAATTTAATAAATCCTTTAATAAAACCATTATCATAGAAAAAATATGGTGTATATATATATAAGGTATTTGAATATTAAACATATCATGGGATAACTCTAATGTATTTGGATTTGTATGAATCCTAAATCTATTTCATATGATATAAATTATTGGATTATATATCATGGTTTTATTATTAATATAAGTTCCCATGTAATCATTAATTCAAGTGTTTTGTAATTTTACATTTGATTTGAAAGTTAAATAACCCTATAACACTGATTTTTCCCTAATTCATAATCATCATTTAAATCCAATGATCCTGATGATATGTTAATATTAGTTTGAGTAGAGGTTCGTATAGAGATAAAATGTTCACTCATAAAACACAAGTATGACTTATTTTCTAGAATGGTTCACTTAGAGTATACTACATAAAATGTCATTCATATATTTCCTTATTATAATTGGGGTTTTCACTTCATATTAATCCCCATTATCCATGGTTAAAAAAGTGATCTACATGTGAACCTTCATACTTTGATACATTTCATACAAAAATCTTAATGATTACATTAATCAAGGGGTGGTTGGGCATGTTGATTATCATTAAATGGGTTTTTATTAAAAAAGTTAGAATTTTTCCTCTTGTATAATGGGTATAAAATACGGGCCTTTAATTGAATTATAATAACTAAATTCTTGACCATGATTAGTTAAGTTATAAATGGTGTGTCCATTTAGTTTAATTAATGATATGTGATGTATTAATTTAATTTGGTCAGTATAATTGAGGAGTTGATATATATGGAATTTATATATTCCATGTTTTTTATTATATTCAATGACTTAGATAAAGTGGTTATATATGTGTAAATTTGATGTATGGAGATAAAACTTGTGAAAATTATCATATGGAAATGTGTGTTTGATATAGATCACACCAAATACCTTTATAGCTTGAGTGATAATGATATTTTTCTAGATGATGGTATTTTCTTATGTTTATGAATTCTGAATTCAAAATAATTTTTAATACTATAAAGGCCCACATGGTTACACATAAGGCTCTGTTAATAAAGATTTAATTTTGATACAAAATTTTTATCAAAACTATAAGAGAATTTACATGATAGTTTTTATCCAAAGTAGTTTGGATATGATTTTAAAAGTTTTTGTGAAATATTAAATAAGTCTATGAATTGTCAGTAAGCAAGGAAATTGGAAGATTTATGAACTAAAATATATATCATAAATGATAATATTTAGTTATCATAACCTCATATGTGTGTGTGTGTGTTTCTATGACAATAGTTTGATATATGGTATCACATTACCTCTTCCTACTTGTTTTTCATTCCTTCTATGTCATTATCATGTATTTTTATTTCTAAACTATAAGATTATTTGATTTAGATGGGTTGTATTAATTTTTGAATATTTTTTTATGAATTAATGGAGGAGGTGTAGTTTAAGTCATATGTTATAGCATATGGTTTAAATGGTCCAAATTTTTTCCAAAGTTGATTAATGTTTAAGATTCATGAGACTTTATTATATATTAAAGGATGATAATTTTATTGAAGTTGCAACCTAAAGAAACACGTCCATTGGTTAACTTATTTTATATTTAATTCCTCTCCCATTCTCTCTCTTATTTTATATTGAAGGTGCTAACATGTTGTGTTTCAAGATAAATTCTGTACTTAACACTACTACAAAACCCACATTTAACAGAACTAGTATTTATTAGATCTAGAAAAAAATACTGATAAATGGAATATTTATCAATGCTAAGGAAGGAACTGATAAATTTAACCTTTTATCAGTGCTTTATTTTTAGCACTGATAAAGGGTGTCCTTTATCAACACTTTATTTTTAGCACTAATAAAGGGTACCATTTATTAGTGCTTCATTTTTAGCGATGATAAATATTTCTTTCATCGGTGCTTTTTTAGCACTGATAAAGATCTAAATAAATAAAATGAAATAATTAAATAAAAAAAATATTAAAAAATATTACAAATTTTATTAATTAAATAATTATTGATAAAGATGAATAAATTTATTATACATTATTAAATATTAAACATTTTATTAATTAGATAATTCTGATAACAAATGTTATTAAATTGTATATATTAAATATATAGATATATATTAGTGTATATAAATATGATTTATACATTAAAAAATATTTATGCACTTTACATTAAATAGTCATATATTTATTGAATAATGGTTTATAAATAAAAATTAATATAAACTAAAAATATTGTCTAATTTCATAATACTCAACATATAATTGAATGTAGTTTGATTTTTCAATTTAATATAGATCAAATCTGTGTTATATTGATTTCCCATATACGTAATTAATGAATTTTTATATATAATGCGCACACATAAAACTTATCCATTTTTTTAATATTGTTAAAGTGTGTTTATTCTTAATTTATTCAATTTCACTCATTTTTAATATATATACGTGCACTTAAAATTAGATATTCATTAATAATGTTAAAAATATTTTTGTGAAAAAATATTTATAAATAAACATATTTATAAATGTACATTTACTATATTTATACAATTATATATTTATAATTATGAATAAATAATTATATATATTTAAATAATTATTAAATTTATAATTAATTTACTTAAATAATGGATATATTTACTATATTTATATATATTTATTAAATTTATATGTGTATAATTATATAAATATATATAATGATATAAATATTATTTTTAAAAACTATTTCTATAATAATAAATAAATAATTATAAAATTATAATAAATATATTTAAAAAGGAATATATTTACTATATTTATGTTTATATATATTTTTTAAGTATATATAAATATCTATAGTTTTTTATTTGTAATTAGAATTATAAATCCTTTATCAGCGCTTAAGTAGTTAGCGCTAATCAAAGTATCTTTATCAGTGCTTTTATGCATTGATAAAGATGAGCCTTTATCGGTGCTAAAAAAGCACCGATAAAATGAAAATTTATTAATGCTATAATTTTATCCCTAATAAATATTGATTTTTTTCAGTGCTTTTTTAGTGCTGATAAAGACCTAACTTTATCGGTGCTAAAAAATTGTTGATAAAGAGTCCTTTTATTAGTGCTTATTTGTAAGTGCTGATAAAAGTGTCCCGATCTAATTAAAAAACCCTAACCATTTTCAAACCAGTCGCAATATCATAATCTTTTTGTAGAATCCACCAGCTGTTGGCACTCCTCTTCAGTGAATCAAACCTCAAATCACACCACTCGACTACATCTTGAATATCTCATCTGACATTCGGTGTTCAATTGAAGTTAGGGTTTTTGAAGAGGGTTTCAGATTTTCTTCAACCTAGAGAGGTAGGCCTTCTGATTTTATTTGTGTGTTTTTTGTTTCATTTTTGATTTCTTCTTTGAAGATGTAATTATTTGTGGTCTGGTGATTGTATAATAGTGAGTTAGGCCTTTCGATTTTCTCAGTTACCAATTTTTATTCAACTCTTTATCGCTCATGGAGAGTTTATTTTTTTGGACTCGATGGTGACACATAGAGTCATGTGGAGTTTATTTGGTTGTTTTATTTTGTTTACATTTCCCAAATTGATCACCCAAAGCTATTATACATATTTTTCATTATTTATTTTATCAATGGTATTCCATACATGAGAAATTTTAGAAATTGAAACTGGGGATTTTGTGTGTGAGGGAGTTAAAGGTAGGTTAAGGGATTTCTTTTATATTATACAGATTAATATCTTCCTTTTTCTACTTATCTAGGTTGGTGTGGGAATCCAATGTATGGATTAATCATGGTAGTTTTTATTTAAATTGTATTTCTACTAGTTTTATTTATTTTTTGGGCCAAATCATTCCCACTATGTTATTTTTCATGCCCTCGTTCTTGTTGTCAGCCTAAGAGGGATCAAGAATGTCCCTTGGACACTATCATGGGCCAGCTCGAGTGTTTGATATATGGTTGTCATCGGTTTGTTTTGGAAACTACATCTATTGTTAAATGTATTGTACCTTTTATCAATAATCTAACTTCCTATGTATCTACACATTTTAAAAAATCTATTTTATTTTTCTCCCTCTTTATATTAATCCAAAATTATTTATAAATCCATTTAATAATAATATATGAAATATTATACCTTGATGATATATACTATTTTCCAACTACATTATAATTTTTCATCGTTATCCTACTCCCCCTGATGAAATAATTTACAAAAAAAATATCCTTTTGAAATTACCCCTTTCTATTTATACCACTTTTTTTAGAACTATATAAAACTATAATACATCATAATTTCTTGCTCAGAAATGTATATTTTCAAGAATTTAACCCCCTTTGAGTATTTATTTAACTAATAAAAAGTAGATTTCCATGGAATCACTTTGATAACTAGCTATACGATATGTAGAAAAATAGTATGTCAAACCTTTTTACTATCAAAAAAGTTTGCACATAACAAATATTCCATACTCCATGATATATATTGACAGTCCATCCACAACATTTGAAAATTTTATTCAATTTTCAATGGGTGTCAACAAGGGTTTTCAATATTCATTTTGAAATCTATAAAACACTTCCCTCACATACATGGATTGGGAAATAAATATCCCATGAATTCCATGAGTCGCCTATAAACTAAGGAAAATTTCAACTCACTAATCATCTACATTTAAATATTGGTCATTGTTAATGTAAAAAATTATTATCATAATTCATCTCTTATACCTCTAAATATCATGTCATCTATATTGATAAACACTTTTAATATATCCATAAAATTATTTTTTATGTAATTATTATGATCAATTTCTTATTTTTTAAATTAAATCTTCAATATTAATTCATTTAACCTTTAATACCAAGATATTAATTATTATTTCAATCCATACATCACATTTATCAATTTACGAACATTATTCTCATATTAAAGAATGATACAACTATCTGTTTGTTTGGTGTAAACTTCTTATTTTTGTAATCCATTAGTAAATGTGAATTTTACATACAGTTGGAGTACCTTGAATTTCCTTGGGACGGGTCGGTGTGGTGATATGACATCCCAAGAGTCTTGAGATGTTTTCAAGTATTTATATACCATTAATTTTAAATTTAATAATTCCTTAGGTTGCTACATCACTTATTCCAATACATTTTTATATCTTCTAGTTGATTGAATGAGAGTTTATTATTCTTGTTTATCATATTTGAGTTTCTTATTACTCCTTAATTTCTTATATTATATTTTAATTTGTTTAGGGTATTTAAGGAAGATTTTATGTGAAGTAATTCTTTTCTTAAATTAAATTACCCATTTTCTTCAACATACTGAAATTATTTGAAATAATCAAATGTTGAGTTTCCCTTATTATAATTGTCTATAACTTTCACTTTGTATAATGAATATCTTATGTGTATTTATTTATATATTATATAAAATTAATCTTTTATGAACCCAATAGTATGGATATGAACCAAAAATTGATGCATGCCAATCATTTGACAAATGAATATGAAGATGGAGTTAAAGAGTTCATCAAGTTTGAAAGAGAGCATGCAGATGTCCCTTCTAAAATCCTATGTCTGTGTTTAATTTATTGTTATTCAAGATAAATTAGTCCAAAAGAGTTGGAAGAACATTTGATTCATCACAGAATATATCAAATCTATAAATGTTTTACTAAACATGAGAAAAAACTGAATGTGTACATCTATTGGGATGATACTACAGTTTATAAATCATTTGATATGAATAATTTTGTAAAAGATAATGGAGATCGCATGGAAGAAATGAAAATGGAAATTGAATATGCCCTTTATGATTTTAAAAAATTGTTTTTGGAGTTAAATAGTTGTTCCAATAAACCATTGTATACTGGTTATACTAAATACACAACATTTTCATCTGTATTGAAGTTATATAATTTGAAAGCTGGTAGTGGATAGAGTGACGCCAGCTTTACAGAAATACTTGATCTTATGAAATATATGCTACCATAAGAAAATTAACTACCGTGCCAAACATATGATTTTAAATGAATGTTATGTTAAATGGGAATGATCACTAAAAAAATACATGCTTTTATAAATGATTTTATATTGTTTTTCAAGGACTATGAATCACACATAAAATGCCCTAAGTGTGGGGCAGATCGATACAAGAAAAATGAATCAAGTCCTTCAAAATATGTATGGTATTTTCCTATCATTCCATGGTTTAGAAGACTATATGGATGTCCAGAAACCATGATTCAATTAACATGGAATGAAAATACAATAATTAAATATGGTAACAAATGTAATCTAGTAGATTATCCTTAGTGGAAGAAAATTGATTATGAGTTTCCTGAATTTGGAGATGAGCTGAGAAACTTTCATATTGAATTATCTATAGATAGAATAAATCCTTTTGATGTATAGAGTATTACTCATAGTACATGAACCGTCATGTTGGTAAACTATAAGTTTCCACCATGGTTATGCATGAAGCGCAAATACATTATGTTGTCTCTACTTATATCTGGACTAAATAAACCCAATAATGATATTGATGTTAATTTATCTCCATTGATAAAAGATCTAAAATTGATGTGGCATACAGGTGTTACAATATATGATTCTCATAGAAGTGAAGAATTTACATTGAGGTCCATGTTGTATAGAATGATAAATGACTTCTCCGCTTGTGGAAATTTATCAGGCTATAGCATTGAAGGAATGTTGGGGTGTCCCATTTGTGAAAAACACACATACTCAGTTCGATTGAAACATTCCTCAAAGACTGTGTTTTTAGGACATCATAAATTTTTACCTTGATGACATAAATATCGATCCTGGATGATAGCATTCGATGGGAATATCGAACAAGGTACAACACCATCTCCAGTAGCGGGCGATAAACTGTATAAAAAAGTAAAAAAGATTGACACTGTTTTTAGTAAACCATTTTTGAACAACCATACAAAATTAGTTGGAAGAAGAGATCAATTTTCTTTGAATTATTGTATTATAATTATTTATATCTCATAAATTTTCTTGATTTCATGCGTGTAGAGAAAAAATGTATTTGATAGTGTTATTTTCATGTTACTAAATGTTCCTAGAAAAATGAAATATGAAATCAAGGCTTAGTTGGACTTGATTGAAATGGGGATAAGGGAAGATTTGGCATTGGTGAAGGTTAAAAGGTGGACTTTTCTTCCTCTAGCAGCTTACACTCTACCCAGACAATAAAAATTGCAATTTTTCCTTTTTCTTATTAGTTTAAAAGTTCTATAGGGGTATTCATAAAATATCAATAATTGCATGTTAATGACTAATTTGAAGTTACAAGGAAAAAAATCACATGACTGTAATGTTTTGATACAATATTTAATGCTTGTTTCTTTTTATTCCATTCTGCCTCAAAATGTACGACATACATTAACCAGACTCTTATTCTTTTTCAAATCCATATGTAGTAAATTTGTAGAGTCGATGAAGTTTCCCATAATGATTAAGGAGATTTAAGTCATGTTATGTGAATTATATATGTTCTTTACACCATAATTCTTTGATATAATGTTCCACCTTATGGTTCACTTGGTCAGATAGGTTCAACTATGTGGTCTTATCCATTATAGATGTATGTACCCCATTTAACAATATATGAAGATTTTGAAAGGGTGTGTTAAGAATCAAAGATGTCCAGAAGGTTTTATTATAGAATGATATATTGTTGAAGAAGCTATTGAATTTTATACTGATTACCTATTAGATGTTGAAAGTATCAGTCTCTCAAAGTCTATTCAAAATGAACACCTTATGGGTTAAGGGATTTCTGGAAGATATGTTGTTACAATTACCTTGACAGAGCGGGAGCAAGCACATCTTTACATATTACATAATAGTGAAGATTTTGATCCATACATTGAATCCCATAAAGAAATTATTATAGATTTGAAACCATCAAGGGTGGAAGGATGGATATAAAATGCACATAACCAATAGTTTATAATATGGTTCATAGATCAAATTTATAAGGAGTTATCTAAAAAACTAAATTCGATTATTGAATGACTTTAATGGATAGACAAAGGATCGAATAAAATGTTATATCTAACACTAGTTTTGTAATAAATGGTTATACATTCTATACAAAAGAACATGATGAGTTGAGTACAATGAAAAACAGTGGTGTTACGCTTGTGGATGAAGTGATTCACATATCTGGTTCCAAGGATATAAATCCAATTTATGAAAATATGTCATATTTTGGCATTATCAAATAGATATATGAGTTGTATTATACAACATTTCAAGTACTGCTTTTCCATTACAAATGTTTTTACAATATCAATGGAGTGAAAGTTGATGAAATGGGATTTGTGAAGGTGAATTTCAGTGTGGAAGGGGAAAAGGATAAGTCATTTATAATAGAATCATAAGAAGTGAAAGTATTTATGTCTATGATCCAACAAACAAGAATTGGTCGATTGTCCTGCTAGTGACTAAAAAAATGTTGAGTCAAATGAAAATTCAATTAAGGATGACCCTTTCATTGGGACATCACAATCGGTTTATTTCAGTCCCAATATAGACAATGTATTATAAGTTAGAGGGGACCATAAAGAGAGGATTTGGATTCTCAATAGAGGAACCAAATCCTTGACACCTTTAAAAAAGAGGGTTAAATGAGAAGGTAAAAGTGTTTTTTAATATATTATGTTTTTCATCATAATATTATATATTATCTATTACATTAACATAATCTAAATTAAATGTTTGACTACTCATGCAGACAATGTCTTCTGCACATGATGGAATAACAAACCATAATGAAGGAAACCCTTTGGAAAGATATAAAAGTAATGTTACAATATACTTTCTCTATTTTACCAAAAAATTATATAATGAAAAGTTGATTTAATTTTCATTATTCCTTGTAGAGTTCATTTATTTTAGAATATTTTTGTCTATATGCCATGCCTTTTTAGGAAGAGCGGTGAAATTGTCTCTACTCAATCATAGAGGTAATCTTGATTTTTTCATAGTAAAATCATTTTCTATAGAATTAATGTATTGTTTCATATTTATGTTTAATTTATTTCTTTTTAGTATTACTCATATAATAATTTTTTTCTTATATAGATGTATTTTTTTTGTTCGATTTGGGGTGCTCTGTCTAACTTTCATGCTTCTTCTCCCTCAAAACCTTTTCACCCCTATAGTGTTTCATTTATCACTTTCTTTAAAGTTCTCTCCACTAACTTTGCAGTATGAGAAACGATACTGCCTCTTCTCAATTATAGATGTAATCTTTATGTTTTCACAATAAATTCATTGTCCATATAATTAATGTATTGTTTCATATTTATGTTTAGTTTATTTATTTTTAGTATTATTCACATAATAATTGTTTTCTTATACAGGTGTATTATTTTGTTCGATTTGGGTTGTTCTGTCCAATTTTCATTCTTCTTCTCTGTCAAAAACGTTTCACCCCTACAATGCATCATTTATCACTTTATTTCAAGTTACCTCCACTAACTTTGCAGGAAGATCAACGAAGCTGCCCCCGCTCAATTAAAGAGGTAATATTGATGTTTTCATAGTAAAATCATTATCCATATAATTAATATAATGTTTCATATTTATGTTTAATTTATTTCTTTTTAGTATTACTCACATAATAATTTTTTTCTTATATATGTGTATTTTTTTGTTCTAGTTGGGGTGCTTTATCCATATTTCATCCCTCTATGCATCAAAACATCCACAAACTTATTCTCCCTCAAAACCTTCCACCCCTGTAGTGTTGAAATTTATCACTTTACTTTAAGTTCCCTTCACAACTCAATCACAGTGGTAATATTGATATTTTCATAGTAAAATCATTATCTATATAATTAATGTATTATTTCATATTAATGTTTAATTTATTTCTTTTTAGTATTACTCATAATAATTATTTTCTTATATAGGTGGATTCTTTTTTCGAGTTGATGTTGTTTGTTTGAAGTTTCTCATACAGTGTTGGCAGTTCGACAAAGAAATTCAATGGAAATTATGGTAACATTGACAGTTAGGATTTTTTTTTTTTAGAATTAAAGGCATGTAGGAATCGCCCTCACCTCAATCTGATACACGATGTGACCTGTATGACTCAAAGTACTTATTTTTATTTTAAATTGACATTAATTTTAGTAAAAAAGACAATTGAAATACTCAAAACTGAGCTAACATATTAAGATTATTTTGATAATTTAATATAATGATCTATAAGTAATTTTTTGATGTGAAATAATTAGTTGTACCTCAATATGATACATGATGTGCCTGATATGACTCAATATGTCTGTTATCAGTTTAAAATCAACATTTGACTTTAAAAAGTGTCACTCACTGAAAACTGAGAAAATGAAATTTTATTTTTTTATAATTTAGGAAAAAAATACATAAATTATTTGTGGCGTATAGGAATCGGTCTCACTTCATATGGATACATGATGTGATCTTTATGAGTCAAAGTCTGTGTTTCAAGTTAAAAATGACATTTTAGTAAAAAAGAAAAGTGATGTACTCAAAATTGAGAAAACACATTCAAATTTTTTTGATACTTTAGTAAAATTATCTATAAGTGACTTGAGAAGTGAATGAATCAGCCACACCTCAATCTGACACACGGTGTGACCAATATGATTCCAAGTGCGTGTTTTGATTTAAAATTGACATCAATTTTAGTAAAAATCCCAACTTACCTACTTAAAACTAATCAAATGCATTCAAATTGTTTAAATACTTTATTAAAATCATCCATAAGTCATTTTTTATGTGTAGAAATCAACTGCACCTCAATATGATACACAATGTGATCGGTATGAGTCAAAGTACATGTCTCAATTTTTAAATGGAATTTTAGTAAAAAAGAAATGTAACATACTCAAAAATAAGAAAACCCATTCAGATTGTTTTAATAATTTAGTAAAATGATACCTAAGTGATTTGAGACATAAATGAATTATCCACACCTCAATCCAACGTACAGTGTGACCAGTATGACTCTAAGTGCTTGTTTTTATTTAAAATTGGCGTCAATTTTAGTAAAAAGGCCAACTGACCTACTCAAAACTGAGAAAATGCATTCACATTGTTTAAATACTTTAGGAAAATGATCCATAAATCATTTTTTATGTGTAGGAATCATCCTATCCTCAATCTGATACACAATGTTATCGGTATCAGTTAAAGGATGTGTTTCAATTTTTAAATGACATTTTAGTAAAAAAGAAAAGTGACGTACTCAAAACTAATCAAACACATTCATATTATTTTGAAAATTTAGGATAATGATCCATAAGTAATTTGTGACATTTAGGAATCACTTTCACATCAATAAGATGCATGGTGTGACCAGTATGACTCCAAGTGCATTTTTTATTTAAAATTGTCATCAATTTTAGTAAAAAGTCCAACTGACCTACTCAAACCGAGAAAACACATTCACATTGTTTAAATAATTTAGTAAAATGATATATAAGTAAATTTTTTATTTTTATTAATCTATCACACCTCAATCCAACACACAATGTGATAGGTATTATTCAAAGTGTGTGTTTTAATTTTAAAATGACATTTTAGTAAAAAAGACAAGTGTCGTACACAAAACTGAGAAAACACATTCAGATTATTTTTGAAACTTTAGAACAATGATCCATAAGTCATTTGGGACATTTAGTAATCATTTGAACCTCAAGCTGACGTACGGTGTGACTGGTGTGACTCAAAGTTTGTCTTTTTATTTAAAATTGTCATCAATTTTAGTAAAATGGACAATTGTACTACTCAAAACTGAGAAAAAACATTCAAATTATTTTGATACTTTAATAAAATGATACATAAGTCATTTTTGATGTGTAGGAATTAGCCTCACCTCAATCTGATGTACGTTGTACCCGATATGGCTCAAAGTGTCCGTTATCAATTTAAAATTGACATTTTAGTTCGAAAAGTGTCACTCACCAAAAACTGATCAAACGCACTTGGATTTTCTTCATAATTTAGGAAAATGATTCCTAATCCATCACTACTAGAAAAACAGGTATTTGCGACGGGTCATTTGCGATGGGATCCCGTCGTAAATGGATTTTTGCGACGGGGGCCCGTCGCAAATGACCCGTTGCTGAAAACGGTGTCGCAACAATAATTATTTGCGACGGGCTCATCGCTAAAGCCTTTTTCCGCTACGGGAAGAATCCCCATCGCAAATAGTACTCCGTATATTTGTAAAAAACTTTTCAAAACCTATTTGCGACGGTGCCCGTCGCAAATACCTGTTGCGACGGGCCTGCCGCAAATAGTTTTTGCGACGGGACCCGTCGCAAAAAACTATTTTAAAAAAAATAAAAAACTATTAATAAATTATTTTAATGCATATAATAATAATAATATTTTCGACGGGCACAGTATCCCGTCGCAAATACTATAAAAAAATAAAAAAAAATAAATTATTAATAAATTATTTTAATTAATATAATAATAATCCAATTATAATTCAAAAATAAAAAATAATAAAATATTAATAAATGATTTTAATTAATATAATAATAGAATTATAATTCAAAAATAAAAATAATAAATTATTTTAATTAATATAATAATAATAGAATTATAATTCAAAAATAAAAAATAATAGAATATTAATAAATGATTTAATTAATATAATAATATTAGAATTATAATTCATAAATAAAAAAATATTAATAAGTTATTTTAATTAATATAAAAATAATAGAATTATTTTACATTCAAATATTAAAATAATTCAAGTATTACAAAAAAATATAATTAAATTATAAAATTATAAAATTTTAATATATATATAAAATTTAATATTATAAAATATAAATAATATTAATATTTATATTAATATTGTTATTTAAAAATATAATATTATTAATATTTTATAATGAGACAGAAACTACGAATAGAAAAAAAATCATATTTTGATTTCACAAATTTTATAACATAAAAACAAACTCTAATCTGAAGGAGGGGGGAGGGGGATCTGCAGATGGTGGTGGAGGAAACTCCATCCCTAAAGCATGAGTGAGTCGGCGCATGTACTCCATCTGCTCCTGATGCTGCTGCTGCCACCGACTCGTCTGCTCCTCATACAGCTGCTGCTGGCGTCGACGCTCCTCCTCATGTTGCTAACGCATCTGCTCCTACTCCTGTCGGAGACTCTCTATCAGTGCAGTCTGAGATCGCAACTGATCCTCATACTGTGTAGCATAAGAAGATGCACGAACTCCTCTCGAGCTGGACGCTGACATCGCAGCACTGCCATAATAATCTCCAGGAGTCGGTCGAGAGCCGATACTAACTACCCGGCCCTTCTCGAAGGCATACTGGGTGGCCTGCATCCATGCCGCCTCATCAAACTGATGGTCAGTGGTCTGATCGGATGACTCGGCCTGACTCTCAGGCCGGGCCTGTGACGTTGCGGCCTCATATGACTCCTGTAGTTGCAATTTAAAATTAAAATTGTGAATATATTATATGCAGTTAATTTTTAAACTTGAAAACAAATAATACTGACCACGATGTGATGCTGACGATCACCTCTGAGCTCTCCAGTAGCAGGATCACTATACATCCTCCGATATACGTCGTACTCCGTAATATCGGGGTGTTCGACAGCCTATAAGAATAAAAAATAAACTGTTAATATTTATAGTTATATAAAATATTTATAAATAATGTACGTACCAGATGCTGTCTATGAGTACTAAAAGAACGACTCCCAGCTCAATGAGTCACCTCCTGTCTCCCCCGATTCTGCCACCCCACCGATGATCTCCTCTGAAAGGCACCACTCAACCAGTGCGCACATAATCCATCCCATACATGGAATGAAATGTACTCTGGTTGGTGTACTCTACATGACTCGTCAAAATCTGACACTCCTGCTTTCTTCATCGCAGCTTTTCTTAAATTGTGCAAAAACTGATGAAGGCGATCACGCATGGCCACCTCCCATGCCTCGTGGATGGCGTCACGCATGGTATCCTCGATCGGATACCATAAACCCTACAAATAAATCAAAATATCAAGTTAGAAATGAAATAATTTTCAAAATAAAAATTATTTATTTACGTACATACCAACCAATGGCCGAACATGGCCTGCTGCACATCAATGGGAATCTTCTCTCATGTGGTCCACGGCTGAGAGAAATAGTTGCACAAAATAGCGTTGCCCTGTCCGACTGCTATATGCGGAAAACTGTAAAAATAATAAACATTTATTATGTGAATAGATTAATGAAATCTTAGTCAAATCCACAGGTTATCACACAGGTTATCACACCTCCGTGTGTGTGGATCAAACCCAAGATGTGGACGTCGCTCGGGGATGGGGTCAGGAATCATCAATCGTGCAAGACTGCACCCCCTCCGCGTACTCCCTGGAGCGCATGTAGGCTGAGGGTCATCTGTCAACAACTCATCCGCATCAAAAGTCAGGTCAGCATCCGCCAACTCACGAAATGTGGCATCGTCCATCTGAAACAGAAAATGTTAATGTTGTTAGAAAATAATTGATAATTACTATTATATATACATATATACATATTATGATTGTATATAAATACCATGGAATTCTATCAGTGTTCATCTTCATCATCATCTTCATATATGTCAATGTTATCTTCATATTCCTCCTCAAATAAACATCAATATTTTTCTTCGGATGTCCTGGAATTAGTAAAGTCAAAAAGATATATGGCTCCTTCATCAACATCCATGGAGGTAAATTGTATGGAGTTAAAAAACAGGCTAACATGAATATTGACTACCATAATATCCAAACGGACAGAAACCATCAGTGGAAAGGCCCAGTCAAACATTTCTAGCTTCTAAAGCAAAGGATGGATGCACTCTATCAAAATGTTTCCATGAATCATCATCGGCTGGATGATTCAAGATTTTATCGGTTGAAATATTCTCTTTATGCCATGACATAATTGTCGTTGTATTCTTAGACATGAATAAACGTTGAAGTCTGGATGTAAGCGGAAAATATCTCAACTGTTTTACAGGAATCAAACCAGACTTCCCGTGTTGTCCTTCTTTATATCTCAGTTGCCCACATGTGGGATAACTATCCAACGACTCATTTTCCCCAGAATATAAAATGCAGTCATTTGAACATGCATGAATCTTCTGACAAGTAAGTCCCAAATTTCAAACCAGCCTCTTACTCTCATAGTAATTTGCAGGTAAAACATTTCCTTCGGGTAACAGTGTTTTAAGCAAAGAAAATATCTGGTCAAAACAGGTGTTTGACATTCCGTTATCTGATTTGATAGCCATAAATTTTTCAACTGCTTCTAATTTGCTCATCTTGCAGCCAGGATATAATGCATCCTCAGCAGACTTCAACAACTCATAAAATTCAGACGGTGCCAACTCAGGATTTGAAGCTATATCAGCCGGAGTTTCTGTATGTTGAATAGATGAACCTGCAACATCATGTACTAAATCTTGAAACCGAGATGGATCCAGAATCAAGTTGGCATCACCTGTTCTGGGACTGCGTTCACCGTGTTGATACCAAAAAAACATAATCTGGTTGAAAACCAAAACGCAAGAGATGTTCCCCCACTTTGTCAAACGTGTCAAACGTTCTCAATGCACATTTTCTGCAATGGCATTTTATTTTTACTTCTGAAACAAATTCTGGATTTGATGCCGCAAATGATAAAAAAGTCTCCACACCCTCTACATATACTAGATTTAAAACAGAACCGTTTGGATTTTTACGTTGATTTATCTATATGCGGTCACCTAATAATGATTGTTGATGACCTCGTTGTTCTATATTTTTCTATAAAATATAAAAGCATTACTGGTTTTGAATAATTTGTTAGAAAAACACTCAAGCTAGGATAATTATAGAGTTTACATCATACACGACTGACGCAAACTTTTTATTGAGATAGACCTAAAAATTGACCCTTTAAGAATTAAATATGTTGAGAATGAAGCAAAACATGTTAATTGTTACTAATTATTGGTAATTATTACTAATTATTGGTAATTATTACTAATTATTGGTAATTACCGATAATTGGTAATTATTAATAATTATTGGTAATTATTACTAATTATTGGTAATTATTAGTAATTATTGGTAATTATGGGTAATTATTACTAATTATTGGTAATTATTACTAATTATTGGTAATTATTCCTAATTATTGTTAATTATTACTAATTATTAGTAATTATTACTAATTATTGGTAATTATTACTAATTATTGGTAATTATTACTAATTATTGGTAATTATTACTAAGTATTGGTAATTATTAGTAATTATTGGTAATTATTACTAAATATTACCAATTATTGGTAATTATTACTAATTAATACTAATTATTTGTAATTATTACTAATTATTGGTAATTATTACTAATTATTGGTAATTATTAGTAATTATTGGTAATTATCGGTAATTATTACTAATTATTGGTAATTATTACTAACTATTGGTAATTATTACTAATTATTGGTAATTATTACTAATTGTTGTTAATTATTACTAATTATTGGTAATTATTACTAATGATTACTAATTATTACTAATTATTGGTAATTATTGGTAATTATTACTAATTATTACTAATTAATACTAATTATTGGTAATTATTGGTAATTATTACTAATTATTGGTAATTAATACTAATTATTGGTAATTATTACTAATTATTAGTAATTATTACTAATTATTAGTAATTATTACTAATTATTACTAATTATTATTAATTATTAGTAATTATTACTAATTATTAGTAATTAATACTAATTATTGGTAATTATTACTAATTATTGGTAATTATTACTAATTATTACTAATTATTACTAATTATTACTAATTATTACTAATTATTACTAATTATTACTAATTATTAGTAATTATTACTAATTATTACTAATTATTGGTAATTATTTCTAATTATTACTAATTATTACTATTTATCGGTAATTATTGGTAATTATTGGTAATTATTCCTAATTATTGGTAATTATTACTAATTATTGTTAAGTATTACTAATTATTGGTAATTATTACTAATTATTACTAATTATTACTAATTATTACTAATTATTACTAATTATTACTAATTATTGGTAATTATTACTAATTATTACTAATTATTACTAATTATTGGTAATTATTCCTAATTATTGGTAATTATCGGTAATTATGGGTAATTATCGGTAATTATTACAAATTATTGGTAATTATTACAAATTATTGGTAATTATTACAAATTATTCCTAATTATTACTAATTATCGGTAATTATTGGTAATTATGGGTAATTATTGGTAATTATTACTAATTATTGGTAATTATTGGTAATTATTCCTAATTATTGGTAATTATTTCTAATTATTGGTAATTATCGGTAATTATGAGTAATTATCGGTAATTATTACTAATTATTGGTAATTATTGGTAATTATTGGTAATTATTCCTAATTATTGGTAATTATTCCTAATTATTGGTAATTATTCCTAATTATTGGTAATTATCGGTAATTATGGGTAATTATTGGTAATTATTACTAAATATTGGTAATTATTGGTAATTATTCCTAATTATTTGTAATTATTGGTAATTATTGGTAAATATTGGTAATTATTGGTAATTATTCCTAATTATTTGTAATTATTCCTAATTATTGGTAATTATCGGTAATTCTGGGTAATTATTGGTAATTATTACTAATTATTGTTAATTATTACTAATTATTGTTAATTATTACTAATTATTACTAATTATCGGTAATTATTACTAATTATCGGTAATTATTGGTAATTATCGGTAATTATTACTAATTATTGGTAATTATTGATAATTATTACTAATTATTACTAATTATTGATAATTATTACTAATTATTACTAATTATCGGTAATTATTCCTAATTACCACTAATTATTACTAATTATCGGTAATTATTCCTAATTATCGGTAATTATTACTAATTATCGGTAATTATTGGTAATTATCGGTAATTATTCCTAATTATTGGTAATTATTACTAATTATTGGTAATTATTACTAATTATTGGTAATTATTACTAATTATTGGTAATTATTGGTAATTATTCCTAATTATTGGTAATTATTCCTAATTATTGGTAATTATTCCTAATTATTGGTAATTATTCCTAATTATTGGTAATTATTGGTAATTATTACTAATTATTGGTAATTATTACTAATTAGTGTTAATTATTACTATTTATTCCTAATTATTACTAATTATTACTAATTATTACTAATTATTACTAATTATTACTAATTATTACTAATTATTACTAATTATTACTAATTATTGGTAATTATTCCTAATTATTACTAATTAGTGGTAATTATTAGTAATTATTACTAATTATTACTAATTATTGATAGTTATAAATAATTATTACTAATTATTACTAATTATTGGTAATTATTACTAATTATTGGTAAGTATTACAAATTATTGGTAAGTATTACTAATTATTGGTAATTATTACTAATTATTGTTAATTATTACTAATTATTGGTAATTATTACTAATTATTAGTAATTATTACTAATTATTACTAATTATTCCTAATTATTGATAATTATTGGTAATTGTTCCTAATTATTAGTAATTATATGAATAATTACCAATAATTAGGAATAATAACATTATTAGTATATTTTATTATTAATATTAAAATAATATAATTTTCTATATTATATACAATTCTCCTTTCATCTGTGTGTTTTCTATCTCCACATACAAATAATACATGTGGAGACAGCAAACACACAGATGAAAAGAGAATTGTATATATATAAAAAAATTATATTATTTTAATATTAATAATAAAATATACTAATAATGTAATAATGTTATTATTCCTAATTATTGGTATTTATTACTAATTATTAATATTTATTCTTAATTATTAAAAATTATTACTAATTATTCCTAATTACCATTAACTATGAACAATACTAATAATTTAAATTTATTAAGTAACAAAACAATGTAAACATAATTAAATTATAACTAATTAAGAATAATTGAAACTAATAAAAAATCTAAAATAAATATTAAATTAAAATGAACATAAATACCTTGAAAATTGATCTGAGGTTGATCTCTGATCGTTCTTCAAAACTTCAATATCAACTCCGGAGAAAAAAATTAAACTTGAGAAAAACTGAACTTTAGAAATAGAATTTTGAGAGAAGAAGAAGATGGAGTTTGAGAATGATTTGAAAAAAAACGGATGGGGGTAATTATAGGTTAGATTATTTGCGACGGGTCCATTTGCGACGGGATACCCGTCGCATATAGTGGTTATTTGTGACGGTACCCGTCGCAAATACCTTAGCCATCATTTATTACGGTCAACGGTTAAATAGTTATTTGCGACGGGTCCCGTCGCAAATAACCACTATTTGCGACGGGGGAATATTCCCGTCGCAAATACCTTTTACCGCCGCCGGTTATTTGCGATGGGCAATAACCACCCGTCGCAAATATGTTTCCCGCGATTTGGCGCGCAACCCGCGCCAGTTCTTTTGCGACGGGGAAAGCAATCCCGTCGCAAAAGGCTACTTATTTGAGACGGGAAAATACCCCCGTCGCAAATAAGTTTTAACGGGGGTATTTGCGATGGGATTTAGCCCCATCGCAAATAACCCGTCGCAAATACCCATTTTTCCCGTAGTGCATTTATGATTTGTAGGAATCCATTTCACTCTAACTAGATATATGATGTGATCATAATGAGTCAAAAGTGTGTGTTTCCATTTTAAAATGACATTTTAGTAAAAAAGAAAACTAACGTACTCAAAACCAAGAAAACACATTCAGATTATTTTGATACTTTAAAAAATGATCCAAAAGTTATTAAAGAAATTTTGGAATCATCCACACCTCAATCTGATGCATGGTGTGACCGGTATGACTCCAAGTGTGTTTTTTATTTAAAATTGACATCAATTTTAGTAAAATTAACACTTTTTGTTGATTTATTTCTTTATATTATTACTAACATAAGAATTTTTTCTTATACAGGTGAGTTCTTTTTCTTGATCAGGGGTGGTTTGTTCAGAAATTTCATGAGTCGGGTGAGGATTAAAAGATAAAGGAACATTTTTGTTTTTTAATGTATGTAATAATTTTTATTTATGTAATTGTATAAACCAATGTTTGAAATGTATATAATATAGTTTTTTTCTTGTGTTTGTGTTGTAAATTTAATTTCATTTAAATCTTGTATTGTTAGTTATTTTTGTTGATATCTGGTGTGTTTTTGGTGTCGTGATGTGTTGTTACAACACAGTGCTAATAAAGTGGACCTTTTTCAGCACTTTGTTTAGCACTGATAAAAGACCCCTTTATTAGTGCTTTTTCAGTACTGATAAAAGACCAGGGGTTTTAACCTTTCTCATTTAGTCAATGATTTTCTAGTATTGATAAAGGCCAAATATAGCTCTATTAAAGGCTATTTTTGTAGTAGTGTGAGTTTTTTGTGATTCCATAGTTGGAACCTCAACTTAAAAGGAAATAAATTGTTTGTTATTTCTTTGTGGTCATTTTCAAGTTTATTTCTCATTCAAGGGTCGATATATGAAAATATGGTACAATCCTTGTTTTTTTAAAATATATTATTCTCCTTATCTCAATTTGGATGATATTGGTGTTTGGGATTTATTTCCACTGCATTTCGGTCCTGTATGATGTCTTAAAAACCCATCTAGGTTATTCATCAATTATGAATCGATGGATGTCTTCCTAAGTTATCCATCCCCCACCATATCCTCCCAGTGTTTCTTGATTTATTATCATTATATTATTATTCTATAATTCCAAAAAAAATAAGTAAAAATTATATCTAACCATTTCTTATGACACACAAAACAAAATTAAGCATGACTCGCCCCTTGAGTCAATTCTGTTCTCATTTCTACACTAATTTCCTTCAAATAACCCTTTATTATTTAATTCTCAAGGTAACTTACACTTAAATTTATATGTTTAAATTACAAAATCTAGTTCATAGCTCAATTTAATTTTTAATCCCATTATTAATCACTTAACAAGTCATTCCAATTAGATTAATTTATCATTTGAACCCCCATTTTACCATTTTTAATTTAAATTTTGAAAAATATTCTCATGTTAGTTTCCATGCCTCTAATATCCTAGTAACTTACTAAAGTCAATTTAACTCTTCTAATATTTCCCAGAAGATAAATTTCATATCAATTCAATCTTACACCATTATAAAACAGAATCAAAATATCTTATCCTATTTAATTACCTTTTTATAACCATTAACCTTTATTTGATAGAATTCATATTAATATTTATTTATTCTTTAATTTAATTAATATCCTAGAAAATTAAATAAAACAAACCATATTAATTACATAATACTAATAAATTTAAACTTACATATTTTTATTTTTATATTTTAATGTCTTGGAATTACATGTAATTTTTTTAAAATTATATGGGATTATTTTGAGACCATATGATCAGACGGCACTTGATTCCGAGGCCCGGTGAACTCGGAATAAACATTTGAACTTTTTTTAAGATAAATAAAATGGTGTGCATGTGTGGTTTTGGAAACTTCTAAATGGGTTTCTAGATTAAAAAACTGAGGGCACCGTTGTGTTTGGAATGATGACATTACCTAAGAATGGTCATAACCTCAACCGGTGCGGGTTGAGGGAAAAATTTAATTTTCATACATTTTAAGGAAAATAATAAAATAAAATTAAAAGGTTTATTTTATTCTAAATTGTTTCACTGCAATGAAAAGTAACAGAAATTTTGTTTAATAAATGAAATAGTGTAACAGCGATGACTCAGCATAATAGGAATGATGCAATGTGTTTCCCCATTTAATAGGATAACATGAATTGGAGATCACATCTGGATTTAGAAAATCACTCTGAATCTATGGAGGATCACTGTTGACAAACGAAGATCACCAAAAACTTTGAGAACTCCCCCTCCTCTTCAAGATATCTCTCCCTCGACTACAGATCGAGAACTTTCACGGAAGGATCGCCTTCAATAAAGAATCCTTCCTCTGATCAAACATGTTCTCTAGGAAGGGGTTTATTCTTAGTGAATTTATTTCCCATTCCTTCTTCCTAAAATAATGAGTGCGGATCAACCCACCAACAGGTTGATCCACGGGTCGTTTTCTCTTGTGGTATGGGTTTGATTTTGGGATAACATCAGGAAAACAGATCCATGTTGAATTGGTGTTTTGATTTAAATATTCGTTTATCCGCCCTTAAATTTTTTATGTGGATGGATCGATGCCAACACAAACAAGGCTCGATCTATCCACCTTGGGTGTTCATGTGAGCCTCTTCCTCCCCATTCTTTGTTCCTTGGATCTTTGTCACCGCAACAACTCAATGATCACAACATGGTAGTGGATCGCAATGGCAGCAGGCAGATACCACGGCAGGAGGTCATGGTGACATGGGGTTGCTAACTTAAAGGGCCTATAATGGAGACGGAATGCGACAACACACACCAGTGGCATGCTGCATCAAAGGAGGCCACGATTATCGGGTCGTGGTGGTGCGGGACCACAGTGCCAGCGGGGTGCCGCATCGGGCGGAGGAGTTCACGGAGGTGCGAAGGGCGGCATGTTGCGGTGGTGTAGAACCAAACGGCAACCATCATTGGGCAGCGACAAGGGTCACTGGCAACTGCCGGTGGCGGGGCTTTGGCGGATGCGACACCGAGCCACGTCTCACAGCCTAAGGGTCACGGTCCAATGGGACTGCGGCAGGAGGGCCCCACGGAGAACTGTAGGGCGTTCACGTGATGAAATCATCGTGCTGACTAGGGATGGACACGGTGACTGCCGCCACATCTGGGCGAGCTGAGCCAACCCACTCATAGCTGGTTGGGTTTCCCTGTTGGACGGACCCGTGGCCAATGGGACAAACCCACAGCCCAGTCGGTCTGAGCTGGACCCAGACCGGGTCAGGTCGGTGGGCCCCCAGGCCGGGTTGGGTTGGGTCAGACCGGACCTAGACCCAACCAGCCCCTTTTTAGGAAAACAGGCATAACTTACAAACTGTACGTATGATTCATGAGATGTTTGTGGCATTGGGACCCTCGTGATGAGGAAATACCTTTGGTATACACTAAGTGGAATTTTTTGGAAGTTTAGATGAGACTGATGGATTGATGATTATACTCTTCAAAAATTAAGTGTGCTACAAGCAGGAATCCTGCAGCTAGCTATATAGAGAAGACTATGATAAGAGGGTCTAAGTGATCCAGCTATCCCAAGAGATGAGCAGGTCTAAGTGATCCATCTGTCCCAAGAGACCAGTAGGTTTAAGTGATCCAGCTGGCCCAAGAGATGATTTGTTCAAAGTGATTCAGCTGTCCCAAGAGATGAGTGTGTCTAAGTGATCCAGTTGGCCCATGTGAAGAGTAGGCCTAGGTGATCTGGCATCCCCAAGCACTCATCAGGGATGAGTGCATAATTAGTTCAAGGTGTTAAAGATTAAAAATATTAGTCTTTCTTTCCATTTTTAGATTATACCTATGTGATTTGTGCATATCTTCATGTGTAATTTTCCTTATGGTCTTTATTTGTGGTTTGGAGTCCCTACTGAGTATTTTGTTACTCACCCCTGCACGGGCTTCACTCACATGTGTCTTGTCTTGTACAAATGATCTATGATTCAATGTAGACCTTGGTGGCCTAGGACCAGGTAGTTCTTGGTGATATCAGATATGCGGGGCATACTCATACGACTTCCAAAAGTCACTCTACACCTACCCTTCATGTAGGGTTTTCAGCGGAGGGATTTTCAGGGACCTTTTTACTTTCTTGATTTTTGCTTGTCTTTGTTGGGCTTGTATTCTAGCCCATTTACTTTAATATTATACTGTTATACTCTCTATGGTTGTCTTAGTGGCATACTAGTTTTCCTTTTCAATATTGTGGGCTGGGGTTGTGAGTGTGTGTGTGTACAGGTACTCGAAAAATTTCTATGACTTACAGGTTGATGCCTTCGGTGCTAGTCGCCAGCCCCTGGCGTTTGGGAGGTGGCCTTAGGGTAGTCACAGAATGGGCTCCGGGGGACATTCGTGACAAATTGGTATCAGAGGTGGTCGGTTCTACCACAAATACTGGGAGTCTATGGTTTTGTTTTGGAGAAATAGGGTTGAATGTTTTGAGTTCAACCTTAAGACTTAGGGAGTCCAGTGTGGGTGCAGAGGTCGACGTATCCATACACCAGGATCCTGAATTCTTCTTTTCAACTCGTTACATAGAAACACTAGTTTCATGCATCAAATAGGAATTGAAAGTGTTCTCATGTCCTTATTATTCATAGTCATCTCACTAGGTATAATCTTTTTATTTTGGTTCATCTTCATTTATTTCATAATTCCTCCACATGTACGACCATCCAGGATTCTGGTACGTGACCGTGAGGACAGTACACCCAGTGATGAGGTGTCTGTTCAGGGACCAATGTTGTATATGGACCCACCGGGTGGTGCACCAGTCTTCCCACTACCCACTGATCAGTAGTTCCTACCACCGTTACCGGTAGAGGATGCATACAGGCTGAATGCCTTACACGAGTTCCAAAGGTAGAGACCTCCTAGGTTCAAGGGTGAGACTGACCCTTAGGTGGTTGAGTATTGGATCGAGGCAGTTATGTGAGTCTTCCATATAGTGAGGACGCCTCTCGACTAGATGGTGATCTTAGTCGTGAGCCTTCTTCAGGGTTCGGTGGGGAGATGGTGGAGCTTGATGATCCAAAAACGCGATGAGGAAACCCTCACCTGGACAGACTTTGAGCACCTCTTCAGAGAGGATTTCTTCCCAATGAAATTGATGTGAGTGTGAATACAGGAGCTATTATACCTACAATAGGGTAGAATGACAATGTTGGAGTACTCAGTAAGATTCATTGAGCTTTCTCACTACTCTAAAGATATGGTACGAGACTCGTTCTTCTAAGCTCTGGATTTTGAGCAGGGACTATACCGATAGATCATGGTGTCCATGGTATCGCTTAGAATCCCTACTCAGGCTAGGGTGCTAGAGCAAGCCCTTCTTGTTGAGAGCTTCCTGGCTGAGCAGGCACCAACAGCAGGAGCTACCAGTAGACACTAGGCAGTGGAGTCTTTAACAGTGGGTAGCAGGTAGCTAACACAGAGAATCAAATGGGTTAAGCCTTTTAGGGAATGACCCCAGGACACAGGGTTAGTGATACAAGGCCACTGGGGTAGCAGGAGTCAGCAAAGGAGTATGGTGTTCTACTCATGTGGTGGGCAGGGACACATGGATTGCAACTTCCCGACTCGCCATGTAGACAATCAGTGGATGGTCTAGGAACCACCAAGGAAGAGGCAGAGGGTCGAGTAGGGTGGTCTGTAGGGAGGCGTATGTGGAACGGGAGCGGGCAGAGTGGTAGGTAGTGAGCAGAGGTTCGAGGGGATACCACCACCCCCAGGTGGTCCACCACGGGCTCTAGGATCTGGTGGATAGGGGAGAGGCCAATTTTAGGCGATGGAGGCCTATGAACATGGTGTTCTAAAGATGATTAGAGGTTAAATCTGTGTCTTCTTCACCTTAGCTATAGTTATTATAGACATAGGGTCCAGTCACTCTTTCCTTTCCACAGACCTTATTCAGAGCTCGGATATTCTGGCAGAGCCGTTGGCTCAATCCTTATGATTAGATACTCCTACAGAAGTGGATTCGATGATTACGCACTGGTTTTGGTAGTGTGAGCTTACTCTTGGAGGTGAGAGCTTCAGCTAGGATATCCTAGTAGCAGTGTCGAGGCATTATGATATCATCATAGTTATAGACTATTTATCCATAGCCCATGATCAAATCAACTATCTTAGGTGCAGAGTGCGGTGTGTCCATGAGGATGGGACTAGGTTTTCCTTCACTGGTGAGAAGGGAGCTCTTGAAAAACTTGATAAACTTTCTCAAAGGAGGGTGCATTTGATCACTCACTAGTTGGCTAGCCTCACCCTCAGTGCGATGGACGAGAGGAGTCCTCACTTTCCTATAGTGGTGGATGAGTATGAATACATCTTTCCTAAGGATGTCTTGGGATTACCTCCTCATATATAGGTAGACTTATGCATTGATATTTACCCTAGGATGGAACCAATATCTACACCAGTATATCAGATGTATCCTACATAGATTCATAAGTTAAGAGTAAAGATGGAGGATTTGCAGGAGAAGGGCTTCGTAAGACCCATAATTTCACCATGGGAATCCCCACTTTTGTTTGTCAAGAAGGCGTATGGGAGTTTGAGGTTGTGCATGGACTTCTGGTACCTGAACCAGGTGATAATTGTAACGCCCTGACCCTAGTTACCCAAAGTCGGTGCATTATTACATAACATTGGCATGATCACAAAGAAATCATGTCTCTAAAGACTGATCAGTTTCGTATTATTGGAAATAAGATTCATACATAAGTTTAACTTTACAACTTGAAAAGAAATACAACATGAATTTATTCCATTAGAAACATCCAAGCCTCCTATATTATGTCTGAAAGTCACTCATAACTAACTTATTTATATCCTAGGAAAATGAAACATAAGAAAGGGGTGATCTCAAACGCTCAGTAATGGTAAGCAATACAGCAGAAGATAACATAAATATTAAGCATGCTGAATAATTGAAACCACATGCCTTTACCAATAATAAACATGAATAATTTTATGGCATGAATATGAGCTGAGTAAATAATGCCATAAAAAAACATAATCATGTGTATTCTACTAGTCAAATGACCACATGAACCATCAATATTATTTTCATAATGAGGGAATGTATAATGTCGGACATTCTGAAACATTTTGTCAAGGCCTTGGCCAAGACATCTAAAAATGATTAAGGCTTCGGCAAAAACCATATATCAAATTAGGAAAGGCCTTGTCCAATTCCATGTCTAGTTGTCTCATGAGACCTAAAAATGCATCAAAGAGCTATAGTTGGCTCCACTCATCACTTACTAAGTCCAATTCATTCCTCATATGAAAAGGTTGAAATATAACATAAACATTGGTATTAAAACTAGCATAAGAAATGTCAATACTTTAACCATAAACCATGAATGGTATAAAAATAGCACATCCATAGTCAAACATATCACAAAACCTTCAATACATTATGGAAGTTTTGTATCATAATAAATCAACTTCAAATAAACTTTAAATCCATCAAAGGATGTTGACATAGATGAAATAAAAACCTTTTTTATAGAAATATATCTTTCTATTTTGAAATCATTTAAGAGTCACATAATTATAAAGAAAAAATTTAATTTGAAAATATTATAATAATCTTGTAAGGGAATCTTTGATGATGTTATAATGGCAGAAAATAGTTGCACCCGACGTATAAGTTAAAAAAACATTCTTACCTTAATTTTGTCAAAAAGGTCATAAAGTACCTTGTTTGGAAAACGACAGAAGGATTCCTTTATAAAAATCTTATAAAAGTAAAACAAGGGTATAAATGACTTTACCCCATAGTATATAAAATAGTAAGAATGTTTTAAAATGCATTTTTAATAAACATAGATGTGGATGATAAAGAGGTCCCAGTAGATAATTACATATAAATAACCACGGATAATGAAGAGATTGTGAAATTAACCCTTACCTTGTAATTTTCCTTGGTCGGGGGTAGGTTAACCTACTGTATAATGGTGAAATAATTGTTATTAAATTATAAAAGAATCATATACATTAATATGATATCGTATATGATCTTTTAACATTGCTTTGTTAATAATATCTTAGTATTATCGTCGTTTCGGGTGTTAACTGATTTGTTTTCCTTTATATGATTTGTTACGTAAGTAATGTTTGTTATAGATAGGATGTATATTATTCATATTCATAATAAATTAAGTCTTTAAACATTATTTTTAATCGTCTAATGAAAATTAGTCTTGAATGGATACGATGGGGAATGAATCTCATCACGTTCGTGGAGACGGTAATCCGTACGTACGCACGAGCGACAATATCATTCTTTTGATATTAAAATAATATAGAATTGGATGGTATTTCATATATATAGAATCATTATAATGTTATATTTATTATTTACATCAATTATACATCATTATTATACCCATACAAATAATAATGTATTGAATAACAATTACACCATGACGTGGAGACGGTAAGCCGTACGTACGCACGTATGGTGACATGTCATTCAAAGGATGGATAGAATAATGAATATGGATGTACCATATTTATAATAACATCACAATATATAGAATATACTGGAGTTATTATTTTATAATGGAAACAACAAAGAAAGAGGAAGTGGAAGAAGAAAGGAACTTGAAAGAGGTGATGAAATATTTACCACTTCTGTGGGTTCTTCCTTTTGATTTGATCAAAAGGGCTTCTTAGGTTGGATTTCTGACTAAAGGAAGTCCTATAGGATGAAGGGAGGACAATTTATAGGGTATTTGGGCATGTTTTGGATGATCCAAATGGCTTTGAAGGTGTGAATTAGAGATAAGGGGGAGTGCCCTTTTATAAGAGGGGTGAGGGGCACCTTCAGAAAAGCTAGAAATATTATTTTATAATAAAATAATTTTCAGATTCTAATGGATCAAAAATGTATTATTTAAAGGATAAGGTTGGGATGGGTCGAAAACCACTCAAACAATAGGTTTTAGATAGTTTTGGGTCACTATATTAACCTTATCTTTTAGATTTAACTCTTAGTTAAATAGTTTGACATTTACCATGTCTCTTTGTATTTTTATATTATATGGTTAATAAACTTACTATATACTTCCAATCGAACCCAAAGTGGTTAATTAATGATACAAATATCATTATATAAGTCTTTTAGATAAACCTTATATTTTTAGGAATAGAATATCAATTAATAATATAATATTTGTTTTAAAAACTCTTTTATGTCAATTTTGACACTATTTGGTATTTTGTTTTTTCTAAATTCATAACAGCATTATTACTTTGAAAAAAATTCATCTAACCAACCCTAATATGTCATATTAACCTATAAAATTATTGGAATTCATAAAAAGTCTAAAATTACATTTATTTGGATATTTATAATGTCAATTATTTTAATCTTTCATCAATTAGGTAATTACTGCATCATCATTGTGTCATAAATAAATTAAATTATTTAATGTCTAAAAAATATAAATAAAACACAATTATATATGAAATCTTTTTATATTTCTAATGAATATTTATAGTCTAATTTATCTTATGTTTATCCCTATATTAAAAATGTTTTACTTATTAAACTTTGATTTTAACTCTTTTAACTCTTCTTTGAATTAAATAATAATAAATGTCCTAATCTAAACCAAGTGGGCCAAAGAGGTTCATATTTTATTTCTAAGGTTTTTTTTGGTCGAATTATACATATCCAATAGAATTAGGACATGTTTTAGGGTAATAATAATATCATTTTTACCCTTAATTACTCTATTTACTTTTAACCGTGGTAAATAAAAGTAAAAAAGTTACTATTCACTAAAAATTATTTTAATATTATTGAACCACATTTTACTTACTGATATCAACTGTTTCTCTCTTATTTTTGAAATTAAACTCACAGAAGTGGTAAAATTATGTTTTATGTAAATTTGCAAATGCTCCTAGGAGGTGGGTAAAAGACGGTAAAAAGTTCAATAAAATTTTTATATATCTTAAATTAGTATAAAATGACTCCAATGAATCACATTGAACTTACATAGGTATTATGTATCTATTTTTACCTAAAATTAATTTAAATAAAATAAATAATTATTTAAATAAAAATTCGGTTTTAAACTATAACTCGGTGTTTTCACTATTCATCATGAATTGAAAGTTTTCAGAAAAATAACAAAAATTTACCCTAAGCTAATTTCGACATTCCAAATCCAAAAATGAAGTCCATTTTGAAAGATAAAATTTATAAAATTTCAAAGGGTGGTTATTACTATTCATAACAGCTAGTTTGATTGGTTGTGGTGTATTATAACTCGAAGTTTCGTACAACACACGCTATTGTATTATTCAAAGAGAAGTGTACCATGGAATCTTGGGGTGTTACAATCATAAAGAACAAGTATCAACTTCTAAGGATTGATGAACTCTTCGATTAGCTGAAGGGAGCGAGATGGTTCTCGAAGATAGACCTCAGATCAGGCTATCATCAGCTTCGTGTACAGGATAAGGATGTACCAAAGACAACCTTCATATTTCGGTATGAACACTATGAGTTCTTGGTGATGCCCTTTAGTGTGACTAATTCCCCAGAAGTGTTCATGTTACTCATGAACAGGATCTTCCATCCTTACCTTGTTCGTTTCATTATGGTCTTCATTGATGACATCTTGGTGTACTCGATATCTGAGGAGGAGCATGCTACACACCTGTGGATAGTCCTAGATACACTCTGAGAGCACCAAATTTATGGGAAGCTCTCGAAGTGTTAGTTTTGGATTTGGGGGGTCCACTTTCTGGGACACGTTATAATAGAGGATGGATTCACAGTGGATCCAGAAAAGATATAGGCAGTTCTTGCTTGGGATCCACCCAAGAGCATGACTAAGGTGTGGAGTTTTTGGGTTTGGATGGATACTACTGAAGGTTCATGCCTGACTTTTCCAAAGTAGCAGCACACTTATCAGCTTTGACATGTAAGGGACATCCCTTTATGTGGATGGAGAGGTTCCAACATAGTTTCTAGGAGCTGAGGAAGAGACTGACGAGTTACCTTATCTTGAGACTACCAGAGGAGGGTGTTAGGTATATAGTTTTCTATAATGCATCAAGAACTGGAGTGGGTTTGTCCTGATGTAGGAGAAATAAGTGATCACCTACGGTTTGTGGTAGTTAAGACAACATGATAAGAACTACGCAACCCATGACCTAAAGCTAGTAGAAGTGGTCTTTTCTTTGAAGATGTGGTGGCACTACTAGATGGGTGACTGGTTTAGCATCTACTCTTATCACAAAAGTCTCAGTTATATCTTCTCACAGAAGGACCTAAACTTCAGGCAGTGGCGATGGCTAGAGTTCCTCCAAGACTATGATTTCGAGATAGTCTATACTCCTAGTAAAGGGAACGTGGTAGCAGACAAACTCAGTAGAAGATCCAGGTTTCAGTTATTGAGTGAGGCATTGGAGTAGTTAGCCATGATATAGATATCCTTCATGGATGATGATGGAGTAGCTTACCTTTAGTCGATTACTGTCACTCCCCCACTCTTACAGTGAGTTAGGAAGGTACATATTATGGATATTGACTATGAGGCATGATGTACTCAATTATCCTCAAGAAAATATCCTGATTGATTTTCTATAGGTGGAGAGCATGTTGTCCTTTTCAGAGGGTGAACCATTGTGCCAGTGGCGTCGCATGAGGAGGTTTTGAGGGAGTTCCACACCTCCCCTTTGGTGGTGCATCTAGGAGTGTAAAAGATGTACCACGATCTCCAATTTCAGTACTAGTGGTTGGGAATGAATAAAGTGGTGGTAGAGTTCTTTTCACGGTGCCTCACTTGTCAGCAAGCGAAGGCAGAGCACCAGGTTCTAGCAGGCTTGACCCATCCACTTGAGGTACCATAGTGGAAGTGGGATGGTATCTCAATAGAATTCGTGACAGGATTACCATGCACATCCAGGGGCCATGATATTATCTAGTGATCGTTGACCAACTCACAAAGTCGGACCACTTCCTACCCATCCGGGAGTAGGGATCGGTAGAGGGCTTGGGACGCCTCTACGTGCAGGAGATAGTTCGACTCCATGGGGTCCCATAGATGATAGTCTTGGATCGAGACACACTGTTTATGTCCCAATTGTGGAAGGGATTATAGGATGTTTTCGAGACTTAGCTCCACTTGAGCACAACTTTCCACCCTCAGATGGATAGTCAGACGGAGAGGACCATCCATGTTTTAGAGGACATGCTTTGTGATTATATCTTGGACTTCAGGTGCAGTTAGTAGAATCACCTACCACTGGTGGAGTTCATGTACTAGAATAGATACCACTCCACCATTGGTATGTCACTGTTCAATGTGATTTATAGGTTACTATGTAGATCACCTTTATATTGGACAGACCCAGAGGAGTCAACACTCATTGGTCCAAAGTTGGTACGGGCTACCACCGAGAAAGTGCAGGTCATCCAAGAGCATATGAGGACTGCAAAGAGAAAAAAAACTTATGTTGATAGGAGACAGAGGCCCTTGTAGTTTGAGGAGGGAGACCATGTGTTCCTTTGGGTCTCACCTCGAAGGGGATTGCGAAGATTTGTCCAGGGTGGTAAGTTGTCTTTAAGATTCATCGTCCCTTTTTAGATTCTGAGAAGAGTTGGTGAGGTGGAATACTGCCTATCTCTCCCCCCACAGATGCACCAAGTGCATGATGTCTTCTATGTTTCATTATGAAGGAGGTACATGCACGATCCATCGCACGTCATTGATTGGGGCGAGCTGTACATCGACGATGGGGAAATGTTTACGAAGTTCTCAGTAGAGATTGAGGATCGATGGGAGTGGATCATTCATAGATGGTTGATTCCTATGGTGCTCATTAGATGGAATCATGAGAATATCTAGAATAGCACTTGGGAGCGGGAGGCTCAAATCCGTGCTAAGTACCCCATTTGTTTGTTTATCCCTTGTTTTGGATTATGGGGACATGAATCCCTAAAGGTGGGGGTAATGTAATATCCTGTAATTCCATATAATTTATTTAAAATTATATGGGATTATTTTGTGACCATATACTCAGACAGAACTTGATTCTGAGGCCCGATGAGCCCAAAATAAACATTTGAACTTATTTTAAGCTAATTAAAATGGCACATGTGCGCAGTTTTTGAAACTTCTAAATGGGTTCCTGAATTAACAATCTGAGGGCACTATTTCATCTGGAATGAAGAAATTAACTAAGAATGGTCCTAACCTCGACCGGTGTGGGTTGAGGGAAAAAGTTAATTTTTAGACGTTTTAAGAAAAAAATAAAAATAAACTTAAAAAGTTTATTTTATTCAAAATTGTTTCGCTACAACGCAGAGTAATAGAAATATTGTTTCATAAATGAAATAGTGTAACGGTAGTGACTCAGCGTAATAGAAACACTGTAATGTGTTTCCCCATTTCATGGGATAACATGAATTAGAGATTAGATCTGGATCTAGAAAATCACTTTGAATTTCTAGAGGATCACCATTGATGAATGACAATCACCAACAACTTTGAGAACTCCCTCTCTTATTTGAGAGATCTCTCCCTCAACGACGGATTGAGGAATTTTGTGGAAGGACCACCTTCAGCAATGAATCCTTCCTCTGATCGAACCTATTCCCCGGGTAGGGGTTTATTCTTTGTGAATTTATTTCATGTTTCTTTTTTCTAAAACAATGAGTGCAGATCAACCCACCAACGGGTTGATCTGTGGGTCATTTTTTCTTATGGGATGGGTTTGATTTTGGTATAAACATTGGGAAAATAGATTCATGTTGAATCGGTGTTTTTATTTAAATCTTTGTTTAGCTGCCCTTAAATTTTTACATGGATAGATTAAGGCTGACACGATCAAGACCTGATCAGTCCACCTTGAGTGTTCATGTGAGCCTATTCCTCCATCATTCTTTGTTCCTTCGATCTACGTCGCCGTAATAACTCAATGATCACAACATGGTGGTGGATCACAACAGCAATGGATGGATTCCATGGTAGGAGGCCATGGTGACATGGGGCTGCTATCTTGAAGGTTCGATGGTAGAGATAGCGCACGCCATAGCGGAGGAGGCTGCAGTCATCAGGTCATGGTGATGCGGGACCACGGTGCCAGTAGGGAACTACGATGGGTGGAGGAGGCTATGGCCATTAGGCCACAACGATGGAGAGCCCTGCGGTAACCATTCTAGAGTGGTGATAAGAGCCAGCGGCAACTGCTGGCGGTGTGGCTTCGGCGGACGCGGCACTGAGCCGCGTCTCGCTGTTGGAGGGTCGTGGTCCAACGGGACTATGGCAGGAGGGCCCCACGGGGAACCGCGAAAAGAGGGCCCTATAGAAAACTGTCGGGAGATCACGTAGAAAAACCACCACACTGAATAGAGGCAGACGTGGCAACCACCACCGCGTCTGAGCAAGCTGAGCCAGCCCACTCACAGTGGGATGGGCTGCCACAGTGGGCTGGACCCGCAGCCCTGCAGGCCGAACCTGTGCCCAACAGTCCAAAAACATGGCCCAGTCATTCCAGCCTGGACCTAGACTGGGTTAGTTCAGTGGTCCCCCGGGTCGGTTCGGGTTGGGTCAATTCGGCTGGGTCAGACCGAACTCAGACCCTACCGACTCTTTTTTAGTAAAATGGGCATAACTTCCAAACTATATTTCTAATTGATGAGACATTTGTAGTGTTGGGACCCTCACGATGAGGTGGTCCCTTTGGTATACACTAAGTGTACTTTTGTGGAAGTTTATATGTGATTGATGGCTTGATGAGTAGACTATCCCGAAATCAAACACGCTATGAGTGGGAATCCTGTGGATGGCTTTATCGAAAAGACTATGATGAGTGGGTCTAAGTGATCTAGCTTGCCCAAGAGACGAGAGGGTATAAGTGATCCAACTGTCTTAAAAGACTAGCAGATCTAAGCGATCCAGCTAGCATAAGAGATGAGCGAGTCTAAGTGATCTAGCTAGCCCAAGAGATGAGCGGGTCTAAGTGATCCAGTTGGCCCATGTGAAGAGTGGGTCTAGGTGATCTTATAGCCCCAAGTACTCATCGGGGATGAGTGCTTCAATAGTGTAAGGTGTTAAGAATTACGACTGTTAGTCTTGCTTTACTTCTTTTAGATTATACTTGTGTGATTTTTCCATTGCTTCATGTGTACTTTTCCTTGTGGTCTTTCTTTGTGGTTTGGGGTCCCTACTGAGTATTGTGTTACTCACCCCTACACGGGCTTTGCCCTCACATTTCATGTCTTGTGCAGACTATTGATGCTTCAACGGATACCTTGGTGGCCCAAGACTAGGTGGTTCCTAGTGAGATCAGACAGTCGAGGCATACTTCTATGGCTTCCAGTAGTCACTCTACATCTACCCTTCGGGTATGGTTTTCGGTGGACGAATTTTTAGAGACCTTTGTAATTTTTTGTTTTCTGGTTGTCTTTGTTGGTCTTGTATCCTGGCCCCTTTACTTTAAACTTGTACTATTATACCCTCTGTGGTTGTCTTAGTGGAACACTCGTTTTCCTTTTCAGTATTTTGGGTTGGGTTGTGAGTGTGTGTGTGTGTGTGTACAGGTACTCGAAAAAATCCTCCCACTTTCAGGTTGATGCCTTAGGTGCTAGTCGCTAAACCCTGGCCTTTGGGAGGCGGGCTTGGGGTAGTCATGGAACGGGCCTCGGGGGACGATTCGTGAAATATATCTCAAGGATTAATACATGTTATTCTAATCAATTCTAGTTTATCACACTTTTATTCAAAAAACACATCATAGATTAATAATATCACAACACTTCTATTTTTTTTAATATATGAAATATAAAAAATATGGTCCATATATCTTGACTAATTAATTAACCAAAAATAATACCTTTTTATTCTTCATTAAATTTTTTTAGGTGGGTTTTAATTGATATGAAATGGTTTTTAAATTAATGTTTCAAATTACTTATTCAAAAACCATACAAGTATACAAGTCAAAACATTAAATTTAAGTCATGAAATAGAAAATAGTAAGCCCTAAAATAATAGAAAATAAAATTTTTAACCAATATACTTTTAAAACCATAACATCAAATATAAAAATCTCCATGATGATTTAAAAAATATAATTACTTTCAAACCAAATAATGAACTCATTGAATCATGATAAAATGTTTATTATAGATCACATATAATGAAGTAAACATTCTATGACAACATGATTTCAAACAATTCGATCATATTTAAAAGATTTTTCATAATTTATCAAAATATATCACAAATATTAAAACCAAGTATTCAATCAAAACATTATTTTAAATCCAATACTTGCATTTACAGCATCATATTATTCTAGAAATTATTATTTCATTTTAAAATAATAAAATTAATATTTCATTTCAATATTCATGAATACATTATTTAATGAAATCACATTAGTACATAAATGTCAATCAAATGGAAAATTTTACATTCTATGAATTTCTATAGTTCTTATACATGATACATGAGACTCAACCATACTCACACTAACTCATGGGTTGATATATAAAATCACATTAAATTATATATGATACAACATTAAATTACATCATGGTGTAAAAAATTTCATGTTTCACCAAATTTCAACACACACATGATCCATGGATACTCTATTTAGATGCATCCTCCCCATTACTCAGTCATGGTGTTTCCCATCACCACCTTACCCACTTCCCACCTTTGGTTACTACATTTAAAGTAGTTAACCACACAATAGTAATGAGCATATTCAATGAATAATAAACGATATGCAATTAAATTGACATATGATTTCATCTAAATTCATTTTTAAGTAATGGTATAATAATGAATAATTGGTAGCCATGCACATTCCCAAATAATCCAATGAGCCGCTATATGATGCATGAGACTCGCTACTCAATCCAACCCCTCATAAGTCTCTAATAGTTGTATCTTTAATTAGTTTATCTCATACTCAATATTTCAATACTAAAAACTAAATCAACCATAACTAGGATCATCCTTACTATGAGATCCTATCAATGAAAGAATATGAAAGTTAAATGGGATAAGTTCACCTCCCATGGTGAAATTATATCATATTAAAAATAGGATTATCTATATTTGTATGCATGAATATATTTAATGAAATTAAATTTATATATTTCCATTTTAAGTTCATAATTGAATCTGAACTTTTAAATAATAAAGAATTTGATTAAACCTTTAAAAAACTATTATTACAGACTTTAGATTTGTGCATTAATAATCTTTTTCAATATTTACTGAACAAAATGTAACTACTAAAATGAATAATATGATTGTAAACTTATGATATTTACCATTCATGAATCCTCGATGATTGTTTCTATTTCTCTAAGAATACTTTCAATCATCTTTTGAAACAAAATAGTTAACACACTTTCCAATGTTGAGACCTGATCATTTTATGTATTAATAAGTGATTAATGAACTTTAATAGTATTTTTCGGTGCATCAATTTCCTTTTGTGCACTAGGATCGTGAAAACTTGTAACCCCCCCCCCTCATGCTAACATCATTGATGAAGATGTATGTTCCCTACCAAACACCCTCGATAGATATGGCACACAACCCATCACCCTGACATGACCAGAATACTCTTTTCTAAGAACTCAAGCCATGGCGTTGACTAAGGATACTAAAAATGACAAGGTAGGGTTGACATCTCATGCTTCTTTGAGTTTATGTTGTAAATTTAATAATATAATATTATTAATTAATTTAGAAACACCAACTAAAAATTAAAATTATTCACTCCTATGTTTTCTACAAGGCCATTAACATAACTACCATCTTTTTTGTGTAAATATAACCACAACTCTATCCTTCCAATGGAATGACCTACCACCTTCACCTATTTCAAAAAATTACAATATGAAAATTTTGAAAAACTGAATTACTTTAAGTGTTATAGATATATATTGTAATAAATTGAATTTCACATTTCTATATTGTTTCCTATCAAAACTCATCGACCCAGAAGTGTGGGGAATCAATTGATTCTCTTTATTGATATAATTTCTCATACAAATCCGCTAAATAAATTATATAGAAATAAAACATGAAATGTTATTAAAACATTTTTATTAATCTACTGAAATTTAATAAAATACCTTATGTTCTTTGGCATGATTATGGTCAATGAATTTTTTTCATTGGTCCCTAGGAATGCCTTGGGGGGACTTCTCACATATCTGTGACACTGATAGATATGCTTCATTGAATTCATGTTATAATCACCACTTGAAATATTTACATTTTTTCCTAAATTTTTTAAGGTCCATGGATGTGAAATTGCATCGGGCACAAAAAAATGGAACATTATCAACAAATAAATATATAAAATGCATTAAATTATTAACACATTAAGTAACAGCATTTAATTTAATCATATATGAATACATAATTATGATAGTACCTTTATCTGAGAATAAAACAACTTAATTTTCAAGAATAATGGAATGTGCCTCCAATCTAAATAATGAATAGGGTGGGATGCCACTTCACATGTTAAATTCCTTAAGAACTGAAACAAAATGCATGTTTTATCTTGATTAGGTAACCCATATTCATCGAAAGGAATAACTAACTTTACGTTAGTGAAATTCCAAATATCTTGACCTTTGATGTTTTTCTCCCTTCTATTTTTATTTTCATCTATTTAACATATAAATTAAAAAATTAGTATCAATATTTAATAAATTAATGTTGTCACAATGAATTACATACGGATGACAATGACTCGCCAATGAACTCTTGATGTCAATTGACTATCGATTGAATTACTAGACAAGCACATCATAGGTTTCTTGTTTAATTACTCGATATCATCAGTAGAAATCATACATGTGGATAAAAGTGTATTAGGATGAGATGAAATGGTATAAAAAAGTTTGTGAGGTATGTGATGAAATGTACCTTATATCACATAGGGAGAATGATAATCATGTGATTTATAGTGGGTACCATCAATAAACCTCTTCTATCATGGAATACCAGAAAAAATAAATATTCCTTGTATTTATTAATATAAAAAACATTCCTTGAATTTAGTAATATAAAAAAAACTTACAAATTCTAGTCCTGGTAAGTCGTGTTTTTATCAAGTTCCACTATCAATATTATTTCTTATTCTTATATTTGTTCTTATTCTTCTTCACTCTCCCTTATCGGACTGAAATTTTAAATACCTTCAGGTACAAACAATTAAATTTTTTATTTTTCATGGGTTTCATTGTCATAAATTACTTCATATTCATCAACAATATCATACATGTATCTTAGTTTCATGTGGACAACAACACTCCACCCTCCATCCACTATATTATTAACATAATATAGCATTATTTTATTAGGAATCCAAAATATATGGATTGTGTTCTTCCCACTCATAGATATTTATCAACCTAGAGAAATTGACATAAGTAAATTTTAAGGAATATTTATTTATAGCCCACTTAATATTGACCTAGTAATATTTAAATAACACAATTGAAAATTTCTCATGATAATTTAACTTGATAACATCAACCAACTTTCCATAGTAATCCTTATCTACAACTAGAAATTTACCATCGTTTTTTGTTTTCAAACCTTCCTTGTGATTAAAAATACAAAACTTGAAACCATAAATATTGTCAGCATTGAATCTCCTAGAATTCTTCATAGGACCTCAAACTAAAAACTTCAAATCTTCAGGTAGTTCATCTTGATTATAATCATTTATTACCTATAAAAGCTGATCTAAAAAATTGTTACATAATTCAAATAATTATCAACATATGTAAAATATGTATTATATTAAGAACTTACATGATGAGAAAACCATTTAATAATTTCTTTGGTGATAAATTTTTTTATTTCTATCTCATTCTAAGTTCATCTCTTAAGGTTTATTTTCATTTGTGTCCTTATTCATCCAATATAGGGATCAACAATATTAGTATCTAGTAGAAAATATATATGTGATTATATTAATTATATATCTATCAATGAAAATGAATATACTTTCCCAACTACTTTACCTAAAGTTGGAAACATTGATGAATCATTATTAGCCTAAAATTGACTTGGATTGTCATAAACATGTCCCACTCGATTGGATATTATATCTATAAAATACAAATACTTGAACAAAAGGATTTGAACTATTTAAAAAGGTAAACTTGCACAATATAACCTTCTTTAAGAGATTTATTTTTAACATAAGACTTCAAATTACCAAGATACCTAATGATAATATGAAAGAAATTAATAAATACAGTTTTTAAATATTGACTGAGAAAATTAATTTTTTTTTAATAAAAATAATATTAAAATTAAATGTCTATATATGGGATAAATCCATAGATAATGTATTCACTTCACCAAATTAACCATTTAAAGTTGGTTTATTAGCGGTGGTTTAAGAAACCGCTGCTAAAAAAACTGAAAAAGAAAATAGGAATGATTTTTTAAAAACCACTGCGAAATATTTTACACTTCTTGAAAAAATAACACTCCCTACCCCCCCCCCCCATGAGCCCTTGACACCCATCCCCTTCCCCCTTCACCGTTGCTCCCTGATCACCCTTATTTCCATTATTGATTAATCCCTCACCACTGCTCCCTGTGACCTCACCGTTGTCACTCCCTAAGCTCCCACCTTCTCCCTCGATCCCTCTCCACCACTCCCCTTTCCCCATTGCCACCACTCCCCAACCGAGCCTTATACCACTCCTGACTGAGCCCTCATGATCTCTCCTTGATCCCTCCCTTCATCTACTCCCCAATCCCTCCCCGATCACTCACTTGTCCTCCCCGAGCCACCATTCCTCAAGCCCACATTCCCTCACAGTACCGTCCCCAATCCCTCATATCCCCTCCTCGAGCCCTCTCTACTACTCCCCTTTCCATTTTTACCTTTTTTTCCTAGCCACCAAGACCTTTCTTCTGTTATTAATCCCTTGTACTTGACCTTGTGGTCTCCCTTACTTCCATTTCCTCCTCCGAAGCCTCATCCTCTGTTGGTGCACTGCTTCATCAGCCCTCTTTTTAATGTTATTAATAATTTTCTACCATCATTATATCACGTCAATTTTACATTTTCAATTCATTAAACATACTTATAGAAAATCTATAATTTTTTTATGGATTATATGCATTCAAATTAAAATCTAAGAAAATTGTTGTTGTTAAAAAATGAAATCAAATTAAAAGGCATAAATAATTTTTATATTATTGATTTTGAATAAATTCGTAATAATTTTTTAAATGAAATAATATTTATTATGTGTTTTAATATTATTTAAAAATTTATAGACACTTTGGGATATATGGATAAAATCTGGATCACATTATTGAGGCACACACATTAGTGTGCTAAGGGTTTGGAGAAGTTTTTAGATTTTTCAATTTCCAATCGATCTATTGATGGGATAATAAGATGGTCAATACCTAAATGTAAATTTAGAATATGTTTGAAGATACATGAATTTTATGAACACTTGATATTGAAAATATTCCCTGTTCAATATTTTTTTTGGATTTGGCATGAAGAATCGAACATTATAGAAAGTTTGAGAACTGATGTCAGTCAACAGAATGAGATCCCAACTTCATCGATAATGGATAATGAAATGTTAAACCTTATAAAAGGTGATTTAAATATTTAAATGAAACATAATAAACATCAAACGATATCAGAACAACTTTTTGAGGTTGCTACAAATAATAACTTGACAAATGATGTTTTTGGGACTATAGGACAATAAGGTCAATATCATAACATATCATTAGATCCTCCTCTAATGTTGTAGAGAATATTCTAATAGATAACTTCACTGAGTATAAAAATATGTTTCATGATTTAGTTGATGATGGAAATAAAGAGTTGTATAGTGGATGTATAAAATATTAAAAACTTTCCTTTTATTGAAGTTGTAATATATTAAATGCCTATGTAGAACTAAAAATAAAAAAATGTCCATGATGTTATAATTTTTGAGTGAAGAATTTCCTGAAGATAAGATCCATAATAATTTTTATGATATGAGAAAAATGGTTTGAATTATACAAAAATAAATTCTTGTCCTAATGATTGTGTGTTTTATTGGGAGAGGAGTCAAGTAGACAGGATTGAAAAAATGGTCATCTTTTAGATGGTAGTCAATGGGTGATGTTGGAAGTCTGAATCAATATACTACTATGAAGAAGAAGAAAAATAAAACACTTGTAAATGTTTTTCATTGCTTACCTTTAAAACCTAGATTTCAAAGATTATTCATGTCATCAAAAACTGTCAAGCACATGAAGTGGAATTATATAGATAATAACAATAATAGGATAATGGGACATCCAAGAGATTCAAAATCATGGAATAAATTTGATTAATTACATCTATATTTCTCATCTGGTCTTAATAATGTGATTGGGATTGGTTATTGATAGATTCAACCCATTTGGGACTTTAAGTACCACTTATAGCATTTAGATGGTTGTTTTGATCCCTTACAATCTACCTTTGTGTATGTGTATAAAACAAACGCCTTTTATGATTTCGATGATTATTATTGGAAAAAAAATTCCTATAAATGATATTAATGTATAATTATATCCTATAATTAAATAATTATAGGAGTTATGGAGCACCGGTGTTGAGACATATGATGCATATTCTAGAAAATGTTCAAAATGCATGTTTCTCTAATGTGGACCATTACTGACATCCCTAGACATGGGAACTTATCTAGTTGGAAAACTTATATGGGTTTGTATTATCCTATTTTCAACTCTAATTTTGAGCTCGAACAACTACCTTATAGTAAAAAATGGTGCTTCTTGTTTCATCATAGATTTCTCAATGCATCTCATAGATTTCATTTGAACAAGTCAAAATTCAATGGGTCTATTGATCATAGACCACATCCATATTTTTTGGTAGGTTTCGAAATATTAGAAAAACTTTTAAATGTTTTAACAGAATTTAAGAAGTTGAATTATTTTAAAGATAGTGGGAAATGAGTTTGAAGTGCATCATCAATTGAAATCGAAATGAAATAATGGAATAAAAAAGTATATTATTAAAATTTCCATATTGGGAATTTAATTTTTTTAAATCATTATTTTTATGTTATACATATTGAGAATAATATTTTTGAAAATTTGATCATTGCATTACTTAATGAGCATGGAAAATAAAATTACTATCTAAATGCTTGGATGAACTTATAAAAAATGAATAGAAAGCTTAATCTATGGCCATATGAGAATGGAAAGTATGATACTGCAATTTTTGAAATGAAAAATAGGGATAAAGATACATTCCTTTGAATTTTAAAACATGTGAAAGTATTTGATGGGTATTCAAGTAACATATCAAGGTGTGTATATTTAAATAATTGTAGGTTATATGGATTGAAAAGTTATAATTCACATATTTTTTATAGTAGTTACTATAACTGGAATTGTGTACATTGTTACCTAGAAAGGTTATTATAGTTGTACTTAAATTTTTAACATTATTAAGACAACTATGTGACAAATATTTAAAACCAATTGATCCTTAAAACCGTCAGGATAGATTTTTAGTAACACTTTGTTCAATAGATATGATCTTTCCTCTGATATTTTTTACTATCATGGTGCATTTAAATATTCATTTGGTTGATGAAACTAAATTAGGAGGTCCTGTACATTATTTATGGATGTGTCCAATTTAAATGTACTTTATTTATATGTTTTTAATCTTAATTAAACAATTCTTGGAACTTCATTAAATACGTGATTATGTTTTATTTATTTTATTTCATAGATACCTTGGTCATTTGAAATCATACATGAAAAATAAATCTCAACCCAAAGGATCTATTTCTAAAGTAAGTTTAGAATAGTAGTGTCTTACCTTTTGTTCTAGATACTTAGATGATATTGAGATAATATTCAATCGAGTTACATGTGTTGATGAAATATCTACTCTACCTCAACAAAATGGGAAATCAAAAATCTTTCCTATAATTGGCCGATAATTTGAGAGGATCTAAAATATTACACTAAGAGAAATGGAATTATTACTGGAACATAGATATGTGCTACTAAATAGTGAAATTGTAGAAACATTTATTAAAGAGTTTAGGATAGAAACAAAAAGATGAATGAAAAGTCAAACATTAAATGAGAAAGATATATAAAAATTGTTAATAAAGATTTTTTAGAATGGTTTGCACATTTTCTAAGTTCATAAACATTGAAATCGATATGGATATTAGACTTAAATGTATATTTTTTAAATCTAATAATGTATATTACTTTTTTTAGATCATGAATACTGATAATCGGGCTAATTTGTTAAAATATTTGAAGTTTCTAGCTTGAGGTCCTCTAAAATAGGATAGAAAGTTAGACGCTTATGTTGTGAATGGATTCAAATTTCATATATGCAAACATAAAGAGGGTTTAAAAACAAATAATAGTATTATATTTATAGTTTCTGAATTGGTATTCTATGGAAATTTGACTGATATTATTGAATTAAACTATCACAATCATTTTTCAGTTGATTTTTTCAAATGAAAGTGGGTTGATATTACTAGGGGTATTAAAAGATATTCCTTGAAATTTACTTCTATGAACTTCTCTCACATGATAGATGTTGATGACCATGAATTACATGATATGTATATCTTCTCATCATAAGTGAAAATGGTATATTATGTAGAAGATGTCGTGGATGAAGGATGGAGTGTAGTTGTTCACATAAAATAAAGAGACTTGTATGATATGGGTGATGAAGTGGAATATTTGACCTCTAATATTGAATCTAATCAACAAAAAGAAACTAACCTATTTTCACATCACTATATTAAAAAAAATTAGTTTTTCAAGGGTGAATAAAGTAGGTGAATTAATGATGGAGTAGGATAATGATATTATTTAAGGAAAAAATGATTGTATGTGTAGTCATACATTAACTTATCAACCACTTATGTTATATGTTGTTCATTTCTAGTGTTATGGATATGTTACATTATTTAAATTGATTTTTATGAATGAGTTATTTAATTTTGAAAAAATTAAGTGTTATATTTGTTTTTATGTGTAGTAATTCATTATCATACCTATGCATATTATGTTTGTCAGTACTATGTATCTATTATCATTTATAAATTTATTTTTTGAATGAATTTTTTTAAATGTATGTTTTGAAGTTATTTTTACTTGTTTAAATTATAGTAATTCCAAGTAAGAATAATTTCACTGATCTCATTCAACTCCCAGTTGATGTTCTCTCGACCACACAGACACCTGATTATCCATCAGGATCCCTCCCTATAGCATCTGGGGAACCCACCATCTTCCCCCCATTAGTGTTTTACACACCCTTTGTATACATCCCATCAGTGTTTGGCACACCCAACTTCTCCATTCCATTAGCATATGGCACATTTCTTCTTGATTTAGTAGGTTCAGCATGCGATGACTCTACAACGAGGGAATAAGTGGTCACTTCTATTTCTTCATAAGGATATTAGAGGGTGACTGTTATAGGTAAAAAAATTAATTTGAATAAATTTATTGCAATTTTTTATAATAATAACTATTTTTTCATAAAATATAGAAACAATGTTACTAATAAGAAAAATATTAATAGTTTAGATACCTAAAATATGAACATATTGAAGATTTTCATCCCCTTTGATTGTTATGTGGTCCCCATAGATGATGTTGTGGGATTATTTTTCCAAATTATAGGCCATTTAGTGAATGATCTAGTTAATCTTCTGATCACATATTCTGATTGGAGGCATATGCCTCAATCTTGGAATAATGAGGCATTTTATTCCTATATAAAGGTAATTTTAATACATTATGGCTCAATTTAATAACATTATTTAATTAAATTCTAATATTTTAAAAATTAATCTCATTGTATAGATGTTATTCTACTTTACCATTGATGATCTTATGGCATGAAAGTGGATGTTGAAAATTTTGGGTAAAAAATGGAAAGATTTAAAATGAAGATTATGGAATGAATTCAACAATACATCATTGAACACTCGACAGTAGTATGATAAGTTACCTGAAGGGGTACCTAAGGAGTAGTGGAAGTTTTTTTTATATCCATATCCATGAGAATTACATGGTATTGAAAAATATATTATTATATTAATCTCATTTTACATATATAAATGCATATGATAAGTATTTGACATTTCATACATTACTTTAAATTACTTGTTATTTGTTTTAGGATGTTTCAAGAAAAAATGTATCAAGTCAAGTAAAAAAATCGTCCCCATACTGCTAGTCCAAAGAGTTTTTCAAATAAAAAATTGACTATGGTAATATTTTCATTAGTTTAAATATTTATAAGATAAAATTTTCTGTTTCACATATTAATTTTTTTATTTATCTTTGTTTAATATAGTCAAATAATTTAGGGCACCAAGTCTCCAAAAAAAACTTTGGTTGGATGTTCATATGAAATCTGATGAGAGTTATGTGAATGATCCTTCCAAAGAAGTTGGGGTATGAATTTCTTTCTCATTGTAATAACTTATTGTCAGTTGTGACTTTGTTAATATGTATTTCTTTAAATACGATTGATATTTGATTTATAGGTAAAAATAAAATAACTATGGGACGCCAATCCCATATAGCCCTTCTTCATCTCCCAATATGATCTAATTGTTCAAGTCCTTGGGAAAAAACATCTTAGTCGCATGCATGGGATGGGTTTGGGACCATAACCTTCTGAGGTATTTGGAAGGTCACTGGGGATTAAAACAGCATCTACTCCTAGAACTAATATAAAATTACCCTATACCCACGGTTTAGAGAACCAGGGGATCTTAAGCTGTCAGTATAGCTCCAATCTATAGCAATGGTTTGAAAATTCTATACCCGTAGTTATGAACCGTGGGAATAGGTGTATAAAAGATAGTACACCGTGTCAATAACTCTATACCCATGGTTCTAAAATTGTGGCTATAGGATTTAAAAAAAAATACTTTCTTCTATATTCAAACCTCGGACTGCCTCTATAAAATTCATATGCCTAACCACTGCACCACATATGGTTATTGGTATATAAATATATATTTACTTATATACATTTCTCTAAACTATGACTGTAGGTGGAAAACCGTGGTAATAGGTTTTCCCATGAATTTTTTTCCCCTATGGAATTTTTTTCCTGCACTTGCATAGGAAAGTTATACCCACGATTTACCAAAACTGTGGCTATAGGGATGACATATACCCATAGTTTTTAGGGAACCATTGGTATAGGTTTTGAACCAAAACCTATACTCATTTTTTTCGAGAACCGTGGGTATGGGTCTTGAACCAAACCATATACCAATGGTTTTTGAAAAATTGTGGTTATAGGTGGGAATTTTCAATCTATACTGACATTTTACCAAAACCGTGTCAATAGGTTGTAAACCAAAACCAATACCCATGGTTTTTGGAAAACCATGGGTATAGGGGGGACCTATACCCATAGTTTTTTCCAAAATTGTGGGTATAACCTTGTTTTCTAGTAGTTTGGTTTTAGTTACTCCCTGCCATGAGATTATTAAAGGAAGTTTACTGTAATGAAAATGCACAATTCAACAACAGGGGATCACAATCCAGAAACAGGGGGCTCATATATAGATGTGGGATGAAAAGGTCATTACTCTGTAGAAGGCATTGGTTGAATTATATCAGAAGATGACTAGATGTGTCCTCGATGATATTGTGTTGATGGATAGTTTATGTGAGAAGGTAAATCACACAACTTAATAATCATTTAGTACACAAACTTTTATTAGTTTTATGTTTAAATTTAAATATACAATACTATTAAATTTTCAAGAAAATTTTCATACAAGTATTGGTAGTGGGGAGTGGAGATGAAGATAAAGATAGTGTCAATATTAGTTCATCAGGTAGTGATGAGGTTTGAATTTGGATTTGGTGGTGGTTCTATGTAACTAAAATCATGACAGACTAAAACAATGATATGGTGATTGAGAAACCATATTGTGGTTTGAGGTGGGGGATATATTTATTTCTCTTACATTGCATGAAATTTATATGCTTGGTTGAATTTCTATTCTTTCTTTTGAATTTTACCTTATACTCATCATTATTAGGCTATTTTGGGTTATTTTTTTAAATGATTCCATGTAAAGTATTTTAGTATAGTTTTATGACTTTTTTCCTTTTCTTAAATGTTATATTAGAGTTGGGATGGGTGGAATATGATTATTGTGATAAAAGAATGGATTTTAGTGGGATAATTTTAGGAGGGAGAGTTATGTTAGACTATATAATGAGGAGGTTATAAGTAAGTCATGGGTGTATAAGTTTTGGGTTTTATCCATTATTTCTTATTTAATCATTGTTATGCTTGTTGGATTGGGGGTGTTGTGTGGTTTCTAGAATGAAAGTGGAGTTGTGGTAGCATTTGGGGATTGATAGAGGAAAGATCGATGTGAATATAGGGGATTAGTTCATTATTTTATTATTATGTGGAATCCTTGTTATAGGAAAATTATTATAGTAATTTTTTTAATGTTATTTTTTTACTTTTGGTGTGATGGAATCTATTTGGTGATGATGTGGTAAAGATTTATGAGGATGTGTGGTGGTTATGTAAAATAGGCGTGCAATGGATATGCATAGGTGGTGATGTTGTGAAATAAAGTGTGGGGTTCTATATATATAGTGGGGTTATGTGATTATGTGGTGGTATATAGTGATGTGGTAATATATTGGAATGTGTATATATGTAAGCATGGACTAAGTGGAAACATGATGAGGTTATTATCTGTTTATTTTACATGCACTTCTTTTTTATTGATTGTAGTGGTGGATTTTGGTGGTATGATAAGGTCTTTCATACATTGTCATTTGATCTTAATTTATGATATTTATAATCCATTAATTTTAGATTTTATTATTAACCTTTTAATTGTTTAACATTTCTTGTATTTTGACATATCTTTATTTGATTCGGGTTTCTATCTTTGTAAACCTGAGTGTGTTTAATGATATCATAGACTTGGTTAAGACTATATTAATACTCTTCATGTTGTTATTGTTTATTATCACTTCATTTTATAATTATTTATATACAAGAAGACGTTATCAGTTCTATAAATGTATATATTTTAATCTAGCATACATTTTTCTCATGTTTTATTATATTTTAATTGAAACTCCATTTACAGTTGGTCTGTTAGAGTTTTTAGAATATAAATATTATTATATTTTATTTTCATGTATTAGAAACTTCCTTCATGATTTATGTATGAATGTTGTATTCATTTTTAATTCTAGGTTTTTTAATTTTATTATATGAATATTGTTTCTGGTTTATGTTATTTTATTTATTTTCCATCTATTTGGTATACTTTTTCTAGGGATAAAGTTTATGTAACTTTTATTTTTTTTATCATCTATATATAGCCTTGGTTTAAACCATTGTTATATATTATTAAATATAGTGGGGATTTAAAACACCACAAAATCCTTGGAAATTTTGAGAGGCAAAATCACCGCTAAAAATAATTTTGCAACACTTCCCAGAAACTGCCACTAAATGAGTGAAAATTCCATGAGTTGTATGTTGACACCAACTTTAATCACACTTTTATAAAACCATCGTGGAACCATTTGGATGTGGCTTAAACTACCACAAATATAAAAAAAACATTATTAGTCCCCAATTTTTTTAAAGTGATGGGATCTCTAATTTTATATTCTTTAGGAAAATGCACCATCAGATGATTCATCACAGTGAAAAATTATCAGGTAATAACATCTCAAAATATCATAAAATCCTTAAAATTCTTTCCTTAATTTTATCCAATTCATTGGGGGTTTAATGTAATCCAAAAAATTGTCTAAAAATGTGAAAAAGTTGATTATAATTAGAGTTATTGTTTCAGGTAACAAATTATTCATTGGAAAAGGTATCAATTTCTCTATCAATATATGTGAGTCATGACTTTTCAATCCATGTATCTTATGATGATTAAAATAAAAACATCTTGAAATATTACTAGAATATCCATCAGACACTTTCACATTTTTTTAATCTTCAAAGGAAAACATCTTTTTAATGATTTTTCATTATGAAAATAGTTATTGGATACTTACCATTATTATTTGGACATAGATCACATTTGATATTGATGGCTTACAAGTCGTTATGAGAATTTAAATGATCCTTTTATTTTACCCACTCATTAAGCAATGTAAACAACACATTATCACACACATCCTTCTCAATGTGTATAACATAAATATTATTCCATAAAAAATTAAATTTACAATATAGAAGTTTAAAAAATATTCTCTTTTTCCCATTATTGTGTTGTAGTTGTAATTGACGGAGTTAAAACTCCTTTTCAACATTCATTCAACAAAAAATATTTTCAAAAATTTATAACAACATTTTATAATTATGTCAATATTTTTTATCTTGATAATAATTTTAGTGGAATTCTTAAATTACTTTTTCTATTGAAATGTGTCTCATTAAACTGAAATCTATGAGATGTATCAAGGAAGAGACAATGACACATGAAACACCACTTTTTTTTGTAATTTATCCATTGAGACTCAAAATCAAAGTTACAAATTGTACAAGACAAACCAATTTGTATGTTCCAACTATATAAATTTCCTAGTCTAGGAAAGTTACTAATGGTCCACATAAGGGTGACATGCAATTTAAATAGTTTCATGATAGATACATCATATGGTTCTACACCATAATTCCATAACTCATGTAATTATTGAATAAGAGGCTAAAGGTAGACATCAATGTTATTTATAATCATTTTATTTATAGGAATAATCATCGATATGATGACTTAATTTTTTCACATACACATCCAAGGAGGTAGATTATAAGGGATCAAAAAAACTGGTCAAATGCTGTAAATACTACTTAAAAGTCCAAAAAGGATTTAATCAATTATATGTCAATCCCAAGCATATATTTCTAGGACTAGAAGATAAATCAAGATAAAATTAATTGAAGGTATTCCATGAATTTGAATCTCTTAGGTGTCATATGAAGTCATCATTATTATTATAAAAAGCATGTTGCTTCATATGTTCAGTGGTTTTAGATGACATAAACAATCTTTGGAACCAAATTTTTAATGGAAATAAACGTAAATCCTTCATAGTAATTTTATTTTATTTTATTTTTTGTTTCTTTTTGGTATTACACATATTCAAATTGACAGCATTATTTGTTAATTTCCATCTATAAGTACAACATATTTTTCACTTTTCTCTATTCAAATATGTTTTCCAATAAAGCATGAAATCATTGAGACATACATTTATCTTTGAACAATTGAGTATAAGATTGATAATGGTCATATTTGTCTCATAAAATGATATAGAGATCTTATCTTCAGAAAATGCATCATAAAAAAATTCCAATATCATGAACATTTCTTTATTTTTAATTCCACATAAATACTTGATGTGGTACAACTTCAGTAGATTTTTTTTGAATATTTCACAAATATTTCATAAAATTTATGATTTCCACCTAAAACTAATTTAGAAAACATGGTTTTTTGCTTAGTTTATTTTTCCCTTATATTAGTCTCCTCATCATAATCTATTAATATGTTATCGTATTGATCAGGTTGTCCTATAGTTTTGAAAGAATCATAAATATTTTAAATATCAACAAGTGAATCAACTAATGTGTTACATTATTGAGGGTGTTTCCCTATTATTCCAAAAGAATCTTTTATCAAGTTTTGAATTTCATTATCCACTATTGGAGCATTAACTTGTTCAATTTTACTATAGTCATAACTGACTAAATTTTCTTTAACACTCAATTATCCATGCTAAATAAAACACACATAATTAGGAGGAAATTATTTCAAAATCAAGTGATAAAATACTTCATATTTCTTAAATAATTTTCTGAATTTTAATTTAGGACATAAACATTTGATTCTTCCATCCACAGATATATTTCCAATTGCAAAATCCAAAAAAAATGTTCAAAACAATAACATATTGAGATGTGTTGTGATGTAATGTAATCCATCTTTTATCCATATGTACTTGATTTCCTACAATTTAAAAAATAAAATATTATTATATTATTATATATATATAAATAAAGTATATTTAAGTTCAAAAAGGAATAAATTTGTAATTTTTTAAATTAATATAAACATATAAATACACATAATTTATTCATCCATAATAAATTTATTTTTAAATTTATATAAAAATATTATATAACCAATAAAACATGAAATAAATATATTTTTAGAATCCATACACAAAATTTATACTCAAAAACTCATTTTATGATTTATTTCATAATTTATAATAATACACCACACTATAACATAACCAAATAAAACTAAAAATAATTTAATCATGCATAAATTTATTATTAATTCTTATAAGAATTATAACATAAATTCATTAATTATTTCACTATTTACACAATTAAACATCCTTTTTACATTTAATTTAAAATTACTTAACTTAAAACAATTTCATATATAATGTTTATCACTTATCAATTCATGTAAAATCATTCTTAATCAATTGAACAAAATTCTCAAATCATTAATTTCACACTAAAAATTTAAAAATAGGAGCAGTTCACCTTTTATATAAAATAATAGAAACAAATATCATAATTTCCAAAAGGTTACTCATACCAAACTAGACAAAAAATCAACACCAAGAATGGACCCCAAACTACCCCTCAAACACCAAGAATTCATAAATCCACTATACTACAAGAATTGAAAGAGAATTCAAATAGGGAATTTACTAAACCTAACTCTATTGCACAATTATGCCCTAAAATAGAGCACAAAATAAAATACCTATAATTATAGAAAAATGAATCCAAGAGGAAATCATAGAGGGGTTGATCTCATTAGAAATTATGATGAGGTTTTAGAGAGATGGTGTTCGAGAAGGAATCAAAGAGGCAGATCTAGTTTCGAGAGGGAAATTAATATTGAGAGGGGAGCCAAAGTTGAGGGGGATGGTATCAAAGTGGGGTTGACATCGATCGAAAGATGGGTTTTAAGTTTTGGGGGGTCAGGGTCAAGCTGTTTTTTTTAAATAGTGGTGGATTTATTTAAACCACTATGAAATACTTATTAAAATTATTTATTAATAATTTTGAAACAAAAATTCTAGTAAATAAAAATATTGTTGACTCTTTAAAAAACATTGGTAAAAAAGGGGCCAAAATATTTTTTAAGAATTTAGTAGTGGTTTCTAAACCCACAAAAATTTACAACAATTATTGTAGTTTAATTATATTGTCTAAATATATTTACATAATAATCCTCTAGTTTTGATATTATGTGTCTCTACTCCTACATATAAGCCTTAGAACGTCCATACTACTCTTTGATGCCATTTTGAAATGACCTACCCTAAAAATATACCCTATATCCTAATAAATTTCATTTTAAGATCTTATATATATCCCATGATCTCCATAGGTCAGTGAGAAGTGACAAGGATGTTTATCATATCATTGGGGGATGACAATCCATAAAAATAAAAATTGATCAAGTAACCATATATATATATATATATATCAAATATGAACATCTCAGAATAATTCACTAGCCATATCTAACTCAACCACCCCATAAAGAAACCAAAAATTATAAAATAATAAATTAAACCAAATAAGTACAAGTAAACCCCATAATAAATAAAACCCCGTAGTATTAAATTATTATACAATAAAAAACAAAATAAATATTTTCCTTGGATTATTTATATGAAAAAAATATATGAATATAACAAGTCCCTTGGGTCATCCTTATAAAACTCAATTTTAACACTGAGAACCAACTTTATCTCTGAATATTAACCCACTAATCAATATTACCTACCTAATCTCAAGAACTTTACCATAATTTTATCATAATAAAAAAAGTCTATATACACACACATGTGAGAATACTGTGTAAGAAAGTTTTGATTATAATTTACTCAGTAGGATTTCACCAACCCCACGTACCCCTCTATGATGAAAAAATTTATACATGTGTTAGTGTTTGTGTATTCAATGCACAAAAAAATAACAAATAGGTAAAATATCCATTGTGGTATATCATTGAATAAAAAAACTAATACAACACTACTATGAGGGTAAAAAATGAATAAATACTAATACTAATACTTATATCCAATAACCATTACTCACATGCACCATCAATATGATATAAAATACCATGCCCATAAACTATACCTCATGACCCCTCTCAGCTTAACTATTTTTATATCTGATATCCTCATAAGATATCACCATGGATTATAAGAAAATAAGATCTTCTTCTTAAGAATATGATTATGGAGTCTAAGTATATCACATCCTCTCATAGAGGTAAAAGTGCACAATCCTCTCTAGAATATAACCTCAATGTCTAATTATATAACATCCTCTCATGGATGGAAAAGAACCATGTAATATCAAGATTATGAACACAAAGTCAAAATATATCACATCATCTCATGAATTTAAAAGTACCATGTATTATAGGGAGTATGAGCCTAGAGACTAAGTATATCAATTTCTATTATGAACTCAGCCAAAAGTCTAAGTAAAATATATCATCTTGGGAACATCGATCTTAGGTATGAGTATCCTCTCTATTAGTGACCCAATTAGAGTATGATTAGTGACTTAAATTCTAAAAATAGATTCTAATATTACTACCTACTACATCCTATTTCATAAAATAGTCACAAGAATTACATATAACTATATCATAATAATCACATCAGGCATGACATAATAAAACATAATTAAAAAAACATTCTTTAGTAGTTAAGAATGCTAAAAAAGAATAAGTATACCATCATAATTAGAAAATTATAATCAATATTTCATTATTTAGTTAATATCCCACTAACCAAAATTAATTCATTATTATTGGTTTAGGTAAAGATGGAAAGAGGGGAGTGAATTTTCTTTAAAAATTAAAACTAATTAATGAGATATAATTAAGCAATAAATTAAAATTAAAGTGTAGTCACAATAGATATTAATTTAAAGAGTAAGTGATATATATATATGAATTGAAAGAGTATAATATATATATATATATATTAATTGAAATAGTAAATGATACATATAAATTGAAAGATTAAGTACAGTGGAAATTAAAAAGTAAATGCAATACAATTTGATAATGGATTTCAGCTAAAACTTAATATGAGTCGCTACGTATCCTCCCCCCAATTTCTTAATAGGTTTTATATTAAAATAATTGAATTTATTAGTAGCCAAGAAACCCATGAAAAAATCCCTTGGTTTTATCATTATCCAAGACACTTTAGAAAAAGTACACATGATTTTTAATTGGTTGTAGAAAGAAACCCAAGAAAGAAAGTGACACTTTCTTTTTAGATGGTTTTTGCATGAAACCTAATTACATTAATTTTTTGGTAGTGATCACCCAAGAGAAGAGGAGGAGGATGAGTATATTTTCTTATAGGCAAACCCTTTTCAAATCACTATATAATCTCTTGAAAGGGTTGGAAGGATAATAATGAGAAAAAGAGATAGTGAGTGATGAGATAAAAGTTGAGTACAATAAATAAGCACAATTGTATTCTCAAGAGAAGGCACAAGAGGCTTTGATTCACATTCTATTTGATGTTTGGTTCAATTTCATTGATGTTTGTTTGTATATATTAAATTCCATGCCTCCTTGGGGTCCTATTTATAGCCTCTAAAAGTCCCTTTGTCATTATATAGAATTCTTGAGTCAAATAAAGCTTTAAATGGAGAGTAAAAGAAGCAAGTTACACTTGAAATGACTAGTTTCATTGGGCTCACTAACTAGCCATAAAATCCCACCTACTAGATGCTAGGACCACTCGCTAGATATTGGGTGGCCATCTGCTAGTTGGTGGAACTTCTAGTGTCGCAGGGCTTTTGTTGTATCCAATGGTTGTACGGTTCTCCTCCATTGGGTGGTCATCCGATTATGGTAAGGTAAAGAAGACTCTCAAGAATACCTTTATAAATATTTTTATCAACCAGTTTACTAGCTTCATACACCATTAGCTTACAATAATTATTCATAGGTTTAGTAATTTCCTTTACATTAACCATTCAAAAAACACTTTAAAAGCTCATTGTTTTATTTTCCTTAGCTTGGAAAAATACCATCCTTATTTTGAGAAATTTTAAAACCAATAAAAAATATAATTCTCCCATAAAACTCACTTCAAATTATTTTCTCATTAAATCTGAAAATTATTTAAAAGGGGATTATTTTTTAGAAAAAAAATAACATCATCAATATAAATTTGGATAATTAATAAATAATTTGAAATATTCTTCAAAAACACAGTTAAATTGTATTTTCCTATTTTAAAATAATTTTCTAAAATAAATTAGTTAACCTCCCATACCAAGATCAAGGGGATTGTTTCCAACCATAAAGATCCTTGGTTAACTTAAAAATATAATTTGGATGTTTTTAATCGTATAAACTAGGATGATGTTCAAAAAATACCTTTTCAGAAATAAAACCATTTTAGAAAAACTTTTAACATCCATTTTAAAAAACATAAAATTCAAGTGGGTGCTAAATGCCAATATGATTCTAATGGATTATATCCTAGAGATAGGGAAAATTTTATCACCATAATCAATGTATTATTCTTGATTATATCTTTTATCCATGATTTTATCTTTGTTATGAGTGATGTTACCTTGTTCGTCTAACTTAATTATAAAAACCCATTTGGTATCGATAATGGGATGATCACCAGGTCTTTAAATAAGAGTCCAAATATTATTCCTTGTGAATTGGTTCAACTCCTCTTAGAATGAAAGTACCCAATTTTGAAAATTAATGGCATCATAAATATTTTGGGAATCTAGGTGTGAAACAGAATCATGATGTTCAACCTAATTTAAAACTAACCTTTTAGTATGAGTATAAACTTGAAAATAACCAATAAAATTTTATAAGGGATGGTCTTTAGACTTAACCCATGACTTGGGTAAAGATATTTATGGTGGTTCCTCCTACTCTTCAATTTCTTTAGAACGATGTAGATTATTTAAGGTCAAATATTCTAGGTGAACCTCAGCATCATCAATTTGGGGATGATAATTAGGAAAATTTTCATCAAATTTTATATGAATTGGTTAATATATGCTCTTGGTAATTTTATTAAGGATTTGATATGCTTTACTTAAGTTATAGTACCCATAAAAAATAACTTCATCTAATTTAAGGTCAAATTATCCTAGATTTTATTTGGTGTTAAGAATATAGGATTTACACTCAAATGCCTTAAAATAGTCAACTTTAGGTAGTTTTCATTTCCTAATATAATAGGGAGTCTTTTTAAGTAAGGTTATTATGAGAACACGGTTAAAAGTATAATAAGTGTTAATAACCACCTTAGCCCAAAAATATTGAGGGAGTTTAAATTAATTTAAAATAGTTCTTGTAATTTCATGAAGAGTTTGATTTTTTCTTTCAACTGCCCCATTTTTTTAGGAGTCCAATGAGTAGAAAAAGAATGATTATACCCATTTGAATTAAAATTTTCATCGAAATATTTATTATCAAACATACCCAATGATCACTTTTAATGGATATGATCTTATAGAATTTTTCATTTTTGAACTTCTTGGTATATTTAATAAACACTTTACAAGCCTCATTTTTATGAGATAATAAATAAAACCAGTAAAATATTGTATAATCATCGATAATTACAAAGGTGTAATATTTACCTCTGATACTTGCAACTTGGTTAGGTCTAAATAGATTAAGGTGTACAAGATTAAGGGCCTTAAAGGTGGACACTTCCTTTTTAGATTTAAAGGAATATTTTTATTTCTTAAAAAGTTGACAAGGCTCACACACAAAGTCATTTTTGAAATAAAATTTAGGAAAATCTCATACTAGATGATTTTGGTGGATTTTGACATGTGTGTGTGTGTGCTATAATGACCAAGATATGTATATTATAGTCATGACTCACTATCTTGTGCACTAAAACATTTAATATTTTGACTAGTGAGAGATTTTAAATCAATAACATAAACATTTTGAAATCTAGAAGCTAAAAATAAAAGTTTTCCTTTAGATTCAAAAAAATTAAAAAAATATTTTCAAAAGAGGATTTAAAACCACTATCACTCAATTGGATAATATTAAGAAAATTATGTTTTAAACCCCCAACATATAAAAGATCTTTACCAAAAGTAGAATTTAAAAACCCAATGGTACTTATATCAATGATCGTACTCCTTGATTTATCACCTAAAGTTACATATCCTCTATTAATATTTTCAATATGGTTGAAATCAGAGTAGTTACTACACATGTTTCTCAATCACCCATTGTCCATTTACCATGAGGCTAATTGGGATTTTCTCTTAAGAAATTTTTCCTACATAATAATTAAGAAAATAAAGACTTTGGTACCTAAATTTTTGGTCCACATCTGTTAGATAAAATAAATTTTGGAACTCATATTTTTAACATCCCATGATTTTAAAAGGAAATACCATGTGTTATAGCTTAAAATATATGAAACATCGAGCTTAAACAAACAATGAAATCTTAATATTTAAATGTGACTGTTATAACTTAGTTGTTAAATTGGTGGGAATGAATAGTATTAACTGATTATGAAATATATAATGGTCATAATAATTTATAATGTATTAATTAATTATTTTTAAATCAATACTATATTTTTATTAAGGTCATTTTGTTATTCAAAAAATATGTTTTCTTGAAAAAATATTTTTATTTCTTTTTATGGGTAATTAATATAATTAATTTCTGATAATTTTAGAAACTTTATTTGAAAAAATTAATTTAATTTTTTAATTATTCCTATTGAAACTATTTTAGGTTGAATTTTTTAGAATTTTATGAAAATATTTATTTTTCGACAAATGGTGAAAAGTGCTGATTTTTTCAAGAAATAGAGAAAAATATTGATTTTTATTGAAAACTATATTTTATTTTAAAGTATTTGCAAGGAAAAATTATGCTTTGAATTATTTTTAAATTTCAATTAGTTAAATTTGATATAAAATAATCCAATTATGGTTTTTAAATGGATTTTATACATGAATTTAGTATAAAAACGTTTTATATTTAAAAGAGGAATTTTTTTGAAAAATTTGTTTATCGTTGTGTTTTGCCAATTTAATTTTTAATTAAATTTTAAAAATTCTGTATTTTGAATTTTGAAAAATATATTACATATTTGTAATTATTGGTTCCAAATTTATTAAATATTTCTCTTTTATTTTTTATCAATATGAATAATAAACTTAGTAATTTTATTATCACAATAAAGGGTAAATTGAGTAATTTAAGTTACAAATAAAATGATAAGAACCATTAAATGACTCAAAAACTTGAATAAATATTATTTTATGAGTATATATAGACTATAACAATCCAAGGGTCTAATTTATGACTTCTTTTGGCCACTTTTATGAGATTATGACCTTTATAATATTTTATTTAAAGAAAGGTCAAACATGTCACACTCTTATTTTTAATAAGTGTGATATTTTTAATATGGTATTATACAGAGGAAATTTTAAAATATAAATATTATTTTTAAATATAAAATATTTATCTTCATCATGGTAATTTATTTTTAAATTTTATTGATGAAATAATTACCTTAAATGCTTGCGTGATGCTGATGCAGTAATTATTCAATTAATGCAAAAAATCAAATTATTCCTTTGATATATCTAAGAATTATTTTTCCATTAATCAAATTTTCTTTGTGTACTAACTAACACAACTTTTCCCCAGAAATAAAACTCCACCATATGTGGATCTTCTATCATCAATGTTTCCTACCCAATCACCATTTGAATACCCAAATAGATCAATGATTTCTGAACCATCATACCTAATTCCAAAAAAAAATATTCCTTTGATATATCTGAGAATTATTTTTCCATTAATCAAATGTGATTCTTTAGGAGAGCTATGAAATCTTTCACATAAGGTAACAGCATAGACGATGTCGGGTCTTGAGGAAGTCAAATATAATAGTCTTACAATCATCTTTTAAAACTCTTTCTGATAAACTTATTTTCCTTATTTATCTTTAGACAACTTGGTTCCCACTGAAATCGGTGTGGACACTGGTTTCCAATTTTCCATGACAAACTTCTTTAGAAGTTCCTTAGCATACTTTTCTTGAGAAATAAAAATGTGGTTTCTCTTCTATAAAATTTGTAACCCAAGAAAGTATTTCATCTCTCCTAGCATGGACATCTCAAATAACTTCTTCATCTCTTAATCAAATCTTTCACACGATCTTTCATCATTTCTAGCAAAGATAATGTCATCTACATAAACAATTACGATGAGATAAAACTCTTGACATTCCTTGATATAGATATTGTTTCCAACTCTACCTTTCTTTAAATTCATCTTCCTCAAGAAAGTATCTAATTTAGAATACCATGCCCTTAGATCCTATTTTAGCCTATACAAATCCTTCTTCAATCCCAATAACAAATCCACAAGGTTGATCAATGTAAACTTACTCATCAAGATCATCATCCAAGAATGTAGATTTTACATCTATTTAAAAGATTTTGTAACCTCATTGTGTAGTAATAGCAAGAAAGATTTTGATTGTTTCTAACCTTGCCACTGGAGCAAATATTTCATCAAAATAAATGCCTTAAATTTTTTAATACCCTTTGCAAACCAATCTTTCTTTGTTTCTTATCACTTCACCTTCTTCATTCAACTTGTTCCAGAAAACCCACTTTGTACCAATAATGTTCTTGTGCTTCGGCTTGGGTACAAGTTCCCAAGTATTATTCTTATCTATCTAAACAAGCTCTTTATTCATAGCCCGAACCCATTCTGGATGTTCAAATACTTCATTTACATCATTCGGTTCAACTTTCGAATAGATAGAAGTGTGTGTAATAGCATTTGTTGTTCTTCTTGTTTGAACCCTCTGATGTTGATCTCCTATAATGTTCTGAGCCTCCACTTTTTTCCTCAGCCTAGGATGAGCTGGTAGAATTTCATCATCATCACTTGAGATTTCTGAGTCTGATCCCTCTCCTTGAGTGGGATTAACACAGTCTGCAGTAATATTAGCGTTTTTAACAAAATATTCTCTATCCTGATCAACTTCCACATTAGCATATGACTTATTTTCTTTCTCAACATTTTCAACAACTTTCCCATCTACAGAATCAATAATTATTCCTATTTCTTTGTTGATACATCTATATCCTCTTATTTCTATAGTATAGCCAAGAAAAATTCCATCATCTCCTCTTTTCTAAAACTTTCCAAGGTTTCCACTTTTCCTCTTTATAATGCATAGACTCCCAAAAACTCTTAAGTGTTTTAGACTTGGAGTTTTTCCATAGAACATTTCGTATGGAGTCATATTTGAGTTTGTCCAATAGAAACATCAGTTCTAAATATACACAGTAGTGCTAATGTCTTGCCTCCAATAATAATGATAAAGACTATGTTCAAGTAACATAGTTCTCCCCATTTCCACTAGACTTATACTATTTCTTTCAGCAGTCCCATTTTTTTGAGGTGTGTGTGGTGAACTGAGCTCATGCTGAATTTCATGCTTCTCAAGATAACATTAAAACTCTTCATTATTATACTCACCACCATTATCAGTTTTCAAATTCTTCACTGAATACTCATGTTTCTTCTCTGCTTTAATCCTGAAACTCTTAAACATTTTCAGAGCATCTGACTTATGTATCATGTACATAACACAAGTAATTCAAGTAAGGTCTTCAATGAAAGTAATTAATTAATTATCTCCATTTGTATATTTCTTGATCATTAGTCCATAGATATCAGAATGTATGAGTTCCAAGGGTCTTTTTGAGTGAATTTCAACTCTCTTATGCATAGAGTTTGTAATCTTACCTTTCTCACAAATAGTGCAACACCAATCTCTTATTCTTGATAAATCAAGCATATCTCAGACATTGTCTCTCTTTGATAACTTACACATATTTCTCTAACACATATGTCTCGGCCTTTTATGACATAACTAATTTTCATCCACCACACCCATGTAATAAAAGTTTTGTACTTCACCAACTTGGAACAAATTCCCTCTTGTACGTTGGCCTCTTATAACTACATTTTAATCATTTTCACTTTTCACAATAAACCCATTAATTCTGAAGATAACTTTTTTTCCCTCATCACAGAGTTGTGACACACTTAGAAGGTTGTGTTTTAGCCCATCAACATATAGTTTTTTCCTATATTTCATCTTTTCTTTTCCAATGATGGTTGATCCAACACCTTTGATCCTTAGAGATTCATTGTTTCCAAATTTCATTTTTCCTTCTTTGAAATATATCACATTATTTAACAGATTTAAGTCTCCTGTCATATGAGATGAATAAACACTATCAAGGATCCAGGGTTGTTCTCCTTTCATAGATTTCAAATCATTTTCAACAACAAGATCTTTTTGTTCATCCTTTTCATCCACTTTCTGTTGTGATTCCTCCAATTTTCTAGCCAAGTCAATGTGTTCTGGACAGACAACCAAGAACTCTTTCTTTTCATACCTAGAAAATATGTCTTTCCCAACCTTTAAAATATCCAGATTCTGAGTATTTTTAAAAATATTTTCTTATTCTAGTAACACAATCAAAAAAACCTTAGCAAGATTTTCAGGTCGACCACATCTTTCGTAGATAGTTTCCAGTGGATGGAACTTATTCTCAACACTCAAACCAGCCTTCTTAGATATCTTTTGGACTTTTTGAGGTTTTTTCTTTTGGAAAGATTGACTCCCCCTCAATTCTTGTCTTTCAAAGCTTGTGGAGTAGTAGTAATGTTGTTAGTTGAACCAACACATATTTTCCATGTGTCTGAATCTACCACAATACCAGCAGTAGCCATATAATGAATATTTCCCTCTAAAACTTCTATAATAATAGGATTTTTGAACATGTTTCTAAATAATGTCCTTACCAGAACTCTACTAACCATTGGTCTTCATATTTTCAATTGTAACTTTCTTATTCAGCTCAGATTTCTGTTCAGACTTACCAGAACCATAAGTAGTAGAAATCTTTCTGGACTCGGGGTTTTTAGATGTTTCTGATTTTTCAACATTGCTAACTTTGACCACATACATATCCTTTCCATTATTTTTCTTATCAGAATGAGTTCCATATTTCTTCTCAACCTTTGAAGGTAACTTTTGTTGATCCTTCTTAGGTTTATTCTTAGAAGAACATTCACCAACTTCTGTAACTGAGTTTTTAAACCTCGTGTTCCTTTCCTCAGCTTTAGAATGTTTATGTTGAACAAGTTCTAACTCATCTTCTTTTGCTTTCAAATTTACTTCAATATGATCATTACGATTATTTTCACTCTCAAGATAATTTTTCATATCATCAATATCTTTTTTAAATTTTTCTTTCTTATCAGGAAAACCTTCTTGGTCATTTGATGAAGAGTTTTCATTTGTCAAATTTTTGTTTTTCTTCTCAAGCCTTATGACATTTCTCAAAAATTCCTTCAACTCTTCTTTTAGATACTGTTCAAGTTGATTTTCCTCTTCGTCAGTGTTACTTCTCTCATAGTTTTCATTATTAACTATTACAAAAAAGGTACTCTCTAATGCTTTCTTAGCAATAGATTTTTCAAATTTGGTCTCACTATCATCATCTTCTTAATTTTTTTGACAAAAAGATTCTTCTTTTTTATTTGAAGAACTTGTTTTCCTTACTTATGCCATAATATTTATATTTTTCACCCTGTTTCTTCCATGACCTTATTGATCTTCTATATTCTTTGTCATTGTCTTCATCCTTCCCTTTTTAGGGGCAATTAGCCACAAAGTGTCCAACATCTTCACATTCAAAACATTTCAAAGGGAGTTTCCCTTTGTATTTCCCAATGCCTCTTTTAACATTTTTAGAAAATATGGATAAAATTTCATCAAAATTTTGACATACCTCATTTTCAAAGTCAGATTCACTAGCTTCTTATTCAATAATAATTTTCTTCAACTTATCTTTATTTGTAGTCTTGAAAGACATTTCTCTATCATCTTTTTCTTTTCTCTTCATAGTCTTCTCCCTTCTCATTTCATAAGTTATAAGAGTGCTATGAAAATCATCTAGAGATAATGTTTCAGGGTCTCTGTCTTCTAGTGATGAAACTTTAGCATCAAATTTTTCAGGCAGAATTTTTAAGATCTTTTCAACAAATATAGAATCTTCCAACTTTTCACTGAAACTTCTGATTGTACTGACAATGTCATTGAACCTTTTAAATAAGTCTCCAACTGATTCATGCTCACCCATCTTTAATTTTTCATACTTCATCCTCCATATTTGAAGTTTTTCCTTCTTTACTTTTGTATTTCCTTCATAAATGTTTTTTAGTTTGTCCTAGATTCCTTTCACTGTAGCAACACCTTTCAATATTAAAAAAATCACTCTCAGAAAGAGATGAGATTAATCCATTTTTATCTCTTCCATCATTCTCAATATTTTTCTTCTCAGTAAGAGTAAGAGAAACCTTGTCATCAATAGCAAGAAATCCATTTGTTGTAGTTTCAAGAACTTCATATCCAAGAGACATAATATGAGGAATCATTCTATCTTTCCAAATATGATAATTCTTACCATAAAATATCATAATCCCCTTACTGTTCACGCAATTCAGATTCTCCATAAAAACTTCTCTTCAAAACTTCAGTAAAGAACAAACAAAGGGAACCTGCTCTGATACCAATTGAAGTTACCCAGTCAGGATCCAAGTATCACTAAGAAGGGGAGGGGTTGAATTAATGATTTATTTTTCTTTTATGTTTCCTTTCTTTTTGAAACAACCTTTGCCTCCTATTAAAGAGTTATTTCCCTACTGAACACACACAACCACATGAACACAAGATATACAAGGTTCACTCCTCAACAAGAGTAGCTACGTTCTTCGTATGGTATAGAAATAATCCAGTACTACACAATCCACTAGAAAACAATCCTTTATTATGAAATAAAATTAGTAGGATATACCCTTAAACTCATGTATCACATGGTAGATAATCCTCAAGTGTGTGTGCACCCTCTTAGCACGAATAGGGTAATTCAATATCTCTGTGCTTCTTGACAAACCTTCACAAATGTTATCTTTGAAAACAACTCTTCTCTTTCCTATCCAGAAGCTGATAGGAACTCCATTGAATTTGTAATAATACTTGTTCTTATACCCTAGTGATATCTTGATTCACTTGAAATCACTTCTCACTTAATTTGGGTACTCAAATCTTCATCTCGCAAAGCTCCTTCGCAAAGCTTCTTCACAAAGCTCCCAGATTTGCAGAGCACTATAGTTCGCAAAGCTCTGTAGTTTGAAAAGCTCACTAGATTGAAGATATCATTATTTCGTGGAGCATATATTAGTCTTTGTGAAGTTTACTTCTTTTTCAAAGCTCAATGGCTCGTTGTGAAGCTCTTTTCCTTCACGGAGCTTACTGCCTTCGCAAAGATCTCTTTCTCCACGAACCTTATTTTCAATTAGAGAGCTCTAAAATTATTGTTAAGTTTCTATACTTTTCTCAAGGGGTAAGAGCCTATTTATAGGCATTTCCCACCAACTCAAGAACCTTCCATCCACCTTAGTGCCATGTCAGCACCAAATCATAGAGCTTTGAAATTTCTGCCAAAAGTCACACTGTTTCATGAAGCACCTTGACTATTTTACTGATTTTCAAAGCTCTTCATAATCCAAAAAGTTCCCTAAAATTCTTTATGCCTCCATGATGCTCCACTCGCAATTCTCTTCACCACCGCAATGCTCGCTTGCAAAGATCTTCACCTCTCCATTTGTGAAGATCATCGTAATCACGAAGAACACTGTCAACATTCTTTATGTCTTCAAGAAATCTACTTCATGAGGCCCATATTTGTGAAATTCATTCCTTTTCCATATTTTTATGATATCTTCAAGTAAATACACTTTTTAAAATGCTAGAACAACTCCAAATTTTGGACCCCAAAAATTTGGAAAATACTGGGAAACTGCGCCACCTTAGACATCTGCTTCTGTAAGACCAAACATGCTGATTGACAACGTAGTTTCTCTCCCATTCCTTTATAATTCTTGAATAACAAGTTCTATAACCAACTTATTATATTTGTGAAATAAAGACTAGCAAATCATCGTCATATTTACCATGGAAAGTATTGTAACTTTTCTGTCTTTCCTCACCCACTTATACAAAGTGAAGTGATTTTCTTTATTCTAAAACTTACTTAACAACAAAATACAATACTTAACTCATCCAAAAACTTTATCAGCCAACTTGGTCCTAAAAATATCCCCCTTTTGATTTTTTTGTCAACCAAGATTCATAAATCACGGAACTTTGAAACCTTGATAAATGGGTCACTAATCAACAATTATAAGCCTGTGTGAGATAACTCATTGTAGGAAATAAGAATTATGGATAACAATAATATTTAAAGCATGGACTATTGTCATCTATTGACTGGTCAAGGTTTTGATGCTCTGCTAATGTGTATAGCATCACTCTGGTCGAATCCTCAGCGATGATACTTTTTAATAGTCGATTGTTTTTAGTTGATTGTATTCTGTTTGGGGGGTTTGTTTTCAGAGCTTATGAAATAATTTATAGATTATGTTTGATTAATATTGATTTAACAATTTTATAGATTTTGGGGTGAGTTCATCAATAGGTAGTTAATCTTATGATATCCTTGAGCCTTGCTTTGTATTGCATTAAATTAACACCCATGTCACAAGTTGACGTTGATTGGAATTTCTAAGTGTTAAGGCTTTAATCCAAGCCTTAACATAACTAGGATTATAATATCAATCAGTAATTTATTGTGTTAGTGTATTTATGGTTCCAATAATCCATGGAATACATACGTTAAACAAAATATTTCATTAATCCATGACATGTTAACTCCAACATACACAATGTTAATTCAAAGAATACTCATCGAGAAAAAGCTCTCAATCACTTAACATCCCTAAATTATAACTCACCCAAATGATATATTTACTCATCCATTGAAATGATTAGTAATCTAGTTATAATGATTATGATGATAAATTAAGAAGATAATAAAAATAAGGGGATAATAAAAGAGTGGTGTGTCGAACACACACACAAACGATGATGATAATTAAAAACGAACTTCAGATTGAATGAGAAAGAAAAAGAAGGGAAGGGGATTCAACTGTATTTAAACTATATTAAGAACATAAATATTAAAATACAGAAGATGGATGAGAATAAGATATATTGAATAATAAACTTGCATTAAAATAGAATTACAAAAAAAAGACTTACAAGATTACAATAATGAATAACACAAAAGTAAAACGAAACAAAGAGAGGAGGAAGGGTATCTCAAGTGAAAACTTGAGTTTAGAAGGTTCTTCCAATCCCTTTGAAATGATTTGTTCGTGCCAATACTTTCTACTCTCTTCTTAAATTCCAACAACATGTAAGGAGAAAAGGGGGTTGTATTTATAGCCCAAGGAGGTGAACAGTTTGCATTCCAAATCTGCCCCTCCACTTGCATCTCCAATTGTGTCATCCAGACAGTAGAATATAGAGATATTTTATTCTTAAAAGTTGTATATATTTATCTACTATTTATACTCTGAATATTTTGTGGCCATTGGACTTAAGGATCCAAAGTTATGGCGGTTTGATTAAACAATTTTAATCTGTCCATTTCAATCCAAACTTTTTGAAGGTCAAAATGTGAATGGGTTTTTGAATAGGAATATGCCTTAAAATACAAATTATTTATTAAAATAAGTAGTCCACCTATATCTCCTCTTTCACACTGAAAAATATCATCTTTATTTGATCATTAAATCGTGATATATTTCATGAATAGTGTATGGATTTAAATTTCCATCCAGAATAGTGGGATGAGATTCAAAGCTTCAGTTGGACACCTTGTTCGTGTAGTTGGACCTTAAAATTTTTATCCATGATTATTTTGTATAATAAAGAACATGTGGTGGAGTTTCATAAAATTTGGGCTTCAGGTTTTAGACCAGTAACTCAATCATCATGGTCGGTCCGGTTTCTTCACAGTTTCTTTGGGTCTTCTTGTGTGAACCATATGACCCTCCAAATGGACTATTTGGCCAAAGGTTCCTTATAATTAAATGTTGGAATTTGAGTAAGGAACCCTAAAAAACAATAATCATTCAATTTTGATAAGTATGTTGGGCTTTATTATTAAAACATTAAACATACCTGAATCTGGATGAATTCAAATAGTGCTCAAAAATTATAATTAATATTTAAACATTAATATTTAACACAAATTATATACATTTTATATAAAATCATTAAAGGGGGTGTATAAAAAAATTATGAAAAATATTAATAACATCAACTCTCCCACACTTAGTCTTGTGCATGTCCTCATGTGTAACAAATATAAAAAACATTACAAAATCATTTTCACTCACCAACAAAAATTAAATTTTTTTTCCCCACTCAGGGGAGGTTTAGACAATTTAACTCATATATATTGAATTACACCAAAAAAATTTATAGAAACAATGTTACAAAAACAATTCATTTTTTCATGCTCAAATTTAGAAATGGAAAATAGTGCACACAAAACTTACTCCTCTCAAGATGATAAAATTAATTTATAGAGCTTCACTCATTCACCAACCAAAAGTAAAAATATTAGAGTTTGTAAGAGCTCTCATCTTCCACTCCCTATCCTAAAGTAATCAAAAATCAAGAGTTATTTTAGGTGTTTTTATGTGGCTATAGGATATTAGTAAGATGATATCTAAAAGATAGGAAAAAGGGGGTAAAATACTAACATATAAAAAGAAATGCATATTTTGTTTTTTGAAATGAAACATGGAAGGAAATAAAAACACATATTTATAGGGGAATGATTTTGTAAATAAAGACACAAGAGAGGAAGAAAATTTGAAGGGGATGAGAAGTTGAAATATTTACAAAACTCAAAACTTCTCCCAATGACATAAGTTTTCTTGTTTTTCTATTCTTTTCTTCTTTTTTTCGAAAGGTGAACTTGAAAAAGATCTCACACTCATATCCCAACCCATGATTGATCTCCTCATGACACTAATTGTAATAGTTATAACAAGATCAAAGGTTGAGGAAGAGTGATTTTTGACCTACCCAAGTAACAACCTAATTTTTTTGTTCTTTTTTTATTGATTTTTTATTTTATTTTTTTATTTTATTTTTTTTATTTTTTTGATTTTTTTTGAACACTTGTCAATAAAATTTACAAAATTACATAAATAAAAGTACATTACATTCCCCAAAACACACTGAATGAAAAAATCTCACCCACACTGAAATGGATGCTTTCCCTCAAGCATATGATAACATGGTTAAATCAAAAAAGGGTACCAAAAATGAAATACATTCCCCCACCCCTACACTTAAATTTCAAAAAATTATGCAATGAAAATCCATGTTGATATTGGGTGGGAAAAGGTATTGGGCTTGTAATGTGTTATGGAAATTTCCTTCCCTGATCTAAGTGAAATTGCAGTTAAATTACCCTTAGGTTTGGGTAATATTTGAGTTGGGATTTGGGAAGAATTGGATGGTTTCTTCTGAATAAGGTGGGATGCAAGTTGAACAATTTGGGTTTCAATGTTCTTGAGGCTAGAACAGGTGAAGGAGGCAAGATCTTCCACTGCACTTTCTCATGGTTTCTTGGAAGAAGAGGCTTGTCCTGAATTAGGATTACCTTGAATTTGGTTCTTGGGAAAGTGATTGTATTGGTTTGGTAATTGGGAAGGCTCACTAGGATAATGGAATCCAAGAGGAGGAAGAGGAGGATTGATCCTTTGAGGTTGAGGAAAAAAAGGGTAAGGTTGTTGGAAGTTACCAACACATTGACCATATTGGAATTGGCTTGGGTTTTGATGAGTGTATTGAAGGGTATGAGAAATGGGATTCCCATATCTCAAGTTAGGGTTATATGTAGAAGATAAGGGCTCAAACTGGGGTTGGTTAAATTTTCTAACAAACCGACCTGATTGTTGAGGGTTGGTGTTCTGCTGAGCATAGGCTGCATTGAGCTCCATTGGTCCAGATGAATTAGATGGATCCTCTTGAAGTTGTGGACATGTGTCAGTTGATGATATGGGGAGATATAGATTCCATAGTTCTTGATAGGTACAGGGAACAGAGATTGTGGAGAATATGAGGTTGGGGATTTGGATGCCATATCTAGTTGTCGCAAAAGACCTGTAAGTTCACTCATCCACTCGGTCATCTTGTTCAGATCTATAGATTGATTATTTTAGACTTGTTTGACTTGATAATGTTCTCAAGTATGGAATTTTTGTGTGTTTCTAGCCATGTTTCTTATGATATCTCTTGCAGTTGTAGGAGTTTTATCAATAAGAGCACTTCCACTTGCAGCATCAATGAGAGTCATCTCCATAGTCAATAACCCCTCATAGAAGTATTGGATCAAGAGTTAGTTAGGGATTTGGTGGTGTGGGCATGTTGCAAAAAGATTTTTGAACCTCTCCCAGTACTCATGGAGTGATTCATTAGGGAATTTATGAATACCGCTTATTTCCTTTCGGATAGAAGTAGTACGAGAAGCAGGAAATAATTTCTCTAAAAAGAGTCACTTCATATCATTCCATTTGGTTATGGAACCAGGAGGGAGATAGTAGATCCATGACTTGTAAAAGTCATCTAGGGATAAAGGGAATGCTCTGAGTTTTATTTTTTCCTCAGAAACCCCTTAAGGCTTCATGGTAGAGCATACTACTTGGAACTCTTTAAGGTGGAGATGTGGATCCTCATCGGCTAGCCCGTGGAAATGAGGGAGAAGATGAATCAAATCTGATTTGAGTTTGAAGTCATCCTCTATGTTTGGATATTGAATACCAAGGGGTTGGTAATTCATATCAAGGACAGTGAGTTATTTAAGTGTTTTTTCCTTAAGATTATCCATATCTAATTCAATTGGTTGGACAAGGACTGGTTCTTGATTTATTTGATTATCCCTAATGTTCCTCCTAAGTTGATGAAGAGTTCAATCAATTTTAGGGTCAAACAAATCTGAGGGATTATTTGGGAGGCTACGGGGAATTCAGAGAGATGTTGTAAGAAAGAGGAATATGGTTTTTTCTTTGTGTTTTTTTTTTGTTTATGATTTTTAAGAGAAGGTGGGTTTTTCTTTGTGTTTTTTTTCATTTTTTTTAAATTTTGTTTTTTTTTTTGTTTTTTTTAAACCAGAAACTAATGACTACATAAAGCACCATCCTTGGAAACGGAACCATTTAAAATCATGGCCAATTTTCATCTATTGACTATTCCAGGTTCCGGTGCTCTGCTAATGTGTATAACTGCACTCAGGTCGAATCTTTGGTGATGATACTTTTTAATAGTCGATTGTTTTTAGTTGATTGTATTATGTTTGGGGGATTTGTTTGCAGATCTTATGAAATAATTTATGGATTATGTTTGATTAAGTTTGATTTAAAAATTTGATAAATATTGGGGTGAGTTCATCAATAGGTAGTTAATCTTGTGATATCCTTAAGCCTTGCTTTGTATTATATTAAATTAACACCCATGTCACAAGTTGACATTGATTGGAATTCATAAGTGTTAAGGCTTTAATACAAGCCTTAACTTAACTAGGATTCTAATATCAATCAGTACTTGATTTTGGTAGTGTATTTATGGTTCCAATAATCCATGTAATCCATATGTTAAAAAAAAATATGTCATTAATTCATGACATGTTAAGTCCAACATACACAATGTTAATTCAAGGAATACTCATCGAGAAAAATCTCTCAATCGCTTAACATACCTAAATTATAAATCACCCCAATGAGAGATTTAATCAGAAATTTAAATGATTATTAATCTAGTTATAATTATTATGATAATAAATTAAGAAGATAAGAAAAATAAAGGGATAAGAAAAGAGTGGTGCGTCGAACACACACACTAATGATGATGATAATTAAAAATGATCTTTAGATTGAATGAGAAAACAAAATAAGGGAAGGTGATTAAATTGTATTTAAACTATTTTAAGAACATAAATATTAAACTACATAAGGTGGATGAGAATAATAGATATTGAAGAAGAAACTTTCATTAAAACAGAATTACAAAAAAAATACTTAGAAGATTATAATAATGAAGAACACAAAATTAAAAGGAAACAAAGAGAGGAGGAAGGGTATCTCAAGTGAAAAATTGAGTATGGAAGGTCCTCCCAATCCCTTGGAAAGGATTTGGTCGTGCCAATGTGTTCTCCTATATTCTTAAATTCCAAATACATGCAAGGAGAAGAGGGGGTTGTATTTATAGCCCAAGGAGGTGGACAATTTGCATTCCAAATATTCCTCTCCACTTGCATCACCAATTGTGCCATTCATATAGCTGAATATTGAGATATTATCTTCTTAAAAGTTGAATATATTTATCTTTTATGTATAATATGAAAATTTGGTGGCCATTGGACTTAAGGAGCCAAAGTTTTGGCGGTTTTATTAAACAATTTTAATCTATCCATTTCAATCCAAACTTTTGGAGACCAAAATGTGAATGGGTTTTTGAATAGTAATATGCCTTAAAATTTAAATTCTTTATTAAAAAAAGTCTTCCACCTATATCTCATATTTCACACTGAAAAAATTTAACTTTATTTGATGATTACATCATGATATATGTCATAAATAGTGTATGAATTTTAATTTCTGGCCAGAATAGTGGGGTGAGCTTCAAAGAATCATTTGGGCCCATTGTTTGTGTAGTTGGGCCTTAAAATTTTTATCCATGATTATTTTGGACAATCAAGAACATATGGTTTATTTTCATAAAATTTGGGCTTTGGGATTTAGACCAGTAACTCAATCATCATGGCTGGTTCAGTTTCTTCACAGTTTCTTTGGGTTTTCTTATGTGGACCATATGACCCTCCAAATGGATGATTTGGCCAAAGGTTCCTTCTAATGAAATGTTTTAATTTGAGTAATGAACCCTTAAAAAGAAAAATAATTCATTTTGGATAAGTAGGGTGAGATTTATTATTAAAACATTAAAAAGACTTGAATCTGGATGAATTCAAATAGTGCTCAAAAATTTTAATTAATATTTAAATATTAATATTTCACACAAATTATAAAAAATTTATATAAAATAAGTAAAGGGAGTATATACAACGTTATAAAAATATTAATAACATCAACCATGCTATCCAAAAGTAGTGACTATGAAACCACATCGCATCATCTTTCCTCCTTAGCCTTCTTTACCTCCTCAACATTCCTGTAATAATAATAAAATGTTTCCTACAACCACAACCACTCTACAACCATTATGTAACCATTACAACAAATAGTTAGAATAGTTCACACACTTACTTTCTGAATTCACATCTTACCCATAACTCCCCCTTTATTCATGCCTCCATGAGGATATATTTATGACAATTATCCCCCTTGACAACACTATCCAAAGGTAAGATTAGAGAGGGGATAGAAACATGTACCTCAACCTTGATGAGAAGGAGGTTAGACACCCATGTTCAAACTCAATTTTTCAAATGGTTACTTCAATAAAGGTTTTGTGAATATATTAGCAACTTTTTCAGATGTAGGAAGATACTCTAACTTTAACTCATTTTCCTTCACATGCTCTTTGATGAAGTGGTACTTTATATCAATATGTTTTGAACGAGAATGTTGTATCAGATTCCATGTAAGATTTATTACACTTTGATTGTCACAACCCAAGAGAAAAGGTATATTTACTTCAATAAGTATATCTTCCAAATGATTCTTTATCCATATTAGTTGAGTAGCAGCTTGAGTAGTAGCAACATACTCAGATTCAGTTGTGCTAAGAGTTATTGAATTTTGTTTCTTTGTATGCCAACTGACATAACTTTTCCCCACAAAGAAAACTCCACCAGATGTGGATCTTCTACCATCAACATTTCCTATCCAATCAGTATCTGAATACCCAAATAGATCAATTTTTTTTGAGCCATCATACCCGATTCCAAAAAAAATTGTTCACAAGATATATCTGAGAATTCTTTTTCCAGCAATCAAATGTGATTCTTTAAGAGCGGTCTGAAATCTTTCATATAAGGTAATAGCATAGATGATGTCGGGTCTTGAGGTAGTCAAATATAAAAGACTTCCAATAAACTTTTTAAACTCTTTCTGATCAACTTTTATGCCTTCTTCATCTTTATAAAACTTAGTTCCCATTGAAATCGGTGTAGACAATGGTTTCTAATTTTCCATGCCAAACTTCTTCAGAAGTTCCTTAGTATAATTTTCTTGAGAAATAAATATGTGGTTTCTTTTCTGTAAAATTTGAAACCCAAAAAAGCATTTCATCTCTCCCAGTATGGACATATCAAATAACTTCTTCATCTCCTCGGAAAATCTTTCACATGATATTTCATCATTTCCAACAAAGATAATGTCATTGACATAAACAATTATGATGAGAGAAAACTCCTGACATTTCTTGATGTAAAGATTGTTGTCAACTCTACCTTTATTGAAATTCATCTTCCTCAAGAAAGTATATAATTTAGAATATCATGCCCTCAGAGCCTGTTTTAGTCCATACAAATCCTTATTCAATATGCACACATAACATTCATCCTTCCAAATAAAAAATCCACAAGGTTGATCAATATAAAATTCCTCATCAAGATCACCATTAAAGAATGCAGATTTTACATCTATTTGAAAGATTTTGTAACCTTTTTGTGCAGTAATAGCAAGAAAGATTCTGATTATTTTTAACCTTGACACCGAATCAAAGGTTTCATTAAAATCAATGCCTTCAATTTTTTAATGCCTTTTTCAAACCAATATTTTTTGTTTCTTATCACTTAACCTTATTCATTCAGATTGTTCCGGAAAACCCACTTTGTACCAATAATTTTCTTATTTTCTAGCTTGGGTACAAGTTCCCAAGTGTCATTCTTCTCTATCTAAAAAATATCTTCATTCATATCCTGAACCCATTCTGGATTCTCAAATGATTCATTGACATCATTTAGTTCAACTTTTTAATAGAGAGTAGTGTGTGTAATAGAATTAATTATTCTTCTTATTTTAACCCTCTGATGTTGATCTCCTATAATGTTCTGAGCCTCCACTTGTTTCCTCAGCTTGGGATAAGTTGGTTGAATCTCATCCTCATCACTTGAGATTTCTGAGTCTCATCCCACTCCTTGAGTGGGATTAATATAGTCTGCATCATTATCAGAATTTTTAACAAAATATTCTTTATCCTGCTCAACTTCCACATCAGCATATGACTACTTTTCTTTCTCAACATTTTCAACAACTTCCACATCTACAAAATCAATAATTCTTCCTATTTATTTATTGAAACATCTATATCCTCTTCCTTATAAATCATATCCAAGAAAAAATTAATCATTTCCTATTTGATCAAACTTTCCAAGGTTTTCACCTTTCTTCTTTATAATGTATGGACTCCCAAAAACTCTTAAGTGTTTCAAAATTGGAGTTTTTTCATAGAACATTTCATATGGATTTATAACTAAGTTTGGACTATAGAAACATCGGTTCTGAATATACACAGCAGTTCTCATGGCTTTCCTCCAATAATAATGAGAAATACTATGATAAAGTAACATAGTTCTCTCCATTTCCACCAGACTTCTATTATTTCTTTCAGCAACCCCATTTTTTTGAGCTATGTATGGTGAACTGAGCTCATTCCAAATTTATTGTTTCTCAAGATAACAATCAAACTCTTCATTCTTATACTCACCACCATTATCAGTTCTCAACTTCTTCACTGAATACTCATGTTCCTTCTTGGATTTCCTCTTGAAACTCTTAAAGATTTTTAGAGCATCTAACTTATGTCTCATGTACATAACACAAGTAATTTGAGTAAAGTCATCAATGAAAGTAATGAATTACTTATATCCATTTTTATATTGTTTTCTCATTGGTCCACAGATATCTTCCAAGGGTCTTTTTGAGTGAATGTCAACTCTCTTATGCATAGAGTTTGTAATCTTCCCTTTCTCACAAATAGTACAACACCAATCTCTTCTTCTTGGTAAATTAGGCATATCTCAGACATTGTCTTTCTTTGATAATTTGCACATATTTCTCTGACACATATGTCCCAACCTTTTATTCCATAACTGATTTTCATCCACCACACCCATGTAACAAGAGTTTTGTATTTCACCAACTTGGAAAAAATTCCCTCTTGTACGTTGGCCTCTTGTAACTACATTTCCATCATTTTCACTGTTCACAATAAACCCATATTTTCTGAAGATAACTTTGTTTACCTCATCACAGAGTTGTGACAAACTTAGAAAGTTGTGTTTTAGCCCATCAACATATAGTGTTTTCCTATATTTCATATTTTCTTTTCCAATAATGGTTGATCAAACACCTTTGATCCTTAGAGATTCATCATTTCCAAATGTCACTGTTCCTTCTTTGAAATCTTTCACATTCTTTAATAGCTTTAATTATCCTTTAATATGATATGAAAAACCACTATCAATGATCTAGGATTGTTCTCCTTTCATAGATTTCAAATAGGTTTTAACAAAAACATCTTTATGTTCATCCTTTTCATCCACTTTCTTATATGCTTCCTCAAATTTTCTATCTAAGTCAATGTGTTCTGGTTAGACAGCCAAGCACTCTTTCTTTTCAGACCTATAAAATATGTCTTTCCTAGCCTTTAAAATTTCTGACTTCTGATATTTTTTAAAACACTTTTATTATTCCGGTAACACAATCAAACAACCCTTAGAAAGATGTCTAGATCGATCACATCTTTCGCAGATAGTTTCTAGTGGTTGGAACTTATTCTCAACTTTCAAAACAAACTTCTTAGATATCTTCTGAAATTTATTTTGAGGTTTTTTCTTTTGGAAAGATTGACTCCCCCTCGGTCCTTATCTTTCAAAGCCTGTGGAGTAGTGGTAATGTTGTTGGTTGAACCAACACATATTTGTCATGTGTCCAAATCCACTACAATACCATTAGTAGCCATAGAATGGATATTTCCCTATGAAACTTCTATAATGATTGGAGTTGTGAACATGTTTCTCAAAAATCTTCTTACCATAACTCTGTTGACCATCAGTCTTAATTTTTTCAATTGAAACTTTCTTCTTCAGCTCAGATTTTTTTTCAGACTTACCAGAACCAGAAGTAGTAGAAATCTTTCTGGAAACGAGATTTTTATATGTTTCTAATTTTTTATTATTTCTAAAATTGAACAAATATATAGACTTTCCATCATTCTTATTATCAGAATTAGTTCCATCTTTATTCTCAACCTTTGAAGGTAACTTTTGTTGATCCTTCTTAGGTTCATTCTTAGTAGAACATTCACCAACTTCTGTAACATAGTTTTTGAACCTCATGTTCCTTTCCTTATCTTTAGAAATTTTATGTTGGATAAGTTTTAACTCATCTTATTTTTCCTTAAACTTTACTTCATGATGATCATTACGATTCTTTTCACTCTCAAGGTAATTTTTCAGATCATCGATCACTTTTTCAAATTTTATTTCTTATTAGGAAAACCTTCTTGGTCATTTGATGAAGAGTTTTCATTTTTCAATTTCTTGTTTTCCTTCTCAGGCCTTCTGATATGTCTCAAACATTCCTTCCTCTCTTCTTTTAGATACTATTCAAGTTTAGTTTCCTCTTCTTTAGTATTACTTCTCTCATAATCATCATTATTCACTATTGTAAAAAGGTACTCTCTCTAGCTTTCTCAACAACAGATTTTTCAAATTCGGCCTCACTATCATTATCTTCTTCATTTTTTGACTAAAAGATTCTTCTTTTTTATTTGAAGAACTTTTTATCCTTACCTCTGCCGAAATATTTATCTTTTTCACCCTGTTTCTTCCATGACCTTCTTGGTCTTCTATCTTCTTCATCACTGTCTTCATCCTTCCCTTTTTGGGATCCACAAAGTGGCCAAGATATCCACATTTAAAACATTTCAAAGAGAGTTTCCCTTTTTATTTACATGTGCCTCTTTTAACATTTTTAGAAAATAAGGATAAAATTTCATCAAAATTTTTACATACCTTGTTTTTAGAGTCGGATTCACCATCTTCTTCTTCAATAAGAATTTTCTTCAACTTCTCTTTCTTTGCATCCTTGAAAGAAATTTCTCTATTGGATTTTTCTTTGATCTTCATAGTATTCTCCCTTATCATTTCATAAGTTATGAGAGTGCTATGAAAATAATCTAGAGATAATTTTTCAGGGTATCTATCTTCTAGTGATGAAACTTTAGCATCAAATTTTTTGGGTAGAATTATCAAGATATTTTCAATGACTATATAATCTTCCAACTTTTCATAGAGACTTTTTATTGTACTAACAATTTCATTGACCCTTGTAAATAAGTCTCCAACTAATTCATGATCACCCATCTTTAAGTCTTCATACTTTAGCCTCCAGATTTGAAGTTTTTCCTTATTCAATTTTGTATTTCCTTCATAGATATTTTTTAGTTCTTCCCAACTTCTTTTGGATGTAGAAACACCTTTCACTATTAAAAATTCACTCTCAAAAAGAGATGAGAGTAATGAATTTTTAGCTCTTCCATCATTCTCAAGATTCTTCTTATCAACAGGAGTAAGAGGAACCTTGTCATCAATAGTAGAAAATCCATTTATTGTAGTTTCAAGAACTTCATATCTAGGAGAAATAAGATAAGTCATCATTATATCTTTCTAGATATGATAATTCTTACCATCAAATATCGGAATCCTCTTACTGTTCATCCAATTCAGATTCTCTATCAAAACTTCTCTTCAAAACTTCAGCAAAGAATAAATGAAGGGAACCTGCTCTGATACCAATTGAAGTTACCCAGTTAGGATCTGAGTATCACTAAGAGGGGGAGGGTTTGAATCACTGATATCTTTTTTTATGTTTCATTTATTTTTGAAACAATCTTATCCTCCTATTAAAAATTTCTTTCCCTGATGAACACACACAACCACAGGAACACAAGATTTACAAGGTTCACTACTCAACAAGAGTAGCTACGTCCTTGGTATGGTACGAAAATAATCCAATACCACACAATCCACTAAAAAAAATTTATGTGGAATACAATGAGTAGGATATACCCTTACACTCATGTAGCACATGGGAGATAATCCTCAAGTGTGTGTGCACCCTCTTAGCATAAATAGGGTAAGGCAATATCTCTGTGCTTCTTGACAAACCTTTACAAATATGATCTTTGAAAACAACTCTTCTATTTACAATCTAGAAGCTAATAGGAACTCCCTTAACTTTGTAATAATACTTATTATTATACCCCAGTCATAGCTTGATTCACTTGAAATCACTTCTCACTTAATTTGGGTACACAAATATTTAGCTCACAGATCTCCTTCGTAGAGCTCCTTTGCAAAGCTCCAAGATTCGTAGAGCACTCTAGTTCGCAAAGATCTCTAGTTCAAAAAGCTCACTAGATCATAGATCTCACTATTTCATGGATCATAAATTAGTCTTTTCAAATTTCACTTCTTTTTCAAAGCTCAATGGATCGCTGCGAAGCTTCATTCCTTCATGGAGCTTACTGCCTTCGCAGAGCTCACTTTCTCTGCAAGCCTTGTTTACAATTCAAGAGCTCTAAAATTCTCGTTAAGTCTCTATAATTTTCTTGAGGGGGTAGGAGCCTATTTATAGTCATTTCCCACAGACTCTAAAACCTTTCATCCACCTCAGCGCCATGTCAGCACCAAATCACAGAGCTCCGAAATTTCCGTCGAAAGTCACTCTGTTTCACGAAGCACCATGGATATTTTTCAGATTCACAAATATCATCATAATTTTAAAGAATTCTATCAAATACTTTGCACCACTATGATGCTCTACATGCAATTCTCTTCATTGCCACAATTCTCACTTGCAAAGCTCCTCACCTCTACCATTCGTGAAACTCGTCGTAATCATGAAGAACACCATCAAAATTCTTCATGTCTTCACAAAATCTACTTAATGAGTCCCATATTCACAAAATTCATTCCTTAGTTATATTTTTATGATATCTTTAAGGAAATACACTTTTCACAATTCTATAACAACTCCAAATTTTGGACCTCAAAAATTTGGAAAACACTGGGAAACTACACCACCTTAGACATCTGCTTCTACAAGACCAACCATGTTGATTGACAACATAGTTTCTCCCACATTACTTTATAATGCTTGCATAACAAGTTCTCTAACCAATTTATGATATTTTTGAAATACATACCAGCAAAGCATCATCAGATTTATTGTGGAAAGTATTGTAACTTTCCTATCTTTCCTCACCCACTTATACAAAGTGAAGTGATTTTCTTTCTTCTCAAACTTCCTTGACAACAAAAGAAAATACTTCATTCATCCAAAAACTTCATCAGCCAACTCGGTCCTAACAATATTCCCCTTATATTTTTTTGTCAACCAATATTTATAAATCATTGAACTTTGAAACCTTGAGCAATGGGTCACTTGTTAACAATTTTAAGCCTGTGTGAGCTAACTCATTGTAGGAAACAAGAATTATTGATAGTAATACCATGTTGTCCAAAAGTAGTGACTATGAAACCACATTGAATTATATTTCCTCCTTATCCTTCTTTACCTCGTCAACATTCCTGCAATAATAATAAAAATGTTTCTTACAACCACAACCACTCTACAACCATTCTGTAACCATTCCAACAAACAGCTAGAATAGTTCACACACTTACTTGCTGAATTCATAGCTTACCCAAAACTCCCCCTTTATGCATGCCTCTATAAGGATAGATGTATGAAAATTCTCCCCCTTGAAAACACTATCCAAAGATAATATTGTATATGGTATAGAAACACATACCTCAACCTTGATGATAAGGAGGTTGGAAACCCATGTTCAACCTTAATTTTTCAAATGGTTCCTTCAGTAAAGGTTTTGTGAATATATTAGCAACTTGTTCCAATGTAGGAACATACTCTAGCTATAACTCATTCTGTTTCACATGATCTTTGATGAATTGGTACTTTATATCAATATGTTTTGAATGATAATTTTGTACTAGATTCTATGTAAGATTGATTGCACTTTGATTGTCGCAACCCAAGAGAAAAGTTAGCTTTAATTCAACAAGTAGATCTTCTAACTGAGTCTTCATCCACATTAGTTGAGTAGCATATTGAGTTGTAGCAATATACTCATCTTCAGCTGTGCTAAGAGTTTCTAAATTCTGTTTCTTTGTATGCCAACTGACATAACTTTTCCCCAGAAAGAAAACTCCACCAGATGTGGATATTCTATCATCAATATTTCCTGCCCAATCAACATCTGAATACCCAAATAGATCAATGTTTTTTGAGCCATCATACCTGATTCCAAAAAAAATTGTTCCCTTGATATATCTGATAATTCTTTTTCCAAAAATCAAATGTGATTCTTTAGGAGCACTCTTAAATCTTGCACATAAGGTAACAGCATAGATGATGTCAGATCTTGAGTCAGATAAATATAACAAACTTCCAGTCATCTTTTGAAACTCTTTCTAATCAACTTCCATTCCTTCTCCATCTTTACACAACTTAGTTCTCACTGAAATCAGTGTGGACACTGGTTTTGAATTTTCCATGCCAAACTTCTTTAGAAGTTCCTTAGCATACTTTTCTTGATAAATAAAAAATGTGGTTTATCTTTTGTAAAATTTGTAACCTAAGAAAGTATTTCATCTCTCCAGGTATGGACATAACAAATAACTTCTTCATCTCCTCATAAAATCTTTCACATGATCTTTCATCATTTCCAGCAAATATAATGTCATTTACATAAATAATTACAATGAGAGAAAACTCCTAACATTCCTTGATGTAAATATTGTCATCAACTCTACATTTCTTGAAATTCATCTTCCTCAAGAAAGTATCTAATTTAGAATATCATGCCCTTGGAGCCTGATTTAGTCCATACAAAGCCTTCTTCAATCTTCACACATAACTTTCATCCTTCCCAATAACAAATCCACAAGGTTGGTTAATGTAAACTTCCTCATCAAGATCACCATTCAATAATTCATATTTTACATCCATTTGAAAGATTTTGTAACTTCATTGTGCAGTAATAGAAAGAAAGATTCCAATTATTTTTAACCTTTCCACCGGAGAAAGAATTTCATCAAAATCAATGCCTTCAATTTTTGAATACCCTTTACAAACCAATATTTCTTTGTTTCTTATCACTTAACATTCTTCATTCATATTGTTCTAGAAAACCCACTTTGTACTAATAATGTTCTTATTGTCCGGCTTGGGTACAAGTTCCCAAGTATCATTCTTCTCTATCTGAACAAGCTCTTCATTCATATCATAAACCCATTCTGAATGCTCAAATGCTTTATTTACATCATTTAGTTTAACTTTTGAATAGAGAGAAGTGTGTGTAATAGTATTAATTGCTCTTCTTATTTGAACCCTCTAATGTTGATCTCCTATAATATTCTGAGCCTCCACTTTTTTCCTCATCCTAGGATGAGCTAGTTGAATTTCATCCTCCTCCCTTGATATTTCTAATTCTGATACCTCTCCTTGATTGGGATTAACATAGTCTGCAGTATTATTAAAATTGTTAACAAAATATTCTCTATTCTGCTCAACTTCCACATCAGCATATGACTACTTTTCTTTCTCAACATTTTCAACAACTTCCACATCTACAAGATCAATAATTCTTCCTATTTCTTTGTTGAGACATTTATATCCTCTTCCTTATAGAGAAAATCCAATAAAAATCCATCATCTTCTCTTTGATCAAACTTTCCAAGGTTTCCACCTTTCTTATTTATAATGCATGGACTCCCAAAAACTCTTAAGTGTTTCAAACTTAGAGTTTTTCCATAGAACATTTTGTATGGATTCATATCTAAGTTTGGCGTATAGAAAAATTGGTTCTGAATATACACAACATTTCTCATGGATTGCCTCCAATAATAATGAGAAATACTATTATCAAGTTACATATTTCTCCCCATTTCCACTAGACTTATATTATTTCTTTCAGTGACCTCATTTTGTTGAGGTGTATATGGTGAACTAAGATCATGCCAAATTTCATTCTTCTTAAGATAACATTCAAACTCTTCATTCTTATACTCACCACCATTATCAGTTCTCAACTTCTTCCCTGAATACTCACATTCCATCTCTTCTTTCCTCTTGAAACTCTTAAACATTTTAAGAGCATCTAACTTATGTCTCATGTACATAACACGAGTAATGTGAGTAAATTAATCAATAAAATTAATGAATTACTTATCTCTATTTTTATATTGTTTTCTCATTGGTCCAAAGATATCAGAATGTATGAGTTCCATGGGTCTTTTTAAGAAAATGTCAACTCTCTTATGCATAGAGTTTGTAATCTTCCCTTTCTCACAAATAGTGGAACACCAATCTCTTCCTATTGATAAATTAGGCATATCTCGGACACTTCCTTGATTTGATAACTTGCACATATTTCTCTGACACATATGCCCCAATATTTTATGCCATAACTGATTTTCATCCACCACACCCATGTAACATGAGTTCTGTACTTTACCAACTTGGAACAAATTCTCTCTTGTATGTTGGCCTCTTGTAACTACATTTCTATCATTTTCACTTTTCACAACAAACCCATCTTTTTTGAAGATAACTTTTTTGCCCTCATCTCAAAGTTGTGACACACTTATCAAGTTGTGTTTCATCCCATTAACATATAGTGTTTTTCTGGATTTCATCTTTTCTTTTCCAATGATGGTTGATCCAACACCTTTGATCCTTAGAGATTCATCATTTCCAAATGTCATTGTTCCTTCTTTGAAATATTTTACATTATCTAAAATCTTTAAGTCTCCTATCATATGAGATGAACTAACAATATCAAGGATCCAGGGTCATTCTACTTTCATAGCTTTCAAAGCGGTTTCAACAACAACATATTTATGTTCATCCTTTTCATCCACTTTCTACTGTGCTTTCTCCAATTTCCTAGCCAAGTCAATGTGTTCTAATCAGACAACCAAGAACTCTTTCTTTTCAGACCTAGAAAATTTTTCTTTCCTAGCCTTTAAAATTTCCGACTTTTGAGGATTTTTAAAAAAACTTTCTTGTTCCGGCAACACAATCAAACAACCCTTAGAAAGATGTCCAGGTTGATCACATATTTCGCTGATAGTTTCTAGTGGTTGGAAATTATTCTCAACTTTCAAACCAACCTTCTCAGATATCTTCTGGAATTTATTTTGAGGTTTTTTCTTTTGGAAATATTGTCTCCCCTCAGTCCTTTTCTTTCAAAGATTTTGGAGTAGTATTAATGTTGTTGGTTGAACCAAAACATATTTTCCATGTGTCCAAATCCACCACAATACTAGTAGTATCCATAGAATGAATATTTCCCTCTGAAACTTCTATACTGATCGGAGTTTTGAACATGTTTCTCAAAAATATTCTTACCATAACTCTGTTGACCATCGGTCATCATATTTTCAATTGTAACTTTCTTCTTCAACTCAAATTTCTGTTTAGAATTACCAGAACCAGAAGTAGTAGAAATCTTTTTGGACTCATGATTTTTAGATGTTTCTGATTTTTCATTATTGCTAACATTGAACACATACATACCCTTTCCATCATTCTTCTTATCATAACTAGTTCCATCTTTCTTCTCAACCATTGAAGGTAACTTTTGTTGATCCTTCTTAGGTTTATTCATAGCAAAACATTCACCAACTTCTGTAACATAGTTTTTGAACCTCATGTTCCTTTCCTCAGATTTAGAAAGTTTATTTTGGACAAGTTCCAACTCATCTTCTTTTTCCTTTGGCTTTACTTAGAGATGATCATTAGGATTCTTTTCACTCTAAAGAGAATTTTTCAGATCATCAATCTCTTTTTCAATTTTTCTTTCTTATTAGGAAAACCTTCTTGGTCATTTGATGAAGTGTTTTCATTTTTCAATTTCCTGTTTTCCTTCTCAAGCCTTCTAATATGTCTCAAAACTTTCTTCAGTTCTTCTTTCAGATACTGTTCAAGTTTAGTTTCCTCTTCTTTAGTGTTACTGCTCTCATAATCATCATTATTCACTATTGAAAAAAAAAGTTACTCTCTCTAGCTTTCTCAACAACAGATTTTTCAAATTCAGCCTCACTATCATCATCTTCTTCATTTTTTGAAAAAAAACTTTTTCTTTTTTATTTGAATAACTTTTTATCCTTGCCTCTTCCGGAATATTTATATTTTTCACCCTATTTTTTCCATGACCTTCTTGGTCTTCTATCTTCTTCAACACTGTCTTCATCCTTACCTTTTTGGGGGAAATTAGCCACAAAGTGGCCAACAGATCCACATCTAAAACATTTCAAAGTGAGTTTTCCTTTGTATTTCCTTATAGCTCTTTTAACATTTTTAGAAAATAAGGATAAAATTTCATCAAAATTTGGACATACCTCATTTTCAGAGTCGGATTCACCAGCTTCTTCTTCAATAAGAATTTTCTTCAACTTCTCTTTCTTTGCAGCCTTGAAATACATTTCTCTATCAGAATTTTCTTTTCTATTCATAGTATTTTCCCTTCTCATTTCATAAGTTATGAGAGTTCTATGCAAATCATCCAGAGATAATGTTTTAGGTTCTCTTTCTTCCAGTAATGAAACTTTAGCATAAAATTTGTCGGGTAGAATTATCAAGATATTTTCAATGATTGTAGAATTTCCAACTTTTCATAGAGACTTCTGATTGTACTGATAATGTCATTGACCCTTGTAAAGAAGTCTCCAACTGATTCAGGCTCACCCATCTTTAAGTCTCCATACTTCTACCTCCAAATTTGATGTTTTTCCTTCTTCAATTTTGTATTTCCTTCATAGATATTTTTCAGCTTGTCCCAAATTCTTTTAGTTGTAGAAACACCTTTCACTCTTAAAAATTCACTCTCAGAAAGATATGAGAGTAATTCATTTTTAGCTCTTCCATCATTCTCAATATTCTTCTTATCAGAAGGAGTAAGAAGAACCTTGTCATCAATAGTAGAAAATCCATCTGTTGTAGTTTCAAGAACTTCATATCCAAGAGAAATAATATAAGGCATCATTATATATTTCTAGATATGATAATTCTCCCCATTAAATATCAGAATCCTCTTACTATTCATGCAATTCAGATTCTTTGTCAAAACTTCTCTTCAAAACTTCAGCAAAGAATAAATGAAGGGAACCTGCTCTGATACCAATTGAAGTTACCCTATTAGGATCCAATTATCACTAAGAGAGGGAGGGGTTTAATCACTGATATCTTTTTTTTATTTTTCCTTTATTTTTGAAACAATATTAGGCTCCTATTAAAGAGTTCTTTCCCTGCTAAACACACACAACCCCAGGAACACAAGATTTACAAGGTTCACTACTCAACAAGAGTAGCTACGTCCTTGGTATGGTATGAAAATAATACAGTACCACACAATACTTTATAAAACAATATTTTTATTTGGAATATAATGAGTAGGATATACCCTTACACTCATGTAGAACATGGGAGATAATCCTCAAGTGTGTGTTCACCCTCTTAGAATAAATAGGGTAATGAAATATATTTTTGCTTCTTGACAAACCTTCCCAAATATGATCTTTGAAACCAACTCTTCTCTTTTTTATCTAGAAGCTGATAGGAACTCCCTTGACTTTGTAATAATACTTATTCCTATACCCCATTCATATCTTGATTCACTTGAAATCACTTCTCACTTAATTTGGGTACTCAAATCTTCGGCTCACAGAGCTCCTTTACAAAGATCACAGCTTCAGAGAGCACTCTAGTTCACAAATCTCTCTAGTTAGCAAAGCTCACTAGATCAAAGAGCTCACTATTTCATGGAGCACAGATTATTCTTTTCAAATTTCACTTCTTTTGCAAAGCTCAATGGCTCATCGCGAAGCTCCATTCCTTCACGGAGCTTACTTCCTTCGTAGAACTCACTTTCTCCGCAAACCTTCTTTTCAATTCGAGAGCTCTAAAATTCTTGTTAAGTCTCTCTACTTTTCTTGAGGGGGTAGGATCCTATTTATAGGAATTTCCCCCCGACTCTAGAACCTTCCATCCATCTCAGTGCCACATCATCACCAAATCATAGAGCTCTGAAATTTCTGCTGAAAGTCATTGTGTTTTGCAAAGCACCATGGCTATTTTCTAGATTTGCAAAGATCGTCATATCGCGAATCATTCTGTAAAATCATTCGTGTCACTGCGATTCTGTACTCTCAATTCTATTCATCATTGCAATGATCACTTACAAAGCTCTTCACCTCTACTATTCATGAAGCTCGTCGTAATCACGAAGAACACTGTCAACATTCTTCATGTCTTTATGAAATCTACTTCATGAGTCCCATCTTCATGAAATTCATTCCTCTACTATATTGTTATGATATCTTCAAAAAAATACACTTTTCTCAATACTAGACCAACTCCAAATTTTGGACCCCAAAAATTTGGCAAATACTGGGAAACTACACCACCTTAGACACCTGCTTCTGCAAGACCAACCATGCTGATTGACAACATAGTTTCTCTTAAATTCCTTTATAATGCTTGTATAACATGTTCTCAAATCAACTTATGATATTTTTGAAATACATACCAACAAAGAATCATTAGATTTACTGTGGAAAGTATTGTAACTTTCCTGCCTTTCCTCTCCCACTTATTCAAAGTGAATTGATTTTCTTTCTTCTCAAACTTCCTTAAAAACAAAAGACAATACTTCATTCATCCAAAAACTTAATCATCCGACTTGTTCCCAAAACCTTAAAATTTAACCCTCATGACTACCATATGATATAACCCTCATGGTTACCTTGTGGTGTAACCATTGCAGCTACACTTGGAGTAACCATACGGTAAACCTCCAATATAAATATACCCAATGAATTGGAGATAGATATAAGTACCACCCTTCATCATAAATAATTCCTAATAACCAAAAAATAATCATAAAACAAGAATAATTTCATTATAAAAACATTCCTTTGTAATTTTTTGAAAATATAAATTTAAGATTATTTTTAAATAAAAGTCTCTTACCTTAGGTTTGAATTTCTTAAAATGTGTTCAAACCACCTGTATAATGGTTTAAAGAGTGTTATTAATTTATTACATAGCTATATTCATATTTATAATTACTTATATGATCTTCTTATTGTTAATTCAAAAGTATCTTTTTACTTTTCCATTCCATTTGTTTTGGAAATCATAAACACTTTATTAAATACTTAATTAACTAATTATTTTGTGTACAAAGTGTTTTAATTGTTTTTGAAGAAAAAATATATGTTTCACTAGAATTAGTTTTAAATAATTCATGAATAAAAACTTAATTTATTCATTAGAATCGTCGTAATGAGTATGGATTCGATAATGATCAGATTCACCTTTATCAAATCATATTTAAAGACTTTATGTCTTGTCTTCGAACTGATAAAAGTTTTACAATCAGACTTGACATTGAAACCAGTAGCATCAAAATCATACTCATAAAGAAAATAATAATGACATTCTATAAGGAAATCCATCAGATTTATCTAAGTTTAAATTCTGAATATGGAAAACCATATTCTATTGTATTGGAGTACATTTTACACTATAAATGGTGTACATTAAAACGACAATGGAAATTATATTATAATATGACCATTAAAGTGTTAGGTATCTAATTATTCATGAAAAACTCAAAGAAATGTGATTATTGGAGGATCAAGATGATTATTGTAGGTGTGCCTATAAATACTCATCCATTTGATGAGTTTGGAGTAAAGTGATGATCATTTTCATTTGTAAAATATTGTGTGTGTGAGAGATCTGAAGATTACAAGAGTGAACAACTTGTTATTTGTACTTATAACATTCTTGAGTTTGTTTTTATAATTTCTTTGTGTGTCCAATTGGAAATAATATTGAGGGATTATGGGGCTAGGAAGACAAAGATCCGGTCTGCTTGATTGAGGGCTTGTGGGGATAGAAAGATAGAATATGATCATCGTATCGAGGGCTCATGGGGATAGCAAGACAGAGAATCTGGTCTTCATATCAAGGGCTCATGTGGGTAGCGAGATAGACCGATCATCATATCAAGGGCTTTCCCTGGTAAGGGAAAGATAGAATTTCTTATAAGTATAAAACAAGGGACCTTTATCCTAGGTTATTGGATACCATTCTCTTTAGGTTAAAAGAGTTGTATTCAATTGTATTACTTGTTTTATTAACAAGTTTTTTATTTTTTATACAATTGTAATAGAAAGTGAATCCTTTTATATTCATATTTATATTTGTATTTTGTTTATTGTAATAGATTTGATTACAATACAACTATTTTACTTTGATTTCGATTCTATATAGAATCATTACTTTTGTACTATTATGATTTATCGTAACTGTTGTGATTATGATACTTTTTTGAATACTTTGATAAATCGTTTTCATTTGTGAATACGATTAAATTGTGATTATGTTACCACTAATTATTGAATAAACTTCTATAAGTTTTTTATATAGAATCATTTTATCATTACAACCTATGTAATACATATCGAAATCTACTTGTTACAATACTTTTATCATCAGACCCAAGGGCCAAGTTTGATTATCATTTAAATACTTAAGAGATTTTTTGAATAAGATTTGCTTAACCTTGTTAATCTAAGTTTATTTTAAGGTTAAAAATAAAAGTTTTTAAACTTAAAATTCACCCCCCCCCCCTTGTATTTATCCATCTATTTTTTTATAAAAAGGTTGAGGGGAAAGCCCTATTTATTGAACCAGAAAGAAACAACCTCTTAAATGGACTGGGAGAAGAGGAAACCCATTACATGAAAAGGGAACAGATTCCCATAAAGCAGTGCCCGAAGGCTTACATAATTCCTTAAAGACAAAAAGGAAGCAGACAGAAAAAAAACAAGCATCAGAAAGAACCTCATCAGTGTCAAATCTCTATTGTACTGATACTTACATTTGGTATTAGAGGAGATTTATACTACTTAATTACTTTCTATCTTTTACTTATTTACTTTTGCAATTTTTTTTAGATTATGTTATAAAAATTTTGTTTATAATTACCTACTACACTAATGTGTATTGTGGAATAGAATTTTTGTATTTGTTTTGAATATGGTAGGACTCAATATTGGTTCAATGGATAACCTTAATCCAAATAGACCCCCAATTTTTAATGGAGCTTATTATGATTATTTAAGAGATAGAATGAATACATTAATTATAAATACTAGAGTTTAAAATTTTTTCATGTTAACTAGAGATTACAAGATCTTTGACAAGGAGGTGATCGCTTTTAAAAATCAGGAAAAGAAAGAGTATCAATTGAATTATAGAGTTAGAAACACTTTATTATTTTTTATGACCAGAAGCATTTATAGTTACATTTATTCTTGTGAAGCTTCTAATAGTATCTGGAAAAGGCTAAAAATTACTCATTTTGGAACTTCAAAGGATGTTAAAATCAGAAGAGCAATGCTTAGAGATGATTATCAAGCTTTCAAATTTTGTTTTGTTGAACCTGTTGCAAAGGTAAAACAAAGGTTTATGACAATACTCAATAGTTTATGATCTATGGGAGAGAAAGGATTAGAATATGAAATCCTTGTTGAAAAGATAATTAATATCATGCCTAATGAGTGGTAATTTGAGAGAACAGATGTCGATTAATTGAGGAAGATAACAAATGTTACTCTTGATAATTTATTTGGAACCCTTATGAAATATGAGGGTAGGTTGAAAAGAGATGCAGAGAAAGAAAATAAAAAGAATGGTGGAGTTGATTTTACTGCTACTTCAAATTTGATAAAAGCTCAGACTCCTAATAAAGTTGTCAAGTCGACAAAAAAAATAAAGTTACTATCCAATCTGATTCAAGTGATTCAAAATATTATGATAATGAGTTAGTTAATCTTGCTCAAAGAATGAACAATATTGTTGGTAAAAAGGATTTTCAGTATCGTTATAATAAAAGTAACAAGGACATTAATGAAAAGAAATATTCTGAAGTTACTTATTATGATTAAAAAGATCTAGAAATATTCGACCTGATTATCCCAAGTTTAAAAGAAAAGATAGTAAGGATATAAATTCTAATAGTAATCGAAATAAGTATTAGAAGTCAAAAAGTAAGAAATTTATTAAAGTTTCTAACACTTGGAGTGATAGTGTAGGTGATTCTTTAGACAATTCCTCAGACAATGAAAGTCCAAATCATAGGAATATTGGTCTTCTTACTAAAGTACCCTTTGAAAATCAATGTTTTGTGGACAAGGTACACACAGCTGGTTCTTTAACTAATATGTCATTAAATGCAAATTATCCTGATTGGAATAATTATATATCTTCAGATGAAGAATCCTCCTCAGATAGTGGTAATAATACTTTACCTTTTTAGGAATAATTTTCTTGATTTGTAAAACTTTTAGAAAAATAAAAATTGTAAAGTGTGTAAAAAACTTGATAAGGAAAATGCAAAGCTTTCAAAAGCTCATTCAAGAATTAATATTTTAACAAATGAAATATCATATCTATCAAAAGATATTTATAAATAAAATTATAAAAATGATATTATTTCCAAATATTTAGAAAAAGTAATTTCTAAAAAATATAGTTTGAAAACTAGTTTTGAGAAACTTAATTCCAAAACTAATAAAGATATGGATAATAATTTAGTTATAAAAATAAAGTCTGAAATTTCTTCACTGAAGAAACTTTTATCAAAATTTACTACTGGTAAGGAAGGTTTTGATAAAATGTATAAATAAATTTTTCCACATGGTACTAGTTTAGAAATGGGATATACTCATAGAAAACCTGTTTTTAGTAACAAATTCTTTATTCCAAAAAATACCCCTTTTGTCAAAGTTGAGGTCATTGGGAAAAGAATTGTTCTTTAAATAAAATTCAATCCTTAGGGTTCCAAAAAGACCATTTTTTAAAAAAATATGGATTCCTAAAATTTTGTTTTCTAACATTTCTAAACCCAAGAAGGTTTGGGTTCTGAAAGTCTAATTGTTTTACTTTTAGGAAAATAAAGAAAGAACCAACAATGAGAATACTTGGTACATAGATAGTGTGTGTTCTTGAAATATGACTAAACACAAATATTTCTTTGAAAATATTATCAAGATGATTGGTGGGAAAGTTACCTTTGAAGATAATTCTCCAGGATAAATAATTGATATATGTAATATTGTTCTTCTTGGTAAAGCTTTAATTTCAAATTTTTTGTTTGTTAAAGGTCTTAAACACAACCTTATAAGCATAAGAAAATTATATGATGAAGGTTACCTTGTGAATTTTAAGAATGATAAATGTGTAGTACACAATTCCAAGGATGAATATGTTCTTTCATCCCATCGGCATGAGAATGTTTACACTCTTAACTTAGAAGACCTTGGGAGCCAAGACCTACCTTGACTTAGTGAAATGTAAGATCATTATTAGTTATGGTATATAAGGTTAGGACACTGTAATATTAGGAACTTATGTAAATTGACTAAGAAAAGTCTTGTTAAGGATCTACCGGATCTTGGATTTTATTCTTAAAAAGTTTGTAACCCTTGTAAATATGGTAAGAAACATAATTCTAGTTTTAAGTATATTATTGAAGTCTCAACTTATGATGTTTTATAGTTAGTTCACATAGATTTATTTGGTCCTACACAAATTGGGAGTATTAGAGGCAAGTTCTATGTATTTGTTTTAGTTGATGATTACACTAGATATACATGGGTTTATTTTCTAGAAAAGAAATATGAAGCCTTTTTTTATTTCAAAACTTTTTTAACCAAAGTTAAAAATGAGAAAAACCTTCCCTTGATAACTATTCATAGTGATCATGGTGGAGAATTTGTAAATTCTTATTTTAAAAAAAAAATTAGTAAAAAATGCATTACACATAACTTTTAAAATCCTATAACTCCTCAAAAATGGTGTAATTTAAAGAAGTAATTGTATTCTTCAAGAAATAATAAGAAATATGTTGAGTGAATACTCAATTTATAAACATTTTTAGGATGAAAAAATTAGTACTACTTGTTATACCATAAATCATGTTTTAATTTGACATTTTATTAATAAAACTTCTTATGAGTTATATACAGGCTGAAAACCAAATGTCTCTTACTTCATAGTATTTGGATGAAAATTATTCATATTGAATACAAAATACAACTTACACAAATTTTCACCCAAATCTGATGAAGTAATATTTTGAGGTTATTCCACTACTTCTAAGGAATATAGAGTTTTTAATCCAAATTATTGTACTTATTAAGCAATGGTACATGTTAAATTTGATGAAAATAATCCTTTTGTTTTTAAACAAATCCAACCAACATCTTCGGATGTGTTTTCCAAAACTAATTTTCAACCTTTGTTATAAGATTATTCTAATAAGGAAAATACTCAAGAAATTATTTCTGAAGTATTTACCCAAGAATACTTTTTACCATATATTGACGAACAAGTTTTACAAAACCCAAGTTAGTTGTTTCTTAGGAATCATCCTAGTGATGGTATCATTGGTGATGTGAATCAACCAATTAAGACTACAAGTTTCTTAAGAAATGAAGTAGAACATCTTGATTTTATATCTTAATTTGAACATAAAAATCCTAATGGGGATTTTGGTGATGAGGATTTGATAAAATCAATACAAGATGAGCTAAATGAATTTGAAATCAATAAATTCTGGACCTTGGTTGAAAGACCTAAAGAAACTTTAGTAATTTGAGTAAAATGGGTTTTCAGAAACAAGTGTGATACAAATAGAATAATAATTAGAAATAAAGAAATACTTTTTTCTAAAGTTTATAATCAACAAGAGGGAATAGATTATGAATAAACCTATACACTGGTAGCTATACTTGAATTTATTCATATTCTATTAGCCTTTGTATCATTCTTTAATTTCAAACTTTTTCAAATCGGTGTGAAGTGTGTTTTCCTTAATGGTTATGTACAAGAGGAATTATTTGTTGAACAACCTTATATTTTTGAAGATAAAAAACATCCCAAATACGTTTATAAATTTACCAAATATTTATATGGACTTAAACAAGAACCTAGAGCATGGTATGATATATTAACGAGAATTTTTTTATAAAACAATTATGTTAAGGGAACTACGGATTCAACTCATTTTATAAATAAAGTAAACAAAAACATTATAATTGTTCAAATTTATGTTGATGACATTATATTCAGATAAAATCAACAATATCTAATATATTATTTTGAAAATCTTATGAAATATGATTTTGAGATGAGTATGATGGGTGAGTTAACATTCTTTCTTGGTTTTCAAATTTCTCAAAAACTAGAAGGTACCTATATATCTCAACATAACTATATCAAATACATTCTTAAAAATTATGGATATGACAATTCTAAAATTATTATTACTCCATTCAGTACCTCAAATACACTTGATATTGATAAATTTGGGAAACCAGTTGATCTAACAATTTTTAGAGGAATGATAGGAAGTTTACTATATCTAACTATTAGTCACCTAGAATTAATGTTTTACATATGCTTATGTGTAAGGTATCAAGATAATTCAAAGGAATATAATTTAAAATATATAAAAGAAATCTTTTTTATCTAAATGTAACTATGGATTTAGAACTTTTCAATTCTTCTGAAAATGATTCTGAATTAAAAAAAATCGGATGCTAACTTTGGTGGTTGTAGAATGGATGGGAAAAGTGATTATGGAAATTGTTATTTCTTAGGATATTCATTATTTTATTGGTCTTGTAAGAAACAACACTCAGTATAACTTTTCATTTCTAAAGTCTAATATGTGGTAGTTAGAAGTTATTGTGCTCAAGTATTGTGGATGCAACACACACTCATTGATTATGGCATAATTTTTACTAAAACTCAAATACTATGTGATAACACTAGTGTCATTACTTTAAGTAAAAACCCAACACATAAATCTCATAAAAAACATATAAATATTAGGCATCACTTTATTAGGGATCACACACTCAAAAGAGATATCATTTTACAATTCATCATAATATAAGAACAACTTGCTGATATTTTTACAAAACCATTGCCTTACGATAGATTTGAATAAATTAAAAAAGTTAGAAATGATCACTTAAAAGTAATCATTCATGTATAATTTTTGTTTAAAACATTTCCTTACATTAAGGTGCTATTTTCTATAGGGTGATTATATATTATTGTTCTTTTACAAAAAAATTGGTTTTCAAAATTTTAGTTTTTCATTTAAATTTTATCGTATTAGTTTTTTCATTTTCATTTTATCGTATTCAATTTTTCATTTAAATTTTATTGTATTTGTTTTTTCATTTAAATTTTATTGTATTTGGGTTTTCATTTAAATTTTATCGTATTCAATTTTTCATTTAAATTTTATCATATTCAAGTTTTCATTTAAATTTTATCATATTCAAGCTTTCATTTAAATTTTATCTTATTTAAGATTTCATTTAAATTTTATCGTATTCATTTTTTCATTTAAATTTTATCATATTTGAGTTTTCATTTAAATTTTATCATATTCATTTTTTCATTTAAATTTTATCATATTCAAGTTTTCATTTAAATTTTATCATATTCGAGTTTTCATTTAAAATTTATCATATTCAAATTTTATTTTAAAATCATTACATTCAATCTTTTTTCTTTCATAATCTATTATAAAACAAAAGAAGAAAAAATTATAATATTGACAATTCCACTCTAAAAGGTATTCTTATTTCCTTTTATACTTTAACATTATTCTATTATGATTAGTTTTATCCATGTTTATTGTCATTTTTATTTAAATGTATTGTTTTTAATTTTTCATACTCACCCAATACGATTAATTTTAAAAAAAAACATCAAGAGTTTAAATTATTTAAAAAAACTTTCTTCAGATATTTTATCAACCGTAAGATCAATTAGATCAATTCTCAGCCATCAGATGTATTTTGGTAGAACAATCTTCACTTCGATCACCTGTATAAAGGGGACCCCATGTGTGTACCACATTAGATATTTTAGAATTCTTCCTTGAAGATCTGCCTCTGTTAAGTCGCTCAGTACAATTATCTCTTTATGCCTGAATCCTCAATTTCTTCTCCAAATACGATGGCTCTTGTAAAGGATTAAAATAGTTGGTTTGTTTTCACAAAAGGTTAGTAGTAAGAGATTTTTATAAAAAGTATGATTCATCTTTGAGAAGGGTGATATATTTCTAAGGTTAGGAATATTTATGTTTGGAATAATCAGATCCCAGTTACAATTTGATTTATTTGGATTTTTTTAAATATTTTTATGATTTTGTAAATTTTTTCAAATAAGATGGTAAATAAATGTTTTCTTTTTGAATTTATGAGAAGTATTACAAGATAACACATAGGGAAGCAGTAGGTTTCCTAAGTATTTCATATGAAGGAGATGCCTTTTTTCCCTCTTATAAACTACCAGATTCAAAGGGTATGTTTATTAGAGAAAGAGCATAAAAGTATTTGTTTAAGAATGTATTAGAAGATGAAACAAGAAAAGTCACTCATCTAATTTTGGATCATAGAGTTTCAGCCATTTGGATGCAAGTTTTTATTATTCCAAGAAAGGTAGATCATGACACTCTGAAAGTATCACGTATATTCATTTTGGATTATCTCATCAATGTGAGGAAAATCAATTTGTATGGTTTTATTCTTTTGACTATTAAGAATTTCAAATCTAATTCAATAAATTCATAGGTAATAATGTTTCTAGAATTGATTAGTAAAATTATTTAATTAAGTATGAGACATTTCAACATTGCGATCAAGTTTGATCATGTTAGAGAAAATATTATGCTTATCAGTGATGATACATTAAAGCATATGAAGTATGTTTTTTATTCAGAGTCAAAGATGTTTGTTAAGAGATCCCGTGTTTCTGTATCAAAATTAGAACCATCTTATAAATCAAAAAAAGCTGAGAAAGTCGAGAATAAGATAAAGGTTGATTCTCTTCCACTAAAACAAAAAAAACAAAAGAAATTATCTGATGATGTATCCACGGAGTGGAGAATGAAACAAGATGAAAGAAAAGAAGGATATCCTTATTTTGGACTCAACCTAGTAGAATATTTATCTTTAAAAATTCATGGAGTTGAAGTCCAAGAGAAATAAACTAGAGAAAAAAATAGAAGAATAAACTTCAAGGTTTGAAGTTAGTTCATAAATTGATGAAAGGAGTAGAGACCACTTCTAAAAATCTTGTTTTACCTCCTAATGTCAGATTTCCTTTTCAAGAAATAGTTATTATTCATGACGATGTTCCATTTATCAAAGAAAAAGGAAAAGAAGTTATTGTAGATAAATAATTAGTTCCAATTAGGAAAAGTGATTTGACATTGGACTCACAACTTGGTGAAATGTATCGAAAAAAATAGAAGAAGGTGTTGTAGAATTATATATTATAGAAAAAATGAGTGAAGGTGTCCAAGAAGATAGTGTGTTCAAATAAATTGAATAGTATGAAGGTCAATAAGGTCAAGAAAGTGAAGAAGTAAAATAAAGTGAAGAGAAAGTGGATTTAAAATAAAAGGAGGATGAGATCCATTCTGATAAGCTTTATATGAGGACTTTTCAAGCATCATCAAAACAATTATCTTCTTTGGGAAATCAAAAGGATAAATATGTTAGTTAAGAGAAACAAAAGTCCCCAACTTTTCAAGAATCTGAATCTTCATCTAATAGGTATGAATAATATTAGAATATAAAAGTTGAAGGTAGTAAAATAATTGGTATTGATGCAATTGAGATTTCTGATGAAAAGAAAGTTGATCAAAGGATTGAGAAATTTGTGTCAAAGAAAAACAAAGGAAAAATAGTTCAAGAAGAAATCATAACCAACAACATCATACCTCATAGAAACATTCAATTAGAGTCTGAATCATCCAATACAATCATATCTCAGGGACTCAACTATATCTTTCATAATTTGAGAATATTGGAAAAAAACAACTCCTTACTTTCCCAAACTAGAAACCAAGTTTGATTTGATTACTAAGAATCAACATGAAAAATAATATTCAGTAAAATCTTTAATAGAAAAACTTATACTTTTAGAGGAAAAATTCAAGATCTTTAAATAAAGTATTAAGGCTCACAGGAAAAGCTAAAATAAGATGGTCAAATGGTCTCATGGTATTGATAATGATATCAAAATACATGATGATAATTTTTAATACATAAGGAAGTATTTGAAAGATTTAGCAAAAAAATTATGTTTGTTAACAAAGGATATGGCAGAAAGAGTAAACTTTGCTAAGTCTTTCAAAGATGAGACTAAAAATCATAAAAAGATAGTAAATGAGATTAGTGAAAAGATGAAGTATTTTTAATATCAGATAAGAAGACTCGGTAATTTTAATAATGAATTCAGTACTCTGAATAATGAGTTTTCTCAAAAACTTTAGAGCTAAGAAGAAAAGATCCAGATATAATATGAAAAGCTTCAAAATCGAGAGGAAAGGTTATTGGATCTCGAAAAGAAAAATTGGTCTCAATAAGAGATTGTTGAAAATATTTAAGAAGATAGGAAAGAATTCAAGAAATTGAATACAATAGTCAGATCCTTGATGTAAAAGGAAGATTAATTTCTTTTCTTAAACTCTTATTGTAACTCTTTTAATCCCACTTTCAGTGAAATAATTTTTCATCTATTTATAATCTGTTTGAATGTCTTCTGATTATTAATTGGTTGAATGTTATTTAATTCATTATAAATGATTAATTACTTTATTATTATTTTTGTATACTTGTTTTTCTATCCCTTTTTGGGTATTACAAGACTCTTTTACGTTCCTTTTTGAAAATTGGAAAGAGTTAGAAATTTATACAAAGGGGGGAATTTTAAGTAAGGGGGTATGTTTAAGTAAATGGGAGAGAAATATCTCTAAATAAGAGACTGTAATCCTTAGGATTATTTCTAATCATAAGGAGGAGTTATTCGTATTCATGATTGTATTTCAGATGAGTTTTATGACTCAGGGGGAGATAAATTTTACTTTCTTAATTCTGAATATGATGTAACTAAAAATAATGGACTTAAGATTTTTCAAAGTTATTTCTTATTTAAGTCTTATGGTTTGTTCCTTACAAAAATAAGGATATTGTTAAGTCAAAATTATATTTTTAATTTTCTATTCCTCTTGTTTTGTAAATCACAAACACTTTCTTAAATACTTAATTAACTAATTCTTTCATGAACAAAGTTTTTTAATTGTTTTTGAAGAAAACATATATGTTTTACCATTCTTAGAATTAGTTTTAAAGAATTAATGAATACAAACTTACTTTATACATTACAATAATTATAATGATTATGTATCTGATAATAATTAGATTCACCTTTATAAAATTGGATTTAAATACTTTCTCTCTTGTCTTCATACTGACAAAAGTTTTACAATCAGACTTGACATCGTGTCATAAACCAAGCCAGGTCCTCATCTAAACCCGCACCTGACCCAGTCTGTGGCATGGCCCGAAGGGTGTTCCCAATCCCCATGGGCTGGAAACTAGTGCCCAAGTATCAATAACACACCTTGGGAATGATTTTACCTAATCACATAAACATAAACAAACAATAAAAGAAATAAACTAAAATTGGAAATAAAAAACAAAACATGGCTTAACAACTTTCTAGATTTAATGTTTACAACTTAGGGGAAAACCCTAAAAATACTACAATAAGTGATTTAAAACTCCATCCCAAACCTCTATGTAACAAGAGGAGAAACATCATCAAGCCACCTCCACCAAGATCTACAAGAGAAGACCCAAACCGCCATCCCGGTACACCATGCCTTTACTTGAATCAAACATACAATAAGGTCTATATACACCCAAAGGTGTATGTAGGGTGTGATCCAAAGCCCAGTAGGATGCCACCCAGATAAAAAGATTCCATGCTTTAACATTAAAAGACAATCCAAAATTCTCATTTATATAAAATGAAACTTTGAAACATTTTAAGGAAAACATTTTTAAGGAAAACCACTTTCAAAGGAAACTATTTAAGAAGAATCATCCCTTCAAGAAGCATTTAAGAAAATAAACTTGCTTTAAAACAAATTCTCTCAAGTTCCACCATATGTTGATAGATGGTACCATATCACATAAGTCTCAAGTGATCATCATGGTTAAATACCTAGGGTCAATCTATCTCAAGTGAGTCATTAGAACCTCATACCTCGGTGAAACGTGGTATAGTAACCACAACCATCAGCATCCTCATGCACGAGACACTGGAGAGAAGAAACATACAAAATTCCAGTGATGATCAATCATCATCATAATTTAGTTAGTGTTGTAATTGTCAATCCAGTTAAGTGAAACCAAGACAATCCACTTTTGTATCACTATCATACTAGTTCTAGTATGCCCACCTAGATACTCAAGATTCCCTTTATGCTCAATTCATGTTCACATATCACACAACATACCACTTTCACAAAACATTGCCAAGCATTTCAAGGAAACCACCCTTTTTCCATAAAAAAACCATTATCCCATTTTACACACACCAAAACCCCTTTCAATGAATTTATCATCATTTAAAAAAATCATAGTTTCCCCTTTTTATAAAACATAATAAAATCACACTATTGATCAACCAATGCCATGGTCCAATCCCCTTTATAGAATCATACACAAGCTAAGATAATTTTTAAAACATGCTTCTCATTATTTAAATAATTATCAATTCAAATTTAAAGGTGCACAACAATATCAACATACAAAATTAATACAGTTTCCTTTAAAATCTCATTTTCAACACATTCACACCTTAAGAGCCTTTGAAAACATGATTAGCACCTTTCAAATAGCCCATAAAACATTTCCACAAAATGACACACTTAAGAACACACACAAAACCTATCCATTTTCCTTTATAAAATTCATTCCCACCACATAAGCATGTCAAACCACTTAAAAATACTTGTTTTCACACAATTAAACCATAGAACATATTTATAAATTCAAAAAAGAATATTAAATTCATATAATAATTTTAGGGCATGGAACCACCTACCTCACAAGGAGAAACTTCTAGAATCTTGTGTGAAACCTTAATTGCACCTTAAACTCACCCTATAGAAGCAAGATCCTGCCTAAAACATCAATATGGAGCCCCGCATATTAATATCTAACCGTAAAAATGGAACCCTACATGCTGGAAAATCGAAACCCCAAAGGAGAGGAAGAAAAACCCTAGAAAGAAAGAGAAAATGAGAGAGAGAAGGGCTTACATGAAGTTTCCTTAAATAAATACCACGAAAGACACCAAATAAAGGAGGTCCAAGGGATCCATGGAAGGGGGAGAAGGTGCCTAGGGTGGACGAGGCCAAGGGAGGAAGAAAAATGGGGTTTGAGGGTTAAAAATTGGGGGGAGAGAAAAAGGGACAAAACCAAAATTAATGACCTAGATAGGCCGCATAGTTAGTCTGCACGGTTTGTCAAACCGTATGGCGACTATGTGACTACCACTACCAAGGAGGGAACCTACCGCATGGTTAATCAACACAGTCTGACTTACCGTGTGAAAGTCATGCGGTCATTTCTGGTCGTAACCCTGACCTACTGCACAGTTCTTAGGCTGAGACACATGGTTGTGCGCTGGCCACATGGTAGGTCCTATCTCACCAGACACCTACCACATTATTACCTGGGTAGGGTGCACGGTTACTACTAACCATGTTTCATGGTCTTTCCACCCATGTTTCACACTTTTTCTTGAAAATTCAAGGGGGGTAACCCAAGGACAAGAACTAGACCAAGAATAACTAAAGAGAATACCTCAAAAATTTAAACCCATCATACTCAGTTCCTAAGAAAATAACTGGGAACCAAACCCAAACTGGAAAAAAAAGGTGAATTAAAAAACCTAGGTGTAACACATCAGAACTAGAAACATCATAATCATACTCATAAATAAAATCATAATGACAGTCTGTAAAGAAATCCTTTGAATTTATCTAAGTTTAAATTAAGAATATGGAATACGATATTCTATTATATTGGGATACATTTTACACTAAAAAATGTTGTACATTAAAAGGATGTCAGAAATTCTGTTATAATATGACCATTGAAGTGCCAGGTGTCCAAGTCATTGTAAAAAACTCAGAGAAATATGATCGTTGGAGGATCAAGATAAATGTTGGAGGAATGCCTATAAATACTCGACCATTCAAAGAGTTTGGAGTGAAGTGATGATCATTTTAATTTGAAAAATTCTCAGTGTGCAAGAGCTATGAAGTTTACAAGAGTGAACAACTTATTCTTTGTACTTGTAACCTTCTTGAGTTCATTTTTGTAATTGATTTGTGTGTCTAATTGGGAATACGATCAAGGGATTATGAGGATAGGAAGATAGAGATATGATCTGCTTGATCGAGGGCTTACCGGGATATCAAGATATAATCCAATCATCGTATTGAGGACTCATGGGGATAGTGATACAGAGAATCTGATCTTCATATCAAGGGCTTGTGGGGATATCAATATAGACCGATCATTGTATCATGGGTGTTCCCTGGTAAGGGAAAGATATAATTTCTTGTAAGTATAAAACAATGGACCTTTATCTTAGGTTATTTTATACCCTTCTCTTTGGGTAAAAATAATTGTATCCATTTTTATTACTTGTTTTATTATAAAGTCTTTTATTTCCACTTCAATTGTAATATAAAGTGAATCCTTTTATATTCATATTTCTATTTGTATTTTTTTATCATAATAGCTTTGATTATGATGAAACTATTTTACTTTGATTATAATTCTATATAGAATCATTAATTTTTTATTATTCTGATTTATTATAACCATTATGATTATGATACTTTTTTGAATACTCTCATAAATCATTTTCATATGTGAATACGATTAAATTATGATTACGTTACCAGTGCTTACTAAATTCGATTATATATTCTATTTAGATAGAATCATTTTATCATTGAGACCTATGGAATAAATATCATAATATACTTGATTATGATACTTTTATCATTGAACCCAAGGTCCAATTCTGATTATCATTTAAATACTTAAGATTTTTTGTGAATACGATTTGTTTAACCTTGTTAAACAAAGTTTATTTTAAGCTTAAAAATGAAAGTTTTTAAACTTATAATTCACCCCCATATTGTATTTATCCATATAAATATTCATTTTAATCCAACACTTATAACATATTTCCACCCATTTATTAATAATATTTTGTTATTTTCATTATTTCGGGTGCATTTATTTCATGGTTTCCATGGTTGGTTCATTATGGATTCTTTTATCGAATGGAAGAAAAACTCTAGAAGTGGAATGAAATGGTGTTAATATGTTTCAAAAAATTTAAAAGATACCATATATTATTTTTTTCTGATATGAGAATGATTCATTAGATAAAACATTAATGAAAATGATTTAATTTATTTATGTGGTTTTTACGACCATCATGAACTCATATCATTTTATTTAATATCATATCTATATAATGGCTCCAAAAAATTATATAAATTATAATATGTATAATAAAATATGATTTAACCATAATAATGGTTTTATAATAATCCATGAATATAGGAAAAGGAAATAAAAACACATCTCCCATGATGATGGTAAATCGACACATCACAGACAATGTTTTCATTTTTTTAGAATAAGAGGAGAAGAGGGGAGTTTTGATGATGGATATTACATTAACAAAATAACATTATAGTATATGTAATATACTAGAGTTATTATGTCACTTTGAATAGGGTATGTGAGTAGATAATGATAATAGAAAAGAGATTGAAAAGAAAATAAAAGAAAAAGAAAGGGATTTTGCCTCTTGAATTCTTTTCCTTGAGAACCTTCTTAAGGCACTTGGTTTTGGCCTTTTGGTGGGAATAATAGGTCTTTGGTATGGGTAAGAGGCTTGGTAAGGGAATTGGGAATAAATTAAACAAGATAAAATGATTTGAGGTGTGAGGAGAAGAGGTGGTGAGGGTGGTATATATAGTGAAGGAGATGGATGTTTTTATATTATTTTATTCATTAGTTTATTATTTTGGACCAAGACTATGAATAGTTTGATAATTATCACTAAATATATTAAAATAATTAAGTATAGTTTGATATTATTGGATTATATAATCCATATATCATCTATGACTTAATAAATCATGTATTTGTTAAATAATGTAAATTATCGGATTCACCAAAAATTAAACTATTTTAGAAAAATACCAAAAAATAACCATAAAAATTTTTCAACATGTAGAATTAAAAAAAAATGAACTCCATTTTATGGAAATAATTTTCTAATTATGAGAAATTTAATTTTTAATTAAAATCATCATTTATTCAAAAAATACCAATTTTAAAATTATAACTGGTTTTATAACACTTTGAAAAATTAAGGTCTCATAAAATTATCTTATAATCATAAGAAAACAAAATATTAATTTATGAATCTATTTTATGAAGATAAATTTTCTTTTAAATCATTATATTAATTATAAAATTGTAAATAAAAATTTATGTGCCACAAAAATAAAAACACTTAATTTATCACTTTTGAAACATTTATTTATTTATTCTATGATATAAATATATCATATTTTCACTTATAAGATAAATAAATTTTATTTATACTTTCATAGGTTAGGTTACTATTCTATTAGTATAGATTCTCTAATTTCTATAAATACCACTTATTTTATTATACATTTATAATGAATTTAACTATTTAATTAAAGAATGGAAAAAAATTATTTTATAGGTACCTAGGTTGTGACATTCTCCCTACCTTCTGAAAACTGCATCCTCAAAATTTTTATTTACTTATTAAACAAGTGAGAATACCTTTCCCACATAGAATTTTCAGATTCTCATATTGTTTCTTCAACCATGTGGTTTCTCCACAAAACCTTAACCTGGTGAATTACCTTATTCCGCAATACTTGCTATTTATGATCAAGAACCTGAATAGGTTTCCCTTTATAAAAAAGGTTATCTTCCAGATAAACTACTTATGGGATCAAAATTTGAGATGAATCTAGCACATACTTTCTTAATATCAAAACATGAAAAACATTGTGTCCCTGAGATAAACTCAAAGGCAAATCTACTCAGTAGGAAACTGGTCCAACTTTCTTAGAGATTTAAAAAGGTCCAATAAACTGTGGACTTAGCTTTCATTTTGTACCAAAATGTATAACACTTTTCCAAGGAGAGATTTTAAGGAAAACATGATCACCTACCTCCAAAGAAAAATATTTCCTTCTGTTATCTGTATAACTTTTCTGCCTTATCTGAGTTTTCCTTATGTGTTATTGGATCATCTTCACTTTCTCAACTACTTACTCTATTAATTCTGGTCTCATCAAATTCCTTTCACTGAATTCAACCAAAAATATTGGAGTTTGACATCTTTTTCTATATAACACCTCAAAAGGTGTCATATGTATACTGGAATGAAAACTATTATTATTATAAAACTCAACTAAAGAAATGTGTTGATCCCAAATTCCCTGGTAATCCATTGAACAAGCACGTAACATGTCTTCCAATGTCTGAATTGTTCACTCAGTCTGTCCATCAGATTGAGGATGAAAGGTTGTTTTGAAATTTAATTTAGCTTCCAATAACTTCTGGAGGCCTTTAAAAAAGTTATAAGTGAACCTAGGATCATGGTCAGATATAATAGAGAGAGGAAATACATATAACCTGACAATCCCTTTGAGGTGCAGTCAAGAAAGATGATTTAGTGAAAGAGTGTCTCGAATAGAAATTAAATGTGTAGATTTAGTCAGTCGATCAAAAATAATCCAAATTGTATTGTTACCTCGAGAAGTATTTGGTAGTCTCACCATGAAGTCCATGGATATATTTTCTCATTTCCACTTTGGCATGCGTAAAGGCTAAAGAATCCCCTTTAATAGTTGTAACTCTTATTTAACCTTTCTTAACCAATTCTACCTTTTTTATAACTCACTTTATTCCTTCTGTGCTTAATTAATTCTGTCTAAGAGAGATGACTGCACTGACACCTAAAACAAAACAAAGGATTTTACTACACCAAAAACTTCCAATCAAAAATTCATCAAATCATTAATCAAGGGGTCATGTTCCAATCATAACATGGTTAATGTAGCATGATGTTTTCGACTCAAAGAATATTCCACTTTGTTTTATTTTTCCTAGATGGTAATTGATCATGAAATAATAATCTTTTATTAGTTACAACCATCTTCTATGACTCGTTTTCAATTCATTATGAGTAAATGTATACTTCAAATCTTTATGGTTAGTATATATTTCACATTTGGATCCATATAAATGATGTCTCTAAATTTTTAAATTAAAAAACAAAACTACTAATTCTAGATCATGTGTGGGATAATTTAACTCATAGGTTTTTAGTTTTCTTTAAGCATAAGAAATTACCTGATCATTCTGTATTAGAACACAACCAAGTCCTTTCAAAGAAGAATCACTTAAGATGAAAAACTCTCCATTCCTAGAAGGTAGGGCCAAAACTAGATCATTCACCAATATCCTATTCAATTCCTGAAAACAAATATCACATTCTTCTTTCCAAATAAATTTAACCCCTTTCAATGTTAACTTAGTTAGTGAGCTAGATAACCATGCAATGTTTTTAACAAACCGTCGGTAATATCCTCTTAATCCAAGAAAACTATGAATCTCAAGAACAATTTTAGGTATTTTCCATTTATCAACCACTTTTATTTTGGTGGGATCGACCATTATTCTATCTTTATTTACAATATACCCAAGAAAAGAAATATGTTGCAACAAAAAATCACATTTTATAAATTTTCTATATTACTTATTTTATTTGAGAGTTTCCAAGACAATCCTTAAATTTTTTTCATGATCTTCATAACATTTATAAAATACTAAAATATCACTGATAAAAACAACAACAAACTTATCCAAGTATTCAAGGAATATTCTATTCATAAGATCCATAAATATAGCAGGGGAATTTGTCAAACCAAAGGTCATAAAAACAAACTCATAATTCCCCTATCTAGTTTGGAATGTTGTTTTTGGAATGTCATCATCCTTCACCTTCAGCTGATGGTACTCAGATCTCAAGTCAATCTTGGAAAAATACTGAGCTCCCTGAAGCTGATCAAACAAGTCATCGATATGAGGCAGTGGATATGTATTCTTAACAGTAATGTTATTCAAAGCTCTATAATCAGTGAAAAGTCTCATGGAACCATCTTTATTTTTAACAAAGAAAATAGGATCACCCCATGGTGAAGTAGGAGGATGGATGAAACCTTTATCAAGAAACTCATGCAATTGTTTTTTAAATTTTAGAAGTTCCACTTGATCCATTCGATAAGGGGGTTTTGAAATTATCTTAGCATTAGGAACTAATCCAATAGTAAATTCAGCTTTTTAATTAGGTATAACACTAGGAAACTCATCAGGAAAAACATTCATGTATTCATTTACCACTAGCACATCATTTATCTAAGTGGATCCCTTGTTTTCAACAATATGTGCAAGATAACTTTCATTTCCATATTTTAACCCTTTCTCAGTTTCCTGATATGTTATCAATGGTATGGATTTATTCTTATATACAAACTGAAACCCTTTATTAAAAACAACTTCTTTAGATCTACAATCAATCTTAACATGATAAATAAATCCAATTTATACCTAGAATAACATAAAACTCCACTAAGGGTAAAAAATAAGGTTTGCAAGTAATTTCTTTCCATATAAAACAACAGGAAGATTCTTATAATGTCTTTTTACTTAATAATTCTACCTAGTGTTTGTACCATAAGTTTTGATTTCATTTATTGATGTGAAGTTTTCAATTTACCAGAATATCTTTCAGAAATAAAAGAATGTGTAGACCTCTTATCAAACAAAACATTATCAAAATATGAGTAAACAAAGTACATAATACCACTTCATTGGATGGCCCAACATTTTCTGAAGTAGTCGTGAAGGATTTCATTGTTCCTTTATTCTTATAATTTAGTAGATTTCCATCATTTAGATCCTTATTTGGGTAGGTATTTTCATAATTCCCCATCTCATCACATTTAAAACACTTTACAGTTTTCTTATCAAAAATAATCTTAAAATAATTTTCATTGAAATCACATGTCATATGTCCAAACTTACCACATTGAATATGCTTCCCATATCTGTTAAGTCATTCCCTAGGATTGTTTTTACCACACTTTTCACAAAATGGAAACTATATTTTCTTACCTTTAGTTTTCTTTGAATGATTCTTACCCACTGTCTGCCATTTGGACCTCTTCTTCTGCTTGTTTTCAAAGTATATATAATCATTATAAAACTCCACTTCTACCTGCTCATCACATCAAAAAAAATTCTCATAACTTTTGAATTTATGGGAGGCTAAATCCCTTTGATATCTTAGCTTTAATCCTGAGTAAAAATGATTGATTTTACTATCAAGATCCCAAATAATATTTAGAGAATACATTGCCAAAAGAGTGAAGTTTTCTTCATACATGACCACTAAATATTACTAATTTTGTTTTAATTCAAGGAATTTATTTTCCATCCTAAGTCAAACCACCTTAGAAAAATATTTTTCAAGGAAAATATTCTTAAATTTATCTCATTTCAAGGCATCAATCTTCTCTCTATCCCTGATATTATTGACCATTGACCACCACTGGTTAGCTTCACCTTTAAAACGATAAATAGAAAGACTAAAATTATGATTATATGAACACCTCATGACATAGAATATATTTTCAAGGTATTTAATCCACCCTTCATCCACCATTGGGTTAGAATATCCACTGAAAGTAAGAGGGTGTCGCCTCATAAAATGTTTCACTATCATCATGTTCCTTTGGGGTAGCTCTAGATTTTCTCTTGTATGGATTCCACTACCATTTATAGCCTATTTCAACTGATTCATTACTGTCACAAACTACTCGGTTCCAATTCCCACCATTCTAGGTTACGAATTCATAAAGATATCATCCTCTCAATGTATTCCCACTTCATCTTCCATATTTCTTCTATAGAAAACCATTCTAAACAGACATATCTTAGATAAAGAAACATGGTAATCATTAAATGTTGTATCATTTCATCTTAACCATAAGTTAAAAATAATTTATGGTATTCTATTAACACCATACTAACCCCTAAAGTTATCTAAATTGTGTTTTGATACCAACTATAAGTACTTGGCCTTAAACATTACATAATATAGTAAATTCCTTTAGAATTCACTTTCTAACATTCCCAAAGATCTTTTCAGTTTAGAGTTTTAGTGAATTATGACATAAATCATACATATCAACCCACAAGAATACAAATTGGGTAATACTAAAACAATATCCATTTATTCCATGATAAAAAAGTTTTAATAAAACATGAAAAATTTCCATGAAAAATCTTCACAACATTCATTATGGCTTCTCATTTTCTCTTTCCCATTCTTAAACCCTGTGAAAAAACATTTTAAAAATTGGGATGAGAAAAAAAATATTAGTAAGGGACATAAAATAAAGGAATAAATTAGTCCATGAATACTTATAAACATATTAAATAATTTTCACAAATATATACTTCTCACCCATAAAGTATCATATACTTACTTTGTGAAAACAAGTGTTTTCCATAAAACATAGAAAACATAAATAAAACCATAAAGGTAACTTGGGAATTAATTACTTAATATTTTAACCCTCATGGATACCATATGATTTGTAACCCTTACGAATACCTTGTAATGTAACCCTCACGGCTACCTTATGATGTAACTCTCACTACTACCTTATGGTGTAACCATCGCAGTTGCACTTGGAGTAACCATATGGTCAACCTCCAATATAAACATACTGAATGAATTGGAGAGATATATAGGTCCCACCATTCATCATAAATAAAGCCCAAGAACAATAGAATAATCATAAAACAATAATACTTGCATCATAAAAACATTCCTTCTAAATAAATTTAAAATATAAATTTAAAAGAGGATTTTAAAATAAAAGTCTCTTACCTTAGGTTCTACTTCCTTCAAATGTGTTCAAAAAACCCATATAATGGTTTAAAGAGTGTTATTAATTTATTAAAGAACTATATTAATATTTATAATTCCTTATATGATCTTTTTTATAACATATTTCCACCCATTTATTAATAATATTTTTTATTTTCATTGTTTCGGGTGCATTTATTTCATGGTTGGTTCATCATGGATTTTCTTGTCAAATAGAATAAATATTATAGAAGTGGAATTAAATGGTTTTAATATGTTTTAATAATGTTAAATTATACCATATATCATATTTTTTCTTATATGGGGATGATTCATTAGATAAAATGTTAATAAAAATGATTTAATTTATTTTGGCAGTTTTTACGACCATCACGAACTCATATCATTTTATTTAATATAATATTTATATATTAGTTTAAAAACATTATATAACTTATAATATGTATAATAAAATATTATTTAACCATAATAATAGTTTTATGACCAGACTTGAATGTGGTAAAAGAAAATAAAGACACATCATCCACGATGATAGTAAATTGACACATCACGGACAATGTTTTCATTTTTTTAGAATAAGAGGAGAAGAGGAGAGTTTTGATGATGGATATTCCATTAAAAAATAAAATTATAATGTATTTAAGATATTATAGTTATCATGTCACTTTGTATAGGTTATGTGAGGATATAATAATAAAATAAAAGAAATTGAAAAAGAAAATAAAAGAAAAAGAAATAGGATTTTACCTCTTGAATTCTCCTCCTTGAGAACCTCCTTAAGGCACTTGGTTTGGGAATTTTGGTGAGACCAGTGGGTCTTGGATGTTGGTAAGAGTCTTGGGAAGTTAATTGGGTATAAATTAAATAAGATACAATTATTTGAGGTGTGAGGAGAATAGGTGGTGAGGAGTGGTATTTATAGTGGAGGAGAGGGGTGTTTTTTTATTATTTTATTAATTAGTTTATTGTTTTGGATTAAGACTATGAATATTTTGATAATTAACACTAAATATATTTAAATAATGAAGTATAGTTCTATTTTATGGTCTTACATCATTGATACATCATTTGTGACTCAATAAATCACGTATTTGTTAAATACCATAAATTATTGTATTTTACTATTCACCAAAAATTCAACTATTTTAGAAAAATCCCAAAAAATCACCCTAACAATTTTTCAACATATAGAATTAAAAAATTAAATCCATTTTATGAAATTAATTTTCTAAATATGATAAATTTAATTTTTAATTAAAATCATCATTTATTCGAAAAATACCAATTTTAAAATTATAACTGATTTTATAACACTTTGAAAAATTAATTAAGGTCTCATAAAATTATATTATAATCATAAGAAAATAAAATATTAATTTATGAATCTATTTTATGAAGATAAATTTTCTTTCAAATCATTATATTAATTATAAAATTGTAAATAAAAATTTACATGTCATAAAAATACCAACACTTAATTTATCATTTTCGAAACATTTATTTACTTATTTCATGATATAAATATATCATATTTTCACTTATAAGATACATAAATTTTATTTATAATTTCATAGGTGAGTTTACTATTCTATTATTATATATTCCTTAATTTCTATAAATACCACTTATTTCATTATACATTTATAATGAATTTAACTATTTAATTCCAGAATGGAAAAAAATTATTTTATAAGTACCTGGGTTGTTACACTAAAATAATAAAATCAGTATCTACCATATACTAAGGTGTTGTTATGTTAATGGCACAACCTATATCCATCTCCTCTTCCATCAAATGGGAAACGAAACTGTCATTCATGTGTATGGTGGATTACCGTCTCACGAACCGATGTAATCTGTTTTCCTTCACCATCTCTCAAGACTGATTATAATTATGGAATTAATGCTTATATATTATATTAATGACATATTTATAATTCTTAAAAGATAATATATCATTTACATTCTTACCTTTCTATGCACATAAAAATGTTAACGTTATTTTTGCGTATGTGTGGACTACCACCTTCACGAAGTGATGTGATTCATTTTTCATCACCACATCACATGAATGATATATATAATTATATTTGAAGAAGTAATATTATATTTATGATATTATTATCATTCTAGAAATTTAAATTAAGACTTAACTTCTTTTAATACTGATTGATGAAATATGGAAATGTTACTCATGCGTACATTCGACCTACTATCTCCAGACTATAATATAGTTCATTTTTCATAACCATATTTAATGGTTGGATTTAAAAGTATAATTGATGTATAAAAATGATAGTTATTTCATGATTATTATTCTGAAAATGATGGAATAATGACCACTATGACCATAGTCAAATTACCAAAGTCATTTTGGACTTATGAACCGAATGCGATCAAAATATCCAAAGTGAACTTAATTAATTAAGTAATTGTATATAACATTGAAATAAGTGATATAAAGTGAATAATGAACTTGAAAAGGGTTCTTCATCAAGTATAAATTAACTTAATTTTATTATTCAGGAAGATAAAGATCGCACATGATGAGTCATAATCAAGGTAAGGGAATTATTTTAAAAAAAAAATCTTCTTTAAAGTTTCCCTTAAAACTCTCTATTTATGCTATATTCATATGATTTTTTTCTAAAAATAATTTAAATAAGGTTTTTATTATTATTATATGATTTTTTAAATTCATTTTTACTCATTTTTGACTTTTTAAAAAATAGTTTAAAATAAAACTTTTTGTCATTTTCCAAACGAGGTACTTTGTGAATTTTCTGATGAAAAGTATGGAATGAATGTTTTTTAACTTATAAAGAATGAGTGGATTTTCCCATATTCATGACTGATCTTTTATTTGAATCTTTATTTACAATCCTACATGGTTATTTTTAAAAAAATGTTTTCCTTTGTATGTGCGCAGTTTTCTTTTTAAATAAGTGATTTTCCTCAATGAATGTTTTTATGATGCAAGCATTCATGTTTTATGATTATGTTATAGTTGTTGGGAATTATTTATGATGACAGGTGGTTATTTTATAAACCATAGTCAAGTGGGTTTGTGATATCCCTCCACTGCATTGGGTATGTTTATGTAAGAAGTTGACAGTGATGGTTATTCCAAGTGTAATTGCAATGGTTACTCTAAGTATAACCATAAGGGTTATTTCAAGTATAACCATGAGGATTATTTCATGTGTAGTAGTGAAGTTTAATCCATAAGTAATTATTATAAGAAAATGATAACCCGATTTACCTATATGGTTTATTTATGCTTTCTATGTTTTTATAGAAATCTCATGTTTTCACATGGTAAGTTATTGAGTTTATGTTCAAAGGAAAGTATATGTTACTTTTTAATGGTTAAAATCATAAATTAATGAAAAAAAATCTTGAGTTTATCATGTTTTCAAAGAAACCTTTATGGGTTTTATTTTTAATTTAATATTTCTTATTAAATTTTTTATGGAAATCTTTGGGTGGAAAAGGTTATTTCTTTGGTAAGAAAGTGTTTATTTTGAGCCTAAAGTTTATTTTGAAAAAGGGAAAAATTAAATTATTCATGGGCTAACAATTTATTTATTTATTTTTTATGCCCCTTACTGAGTTTTTTATGTTCACCCCATCTTTTAAAATATTTTTCATAGGTTTTAAGGATGGGTAATAGAAAAGAAGAATTCAAGTTGAAAGTTGTGAAGATTTATCATGAAAATAAATCATTATTTATTTTAAAAAGTTTTATATTGTGAAAAAATGGATACTAGTTTAGAAGTGTACACTTTATATATGTATGGGTTTTTTATGTAAGATTTATGACCTAAACCTCTAAAACGCTAAACCTAAAGGATCTTTCAGAATGTATGAAAGTTAATTATATTTAAACTTACTAGAATATGTAATGTTTAAGGTCGGTTCCATACAATATTTCTCTTAAATAAGATCTTCTAAAAATATTAAAATAAATATGAACCCTTTTGGGTCTACCATAATGGGTATTTTTATAATTACATTCATAAATGAGATGCTCAATTTTTCAATAATAATTATAAAATTTATTTTGAGAGAAACCTTTCAAAAAAGTGGTATTTTTAGAGGTTCTTGATTGATTTTAAAACCCAAGACCAAAAAGGTTTATTTTTTGTCTTTGGGAACCCAACATTTTATTTAAATTTTTCTTACCTTAAGTGAACTTGGAAAGAGATTTTTTAAGTTCTTTAATAGTTGATTATAATTTTTCAACATTTGGTTACTCCTTTAATTTCAAGTATAATTACTCATTTTCTTCTAATTTTTATCCTTTTCAAAAACCACTTGATTATAATTATTTTTAATCAATTTGAATTTTTTGGTGAGTTCAAAAAATCCATCCTCATGTTGATCTCTAGAATATTTCAGATTTTTTAGTTTAAATGACTTGAATAACAAGAAGAAGTGGAAGAATTTACCTAATCACTCAACTCAATATCATCCATGAGACATTTGGTGTTATCATCACTTGAGCTGAATAAGGAAAGGGGTATTAGTGATTACACTCCAAGTAGAGACTTTGAAGGATTTTTTGTTTTTTTAATTTCATAGTCTTTTTGAATAAGGGTCACTTTGGTTTGATGTATCCCTTATTTTTTCATCCAAATAAATTTACCTCCACTTCTTCACATTCATTTTTTTTGGTATGATGAAAATATTTCTTCTTTCTCATGAATTTGTTAATATTCTTATCTAGGTTCACAATATTATCATCACAATTGGAAGAATCATCATTGATCGCCTTAAATATAATAGTCATATTTTTCTTGAATTACTTTTCTTCCTTTTCAAATTTACTCTTCATGGTAATCTCATAAGTCATTAGATATCCAATAATTTCTTCTACCGACACATTCTTGATATCTTTTTCATCTTGAATCATTGTTACCTTAGGTACCCAAGAACTTGGAAAAACCCAAAGTATCTTTTTCACAGGAATTTCTATAGAATGATCATCACCAAGATATTTTACACCATTTCAAATTCCAATAAAGAGAGTAAATAAATCAATAATTGGTCTATTACAATACATTCTAAAACATTAAAAATCTTGATGATACATATCAAGTCTAGTATCCTTGACTTTATTAGTGCCTTCATGTGTTACTTCAGTAAATTTACAAATTTCATGAGCAGTTTTACATGTGTAATTTCTATTAAATTCATTGTGATGTAAACTGTAATGAAGAGAATTCATGAATTTTTCATCAAGCTCAAAGGCCGCAATATCATTGGGAGTCCATTTTCCCTATGATTATTTAAAGGGTGTGTAACCATGCTTGACAATTTTCCAAATGGGATGAAAAATGATTTTAATAAAATTAGACATGAGAGTTTTACAATAACTATAATTTGATACATCAAAGAATGGAGCTTAACCCATTGATTTTCCTTCAAGATTACCTTGGGATTTAGAGGTAGAGGTCACCCTTTATGATCATTCCTTGAAATCGATTAAGATTTAAAAAAATTGAAAACAAAGTCTGAATTTTTTTTTTTTGAAACAAGGTGTGGTTTTGATACTAATTTTTGGTCCAATGTGAAGAGGGGGTGAATTGACTTTAAAAAATTAAAACTAAATAATGACATATAATTATGAGATTAAGAGATACCTTAAAATTAAAGAGTAGTCACAATATATGTGAATTAAAAGAGTAAGCAATATGTATATGAATTGAAAGAGTAAATTATATATATATATGTGTGATTTGAAAGATTAAACGATATATATGTGAATTGAAAGAGTAAACACAATGGAAATTAAATATTAAAGGAACCAAAATTTGATAAAGGAGTTTAGAAAAAACTCAATATGATTCCTTTCATCTCCTCCCCTTAATTTCATGAGAGGTTTTAGATTAAAACCCTTGATTTTAGCTACAGTTATGAAATATGAGAATAAATTCCTTTGGATTTATCAGTATCCAAGGAACTCAAGAATAATTAAACTTGATTTTTAATTTTTTGTATTAATAAACCCAAGACAAATAAGAGACACTTTCTTTTTAGATAGTTTTATCAAGAAACTTAATTCCCTCACTTTAGTGGTAGTCAGTACCCAATAGAAGAGGAGGAGGAGAATGGAGTTTGCTTAGAGGTAAACCCTTTACAAAACACTCTCTAATATCTTGAAAAGGCTCAAAGAATAAGAGTGGTAGAAAGAGATAATAAAATATGAGAGAGGATTTGAGTACAACAAAGAAGAAAAAGAATATTCTCAAGATAAGGAACAAGAGGCTTTGATTATCATTTTATCTGATATTTGGTATGATCTCGTTGATGTCTGATTGTATCCATTTAAGTCCATGCCCCCTATGGGTCGTATTTATATCCCTAGAAAGTCCCTTTGTCATTTTGGGGAAGTCCCAAGTCACATAGAGCTTTAAACGGTGAGTCAAAACAGTAGGGTTAAGGGTGTAATTTTGGCCCAGCGGCCCGAAAGCCCGACAGGCCCGGCCGGAAACCCCGAGCAGCCCAGCCCAGTAAAGCCCGCACTACTACAAAAATGGGCAAGGGAAGCGCTACCCTTTTATCAGCACTAAACAAAAAGCGCTAATAAAAGGGGACCTTTATCAGCCCTAAAAAAAGCGCTGATAAATGGGGGCTTTATCAGCACTTTTTCCTAGTGATGATAAATTTTATGTTTCAAAAAAAATCATGAAAAATAATATATTACTATATAAGTATATTTATATTGATATAAATATAATATATATATTTTAAATATGTTTTAGATAAGTATAAATAGAATATTACATTTAATATATAAGAAATTTAGTGAAAATGGATTTAAAATATTTTAAAAAATAAAATTAATTAATAATTTTCTAATTATCATCAATTAAAAATCATTTAATAACAATTTGAAGACACAAAAAAACAAAAAAAAATAATAAAAGATCTAAAATAAGTTGAAAATGTAACTCAAACTTCAAACATCCATAACTTTTGATATGGGTGTCTGTTTGAGATCTATAGCATATCAAATCAAATCCAGCGATGAGCTCTGTGCACTAGTGACCCAATATAAGCTTCTGTAAAAAAAATTTAGGCCAAAAAAGGCCCTGAAGGCCTCCAAAACTGGGTTTTTAGTCGGGATACCCCGATTTGTTAACATTCAAACAAGTATAACTTCTGATCCGGATGTCCGTTGGGCCTTTACCACATATCATATCGAAGATTGTTTCATTTTATTCGATTTGACTGGTTGTGGAGTTTAAAAAGGCTTCTGGATTAGAAGTTATAGTCATTTTAACATTCTATGGCTTTTCAAATACACATATATATGTATTTATTCGTAAATATGTGTGTGTGTATGTGTGTGTTGTATATATGTATGTATGTATTTATTTATTTATTTATTTATTTATTTATTTATAAACACACATAAAAAACATATTTTATAAATGTATTTAAAACTAATCTTATAAATATATATTATTATGCAAATAAATATATGGATAAAAAATTATAACTAAAAATATATATATAAATAAATATAAACATAAATTAATATATGATTAAATATATATATATACTAATATATGAATAAATATATATGTAGTAATATAACTAAATATATTTATATTAATATGAATTTATATTATTATACGAATAAATATAACTATATATATATAAATAAATATAAATATAAATTAATATATGAATAAATATATATGTATTAATATAACTAAATATATTTATATTAATATGAATCTATATTAATATACGAATAAATATAACTATATATATAAATAAATAGATATATAATTAAATAGAAAAAAATGAAATGACTTAGTGGTAAAGGTGCAGACGCGCAAGGGGGAGGTCGTGGGTTCGAGTTCTGGTGGAAACAAGGAGGTGCACACGAGGGGCATGTGTTGGACGTGCGGGCAAGGGCAGTGCGCGGGAGTGGTCCACCTAGCGATGATAAAGGGGGGTCAAGCGCTATTAAAATCTCCCCCCGAATTATATTTTTATTTTATTTTTTATTTTTTTTATTTTTTTATTTTTTTGACTTTTATCAGCGCTTTTTAAAAGTGCTGATAAAAGACCCCTTTTATCAGTGCTTTTTTTAGCACTGATAAAAGTCCTCTTTATCAGTGCTTTTCTGAGCGCTGATAAAAGGGACCCCCTATCTTCGCCTCGATTAACAGTGCTTTTTTTAGCGCTATTAATGCACTTTTCTAGCACTGATAAAAGTCATATTTGTAGTAGTGTCGCATCGGGTCAGGCCAGGCTTGGGCCGTAGCTTTAGCGAGATGGGCCTAGGTCTATCCAAGAAGGACCGCGGGTCAGGCCGGGTCAGTCCGAAAAAGCCCGGCCCGTTGGCCCCGCTCAAAGCCAAGCCCGCTAGCTCGTGCGAACCCTGCCTGCTGTAAAAAAAATAACAGAGAAATTGTTGGTAGGGGGATTTGATCCCCCTACCACAAGCTTCCAAGGCTGCGTCTGGTCCAAGTGATACACCTGTTAAGTTATCACCATCCTGTGCGTGTGTGTGTGTGTGTATATATATATATCAATAATATATGTATATATATCATTATATATTAACAAAAAATAATATTATATATATAAATATAATTATTATTATATATAATTATAATGTGTATATATATACACACACACAACTATATATAATTATATATATATAATAGTGTATATATATAAACAAAGCTATTAATATATATATATATCAATTATTTAATATTATATATATATAATAACTTGTTATATATTAATAAAAAATAACACGCTCACCTAATGATGTTCGTGCAAGTCCATCAACCTCATTAATTTTTTTGTAAGTATATTGCAACATGCATATATTATATATGCTATATTTTAAGTGGTGGTGAGTTTTCTTTATCAAGCAAACATGTAAGTACATAACACTTTCTTTATCTAAAACTCATTCAAACTCTCGCCACCGTTCTCCCTCCTTAAGTGCATTCCCCCTCTTCCACGTCACACAATGTATAAGCATTAAATTTGGCACATAATAACGCATTCAACTTAAAAATCATTTTTTTCTAAAACCAAAGGGGGTGTGCCTCAAGAGAGGTTTTTCCTTTTCATAAAGCATTCTCAAGATGCCAAACGGGCTCAATTACATAAAGGGAACACTTTTTTATAATTAACTGGCCAAAAAGGCCAAACACCTTTGGAAATACACATTACCATTTCAAAACCACTTAAAAATAAATTTTCAAGAAAAGGTTACTTAAGACCGATAGCATTAGAAATACATTTTAATTTTCAAAACAAATGCATAATCATTTCAATCAACCGCAACCAAATTTCATAGCATGTGTATATAGCATAAATGTAAAACATACCTTTAAAACAAGTAAGGAATTATGAAATTCAAATTAAAGGCATGGGAATAGGGGACCTACCTCAAACATGTCGTTATTTGTCGACGACCACTCGAACTGACCCTGCGCACTTCCATGCACATGCATTTATACATATATATAGAAATACCCCTAGCTGCATTGCACATATTCCTCATGCCGTGAGGGAATATGTACAAAGAGGGCATTTATATGTATATGTCTTACCTTATGCATGCACAAGTAGGCATTCTTGACACCTGCAACTTGAAACCATCATAGAGAGGTCCAACGCACTACACAAATAATTTAATAAAACAACTTAAACACTTAAAAAATCTAAAAAACATTTCAAAAATAACGCATCAAGGGTTTGCACAAAAATAAAAACATCCAAAACATCCTTTTTAAAACCAAACGCGTCAAGATGCAACACCAAAACACCAACTGTAGCCTACACACATTTTTAATAGACGAACTGCATAGTTAAAAAAAGAAACACTGATAAACAATTCAGCATGGGTTTTTCCACAGAAAAGTTTCATGCGCAACGCATAAAAACACTACTAGAAAAAGCAAACGCACCCAACCCTCAAGCATAACTAGATTCACAGCCTTAATGTCCTTAAATAAATCAATTCCAGAAGTCATAAAACAACCATGAATAATGCAACATAGGACATACCTCAAAAACACCCAAATTCCTTTTCTTTTTAAAATCAAATGCACACTAAAAACCTTTCCAAACATCATTTGCATCACTTAAAAATTTTTAAATAACCAACTTCATGATTTATAAATTAACATCAAATAACACAACATGAGTTTTCCTCAAAAACAAACCCCATTATATACAAACATGCTATAAAATATCAAAGGCATACTAAACTTCTTTAAAACTAGCTTCTCACCAAACGGATCAACCACAGAACACCAAATTCATTTAAGCAAGTAAAATAATTCACCAAATAAACACAACTCGCACTCAAAAAATTAATTAAAGAACATCTTAAATTTATTAAAAAAGAAAACTAGTTCATCAAACAACACCTATATGCGGAAACACTTACCTTCGGTTTCTAAACTTCGGATTCTGATGCAAACTTCGATCGTGCGCCAATTGCACCGCAAGGAGCCTAGAGCGAACCCAAAATAACAAGAGTCAATCAAAATGAAAACCCCAAACACATTAGGTTCAGCCAAATTTTAGAAGGGTGATGGGGTGACCTCAAATAAACTAGAAATAGAGGGATAAGAGGGGAGAAACCCATACCTTGAAGGACCGGATCATGAATCTGGTGGGAAGCCGATTGAAAACCGAGTCGGAGAGGGTGCTCGAGAGGTAGCGGTGTGAGCAAAACTACTCGGACAGAGGGGAGGGGTGCACGAATCCAAGAGAGAGGGAGAGTGGGGCGCCATTGGTGGCTCGTCGGAGGGACGTCGTGGGAGGGAGAGCGGCCAAGGGGAAGGTCGTTGGTCGAGATTGTGCACGAACGGGGAGGGGAGGTAGCGCGAATAGGGTTTGAGGTGGGGGAGATGTGTCGCGCGAGTCTGAGAGAGAAGAGCAAGAGGGTATGGGAAGACAAGGGAGGAAAAAAAGAAAAGAATAAAATAAAATAAAATAAAATAGATAAATAATTAATAAATAATGATAATATTAATATTCATAAAATTAATAATAATTATAATAAACTTGATAATAATAATATTATTAACCATAATAATAATTGTAATAATAATAATAATATAAAAATAATTGTAAATATATTAATAAGAACAATATTTTTATTCTTAATAACAATCATAATAAAAACTATAATAAACTTAATATGATATTAATAAACCTAATATATTTAACAAAATTAATAGGATGTTAATAATAATAACTTAATAATAATACCGTATATTAAAAAAACTTCGTGAACATAATAATAATAATAATAATTACCATTATTATAATTATTAAAATAACTCTTTAAAACTCATTTTATTTATTTGTCTTTAACATGAGGCAGGCCGCACGGTGACCCGGGCATAGTCGCACAGCTTTGAAAATGCCCTGCCCATGCACCGGATGTTGTCAAGGGAAAAGCATTTATTCGTCAACAAAATGAAAAAATTTAAAATAGGCTTGGCCCGTAGCTCGATAGAAAATTTCAAAGTCTGATAAAATAATAAAATAACATTATTTCAAACGTTCGGGTGTGAAAATTCTCCCCACCATAAAAACTTTCTGCCCCTAGAAAGTCACCCAGCCAAACGAGGAAACAAACTCGTGTTCGAAACTGAATGAGGCTAACAAAAACAAAAACTCGATGTGACTCTTCACTCCATCAGTCACACCCGAAGAACTCTAAGGGAAAACGCAACGAGAAAATCCATGAAGAAATGGGGAGGGTTCTCCCCACCACAAGAACCCGACTAGCACAACAAACATGGAGACTCTCAACATGGGCTAACTCTAGAAGTGATAACTTGATCCAAGAGGGAACCGCCACACAGACCAAACCTTGAAGAAGGCATGAAAAGATTCATGGTAGGTATCCCCACCATTTAAGAACTGACCATCTAAAGCCAATTAGCATAGACCAACACGAGAAACCAAGCACAAACCGACTCATGAACTCTCCGCATAAACCAGACTCCCACCACATGGGGTCCTTGACGAAAGACCCCGAACCGAAATGTAATGTCCCGGATTTTTCCATGTATTATTTTAATATTATATGGGAATTATTTCGAGACCAGGCTCTAAGACGGCGTGCAGTTCTGGTGCCCGGTGAGCCCGAAACAAATGTTTGAATTTAATTTAATAATTAAATTACGCGCACGTGCAGTTTTCCTGAAAAAGTGGAATAACTCCCGAACAGGTGCTTGGATCAGAAATATGAGGGCACCGTTGCGTTCAGAACAGTGATTTTACCATAGTCAAGGCCTAACTTTGACCGGTATAGGTCGGTAGTGAAATCTGGTTTTTGGACGCAACAATAATAAAATATTTAATAAAAATATTTTATTTCTGCAGTAAGATCTTTTAAATCTTATATCTTATATCCTCTTTAAATAGAGGCTTGCACCAGGGTCCAAGGTTACAAACCCCATATCCCTAAAAACCCTTGGCGGATCTGGAGGTTCTGGAGGAAACCCCCAACGCGGCAGCGACATTCTTGACGGATTTCATCGGCGACGATGACGCAGCGAGCGAATCTTCGCCAACAAACTCAGCGAATCTAGGTAGGATGCTGATTTTGATTTTCTATTCCCCGTTCTTGATTTCCTACGACGAACGCGGACTAATCCACGAACAGATTAGCCTGCAGATCGATCATATTTGCGGGATGGGATTTTGCGGGGATTTTGGGGATGTGATTCTTGATTTTATTTTGGTTTTGTTCAACCTTATAATGGTGACGGACCAAGATCGACACGAACATCGATCGAGGTTCGTCCCTCTCGATTTTTTGTGTTATTCTTCCCCAATTCTTGTATTCTTCGTGAGAGTTCTTTGCGTTCTTCGTGGGGCAATGAACAATGGATCGTTGCGCATCCATTTAGTGACGCAATGATCCCAAATTGAAGGATCAACACCACAGCGATCTTGTGGAGGTGCGACGACAGTTTCGGCGGACGGATCGAAGCGGATCGGAAGAAATCGTTCTTCGGACGATTTCTGCTCGGATGGCCAGAATCGGATTTTGGAGCCGATTGAAGGCCCGAAACCCACGGATTCGGCTTCACGAGGACGAGGCGACCCAGCATCTGGAGTTTCGTGGCAAATGGACAAGAGAATCAAGATCCATAGGTTCAGCCGAGGAGCGCAGAGGAAGGCGGCGGTTCTGGGAATTTCCCGACTACACGCCATGTAGTATGGGATACACGGCGTGTGTTATTCAGAAGGGTTACCCGGCGTGTACTCCGGGAGTATATGGACACGGGCAGGGTACACGGCCATGGACACGCCGTGTATACCCCACCCCGGCCAGACCCAACCAGATACACGGGATACCCTATGTACTGGTACACGGGCAGGCGACACGGACACGGGTAGAGACCGTGTATGGGCACATGGCCAGCGTACACGGAGCGAGCCCAGGCGCTCGGACACGGCATGTGATTTCTTCTACATGTCGTGTATTTATTTTATATCCGACAAGCTGAATGACATGGGCTGGTTACACAGGCAGCACCCGGGGTCAAGGAACACGACGTGTACTTTTCTACATGCCGTGTAGTTTGGTTTTGCACGGCTTGAACGAAGGACACGGGCCGTTTACACGGGCAGTACCCGGGGTCAAGTAACACGGCGTGTAACCATACTATACACCATGTAACTTTTTCTTCATGGCTTGAGCCACTTGGCTTCTGTGACTTGGAATAGTTCTTAGGGTTCGTACCCTTGGTAATCCCCTGAAGGTTCTGGTATCAACTCTTTCATTCAGTATGATCCCTTCAGCAGAACTTCCCAAATAGAGTTGTTGGAATCCCCTCTATGAGACTTAGAGCCAGATCCTCTATTCATTATGGATACCCTAGGTAGAGTTCTTGGTATCGATGTGACCTACCTTACCCGGGCGCCGATCCTCTGCCTAGCGGATTAGCTCAGACTGAGTTGTCGGAATCACCCCATGACTTGGTTGTGATCCTCATCTAAGCATCATGTCCTCAAGGTACTTGTGGAGTGTGTTCTCTCGGAATGAGTACTTTGTATCTCTCTTCAGACCTAGGAGTATGTTCTCCCGATGGTATGCTTAGTGTAATCTTCGAGCTGGATCTTAGTGGTGGTTTCGCGATGGTCACCTGTGTATGAGTATATCTGGTTTTTTCTTGTTATATGTTCCAGATACATATACTGTGTAGAGATAAATGTACCTTTCTTTCTGGTATTTTCCTTGTTGTATTTCCTTTGTGGTTTTCGGGGTTTCCTAATGGGTATTGTTATACTCACCCCTGCACGGGCTTTGCCTGCACGTGTCGTGTCTTGTGCAGACGAGCGAGCCTTGGACAGGATTCAAGGCGGACCAGGACCGGACGGTGCTCAGTGAGATCAGACAGGCCGAGGTGTGTTCCTTCGGTGGCGGATTGTTGTACCAGTACCTTCCTCTACAGGTTGGACTTTGTTGCGGACTTCCTTTTTGTTGGTCTTGTACTTTTGGCCCAGGGTTTTACTTTACTATACTTTACTTCCCTGTCATACTCTGTTGGTTGGGTTTTAGTGTATGCATGCATCTTTTCCTTTTAGTAGTTTTTACTTTTCAGCTTTGTGGGCTTGGAGATGTGTGTGCGTGTGTACAGGTTATAGGCAATGCCTCCCATGTTAGTAGTATGCCTACTCGGTGCTAGTCACCAGCCCCTGGCCTATTGGAGGCGGGCTTGGGGAGTTGCGGCTCGGGCCCCACTGGGACGGGTCATGACAGAGTGGTATCAGAGGTGGTCGGTTCTACCTTAGGACCGAGAGTCTATGAGTTGGTTTGGGGAAACAGTGTTAAGTGTTTCGAGTTCAACTCTTAGGCCAGGGACCCCAGTGTTGGTGCGGCGGCCGATGTATCCATACATCAGGACTCTGATAACTTGTTTTTCGACTCGGAACATGAAAACACTAGTTGCATGGGGAAAAATAATGGTACATGCATCATATAGGAATGGGTTGTGGTTTCCATGTCCTTCTTGAGTCAGCTCTCCAGATATACTCACTGACTGTGATCCATCTTGTTTCTTAAACAGGATTCCTTCGCGATGCACACCTGCTAGGATCCAGTAGCTTGATCACGAGGATGACCCCCTCAGTGATGAAGCTTCGATACAGGGACCAGATCCCCCAGTTCTACCACCAGGTGGCGTGCCAGTTATTCCACCACATGTGGGGCAGTGTTTAGCACCCGTTGTACCAGTGGAGGAGGAGCGCAGGCTGAGCGCACTCCATGAGTTTCATAGACAAAGACCCCTCAAGTTTCGAGGTGAGCCTGACCCTCAGGAAGCAGAGGACTAGCTTGAGGTAGTGACCAAAGTCTTCTGTTTGGTCAGGACACCAGCAGACCAGATGGTGATCCTGGCAGCGAGCCTTCTGCAGGGCTCGGCATGGCGATGGTGGAGTTTGGCCATCCAGACTCATGACGAGGCAACTCTTGCATGGTCGGAGTTTGATCATCTCTTCAGAGAGGAGTTTTCACCGGTTACCCTGAGATCAGTACATATACAGGAGCTTCTTCAGCTCTAGTAGGGAACCATGATGGTGGCTAACTATTCATCGAGGTTTATGTTGGAACCACTTTGTGTATAAGGTTGTATTTGTTGTCAATAGTTGTCAACGAAGATCAAAATGAAGGAGATCAAGAAGTACACCAATGAAATAGAGGAATGGAAGATCAAAATGAAGGAGATCATGAAGTACTCCTATAAAGTGGAGGAATGGTAATTCAGACGATTTTTGTACTGATCATAAGTTCAAAGAACATGTGTCAAAGGTGATACATTGTTTACAACAATGAAGAATGTGAGGAGTAATCCATCTGAGGATGATTAAAGAAGAATGGGGTTTTTGGATAAAGACCATGAAATTCTTCCTTATTGCATAAGAACCATGGGTTCTTGATGAAGACCATGCAATTATTCATGATTTCATGAGAACCATGCAAGAGACTTCTTGATGAATTGAATCATATGGTTTGCATGAATTAGATCATGACAGTTGAATAAGAAGACAATGTGCAGATGATTGGAATTCTAAGATGGTCGTGCGGGGATTGGAATTCTGAGATAGCCATGCACATCACATTTTCATAGAAGATGATGATTCTAAAGCTATGCCTTAAAAGAATACATATCACAATAGTGGAGTTTGTGATTAAAGAAGAAGAGTTGCTGAAGGATATAGATCACCAAGAAGAAGTGCTTTTGAGGTGATCATGCTTGTTGACAAAGCAAACAAACGACATAAAAATTTGTTGAAAAAGGAGATTCCATGGTGGCATGTCAAGTTCAAGGACTGTGGATAACGATCCATGTTTTATTCAAGAAACATCAAAAAAGTAATGGATGATCTGGAGGTGGAAAAAAAGAGCAGATACAAGGTGGCGTCGTTTCCCAGTATTTTCTAAATTTTTGGGCCTGAAAATCGACAAATGAAGAAAAGTGGTTTTGGAAAAGAGACTTGTGCGCCATGTACTTGAAGGAGAGGAAACTTGCGTGCCATATGTTTTTCAAGATTAGAACATAGAAAAATGGCAAAGGAAAGAGGGCCGCGCAAGTGTTGGGTTGGTCGCGCAAGTGACCTGCGCGCCGTGAAGAGACTTGCGCACTGGTGCCTAGAAGGATTGGAAACTTGCGCGCCTATTTATTTTCAAGATCAAAACTTCAAAATATGGCAAATTAAGTAAGGTTGTGCAAGTATTGGTGTGGTCTCTTAAGTGATTTGTGCGATAGAGGCTAGGGGAGATGAACTGCGCGCCGAGACTTGCGCGCCGAGGGGTTACTTACGCGCCGCCGCGCAGGCTGACCAAATACCTATAAATACTGGACCACCCCTCCTCATTTTCTACGGAGTTCAAGACTTAGAGATTGTTCGAGCTCTCATTGTGCAGGTGATTGAGCCACGCTAGTGGTAGTTGGGTCGCGCAAGTAGAGGTTGTGCACCGGTTGTTGGTTGCGCGCCCAAGGCGGTTTGGGAGAGAAAGGAAGTGGGCCTCACAAGTTTGTAGTTGGGGAAGGAAGCATCGCACAGGTGCTTTGGTGACACTTGTGTGCCAGTTTGGAATTGTGCACCGAAGACTTGCGCACCGTATTGGGACTTGCGCACCGGGCTTGGAGAAAAGCGGCAGGTGCTGTTGGAGTAGGCCCTTCCTTTTAGAGCTGAACGAAAGCTGAAAGATTGCTCTATACCTTCAGTGCAACAGATGATTTATTCATTTGCAAAGATGGAAGAACAGTGAACAATCTGGTTTTATTAATAGAAGTGGTACCGCACACACATTACTGGTGTTTAACATCCTCATTGTGCTTTGCGAAGAGAAGAAGAACGGTTCATGCAACTAAACTCAGATCTGCACAGAAAGAGGGGAGTATATCAATATACTCAGGTGTTAGTATTGAGAATCAAAGTAAGAGAAGAAGAAGATATAGTGCATTCAGTTATTTCACTAAAGTAGAAGGTTGAATGCAAAAGAGCATCAACTCAGGACTCTAATGCAAGCAAAGTCTCATGTTGAACAGGAGACAAAGACTTCAATGAAAATCTATTGGAGAGACCTTCATGTCTATAAACTAAGTGGGAATTCACCAACGGCAGTGAGCTAGGGGGACTCAACGGGAGTGACCCGAGGGATGTAGTGAGCTATCCCTGGACCTTTTGTAAAGGCAGTGAGCCTGGGACAGAGTGATTGTTCCCGAACCATTGTAATCCACAACTAGTGAAGATTAGTGGAATTTGGTATGACCGACAACTTGTCGGTGTATGATCCTTAGACGTAGCCCTTAGTGGTGAACTAAGTAAAATTGTTGTGTTATCTCTTTGCATGTGAATGTTTAATTGTTGGTCATATCCATCATACAGGTTTAAGTAGTTCCTACCAACATGGGAACAAGATCCACAACTTTAAGAAGAAAAAGTTGACACCCTGATTCACCCCTCCCCTCTCAGGGTGTCCCGGGGTCCTACAAGTGGTATCAGAGGGAGGTTAATGTATGTTAGATATTCTCCCATAATTCTATTCAGAAGAGGATTTGAGTTTCTTTCCTAAAGTAAATAATGAAGACCAGTCTTGATGAAGATTCAGACATTTTTTAGTAGAAGTCTACATCTAGCAAGACCATGACAAACAAGAAAAAGAAAGAGAATAAGCATCTAAATAAGTCCCACATATCCAAAGAAGATTCAGTGTCTTGTTCTCCATGCCATTCCTATAAATAAGAAATATCAGGCTTGGAAAGTATCGAGAAGGTGGCTCAGAATTCTTCCAGATGAAAGGATGACATCCCTAATTCAAGCTTTTAGAAAAAACTCAAAACATATCTGCATGATATTCCTTAAGAAAGGGTTTATATTATTTGTAGCCTATTCCAATCTATTCAGGTTGAGATCACTCGATTAGAAATGGAAGCTGACAATATGAAAAAGGGGTTGGAAAGAAAAGTTATGCAAAGTATGAAGCTCACCAAACAGGTAAAAGTCTTTGAAGAAAAAGAGGAAGTCAATAAGAATCTAAAATAAATGATCCATGTACTAGAAGCTGAGCTGAAGAAGAGCAATGAAGTCAAGAGTTTTTGTTTGGAATAAACTTCCATGAAATTCAAGTAACTTGACTCTTTGTTACAAAACAAAGTTAAGATGCATAAAGATGAGGTTGAAATATTGAAGAAGACTTGTGAAGAGAAGATGATAATGATTGAAGATCAAAAGATCATCCTCAATATTGAGGGTCAAAAATTGGAAGCCCAGTTGACCAAGATTTAGAATACACATATTGAGACTTCACAAAAGAATGAAATGAGTGATGCTTGTACTCAATGTTCGTTGGAGGAATCTAAAGCTGAAATACCTCCAACATGTGACAATAAGATTATGACAACTCTTGATTGTCCACAACAAGAATTAGTTACTGCCGGTACTTAATGATCACTGGAGGATTCTTTTTTCGAAAGACCTCCAACATGTGATAAGAAGATCATGACTTCACTCATTGATCTATCACAAGCAACTGAGAAAGTGAAGGTACCATCCAAACCATCTTGTACTCATGTTTCTAAATACGCTCTTACAATCAGTGCAAGTTGGAAGAAAATTTCTAAACAAGTATGGATGAGGAAATGTGAGAAGAAGAAACCTTCCACCATGGATAGGGTGGATGAGAAGAAAAAGGAGGAAGTTGTTTCCTCAAATAGAGAACAAAAGATTAAGAAGAAGGCCTAACAACCTAATACAGAAGATACAAAGAAGAAAATATTTGTGGGTCAATGTTGGTGCTGCAACAGATTTGGGCATTGTGCACTGGATTGTTGGTACAGTCCCTTTAATGAAAAATCACAAAGAAATACTATACCAAAGGGAAGAAATCCAGAGAAGAATAAGAAACATCAGCAGCTCCAGAAGCATCTGTTTACAGCAAAAAGATTTGGAATGCTTGATAACATCTATGATGTATACAACGGCAGTGGTAACAAGGTAGATACATGCTCATCTCAACATGATTTCACTATTGATAAGAAAAGAAGACCTCTGATGTCGTCTAAGTATGAAGCAAGTACCTTGGGTAGAAACCAGAAGAATGGTGTGAGCACACATTTCTCCAAGAAGATATCAAGTAGGGAAGCTGAGAAGACCCAGGATTTTAGATCCATGAAATTGAAGGGTCATTCATCCAAAAGAAACACTAAGTGGTATGAAACTCAGATGAACCCATGTGGAAGACCCAAACCAGCTGCAACAGTTCCAAATGACATATTGGTCATCTGGACCAAAGATTTGAAAAGAATGAAGAAACTTGAAGATGAAAAGGCCAAGGATGGTGAAAAAGAAAAATAAAAACTTTCACATGATGAAGACACAGTGCATGAGAGATTGCAAACCAAGAGAAACACACGTGTTAAAGAAGTTCTGTGTGATAGATGCAAGAAATCTGGTCACATTGCAAAAGGTTGCCTAACCTTAATACCAGAGAAAGAAGCAGTCCTTAAGAGGAGTAAGAATGTATCATTCATGATGGCTGTTAAGCAGAACAATTCCTCACACAAAGTAGAAGAGAATGTGAAGAAAGCCATACCACATCAACAGATGTCAGAACATATGTTCAAATGTGCAGGCATGAAGACTGGAGTGAACAGAGGAACTTGTTTGAGAAAAGAACCTCAACCATACAGATCGTGTTGATGAAGCAAGGAGGAACCACCTTATTCCATTATTCATTTGTTTATTGTGTTTGTGCTAATAATTCAGGGAATTGAAGGTGAATCATGCTCTCAGGAGGAGAACCTAAGAATTAGTGAATGTTGTCAACTCTTGATAGCCAAGCTAAAGAAGTTTCCATCCTTAGTATATTCTTCAATTGATATTCAAATATTATGATGATAAAGGATCACTCTTGATGAAGATGATGAGGAGTGTTTCCCTTAAGGGGGAGAAAAATGAAGAAGCTTCCAAAATCAATGTTTCAATCAATATCAACTCCAGTTGGACTCAAATGTAGTTACTCTATGAATTTCTTGAATAATATGTCAATAGAGAAGGTATTCCATTTCTCAATCTCTATCCCTTGGTTACTCAGATCAAATATCATTCTACAAAGGGGGAGCAACTTAATTGATCAGTGACATAAGAATAATGGATGTGCCCCAAGGTCACTTATCCTGCTGATTGCACTTGAATGTTTTTTATCTGTTTGTTGATGTGAGTGTAGGAGTTTTAGGTTGATTATTCCCTATCACAATTGATTTTCTTCTACCTGAAATAAAAGTGGTAAACCCTTGAAGACAAAATACATGAGTTCTCATCTCATGTTGGTATCATGATCTGTGAATAATGGACAGCCTTGTTGACTTAATCAAATCCTCTTGTTTTCTACATCGATAATTGATCAAGTAGACTTAGAGTGAAATGATAAATGATACATTGCTTAAGTATGAATTCATACCCTCTCTACCACGCGCTTTGTATTTCTTGTCAATAAGGGGGAGAGAAAGTGAAATGAATGTTTGAAAAGAAAAGTTGATTGAAGAGAAGATTCTCATTTTGACATTGACAAATTCATTTCAGAAGATTTATAAGGTATTGACAACAAAATACAAAGGGGGAGATTATTGGAACCAATTTATGTATAAGGTTGTATTTGTTGTCAATAGTTGTCAATGAAGATCAAAATGAATGAGATCAAGAAGTACTCCAATGAAATGGAGGAATGGAAGATCAAAATGAAGGAGATCATGAAGTACTCCGATGAAGTGGAGGAATGGTAATTCAGACGATTGTTGTACTGATCATAAGTTCAAAGAACATGTGTCAAAGGTGATACATTATTTACAACAATGAAGAATGTGAGTAGTAATCCATCTGAGGATGATTAAAGAATAATGGGGTTTTTGGATAAAGACCATGAAATTCTTCCTTATTGAATAAGAACCATGGGTTCTTGATGAATACCATTCAATTATTCATGATTCCATGAGAACCATGCAATAGACTTCTTGATTAATTGAATCATATGGTTTGCATGAAGTAGATCATGACAGTTGAAGAAGAAGACAATGTGTAAATGATTGAAATTCTAAGATGGTCGTGCGGGGATCGGAATTCTGAGATAGCCATGCACATCACATTTTCATAGAAGATGATGATGCTAAAGCTATGCCTTCAAAGAATACATATCACAATAGTGGATTTTGTGATAAAAGTAGAAGAGTTTCTAAAGGATACAGATCACCAAGAAGAAGTGCTTTTGAGGTGATCGTGCTTGTTGATAAAGAAAACAAACGATATAAAAATTTGTTGATAAAGGAGATTCCATGGTGGCATGTCGAGTTCAAGGACTGTGGATAACAATCCATGTTTTATTCAAGAAACATCGACAAAGTAATGGATGATCTGGAGGTGTACAAAAAGAGCAGATACAAGGTGGCGTCGTTTCCCAGTATTTGCCAAATTTTTGGTCCTGAAAATTGAAAAATGTAGAAAAGTGGTTTTGGAAAAGAGACTTGGGCATCGTGTACTTGAAGGAGAGGAAACTTTCATTCCATATGTTTTTCAAGATCAGAACATGGAAAAATGGAAAAGGAAAGAGGTTCACGCAAGTGTTGGGTTGGTCGCGCAAGTGACCTGCGTGCCGTGAAGAGACTTGAACACTGATGCCTAGAAGGATTGGAAACTTGTGCGCCTATTTATTTTCAAGATCAAAACTTCAAAATATGGAAAAGGAAGTAAGGTCTTGCAAGTATTGGTCTGGTCGTGCAAGTGAGTTGCGCGACAGCGGCTAGGGGAGATGAGCTGTGCGCCGAGACTTGCACGCCGAGGGGTGACTTGCGTGCCGCCGCGTAGGCTGACCAAATGCCTATAAATACTGGACCACCCCTCCTCATTTTCCATGGAGTTCAAGACTTAGATATTGTTCAAGCTCTCATCGCGCAGGTGATTGAGTCGCGCTAGTGATAGTTGGGTCGCGCAAGTAGAGGTTGCACGCCAGTTGTTGGCTATGTGCCCAAGGCGGTTTGGGAGAGAAAGGAAGTGTGCCGCGCAAGTTTGTAGTTGGGGAAGGAAGCATCGCGCAGGTGATTTGGTGACACTTGCGTGCCAAATACTTGCGCGCCATATTGGGACTTGCGCGCCGGGCTTGGAGAAAAGCGTCAGGTGATGTTGGAGTAGGCCCGTCCTTTTAGAGCTGAACAAAAGTTGAAAGATTGCTCTATAACTTCAGTGAAACAGATGATGTATTCATTTGTAAAGATGGAAGAACAATGAAAAATCTGGTTTTATGAATAGAAGTGGTACCGCACACACATGACTGGTGTTTAACATCCTCATTGTGCTTTGCAAAGAGAAGAAGAACAGTTCGTGCAACTAAACTCAGATCTGCACATAAAGAGGGGATTATATCAATACACTTAGGTGTTATTATTGAGAATCAAAGGAAGAGAAGAAGAAGATATAGTGCATTCAGTTATTGCACTAAAGTAGAAGGTTGAATGCAAAAGAGCATCAACTCAAGACTCTGATGCAAGCAAAGTCTTATGTTGAATAGGAGACAAAGACTTCAATGCAAATCTATTGGAGAGACCTTCACATCTATAAAATGATCTTGAATTCACCAACGACAGTGAGCCACGGGGAGTCAACGGGAGTGACCTGAGGGAAGTAGTGAGCTATTCCTGAACCTTTTGTAAAGGTAGTGAGCCTGGGATAAAGTGACTGTTCCCGAACCATTGTAATCCATAACTAGTGAAGATTAGTGGAATTTGGTACGACTGACAACTTGTCGGCGTATGCTCCTTGTACGTAGCCCTTAGTGGTGAACCAAGTAAAATTGTTGTGTTATCTCTTTGTATGTGAATATTTCATTGCTGATCATATCCATCATACAGGTTTAAGTAGTTCCTACCAATGTGGGAACAAGATCCACAACTTTAAGAAGAAAAATTTGACACCCTGATTCACCCCTCCCCTCTCAGGGTGTCCCGGGGTCCTACAGTTTACCGACCTCTCGCAGTACTCGATGGATATGATCAGAGATCAGTACTTCAGAGCTCGGACTTTTGAGCAGGGCTTGCGCAGAGATATCTGAGCTAGCATCATCCCTATGATTATTCCTACGTATGTCAGGGTACTCGAGCGGGCTTTGGTGGTCGAGAGCATCCTAGCGGAGCAAGGACAGCCGACAATTATCAGTAGTGGGTGAGCTGGAGCAGAGACCTCGGTGGCGGGGAGCCGACGTCAGGGACCCAGGCATGGGAGATGTTTCCAGAGGAGATCCCAGGATAGGGGATCAGCTGTACAGGGTTCACAGGGCACTTCCAGCCAGCCTTGAGAGAGGCGATGTTACTCATGTGACAGTAGGGGACATCTCACTCGAGATTGTCTGACCCTCCGTGCTACTGACACGGGAGTAGTGGATGGACCACCAAGGCAGAGGCAATATGTGGAGCAGGCAGATCTGCGAGGCGGTGGACGTGGTAGAGGAGCTGGGAGAGCAGATAGAGGTGGTCGGCGTTTCGACCCTTTACCACCACCACCCCCAGGAGGTCCACCCCAGGCTCAGGGAGCTGGTGGACAGAGGCAGGGACAGCTGTAGGCGGCAGAGGCTTATGACCCAGGTACTCCCAGAATGATTAGAGGTACTATCTGTGTATTTTCTACTTTGGTTGCTGTATTGATAAACACAGGTGATAGTCATTCCTTTCTGGCTGCTTATCTTGTTCGAGACCTTGAGATTTCAGTTGAGTCGTTGACTCGACCCTTACGCTTAGAAACACCGACTAAAGAAGATTCAAAGATCACTCACCCTTGCAGGCAGTGTGACCTGACCCTTGGAGGCGAGAGTTTCTGTTAGAACCTCTTGGTGGTAGCATCTAAGCCTTAAGATTTCATTCTTGGAATGGATTGGTTATCCACAGTTCATGCCCAGATTGATTGTTTTAAGCAAAGGGTGTAGTGTGTCCGCGGTGATGGAACGAGGTTCTCTTTTTTCGGTGAAAGAGAGACCCAGGCAACGCAGGATGGACTCGTGCATAGGAGGGAACAACCGATTTCACACCATTTGGCTAGCCTATCCCTTGTCATAGCAGATGTTATGAGTTTTTGGTTCCCAGTAGTGTTGGATGAGTACGAGGATTTCTTTCCGGAGGATGTCCCGGGGCTACCTCCCTGCTGGGAGATAGATTTATGCATTGATTTGAAACCTGGGACGACCCCGATATCAGCATCGGCTTATCAGATGGCTCCTGTAGAGCTTCATGAGCTGAGGATGCAGTTGGACGACTTGCAGAAGAAGGGCTTTGTGAGACCCATCATTTCACCCTAGGCGACCCCAGTGCTGTTTTCCAAGAAGGCGGACGGGGGCTTGAGGCTGTGTGTGGATTATCGGAACCTAAATCAGGTGACCTTGAAGAACTGGTATCCACTACCGAGGATTGATGACCTCTTCGACCAGTTGAGAGGGTCACTATGGTTCTCGAAGGTTGATCTACGATCCGGCTATCACCAATTGTGAGTACGGGAGGAGGATATACTGAAGACGGCTTTCAGATGTCGCTACAGTCACTATGAGTACTTGGTGATGCCCTTCGGCATGACGAATGCCCTGGAAATATTCATGGGACTCATGAACCAGAACTTTCAGCCCTATCTAGACCGTTTTGTAGTGGTCTTCATCGATGATATCCTTATGCACTTTTCATCCAAGGAGGAGCACGTGAGACACCTAAGGATGGTTCTGGACACACTCCGAGATCACCAGTTGTATGGGAAACTCTCAAAGTGTCAGTTCTGGTTACAGGAGGTCCACTTTCTGGGGCACGCTATCTCAGCGGATGGTGTAACAGTGGACCCAGCAAAGTTGGAGGTAGTGCTAGCATGGGAGTCACCCCAGAGCGTGACGGAGGTGCGAAGTTTCCTTGGGTTGGAAGGATACTATCGGAGATTCATCCATGATTTCTCCAAGATTGCAGCACCCATGACAGCTTTGTCCCGAAAGGGACAACCTTTTGTGTGGACCGAGGGATGCCAGTAGGCTTTCCAGCAGTTGAGACAGAGTCTGACGAGTGCCCCGATCTTGAGATTACCGAAGGAGGGTGTTGAGTACATAGTGTTCTGCGACGCATCAGTAACCGGTCTTGGTTGTGTCCTGATGTAGAGGCAAGTGGTGATTGCCTATGGATCACGTCAGTTGAGGCCACATGAGCAGAACTACATGACCCATGATCTCAAGTTGGCAGCGGTAGTCTTCACATTGAAGATGTGGTGGCACTACCTAATGGGCGAGTGGTTTACCATCTACTCTGATCATAAGAGTCTCAGATATATCTTTTATCAGAAGGATCTGAATTTGAGACAGAGGCGATGGCTTGAGTTCCTTTAGGATTATGACTTTGAGATCGTTTATACTCCTGGGAAGGGGAATGTGGTGGCAGATTCTCTCAGTAGGAAATCCAGTTCGCAGTTGTTGGATGAGGCGACAAGGCAGTTGGCCTCTTTGCAGTTTCCCTTCGTGGATGGAGATGAGGGAGCTTACCTTCATTTGATGGTTGTTACCCCTCCACTCTTATAGCGAGTCAGGGAAGCACAGTGCGAGGATTCTAGCTGTGAGACTCTACGTGATCAGATATTCACAGGTGATGCTACTGATGGATTTTCAGAATGAGGGGAGCACGTTGTCCTTTTCAGAGGGCGCACGGTAGTACCAGTGACGTTGCAAGAGGAGGTTCTGAGGGAGTTCCATACATCCCCTTTGGCGGTGCATCCAGGCGTGGCAAAGATGTACGAGGACCTCCGATGTCAGTTCTGGTGGCCAGGGATGAAGAAGAGTGTGGTAGATTTTATTTCTCGGTGCCTTACTTGTCAGCAAGTAAAGGATGAGCACCAGGTTCCAGCAGGTTTGGATCAACCCCTTGAGGTGCTAGAGTGGAAGTGGGATGGAATATCCATGGACTTCGTGACGGGTTTACCACGCACGTCTAGGGGACACGATGCCATCTGGGTGGTCGTCGATCGACTCACCAAGTCGGCCCACTTCCTAGCCATATGGGAGCAGAGTTCAGTAGAGAGCTTGGGACGCCTCTACATGCAGGAGATAGTTCGACTTCATGGAGCACCATCCACAATTGTCTCAGATCATGATGCTCGTTTCACATCCCGGTTGTGGAAGGGATTGCAGGAAGATTTTGGGACTCAGTTACGCTTGAGCACAACGTTTCATCCCCAGACTGATGGTCAGACAGAGCGGACCATCCAGGTCTTAGAGGATATGCTACGATCTTGCACACTTGACTTCGGTCATAGCTGGGAGGATCACCTACCACTAGTGGAATTTTCTTATAACAACAGTTATCATTCCACTATTGGTATGGCACCATTCGATGCTCTATACGGGCGACCTTACAGGTCGCCACTTTACTGGACTGACCCAGGAGAGTCAGCACTCATGGGCCCAGAGATGGTGAGAGCCACTACAGAGAAGGTTCAGGTCATCCAGGAGCAGATGAAGACTGCACAGAGTCGGAAGAATTCTTATGCCGACCGGAGGCGGAGGCCTTTGCAGTTCGAGGAGGGAGACCATGTGTTCCTTCAGGTCTCACCTCAACGAGGATTGCAGAGATTTGGCCGAGGCGGCAAGCTATCTCTAGGTTTTATTGGACCTTTTCAGTTTTTGAGTAGAGTTGGCAAGGTGGCATATCGCTTGGCTCTACCTCCTCAGATGTACTGGGTACACAACGTCTTCCATGGGTCGCAGCTACGGAGGTACGTGCATGATCCATCGCACGTCATCGACTGAGGTGAGCTAGACATCAATGATGGAGTGAACTTTGCTAAGTACCCAGTAAAGATCGAGGATTGGCAGTAGAATATCCTTCGTGAATGAGCTATTCCCTTGGTGTGTGTCCGGTGGTAGCACGGGAATCTCCAGGAGAGCACGTGGGAGCGGGATGCTCAGATTCGCGTGCAGTACCCACAACTTTTTGAGTAGTCCTTATTTTGGCTTTTTGGGGACGTAAAAGCCCTAAGGTGGGTGTGATGTAATGTCCCGGATTTTTCCATGTATTATTTTAATATTATATAGGAATTATTTTGAGACCAGGCTCTGAGACGACGTGCAGTTTCGGGGCCCGGTGAGCCCGGAACAAATGTTTGAATTTAATTTAATAATTAAATTACAGGAACGTGTGATTTTCCTAAAAAAGTGGAATAACTCCCGAACAGGTGCTCAGATCAGAAATATGAGGGCACTGTTGTGTTCAGAACAGCGATTTTACCTTAGGCGTGGCCTAACTTCGGCCGGCACAGGTCGGTGGTGAAATCTGGTTTTTGGACGCAACGATAATAAAATATTTAATAAAAATATTTTATTTCTGCAAAAAGATATTTTAAATCTTATATCTTTTATCCTTTTTAAATATAGGCTCGCACCAGGGTCCAGGGTTACAAACCCCATATCCCTGAAAACCCTTGACAGCTCTGGAGGTTCTGGAGGAAACCCCCAACGCAGCGGCGACATTCTTGATAGATTTCGTCGGCAACGACGACGCGGCGAGCGGATCTTCGCCAACAAATGCAGAGAATCCATGTAGGATGTTGATTTTGATTTTCCATTCCCCGTTCTTGATTTCCTACGATGAGCATGGACTAATCCACGAACAGATTAGCCTGCGGATCGATCATATTTTCGGGATGGGATTTTGCGGGGATTTGGGGGATGTGATTCTTGATTTTATTTTGGTTTCGTTCAACCTTCTAACGGTGACAGACCAAGATCGACACGAACATCAATCGAGGTCCATCCCTCTCGATTTTTTGTGTTCTTCTTCCCCAATTATCGTGTTCTTTGTGAGTGTTCTTCACGTTCTTCGCGGGGCAATGAACAACGGATCGTTGCGCATCCGTTCAGTGACGCAACGATCCCAAATTGAAGGATCAACACTGCAGCGATCTTGCGGAGGTGCGACGACGGTTTCGGAAGATGGATCAAAGTGGATCGGAAGAAATTGTTCTTCGAACGATTTCCGCTCGGATGGATGGAATCGGATTTTAGAGCCGATTGAAGGCCCAAAACCCACGAATTCAGCTTCACGAGGACGAGGCGACCCAGCATCTGGAGTTTTGTGGCAAACAGACAAGAGAATGGAGATCTGGAGGTTTAGCCGAGGCGCGCGGAGGAAGGCGACGGTTCTGGGAATTTCCCGACTACATGCCGTGTAGTATGGGCTACACGGCGTGTGTTCTTCGGAAGGGTTACCCGGAATGTACTCTAGGAGTACACGGACACGGGCAGGGTACACGGTCATGGACATACCGTGTATACCCCACCCTGGCCAGACCCAGCCAGATACACGGGATACCCCGTGTACTGGTACATGGGCAGGCAACACGGACATGAGCAGAGGCCGTGTACGGGCACATAGCCAATGTACACGGAGCGAGCCTAGGCGCTCAGACACGGCGTGTGATTTCTTCTACATGCCATGTAGTTGTTTTCTATCCGACAAGCCGAATGACATGGGCCGGTTACATGGGCATCACCCAGGGTCAAGGAACACGACGTGTACTTTTCTACACATAGTGTAGTTTGGTTTTGCATGGCTTGAACAAAGGACACGTTCCATTTACACGGGCAGTACCCGGGGTCAAGGAACACGGTGTGTAACCATACTACACGCCGTGTAAATTTTTATTCGTGGCTTGATCCACTTGACTTCTGTGACTTGGACTAGTTCTTAGGGTTCGTACCCTTGGTAAATCCCTGAAGGTTCTGGTATCAACTCTTTCATGCAGTATGGTCCCTTCAGCAGAACTTCCTGAATAGAGTTGTTGGAATCCCCTCTATGAGACTTAGAGTCGGATCCTCTATTCATTCCGGATACCCTAGGTAGAGTTCTTGGTGTCGACGTGACCAACCTTACCTGGGCGCCAATCCTCTGCCTAGCGGATTAGCTCAGACTGAGTTGTCGGAATCACCCCATGACTTGGTTGTGATCCTCATCTGAGCATCATGTCCTCAAGGTACTTGTGGAATGTATTCTCCCGAAACGAGTACTTCGTATCTCTCTTCAGACCTAGGAGTATGTTATCTCGATGGTATGCTTAGTGGAATCTTCGAGCTGGATCTTAGTGGTGGTTTTGCGATGGTCACCTGTGTATGAGTATATCTGGTTTTTTCTTATTATATTTTCTGGAGACATATACTGTGTAGAGCTGACTGTACCTTTATTTGTGGTATTTTCCTTGTTGTATTTCCTTTGTGTTTTTCAGGGTGTCCTACTAGGTATTGTTATACTCACCCATGCACGGGCTTTGCCCACATGTGTCGTGTCTTGTGCAGACGAGCGAGCCTTAAACAGGATTCAAGGCGGACCAGGACCGGATGGTGCTCAGTGAGATCAGACAGGCCGAGGTGTGTTCCTTCAGCAGCGGATTGTAGTCCCAGTACCTTCCTCTATAGGTTGAACTTTATTGCAGAATTCCTTTTTGGTGGGCTTGTACTTTTGGCCCAGGGTTTTACTTTACTGTACTTTACTTTCCTGTCGTACTCTGTTGGTTGGGTTTTAGTGTATGCATGCATCTTTTCCTTTTAGTAGTTTTTTCTTTTCAACTTTGTGGGCTTGGAGATGTGTGTGCATGTGTACAGGTTATAGGAAATGACTCCCATGTTAGTAGCATGCCTAATCGGTGCTAGTCACCATCCCCTGGCCTATTGGAGGTGGGCTTAGAGAGTTGCGGCTCGGGCCCCACTAGGACGGGTCGTGACACGAAAGGTGGACCACACCCCTATTTATCATTGCCCAAGACACATGTGTCTCCAAAAAGAGCACATCCTAAAATAAGAACGAGTCACCAAAGGAGCTAGTCACACAAGAGAGACAACCATCTTGACTCACAGCCATAAAGATACAACCTTTAAATCTCACACTTGAAGAGGCACAACTACTAGAATTTCAAGAAAATGAGATCACCACACCTCCTTACAACCAAAGTGGGGTATTTAAAGAACAAAGACCACAATGAGAAAAAGATACATTTATGCCACTTACATCAAAACAGAACCTTCAAATATGAGGGAGCTTGAATAGAGAAATTTAAATCATCCATATTTCACCACTGGAGACAAAAGTTAGACCAAGGTGCCCCACACCCAACGATTCCTGACTACGTGAAAGGCTTCACTCTGAGACCTATGGTTGGAGCTCTGATGTCTTGAAGCATCTGCTGCCCCGCAGCCAGGAGATGACATCCTTCGGTCAAGACTCCTGCTAATGATGCCGCTAGCGAAACCTCTCCAATTGTCCCAAATGGCCACACTGACGGAAAGCCTTCAGAGGATGATTACAAGGCGACTTAAAGTACCCAAACCGAGCACACTAGAAGCAAACAAGGGGGTGGCCCATCTAATAGAAGATGGAATTGACAAGAAGACTTGTTAAAGAAAGGTTCCTCCGATTTTCTCTCGTCACCGGATGGGGAACCTTCACAAACACCAAAAAGAAATAGTCCTGGAACCCTAGACGAAGACCCCACACAAGAGAAACTTTAATTAATTCCACAATGCTACCCCTGGAGAAAATGGAATCAACCCCTTAGAATGCCCCACGTAGGCCTTCACTGCTCGTTGGACCTTCTCAACACCCACTACTTCTGCCACTTTCCTCGCCTTCACTTCCTAGAGTATAAACCATTGGACGAGAGTGGTCTTAAACACCTTCCAAGACATACCATCATGAAATGACACTGGGATTATCTCCTCCACAAATCCAAAGTTTCACCTTCAAATGGACCCAAACCAACACAGACTCTCATAGATTTGGGGGTTTCCAATAACCTGAAAACACCAATGATTTCACCAAGACATTCTGCTACCTTCGATAGATCACGATCACCACAAAAGCTGGACAATAACCAAAAATAATTCAATTCCACCACTCCGCTAAGAGTCTAGGTAGAACCAAAAACTAGAAGAGGCTCACTAGAAACTTCTGGGACTTTTCTAGGCAACATACTCAAAAACAAGAGGCACAAATCCGAATCAAAACTTGTTATAAATCAAAATTCCACACCTCAATCACAACTAAAGCGCAAACTCAAATCACTATTCCAACCACAATTCAATATGTCAAAGCCAAGAGCCCACGAAAAAGGATGCCAAACACAAAAAGAGAACACTAAACAATTTCTCACTCACTTTTCTAAACATTTGAAAAAACCTTTTTGAAATTCATTTTTCAGCAAACAAAACAACTTAAATATCCACCATTGGTATCCCATGAAGTCTCACACATACATATCCCTGTGCTATCTCAAGAACCCATCCACTCACATCACTAATTTCTCCACTTTCCACATGCGCACCTCAATGTATGTGATCACTCATACAAGTACCAAGGGTTAATTCAAGATACTTTTCATTTCCAAAACAGACCATTCAGTATAAAGAACAAATTCCCAACCAATTTGTGAAAGTCACTTATCATTAAAGAAACATATTTCCAAATTCCAAAACATTTTCCATTTCAAAAACCATTTTCCACTCCAACAACCATATTCCCTTTTTAAAACACCTTTAAAAAAAATCCATTTTCATTTTTGAGGTATACTCACACAAACCAAAATGAAGGTCAAACATAACTCACATCAAAATTTCCAAAAAAAAAGACCAGTGGCTATGCCAACCCGGTAACATGGCTTAGCAGACCATGCTCCGAGCGGTCATCCACCATAGGAGGTATCTTGAACCGTGCACTCGGGCTGTACATGGGTCGCTACTCCATGCAGGCTCATCGCGTAACACCGGATCACTTCCCTTGTCATCCCTCATCCACACATACCAAGCAAAAGAAAAACTCAACTCCCATACTACCCCTGGCAACTCGAGTCTTGGGATGGGCAAGGGTTCATGACATCCCTCCCGCACCTACCTCTCAAGTCCCGACACACCTAATCACCAAGCTACTTGACACCCCAAATAACAAGGGTCTCCTCTGATACCATTTTGTCACGAACCAAGCCGGGTCACCATCCGGCCCGGCGCCCGACTAGGTCCGCGACATGGCCCGAAGGGCGTTCCCGATCCCCATGGGCTGGAAACTAGTGTCGTGCATCGAAACAAAGCAGTTGGGAACGATTTGGCCCATAACAAAGATAAATAAACAATAAACTGAACAAGTAGATAAATAAAGGAAATAGACTGAACAACGTGGCAGCGGAAAAAGGAATAAACAAAGCAACGTGACATACCTCAGGTGACCCTAGGGTCACCACAGTACGTAAACTACACTCGCTCCCAAAAAGCGATCCAAGACTGAAACCTGCAACTGAAAAGCAAAGTAGGAATGAGCACCGAGATGCTTAGTAGGAATGCCAAAACATAACCACGTCCTATGCCCCTGCCTTTAGTAAGAAATACAATCATGCCAGTTTGAAAATAAGGTATAATAAAATAATGTTTTTTCTTCTTTTCAAATTCAAGTAATGAGTTTGCATTTTCAAGTAAAACATTTCACTCCCACTACATTTTCAAAATATGTTCCAAGAATGCATTAACGTTTAAAAATGAATAGAAACTAGTTTGGATTAAAATATGGTTTTCACAAACAATACATAAAGTATGAAACAACTAAAAAGAAAGTTACATCACAAGCAACATGTCACAAATGAGCACCATGGGTGATCTATATAGGTAGCTAGCACAAGTGGGAACCTAGAGACCTCGTACCTCAGTGAAACGTGTCTTAGAAACCATGACCCTCAGAAAAATGTGGCTTAGAAGACCACGACCCTCAGAAAACATGGATTAGAAGACCACGACCATCAGAGATTCATATGTTTAGTTAGTGTTGTTACGTCAATCCTGCTAGAAAAACCGGGATGAACCCCTTCCATGTCATCTAGCATACCAGTCCTGGTCACCCACCAAGATACCCAGGTTTGCCATTGTGCTCTATTTCAAGTGGTGGTGAGTTTTCTTTATCAAGCAAACATGTAAGTACATAACACTTTATTTATCTAAAACTCATTCAAACTCTCACCACCATTCTCCCTCCTTAAGCTCATTCCCCCTCTTCCACGCCACAGAATGCATAAGCATTAAATTTGGCACATAATAACACATTCAACTTAAAAATCATTTTTTTTCTAAAACCAAAGGGGGTGTGCCTCAGGAGAGGTTTTTCCTTTTCATAAATCATTCTTAAGATGCCAAACGGGCTCAATTACATAAAGGGAACACTTTTTTACAATTAACTGGCCAAAAAGGCCAAAAACCTTTGGAAATACACATTACCATTTTGAAACCACTTAAAATCAATTTTCAAGAAAAGGTTACTTAAGACCGATAGCATTAGAAATACATTTCAATTTTCAAAACAAATGCATAATCATTTCAAGCAACTGCAACCAAATTTCATAGCATGTGTATATAACATAAATGTAAAACATACCTTTAAAACAAGAAAGCAATTATGAAATTCCAATTAAAGACATAAGCATAGGGGACCTACCTCAAACATGCCATTATTTGTCGACGACCACTCGAACTGACCCTGCGCACTTCCATGCACATGCATTTATACATATATATATATATAAATACCCCTAGCTACATTGCACATTTTCCCCACACCATGAGGGAATATGTACAAAGAGGGAATTTATATGTATATGTCTTACCTTATGCATGCACAATTAGGCGTTCTTGACACCCACAACTTGAAACCATCGTAGCGAGGTCCAACGCACTACACAAATAATTTAATAAAACAAACACTTGAACAATCTACAAAACATTTCAAAAATAACGCATCAAGGGTTTGCACCAAAAGAAAAACATTCAAAACATCCTTTTTAAAACCAAACGCGCCAAGATACAACACCAAAACACCAACTGTATCCTACACACATTTTTAAAAGACGAACTGCATAGTTAAAAAAAGAAACAGTAATAAACAATTTAGCATGGGTTTTTCCACAGAAAAGTTTCATGCGCAACGCATAAAAACACTACTAGCAAAAGCAAACACACCCAACCCTCAAGCAGAACTAGATTTTCAGCCTTAATGTCCTTAAATAAATCAATTCCAGAAGTCATAAAACAACCATGAATAATGAAACATAGGACATACCTCAAAGACACCCAAATTCCTTTTCTTTTTAAAATCAAATGCACACTAAAAACCTTTCCAAACATCATTTGAATCACTTACAAAATTTTAAATAACCAACTTCATGATTTATAAATTAACATCAAATAACACAACATGAGTTTTCCTCAAAAAAACCCCATTATATACAAACATGCTATAAAATATCAATGGCATACTAAACTTCTTTAAAACTAGTTTCTCACCAAACGGATCAACCACAGAACACCAAATTCATTTAAGCAAGTAAAATAATTCACCAAATAAACACAACTCGCACTCAACAAATTAATTAAAGAACATCCTAAATTTATTAAACAAGAAAACTAGTTCATCAAACAACACCTATATGCGGAAACACTTACCTTCAGTGTCTAAACTTTGGATTCTGACGCAAACTTCAATCACGCGCCAATTGCACCGCAAGGAGCCTAGAGCGAACCCAAAATAACAAGAGTCAATCAAAATGAAAACCCCAAACACATTAGGTTCATCAAAATTTCATAAGGGTGACAGGGTGACCTCAAATCAACTGGAAATGGAGGAATAAGAGGGGAGAAACCCATACCTTGAAGGACCAGATCATGAATCCGGTGGGAAGCCGGTTGAAAACTGAGCCGGAGAGGGAGCTCGAGAGGTAGTGGCGTGAGAAAAACGGCTCGGACAGAGGGGAGGGGTGTGTGGGTCCGAGAGAGAGGGAGAGTGGGGCGCCAGAGGTGGCTCATTGGAGGGACGCCGCGGGAGGGAGAGTGGTCGAGGGGAAGGCCGCTGGTCGGGGTTGTGCACGAACGGGGAGGGGAGGTCACACGAATAGGGTTTCAGGTGGGGGGGGATGTGTCGCGCGAGTCTGAGAGAGAAGAGAAAGAGGGGAGGGGAAGACAAGGGAGGAAAAAAAAGAAAGGAATAAAATAAAATAAAATAAAATAGATAAATAATTAATAAATAATGATAATATTAATATCCATAAACTTAATAATAATTATAATAAACTTGATAATAATAATATTATTATCCATAATAATAATAATATAAAATTAATTGTAAATAGATTAATAAGAACAATATTTATATTCTTAATAACAATCATAATAAAAACTATAATAAACTTAATATGATATTAATAAACCTAATATATTTAACAAAATTAATCGGATGTTAATAATAATAACTTAATAATAATACTGTATATTAATAAACTTGGTGAACATAATAATAATAATAATAATTACCATTATTATAATTATTAAAATAACTATTTAAAACTCATTTTATTTATTTGTCTTTAACATGAGGCAGGGCGCACGGTGACCCGGGCATAGCCACACAGCTTTGAAAATGCCCTGCTCATGCACCGGATGTTGTCAAGGTAAAAACATTCATTCGTCAATAAAATGCAAAAATTTAAAACAGGCTTGGCCCGTAGCTCGATAGAAAATTTAAAAGTCTGATAAAATAATAAAATGACATTATTTCAAATGTCTGAGTGTGACATATATATATACAATAACATATTATATATTAACAAAAAAAACAACTACTCACCCATTGATGTTCACACACCCCCAACCTTGTTATTTTTTTTAAATATGATAAAACTTGCATATATTATATATACTATATATACATATATAAATCTATTTAGAAAAAAATTAACTCATCCACTACTACACACCCCCTAAGGGTGTAATTTCGATCCAGACAGGGCCGGGTCGAGCCTACCCTGCAAAAAAAATTAAAATCATTTAAAAAAATGTTTTAAATTAAACAAACACTTAAAAATAATTTTCATAAATAATTTTAAAAAAAATGTAAAAAAACGTTTTAAATAAATGATAAAAAAAATGTTTAAATAGCAACGCTTTAAACTCACCACCCACTGCTGCGCACCCCCCAATCACTCATTAATTTTTTTTCAATTTGTACATAATATATATAAATTCACAGTCATATATAAATCTATTTAAAAAAATAACGTATCCAGCCATTGTAAAATATTTTTATATAAAACATGTTAAATTTTTAAAAAAATACATGTAAAAAATACGCATTCAAAAAAATGTTTTAAATTAAACATCTAAAAATAAATGTAAAAAACGTTTTAAACAAGTGTTAAAAAATGGTTTAAATAAAGTTTTAAATAAAAATGATTAAAAAAGTTTTTAAAACAAACATTTAAATTAATTTTGTTTAAACAAACACATAAAAAATACCTTTTTACATTAAAATATGAAAATAAAGTTAAATGTTTTTAAAAAATACTTGTAAAAAGCATGCGTTTAAAAAAAATTAAAAAATCTTTTAAATTAATCATTTAAAAATAAATGAAAAAAAATGTTTAAATAAAAAATATTAACAAAAGCTTAAAGAAATTATAAATAATTAAAAAAAATGTAAAAAAATGTTTTAAATAAATGTTAGAAAAATGTTTAAATAATAAGGCTTTAAACTCACCCACTACTATTGTGCACCTCTCATTATTTTTTTACAATTTGTAAATAATATATATATATATATTCACAACATATAAATCTATTTAGACAAAAAAAACATATCTACCCACTGTAAAATGTTAATAAAAAAATAAAATAAACGTTTTTTTTTTCAAAAAACATGCATTTAAAAATAAATGTAAAGAAACGTTTTAAATAAATGTTAAAAAAATGTTTAAATAAAAACGTTTAAAAAAAGTTTTAAAACAAACAATTATTTTGAAAATAATAAAAGTCCACCATGGCCCGACTCGAAAAAGCCCGGCCCGGCCCGAAAAATCCTGGCCTGACCTGATGGTTTGGGCCAGCTCGAGGTCGGGCTCGGCCCGCCTCATGGGGTTGTTTGGGCCTCCCTGGCCCGACCCGAATAGTGGTCAGTGACCCGACTTTTTTCATGGCAGGCCCGGTCCAGCCCGACCCTGTTCGGGCCAAGTCGGGCCAAAATTACACCCCTAAGTAGGGTCCATTTCAAACAGCTAGTTTAACTGGGTTCACCGGCTAGCCAGACGATTCACTGACTAGCCAATAGGACCATCGGTTGGGTAGTGGGCCTACCTATTCTACAATGGTTCTACTTTATCCACCAGTTGGTCGGTGTTCCTCCATTAGGTAGTCGGTGGGCTTGACAGTGGCCCAGTTCCACTAGACATGCCATTGGCTGGCCAGTGGCTCTACTCTGGCTAGTTGTTGATGTCACCTAATAAGGGTCTTCATCCTAACCCTACAAACTCATTTAGATGAATTTTTTTGATTCATTGACTCCCTAACTTCATATTAAAACATTATAACTAAAATACACTCAATTGAAAAAGTTATAATAATAATAGGTGTTTGTGATCATTTAAAATGAAGTGGGGTGCAACAATTATTTCTCATTTAAAGCCTAGAATTATATTTTTTTTATAAATTCACAAATTATTATTTTCCAAAATAATTCATCCTAGTGCTAAGAAAAAGGGAATTCATAGTTATTTTAAACTCAGAAACCACTAAATAATCAATTTCATTCATTTCTCTAAAATCATTTAATAACCATATAATAGTCAATCAATTGTTTTAGTCTCAAATCCAATATAATAACCCATATATATCAGTTTAATAGATATATTTTTGTATCATTGATCTTTTTATAATGATATAAGTACTAATTATTTAAAAAATCAATTTATATCATAGTTTTTTGTCACCGTTTTTATCCCTTGTGGATATTTGGTCCCATGTCTAGGTTTACATATAAAACTCACACAATTTGTTAAAGTAAACAACACATGATATAGATTTAGAGCTACCCACCATAGATGTCAACTAAATCACTTTATAGAAGCACATTCCATAAGATAGTTTGATTACTTACATTCTAGAAAACAAAACATAGTCTCCATAAATCCTCTTCATTTTGAATTAGCTAATAAGAACAAAGAGGAAGTTGAAATTAATATAGGTCACACATTCCTCACACTCCTACATTTATATTACTATATAAAGCACTCCAATCCACCCCCAAATAAAGTATATCCATTAGAGATAGGGGGAGGATTGAAAAGAGAGGGGTTGTCTTGGTCACAGGGTGATAGAATCTCAAATGGGATTTTTAATTAAATTTGAATCTAAAATTCAAAAAAAATCCTTCTTTTTAGGGCCTACCAAAATTGTTCCTTAAAAATACTATCAGAAATCCAATGCACCACTTGAACTCTAATAACATACCACTGGAAATCTAGTGGTATAAACAATAGATTAGTCCAATTCCCGACCAACCAGAACTTTGGTGAGCTCTCGAAAAAACTTTGTTCCAACTACCAAACTTTGTCTATTGATTCCTTTACCCTTTTCATATTTTTGTTGAATTCTCCCTCAACCCATGTAAGTCTTTACTTTACATCCTAAATAGAGGATATTCCTTTAAATGAAATCTCATCGTCATTTTCATATAAACCTACAAAAATTATGACAATTACAATAATTATGAAATTTATTTGTTTTTTTATGTTTCTAGCATATAGTTCAATATAAGTCCCATCTTGGGAAAGTCGAGTATATTAGTATAAGGTATTTTAGTTTCTTGAGTTGAATTGAAGGATAAATGGGTTGTTTAAATAATGGAATGGAAAGAGATGGGTTTATTTAATAAAACTTTACAAACATTAATTATATTAGAGTTAAAAATGGTTTTATTTCTTTTTAAAACGAGGAGGGAAATACTTAGATGGTGAAAGTCCTTATCATTTTCTCTTCCTTTTTTATAAACTTAAATGAATGAACTATTCTCCATTGATCTAGGAAAAATTTTAATGGTAATAAATTTGTATCCCATTCCCCCACTCTTACTTCTTCTTGATTTTGGTGTATATCCATGACTATTTCTAGGATATTGAGAAGTTATTTTCATGGATTTTTTTATTCAGGGGTTGTTGGATTTGATCTCCACTTTAGGATAATAGGTCTCAAATGATCTTCTAGATTTGTGTTTGAACACATGTTCAAGTTATGTGACTTTAACACGCTACTTGGATGACGTGATTCAGTGTTTTGTGATGTTCCAGTAAGAAGATTTGGAATTTTTTTCATAATATTAAGTGTGTATCATGTGGTTTCAAGATTTTATAGTGATGAATTAGCTGCCGGATAAATTGTGTCTTTAAATGATCATAATCCAATATAAAATTTTACCAGGTGACCATCCCAAGAATGGGTTAGAATTAGGGGATTTGTGTTTAAATATTATTTCAAAAGGATGATTTATTGTTTTTTAACCTCAAGCATTCAACAAAATACATAAGAGAGACTATCTTAAATTAACCCTATATTTAAATAATTTTCATTAATCTATTTATTACACAATTCACATCCTTGATACATATTATGATTTCATGATTAATACACGAGGAAGGTATGTTAGGACCGTGAAATGGTGATGCAGTGCCATGTAGAAAAGAAAATTTGATAATTATAATTTATTCATTAATTTTATCATTTTTTATAGATATTATGGGTTTTTTAGGTTTTAATTTGAGTTATTAAGATGCTAAATAATTTATAAGTTAATGAATTTTTTATTAAATATTTTAATTTATTATTTATTATTTATTATTTACTTTTATTAAATTAATCATTGATTAATTTTAAGTTTTGTTATTTATATATTGGATATAAAAGTATTAGGGATACTACTTATTTTTTGGGATTATTTATCAAGGTTACATATTTTTTTCCATATTCTATTATTGATTTTATTTATTTATTCATGTTTTGTGGTCTCCTATTGTCTTTATTTATAATTTTTTATTTTTAGGTATGGAACATGTTATGTGAGTGAGTTCCTTTATAAATATTTTTAATGTTAGATAAAACATTTTATGCCTTTATATTTGTACCATGTGTGAAATTTTACATCCTATTATTATTTTTATAATGTTATGTATTTCATTTTTATATAATTCCTTTTATTTTATGATGTTTTTTATTTGGTGATTTTATGTTTTCATCATATATTTAGTGTAATAACAAAATGTTTTATACTATAAATGTGTTTTCAAATAAATAAGATTCATAATTTGTGTTTTAGGACTTCATGTTTTGTGCATGAAAAATTAATAAATAAAATCAATAAATGATTAAAATGGTTTTGTGTAGAGACCCAAGCTTGACGTACATGGAAATTACATTACTTTTGTGGAATACTTAATACATAACAAAAACAAACACCCAAGGACCGTAATAGTTTAGTTTCTTTGGAAACTCGGAACATAATCTTCTAATCATGGTGAAAGATCTTCAACATCTCCCATAAATATCTTCCCCTTTTGTTTTCTTACCTGAAACCTTTCTTTATATCTTGGGGAAAAGAAAACATAAAAATGTTGAGCTCAAATTCTCAGTAAGGTTAAACATAGGGAACATAAAACAATCCATAAACATTTGAATGCAAAAACTTGAACATAAAATCTAAACATCAAAATCTTGAGCAATGACATAATTCTTGAAAGTACGTAAGGCATATATCATAAAGGAACATCAATCATGATAAAATAGCATGGGAATAAAACATGTAATTGTGGAAAACCATTAAGCGCATGTTATGATTTCCATAGTACCCAAGGCATTACTGCCAAGACCATCTTAGTGGACAAATTCCCTTACTGAATCGAGTTCACTCCTTGTTTCAGTCCTTTATCACTGAACCGGATTAACTTTTCATTCCTGCCATGTCTATCTCATGAGATATAAATCTTTACTCAATGCATTGGAGGGAGATATAGTTCCCACCCATCTCATAATGAAATCATTCTTACTTGTTCCACAAAATAAACATACATAATTCATAATAACCAACAAATAAAATGGGTTTCATAAACATCATCCCATCATCACACAATCCATATAAAAGAAATGGATATCATTTCATCATAAGAAAAATCAAACCATGTAAATAATGGAGGCATTATACTTGAAACATGATCATACTAAATAATTTCATCTTAGAAGGAAAATAGTTTTGACAAAACACGTGAAATGAATTCTTGAGGAAAATATCCTTTCTTATTCAAAATAATTTTCTTTTCAAAAAATGTCATTCTATTTTAAAATAAAACGATTTTGTTGAAAATAATCATGAAATATTGTAGAGGAAGCTTCGGGAAAATAAGGCGTTATGAAACCGTAAAAATCCGTTCACACCGTATAAGTTAAAAAAACATTATCCTCGTAGTTTTAACAAAAAAGTAAAAAAGTACCACGTATGGTAAACAAAAGAAAGATTCCTTCCATAACACAAAGTAAAAGTCAAATAGGGGTAAACATGACTTTAAACATACATGGAAGAATATTAAACACTTTATGAAAAACATTTTATGGACATGGAAGAAATATATACCCCAGTAAATACTTACGTATAAGAAATCTCAGATAAAAATGAGATTGCAAAATTATCCCTTACTGTATGTCCAATTTCTTCCGTATGTGTCTGAAACTCCTCTTCTTCGGGTTATTCATTTTTTATTTGATCAAAAGGGCTCCTTAGGTTGTCATTATGAGTAAAGAAAGGCCTCTAGGATGAAGGTAGGATAGTTGATAGGGTATTTGGGCAGAGTTTGGCTGAGCCAAATGGCTTGGGAGGAGTGAATTTGAGAGAAGAGGGAGTGCCCTTTTATAAGAGGGGTGAGGGGCACCTTAGGAAAAACTTAAAATATTATTTTATAATAAAGTCATATTCGGTTTATAATGGATCCAAAGTGACTTATTTCGAGGCTAGGGTGGGTATGGGTCGAAATCCTCTCAACCAATAGGTTTTAGACAAGTTTAGGTTGTCATTTTAACCTTATCATTTAGATTTAACTCTAAGTTAAATAATTTAACCTTTACCGTGTCTTCTTGCATTCTTACACTATATGGTTAATAAATTTACTATAAACTACCAATATAACCCTAATTGGTTCATTAATGTCATATATATTATTATATAAGTCTTTTGGATGAATCTTAGATTTTTAAGATCATTATATCAATTAATAATATAATATTTGTTTTAAAAACTATTTTATGTCAATTTTTGAAACTATTTGGTATTTTGTTTTTTTCTAAATTCATAACAGCATTATTATTTCAAAAAAAATTCATCAAAACAACCCTAATATGTTATATTAACCTATAAAATTAGTTTAATTCATAAAAAGTCTCAAATTATATTTATTTGGGTATTTATAATATCAATTATGTTAATATTTCATTAATAAGGTAATTATTGCATCATCATTGTGTCATAAATAAATTAAATTATTTAATGTCTAAAAAAGATAAATAAAATACCATTATGTAAGAAATCTTTTTATCTTTCTAATTAATATTTATAGTCGAATTTATCTTATTTATAACCCTATATTAAATATGTTTTAGTTATTAAACTTTGATTTTAACTATTTTAACTCTTCTTTAAATAAAATAATAATAAGTGTCCCAATCTAATCCAAGTGGACCAAAGAGGTTAATATTTTATTACTAAGGTTGTTTTTGGTCTAATTATACTTATCCAATAGAATTAGGACATGTGTTAGGGTAATAATAATATCATTTTTACTCTTAATTACCCTATTTACTTTTAACCGTGGTAAATAAAAGTAAAAAGTTACTATTCACCAAAAAATATTTTTATCTTATTGAACCAAATTTTACTTACTGATATCAACTGTGTCTCTCGGATTTTTGAAATTCCACTCACAGAAGCGGTAAAATTAAGTTTTATGTAAATTTTCAAATTCTCCTAAGAGGTGGGTAAAAAACGGTGAAAAGTTCAATAAAATTTTTATATATCTAAAATCATTATAAAATGACTCTAATGAATTAAATTGAAATTATATAGGTATTATGTATCTATCTCGACCTAAAATAAATTTAAATAAAATAAATGATTATTTAAATAAAAAGTCGGTTTTAACCAATAACTCAGTGTCTTCATTATTCATCAAAAATTGAAAGTTTTCAGAAAAATACCAAAAATTCACCCTAGGCTAATTTCGATATTCCGAATCAAAAAATGAAGTCCATTTTGAAATATAAAATTTATAAAATTTCAAAAAGTGGGTATTACTATTCATAACGGCTAATTTATATAATATTTTAATAACACAACGTTGTTTAGTGAAACCCGATATTGCGTACTACACACGCTATCGAGGAAGGTCGCGATTGTGTGTAATGCAATCCAAGTTAGGGTTTCATGTAGTGAAAGCTCCCTTTGGTGTTGCGTATAACATAATCAAAACTTATTTCATTTATGAATTAAACAAAATCTATACTTAATATTGCGTAGAATAATTTCTACAAAATGAACTTGAAATTGTGTGTAACACGAGCCAAGAATAGTGTTGCGTATACTGCAATCTAATATGGTGTTGCATATAGTACAAGATAATATTGGTGTACAATAGAAGTCATCAAAGAAAATAAAAAGAATATATCTCATAAAATCTCTGGGTGTTACATTTTACCCCCCTTAAAATGAATTTCGCCCTCGAAATTCATCGGGGTTATAAATGGTTTACTACTTGAAAGTTTCTTTAATAGAAACCCACATCGTAAAAAGAAATACCAAAACTTATCTTTAAAAACTAAAGTATGAAACATAATGGTTACCCAAATTAACTAATCACTGGGTTTCCACATAGGAGAACATAGGTGAAAATATGGATATGGAAGAGAAATCTAACCATCAAGTTCTGATGGGGAGTGGTAGAGAACATGGCTATGAAAAATACAACAATCAAAAAGCCATAAATTTATGATGATCTAAGGTACCATCTAATTCATCAGATATGAGGGCAATAGGACAACATTTTTGGTTTTCAAGATTATTTCCCTAATGTTGAAGAATTTTTGAATTAAAAGAAATAATTACTTGATTTTTGGTACAATCTCACTATTGTTCCTGCCTTGAACAATTTCCACTTCATCTCTTAAAGAAATGAAGTTGAATTTGTCTTCTATGAAGTGTTAGAGGATCATGCGATAGAATGATAAGTCATTCCATCTGTCTCAAACATAAGGTTAGCAATAGTTATATACATAAGTCCATTTATGGTGAGATTAATCATATATGGTTCAAAAAATGGACTTATAATTCATCTATAATACCACTTAATAAAATAAAACTAATTTCTACAAACCAGGGACTTCCTATAGGTCAATGGCAGGTGATAAAGGCTTATCGCACTTCAGTTGTGGGTTTGATTCCCGCAACCTTGTCCGACGCGACGGGTTGTTGCCCGTCCTATGGGTTGTCATTTTTCTAAAACTATATTATTATAACATTACAGGAATAATATCAAAAATTTCTAGCCTTAAACAATACTATCTTATGTCTAACTTAATTCATTCCAATCTTTAGGCTTATCCAAAATACTTCTGTCCAATCTCATAGTATAAAGAAAAATATTACTAGAGAGGTCATCTACCAAGCATGTAAATACCATCATTTATCCCCCATATATAATAAGATATATCTTGTTATTGGTCACATTCCAAACATGTGAATACTTTAATCATGTATTCTCTTGAAACATGAATTACCAAATAATCTTTGTGAAAACATGAATGTTGTCAAAAGTTAACTCTTTCAACATACCAAAATCCCAAAATTTCTATATACTCAAACCATGATATCACATTGTCCCTATATCAGTCATGAGCTCATTAATACTATCAAACATTTCATTCTCCTTATCCCTTCATTATGCGCATATTAGGTGCTTTCCAAAAATATCTGAATAACATTTCATGGATACCAGTACCATTCAACATATACTTTCAAAAACTTAAGGAAAAACAATAGTGTAACAATCCTTAGATGTCTCTTTATTCCATAGAACCATGAGATTACTTATACAACATTACTCTTGATAAACATGTAATCATTCTACTACCTTCTTAAACCATTGACCGAGCTTCATCATTTTATTCCTCAACACTTCTTTCATCTCATATATCATTTGTAGTCTCTTCACCATCATCAATATAAATACCACCCATATGACCATGACGATTCTCTTCATGAGATTTTCCCTTAGGGAATTGGTTTGCATAATGCTCGTACGTCCCACATTTAAAACATTTAACCATTGTTGATGTCTTAGAAATACCATTATCCTTGTCCATAGTGTTAACTGAACCTTTTCCTTTGCACTTACTGGATTTGTGTCCTTCTTTTCCACACCCAAATCATCTTCCATTTCCTTTGAAACATTCTCTTTTATGGCTCTTCTCACATGATTTACATGGGGGAAATTGAACTTTCTTTCCTTTATGATTATCATGAAAATCAATATTTCTCTTATTAGCTGAGTCAGGAAACTTACCAAAGTTGAGATTATTGATCATATTATGAGATTTCTGATTAGGAATTATAACGATATGTGGACTTCCAGATCCAATTTCATTTGGTTTCTCACAAAGAATATCATTATACTGTCTATCATATCCTCTATTATCTTGAATCTTCCTATTTTCAGCCATTTTCTAAAACTCAAAAAGAATAGTGTGAGAGGAAAAAATCATACTAGGAAAACAACATAATAAAGGGGGAATACCTTAAATATCTAACATCTTAGGTTTAATTCTAAGATCATTGTCGTAATTCTAGGACTATAACCTATACTTATAATTAACCTTAGAGACATCCCTAGACATACCTTAGAAATATCTCTAGGGATTTTACTAAAGTTTTCGCATCCTAGTTTCCAAAGGTTAACTAAACCTTTTCTCTGATACCAACTATAGAGACCCAAGCTTGACGTACATGGACATTATATTACTTTTGCAGAATACTTAATACATAACAAAAATAAACACCCAAGGACCGTAATAGTTTAGTGTCTTTGGAAACTCGGAACATAATCTTCTAATCATGGTGAAAGATCTTCAACATCTCCCATAAAGATCTTCCCCATTTGTTTTCTTACCTAAAACCTTTATTTATATCCTGGGGAAAAGAAAACATAAAAAGAGTGAGCTCAAATGCTCAGTAAAGGGTAAACATAGGGAACATAAAACAATCTATAAACATTTGAATGCAAAAACTTGAACATAAAATCTAAACATCAAAATCTTGAGCAATGACATAAATCTTGGAAGTACGTAAGGCATATATCATAAAGGAACATCAATCATGAAAAAATAGCATGGGAATAAAACATTTAATTGTGGAAAACCATTAAGAACATGTTATGATTTCCATAGTAGCCAAGGCATTGTTGCCAAGACCATCTTAGTGGACAAAGTCCCTTACTGAATCGAGTTCACTCCTCGTTCCAGTCCTGTATCACTGAACCGAATTAACTTGTCGTTTCATCCATGTCTATCTCATGAGATATAAATCTTTAACCAATATATTGGAGGGAGATATAGGTCCCACCCATCTCATAATGAAATCATTCTTACTTGTGCCACAAAATAAACACACATCATTCATAATAACCTAATGAATAAAATGGGTTTCATAAACATCATCCCATCATCACATAATCCATATAAAAGAAATGGATATCATTTCATCATAAGAAAAATCAAACCATGTAAATAATATAGGCATTATACTTGAAACATAATCATACTAAATAATGTCATCTTAGATGGAAAATAGTTTTCAAAAAACACGTGAAATGAATTCTTGAGGAAAATATCCTTTCTTCTTCAAAATCATTTTCTTTTCAAAAAATGCCATTCTATTTTAAAAGAAAAGAATTTTGTTGAAAATAATCATAAAATATTGTAGAGGAAGCTTCAGTAAAATAAGGCGTTATGAAACCGTAAAAATACGTTCATTCAGTATAAGTTAAAAAAACATTCTCCTCATAGTTTTAACGAAAAATTCAAAAAGTACCACGTATGGTAAACAAAAGAAAGATTCCTTCCATAACACAAAGTAAAAGTCAAATAGGGGTAAACATGACTTTAAACATACATGGAATAATATTAAACACTTTATGAAAAAAAAATTATGGACATGGATGAAATATATACCCTAGTAAATACTTACGTATAAGCAATCTCAGATAAAAATGAGATTGCAAAATTATCCCTTACTGTAGGTCCAATTTCATTCGTATGTGTCTGAAACTCCTCTTCTTCGGGTTCTTCCTTTTTGTTTGATCAAAAGGGATTCTTAGGTTGACATTCTGACTAAAGGAAGGCCTCAAGGATGAAGGAAGGATAGTTGAGAGGGTATTTTTGCAGAGGTTGGCCGATCCAAATGGCTTGGGAGGAGTGAATTTGAGAGAAGAGGGAGTGCCCTTTTATAAGAGGGGTGAGGGGCACCTTAGGAAAAACTTAAAATATTATTTTATAATAAAGTCATATTCGGTTTATAATGGCACCAAAGTGACTTATTTCGAGGCTAGGGTGGGTATGGGTCGAAATCCTCTCAACCAATAGGTTTTAGACAAGTTTAGGTTGCCATTTTAACCTTATCATTTAGATTTAACTCTAAGTTAAATAATTTAACCTTTACCGTGTCTTCTTGTATTCTTACACTATATGGTTAATAAATTTACTATAAACTACCAATATAACCCTAATTGGTTCATTAATGTCATATATATTATTATATAAGTCTTTTGGATGAATCTTAGTTTTTTAGGATCATTATATCAATTAATAATATAATATTTGTTTTAAAAACTCTTTTATGTCAATTTTTGACACTATTTGGTATTTTGTTTTTTTCTAAATTCATAACAGCATTATTATTTCAAAAAAAAATCATCAAACCAACCCTAATATGTTATATTAACCTATAAAATTAGTTTAATTCATAAAAAGTCTCAAATTATATTTATTTGGGTATTTATAATATCAATTCTGTTAATATTTCATTAATAAGGTAATTACTGCATCATCATTGTGTCATAAATAAATTAAATTATTTAATGTCTAAAAAATATAAATAAAATACCATTATGTAAGAAATCTTTTTATCTTTATAATTAATATTTATAGTCGAATTTATCTTATGTATAACCCTATATTAAATATGTTTTAGTTATTAAACTTTGATTTTAACTATTTTAACTCTTCTTTAAATAAAATAATAATAAGTGTCCTAATCTAATCCAAGTAGACCAAATAGGTTCATATTTTATTCCTAATTTTGTTTTTGGTCAAATTATACTTATCCAATAGAATTAGGACATGTGTTAGGGTAATAATAATATCATTTTTACCCTTAATTACTCTATTTACTTTTAACCGTGGTAAATAAAAGTAAAAAGTTATTATTTACCAAAAATTATTTTTATCTTATTGAACCAAATTTTACTTACTGATATCAACCATGTCTCTAATATTTTTGAAATTCCACTCACAGAAGTGGTAAAATTAAGTTTTATGTAAATTTGCAAATTCTCCTAGGAGGTGGGTAAAAGACGATGAAAAGTTCAATAAAATTTTTATATATCTAAAATCATTATAAAATGACTCCAATGAATTAAATTGAACTTATATAGGTATTATGTATCTATATTTACCTAAAATAAATTTAAATAAAATAAATTATTATTTAAATAAAAAGTCGGTTTTAACCAATAACTCGGCGTTTTCACTATTCATCAAAAATTGAAAGTTTTCAGAAAAATACAAAAAATTCACCCTAGGCTAATTTCGATATTACAAATCCAAAAATGAAGTCCATTTTAAAAGATAAAATTTATAAAATTTCAAAAAGTGGGTATTACTATTCATAACAACTAGTTTATATAATATTTTAATAACATATCGTTGTTTAGTGAAACCTGGTATTGCGTACTACACACGCTATTAAGGAAGGCCATGATTGTGTGTAATGCAAGCCAATTCAGGGATGCGTTTAGTGCAATATCCCTTTGGTGTTGCGTATAATATAATCAAAACTTATTTCATTTATGCATTAAACAAAATCTGTACTTAATGTTGTGTAGAATAATTTATACAAAACGAAGTTGAAATTGTGTGTAACATGAGTCAAGAATAGTGTTGCGTATACTGCAAGCTAATACGGTGTTGCATATAGTACTATCTAATCTTGGTGTACAATAGAAGTTATCAAAGAAATTAAAAAGAATATATCTCATAAAATCTCGGGGTGTTACATTTTGTGAATAAATTTTGTAAATAAAATTAGTTTTTTCATATAAATCTAATAAAAATAGTGGATTTAAAAAACAAGATACATGATTGGATCAAAATAAATGAGCATTCATTCTAAACTTTCTTTGACATTGAGATATTGTTATTAGTTTTAGAGGTCGTTTGACAGTGTTGTTTTGGGAGGAAAAGAAAAGATATTGGATTATTGAAACCCATATCTCTCATTTTGTGAGGTCAAACTGACTGAGAGAAATGTGAGGTGTGGAAAGGGGGAGAAACATATTTCTATGTTATCAAAGATTTCTTCAGATTTGGAATCATCCCAAAATTGAGATGATTCGAACGAAAATCCTCCACCCCTTTGAGGTATTTTTTAAATTTCCCATATTATCCCTAGTTGTCTATATAAATAGCCCATTCATGATTGTGACTTATTCACACTGTCGTTCCACTCCTCTTCAATCTAACGTTGTTTGGTTCTTCCACCGATGCACCAGTCATCTGTTGATATTAGTTCAAGTTACGACGTCATTCCCCTTCAAGATGTGGCATTATTCCCATTTCTCCTCCATTATACCTTGCTTTCCCCTTCAACTCTACTGTTATTACCCTAAAATTAATTATTTCCATCATCCAGCTACTATTTTTCATCATCCAGTTTTCAACTGGTCCACTTCATCTTCACCCATTCTCAGCTTTCGTCTTGTACATTGTTGTTGTAAGTAATTCATTTTTTTCAATTCTTATATTTTTTTAATGATATATTGATTTATAATTAGTTTTTTTAACTAATGATTTATACTTGCAACTTTTTTGTTGTTGTGATATATGATTACTATTTAAATTATGAATACATTATTTTTTTAGAGATTTATGTAATGCAGTTACAAATGGTCATGCAGATTGAAATGAGTATAAGAAAAAACAATGCATTGCAATTGACAGCTTGCGATTATTTCTTGGTATATGGGTCATATTAATTTATATATTATTGAAAATTTCACAAGATTAAATTATTATTAATTATTGACAATTATATTTCATATTTGTGTTATAGGTTTATCATAGATTTGTTATTTTGTTATATTACAAAATTTATGATTTATACAAATAATTTAAATTATGAATAATATCAATGAATCATTTAATTAAATATTAATATTAATATAATTTGTTGAATATGACCGACCATTTATATTATTATAAGAAATTTATAAAAGAAATATTATATTTTTATTCAATATATAATATTAATATTGTAAAGATGATTTTATAAATAATAGTAAATAAAATGAAATGCATTATAAGGGAGAAAAATATTTTTTTGTATGAAATTTCAGTTATTAATTTTCAATAGGTCGAACTCCATTATTTTTTAAATTATTAATTATGTGTTAGATATATAAATTATAAAAAAACAAAAACAAATATTATATTGTAATTTTTATGAAATGCTTTGATTAATATATTTGTTTTATATATGTTAAATGGTGATCGGAATCATGAAAAGTGAGATATGAATAGTATAAATAATGATATTAGATTTATATAGTTTATAATGGATTATACAGATTTATTATTAGGTTATATTATAAAATTTATGATTTATACAAATAAGTAAAATTATGAATATTATTAATTCATTATCTATAAAAAATATTTTATTTTGATTTAATATTGAATTTTAATGTTATAAAGATAGTTTTATAAATTATATTAAATAAAAAAAAGCTATAAGGTAATTTTTTATATGAAATATTAATTATTTATTTTCTACATGTTGTATTCCATTGTATTTTAATTTTCAATATATATGTATCTATTTATATGTTTTCATTAAATAAATTTTATTGAATCATTTTTAAAAAAAATGAAGGCCTTATGGATCAACAAGATAAAACATTGAATAATCATTTGATTAAATGAGATGTAAGCCGGAAGATACAGTTGTTGAACTTATATATATCATGTAGTGGTCTTTTGGTATTCTCGTAAAATTTAACACTGTAAAAAACAGATAAGCCAATCCGCTGATTGCATGAAGCGTCAAAAAGTTTGAGTTGAGCTCATGGATCAACTTAAATGCGACAAGGATTTTCGTAACATAATTCATATGGGGCCACATGCTTTTTCAAATTTGTGTTCTATGCTCGAAATACATGGTGGTATGAAACCGAAAAAGTATTCAACAATTGAAGAACAAGTTGCAAAATATCTTTATATTATGTCACATAATGTAAAAAATAGAAATGATTTTTTTTCTTCGATCTGGTGAAACAACAAGTAGACATTTTCATGCTTTTTGAGAGCTGTGATTTCATTAGAAGATAAATTTCTATGTCAATCCGATGGATTTGAAGTTTCTTCTGTGATACTCAATAGTGGAAGATTTCACCTATATTTTAAGGTACATTTTATATAATAAAATCATTCTTTCAATTTTCAATTCTTTTTATCTTTATATTTAAAAAATATATCATAAAATATATTAACTGATAAGACTGTATTGGAGCATTGGATGGAACACATGTTTGTGTCAAAGTTTCTAATAATAACGCACCAAGATACTGTGGTAGAAAAAGTTATTTCACACTGAACGTACTATGTGCATGTACATTTGATCTAAAGTTTACCTATTCATTTCCTGGATGGGATGGAACTGCATTAGACTCGAGAATTATTAAAAATGCATTATCTAGATAAGACAAATTGAAAATACCGACTAGTAATTTATACTTAACTTAATTTTACTTGTTAAGATATGTAAATTGAATTATATTGTGTAATGACATTTTTTATTTGAAATAGGAAAATTTTATCTCGTTGATGCAAGATATATGTTACAAAGTGGCCTTATACCACCTATAGAGGTTTACATTATCATTTGAAAGAGTACTCCAATCATTCTTCAGAAAATGCTCGAGAGTTATTTAATAATCAACATGCTTCTTTGTGCAATGCTATTGAGGGAGTTTTTGGCATTTTAAAGAAATGATATCCAATTATATCAACTACAACAAACTATGTGTACTCAGTGAAGACACAATCAAATATCATATTAGTTTGTTGCATACTGCAAAACTTTCTAATGGGTGTAGATCCAAATGAAAATGTTCTTACCGAGGTGGGTAATGCCCTTGAAAATCACAATGAAGTTGAACAAGCAACTAGCGAGCAAAGAGATACTAATGAAGATGCAAAAAAGGGGGAGAAATTTAGAGATGAAATTGCAGCTCATATGTGGTTTTGATTATGTTAATAATTAAAGACAAACCATGTCTGTCTCATGTTATGTACTTATTTTACCAACATGGTTTTATTATTCAAGTATGATATCCTTTGTTTCTTATTTTTAATCTTTATGATTTTATTTCATCTTGATAGATTGTTAGAGATATCAAACACTTAATTTTTTTTGGTTATGACTGCTTTTTTATTAATTGTTTTTAATGTGGGTTTTTGCAATGAGTAAAAAAAATGCAAAAGTGAGAGGATTGTAAAAGATAATTTTTTTCATAGACAAATCAGATGGATGATGGACAAATTGATGCTTTATATCATCAACATGTTGAAGGGAATAGGGCCAATTGTACTTTCACTACTTCGGCATATGATAATATTGTTAGAGAAATATGAGAGAAGTTTAACTTATCTTTGGATAAGGCTAAGATAAAGAATCGACTGAAGACAGTTAAAGAACATTTTACGAAATGTTATGATTTATTTAAGCATACTAACGGTTTTGCGTGGAGTCCAATCTCACAAATCATTACTGCTAAACCTGAAGTATGGAAGACATTGATTGAGGTATGTATTGTAATTTAATTTAATTTATGTTTTCTTCCCAAAAATAAAAACTATGCACAAGTGTAACTTTTTTCTGCTTCTCTGTGTATATATACATTCCCATAAAAGGTAAAGCCTTATGTTGAGAAATTGAAGCATGCTTCTATTGGTAATTACGAGAAACTTGTTGAAATTTTCGGAAAAGACAGAGTGACAGGTGCAGACGCTCAAACCGCTAAAGAGAAAGTGCAAGAGTGGAACTACTCATCCAATAACGCCAATGAAGATACAATTAAAGAGATTGACGAAATGATGTTTCAAAATGCAGCAAACTTGCAAAATTTCAACGCACCATATGTAGATTGAGATGCAGTGTTTCCTCCAGGTGAAAATATTATGAAAAAAGGAAACAGAAGGGCTTAAATGGTAATGAAAAAAGCATTGAAATACCGAAGATGTATTGCATGAAGTTGTAGCTGTCATGAGAGAGGGAAATTCATATTTGGCCATACCTCAATGATGGTTACCAGGTGGAGAGGTGCATTAAGCACTTCAATAAATAGGAATTGCTCCGAAATTTATTACCGAGGTATATCTGTTTCTTACCAAGAAGTCAGAGAGGACAAGTCCATTCTTAAATTGCCCACTGAAATTCAGGAAGATGACTTTAGATGCTGTGATGCATGGTCCCTAGAATCTTTGGTAACTGTCAGTTTCAAACAATTTCATTTATTCGAGTTATGTCGTCTTGTGTTTGTAATGAAAGATGTTTTGGTTATTAATTTTAATTATGAAAATGCTGAATAATGGCATCATTTGATTAGATGCTTGTATATTGTGTCGTCTTTTATCATTTAATTTGTTGTGTTATGATTATTTTATGTTTGCGGTTTGAATGCTATACGGCCCTGCTGGATTGTTTCTTTATTCATATTTAAGTTTTAAAACTGTTTGAGACATTTATGAAATATCTCGTGAAGTACATGCATGGTTATAATATCTTCCTTGATAATTTATATTTGCTCAATGTAATGGGAAATAAAATATATTTGGTTGATAAATTAACACTTGTGGTGCATTGAATTTCATAAAAAAATATATATGTTTGCCTTATTCATGGCTATACTATTTTCTTGAATCAATATTCATATAAATGGGCATATTTTTAATTATTAATAATAATAACAAACAATATTTTTATGAGTATCTAAATATTTTGTTCAACGTAATTTATAAAAAATGATTTTTCTAAGTTCAACATAATTTACAAATAATAACAACAATCTAATATAAATAATTTTGATAATGTGTATATAAATAATTTTGATTATAACTAATTATGATTATCTTGAATTAATAGTTTACACAAATGATTTATAAATAATTTTGAATTAATAGATATTTTGAATTAATAAATGTTTTGAATTTGTAATTATTTTGAATTAATAATTTTGAATTAATAATTATTTTGAATTAATAATTTTGACTACCTTGAATTCATAATTTTGAATTAAAAAATTATATATATAATTTTGATCACCTTTAATTAATTTTTTAAAATATTAAAATTTGTATTAATATATGTTCGTAGTTTAATGTTTACCCAATTTTGGTGATATGAAAGATAATGACTGATTAAAATCAAAATTATTGTTTTTTGAATTGTTATAAAAAATGTAATAAAAATACATTTTTTTAAAAGGTTATTTGTGTCATTTAACATAAATTACAGACATACATGGTAACATGTGTGGTGTCCATGAGGATCTAATCTATGATTGTTTTTTATATTAGGCAAGTATGCCCTTTAACTCTGTGTGTATATGTTATTTTTTAACAAAGGTTATTTGCGTCATTTACACTAAAACAAATTGTTTTCTTTTATTTTAAAAACTACCATCAAATATAACGGAGAGAAATTCAAATCATTTTTTTTCTAAGTTATTGATCTAAATATGGAGATAAATCACAATCAGTTCTTTTATTTCATTTTATTTTATAAATTATAAAATCATTTTTTTTAAAGTAAAATCTCAATGTCAATTTGGTTTTGAGTTTCAGATATAGATTAAGGTAGGTTCTTCCCGGTACCCGTCGACCCACCCAGGCGCTCGCAGCGATGGTGCATGTCTGCTTCTACCGGAATTATGGCAAGACATTCAAGAAGCCCCGCCGTCCGTATGAAAAGGAACGTTTAGACGCAGAGTTGAAACTTGTTGGTGAGTATGGGCTGAGGTGCAAGAGGGAGTTATGGAGGGTTCAGTATGCCCTCAGTCGCATTCGGAATAATGCCAGAAATCTTCTAACTCTTGACGAGAAGAATCCCCGAAGGATCTTCGAGGGTGAAGCCCTGCTCCGCCGGATGGTTAGGTATGGACTTCTGGATGAGACCCAGAACAAGCTGGATTATGTCCTGGCTCTGACGGTGGAGAACTTCCTCGAGCGCCGGCTTCAAACCCTTGTCTTTAAAGCTGGCATGGCAAAATCAATTCACCATGCTCGGGTGCTGATAAAACAGAGGCATATCAGGGTGGGGCGACAAGTAGTGAATGTACCATCGTTCCTGGTAAAGGTGGACTCCGCCAAACACATTGATTTCTCGCTAACAAGCCCGTTTGGCGGGGGGCGGCCTGGAAGGGTGAAGAGGAAGAATCAGAAGGCAGCTGCGAAGAAGGCGGCTGGTGGGGGTGATGCAGACGAAGAGGACGAGGATTAGACTTATAATGCTTGCTGTCTTAACTAGGTTTATCAGGTATCCTCTTTTGTTTCGTGTTTTTTCTCTGGTCTCTCGAAGGACTAAATCCCCTTGCTTTATCCCTATTTCAAAGGTGTCTTATTTGGTAGTGTTGGTGGTCTCATATTTGCTGGACTCGAGCTGTTGATTTTTGTTGGTGAGAATGATTTGATTACTTGCTGCCTTCTTATTCCCCTGGCCCAATGACTTCATAAGTACGTTTTATCTTTGAGATTTTTTTTAGATATGATACTATATGTGTGGTATGTAGATCCAGATTAAGGTAGACTTGCCAAGTGCTCAAATCACTTTCCATTTTCCCTTCCTAGATTTTGAGCAGCATTGAAAGCAATGTAGATTCTTTCCGGCTTTCAAGTAGATGTAGATTTCCTTTTTTCTTCTCTTGATTTTCAACTGTAGTAAAAGTTTTCTACTCTCAATATGAGAGGTAAATTTTATTCAATGCACTATGTCCTCTCTTATTGATTTAGATTCTTGTTTTGACAGTACAATTTTTATACTGAAGATTCATGCTCAAGTTATGGATTCTAAATTAAAAGTTGAATCAACTTTATGTCTCCGAACCTCTTAAGGTTTGATGATCTAACTATCACAGGTATTGTAAGATATAGGTTAGTGAATTGCTCTTAGGTCTAAAGGCCACTGGATGATCTAATTTCAAATTAAGTAATTATTTATTAATAATCTAGTCATGAGTTTAATTTTGAAGGATTTGATTTATTCTAGTTCAAGTCAAGTTAGGATTGTTTGAAGACTATACACGAAACTTAATGTTTTTTGTTTTCATGAATTTTAACATGAATCCAAGATTTCCTAGGTAGTGTAGATTTTAATCATTGTTTTAAAAACCTCAATTTAAAGGGCTGATATTTTCAAACTATTCCTTCATATATAAAATTAGGAAAAGTTAATAAATTTACCCTATTTTTAAGAAGAATGATCTGAGGTAAAGTTAATGTTACATTAACAAGGATGATATATTAACCATTTGAATAAATCTTAGTGTAGTGTATTGAAATTTGTTGTCTGGGTAGTTTTACGTGTCAGTCTAGAAATGTTCATAGATCATTTCTCCTAGGCATGATTAAAGTGATTTTTTTGATAATTAATTATAATACACAATTACCATAGGTATTTATTCACACATTTCACCCATTTTAGGTGTCAACCATTCAAAAAAACTTTGTGTAATATGCTGCAATATTCTATTGAGTCTGATTTGTACGTTCATGTATAAAAATCTATAACTCTGTGATTTGGGGTCAAATTATAATCGAACTTAAATCATTGAGGGGAAAAAATCTATAAATTACTTAATTTTCCTCACACATATTTTGAATTTTTGGGGCACTGATCAGATTATTGAACTAGGCGCGAAAAATCGGAAACTGATTTAGATGGTTGGGGATATAGGATCCAAACATCTCTTTAGAGCCCCATTTCCCCCTAAACCATTTTTTTTCAATTAATAGACTCACCAAGGAAAAAAAAAGATAACCATTGATTTCGGACTCTAAGTATGTCATACTTTTTGGCATGGACATGACAATCCTGTGTATTTTAGACTTGTTAGTCTGAGTATAGTATCCATGGGCATGGTATATTTGTTAGCTTGATAATAATTGGATCGAGTTTGATAGAATGATTAGATTGAGTATGCGAGGTGTTGGACTCCATAAATTTGGTTATGGGTTTATTGGTTGAATTTTTGGTCAACTGGTACTGAATGTGTCAACCAAAAATGTTTGATGTAAACAGTGTTTTAGGATGTGTTAGTAAACTATGATAAAGTTGCAATATGATGCCGGATATTTGGAAAAGTCATATAGACCAGGGGAGGTTGGATGAGTGTCTATTGATGATTATGGCTGCACATGGATTACTGATTATGATGAAGTATCTATTAAGGTATTTTGGAAGATGGGAGGTATTTTATCCTTGTTGATGTTGGAAAACTGGTGAGGATATTTTTTATTCATAAGAAGTGTTATAATGCAAAATTTCAAGTTGGAACTTCTAGTAAATGACTTTGAAGCGTATTGATCATATTGGAAAACATAAGAGTAAGTAGGAGTCTATGAGTAACTGATTTGTGGAAAAAGGAGTGAAGCATGGGTTATTGTTCTTGAATACCATACCCTACAACCATGTTTTACCAAAATCCACAAACAGAACTAAAAGGGGTTCTGATAGGGTTCCGAGTGAGAGAGAGAAGAGAATACAAGGATTTCTATTACCAGCTAGAATCTCGATACAACAAGAAGTAGTAGAAGAAGGAAGAAGAAAAAGGAATAGAGAAAAAGAATAAATGTTCCTGCAAAGTTGCCGCTCCCGAGGCCTGGCTGCAGCTTCTTCTAGCTGATCTGGAAGCCAAATGCCTAAACTCTTCTGTAAGTTTCCTCCCTGTCCCTATTTAATATCCCAACCACCGCCAAACAACTCCCCGCATTAACCAACCTATTGTTTTTACAACACTACCCCTGGAATTATTCACTCCACCCTACCCACACGACAACTCACCAGCCTCGCCAGCCTCTTTGTAGCCAATGTTTCTATCATTACCGCCCGCTTGAAAATCCACCTTGTTCCCAAGGTGGAGTACTTGATGTGTCACGAACCAACCCGGGTACCCTGGTAACCCGATAACCGAGCCGACCCTGACATAGCCCGAAGGGCGTTCCCGATCCTCATGGGTCGACGACTAGCACCTGACATCACACAACATGCAAATAGGAACGATTTTGCCACCAACAATGCGAAAGAAAAGAAAAAAGACAATATGCATAACAAAAAAAACTCCACTGAGAGTAATGTACCAGAAGTCAACAAGACATAAACCAGTCCAAATCACCACAACCAAAGTACTAAAATGGAAAAACAGCCCCAAGGTCCCTAAGGACATAACTCACCAAGATCAAAGCTCAACAGCTGGATCCATCTCCAAGAGATCCATTCCCTTTGCTCGAACCTGAAAGAAGAAAGTCTACAAACACCCGAAGACAAAAGTAGGGTGCGAGCCTAAGCCCAGTAGGATACCACTAATAATTCCATAACAGATGCCAAATATAGATTATCCAAAGTAATGCTTTCAATTTTTAAAGATAAACAGGTTTGACAATTCAAAAGAATTTTTAAACAAAACATGCTATACATTTTCAAAATGATGGAAAATACATTTAAAGCACAAACTTTACTTTACAAGAGATGAAATATTTCTAAACAATGCCTGTCACACCCAGATTTTCAATTTCAATCCTTTGTTTCAAATCCACTTTTGGTTCTTGGTTTTCTCTTGGTCTCCGGGTGTTTCGGGATTAGATTTGGTGTCTCGGGTGTTCTTGATCTATGTAATTATTCTTGGAAGTATTGAATGGTATTTGGTCTTGTCTTTTCTTAAAGGGAAGGTATGAGGATGAGGTGTTTTGGAAATGAATTTGTGACACTCCTAGTGACACCTCTTGTGGGGTATGTTGTTGGGGTGGTTTATACCCTTGAGTTGGATGAGTCTTGGGGTGAAATGGTGGTTTTTTTTTTGAGTATTATTTCCCCCTATCCTTGGCCAGTCTTTCCCACTTGGTTTCCCCCTTGGCCCCCCCTGAAATTGGAGGCAAAACATTACTTTTTGGATGGCCAGAACAGGCCGCACGGTTTACTAAACCGTGCCGCCAAACCGTGCAGGGTGTCCAACTCATTAAAATTTTGAGTGTTTTAACCATTTTGCCCTTCCGGAAATAAACCAAACCCACCCCTTTCTTCCCCCATTCGACCATTTCAGCCATGACAGCCTCCCAAGCCTCTCAAACCTCTCAAACCTCTCAAACCCTCTTTGGAACGCCATTTTGAAGGGGGATTTGGTGGAGGAACTTCACACACTCTCAAGTAAGTGTTTCTCCCTCTTAGTTCCTCCCCTTTGAAGGGGGATTTGGTGGAGGAACTTCACACACTCTCAAGTGTTTCTCCCTCTTAGTTCCTCCTCTTTTCATGAAGTTTCTTCCAATTTCCTTGAAGACCCAAATGACCAGAGGGTAGAGTTTCGAACCTAGGTGTAGGTTGAGAAACCCCCTTTCCTCCTTACCTCAAAGTGAGGCTGAGGCGTTCTTTTATAATGAATGATAAAGGCCACATTAGACCACAAGTCCGATGTGGGATACAGACTCCAACACTCCCCCTCAAGCTAGGTGTACCTAGCTTGGACACATAATGAAAAGAAAGCAACAAAACAGACGCTAACACTCCCTCTCAAGTTGGAGGGGCCCAGCTTGATGAGAAAAACAAGACAAAACATAATAAAAGATAAAGCTTCAACATTGCTGCTCCCCCTGACGATGTTGATATGATGCCGCTGAAAAAGGGTGGGTAAACGCCAAAAAAGTGCGGGGCCGAACAACAGAGCGCCGAAAAATCCACACCGGCGGGTCGGTCGTCGGAGCGTTGGGAAATCCGCACTACGGGCCGGTCAGTCAGAGCGCCGGGAAATCCGCAATGTCGGGCTGATCGTCAAAGCGCCGATAAATCCGCACGGGAGGGTCGGTCATCAAAGCGCCGGGGAATTCGCAGGAGGCACCGATGATGGGATGCGATGATTCCGCAGGAGGCGCCGGGCAGGGAGGTGGGGATTCCGCAGGAGGCACTGGGCAGGAAGGCGGGGATTCCGCAGGAAGCAGGAGGAGGCCGACATGGAGGGAGCAGTTGTTGATGCGTCGCGCAAGGAGGCAGAGTCGAAGCGATGGTGCGTGCAGACCGGATCTGGCCGGATCTTGAAGTAGGGCAGCCGCTGGAGGAGGATCCTGTCCTTGAGAGAATCGCGCAGTGAGGGGCCGCTTGGATTTCGTCGGGCGCACAGGGTGAAGCCGACGAGGGACGACCACTTAGGGCTGAGAGGCGCGACGGAAACAGCGTGCGCGCAGCGGGGAGGAGGCGATCCGCCGGGAGTTGTGCCGTAGGGGAGAAGCTCTGCAGGACTGAGCGGCGGGCGGCGCAACGGGATGCGCCGCGACGGGATGCGCCGGGAGGGAGGCCGTCGGGTAGGAGCCGTCGGGATCGGGCGTCGGGCCGTCGGCCATCGCGCGCAGCAGGGGGAGATCACCGGGAGGGAGAGGCCACCGGGACGAGGGCGCCAGACTAGGTCGCCTGAATGTGGCCGTCACGCACGCAAAGGCAGAACCAGGGAGGGGCCGCCTGAGAAATGATCCCGGAGGGGCGACGACATAAGATTAACCTAGCCCTACATGGGGGCCGCCGCCCCCCTCGGGGGAGAGGATATGAGAAACCCTAGATAGGGGGGGAAATAAAATGGGAGGGGTTCGGGATTAGGTTCCCTCTGATACCATGTAGGTTGAGAAACCCCCTTTCCTCCTTACCTCAAAGTGAGGCTTAGACATTCTTTTATAATGAATGATAAATGCCACATCGGACCACAAGTCCGATGTGGGATACAGACTCCGACACTAGGGTTTAACCTTGGGTTTTCTTGGTCCAATTTTTTGATTTTAGGCTCGATTTATCTTCCTTGTGGTGTGGCGGTGGTGCGGTTGGAGTTTCACACCAAGATTCAAGGGTTTTGACATTTGTGGTAGGTGATTTCATGGGTAATCAATGCTAGATAAGTTAGCTTTGCTGAATTTCTGTTTTTAACACACTTCCTATTCATTATAATTGCTGCGAAATCTGGTTTTGGTGACGTTTGTTAAGCAAATGAATTTTAGACACCAATTTTGTGCTAAATTGGGTGTTTTGCATGTCTATTTCATGTTGTGCCAATTGGGTTTGTTTTCTAACTCATGTAATGAGTTTATGGAAATGTTTTGGGTGTTTGTTAAGCAAATGAATTTTAGGCACCAATTTTGTGCTAAATTGGGTGTTTTGCATGTCTATTTCATGTTGTGCCAATTGGGTTTGTTTTCTAACTTATGTAATGAGTTTATGGAAATGTTTTGGGTGCGGTAAATTATGTTTTGGTGAATATGGGTATGCCCATGGTGTTTAAAGTGGGATTTTATGGTGTTCAAAGTGGGATTTTAAAGGGATTTTGGTAAATTGGGTCCAATTTTGTGTTAAAGTGGGTGTTTTACATGTCTATTTTATGTTATGCCAATGAGGTTGTTTTATAAATCATGTAATGGGTTTATAGAAATGCTTTGGGTGATGCAAATTCTGTTTTGAATGTTTATCTCTTTTGGCTGTTGCTGCAAAAATTTGTTTTAATGGTGTTTGTGAAGCATATGAACTTTAAGTGCCATGTTTGTGTGAAAATGGAGGTTTTACAAAGATATCACTTCTTGGTGCATATGGGGCTGCCCTATAACTGATTTGTTGGTTTCATTGAAAGGTATTGGGCTGTCATTTTTGTTTTGGTGACTTATAAGTGTTCACATAGTGTGCAAAGTGGGGATTTCAAGGAGTTTTGGTTGCAAAACAATGCGAGATTTTGAGAAGTTGTTTTATTGAAAATCAAAATGTTTTGTTGTGTGCTTTAAGTGGTGTAAAGTGTGTATAACCACTGTATTGTTTGTATGTGACCAGTAGTGGTGTTTTTATATGCAAAGGGATGTATGTGGCATGCTGAAATTGTTTGAGCACAAAGGGGTGTTCCCGAGTTTAGTGCTCATTGATTCTTGTGTAGTTATCTTTGGCATATGGTGGTTTTTGCTGGAAAATACAGTAGCTTGCATGTTTCATTGATATGTGCTCTTTCATGGAAAATTTCCTTTGAAAACTGTTTACATTTAAAAGTTTTATTCTTTAGAAATTATTTCCACCACTTCTTGGTTATCAAAAATGGCATGCTTTTTATAGTGTATTGCTTACCCTATGAAATCTTTTGGTGGTATCCTATTGAGTTTAGGCTCACACCCTACTTACACCCCTTGAGTGTAAGTAGACTTGGTCATGTTTGACACAGGTAAAGGAAAGACTTTGGGTGATGGCGGTTCGGGGTGTTAGTTCCCATCCATGATGCGGCGTTGTGGAGACGGCTTGTGGGTGATGACCCCTCGTCGTGTGGAGTCCTTGGGGCTGTTTTCTTTGTGTCGTTGGACCTCTTGTATTAGGTTTGAACTTATGTATTCAGTTTTGGATTTTGTATAAACCTTGTTTGGTACGAATTTTTCAGATTCGGTTTATCAATTGATTTTGATGTTTTATGCTTTCATATTCGGGTAAATCGTTCCCAAACCAAAATCTATGATACCTGGGCACTTCTGCTAGCCCGTGGGGATAGGGAACGCCCTTCGGGTCTTGTCACGGGCCGGGTTTGGCGACGGTTTTGATGGCGACCAGATTCGGTTCGTGACAATGGCTCAAGTAAAACATTTATATAACAGTTTATATAAATTCAACAGGCATGTAAAGCAGTTCCAACAAACATTGACATACATTTATATCTCAAATATAAATAAACAAACGAGCAACATGGTCATCTGCCAAAAGGTACGATAGTATTAACCAGCTATAGGATTCCACTCTCTATGTGAACTCAGCAAAATGTGTATACACACGTCCTTATAACACTAGCCAAAGGAGACTCGTCACCAACCCATCAGGGATGTGACCCGCCGCAAGTATGTTTTAGAATGTTGTCATAGCATAGAGTGTATCCAAATAACTCATTAACTACCTAAGGCTTGCATGCGCTTTTACATGATGAGTGAACTATTTTAAAACTGCTTAAAAATACGATCAATCCCATTCCATTTCAAAAGTGCCAATTTCTTTCCATTTAAAACCAAAACAGGTTTTATTCAAAAACATGCCTTTTCACAAGATAAAACTAATGAGTTTCTATCAAATCATTTTAAGCCATTTTCACCTGTTTGAAATCCATTCAAAACCAATTCCACCATTACACAATTTATTTCCACAATTAAATTCAACAATTTAATTGAAATCATTTTCATCAAATCCATAATTTAAATTAAACAATTTAAATCAGCCAATTTCCATAAACACACTTAATTCAATGGAATCAGGGGTTTTTCGAATTTCCATGTCAAAACCATTTCAAATATCTCAATTCACTGGAATCGAGTTTTTATCAATTTAATTGAAAGCAGATTTGAGCAATTGAATTTAAATCAACAATTGAGATAAATCAAGCAAAACAAGGATAATCAATTTGACTAATCAGAACAGAACCACCTACCTCAAGGTCGTCGATGTCAACGACAAGGATAAACCACCTTATGTGGTTCAATATGCCTCCTCATGACCTTTTTATCATAAGCGTCGAAACACCAATGCTCGACGTTCGTCAAGGGTTCCTAGAACCAAAGCATCTATTTTATTTCACAAGTAAAATATTACAGGCGATTACATTTTCTCTCTCCTGGATAATCTCTGGATTATCGTTTTATGTTAACACATGCAATCACAAGAAATATCTATAAGAATAATTATAAACCTCATTTGATAATTATATCCCTCTATTTTATTTCTCAAAGAAATAAAATATTAAATGCGATTACATTTTCTCTATCCTGGATAATCTCTGGATTATCGTTTTAAATTATCACATGCGATGATAATTTATCTCACCAGGATAAGTTTCAAAAACATATATATTATCACATGCGATAATATTTATCTTTCATGGAAAATTTTCAGTTTATCATTAGATCAACGCATGCGCTCGCGATTATCCATCAGAATAATTATCTTTTGATAAACTCACAATTATCATTTTAATAATATTAATAATTGACCTTTGATAATCTCAAAATTATCATCTGATAATTAGATTAATTATCCTTTGATAATGTAAAATCAGAAATCCCCCACACTCTCAAGGTGAGGAGAGGGCCCTCATTTATAGAAAAGAAAGGGAAGTTACAAAGGAAGTGGGGCAGGAAGTTACACATACTCCAACACTCCCCCTCAAGCTAGGTGTACCTAGCTTGGACACATAATGAAAAAAAAACAACGCAAACAACAAGCTGCAAACACTCCCCCTCAAGCTGGACATACCCAGCTTGATGACAAAACAAGACGAAAACAGAAGAAACAGAAATAATAAAATCGTTGATGATGCCGCTCCCCCTCAAGATTGTAATGTGATGCCGCTGAAAATGATGGGTCATCGCCGGAAAAGTGCGGGACCGGACAACAGAGCGTTGGGAAATCCACACTGGTGGGTGCCGGTCGTCAGAGCGTCGGGAAAATCCGCACTATGGGCCGGTCGTCAGAGCGCCGGTAAACCGTAATGTCGGGCCGATCGTCAAAGCGCCGAGAAATCCGCTCGGGAGGGCCGGTCGTCAAAGTGCCAAGGAAATCCGCAATGGCGGGTGCCGGTCATCGAAGCGCCGGGAAATCCGCAGGAGGAGGCCGACGATGAGATGCGGTGATTCTGCAGGAGATGCCGGGCAGAGAGGCGGGGATTTCGCAGGAGGCACCGCGCAGAGAGGCGGGGATTCCGCAGGATGCAGGAGGAGGTCTACATGGAGGGAGCAGTTGAGCAGAGGTGGCACGGAAGGCCGGCAGAGCTGTTGGCCGACTGCTGGAGGAGCCGGCAGGAATGGAGGCCAGCTGCTGGAGGAGCCGGCAGGAGTGGAGGCCGGCAGGGGTGGAGGCTGGTCGTCAACAGAGCCGGCGGGAGACTCGCACAGGAGGCGGGCTGCCGGAAAGAGCCGCAAGCCGGGGAAGGGAGGCCGCCGGCGCGGGGAGTCGTCCGGCAGGGAGCAGCCGGGGAAGGGAGGTCCGCCGGGAAGAACAAGGCGGGAAAGGCGCAGCCGGCCAGCCGGAAGGGTCGCCGAGAAATCCGCAGGAGAGCTGCTGGGTGAGCCGCGGGTGATCCGCGGGAGGCGCTGGGTGATCCGCGGCTCGCAAAGGAGGTGGGCCGCCGGGGGGGGAAGGCCGCAGGGATGAGCGGGCGCCGGGATGAGCGCGCAGCGGGACCGTGAGGGGCGACGAGAGGCGTCGCGGGCAGTAGCGGGAGGCGCGGGAGCCGTGGTTGCCGGGACCGACGGGGAGGCGTCGCGGGAGCGGCGACGCTGGGAGTCCGCAGGGGAGGGAGACCCGCTGCTGGAGAGATCCGCCGGGAGAGGAGGGATGCCGACAGACAGGAGGACGCGTGCCGCTGGAGAAGCGCGCAGGGACGGTGCGAAGCAGAGCCGAGGCGGAGAGGGCCTGTGCGCAGGAGGAGCGGGCGCCTGAAGGGAAATCCGCCGGGAGGGATCGCCGGCAGGGCTGGCGCACTGGATCTGGACGGGAGGCGCGTCGCGACGGGATGCTGCCACGTCGGTAGGGAGAGCTTCCGGGAGAGAGGGCTGGCGGTAGGGAGGGCCGCCGAGAGGCGCTGCTTCCGTCGGGGCAGTGCGCAGCGGGGAAGAAGCCCGCAGAAAGCAAGCGCGAGCGGGAAGGCCGCCGACGGTCGTCACGCATAAGCAGAGGCGCGGACGATGGGGAGCCGGGACGCTGGGGAGCCGGGAGCCGCGGGAGGGCGTCGCGCCAGGAAGGAGTGCGATCCGCGCAGGAGGCGCGCGCCAGGAAGGAGGGCGATCCGAGGGCGAGGCGCCGCTGGGTGAAGGCCGGTAGGGAGAGCCGCCGGAGGGAGAGCCGCCTGGAGCCGCGTAGGGCAGAGGCGGAGGGGCGGCGGCGGTAACCCTACGGGGCTTTGAGGCCGTCGCTCCCCGGACGGGGAAAAAAAAAAAACCTAAAGGCTGATGGGAGAAAAAATAATAAGAATGAGGGAGGGAGGGTCGGGAGTAAATCCCTCTGATACCATGTAAAATCAGAAATCCCCCACACTCTCAAGGTGAGGAGAGGGCCCTCATTTATAGAAAAGAAAGGGAAGTTACAAAGAGAAGTTACAAAGGAAGTAGGGCAAGAAGTTACAAAGGAAGTGGGGCAGGAAGTTACACATACTCCAACAGATAATATATATAAAAATTATCTTCGCCCCATCATTGGTGGTGGGGTGGTAAGGGTTTGGGTGGGGTGAGGGGCAGGTCGCGGGGTTAAGTCCCCAGGCCTGCGATTTACTGCAATTTTCTTCCTTGCGTTGTGTTCCGTGGTGGCGGATGTAATCGACCTATTATATGTAAAAATTATCTTTGATATTTCCATGCAATTGATCTTTTTGATAATTCGTTGCAATTATCATTCGACAATTCACAATATTTATCTTTTGATATATTACATATGATAATCTGAATCTATTTAAAATTGTCATTTGATAATCTGGTGGGATTATCATTGACAATCTTATGATATTATCTTTTGAAAATTATGATAATCGTCCTTTGATAAAACACGTAATTATCCTATGATAATTTTGATAATCTTTGTAAGTAATAATTACCTCATAACTGTTCTTTAACAAATTGAATAAAATTATCCCCATAATTTCATGTAATTTTTCTTTGATATTTTGTTGTAATTATCTTTCGATAATTATAATAACACAACCTATGATGATTTGTTTTAATTATCATTTTATAATTCATTTAAGAATTATCCTTTGACAAATTATGTTTTTTTTAAACCTCCATTTATCCATAATTTATAAAAAACGGAAAATGTGTAAAATAAATAAATAAATGAAAAAGAGAAACAAACCTGGTGCTACGCATGGGGGGTTGACGCCGCATGAAAGAATCCGGCCAAAGAGCACTGATTTAGATTGCGCGCAAAGGAGTCATTGTTTGGGTCGGATTTGACTATCTCAACCAAAATTGGGAGTCAATCGGGTATAAAAATACCAAACTGCATATTCCACAACTAAATTCCTGAAACCCCATCTTTAATCCATTGTTTCATCCAAAACTGATAGAGGAGGGTTTTAATTCACCCCATTAATGTTTTTCCTAATTAATTCGGTCAAAAACGCTTAATACTGAAGCTTTCAATTTCTCTAGAGCGTTAAAATGGAGGTAGGCGATGAGTTAGAGATAATGAACAATGAAACTCGTTTTTTTATAACTAATATTTTAATTATTTAATATAAAAATTAAATGACACTAAACATTTGTTGCAAATTAAATTTATGCCCCGTCTAGGGTAAACACCTCGTTTCGGACCCAATGGTGGTCTCAGATTTCTCATAGGACGCACCATTTGAGATATATTAATGATTTATTAATTAAAAATCGGAATTATTAATTAATTAAAATAAAAAGTGTTATTTTTGCGAGCGAGGCGTCCAAACGCCCAACACTTACAAATGTTATACCCCTTCTAAGGTAAACCTCTCATTCTGGACCCATCGGTGGTCTCAGATTTCCTATACGACGCATCGTTTGAGAGATATTTAATTATTTTTAATAAATAATATATTAAATATTATTTAATAACTTTATCTCACGAGCGAGACATCCAAATGTTTGGCGCCTTCGAATGTTATACCCCTTTTAGGGTAAACATCATATTTCGGACATAACAGTGGTCTCAGATTTCTCAAATGACGCATCGTTTTGGAGTTATTTAAATATTTTGAATAAAAAGTGCACACTTAATATATTCTATTTAATAATTTTATTCCTTCTTCGCCGAGCTTTTGCGGGCCTCGGAAACTTATACTTACTCAGTGTTTAACTCAGAAAATATTTAATTGAATATTATGGAGTGTTAATTGCGCGTTTTACCATTTTGCGACGTGTTTAACAAAAACACAACTTTTCACTGATAAACCATTTTTTTCCCATTTAACGTAAGATATTAATAATTTAACAGAAGAGGGTTTATCAATACCTGAAACAGTAACGGGATGTTACATGATGAATTTCTGGGAATTTGCACAAAGTGCAAACGATATCCGGAGTCGCAACCGCTGCTGCAACTCCTTTTTTTCTTGGCGCCATCAACTGCATTCACAAATTCCTTGATCTCCTCCAAGCTGGTGGACAGTAGTTGATATGCATCCACAACGCCAATGGTCATTCCTTGATCTCGTCCAAGCTGGTGGACAGTAGTTGATATGCATCCACAACGCCAATGGTCCCAATGATTGCTTTAGTAAGAGGGTCATATATGAGCTGCTTTTTCCACATAGTTGTCCAGAGGAACCACATTGGCTTCACACGTGGGAGGTAGCTTATCATTCCATGAAATTTTGTCAGGCACCCAACTATCAGGCAACAACTCAAGAAATTCACTGTCATAGGATGAACTGATATTAAGCCAGTTGCCAACTGCTTAGCATGTTCGCCATAATCAGGGTGGTATAGTCGTCTGATAACACTCAGTTGAAAAGCATTTTCTTCTTCCTTAGCTTTAATATGAGGGACGCAGTACTGCTCATGAAGCAAAGGAAAACACCTTCCTCAATGGAAATCATCCATTACATGCATTGTCACATACATGACATATTATAAAGGTATTTTTGTATTTAATTTACATTATTGCTTTTTTTGGGGGTTTTCAATGCATTTTTGAAGGAAATGGTGGGTTTCCATAATTTGGGTCAACTCGAGAGCCCATTTCCAGTTTTGACAATAAATTTTGTTTGTTTAATAACTCCCTCGTTTTTCAACATTTTTAACTCATTCAACTTCCAAAATGACCTTACTTTAACTATTAAAACCACCAATGAATTTTGGCCCCCTTAAAAATTCATTTGCATCTTGGATTTGGGTGATCAAGTTAGGTATTGGGCCAACCCGAAAGCCCATTTCCAGTTTTAAAATTGTTTTGTAATTATTTCATAAAATATTAAATTTTTATTCTTTTTCGGTGATTCCACCTCTCACCTTCTCCCACTGTACCTGGCCGCACCCCCAGCTTCGTTTCCCCCTCTTTGGAGATCGCATCTGTCGCGAATTAGGGCCTAACTTCTCTGGTTTCTAAAAACGTCCAGTTTTCTCAAGTAAGTGACTATCCTTCTAGTTCTCTCCTTTTCCTTGAGATTTATCTTTTTTTTTCTTGAATCCCCAAATTTCCAGAAGCTAGGGCTTCGTGACTAGGGTTTCATTTTGGGTTTCATGGTTTAATCCTCTGGTTTTAGGTTTGATAGCACTTCCTTGTGGCGCGGTGGTCGTGCGGTGGAAGTTCCGCACTAGGATTTGCGGTTCTTGAATCTTTTGGTAGGTGATTCCATTGTGTGTGCAATTTTTTGGGAATTTGCTTGCTGTGTTGAGGGTGAATTAATGCTTATTGAATTTTAATGTTTCTGTAAAAATTTGTTTTAGTTTCATTTACAATGCAAATGAATTTTATGTTACAATTTTTGTTGAAATTGAGGGTTTTTAATGCAAGTCTTTTATTGGTTCATTTTGGGATGAACTCTAATTACATAGTTGATTTTATTGAACTGTATTAGGAATTAAAATAATGTTTTAAATATTTATTCTTTTTGGTTGTGGCTGCAAAAGTTTGTTTAAATTGTGTTTGAGAAGCAAATGGGCATTAAGTGCCATGTTGGTGTGAAAATGGTGGTTTTTAAAATATATAATTTCTTGGTTCACATTGGGCTGCCCCATAACTGAATTTTTGGTTTTATTAAATTGTGTTGAACTGAAATTTTGTTTTGATGACTTACAAGTGTTCACATACTGTGAAAAGTGGATATTTTAAAGAGTTTTGGGTGCAAAACAATGTGATGTTTTGAGAGGTTGTTTTATTGAAGATCAAAATATTTTATTGACTGTTTCAAATGATATAAAATGTGTGTAGCTACTGTACTATTTGTTTGTGACAAGTAGAGATACTTTACATGAAAAAGTATGTGTGTTGTTTGCTGAAATTTTTTGAGCACAAAAGGGGGAATCCCGGGTACTTAGGTGGGCGGATATGTACTAGTACGGCTAGTGGACCGGATGGGTTGTGTCCCTGTTTCACTGAGCAAATGGATAACGACAACACTAACTGAACTATGTGGATGTTATTTGGGGACCACTAGGTTATGGGTTTGTTCCCTACTAGTGGCTCGTGCACGGGAAAGGATTGTGACTTGGATACTTTACACCGAGGTACGAGGTACATAGGGCCCGAGACTATCTAGTTGCCTAGGGGTGTTCCCAATTTTTGTGCTCATTAGAATTGTAGTATTTACCCTTGTTGTGGGATCTTTTGGCAGTACTTTACAGTAGCTCACATGTTTATTTAATGTGTTATCATTCTGAAATTCTTGGATTGAAAACTGTTCTCATTTGAAAGTTGTTTTTCTTGAAATTTTTAACATTGTTTCACCTTGTGTGTTAAAATTGCTAGTTTTGTTCCCACTGTATTGCATCCTCTTTGGAATCTTCTGGTGGTATCCTATTGGGCATAGGCTCACACCCTACTTACACCCCTTGGGTGTAAGTAGAACTTCTTATGCTTGACTCAGGTAAAGGGAAGGCTAAGGGTGATGGCGCTTCAGGGTGTTAGTCCCCATCGTTGGGGCAGAGTTGTGGAGAAGGCTTGCGGGTGATGACACCCTTGTTGTGTGAAGTGATTGGGGATGTCTTGATGTTGTCATTATTTGTATTTGGACCACTTGTAGTGTCTTTAAACATATGTATTCAGATCTGGTTTTGTTAAGAATGGTTTAGTATGGAAATTTCAGATTCTTATTATTGATTGTTTTATTTGTTTTATGCTTTCATACTCGGGTAAATCGTTCCCAAATCATATTGTTTTATACCCGGGCACTTGTGCCAGCCCGTGGGGATAGGGAATGCCCTTCGGGTCTTGCCACGGGCCGAGTTTGGTGCCATTAATGGTGGCGACCAGATCCGGTTCGTGACATGCATCTTAGATTCAAACCTTCCAAATACATCCATTTCAGTGGGTGGTCTTGTACTGAGCCAAACTTCAGCTCCAGCTTCCCGTATACGATTTCCCATGTGGAGTGGCATCCCAGTTAGGTAGCCACCAAAATTACCATCAAATAGAAATTGTTGTACCTCTCGTACCCCTCGTGGTTTAATTTTCATGATCACAATCACTCTCTTATTTATCTAATCTTGTTTTAAGTGTTTGTGTTGATAGGCAAAAGGTTGCCAAGGAATTGGGCCAAGAAGGACTGAAAGTGGACTGATTTCAGTCCACCGGCCAACCGGTGGATGACCACCGGCCAGCCGATGGAGCCTGGACAGAAGACATCCCCTCTGTCCAGACCACCGGCCAACCGGTGTCCCATCACCGGCCAGCCGGTGGAACCCAGACAGGCCGGACAGCTACTGTCTCAGCACCGGCCAGCCGGTGGAACCCAGACAGGCCGGACAACTACTGTCTCAGCACCGGCCAACCGGTGGCCCACTCACCGGCCAGCCGGTGGAGCCTGGGCAGAAGGCGAACCCATTTTCCAAAGCACCGGCCAACCGGTGGCACTGTACCGGTCAGCCGGTGGAGCCAGTCAAACTAGCCGTTGGGCTTTGACCAGACTTGTCCACTTGACTCCCAACGGCTCCGAAGGCCTCTCCAACGGCTCCGAAGACCCCCAAAGCCCATTTGAGGGTTCCCCCTCTATAAATAAAGGACTAGGAAGCCCTAGAAACACAAGGAAGCCCACGGGAACATTTTTGATCATTTGGCGAACCTCCGGCGCATTCCTTCAAGGAACTCCACTTGCTCCAACTCACTTCCACATCCAAGGAGCACCATCAAAGAAGCTTGGGAGCGCTCTTCATCAACTCCAATCAATCCATTGGTGCCCAAGGCTTCTCCTCTTACGGTTTTTCATTATTTATCTTTTTGAGCATCAATTTGGGTTTGTGCCTACAAACCCCCATCTATTTCTCTCATCCTCTCTTTTGGGTTTTCACACCACCTTCAAGGTGTGAAGAGGTTAGTCAAGCCTTCCCTTTAAACGGCTTGAGTCATAGGTGAGCTAGCCTTCACCTGTAAGAAGGCTAGTGGGTTCTTGCTCAACCAATAAAAGCAAGTGGGTTCTTGCTCAACCATTAAAAGCAAGCTGTAATAGGTTCTAGACTACCTTAAAGTCTAGTGGGTTTCTTGCTAAAACCATTAAAAAGCAAGCGGTAGTAAATCTCTCAACGGTTGAGTTGGGAGCGGAGACGTAGGCTTTGGTTTAAGCCGAACTCCGTTATCAAGTTTTGTGTCTTGCCTCTCTTATTTCCGCTGCACTTTTAACTTTGATTTTAAATTGTTAATTATTTTCTTAAAAGGCAATTCACCCCCCTCTTGCCATCACTCTTCCGCCCAACAATTGGTATCAAAGGGAAAATTTGAGTAATACCCTAACCGGTTTCAAATTCAAGATCCTTTATGATGGCTTCAACTTCTTTCGCCCCCGAAGGCTATTCTTTGGGTCGTGCTCCATTCTTTGATGGAACCGACTATACTTATTGGAAAACCCGCATGACCACTTTTCTTAGAAGTATAGGTTATCCTATTTATAAAATTGTCATGCATGGTTATTCTCTTTCTTCTCCCGATGAATCCAAATGGACTCAAGCCGATATTAAAAATTTCGAGCTTGATGGCAAAGCCATGAACGCTCTTCATTGCGGCCTTGATCGTAATGAATTCAATCGAGTTTCCACATGCACTTCATCTCATGAAATCTGGAAACTTTTGGAAGTTACCCATGAGGGGACCAACAAAGTTAAGGATACTCGACTGGATATGTACCGTCAAGATTTTGAGTCTTTTACCATGCATCCATCTGAAAATATTTCTGAAATGTTTACACGTTTTACTGATGTTTGCAATGGGAGAAAGTCCCTTGGTGATGATGTGTCTGCAGAAACGATGGTCAAGAAGATCCTTTGGATCCTACCAAGCTCATGGGCACCAAAAGTCACGGCAATCCAAGAAGCAAAAGACATCAAGAACATGCCGGTCGAAGAGCTCATCGGATCCCTCATGACCTACGAGATCACCATGAGGAGGCAAGCTGAAAAGGAAGACAATCTCATCAAAACTCCAAAGAACATCGCCTTCAAAGTTCAAAAAGAAGAAAGCTCCTCCTCCTCATCGTCTTCCTCTTCAAGCGGCGATTCAGAAATGGAGAATCTTGCCCGCAAAATGCACAAATTCATGAAGAAGCACAAGAAGAAGAAATCCCGCAAGGCTCAACCCAACGAAAAATCCGAGCCCGAGGTAACATGTTACGGGTGTGGCAAGAAAGGCCATTACAAGCCCGATTGTCCACTCAACAAGAAAAAGGCCAAGCAAAAGGAAAAGAAGAAGGCATTCAAGGCCACATGGAGTGATAGGTCCACATCCTCCTCCTCCTCCTCCTCAAGTGACAACGGTAAAAAATGCCTAATGGCATTTCATGAGGTAACCTCTTCCGACTCCTCTTCCTCTTGTTCTTCCAATTCTTTCAATCATTTATCTTATGAGGATCTCCAACATGCTAGAGATCAATTGGAGGAAGGTTTTCACGAACTCTCTTCCAAATTTATTGCTTTAAAAAAGAAATTCAAAATTCTTTCTTCCGAAAAGGATCAACTTCTCAAAGAGAAGGAAGACTTGTCCCTCAAGATCCAAAACCTTCCCGATGTTGATTCTATGGAATCAACAATCAAGGATCTAAGGGAGTCTCTTGCCAAGTTCACCCAAGGGGAACAAAATCTGACCAAATTACTAGGTTCCCAATGCGTATCTAGAACCACCCAAGGGCTTGGCTATTCCAAAGAAGCTTCCTCTTCCCATGCTCCAACTATTTTTGTAAGGGGGAGCTCCCAATATAAATTTTGCAACTATTGTAAAAAACCCGGGCACTTAATTTATGAGTGCAATTGCAAAAATGCCCGGTATGGAAGACCCAAAACTATTTTCTTTAATGATGAATTTCATAGGAGAAGACCCGCCACTAGACAAGTATGGATTGAAAAATCCCTTTTAGCGAGTCTCTCCGGGTCAAAATTTGTCTCGGTTTCAAAATCCTCTCCCCGGTGATTTGTTGTTTTTATTTAGGGGGAGTTAGGATTGTTTAAGCCTTTTTGCTTTATTTTCAAAATTTTTATTTCAAAACTTTTTATTTCAAAACTTTCAATTTCAAAACTTTCAATTCAAAACTTTCAATTCAAATTTCAAAAATTTCAATTGGTTTAAAATCTCTACCTTGTTTTTCAATTCTTTCCCTCAATCAAGTTTTATGCCCCGTGCTATTTTGATAATCACAAAGGGGGAGAAATTCTTGGTTGATTGGGGGAGAAATCTTTCTCTCATGCTTTGCTTTACTTTTCAATTTATCCTTTAAAGCATACCTTTTACATTGCTTGTTTTGGTGATTGTGATCATCAAAATAGGGGGAGATTGTTGTACCTCTCGTACCCCTCGTGGTTTAATTTTTATGATCACAATCACTCTCTTATTTATCTAATCTTGTTTTAAGTGTTTGTGTTGATAGACAAAAGGTTGCCAAGGAATTGGGCCAAGAAGGACTGAAAGTGGACTGATTTCAGTCCACCGGCCAACCGGTGGATGACCACCGGCCAGCCGATGGAGCCTGGACAGAAGGCATCCCCTTTATTCAGACCACCGGCCAACCGGTGTCCCATCACCGGCCAGCCGGTGGAACCCAGACAGGCCGGACAACTACTGTCTCAGCACCGGCCAACCGGTGTCCCACCACCGGCCAGCCGGTGGAACCCAGACAGGCCGGACAGCTACTGTCTCAGCACCGGCCAACCGGTGGCCCACTCACCGGCCAGCCGGTGGAGCCTGGGCAGAAGGCCAACCCATTTTCCAAAGCACCGGCCAACCGGTGGCACTGTACCGGTCAGCCGGTGGAGCCAGTCAAACTAGCCGTTGGGCTTTGACCAGACTTGTCCACTTGACTCCCAACGGCTCCGAAGGCCTCTCCAACGGCTCCGAAGACCCCCAAAGCCCATTTGAGGTTTCCCCCTCTATAAATAAAGGACTAGGAAGCCCCGGAAACACAAGGAAGCCCACGGGAACATTTTTGATCATTTGGCGAACCTCCGACGCATTCCTTCAAGGAACTCCACTTGCTCCAACTCACTTCCACATCCAAGGAGCACCATCAAAGAAGCTTGGGAGCGCTCTTCATCAACTCCAATCAATCCATTGGCGCCCAAGGCTTCTCCTCTTACGGTTTTTCATTATTTATCTTTTTGAGCATCAATTTGGGTTTGTGCCTACAAACCCCCATCTCTTTCTCTCATCCTCTCTTTTGGGTTTTCACACCACCTTCAAGGTGTGAAGAGGTTAGTCAAGCCTTCCCTTTAAAAGGCTTGAGTCATAAGTGAGCTAGCCTTCACCTGTAAGAAGGCTAGTGGGTTCTTGCTCAACCAATAAAAGCAAGTGAGTTCTTGCTCAACCATTAAAAGCAAGCTGTAATAGGTTCTAGACTACCTTAAAGTCTAGTGGGTTTCTTGCTAAAACCATTAAAAAGCAAGCGGTAGTAAATCTCTCAACGGTTGAGCTGGGAGCGGAGACGTAGACTTTGGTTTAAGCCGAACTCCGTTATCAAGTTTTGTGTCTTGCCTCTCTTATTTCCGCTGCACTTTTAACTTTGATTTTAAATTGTTAATTATTTTCTTAAAAGGCAATTCACCCCCTCTTGCCATCACTCTTCCGCCCAACAGAAATTGTCTCGGCAAATTCAGCATCAAGATCATTGCCACGACATGCCACTTTCCATCTGCAATGCTCGTTGCACTGATATTCCACTCCTTTGCCACAGAAGTATGCCTCTCACCTCTAGTAATTAGTCTGATTTCAACTTGCCAGGCTGCGATGCCCTGGTCAGAACCAGCCACAAGGATTCCCACAACACTCCCTTCTGATATTCAGAACCCAAAAGGCAGACCAGCCCCGACTTAGGCTGAATCATCACTATCATGGAAAAACATACCTTTTGACTTTGACATAAATGAAGGATCAATCTGGCCACAATGTTGCCCACTTGTTATTGGCTCATAATCGAGTACACAAACAGCTCTCGAAACTTCTGTCTGAGCTGCTCGGAAAACTAACAAAACTGTTTGGATCCAACGTGCGGTACTTGAAACCCTCCCTTGTGCGAAAGAATCATCAGGAACAGAATCACCCCCAGCTCTATCACACATATTGGTAGGATCTTCAACTAGAAGTGCAACAAAATTAGCATATCTCTGAGGAGCTGAATATGTTCCAGATAAAGCATTTATAGTCTCCTCTTTAGCTTTAGTAATTGGAATACGATGATGCTTCTTCCGGTGTGGTGGTTCTTGTACTCCTTTATCTTCTCTACAAACGCCAACAGCTACAAACAGACCCACTGATGAAAGATGCATGTCGAGCTGCTTCAACCGCACTATCCCATTTGCCTCACCAGCAGGCTTCACCAAGCCGCTGTTCACTCGCTTAGTACAATGATCTTCACTAAATTCGTCAATCATGTTTACTACAATATCAACGTCAGCAGTAGCTATGGATGCTTCCCAAGAGGTTTTCCCACCTCCCGGGGGTCCAACATCAACTAGTCATCTTGCATCTGGTTTCAGTTTCTGCACTCTCAAAGTATAATCTACTGCCGCAAGATCTGCTTGAGATGTTTGTGCCTGCACGGACTGGAACTTTTCACGCGTTTGTGGCTCGTACACTTCTGGCAGAACTTCGTCAGGTAACTTTTCATTTGTCCCTACTCCGCGTTCATTAAAAGACAACATGAAGATAAAATCAAAGCTATTGAAGGTGAGATTAGTCTCCTGAACATGAAATTTTAGGAGTTAGAAGTTAAATTGAAATATATGAAAGAAGAAATTTTAGAAAATAAGAAAACAGAGTCGAAGTTTCCTAAGTTATAAAAAAACCAGAGGAATATCTTGAAACTCAAAGGCCACATTGAATTGGTAAATCCAGCCTTGGGTATGATCGATCATCCACACAGAGAAACATAGAGACCGCTGTTAACTTCATAAAGGAGCAATTAAAGGGTAATGAGAGGTTATCTAAAGCATAACATATTATGGAAGTATGTTTTACTACTATGGATGTATAGATACACATTTAGCTTTTGGGACTAAGCCATGGAATTCATCACAAATTATGAAGTTAGAAAAACATTTACACAATTCTACTACACTTTGCAATAAAGGAGGTATGATTCATTTGTTACTTAAGGAGAAAGCTGATTCTACTTCCTCAACTGCTATCCCTATGTATGTGAATAAGGTTTCCCCTGATATCGAATTATGGAACCAGTTTCACCAACTGGGGCATACAATGGAGGTTAGTGGTGAAGAAAGCGGTTGGCTAAGTACATACTCAAAGAAGGGAAAGCATCAAATGAAAGATGCTAATCCAAAAGTAGTTGATTTCCTTGTTCCGCCGGGCTCAGAATTTACTAGTCAAGGTGTTTCTGGTGGTGAAGTAGAAGATTTACAGGAAGGGGCATTGGAGGGTCACACTCTCTCTCTCTGATAAAGAGGCAGAGGATATCGACATGTCCTTGACAGAGAATGAGGGAGACCTTAAAGCAGATAAATATTTTCAGCCAGGCATGAAAAAAAAAGCAAAAAGATCTTAATTGAATTGGGAGTCACTCTTTGACTTCGGGGAAGAAGAAACAGCAGTGCAAGGATTATTCGAACCTGCCCAGGCCAGTGGCGACAAGTTCAGTGAATAAATCGGGTGAAACAAATGATTCACTGTAAGAGGAAAACCTGGAACTCCAGGTCCAAGAAGAAGGTGCACAGATGGTGGGGGAGCCCCGGGAAGGTCAAGTTTAAGAGGCATCCTTTTACCCATCATTCTTCTCGGAATCAATGAAAATCATCTATGACATATTTGGAAAGGCTTCAAAAGGAAAGTGCTTAAGAGTGTACTCCAGGAAGACATCGGAGAGGATCTGGCTAAATTGTCAAGGGAGAGGTTGCCATGGCGGCTTCATGCACATCTCTTGAATTGGTTTAAATTATAACTGTTCTGTACTTTAGAGAAACTAGAATCTGACTCACTCCCCACTATGCTGATTTCTGGAAGGCACTGCACTTCATATCGTTAAACATTGAAGATTCCTTGCGGCTCAATACAACCATTGATATTAGGAAGTTAACTTGGAAATACTGGCCCGACGGCCAGGGACCAGGTACTGGCTGCTTGTAAGAACGTTTGTAGTGGTCTTGGAGAGGACGGCGGTGCTTTCGGTGGTCTTGAATTGAGGTTCACTTCGACTGGTGCAGGCTGCACACTTTGCACGGACTTCCCATGACATTTGGATCACTGGTTCCAGCGTAAGGTTGGTTTTGTTTCTGTTTTTTGCACTTGGTTGTTTTTGTTGCTTAATTGGACGAATCATGCTTTTATTTGATAATAATTGCAGTGAAAGGCATCAATAGTTGAACAAAGGAGAAAGGTTGTTTTGGAGGAACAAATTCTCTGTATTAGTTTAAGTGGAATATAAAATTGGTGATTGCGTGAATAGTAATGCTAAAGATTATACAATTCAGCACGTATCCTGTAGAGAAAAGAAACAAGTCTGGAAGGCTAAGAAAAATGAAGTGTGGAGAATATCCTGAAAGGGGTAGAAGTGACATGCTACATTGGTGGAAGATGTCTCATTTAAAATAGTATTTGATTTGCAGAAAATGAAGTTTTGTCCAAGTTGCTGGAAAAAGATAAATGAATACAGCGCAGTACTAATGCAAAGAAAAATGTGCTATGTACAAATAGATTTGAGCATAAATATTTACCCTGCAGATCCAGTGGAAGAAGAATATAAATTTCTACATTTGGGTTTGTAAATAGGACACCTACTATGAGGATGGACTTGAAGTCTAGAGTGAATACTAATGGAAAATCAAAAACATTGGCTGAAAGTTTATACTTCAGTGGCATAATGCTTTTTTCAGATTCTGAGATTTTTTGACAGGAGAAAATAAAATCCATGTTAGATATGAAGAGCTAACCATCTACCTCACATTGATAAGGAAGAACCTTGGTATTTCCCTTGAGATCTCATTGATCTAACAAGTGAGGGGGAGGCTTTGGATTGAATATATTATCTAAAAAAGGGTGAGCATGGAAGCAACAACAAGGAAGATCATATGATTATTTATTAAAAATGGCATATATATATATATATATATAATTGTTGGAAGTGCTAATGGAGATTCTTGTTAATCTAAAAGCACCATGACATGGAAAAGGGGGAGTTTTGGAAATATAGTAAACCTATTACTCCCATTGTATTTTTTTTAATGATTGTTTATTGAAGGTGTGATTAAGATCATAGGAAGAGTTGTGGCACCCAAGAGTGTCAGTTCAGAGAATGCAAGTAGAATAGTGATAGTACAAAGCTACATATGAGGTAAAAAAGTTAAGAGTAGTGTTATGGATAACTTGGTGCTATTAGTTTCTCTTCTTTCCAATGTTGACCCACAACTCAAGTAAGCTCATAGGATTGACTAAATAACTCCCTTCTAGGTTTTGAAATACTCTGATTTAGTTTACTTTGAATTTGGATGGCAATGGGAGAGAAATAATTTTCACCGGTTAACAGCCAAATCCAAAGGGGGATATTTTTAGACTCCATGGATTTGGTTATGAAATATTTGGCACTGGTTTATTGGTTGGATTTGTTGTCAACCAATAATGAAGGGGTCAACCAGAAATTTTTTAAGTAACCAATAATTTAGGATGGGTTATTAATCTATGAAGAAGCTGTAAAATAATATCGGTTATATGGAAAATTCACACAAACCGGGGTGGTTGGATGATTGTTAATGATTATGGTTTCACTTATATGACTAATTATGATAAAAGTATGTATTAACATATTGTGTAATATAGGGGCACGCTACATGTTGATGTTGGAAAACTAGTGAGGATATATATTTATAATTCATGATAAGATTTATGATATTAGATAAGAAGCTTAAACTACAAGTGAATGACTTGGAAGCGTACCAGTCATATTGGAAAACATGCGTGAAAGATGGAGGCTATGATTAGCTGATTTACTGAAGAAATGAGCGAAGAGAAAGTTATAGTTCATGAGTACCTCTCATGACGTTGTTTTACTTAAAAGTTCATATGGATCTAAAAGGGGGTTGTTGCCCACGACAAGGATGGATAACATTGCGTGGAAACCATTAAGGGTAAGAGTTGCCCACCCCAGTGTTCACTGAAGGGGGCGAGTCAACTGTAGCTAGTGATGCATTTGAGGTTCTACCCATGACATCATTGCGAACAATGAAATAGAAGTATCACTATCCATGACACTAGCACACAGTGATAAGATCTTAATGCCCAATAATGGATGGAGCGCGACTGGAGATTCATTTTAATGTTAGGTGTACTTGAATGTCTCTATGCATGTGTGTGACATGGATAGAATTAGGGGTATTCCAGAAACAGTGCTTTATAACTCTGTTTCTAGTGAATAGTATTAAACAATTATTGGTGACAATAGAAGGCAAGTGGAGTTTGTCACGAGCGCAAATGGAGATAGTGAGATAACACAAGACATGACATGCAACGCGACCTATATCATAGGCTAAGATTGAGCCTACCATAGGGAGTGACTTAAACACAAACTACTCTCAATTGATTGCCACTTGTGGTCCAGTTCCACATGAGGGAAATTTCATACCCTAGATTATGGATTAGAAAACTACAAGGTGTGATTCAGGCTTGATAAGGATGTGAGCTTAAAGAATTGGCCTGCAATACATGGAATGATTCAGAAAGATAGTTATCTCAGTTGGATCTCGATCCATTGATGGAAATCATGGGAAACGTGTCTCACATACACGATGAGAGGAAAATAAGAGGATAAGGAGTATTTTTATGAGCTAATTTGTTCACAAGAGGAAATAAAGTAACAAGTGAGATAAATGTCATAAATTCATGAAATCATGGGAAACATGTCTCACATACCCGATGAGAGGAAAATAAGAGGGTAATGAGTATTTTTGTGAGCTAATTTGCTCACAAGAGGAAATAAAGTAACAAGTGGGATATATGTCATAAATTCATGGCGAGTAAAAAGAAAAGAATTATAATTTATTAGTGGAGAATATTTCATTGTTAAATGAATACCCAAGATGGAACAAAGTGATGAGTTAGATTGAAGAGATTCAAGATTATGCCTTGACGCGTGGATGGCATGCAAGGTTGGTGAACCTGCATGTTAGGATCCTATAATAAAGGGGATTCAAGAAGAATGATAAAGGTTGAGAGCTTTGTAAGGAAAGAAGGTTGAGAAGAAGAATACAATGATTGATAAATATTTGAGTGTTTTGTGAAGGTGAAAACGAGAGGGCGAATAAAGAGGAATAAGATCCGTAATGCATATCTTGATTACTTCATTGTAAAAGTGAGAAAAAATAAGTAGAGAAGTCTAATACATATCAAAGAACCCTGTAGCAACCCATGCTTAACATACATGGATACCACATCATTTTAGATAAATATTCAACACATTACAAAAGTATACGTTTGAGGAATGTAATAGTTTAGTGTCTTTGGAAACTTGGAAACATAATCTTCTAACTTGGTGAAAGATCTTCAACATCTCCCTTAAAGATCTCCCTTTTAGTACTCTACTTAAAACCTTTCTTCATAACACGGAGAAATGAAACATAAGAAAGAGGTGAACTCATATGCTCAGTAATGGTAAACAAGAGAGATATGTAAGCATAACATGAACATAATAGTATGAGAACATGATCATAACATTAGAAGATCATACCCTGAGATAAGACATGAATAATAAGGGAATCAAGAGCATAATCCATGAGAGCATAACATAGGAATAAGACATGAAATTATGGCATACACATAAGCATAGAAAATCATATGTCAAGACTACTTACCAAGGCCCTCATAACATTTTAGGCTTGGGCTAATCACCCGTGTACCTTCTTCGGGTTTGGGATGACCTCCTGTGTACCGTCTTGTTTTGGGCTTGAGATGACCTCACATGCCCTCCTGTGTACCCTCTTATTACGAGCTTGGGATGCCCTCCCGTGCACCCTCTTGTTACGGGCTTGGGATGCCCTTCCGTGTACCCTTTGAACTCATAGAACATTTACCATTACCTAATGCATTGGAGGGAGATACAGGTCTCACCCGTCACATAATGAAATCATACATACGCGCATCATAAAATAATAAAACACTCATAATATCATGACCCATAAAAAGAGACGAGTTTTATAAACATCATATCATAACCCATAAAATGAAATGAGTATTATAAATATTTCATAATATCGTAACCTGGGGAAAAGAGACATGTTTCATAATCAATTCATCATACCATAACCCATGAAAGGAAGTGAGTTTCATAATGGTATAACCTGTGGAAGAGAAACATGTTTCATAAACTTGTCATCATAAACATAAACCATTCAAAGAAAGAATAAGAATGATGTCCTTGGATCCTATCCCCAGTAAATCATAAACTATATCAAAGGATGCCATCTTAGATGGAGAATGATTTTGAAAGATCATAGGAAACATTTCTTAAGAAAACTAATCTTTCTTTGAAAATCATTCTTTAAAACATGAAACATTTTCAAAATCCCTTTCTTTAAAGACCAATTTGAAAAACTTATAAATTAAGATTTTAAAATCATTTAAAACATTTCTTGAGAAAATACCCTTTTCACTTTGGAAAACATTTTTTAAATCATAAAACATTTTGAAAACCTTCCTCCTTGAAGATAACTTTGAAAACTTATAAAGTAAGCTTTGAAAATCATTTAAAACACTTTTTAAAAATAAAACATTTTTGAAAACTTTTTTTTTGAAAACCACTTTAAAACAACGAATTTTCAAAATATTAGGAAAACATTTTTTTAAAAAAAATAACCTTGTAAACTTTCAAAGGAAGCTTCAAGGAAATGATGGTCATGACGGCGGGTAAATCCATACATGCTGAACATTCCTTTTGCACCGTAAAAAGTTTAGAAAAGCGCTTTCATCAAAAAACGATAAGAAAATTCCTTTTAAAACCATTTTTTTATTAAAAAGATAAAACATGGGCAAAAATGTCTTTTAAAAATCACGGTAAAACATTTTTAGAAAACATGGTTTTGGGGGAAAATAGATTTTCTACTGAAAAGAGAAATAAAGTTAGATTTTCTTAAAAACATTTTCTTAATTATCTTAAATACCAAAGAGTGGAAAAATGATACTATTACCTGAAAATATCATGAATAACCGGAGAAGAAAAATCATGAAAATTCTTGAGAGATAATAAGATTTCATCAATGGAAGCGTGATTGTAAACAATTCCGTTAAACGATGAGATTGTAACAATAAACTCTTACCACTTTGGTAACTTTGAATCATAATCCCCATGAAAAAATAACATTACATGAAACATAAATTTATGAAAAGGAGACTCATGATATAACATGTCGAATATGTTGTATATACACTGTAAAAGAATAAAGGTGCATGACGTAACATGTGCCTCAAAGTAAACAAATTGAGACAAAAATACTTTACTGATTTGGTAACTTTTGAACCGTAAACCCCATGAAAGAAAGATTATCAAATGAAATATGTAAATACTTATAAATTCAAGGATAAGAATCATAGAATACATTCATGGGCAATATATACACCACACAAAAGAAATGAGTGGTGAATATAACATAAGTCTCACATAAATAAAAGTGAGACTAGAAATCCTCTTACTAGATTAACTTTCAAATCATGAGATTCGTGAAAGAATAACATCAATTGAAACTTTTAATATCATAAAATAAAGGAAATTCATGATATAAAATGTCATAGGGCATTATATACACTACACAACAAGAATAAGTGGTGAATATAACATATATCTCACATAAATAAAAGTGAGATGAGAAAACCATTACCTTAAGTTTTGACTTTCATCGTACACGTTCAAACCTTCTATATAATAAATACAATTTTATATATAATACCATATATGATTTAATTACGACTTTATATTATCCGTTTATTAATAATTCTCTGTTAAAGTTATGTTTCAGGTAATAATCGCTTTGTTTTTCGCATGTGTTTTGATTTGTTATATTTTTGGTCCTCTTACTTATATCATGATTTCATCACCTCCAGAATGATAAGCATGATATAAATATCATATATATTCAGTATATATGTATTTATAATAATCTATAAAAGATAGAAATATAAAATGGAATACACCATTCTTGGAAACGGTAGACTGTACGTACTCATGAACGTTGTTTCTGTTTTTTTTCCGTATCGAAAGAAAAAAAAATGACATAAATGTGTGTGTGTATACATATATTTTATCATTCTAGTAGCATTCTTATGTCATATATATCATATATGTTTACTAAACTCATACTTAATAATTTCATGTAAAGTGTGAATGAATCACATCACTTTGAGGAGGTAATAGTCCACACGTCCACAAACGAAGTTATCGTATTCTCACAAAATGGAAAACATGAAAGTATGTGTTATATAATAATTCCAGAAGTATAGACATCATAAATATCATATATATCATATAAAAACAGTAAGTCCATTATTCTCAACCTTGAAAGGCGGTGATGGAAGAACGAACATTGGTTTGCGAGACGGTAGTCCGTTGTACACACGAACGGTGATTGCGTAACCCATTTGATAGAAGTGTGTGTAGGTGTAGGTCAAACCCTTGACATAATAACATCTTAGTATATTGAGGATACTGAGATTATTATATAAGCATGAAATAAAAAAAAGAGAAAGGGTGAAGAAAGAAATAAAAAAGTGCTTGTTGAAGGATGTTACATTTTCTTTCAGTAATTCCTTTTGGTTTGCACTGAAAGACTAACTTGGTTTGCTTTTTGCCCAAAGTGAGGCTTCTAGGATGAGAGGAGAGAAGTTTGGAGCTTATTTGGGCATGGGTTGGATGAACCAAAGAGCTTGAGAGGTGTAAAGAAGCAAGGAGAGTGAGTTCCCTTTTATGGTGGAGGAAAAATGACATCCTTGTAAATATAAAAAGGTAAACACTATTGAGAGGTCTCCCTTACATCATGTGTATCCAATAATGGTCTATTTTTGATTCAAGGGAGGATATGGTTGAAGTATGACCAACCAATGGCTTTTGGACACGTGTCTAGGTTATTTGACCCCTTAAGTTAAAGTTTAACTATTAAGTAAACTCATTTTTACCTTAATCACTATAATTAATTTTAATTACTTTCACTAATCTTTTTGGTCAAAAACTAAGTTGACTTTACTAGATATTATAAATTATGCTGATTCCAAATATGAAATCCATTTTTCCAAATTCTAATAACAGAAGTGACGTAAATTAATTTAAAATTAATCTCGCAGACGGGATGAGACAATGAGTTTTTAAAGTAAAAATGTTCAAAAGTTTGAAATGTTTTAATATCCAATTTAAATGCGAAATTGATTCCAATGACCTACATTGTATTAATTGATGTATAATTGATCTAATTATATTTTATAACCAAATTAAAATATAATTTAACTATATAAATAAATTAAACAAAAATGCAGTTTTCAATTAAAATTAAGTGTTTTCACTATTCATCAAAAAATGAAATTTCTCCGAAAAACACCAAAAATCCACCCAAAGTAAATTTTGATATTCTATTTTCAGAAATGAAGTTTATTTTGTAAAATAAAATTTATAAGTGTCAAAAATTAGATTTAAAATAGGTGCTTCATTAAAATGCGGTAAAATTACTTTTTAGAAAAATATATATCTTTATGCGTAAAATTGGATTTATTCTTATCTCTTGTATAGAAAACACATAAGACAAATGTTAAATATTTGCCTGAATATAATTTATATATTTCATTAAAATCATTTATCAAAAGTGGTTTAATTTATTAAGGTAAAACGTGTTTGATTGCATACATATAGGTTTCTAGCAAAAGATTTCCTATATTTTCAAGTGTTATTTTAATTGGTCACCAAATAATTCTTATATACGTGTAAATCATATTTTCATAATTTAATTAATCTTATTCATAATCGTCATTCCAACGATTAGGTAACAATTATAATAATATTTCAATGATAATATTAATAGTATATTGTAGTTTGGTAAAACTATGTCTTGCATGTAACACAAACTATCGAAGGAACTCGACATTGTGTGTAACATAAGCCAAATACAGTGTTGTGTGTACTGAAAGCTAATCTAAGTGTTGCGTGTAGCACAAACTCGACATAGTGTTGCGTACAAAGCAAGAATAAGTGATTTCATATAACATAAGCTATATTTAGTGTTGCGTGAAATGCAAAATATCGAACAATTTAAATTAATTCGAAAAAAAATATTTCTCAAAATCTCGAGATGTTACAAACCCATTGGTGGAGGGTGATGATGGAGCCAACCATGTAATGGATGAAACCAAGGGAAGAAATAGTGGTGTACCATTCAAGGGTAAAATTATTCTCATAATTTATATTTCTATGAGTAGCAATGTGGTATACATCATATTTAAGAGTTCCCCATAGTGCGTTAGGAATCAGATGCGAGAGAGAGAAACTTTGTATTCAAATGTTGTTGAGAACCAGAATTACAACTAAACTATAAAAGAAAAATGGAAGAAGAAGAAAGAAGATAGATGGAGAAGAATCCTCACCGAGACATCACTCCATGGCTAGGCCACAATCACTTCCAGCAATCTAGAAACTAATTCCCAAAATACACCCCCTCGACCCCAAGGTCAAAACCCCCATTTATTATCCTTAACCAACAACCAGTTAATCACACTTAAGACAAAAGTACAATTCTGCCCCTGATTATCATTTATAATTTCCAACTCACCCCCGTTATCCTACCCATATACCTATCATTATCGTCCCCTTGAAAATCCAGCTTGTCCTCAAGGTGGTAATATTTGAGGTGAACTCCTTAGTTGTTTGGTCCTTCCTTCTGTCGTTCCGCTACTGGGTCCTCCTCCACACACTGCGTCTCCAAGCACTCCCAAACCAGCTTACATCCCTTATCTAAACAACGATGCCCTTGTTGGAGTTGACGTCCTAGAATCAACTACTTTGTACTTTGGATTACATGTATATTTAAAGAAGTGAATATCAATATAAATATTTTATCACATATTGTTTGTTATTCTTCATAACATTGATGTGATAATGTCTGGGAGTATCTGCCACATTGATAAGGTCATAACTGTTACCCACTATGATGAGAACTTTGAAATGCTATGATGATATTCTTAAATATAGTTATGCAGTTGTATAACGTACTATGATAAGACACATAGTATATAAACTATCAGGTGCGAGTACTCATAAGTGGATGATGCTTCTTCTTTTGAAGTTCGCACTTCATAATCTCCAAGATGAGAAATTATGAGAACAAACTCACTAGTATGAATTTCGTATGTTTTGGTGTCATCAGATATTTCTATCTATAAGCATGTGTAATGGTTCTTAGACTTTAAGATTATCATTGATGCATATCATGATTCACGCACTTAGATTTACTAACAAAAATCGTCACGCCATATGTTGGCGGGAAGTAGGGTACGTTGGGTGCATCACAAATGACATGTTATTAATGGATAAACCAAGAGAGGATTTGTCCCTTTCATTTTTATGGAAGTTGATATCTCGATCTTTTGGTTGAAATATAACTGTCGCATAAATTCCATGACCATAGCGTAACGATGTTTATTTCAGATAACTAATGAAAGACGTATCAAACATATATGTTAATGACGTAGATGTGCAACCTTCTTGATGAGATATTGAGACAAAGAGATTATATTAAATGGTAAGCGTTCATATGTGGTTGTCGATGTTGCGACATTAAGTTCTCTTGGGTGCCTTGATCCGTTGTTAGACATCTTGAACTTTAGACAAGTCTGCCTAATGCCAATGAGAAACAAATCTTAGAGGGTCACACACTAAGTGTTTTCGCTGATCTCGATTAGATTCTATTTGAATTTAATTAATGGAATAAATATTATTCTCAAGATCGAGGAGTAATTTTATTCAAGTTCTATTGATTGCTAATATTCCCAAGGTGATAAATAATTTTTTATTTGTTAATAAATAATTTATTTGATTACGTGAATATATAATAAATATTTATTCGTTAGTTTGTGAATAAAATTATATATTTTATTTATTGAATATTTAATACATATTTATTCACTAGATTGTGAATAAAATATTTATTTAAGTGAATAAAATATTTATTCAGGTATTCAATAAATGCTTAGGAGTTTGAGTGGATCAAGATCGTGTCTGGTAATAAATATTAATTTACAAGCTGGTGAAATAATATTTATCAGCGCACAAGTTAGCCCACATCATAAAATAATAATAATGATAATATTATTATATGACATGAGGTTTATTAAAGATTATAATATTATTTAAGGGATGGTACACAATTAAATAATATTTTTAACAACCCTAGTTCTATAAATAGATGGTTATGTCTATTGTGTAGGGTTAATCGAAAATTGAGAAGCGTTGCGCATAACAGACTTCTCCCTCGAACACCTCCTCCCATCTTCTCAAGAACTGGAAGAACTCCTTCAAGCCCGAAGGATCTTAGAACGATCAAGTCGAGCAATGCAAGACAATTGATTCGCCGAGGGGTCCTTTGGGCCAAAAAATGGGCTTTCAAGCCTTGTATTCAGGCCACCTGGCCTTGGGCCTTCGGATTATGTAATGAGTCTCCCTCTACCCAGTCAAAAGAGGTCTTTGCTTTAATAATAAAATGAAGCTTCACCCCCCCCCAAAAATAATTATAAATTTAACATGAAAAGATCCTCTATTTGGGTTTCAGGAAACTCTATGTTAAATTTTTTTTTAATATATTGCCCACCAAAGTCGCTTCCGCTCTGCCCAGAACCTTCAAGTGGTATGTATCAGTGTAGTCACGTTTCAAATTTATAATTATTTATTTGATTGTTGATCTATATGCGCAATAGTGGTTAAACACTTCATTTCATATTATTTGTTCTTTAATTCGTTTTAATTAACATTCTTTCGACATTTTAATTATCATCGTTCATGATATCATTTTCATAAAGGATTAAGAATAGATAAAGAACGAATGGAGATGCTATTGGGAAGTGCCGATGATTTTGGATTGATATCATAAGATTACACGACATGTAGCCGGAGTACACGCTGTGTACTCAAGTGCACTGCACTTGGCCGTGTTATGGGATACACAACGCACCAAACAGTAAATTACATGTGGTGCATTTATTGCACACTACGTATTGACCGGTCCAACCTAACACATGACTTGTCGGATTACACGACGTGTAGCTGACATACACGTCGTATAGTCTACACAGTTTAGTGGCGAAATCTGCGCTCACAGTGTGGTCAAATACATGGTAAAAAATGCATGAGATTGATATCCTGGAACACTAATGGAGTACACAACATGTAGCCGACATGTAGTACATTAATTCCCTCATCTGAAGTACATGCCGATCCATTCAGTGAGTCAAGAAGACACACGATAAGCAGAACATACGACGTGTAGCCGGCATACACGTTGTGTGGTCCTGCGTTTGAAGAACACACAAAGTCTTTCGACGCATTGTGTAGACACACGACAAGTGCGATACACAACATGCAGCTAACTGGTACCCACCGTGTAGTCCTGCCAAGGTGCACGCCGAAGCCCCAAATATGTATCCCAAGTACACGACAATCAAGGTACACGACGTGTAGGTTGTAAGTACACTTGTGTAGTCTCCCAATAAAGGATAGAATTAAAATTACATTAAATTTCTATTTGAAACATTAAAGGCTTATTATATTGATTGACACTTATTGTGTTTGACAATTTAATAATGATTTTAAATAATTTTAAATGCTCAATTAATTTATTGTAATAATCTATAATTATTGGTTCTGCAGTTTATTTGATATGAATGCATTTATGATGAGTATCTCTAAAAGAATTCGGATGATCATTAAGATGAAAGAGAATTAATTAATTAATGCAAACATGTTTATCTTAATAATAAAGAATGAATAAGAAATGAATGTTAACCGGTTTTATGCGTGTTCCATGTTTATCTTATTATGTAGGATATGCGTGTTCCAGATTATTAACGTATTCCCCTTAACCAATCAGTTGGTTCCTCTCACCTGCGTGTGAGTTATAAATACATGTTTTAATGAAATATCCCAAGACACATGGAGGTGGTTCATGATGGAACCATAATGATGTCAACCGAGACATAGTTATTAATGGTGTGCGCCATGACGTGCCATTGTGCCATGTCTAGCACTAGAGACCATTGCTCCATGCATCGATTGCGCAATAGCCCAATTGGGATGGTGTGTCGTGGCGTGCACTATGTTGCACCATGGTGTAATGTGGCGTTGCACGCGTCAGTGCACCATCTTATTTTTTTTTTGTGTTTTTTGCACCTATTTTAACCAGCCAACCTAAACCTTATTAAAACACTTTATTAAAACACATTATTGCAAGGCAAGTGACGCGCTCTTTCCCCTATTTCGTGTGACACATCGACCAGGTGCCACAACCGAGCGCAACCAGCAACCCTGCCACCTCCTCGACACCATTCCCACGATCAAATTATGATGATTTGTTATTTGAGTGACTTGAGGTTATTAACAATAGATTTTTCAAAAATAAAATTTCTCTAAAATTTACAAATATTTTTAATTTTATTTTTTATATTTTTGGTTATTACTGTTAATTTTGTTATCAAGCTTATTATTTGTTGTTATTATGATGTGCTTATATGCCCTTTGTGTGTCATAAGTTAATATTGCCATGCGTCGTGCGCCACACAGTGCGCTTTTGTGCCGAGGTCCCTCGTTGTCGTTGTGCGCCATGCGCTGTGAATAACTATGAACCCAGGTGATACACAAGTGGACATGTGGAATGGTGCAACCCATACTAAGATCGACACAAGGAGTTATTCCCCTAGGTTATAGGTTGATTTATTGTCCGTTTAATAAATCAACTGTTAGATAAATTAAGACATTTTCTTCAACATTTTATCTAATGAATCATCTTCATACCATATAACTAAATGATATATGAGACCATTTAAACTTTCGAAAGTTCATTAATACTAAATAATTTCACTTATGGAGAAGTTATTCCCATTTGATAAGAGTTACCATATTTATAGTCAAGGGAACCAGCAATAAAACCATGAAACGAATACTCTCAAAACAACGAAATTAAACATTATAACTCATCAAAATGACCATAAATGAACTTAATAAAATTATAATAAACGAAATATATGTTGAAGAGGTTCTGAATTAAGTAATTAATGAATCTAATTTGATTATTTAGGACATTAAGTACAAGTGCAGAATGCTTTCAGACATAAGGTAAGAGTTTCTCATCTCACTTTCACTCACGTGAGATATATTCTTTATTCAACCCTTATTTCTTGTGTGGTGTATATATTGATCTTTAATATATATCATATCATGAATCTCTTTATCTTTATGACATTCAATGTTTCATTTGATGATCATTAATTTTATGGGGCATATGGTTCGACTGATTACAAAGTGGTAAGAGAATTCTTAACCCAATTTCCATTTTTTGGGTTAAACTTCTACTCCATTGATTATGTCATATTGTGATTATGTGTGAAATGACTTTTGATTATCTTATGTTGTATTTCCACTTGTTGTATGTGGATTTACAACTGATACACATAATCGATTCATTTGGTCAACACTCACACTTTCTTTGAAAAATACTCTCAATTGTTTCTTTTTCAAAATTTAAAAGGAATGTTTTTAAGTTATACAAAATGAGAGATTTTTTCTACTTTCATGATACCTTAATGTCTTGAGGAATTCTTTGCAAGTTTATAAGGTTATTTTCAATGAAAATGTTTTCCTTTATAATTTTGCAGCTTTTTAAATAAATGATTTCAAAGTAAAGTGATATTTTTCTCAAGATTTTCTCATTGATTTTATTAGAGTATTCTAATCTATGCTTAATTAAGTTTGATCTCTTATGATACAATTTATCATATTTTATTGAATTGTTTATGATCAGTTTGACTGTGGATGTCTTATTTTGATACCATTCATCATATTACACTGGATGATTTATGATTATGTTTATTGTTGAAGAAAGTTATTTCATATGCTATTTTCAATATGAATATATATGTTGATTATGTTTCACCCTTTTCATATAAGGAATGCATTGGACTTAGTTAGTGATGGGTGAAGCCCGCTATAACCCCTCGATGCATCAGTAGGTCTGAGGTCTTACCCATTTATATAGACTTCTTGGCTGAAGTTTTGATGATATGTTTTAGACATACAACATTATGAATTCCCTCATTATGAGATTAGTTATTGATAATTCATGTGATTATTCGATTAATAGAATATCCATGATTAAGTTTCATTCTCATGTGATTATTTATATGACATTATTTGATCAACTTTTTTCATGTCATATCATGCTCAAGATTATGTTTTAATGACATGTGTTTTTAGTTATTCACCTTGCCTTATTATTTATATTTATTTATGATGGCTTGTGCTGTATGCTTACCCTAACTGAGCATTTTATCTCACCCCTTTCTTATGTTTTATTTTTCCCTAAGATGCCAAGATGTATATTATGATTGACATGCATGGATAATCTTAGGAGAACATGAATGTTTTCAATGGAGTTACTATGTTGTATTCCATTTCAAGTTGTAATGTAATAATTATGTTTGTATCTAGTTTTCTAAAGCTACTAACCTATTCAGCCATTTGGGATGCGATTTCTTGTAATTAGTACCAATGTAATAAAGGTATCAATTCTGTGCTACTGGGGTTTGGGTCTTTACACAAACCCCCTCGCATGATACACAATAAAGAGAAACGAGAGATTCCTTACCTCAAAGAAGCTTTGCCAACTTGCTGCGCACCGCAAGGCGAAGAAGAAGCATCCACAAACCACAACAGCACCATAAGAATCTATGGATCAACCTACACCACACCCTGTCCAACACATACCCCAAACCAAAACATCGCCACAACGAATCCTCGGAAGAAGAACGGAAGAAAACAGCCAAGGGTGAAGAAATCACCATTGATCTCCAACGAACAACCATCAGAATCAACGAATGGAAGAAAGGGAGGAGAGATCTAGAAAGTCTCATCAGGGCACCTAGGGTTCCTCCAAAATGAGGGAGGGAGAGAAGGGTATGACCGAATGAATGAAAGTTCGACCGAGAAAAGGCATAAAACCTGGAATCCTGCTGGTTTCATGTCGTGTAAATTTTAGACGGTGCTTAATCCTCGAGTTTTCCAAAAGTTCAACCTTTCGTCGAAAATTAAGGCACCTCGACATTTATTTATTACACGTCGTGAATCCCACTTACAAGACGTGTACTCATCTCATGGGCTTCCCCTTAACCGATTTACAAGTTGTGAACTTGCCGAATATACAAGTCATGAACATCCTTTACATGTTGTGTAGACAATACACGACGTGTATTTCCCACAACAGCCCTGCTACCCCTCCAACCACCGCAAAACCTCGCCTCCTCTGAAACACCTCCAACACCCAAAATTGGCGAAGTAACGGACCAAGAAGGCATGAACCGTTACAATAACAAGCAAGGTGCCCCACTGTCGCTTCCCCACTGATTTGCTGCTCTCACGCCCCAATGTCAAATGTCTTGTGCTCCCATCCCTTCCATACATATCACATCACAATCACATTACATCACATCTCATTCGAAGACACCTGGGTTATCTCTGATGTGGGTTGGGACGCATCCCTACCTACCCCACCCTCGGAAGGTCTAACATCCTGTGCTAGCATCAGACATCACCACACCATGTCTCACTCAAAAACACCCGGGCTATCACATCCCATCTCATCATATAACAAGAGTAGTAGAGTATCATGAACGTGAATGACATCAACTTCGTGATCTCCTACCACGCATAACCCCCACCACATATCACATCTCATCAGAGCCTCATCACATCACATCTTGCCTGAAAACACCAAGGCTATCACTGTACATCTCGTCCGAAGACACCTGAGCTATCACTGATGAAGGAAGAGCATGGTAGATGGGGTTATCCAGCCATATGTATCACCACCATCTTGGATGTTGGGGAAAACACCCAGATCCCAGAACCCCTAAGCGTTGGTAAAATTATCCAACTTGGGTGGGATGTGTATAGAAATAACATAAAGATGCATGATATATTGATAACACACAATATCCAACCTATGGGTTCACAACAACTGCACGAGACACACCACATCACCACCATTGTACAACACATCACTCGTCACAACCACTGCCACCAGGATATCACTGCACATCTCGACCAAAGACACCTGATCTATCACTGCACATCTCGCCTGAAGACACCTGATCTATCACTGCTGAAGGAAGAGCATGGTAGATGGGGGTTATCCGGCCATATGTATCACCACTATCTTGGATGTTGGGGAAAATACCCAGATCCCAGAACCCCTAAGCATTGGTAAAGTTATCCAACTTGGGTGGGACGTGTATAGATTTATCATAAAGATGCATGATATATAGATAACACACAATATCCAACCTATGAGTTCACAACAACTACACAAGCACACGTCACATCACCACTATTTCCCACTTTCGTTTACAAGTTTACCATTTTCTAGATATTTCAAGTTTCCACCAACTTTCATTTACTACGCCATTTCATTAACTAATACATTTCATTAACATTTACACAACCCGTTCATTTATTCAATTCATTACCCATTCACCACATATCAAATTCTACCATATCCATAATTCATTTATTCCATGGCTAATCGGGAAACTAACACAACCACGCCACAACACCTCACATCCACCATCGCCGCCGCACCATATCCACCAAGCCATCTCACCACAACAACCCCACAACCACGTCACACCACCGCGCACCACAACCACACATCATCACCACCGCACAACACACTGCTGCGCACCACAACTTCACATCACCACCACACATCACCACCATCGCACCTCACACTGCTGTGCACCACAACCTCACATCACAACCACTGTGCACCACATCGCATAATCGCTCACATCGTATCCATTCCAACCAACCACCGAATCACATTCCCACGCATCACAAAGCCTAGTCGGTCATCTCCATCATCGCACAATAACCCATAACACACAAGCCAACACAACAAAGCAGCCACACACAACAATACACATCCAAAATTCCACAAATTATTCAAGGGCTTTCATCACATTATTTATTTAATTTAGCACGAGTATTATCACACAAACCAAGTTCCATGGACAACCAATTTATTAGTCAAATATATGTTCTTTAACATTTTATTCAGGGTGCAATCACGCAACAACACAAGGGTCTCAAGACATATCATCTACATCACAAACAAGGCTTCCAACAATCATTATTTTTAGTATTGGAAACAAGCATGCACAATATCATTAACAACATATATAAAAGTAGTAAATAATGCGACAACTCCCCATTCCATCAATTTCAATTATGTCAATTCATTATCATTGTTATACTAACCCTTACTATCCACTCAAAGGAAAGAAAATTCATGCATATCTCACACATAACATGTAAAAGGAGCGAGAACAAGGATCTCCTATCTCAAAGAAAGCTTTCCTATCTTTCCGCGCACTACAAGACGAAGAAGAAATAGTATGCAAACCACAACCACACAAGGAAACGACAGATCAACCTACACCACATCAAGGAATCATCAAAACTCTTCCCAAAACACACCCCAAACGAAACAACATCATCATAGCAGATCCCCAGAAGAACAACAAAAGGAAAACAAGGATAAAGTGGGGAAGAACTTACCATGAATCACTAGAAATCGATCACAAGAAAGGGGTCGAAAGATATCTAAAATCCGCCTAGGGTTCACCCAAAATGAGAGAGTGAGTAACGATCGAATGATAAAAGAATCGTCCAAACAAGATTTATAAACAACCTGCAACTCACCCCTTTTACGACATAAACCACACTTTTACACCATAATTTTTACAGGCCCGAAAAGCTTATGCCGTAAAACCAACATTTAGGTCGTAAAACCCTCAAAACCTTAACTTCCGTCGAAAAACATGGCCTCTAAGGATTTATTGATTTATGCTTTAAATACATATCTTATGACGTAAAACCCTTTCACACGACCACCCCTCTACCGCATACAATCCGTAAACCATCAACCACTCTAGTTGTTACGAGAGAGTGAGCAATGACCGAATGATAAAAGAATCGTCCAGAAAAGATTTATAAACAACTTGAAACTTTCCCCCTTTACAGCATAAACCACACTTTTACACCGTAATTTCCACATGCCCAAAAAACTTACACCGTAAAACCAACATTTAGGTCGTAAAACCCTCAAAACCTCAACTTCTGCCGAAAAACATGGCCTCTAGGGCTTAATTGATTTATGCTGTGAATACATATCTTACGACATAAAACCCTTTTCCACGACCACCCCTCTATTAGGTAAAATCCGTAAACCACCGACCATTCTAGTTGCAAAACAAAGGCTTACATCGTAAAATCCTATTTTACGCTGTAAAAGCCTACTACCACTCTAACCTCCATTGAACCTCCTCTAGCCTCCTCCGAGTACTCTCTAATCACAGAGATAGCAAAGTAACGACTCGGGAAGGTATACACTGTTACACACGTCTCCCCACCCCTTGCGACTACTATGAGTTCTCGGTGCAAACTACCTTCTTCAGCCTTCTAACTGTACTCACCTTCCTCTACCACTATAGATTTTCCCCATGCTACACTCTCCTCTTGAGCTTTATACATCAGTGTCTCAATTTTTTTCAGCTTTTTGACACTCATCGATAACTCTGAAATGAATATTGTCACTTGTGTGACATTCATTTCAAGCGTAGAGACCCTGTTCTCAATTCTCATGGTTATCCAACAACAACGTCTCAAGGAAAATTTTCCACAAAAATAGGAAATCCTGTGCGTGCGAGTTGATGCGTCAGACACTTTCACTTTAGCACTGCGATTGATAATTCCAGCAGCCAACAAGCCTTCCAATGCCGCCCAATGAATTTCCTCAAATGCGTTTTTCCACTCTCTCGTCAGCCACCATGATTGTCCACTGCTGTCGACTCCCACATAGTGTTCGCCTCCTGCTGCAATCACATGGCACACCTCTTTCTTGCTATAATTGCATGTCACACCTCTCAATGAAAGCACCAAGTTGTTAGGAATCAAGTGCGAGAGAGAGAAACTTTGTATTCAAATGCTGCTGAGAACCAGAATTACAACAGAACTATAAAAAAAATGGAAGAAGAAGAAATAATATAAAAGGATAAGAGTCCTCACCTGGATGCTACTTCGAGGTCAGGTCGCAACCACTTCCAACAATTTGGAAACTAATTCCCAAAATACAATCCCCTCGACCCCAAGGTCAGAACCCCCATTTATTATCTCCAACTAACATCCTACTAATCATACCTAAGAGAAAAGTATAATTATGCCCCTAAATATTATTTATCATTACCAACTTTCCCTTATTATCCTACCTGTATACCTACCACAGTGGAAATGATCCACACACACCATGTAAGGTAGTGATTATGGGAGAAAAGTGACCTCCCTAAACATGTACTAGACCAGAAAGGTCTAGTATTATTGGTGTGGATTTTCAATTAGCTTCTCTCACCCTTTGGATTAGACTTTATTGGGTGATCCAAGTAAAAACCCCTGCATACTTTATTTAATATCAATTTTTATGGGTGTGTTGGGATGTGCATGAGTGAGTTTGAATGAAAAAGGATATCAAAACATAAATAATAGATAATAGTGACCCTGCTAACACATGGGTCAACTTTGAACATACAATGTGAGATATATTTAAATAAAATATTATAATAAATTTATATTAGAGACCCCCTAATTCAACCCCTTTTAGGGAGTCCGACTCAAGAAATCTTGGATTTAACAATAGGCCCAAGTATATTTTTTCTTTTTTTCTTGGGTATAGTAGTTCTGAGTATGGTAGATTGGTCAACCTAAGTGTGGTAGAATAACTAGGTTTGGGTATGGTAGGAATGAGAATGGTAGAAATGTTAGGCTTGAGTATTGTTAGGAAAATTTCACGAAAGAGAGAAAAGGAAGAAGAAACATCAACATCATTATATTGATAATAACCATAGGAGTTACAGAGGAAGGTAGGAGGAGTATAAGAATAAGATATAGGTAAAATATAGGTATATCTTTTTGGAAAGACCACTTTTGATGGAGATTGCTGAGACCTCCCAAGGACCAGATCATGAAACATCTTTCAAATTGAGATAAATGCAACTGAATATTTATACCCTTCCCCTCAACCAACTCTCCTATTTAATAGCCCCCAACCAACTATGAACAATCCACCCATAACTAAAAGCAGAAAATACACTACTTCCCCTTAGTAGTTTATTATACTCACTCCCACACTGGACAACCCCTCATCCATACTCAACGATAGCCCCGACCAGTTCCACAATTACTTAACATTACACCCCCTTGAAAAACCACATTGTTCCCAAGGCGGACCTTCGAACCATTACTAGACCACTTTAGCATTGGATCGACAACACTTAGTGGTGGCCTATGCTTCGATAAAACTTCTTCTAGGCATTGATTTATAATATAGAACTGTTGTTGATCCTTGAAAATGGTAGCGACATCAGTGAAATTAGCAATGCCACCACCAATAAGGAGGGATCTTTTATGACCATCAAGGACTGTAGTAGAACAATCAACATCTACCCTGGCACACTGAAACACCTCTTCCTATTTTGGACCGTGTTACTATTTTTACATTATCTGATGTTGTTTTCTAGGAGCGGTCGATGAATCGGGAGATTGGTAGAGGTCATCTTCAAGATGGGGTGTATATGTTTGATACTCCGACTTCTCTTGCCTACTCATCTATCTATGCTCGTGCTCTGGATCTCTATTTTTTCTATGGTCATCCACTGACCTCCATCTTAAACCAGCTTTATCCCCATTTCAGTCTACACCTTTCTTTTCATTTCATGCCCTGTAAGTTTACAAAACATCATCGTGCATCTTATGTTCCCCGTTTGGTGATGCATGCATCTAAAGCTTTTGATTAAGTCCATTTCGATGTATAGGGTCCCTGCGCAGTCCCAAGTCTGTTAGAGTATCGTTATTATGTATCTTTTATTAATGAATTATCTTGCATGACATGACTTTATCTACTTCGTGATCATTCTAAGGTGTTTGATACTTTTCATACTTTTTACTATGAAATTCACACTCAGTTCTCTATGCCCATTAAATGTCTCCGTTCGGACAATGAATGAGAATATTTATATTCTTCTCTTCAGCAGTTTCTTAAGGATCATGGTGTCCTTCATCAAACATCCTGTCCTAATACACCTCAGTATAATGGAGTGGACGAGTGTAGACATCATCATATTCTGGAGACTGATTGTGCCCTCTTATTTCACATGTAACTTCCTTTTTGAAGGATGTTATTTTAACTACTACCTATATTATAAATCATCTTCCTTCTTATATCTTTTAGGGGGAGAATTAGTTTCGGATTGTGTTCTCCTCTCCCCCTACTTACCCCTCTTCCACTTTGTGTGTTTGGGTATATTTGTTATGCTTGTGACACTCGTCCCTATTTATCCAAATTTTCCCCAAAATTCATCTGTTGCATCTTCCTGGGTTGCTCTTGCACTCAGTGCGAGTACCGTTATTTCTCTCCAAACTTTCGGTGTTATATCATTTCTGCTGATGTCGTCTTTATTGAAAACTCTCTATTCTCTCCACCCTCTTCCCACCTCGATACCACTATCGATGACTGTCTTCTTTTCATCATCCACCCAACCCTGCATCCATTATCCCACTCTGATGATCGTCACATTGACTCTGTTTACTCTCGTCGACCATCGAACATGCCCCCTGTCCAGACTGAGGACACCATCTTCTTGAATACATAAAACTCTCTTTCTTTGGGAACAAATGACTTGCTTATTTCATTATAGTAAGGTACTCGCTCTTTCCGAAATAATCCAATACACACAAATTTTCACAAAGTCTTCTTTGGCTCTAGAGACCTTAGTTTTTCTTCATATGGTTATCGAGGCTAAATCTCACCCTGGTTGGCTTCAACCAATGCATGATAAATTATAGGCCTTGGATGACAATCACACCTAAGATCTAGTCCCCTTTTTGACAAGTAAAGAAGTTGTTGACAACAAATGGATTTATACAATCTGTCGAAATGCAAATGGTACTCTTCATCGCCTTAAATCTCGTATCGTGGAAAAAACTTATGGTGTTGATTATTTTGATACATTCTTTCCGGTTGCTAAAATGACCTCTGTTCGATTATCCATATCTCTTATAGCTGCTCATCATTGATCTCTTCATCAACTTGATGTCAATAATGCATTTCTACGTGGTTTTCTTAACAAAGTATATCTGTAACAACCTCCTAGATTCATTGGCACAGGGGTAGGTTCTCATGTGTGTCAGCTTCGTCAGTCTCTTTATGGGCTCAAGCAGTCTTCTTGTGCGTAGTTTGACAGATTTTGCACTGTCATCACTACATTTTGTCTATCTCAAAATATGAAGGATCACACTGTTTTCTATCAAAAAATGTCCTCTGGATGTATCTTGTTTGTTGTGTATGTTGATGATATCATTATTACTGGTAGCGACTCGCCTAACATTTCCCATCTCAAGGCTTATCTTCAACAATAGTTTCATACCAAAGACTTGAGTCACGTGACATATTTTCTTGGAATTGTAGTCTTCTATTCTTCAACAAACATCTTTCTTTCACAACGAAAATATGTGTTGGATATCTTGCAGGATATTGAATTGTCTCAGGCAATTGCTGTTGACACTCTTCTTGAACCAGGGGAATTGTCCCTCTATGATGCCACTGACCCCCATACTCTCATCCAGATAGGTATCGTCGTCTTGTGAGCACACTCAATTATCTTACCATGACTCTTCTGGATATTGCCTGCGCTGTCAGCATGGTCAGTCAATTCATGGAACATCTGACGAAATCCCAATGAGACACTATACTTTGCATTGTCAACTACATTAATAAAGACCTTGCTTGTGACCTTTGGTATTCACACCACAATCATATGGACATTGAGGTCTTCTATGATGCTGACTACGCTAACTGCTTATCTACCCGAAAGTCTACTTTTGGGTTTGCAGTTTTTTTGGCTGGTAACTTAATCTCCTGGTGAAGTAAGAAACAAAATGTCATCTCTAGACCGAGTGCTGAATCTGAATACTGTGAAATGACCACAATCACTACTAAAATCCTTTAGCTTTGTCAACTTTTTCATGAAATTGGTTTCCCACCACAAATTTCTACTCATATTTGGTGTGATAATCAGGAAGCCACAAAGATCGCTTCTAATCCAGTTTTCCATGAACGCATGAAGAATATTGAGATTGAATTTCACTTCCTTCATCATCACTTTGAGCAAAAACATATAAGTTTTAGCTACATTCCAACATCTCATCAGCTTGTCGAGATCTTCTTCAAAGACTTGCCGGATGCTCGACTGAATTATCTATTTACCAAGTTGGGCATCCACAACATCAATGACCCAGCTTGAGGGGGAGCATGTGTGGTCTTTTTGGTGTTGTCTCTCTTTCTTTTTTACGGGACTCTTCTTCCAAGCTATATCTGCTCTAGCTTGATGGGGAGCGTTAGACCTGTTTGTATTTCAGAGTCTCACATCATTTTCCTCCTACATGTATTTATTTTCCTCTATCTATAAATGATGTTCTCCACCTCTCTTTGAGGTAGAGAGAGTACTAATCTACACCATCCAACACCATACTCGACTCCTGCACATATGACCCTTCTTCAAAACTACAACATAATTCCCCAATGTAACAAAGGCACTACCAACAGGTCCAAACAACTCATCCAAAACTGCTACAACATGATATTCTTTAACTAAAATATAATCCTGCCCACCAGAACTAGTCATAATAGTAAGAGGAATGAGTAAGTTTCCACCCACATTAGGAGACCATTCTCTATTATGTTGAATTGCCTAGGTTGTACCAACATCATGACACAAACCAATGAAGACATTAAGTACACTGGCACCCCATGAAACACCCCACTATTCCAGTCTAGATAATCCGACCATATCATCACCCTTGTCGTAGCCTTTCCCCACCACCACAACTACCAAAGGCTGCTCCACCAAAGGTTTCATGGACCATGGAAGAGGCTCTGGCGTCACTTGAACAAACCTCATCAAAGGAATTTGAGTGATGGTAGGTACCGAAGTGTGCACAACAATTCTCTGAGGTCTACGCTTCCCACTCTAGCGACGTTTCATTCTTCTCGACTTGTGTTAAGAAATTTGATTACAAATACCTCACCACTTACAACAATACATGAAGCGTTGTTCCCTGTTTCATGACACATTTGTCTTGTTGGAAGAACTCATGGACTTATTACTCCTCTAGCTAGGGGTTCCAAACTTGGACCAGGAATAGGCCGTACCTCCCTAACACGCACCTTTTATGCCTTTCCTCGCTAGAATTTAGGTCTCTAGTCTCTACAGACTGAAATGGATGCGTCTCATTCTGCTCTGCGCCACTCCTCTCCAGATTAACCATGCTTGAATTCAGATAAAAAACTACTTCTTCAGGATATTCCAAAATAGATCCAAACCAAAACTCCCTTCCGCTACCATATTTATCCACAAGCGTCGGCTTCAACTGTCATGCATAGGAAGTATCAACTTCATTGGCTTCATTCACATGAGATGTGGTCTAGGCCCTGACGTTGCTCGAATTGGCATTGACTACTCTGCCCCCTCACCTAAATCCCACTCCTATACAGCTGGAACAAGCTGCCTTATGCCATTCCAAAACTTCTCCACCCACAACTTCTTCCATAACAACATTTATTGGATTTAAGATTCCAAACCATCTGCTGTTGGCCTCGGCTTTCCTGCTTCTACTCCCACTTGGAATCACAACAGTTGAGTTACTCTATTTTCAGGCGATTAAAACATGTTCCTGTTAGACCCAAAACCATTTTATATAGGAAATGGAGTATGGTTTGTGTTTGTTTTCAATCCTCATTGAAAGTTCAGAATGTTTTCTAGGAAATGGATCATACATTTCAAGCAGATAATAGTATTGAAGGTGGTGTCGTTTCCTAGTGTTTGCCAATTTTTTGGGTCTAAAAATCAAAAAATGGAGAAATGTGTGTTTGGAAAAGGAAGTTGCACACAAGATTGGAGGGTGTTTGTAAACTTGCGTGCAAGGCTTATTTTGGGACCAGTTCATCAAAATATGGCAAAGGCAAAAAGTGCGCCCAAGTCATAAATGTGTGCAAAAGATGGTGTTGAGCAAAAGAATCTTACGCGCCCAATGCGACGTCAAAAGGGGTTTTGCGCGCTCGGAAAGAAGCTTATGCGCACCAATGAAAACGCATCGGGATATTTCACATAGGGTCATCAAGGGCTTATAAATATGCGGTTATCCCCAAGGAATACTTAAGAATTTTCCAACAAAAATCTGGTCGCTCAGCCGCTCAAAAGATTTGCGCGCGAAAGATTGGAAGAGAGTTAATCTTGGGTGCAAGGTGTTCCTTTAGTCTGAAAAGACCAAGTGAACCCTTTGGTGCAGTTTCACAAAAGATAAGGGTTGCACGGAAATTAGGGGTTGTGTGAAAGTCATCTTTCGTGACAATTCCCAAATATTGCGCGCAAGTTGAGGTACTGCGCGTAAGTGTTGTGTTATGCTTCTGACAGTCTTCTGAATATCCGGTTCAGTGGTTTAGTGCTTTCAAGTGCATCAATTCAGGACTTTGATGCAAGTAGTGTCTCATGCTGAATAGAGACAAAGACTTCAATGCAAATCTATTGAAGAGACCTTCAAGTCGATAAACTGAGTTTGACTTCTCTCAAGGCAGTGAGCTAGGGGGAGTAGATGGAAGTGATCCGAGGGACGCAATGAGCTTTCCCTGAACCTTTGTAAAGGTAGTATGCCTAGCATCGAATGTCTATGACCGAACCTTGTAATCCATAAACTAGTGAAGATTAGTGGATTTTGGTATGACCGACACACTGTCGGTGTATGCTCCTTGGACGTAGCCCTTAGTGGTGAACCAAGTAAAAGTGATGTATGGTCTCCATGCATGCGATTAATGCTTTCTGTTTTCATCGATCTTACAGGTTTAACAAGTCCCTACCAACGTGGGAACAAGATCTTTATTTTAAAAGAAAAATTTGACACCCTAATTCACCCCTCCCCTCTCAGGGTGTCCCGAGGTCCTACAAGTGGTATCAGAGGGAGGTTAAAGGTGTTTGATTTATCCTTTGCCATCATGGAGAATACATTCAATGCCAGGGGAATCCCTCTCTTCAATAGAAGTAATTTTCATATTTGGAAGAACAAAATGAGATCTCATCTAAGGTCCCTTGGAATGAAAGTCCTCTTTACCACTGTGTAAAGAATACAAGTTACTGATTCAACATGGCTTGCTATGACTGATATTGATAGGAAAGTTCTTGATGTAGATGCTAAAGCACAAAATGCTATCACTGTGGCTCTTTATGATCAGATCTATCTAAAGGTGATGAGTTACACCTCAACAAAGTCTATGTGGGATAAACTTGAAAATATATATAAAGGAGATAACAAAGTTAAGGAGAAAAAACTTCAAGTCCTGCAAAATAGGTTCGATGATCTGAAGATACATCCTGATGAGAATGTATATTCCTTCTTTAATTGAATTACTGAGGTAGTGGGAGTAATTCGAGGTCTTGGAGAGGAAATCAAAACATTGATATTGTAAAGAAAGTATTGAGAAGACTTCCACCTATGTACAATGCAAAGGTGTTAGCCCTTGAAGAAATAGATTTATCTAAACTATCTTTGGATGATCTGTTAAGTAGTCTAGTGGCATATGAGATGAGAGTCAAACCAGAAGATGCTACGACTCGTGTTAGCAAGGAAATGGCTTTAAAGCCGTGGAAAAACTAAAAATTTCAGGAAACAATGGTGGTGAAGATGATGAGGAAAAAGAAATTCTTTCTCTCATTCCCAAGAAACTGAAGAAGGGAAAAGGTAAATTTAAAGGTAAGTTACCTTTGTCATGTTTTCATTGTGGAAAAGTTGAGCACATTGCATCTCAGTGCCAAAGAAAGTTCAATGATGAATAGAGCGAAGCAGAATACATTGAGAAGCCTCGAAAAAAGTTTTTCAAAAAGGGAGACTTCAAATCTAGAAAGAAAATATAGAAGAAGAGTTTTTTCTATGAAGAGGAAGATGATGATATTGAATTCTTTGAAGAAGAAGAACCAGAATTTAAAACTGGAAACCATGCTTCCATGATGGATACCATTGAAAATTAAGAAACTTTGATCGATAAAGATAGAGATAATCAGATGACTCCTAATGGTGATCCCAAGTTAAAAAATTAAGGATGCATTTTCCAAGCTTGATAATAAATGTAAGATATGAAATAAGTGAAAAGAAATGGTGTAAGAATCATCAGAATATGTTGATGAACTTGAGGTTGAAATTGAACAACTAGAAGAATTAGTGAGAGTACAGTCTTCAATCCTTGAAAGCACAGATGCCATTGTGGAACTAAAGCTTAGAATTAAGAAAAGGTCATCAATGACCTTATGTCCAGACTGGAAGAGAAGTCCAAGATTATTGAGGGTCTTGAGGAAGAAGTTGTTACTCTCAGGAGTAAACTTGAGTGTTAATCAACCACAAAAGAGGGAAAAAAGAAAAGTTATTTTGGAAGATTTTCAGATGCAGAACTACTAGTAAGAGCCAAGCGTGGTTCAGATGGGGTTGAAAAAATCTTGAGTGATCAAAGAGCCACCTGCATGGGAAACCATGGAATCAGTTATGAAGTTGAGACATCAACTTCTGGAAGTAAAGAAAGACAAAAGAAAGACAAGATGAAAGTTGGACATGTTTAAAAGTTGCATGAAGTGCTGAAAAAGAAACCCTCAATCCAAACTAAAAGAAGAACTAAAGATTATCCTCAAACTTTCAGAAATGACAGACAGTCCAACTATTTTCCCAAGGAAGAAGGCATGGGGAGAAATATAAGTGAGAAGACATTTCCTCTCATGAAGTGTCAGTTCTGTGGATATCTGGGACATACTATGTCATATTGTGAAGAGGCAATGAGCTATTTGAATGGGGAAGACCTGGGAAGTCAACAAAGTAGACTGATTTCATATTCTACAAGTTATAGAAGAAATAGTTTCTATGGATACTGCTTTCACTGTTCTAACTTTGGCCATAAAGTTATGTATTGAAGGTAGAGGTATGACAGGATAAATTCATACAACTTTCAAAGACGGTTCAATACTCACCCTCCTGACGGTGTTGTTCTCACAAACAGGTTTAATTCTATGGAAGAAGAGTATGGATATGAAGAATCTGATTATGTGGAAGAAAGAATTCGAAGGCCATCAATGTCCTATGCTCAAACCAATATATCATGGAAAGAGAAGAATAAAATTGAGAAATCCAATCTTGCAGAAGTATCTCTCAAAGCGACAAAAAGCATCAGCACGTGGATTCTTGATAGTGGATGCTCATCCAATATGACAGGAAATGATGACCTTTTAAAGAACATTAAGAAGAAGGTTGATGGAACAATGAGGTTTGGTAATGATGGTGCTTTGAAGATTAAAGGTAGTGGAAATACTACCCTGGCCAATAGAGAGCTGAAGAAGACTGAAGTTCTTTATGTAGAAGGTCTACATCACAACATCCTCAGTGTGAGTCAACTCTACGAATTAGGGTTCATAGTAACTTTCAATAAAAAGGCTACACTATAAAGGAAAAAATAGGGAATTATCTCATGAAAGGCTGCAGAACAGATGAAAACTTATATCAGGTTGACAGTAAAGAGAACTCTTGCTATCTGTCTATTGAAGAAGAAAACAACACGTGGCATTAAAGGCTGGGGCACATTAACCAACAAGACATGGAAAAGATATCTAAGCTGAATATAGTCATGGATATTCCCATTTTGAAACGTGAACAGGAAAAGGCTTGTGATGCTTGCATACGGGGGAAGCTAGTTTGTAGCTCATATCAGCCAAAGAAGAAAAGGGCATTAAACCTTCTTGATCGCATCCATACAGACGTATGTGGCCCAATAAACATTTCCAGAACTCATGGAGAGAGGTACTTCCTCCTTTTTATTGATGATTATAGTAAAATGTCTTGTGTAATGGTTATTCACAAGAAGAGACAAGTACTTGATTGCATGAAAACTTATCGCTGAATTGATGAAAATGATACTCGATGGACAATAAAATTCTTGCAATATGACAATGGAGGGGAATTCATGTCCATTGAGTTTGAGAATTACTTAGAAAAACATGGAATACGGAAAGAGGTTGCTGCTGTGAGAACTCCGCAACAAAATGGAGTTGTTGAGCGCCATAATCGACAGGTCAACAACATGGCTAGGACTATGCTGATTGAGAGTCGTATCTCTCGGCATTACTGGAAAGAAGTTGTTGAAGCTGCAATGAACATTCAAAATAGAACAAGGCTTTATATGGGAGAAATGAAGATACCATATGAATTGTGGCATGGAAGGAAGCCTTCATTGAAATACTTTCGTGTTTTCGGAAGCAAATGTTTCATCCAAAATAAAGAAGGAAATCAAGGGAAGTTTGGTAACAATGATGATAAAGGAATATTTCTTAGATATCCAATGAACAGCAAAGCATACAAGTGTTTCAATAAGTGATTGGGGAGGATTGTGGAAAGTAGTGATGTTAAGATCATTTTCGGAAAAACCCCAAATGCTTCAAATAATTCATATGCTAATGAGATAAAAGATGAGGAAGAATGTGAACATGGAGTGAATGAAAATACAAAAAAAAAGGTGTACAAAACTCTCAGGAGTCACATTGTGATGTTGACTCAGAAGAAGAATCTGAATTTGAAACCATAGTTGGAGAGAATTATGTTGAACCTCATAGGAGGAATTGAAGAGAAGAAATTGATCAATCAAACATCATTGGGGATTGGACTGCACCCACACAAATGAGGAGAATGAGGAGTAATTCACAATCTGTATTTTTATCATTTGAAGAACCACCCTCATTTGAAGAAGCTGTAAAGGATGAATCATGGGTGAAGGCTATGAATGAAGAGTTAGATCAGATCAAAAAAATTAGACATGAGATCTGGTCAAGAGACCCGAAGTTCACAATGTGATTGGTACAAAGCGTATCTTTAAGAAGAAATATGATGAGAATAAAAGTGTTATCAGAAACAAGGCATGACTGGTATGTAAAGGACATTTACAGATTGAAGGTGTTGATGTTGAAGAAACATTTGCTTCAATGGCTAGACTGGAGTCAATCAGGCTTTTTCTTGCCATGACAATCCAAAGAGAATATAAAGTACATCAAATGGATGTTAAGACAAAATTCTTGAATAGTGTTCTCGAAGAAGAAGTCTACATCGAACAGCCAGTGGGTTTTCTTCTTGGTACTGATGAAATAAAGGTTTGTAAACTAAAGAAGGCCCTATATGGTTTGAATCAGGCACCACGAGCATGGTATTCTCGGATGGATTCTTATCTTAAGAAGTTGGAATTGAAAAGAGGTGGAGTAGATCACAATCTCTATGTGAATAATTCTCTAAAAGATCATTTCATGGTTCCAGTTTACGTTGATGACATTATATTTGGTGGCAACATGAAGAAATCAATGGATGAATTTTCTAATCACATGAAATTAGAATTTGAAATTTCTATGATTGAGGAACTCATATATTTCTTGGGGCTGCAGGTGATTCAAAATAAGGATTACACTTTCATTTCCCAGGAAAAGTATGCAAGAGAGCTGCTGAAGAAATTTGATATGCATGACTCCAAACTGATGTCAACTCCAATTGTAGTTGGAACCAAATTGGAAAGCATGAAGATGTGACCTCTGTAGATCCCACAATGTACAAGAGGATTATTGGAAGCTTACAATACCTAACGGTGATACGACCTGATATTGTCTTTACAACTTGCTTAGAGGCCCGATTTCAGAGTAATCTGAAGGAAGAACATATGACAGTAGTAAAAATAATTATGAGGTACATTCAAGGTACTCATAATTATGGGTTATACTTTACTGCAGGAAGGGATAGTGAATTATCAGAGTTTTTTGATGCTGAATGGGCTGGAGATGTAGTGGACAGAAAGTCCACCAGTGGCGGAGCATTCTATATTGGGCAGAAATGTGTTGGCTAGTTGAGAAAGAAACAAGAAAGTACTTCTCTTAGTACTACTGAAGCTGAGTATATCTCCACTATAAAGGCATGCACTCAACTACTATGGATGAAGCAACAACTGACAGATATTGGTGATGAGGTGAAACAACCAATGGTGATTTACTGTGATAACAAGAGCGCAATTGATCTTAGGAAGAATCCTATTCATAATTCTCGTACAAAACATATTGAAATCATATATCACTTTATCAAGGAAAAAGTTGAGAAAGGTGTGATTAGAATGGATCATGTGGGAACTGATGAGCAAGTAGCTGATATCCTAACCAAGCCACTGTCAGCAGTTGTGTTTAAGAAACATCGGTTGAACCTCGGTGTTCAGACACCTTCCATGTGCATAATGAGGTTACGAATTTCCCCTCTCCCTAGTTTTTTTAACTGTTTTAATCTGTGTTGTGGAAGTGTTTCAGGTTTATGGGGGAGATACGATCCAGGGGGAGTATGTTCTGAGCTCTATAATGGATGATTATCTGTCTTTGGGTTTATTTCCAATGGGGGAGAAATGGATAGAATGTGGTGTCTATGGATGTGATAAGACAGAGAGAATCATGGCTGAAGATGGAGAGAATAGTTGTAACAGCCCGAGATTTTATGAAAAATATTATTTTTATTTCACTAATGTCTTGTGTTGTACGCTACACCAAAAGGAGCTTGCACAACACGCATCCTTGACTTGCCTTGCATTACAGGCAATCGCGACGTTCCTCGATAGCGTGTGCAATACGCAATACCGAGTTTCACTAAACAACGATATGCTATTAAAATATTATTAAAACTAGCCGTTATGAATAGTAATAACCACTTTTTAAAATTCTTTAAATCTTATATTTCAAAATGAACTTCATTTTTGGATTCGGAGTATCGAATTTAGCCTAAGGTGAAATTTTGGTACATTTCGGATAACTTTCATATTCTGATGAATAGTGAAAATTACTAAATTATAATTAAAAAACAACTTTTTTAATCGAAATAATTAATAGTGATAAATTATTAATTTGAGTAGTTTTAAAGTATATTTAGAATATATTTTTACAATTTAATACAATGTTGGTCATTGGACGTAATTTCACATTTAAACCAGACATAAACAAGTGTCAATCTTTTGATAGATATTGTTTCGTAAAAACACGCTATTTGTTTTAATAGCGGGATTTAATTATAAAATAAATTAATTCAACTTCTATGTTATGAATTTAGTAAAATAGACTTCATTTTTGAATTCGGAATATGAAATATAGCTTAGGATGAAATTTTGGCATTTTTCTGAAAACTTTCAATTTTTGATGAATAGTGAAACCACTAAGTGGTAGGTTAAAAACTGAATCTTGCATAAAACTTAATTTTACCACTTCTGTGAATGGAATTTCGAAAATCCGAGAGACACGGTTAATATCAAGGACTAAAATGTGGTTCAATGAGATGAAAATAATTTTTGGTGAATAGTAACTTTTTACTTTTTTTTTACCGCGGTTAATAGTAAATAGGGTAACTAAGGGTAAATATGATATTACTATTACCCTAACACATGTCCTAATTCTATTGGACAAGTGTAATTCGACCAAAAACAAACTTAGGAATAAAATATGACCATTTAGGCCCACTTGGATTAGATTAGGACATTTATTATTAATTTATTTAAAGAAGGGTTAAAATAGTTAAAATCAAAGTTTAATAAGTAAATCATTTTTAATATGGGGTTATACATAAGATAAATTCGATTGTAAATATTCATTAGAAAGCTAAAAAGATTTCCTACATGATGGTATTTTATTTGTAATTTTTAGACATCAAATAATTTAATTTATTTATGACACAACGATGATGCAGTAATTATCTTATTAATGAAATATTGACATAATTGATGTTATAAGCACCAAAATAAATGTAATTTGAGATTTTTTATGAATTACACTAATTTTATAGGTTACTATGATATATTAATGTTGATTTAATCAACTTGGTTCGAACATTTAATTCTGTTATGACTTTCACAAAAATCATATATCAAATAGTGTCAAAATTGACACAAAATAGTTTTTAAATCAAATATTATATTATTAATTGTTATTTTATTCCTAAAAATCTAAGGTTCGGCCAAATGACTTAGATAAGGATATATATATTAATAATAAATAATTTGGGGTTCGTTTGGCATATTATAGTAAGTTTATTAACCATATAGTGAAAGAAAACAAAAAGACATGGTAAAAGTTAAATTATTTAACTTAGAGTTAAATCTAATTGATAAGGTTAAAATAATACCCTAAACATGTCTAAATCTTATTGTTTGATAGGATTTCGACCCATCCCCACTTTATCTTCGAAATAAGACCCTTTGGAACCATTATAAACCGATTTTGACTTTAATATAAAATAATATTTTGAGATATTCCTAAGGTGCCCCTCTCCTCCCCTATAAAAGGACACCTCCTCCCCCTCCTCCTCACACCAATTTGAGCTCTCAAGCTCGGCCAACCCCTGCCAAAATCTCTTCTCCACTTCCCTAGCAACATCCTAGAGGTTCTGGTCTTACTCAAAGACCAATTTTAGTGCCCTAAGAGGAGGTCTCAAAGAGGCACTTCAAAGAAGAGGTAATTACCGTTACCAATTCTTTCATCTTTATTTCTTCTTCCACTTCTTCTTCTTAGGATGTTTCATTATGAAGTAATAACATCAGTATCACTCATATACTGATATGTTATTATAAGTATGAAACAACCCTATTTCACCATCTATCCATCCTACGGAAAAAGAAATCACCGCGCGTGCGTACGTACGGAATACCGTCTCCACGCCGTGGTGTAATCTATTTTCCACCACCACCTTACATGGATGGGTATAATGGTGTAAAGAATAACTATACATAGTTATTAAAACATCATATTGATTCTGATATATTGTATAATCCACTCCAATTCAGTTCAATATTTATGGAAATGATATCATCGCTCGTGCGTACGTACGGACTACCGTCTCCACGACGCGATGAGATTCATTCTCCATGTTAACCATTTAAGAATGATTATAAAGTATATATGATAAATAATAATGAAATATATGACATATAAAGCTACTGGATTTATGTATATATATATATATGTATGTCATCTACTTACTTCCATTTCAAGACAATAAGGAAAGTAAAACAGCGTTCATGCGTACGTACGGACTACCGTCTCCATGAACGGTGTTTTTCATTTTATTTATCTATCTATTATATATATATATATATATATACTGAATATATATGATATATAAATCATATTTTATATTCTGGAAGTAAGTAAATCATGATATAAGTAATAATGATGTCAAGAACAACAAGTCAAAACACCTACGATAAATGAAACGATTTTACCCAAAACGCTTCTTTAACATGGAATTTACAAAAGAACGGGTAATATAATGTCATAAGTGAACCATATATGATATCATAACAATGAATATGGTTCTGTAATAAGTCAATAACATTATGTAAATCATTATACAGGAGGTTTGGACACGTACAAAGCAAGTCGGACCTAAGGTAAGGGAAATATCACAATCTCACTTTTATCCGAGATTGTTTTTACTTTGGTAATTACTGAGGTCTATTTTATTATCCACATCCATTTTCCCTCAATGTGTAATATTATTTCCATCACTTAAAATAGTTTAAATCCAATTTTACCCTTAGGTGAGTTTTTAGTAAAGAATATGAAAGGAATCTTTTGTCTTTTTTCGTACGAGGTACTTTTTGACTTTTCCAACAAAAGTACGAAGAATGTTTTTTTTAACTTATACGGCATGAATGGATTTCTAAAAAATTATTTCCAAGAAGCTTCCTTTAAAAGTATTCAAGTTTATTTTTAATCAACTTCTTTTAGTTTAAAATTGTATGACATGTTAAGAAAGGAAAAGTGTTTTAAAAGGAGAAAGGATATTTTCCTCAAGAATGAAGTTCAAGTGTTTTATCAAAATTATTTTCCATCTAAGATAATAAAGGGTTCTGTTTTTATCCCTATTATTACATGGATTTGATTATGTTGTGATGGAAATATGTTTATGAATTCCTTTATCTTATATGAATTGTTTTATGATGTCATGTTTTTTAAGAATCCCATTTTTATTACATGGGTTATGCTATGATGTATGGTTTATGATTTTGTGGCACACATAAGAATGGTATCATTAAGAGATGGGTGGGACCTATATCTCCCTCCAATGCATTGGGTAAAGATTTTATATCTCATGAGATAGACATGGCTGGAACGGTAGGTTATACCGGTTCAGTGAAACAGGACTGGAACGAGGGTTACTCGATTCAGAAAGGGACTTTGTCCACTAAGATAGTCTTGGCAATGAGTCTTGACTAACAAGAAATGATTATCTATGATTATGTGTGTATGCCACAAAGTTTAATGTTTTAAGTTATGATTATTGTGATTACATTTCACTGCTATGATTTATCCCATGTTATGAAATTATGATCTTTTTTGCAGGTTAAGATTTCCAAAAGTTATGTGCTTGTGTATACGATGTGATTGATATTTATTTTGTTCACCCTTACTGAGCATTTGAGCTCACCCTTTTATGTTTTCTTTTCCCCAGGATATAAAGAAAGGTTTTAGGTAAAAAAAAATGGAAGATCTTTATGGGAGATATTGAAGATCTTTCACCACGATTAGAAGATTACGTTCCGAGTTTCCAAAGACACTAAACTATTACGATCCTTGTGTGTGTGTTTTTGTTATGTACTAAGTATTCCGCAAAAGTATTGTAATGTCCATGTACATCATGCTTCGGGTCTCTACAGTTGGTATCAGAGGAAAGGTTTAGTCAACCTTTGGAAACTAGGACGCGAAAACGTTAGTGAGATCCCTAGAGATATTTCTAAGGTATGTCTAGGGATGTCCATATGGATAAGTATACGTATAGTATATAGTCCTATAACTACGGTAACGATCTTAGAATTTAACCTAAGATGTTAGATATTGAGGGTGCTCCCCCTTTACTATGTTGTCTTCCCTAGCATGATTTCGCTTCTCACAAAATTCTTTTTGTGTTTTAGTTAATGGAGGGAACCAGAAGGAATTCGGTTAACATTGAATCCAATGGGAAAATTGGTGACTATGAGAAACAAAATTGTGTAATGCCTAAAGATAAAGATATTGTGATTATGCCGAATCAGTCATCGCGGTATATGATTAACAAGGTGAAATTTAGCGGTATGACAAATTCATCAAAGAAGAGGAAGATACACTATTATGCATGTTCGCATGTTGAGGAGCATAAAGAAAGGAGGATTGAGATTTCTAAAGAAGGGAAGAAGAACCTTGAGGAATACCTCAAATGGAGGGACCGATGTTATCTGTGTGGAGAAAAGGGTCATAGAGTGACAGATTGTTATGGAGTTCAATGTCTTATTTGTGGAGAACATGGGCATCACCCAACTCAATGCCCTGACCTAAAAAGATACTTCTAAATCAAGGAAGGACTTATTCCAGGACAGTCATTGATGTGGATGGACTGAAGTGTTTATGTATTGGTATTCAAGAAAAATGTTGTTGAGGTACTTTTATGGTGTATTGGAATATTTATGTATTGGTCTAAATGTGGTATTCGAAGTGATTGAGGTATTTTTGGAAAAAAGATGATATGCGCATAATGAAGGGAAAATGAGAAAATGAAATATTTGACAGTATTCATGAGCTCATGATTGATATAAGGACTAAGTGATATCATGGTTTGAGTATATAGAATTCTGAGGATTTTGGTATATGGAAAGTGTTAACTTTTAATTGCATTCATGTTTTCAATAAGGTATTCAATAGAATACATGATTAAGGACTTTGAATGTTTGGAATGTGACCAACAAAACTTATCTTATGATATATGGGGATCGACGATGGTGTTAAATCTCTGGTAATCATTTTCACTATGTTCTGAGAGTGGACTGCAGTATTATAGATAAGCCTAAAGATTGGAATGGATTATGTTTGACATAAGTTAGTATTGTTTGTTTTTTCGATATTATTGATAGGATGTTAGAGTAATATAGTTTTGGAAAAAGGACAACCTGCAGGACGGGCGACAGCCCATCGCTTCGGACAAGGCTGTGGGAATCGAACACACAACTGAAGTGCGACTGACCTTTATCGCCTACCACTGACCTACAGGAAGTCCCTGTTTAGTAGAAACTAGTTTTATTAAGCAGTATGATATATGAAGTATAAGTCCATTTTAGGAACCATATATGATTAATCTCACTATAGATCGACTTATGTATATAAGTTTTGCTAACCTTTTGTTTGAGACAGATGGAATGACCTGTCATTCTATCACATGATCTGCTAACACTTCATGAATAACAAATTCAACTTCATTTATTTAAGAGATGAAGTGGAAATTGTTAAAGGCACGAACAATAGTGAGATTGTACCAAAATAAAGAAAGTATTTATTCTAATTCAAATTCTTTAACTTTAGGGAAACGATCTTGAAAACCAAAAATGTTGTCCTAGTGATTTTATATCTGATGAATCAGATGGTACCTTAGATCATCACAAATTTATGGATTTGTGATTACTGGCTTTTCCATAGCCATGTTCTCTACCACTCTCCATCAGAACATGATGGTTAGATTTCTCTTCCATATCCATATTTTTACCTATGTGGAAACCCAACGATTAGTTTATTTGGGTAATCGTTACATTTCATACTTTAGTTTTTAAAGCCAAGTTTTGGTATTCCTTTTTACGATGTGGGATTCTATTAAAGAAACTTTCGAATAGTAAACCATTTATAACCCCGACGAATTTCGAGGGAGAAATTCATTTTAAGGGGGGTAGAATGTAACGGCCCGAGATTTTATGAAAAATATTATTTTTATTTCACTAATGTCTTGTGTTGTACGCTACACCAAAAGGAGCTTGCACAACACGCATCCTTGACTTGCCTTGCATTACAGGCAATCGCGACGTTCCTCGATAGCGTGTGTAATACGCAATACCGAGTTTCACTAAACAACGATATGCTATTAAAATATTATTAAAACTAGCCGTTATGAATAGTAATAACCACTTTTTAAAATTCTTTAAATCTTATATTTCAAAATGAACTTCATTTTTGGATTCGGAGTATCGAATTTAGCCTAAGGTGAAATTTTGGTACATTTCGGATAACTTTCATATTCTGATGAATAGTGAAAATTACTAAATTATAATTAAAAAACAACTTTTTTAATCGAAATAATTAATAGTGATAAATTATTAATTTGAGTAGTTTTAAAGTATATTTAGAATATATTTTTACAATTTAATACAATGTTGGTCATTGGACGTAATTTCACATTTAAACCAGACATAAACAAGTGTCAATCTTTTGATAGATATTGTTTCGTAAAAACACGCTATTTGTTTTAATAGCGGGATTTAATTATAAAATAAATTAATTCAACTTCTATGTTATGAATTTAGTAAAATAGACTTCTTTTTTGAATTCGGAATATGAAATATAGCTTAGGATGAAATTTTGGCATTTTTCTGAAAACTTTCAATTTTTGATGAATAGTGAAACCACTAAGTGGTAGGTTAAAAACTGAATCTTGCATAAAACTTAATTTTACCACTTCTGTGAATGGAATTTCAAAAATCCGAGAGACACGGTTAATATCAAGGACTAAAATGTGGTTCAATGAGATGAAAATAATTTTTGGTGAATAGTAACTTTTTACTTTTTTTTACCGCGGTTAATAGTAAATAGGGTAACTAAGGGTAAATATGATATTACTATTACCCTAACACATGTCCTAATTCTATTGGACAAGTGTAATTCGACTAAAAACAAACTTAGGAATAAAATATGACCATTTAGGCCCACTTGGATTAGATTAGGACATTTATTATTAATTTATTTAAAGAAGGGTTAAAATAGTTAAAATCAAAGTTTAATAAGTAAATCATTTTTAATATGGGGTTATACATAAGATAAATTCGATTGTAAATATTCATTAGAAATCTAAAAAGATTTCCTACATGATGGTATTTTATTTGTAATTTTTAGACATCAAATAATTTAATTTATTTATGACACAACGATGATGCAGTAATTATCTTATTAATGAAATATTGACATAATTGATGTTATAAGCACCAAAATAAATGTAATTTGAGATTTTTTATGAATTACACTAATTTTATAGGTTACTATGATATATTAATGTTGATTTAATCAACTTGGTTCGAACATTTAATTCTGTTATGACTTTCACAAAAATCATATATCAAATAGTGTCAAAATTGACACAAAATAGTTTTTAAATCAAATATTATATTATTAATTGTTATTTTATTCCTAAAAATCTAAGGTTCGGCCAAATGACTTAGATAAGGATATATATATTAATAATAAACAATTTGGGGTTCGTTTGGCATATTATAGTAAGTTTATTAACCATATAGTGAAAGAAAACAAAAAGACATGGTAAAAGTTAAATTATTTAACTTAGAGTTAAATCTAATTGATAAGGTTAAAATAATACCCTAAACATGTCTAAATCTTATTGGTTGATAGGATTTCGACCCATCCCCACTTTATCTTCGAAATAAGACCCTTTGGAACCATTATAAACCGATTTTGACTTTAATATAAAATAATATTTTGAGATATTCCTAAGGTGCCCCTCTCCTCCCCTATAAAAGGACACCTCCTCCCCCTCCTCCTCACACCAATTTGAGCTCTCAAGCTCGGCCAACCCCTGCCAAAATCTCTTCTCCACTTCCCTAGAAACATCCTAGAGGTTCTGGTCTTACTCAAAGACCAATTTTATTGCCCTAAGAGGAGGTCTCAAAGAGGCACTTCAAAGAAGAGGTAATTACCGTTACCAATTCTTTCATCTTTATTTCTTCTTCCACTTCTTCTTCTTAGGATGTTTCATTATGAAGTAATAACATCAGTATCACTCATATAATGATATGTTATTATAAGTATGAAACAACCCTATTTCACCATCTATCCATCCTACGGAAAAAGAAATCACCGCGCGTGCGTACGTACGGAATACCGTCTCCACGCCGTGGTGTAATCTATTTTCCACCACCACCTTACATGGATGGGTATAATGGTGTAAAGAATAACTATACATAGTTATTAAAACATCATATTGATTCTGATATATTGTATAATCCACTCCAATTCAGTTCAATATTTATGGAAATGATATCATCGCTCGTGCGTACGTACGGACTACCGTCTCTACGACGCGATGAGATTCATTCTCCATGTTAACCATTTAAGAATGATTATAAAGTATATATAATAAATAATAATGAAATATATGACATATAAAGCTACTGGATTTATGTATATATATATATATATGTATGTCATCTACTTACTTCCATTTCAAGACAATAAGGAAAGTAAAACAGCGTTCATGCGTACGTACGGACTACCGTCTCCATAAACGGTGTTTTTCATTTTATTTATCTATCTATTATATATATATATATATATACTGAATATATATGATATATAAATCATATTTTATAATCTGGAAGTAAGTAAATCATGATATAAGTAATAATGATGTCAAGAACAACAAGTCAAAACACCTACGATAAATGAAACGATTTTACCCAAAATGCTTCTTTAACATGGAATTTACAAAAGAATGGGTAATATAATGTCATAAGTGAACCATATATGATATCATAACAATGAATATGGTTCTGTAATAAGTCAATAACATTATGTAAATCATTATACAGGAGGTTTGGACACGTACAAAGCAAGTCGGACCTAAGGTAAGGGAAATATCACAATCTCACTTTTATCCGAGATTGTTTTTACTTTGGTAATTACTGGGGTCTATTTTATTATCCACATCCATTTTCCCTCAATGTGTAATATTATTTCCATCACTTAAAATAGTTTAAATCCAATTTTACCCTTAGGTGAGTTTTTAGTAAAGAATATGAAAGGAATCTTTTGTCTTTTTTCGTACGAGGTACTTTTTGACTTTTCCGACAAAAGTACGAAGAATGTTTTTTTTAACTTATACGGCATGAATGGATTTCTAAAAAATTATTTCCAAGAAGCTTCCTTTAAAAGTATTCAAGTTTATTTTTAATCAACTTCTTTTAGTTTAAAATTGTATGACATGTTAAGAAAGGAAAAATGTTTTAAAAGGAGAAAGGGTATTTTCCTCAAGAATGAAGTTCAAGTGTTTTATCAAAATTATTTTCCATCTAAGATAATAAAGGGTTCTGTTTTTATCCCTATTATTACATGGATTTGATTATGTTGTGATGGAAATATGTTTATGAATTCCTTTATCTTATATGAATTGTTTTATGATGTCATGTTGTTTAAGAATCCCATTTTTATTACATGGGTTATGCTATGATGTATGGTTTATGATTTTGTGGCACACATAAGAATGATATCATTAAGAGATGGGTGAGACCTATATCTCCCTCCAATGCATTGGGTAAAGATTTTATATCTCATGAGATAGACATGGCTGTAACGGTAGGTTATACCGGTTCAGTGAAACAGGACTGGAACGAGGGTTACTCGATTCAGAAAGGGACTTTGTCCACTAAGATAGTCTTGGCAATGAGTCTTGACTAACAAGAAATGATTATCTATGATTATGTGTGTATGCCACAAAGTTTAATGTTTTAAGTTATGATTATTGTGATTACATTTCACTGCTATGATTTATCCCATGTTATGAAATTATGATCTTTTTTGCAGGTTAAGATTTCCAAAAGTTATGTGCTTGTGTATACGATGTGATTGATATTTATTTTGTTCACCCTTACTGAGCATTTGAGCTCACCCTTTTATGTTTTCTTTTCCCCAGGATATAAAGAAAGGTTTTAGGTAAAAAAAAAATGGAAGATCTTTATGGGAGATATTGAAGATCTTTCACCACGATTAGAAGATTACGTTCCGAGTTTCCAAAGACACTAAACTATTACGATCCCTGTGTGTGTGTTTTTGTTATGTACTAAGTATTCCGCAAAAGTATTGTAATGTCCATGTACATCATGCTTCGGGTCTCTACAATAGTGAAGGGAGAAAACTTTCCAGTGTTATGAGTAAATAATTAGAGCTTTCATTTAACCACACGAGAACACAATTCATGTCTTCTCTCTTGTTTTCTACACCGAGAATTTCTTACATAGACTTAGAGTGTTGGATGAGTTGATTCTTGCGTATCAGGTTTTAATAGTGGCTGGTGCTCTTTTGACTATATCTGGAGATTTCCAACAAACCCAAAGGGGGAGATTGTTGGACCCACAACCGTTCTATGCAGGAAATGGAGTATGGTTTGTGTTTTTTGTCAATACTCATTGGAAGTTCATAATGTTTGCTAGGAAAGGGATCATACAGTTCAAGCAGACAACAATATTGAAGGTGACAGCGTTTCCCAGTGTTTGCCAATTTTTTGGGCCTGAAAATCGGAAAATGGAGAAATGTGTGTTTGGCAAAGGAAGCTACGCACACGATTGGAGGGTGTTTGGAAACTTTCATGCAAAGCTTATTTTGGGATAATTTCATCAAAATATGGAAAAGTAAAAAAGTTTGCGCAAGTCATAAATGTGCATGAAAGATGGTGTTGTGCGAAAGAATCTTACGCACCCAATGCGATGTCAAAAGGGGTTTTGCACGCTCGGAAAGAAAATTACGTGCACCGAAGAAAACGCATTGGGATCTTGTGTGTATGATCATCAAGGGCCTATAAATATGCGGCTACCACCAAGGAAGACTTAAGAATTTTCCAACAAAAATCCGGTTGCTCAGTCGCTTGGAAGATTTGCGCACGAAATATTGGAAGAGAGTTAATCTTGCGTGCAAGGTGTTCCTTTCATCTGAAAAGATCAAGTGAACCCTTTGGTGCAGTTGCATGAAAGACAAGGGTTGTGCGGAAAGTAGGGGTTGCGCGAAAGTCATCTTTCATGACAATTCTCAAATCTTGCGTGCAATTTGAGGTACTGCACACAAGTGTTGTGTTATGCTTCTGATAGTCTTATGAATATTTGGTTCAGTGGTTTAGTGCTTTCAAGTGCATCAATTTACAACTTCGATGCAAACAGTGTCTCATACTAAATAGAGACAAAGACTTCAATGCAAATCTATTGAAGAGACCTTCAAGTCAATAAACTGAGTTTGACATCTCTCAAGGCAGTGAGCTAGGGGGAGTCGACAGAAGTGATTCGAGGGATGCAGTGAGATTTCCTTGAATCTTTGTAAAGGAAATGTGCCTGGCATAGAGTGTCTGTGACCTAAACTTGTAATTCATAAACTAGTTAAGATTATTGGATTTTGGTATGACTAACACACTGTCAGTGTATGCTCTTTGGACGTAGCCCTTAGTGGTGAACCAAGTAAAAGTGTTGTGTGGTCTCTATGCATGTGATTGCTTTCTTTCTGTTCTCATCGGTCTTACAAGTTTAACGAGTTCCTACCAACGTGAGAACAAGATCCTTGTTTTAAAAGAAAAAGTTGACACCCTGATTCACCCCTCCCCTCTCAGGGTGTCTCGGGGTCCTACAGTTCCACCAACAACTCAAGCCCCTCAATCTTCATTGTTGCTTGACCCCTTCAAAGTGTTCCACTCCTATATAACCTGAATCAATTTCAAACTATCTTCCTCCTTGACTTGCGTCAGCTGTCATGATTTTATGGTCATCTGACACTACCATAAAGATCCTCAATTTTTTTCTGCATCTCACACCAAACCTCACACATTCACCTATCGATTTCCATTTATCTACTGGAAAAGACTTCAGAAAATTAAGTATTTCGAGGTGCCTCTACCATATATTCTTTCCCCCTTTTCTCTACATCAATTGGTTTTTGATCCCATCTTCCACACTGCATCGCAAAGGTGGTCCGACTTCCACAAAACAATCCTCCCACTGTGGTCTCTAGCACCGTCTGGGTCTCGCAATTTTTTTCTCATAGCTACAATCTTACCTCCAATAGCGCATGAAGAAGGTAAAGAACAAACTGTTTCTCATGTTTCAACTTCTCCAATAATCACCTCATCTATCCACCTCTAAAGTCTCCTTCACAATGTTCTTCTATCATCAGTGACTGCACACCCTTACTTTTAACGTTGTCTTTGAAAAAAAATGTCTGACAAAAAATCTTCTCCAGTGACAATCATGTGCAATGGATTTTGACAACTCATAGTGTTATGCTGACTCTGTATGTCCTCATTGCACACACATGACTCTGATAATCATGGTTTCCCTAACATTCTTCCACTCAACTATGATCGAGTTCCCCAACACGCGCGTCCCAGCCATGATGGTGTCTACCAGCGATCATGCCTCTGCCATGATCATTTTTTCCCAATGATTACCTTCCTCAACTGAGTAATGCATACAATTGTACATGACATTCAACATGCTTGGATTGTCCTCACTACCATTAGAAGTTGCTTTCCCAGTGGAGTTTCCAATTGTTAGGACAATTTTGTGAGAGTGAGAAACAGAAGAAGAAACATCAGTATAAATGTATTGATAGTAACCATAGGAGTTACAAAGGAAGGTAAGAGGAGGAGAAGAAGATAGAGGTAGAAGAGAGGTATCTCCCTAGAAATACCACTTTTGGTGGTGATTGCCGAGATCTCCCAAGGATCGGCTCATGCAGCAACTTCCAAGCTGATCTAAATGCAAATGAATATTTGTACTCTTCCCCCTCAACAAACTCCCTTATTTAATAGACCCCTAACCAACTACAAACAAACCAATCACAACTAAAAATAGAAAAGACACTACTTCCCCTCGACAATGGAAATGAATATTCATACTCTTCCCCCTCAACCAACTCCCCTATTTAATAGACCCATAACCAACTACAAACAAACCAACCACAAAAAAAAACAGAAAAGACACTACTTCCCCTTGACAATTTATTATACTCACTCTTACATTGGAAAACCCCTTTCCCATACTCAACAACAACCCTATCTAGCTCCACAATTACCTAACAAGTATGGTAGATATATGTATGGTAGAATTGTTTGGCCTGAGTATGGTAGGTTGGTCAACTTGATTGTGGTAGAACAACTAAGCTTGGGTATGGTAGGAATGATCATGGTAGAAATATTAGGCTTGAGTATGGTAGGTATGTGTATGGTAGAACTATGAGGCTTGAGTATGTACAAATGGTTAGACCTGTGTATGGTAGTTGTAACACCCACTATTTTATAGATGATATTAATTTTTAGTTAATTATGATTTTAATTTTAGATGTGTTTTTATTTTATATAATTGGAGGTTTTTAGTGGAATACAAAATATATAAGGATACTAGAGAAGAATGTGGAGGAAATTGAGTTAAAAAGATTTTAACATTTCCCCACAAAAAGTTTAGTGGGGCTAGTAGTAACCTAGACCACTACCATGACCATCAATAGTTCAGCTTTAGGGAACTGAAGTTTGGTGGTCAAACCGGGGCTTGGGTGAGGTCTATCAGAAATAGGGTGGATTTCCCTTACATTTCATTACTAAGGACATAATCGTCATGTTGGGGTGGGATTTTGTTAAAGGTTTATCAGACCACTTCATCTTGGGTCATGCAGTCAAAACCCTGCCCCTCTATTTCTCCTCTCCTTTCTCTACCCTTATCTTCCTTGGATCTTCTCTATATGATGTTTGATCAACATTTCTTTTTTAGCATAATGACCATGGAAATGAGGTAAAGTTAAACCTAGCATAAATTTTATCTTCCCTTGAGGATTTTCTTGGTTTATTCTAAATGGATTCAAAGAGAATACCCTACATTTTTTGAAGTTTTAGAGTTTGATTTGTTGTGATGCAAGGGATTTTATGAGGTATTTTCTTGACAACATTCTAGGAAGGCGACCTTAGGTCCCCAATGTGTCACTATAGATGGCATTACTATTGGGAAATCATGCTCTTTTTGATTATAATTATGGGATCATCTATCTGAAAAGTGATTTGCTACTCATTATTGAATGAAATGAAATGATGTGAAATCATTGTACAAGATATGAAAAGGGACTTAGTATGACAATTATATTGATATAATATGAAATTATAAATTATGGAATTATAAACGGTAAGTGTTTGTCTAATTATTTTTTATCGAGGTAAATAGTGATTGATTTGTGTCCATTTAAATGTCAACTGTTATTATGGTTTATGAATTATTGTGGAAAAATATTTTTTTATTGTTCTATTTTTGATTTGTAATGTGATGTGATATTTTTCATGTTCATGGTTTTGATACTTTACAAATGTCATGATTTATTTATTATTTATTAGGGTTGATAGCTATGATATGGTGTGTTATGATAATATTTCTAATCTAATAAGTCATGGGATCCAATTTTCCCTCTATGTTAGGATGAGATACTTTGTAATTTTCCCTATGTAATGATGTGATACTTGGTACTTTCCCTTTATATGTGGTACATATTGTTTTCTCTCTTTGTGAGGACATGATACTTATTACTTTTCCCACTATGAGGAAAATTCACCCAGTACTTTTCCCTTTACTTGACAGTATGTGTGACACACAATGTCACTGGTTTTATTAATGTTACTGTTTATTTATTTCTTTAATTTTTCTAAAGTATGGTGTAAGAAGAGATGAAAATTTGGATAAAATTTCAGAATGCATGGTTTTAAAAGCCGTGTTTTCAAACCCCAGGGGTAGTTGAGTGATGCAAAAATGTTGGGAGTCACAATGATATAATAAAATGATTCAAAGAAGAGTAAAAGAGAAAAACAAAATAAGATCTTGGAAATAGAGATTTACGTGGTTTGGGAAATGATTCATACATCTACGGAGAGGCATAAGTTTCACTATATGTTGGGAGCATAATTACAAAGAGAGAATTAGAGTTTCTAACACCCAGAAACCCTGGCCCGAAGTGGGCTAATAAGGAGGATAAAGTAATATTCCACCAACCACACAGAAAATCCACTATGCTATAGTAAAAGGCAGATGTAAGTACGCATTACAAAAATGACGTGACCACACAAGTCTAAAGTGATATAGTGACTGGCGGATAGAAGTCCGCATCACAACTGTATAATTGACTCTAAAGTCTAACCTGCTACAATGCCCTGTCTGTATCGGGCAGTCAGCTCTACTACAGTGCACCAACAAATTTGGGCCCAGGACCTTCGGCCCCCGGATCCTTGAAGTAGGGGTGCATTTCCCCTTGCAATCCCCAACGAGCTCACCATAGAGCTCGACCCAAGGAGTTGCGGCTAGATGCGTAGTATGAGCCATAAGCATTCATCCCAATATCATCCAAAGAGGATCAGGTTACACCAATCCAATATCGAGTCCAACAGAAAATGCATGGTTTGTATGTGGGTTTTGAAACCATATAGTCTATCCCTATATGTAACGCCCTAACCCTAGTTACCCAGATTCGGTGCATTATTACATAACATTGACATGATCACAAAAGATCAAGTCTCTAAAGACCGATTAGTTTAGTAGCCTTGGAAACACTAGATACATTCATAAGTCTTACATTACATCATAAAGTGAAAAACTAAAAAAACATAGTCTCCATAGTCTACACTCATATCAACTCAGACTATCCCTACAGGTCAATCATAAAACACTTCTTCACATCCTGGGAAAAATAAAACATAGAAAGGGATGAGATCAGATGCTCAGTAAGGATACCAATATAGCGGAAACTTTCATAAATAAGCATAAACATTTAAGGCAATGTATAACTAAAACAAAAGCCTTTTAAACTTGAAATTCAGCATAATATGGTAAAAATAAAATGAAATAATTCCATTTAATTATTCACATAGATATTCTACTAGTCGAATAATCACATGCAATATCAATAACCACTTTCATAATGATGGAATGCATAATATCAGACTATCATAACCACATAGTCAAGACCTTGTGCCAAGACTACAAATAAGATTTTGTCAAGGCCTTGTGTCAAGACACTGGTTTGTCTCATGAGACCTACCGATGCATCAAGGAGCTATAGCAGGCTCCACCCGTCACTTACTAAGTCCAATGCATTCCTCATATGAATAGGTTTAAACCTAACATAAACATTCGTATTAAAACTAACATACGGAATGTCAATACTTTCTCCATAAACCATGAATGATATGAAAATAACACATCCACAGTCAAACATATCACAAAACCTTCAATACAACATGAAAGTTTTGTATCATAATAAATCAATTTCAAATAAGCTTAAAATCCATCAAAGGATGTTGACATAGATGAAATCAAAACTATTTGAGAGAAATATCTTTTTTTAATCATTTAAAAGTCACATAATTATAAAAGAAAACATTTACTTTGAAAATATTGTTATAAGCTTGTAAGAGAAGTTTAGATGATTTTATAATGGCGGAAAATAGCCGCACCCTCCATATAAGTTAAAAAATATATTCTTACCTTAATACTGTTGAAAAGGTTAAAAAAGACCTTGTTTGGAAAATGAAGGAAATATTTTTTTATAAACATCTTTATTGATGCTCCTTTTCGTCACATTGTCTAAAAGAATGGAAAGGGAAATACCTTAGTACAAAGTGATTCATCCTTTGAAAAAAAATCAAAAATCGACAAAGGGATGAATAAGGAGAACATTGCCCATAGGTCGCACAAGTTCCCTCATGGTCGCGCAAGTATACTTGCACGCCGCCTAATGGTCGTGCAAGTGACTTGCGCGACTTAAGTGATAACTATTCGGGGTCTTCTCCAGCCTATAAATAGACCCTATGGGACCCCCATTTTGAGGAGGAAATTTCCAGAATTCAGATATAGAGCTCTGAATGCCCAAGTATTTTCTTCAGGTCTTCCGAACACTTCTAAGGTAATTCTTTACCTATAATGGAAGGTGTAAACAAGAGGAGTAAGACATAAGTGTTAGGATTTACTAACACTTGCGCGCCTAAGGTGTTTTACCCTTAAGGGAAATGAACATACTTGCGCGCCGCCCTACTTCCTCACCAAAACTTGCGCGCCTCTCTTCTGGAAGTACCTCAGGATAATTCTAAAGGCATTGGGGAAGGATCACCCAAGTATTACCATGCTGGTTTACAATCACGCAAGTACACATGTGTCGCGCAGGTATACCTGCGCGACCAGGACTTGCGCGCCCACGCAGTACCTGCGCGCCTGCCAAGACTTGCGCACCCCTGCCTTTTTGGGTGCCTTTCTTGCCCATTTAACCCCTCTTATACCATTCCACCTCTCCTATTCAAGATTCAGTCTTCAATACATTCTTCAAAGCCATTTATGGCATGATTTGTTGATTTGAATTCTTTATCTGAAAGGAATTATGTGGAATATCTCTCAAAACCTAGTGATTTATACATCTTTATGTCACTAAAGATTGAGATTTCATTCATTCAACCTCATCCTTTAAGATGAAAGACCCCTTAACCTGAGCCTCCTTTTCAGGAGTAAGTCCCAGTTATAATTCCCATTAAGTCTGGGCATCCTCCTCAGGAGTAAGCCCCAAGTCCCCTAATCTGGGCCTCCTTTTCAGGAATAAGCCCAGTCATAATTCTCTTAACCTGGGCCTCCTTTTCAGGAGTAAGTCCCAAGTCCTCATTAACCTCGGCCTCCTTTTCAGGAGTAAGCCCCGAGTCCCTTAATTTTCTCTTAACCAGTCCTAATTTACTTTTGATATAGGTCTCCTTCTCAGGAGTAAATCCCAATCATAAGCCCCCTCCTAATTTGGGCCTCCTTTTTAGGAGTAAGCCCCAAATTAGAGTATCCAAATCTCCATAAAGTACATAAACCTTTATGGACCATGTTCATGGATTTCTTCCCTGAAATAAATCCTAATCTTCATCTGTTTGGGCAGTCATACATACATAAGTCACACATCATTTCTTATGATTGCATCTTTCATGGCACAACTGTCTAGTTTTACCAATACCTCTTGTTTCTCCCACCGAGCATGACTCACGTGAGCTTAGAGTGTAAAAGTAATTATGACATCTTTATTTGAGCCATCAATCATAAACATCATATTCCCTTATTCAAACTACATGGGTTCTGATTCCTTTTCCAAAACAAAGGATACGTAGGTAGCCCATCTGTGGGTACGATCTCAACTCTGAAATAATCAATGTCCTTTTGAATGAAAATAAACTTCAAGTGACCCATTGAGTGGCTTTAAAACCAGTATGGTCATCATAATGACCAATAGAATTTTATGTATCAAAGGATACCATTGACTAAGAATCTCTAACAATACAGATGATTCTCTATCAATGAAGAACCTTGAATACATATAAAAGATTCTCTAAATTTCCTACATATCAATCATTGATTGTCAGATCTAAAGGAAAACTCATTTTATACTTGGTAATGTAATAAGGATTCATGAACATAACTTAAATCTATAAATAGAGTCCTGAAATAGACAATAATTCCCCTAAAAAAGGTGTGATGAGTCCGACCTCCCATCCTCTCGACTAATGCAAATTCCTAAGGCTCATCAGTCCACAACTAATGAGCGCCTACCTTTAGAAAGTAGGTTCAAATGGATATGGAATCATTGGATGTTTCCGGTTCTACGAACAAACCCGTTAGAAACCGCTTGGAATGTTTGAATCTTAAATCAATGAGATCATCCCCGATTCCAGAGGGAAACAAAAAATGGTGAACCCAATGTGAATCCTTAACCAAGTTAAAATGATGTTTTACTTATTTGTTAGGCCCCTATTTAAAACTCAATGAGAGGGCCAACCAAAAAAATCATTGACATATGTGCTCATCCAAAAGATGTAGTGGCTGAATTTATCTTGATTACATCTGTTATATCAAACAGGCACTCTTTTCCAAGATTTTTTGCATTCTAAGAAATGGATACTCTCAAATTCACACCTGTGAATATCGCTGCTGTGAATGCCACTGCTGATACTCCTGCTGGATCGTCATCCGCTCTGAGGAAGACATCACCTACTCAGCATCTTCAACGCTGGGTATCAAACACACTGGTTAAGGAATACCGTCAACACGGTACCATTCCAACTCTGGAGGCTGCCCGACAAGCTCTCCAAGTGAACAACTCACACCGGTCGTCCGAACAATGATGACCAGTGATCAAGAAACAGGCGGTGCTAACCACCATCTCCAACCGTTTCAGGTCATTATCCCTGGAACGCAATCACCATTCACTCCCATATTCTTAGGAGGTAAATGAGTAGGCCCCTCAGGGCCTTAATTCAAGGAGACATGCGTCCTTCCTGAGGGCTCCTATCAAAAATCTCCGCCAGACTCATGCGGCAGTGCGCCCTCAACATGATGAGGGTACCGACTCCAGGCGTTCGGCTCAGGTTCCTCGAACCCGGGCAGGCAAGAAGAATCGCCAGAGGCGATGTCCGGTTAACAATGAGTAGGTTCTCATCTCTGCCATTTCTAGAGAAGTCCACCAACCTAACTTGGTGGCAAGGAACGAGCGGGCACACACACCTACCCGTTTTAATTCCGCTGTCCAGCTGACTCGTCTGACAGTATCATACCAATCCCGCTAGGCAATTCCTGCGGAGTACTATTGGAAGGAACATACACTTGTTTATACATCACCAGCTAGTCAGCAGGCTCGTCTGACTACATATGATGGATCTCTTCAACCACATTCAGTGAAGTGAAATCAGCAGACACATACACCTGCTAGTATTGATCAAGCTTACCAACAGTCTCTCGCTTGGTAGCATTCAGAGAAGTCAGTCGGAAAGCTCTGGTGACAAACAGGAGGCAGACTCAACTCTATACCCCTACACTTGAGTATTGTTAGTATTCACTGACAGAAAAATGAGGACAGGAGCAGACACATACACCTACTCCAAGCATGGAATGGAAGTATATCCCCATTCCGGCAGCTGAAGTCACCAAGCATATTCTACCAATGGTGAAAGAGTAGAAGAAAATTCCTACTCATATCCTGAATGCCTGTCAGGATATTATAACAGCTTCAACGACATCTCAGGGAAAGACACATAAATCTATCCCTACCAGTGGAGTGACACATCAACAGTTCATTCCGAAACAGACACACACATCTGTTCCAGTCCAAGAGGGTTGTGGGGCATACTCCCCCATATCATACGGACAACCAAATTAGGCACATACACCTGATTTGAGTGGAGATTGTCAGCCTAACCTGGCCATATCTCCTGATCAGGCACATACACCTGCTCAGAGCAGCCACTTTCGCCAACAAGTGGTTTCCAAGGCAAGTAAGAAGGCGTCTAAGAAAAAGACCCGCCCAACACAGTCAAGAGATCAAGAGACAATCTGTAACAAGACCTTACTCGATGCTAGAGTTCTTGAAGCCCTCATACAATTATCTGTTGGAATTCAGGATTCTACTCCCTCATTTCCCAATAGTGGGAACATTAATTTCAAAGGTCTTCAACAAACACTTCCTCATGAAGGCTTGCTTCATGAAAATTCGGTCGATCTCGAAGTTTTATCTTCAGATGCGAGCCACAGGAACCCTCTGTGTGACAAGAAGACCAAGGAGAAAGAGATCTCATCTTTTGTTGTAACCCACCATGGTGGTCCTCCTCATGATGATGAATTTCGTTGCGAAAGTCCTCTCTGCAGTAGTGATGCACATTGCCCGGAAAATGCTCCAGTGGACAATGTAGTGCCGAGAAAGCCCTCTTATCTTGAGGCACTTGCAAATGCGAAACCAGTCATGTCTGATGTTTCATCACTAGCAGGTGAAATACTTTCTCAATCGGAAGATAGCCCAGGGTGTAGGTCATTCTCCAAACCACCCCTAAGTCATGCATCTTCTAGTTTAATCAGTGATTTCTCTACCAATCCTGTTGAATCCAATGAAGCAACAAGGAAGCACTAGCTCTGGTCAAAATAGGTAGAAGAATCTTTATAAAATGATAAAGAGGAAATGATGAACATGAGAAAAGAACTGGCGAAAGGTGAAACAAGAAAGGAGATGACGACCGTCCAAATTATTTCCCATTTCATCAAATGTTGGGGCATCCCATCTAGGAGTGTTTTATCTTCAAAGACCTCCTGCAAAAGATGGTCGACCCGGGACAAGTCAAACTGAAAGGTTCTTTAGCTCAGATAGCATATGTTACTGCTAAAATTCCAGAGGAGGTCAGGATATAGGGGAAGGCGTGGATATTTCAGAAGCCACTATTCCAATTCTACCCCTGCTAGAACTATGTATGCAGCATAAACTCATGGTAGAGCCCTTCAGCGAGCTCAGCAAGAACAAGCAAGTTCTTCTACCAATAGCAAATTCAGTCCTGACACGATTATTCTGGAAGAACAGTTGAAGGTTCCATCTTCTTCCTCTCAGCAAGTAAATGGATCTAATTGGTCTAATCTTCCAAAACCAGGAATATTGCCAACTCCTATCCCGATGCAAGATGCATCAACTTCCAAAGCATCTGCTTTCAAGGAACTTGCTAAACCACATGTTCCTGTTGGGAAACGCAAACCTCTGGATCAAAAGTATGATGTATTGAAACACCTGGACCAATTACTGTCCAATTTATCAATTCTGGATGCTTTGAATCTGTCAAAGGATCTTCGGAAGGCACTCATCGAGGCTTTGTAAAGTCCTCAGGAGTTTGAAACTGAAATTGCTGCAGCTGAAGTCTATCACATAGAGAATAATCCTGCAGAATGCCATGTGGTAATATCTTTTACTGATGAAGATGAAGATGATGTTGTGCATGGACATATTAGACCTTTTTACTTATCTGGCAAGGTCAATGGCATAGAAGTCCGAAGAGCTTTCATTGATAATGGTTCAGGAGTCAACCTCATGCCCATTTGTAAACTTCATCGATTGAGCCTCACAGAATCTGATTTATCTCCTTCTACCATGATGTTACAAGGATATGATAAAAATGAAAAAGAACCACTGGGTGAAGTTACACTCAGAACTCAGTTTGGAGATCTTGTATCCAATTCAGATTTCATGGTTGTTGATCAAGACTCAGCTTTCAACATCTTGCTTGTGATATCTAACTTACCGCAGTTCCTCCATAGGTAAAAACATAACCCGTGGTACTCCTCCTGCTGTCGACATCGCCTCCAAGGTCAGCATCCACATACCCCTGCAATGAATTTCCTTTCCCAAAGCACAGAGATACCTCCTTGCTACCCTTAAAATACCTCAGTATCCACTTCACAGCTTCCCAATGTTGCTTTCCAGGGTTCGCCATATACCTGCTCACAACTCCCACTGCATGAGCAATGTCAGGTCGAGTACAAACCATGGAATACATCATGCTTCCAACAGCTGATGCGTATGGAACTTTTTCCATGTACTCCACCTCTTCTGCCGTCTTCGGTGATTGATCCTTTGATAGTTTGAAGTGGCTCACCAGGGGAATAGATACTTCCTTTGCTTCCGGCATGCTGAATCTTCTCAGAACCTTCCCAATGTAATCAGCCTGTGACAACATTAATGTTCCAGCTGTGCGGTCTTTATTGATCTTTATTCCTAGAATCTTGCCAGCTTCTCCAAGATTCTTCATTTCAAACTCATCAGCCAACTTCCCTTTCAACTCATTAATCCTATGCATACATTATCCTACAATGAGCATGTCATCCACATATAGAAGCAATATAATGTATTCATCACCGAAAGACTTGATGTAGCAACATTGATCCATGCCACATTTTTTATATTCATTTTTAGACATAAATGAATCAAAATTCTTGTTCCACTGCCTGGGTGCCTGCTTCAATCCATATAAGCTCTTCTGGAGTTTGCACACTAGGTCTTCCTTTACAAACACTACATATCCCTCTGGCTGCTGCATGTTGATGTCCTCCTCCAGATCTCCATGAAGGAAAGCAGTCTTAACATCAAGCTGCTCAAGATGCAAGTCTTCTGACGCCACAATGCTGAGAACCACCCAGATGGTGGTAAGCTTCACTACAGGTGAGAAGATTTCAGTGAAATCTACTCTCTCCTTCTGTTGAAAGCCTTTCACCACCAGCCTTGCCTTGAACCTCATCTTGCCATCATGTTCTTCCTTAATCCGGTAGACCCACTTATTCTACACTGCTTTCTTTCCTCTTGGCAGAGGTGTCAGCTCCCAAGTGTTGTTCTCATGCAATGAGGAAATCTCCTCCTTCATAGTCAGCTCCCACTTGCTCAACTCCTTCAGCTGCATTGCTTCTTCAAAGCATTCTGGTTCTCCACCGCCAGTCAATAAAAGATAATGCAATGATGGTGAATACCTCTGCACGGGCCTTCTCACCCTTGATGATCTCCTCAACTCCACTGGAGTAGTAGGTTCCACCGGTTCGGATCTATCAAGCTCAGACACACCTTCAAGCTCCACTTGCTTTTTTCATTCTGATTCAATGTTCTCATTTTCATCTTCAATTGCATGACGATCTTTATACATGACACCTTCATTGAATACTACGTTTTGGCTCCTGATGACCATCCTGTTGAGATCATCCCAAAAGCGATACTCAAACTCCTCACCACCACAGCCAATAAAGAAACATTTTTTGGACTTGGCATAAAGCTTGTCCCTTGCATTAGCATCAACATGAACATATGCTAAACTGCCAAAGACTCGTAAATGTGAGAGTCTTACCACCTTACCAGACCAGAGTTCCTTGGGTAGAAATTCCCCCATTGGCACAGAGGGACTCTTATTTATGAGATATGCTGCCATATTCACTACATCAGCCCAAAAGATCTTGGGTAACCCCGAATTCAAACTCATGCTCCTGGCACATTCATTCAGTGTCCTATTCATCCTCTCTGCCACACCATTCTGTCGTGGTGTTCCTGGGATTGTCTTCTCCCACCGAATTCCATTTTCAGAACAAAATTCTTTGAACTCCTGACTTCCATACTCTCCACCATTGTCAGACCTCAAACATTTTCAGCTTTTCTCCTGACTCGTTCTCCACCATGAATTTCCACTTTTGAAATATCTTAAACACATCAGATTTGTTCTTTATAAAGTAAACCCATACCTTCATCGTTGAGTCATCGATGAATGTCACATAATATTGTGACCCTCCGAGGGATGGTACTGGTGTAGGCCCCCAAACATATGTATGCACCAGGTCCATATTTCTAGCCTTCGGTGTTCTGCCTCCTTTTGCAAATGACACCTTCTTCTACTTTCCAAAGATGCAATCTTCACAAAAGCCTACTTCCACTGACTTCAGCTCTAGTAGCAACCCTTTTGTTTCCAGCACCTTTATCCCCTTTTCACTCATGTGGCCGAGTCTGTAGTGCCACAGTTGAGAACCTCCGACAGCTTCCAATGATTCAACCATGTCCATGTAAGTTTCTGTCATGTTGTACAGGGTGCCATTCTTTGCTCCCCGAGCTATGACCATAGCTCCTCAGGTGATCTTCCATGCGCCACCAGTGAATGTGGTACTCAAACCTGCATCATCAAGTTGTCCAACAGAAATAAGGTTTCTTCTCAAGCCAGGGATATACCTCATGTTTTCTAGAACCAGCAAGCTCCCACTGTTGGTCTTGATTCGTGCATCTCCTTTACCCACAATCTGTAAGGGCTCGTCATCAGCAAGATGCACCTTTCCAAAATTTCCAGAAACAAAATTGTTCAGGAAACCCTTCTCCGATGTAGAATGGAAAGACGCCCTAGAGTCTAAAATCCAAGACTCCATCGGGCTGTCCATGCTCAGCAGCAACATTTCATCAATTCCTTCAGCTACAGTGTTTGCTCCACTAGTTTCAGGTCCCTTCCGGTTATCTCGGCACTCCTTATTGACATGTCCTTTCTTCCCGCATGTCCAGCAGGTAGAACCAGGCCCCTTTTCCTTGTCTCTGCTCTTTCCTCTTGACTTCGATCATCCTCTGCGATTGTCCCGCTATGGGTACCTTCCTCTTCCTTCAATGTTCAAAGCAGAACCAGAGAATCTGCCTGATTCTCTTCTTCAAACATCCTCACTAAGGATTAGATCCCTTATATCTTTCAGAGCCATCTTCGTATTCCCCGAAGTGCTGCTCACAGCTGTTACAGTTGCTTCCCAACTCTCTAGTAACGAAGATAGTAAAAATAGATCACATACATCATCACCAAGGTCAATGTCCACCAATGACAACTGACTTATGATGGTATTGAATTCATTAATATGATCTTCCACAGGTCTCCCTTCAACCATTTTCAGGTTGAACAATCTTCGTATCAAATGCACCTTGTTTGCCGCAGAAGGCTTCTCGTACATGTTTGTGAGAGCTTTCATCAGGTCCACCATCGTCTTCTCCTCTCTGATGTTGAATGCCACATTTTTTTGCCAACGTCAGGCGCACAACACCCAGAACCTATCGATCCAGTAGCTCACACTCTGACTTCTCCATGTCCGCTGGCTTCACACCTAGAAGTGGCAAGTGCATATTTTTCTGATAAAGATAATCCTCGATATGCATCCTCCAGAAACTGAAATCAGTTCCATCTAAGCGATCGATCTTCACTTTGCCTTCATCCAAAGCCATCGTTGGAGAATTCCGAACTCACCCTTTGATAACAGTTGATGCAGAATCGTCGGGAGACACAACGACAGAAAATGGGAAAAAATGAAAGAAAGAAAGTAGAGGACACAACGATTTACGTGGTTCGGGAAAAATCCCTACGTCCATGGGAGAGGCAGAAATTCACTATTTGGGAGCATAAATTATAGAGGGTTTTTTCAGTGATAAAACCCTAGCCCAAAATGGGCTACATATGAAGAAGACGGTCCACTGTTCCGAATAGTATTCCGCATTGCAACAATGATCGACGACTCACTTTGTCAAAAGTGCTACAATGTCTGCCAGTTGGAAGTCAAAAGCGCTACAGTGAAGTTGACCCCGAAGTCTGCACTGCTATAGTGCCTGTCGGTGTCGGTCGGTCAGCTCCACTACAGTGGTCAGCATTGCTACAATGCCAAAAAAATTGGGCCCAACCGGATCGGGCAACACCAATCCAACAGTCTATACTTCGCCAACCAAGATAGAAGAAGTGATAGAGACATCAGAGGTGAACAATGATGTCAATTCTCAATCCATCATCTCCTCTTTATTTTCCAAGGAAGACCCTTCATCATCAATTGGGTCAGAAATGGAAGCCTCTTCTTCAAGATGTTCAAATTTTAACATCTCTCTTAATCATGTAAATTTTGCTTCATCATCTACTATGCAAGTATAAACGGAAGAAGTAACACATGTCGAAGAAGAAGAGGAATATCTCAGAGATGCTCCTCCAGCATTTGAAGAGGGTATCTCTACCACCGTGGATAAACTCAGAGAAATAAATCTAGGTACAAAAGAAGATCCACGCCCCACTTTAATCAGTGCGACCATGAATCTTGAAGAACAGGAGATGTATATTTCCTTTTTAAAGAAAAATTGAGACATATTTTCTTGGAAATACACAGAGATGCCCGGGCTTGATCCTAATGTTGCTACTCATCATTTGGGTTTACCAAAAGAGCATTGATGATTTAAGCAAGCCACGGGAAGAACACACCCAACTTATGCTTCCAAAATTGAAGCTGAAGTGGATAAGCTTATCAAAGTTAAATTTGTCAGAGAAGTTCAATATCCCAAGTGGTTGACTAATATTGTCCCTATAAAGAAGAAGAACAGATAAATTAGAGTTTGCATCGATTTCAGAGATCTTAATCGGTATTGTCCTAAGGATGATTTCCCAGTTCTGATTACAGAACTGTTAATTGATGCAACAGCTGGCTATGAAGCACTTTCCTTCATGGATGGATATTTCAGATATAATCAAATCCGAATGGCTCTAGAATATGAGGAATCCATAGCCTTCAGATCCCCTCAGGGTGTGTTTTGCTACCGGGTAATTCCCTTTGGCCTAAAGAATGCAGGTGCAACATATCAGCGTTCCATGCATCGTATCTTCAAACCCTTATTAGGGAAGTTGTTGAATGCTATGTGGACGATTTGGTGGTCAAATCCAAACAATGTTTTAATCACTTGGCTGATTTGGAAGTTATATTCCGCAAGATTCGACAACACAATTTGAAGATGAACCCCTTAAAATGTGCTTTTGGGGTAACCTCAGGAAAATTTCTCGACTTTGTTGTACGCCATCGTGGCATTGAAGTCGATCCTGAGAAGACAAAGTCAATCCTTGGTATGTCACCTCCTCTAAATTTGAAAGAATTAAGAGGACTTCAAGGACACTTAGACTATATTCAGCATTTCATCGCCAATTTAGTAGGCAAAAGTTTACCTTTCACCAAATTGATGAAGAAGGGAGTCACTTACCAGTGGACTAAAGAATGTCAAGAAGCATTCGATATTCTCAAGAAATACCTCTTGAGCCCACCGGTACTTATGCCACCTGTTGAAGGAAGGCCGCTTATCCTTTACGTGACAGCCTTAGAACGATCATTGGGTGTCTTTCTTGCCCAGAAGAATGAAGCTGGGAATGAAAACAACCTCTACTACCTCAGTCGGACTATGCTTGAAGCAGAAACCCGGTATTCAAGTATTGAGAAGTGCTGCCTGGCATTAATATTTTCAGTTCAGAAGTTGAGACACTACCTGCAACATCACGAGGTCCAATTGGTACCTCGTAATAACCTGCTCAAATTCATCCTTAGTCGTCCAATGCCTACAGGACGTCTGGCAAGGTGGGCAGTTATTTTGCAGCAATTCGACATTCAGTATGTGTCTCAAAAGGCAATAAAGGGCCGAGCTTTGGCTGATTTCCTGGCTGAACATCCTTCAGTGGAAGACACATATTCAGATATTGAACTCCCTGATGAGGAAGTCCTCTCTATTCAAGAAAGCCCTTAGGCATGGGAAATGTATTTTGATGGTGCTTCCAGAAGTCCAATAGGGAGGAAAATGGAAAATCCTAAATTTAATGAAGTTGGCTTAGGAATTGTGCTCATTTCTACAGAAAAGGAAGTGTTACCTTATTCCTTCTTATTGTGGGAAGGTGATACCAATAATGAAGTAGAATACCAAGCTCTCATCGTGGGCTTGGAATTGACACTTCAAGCACAAGTGAATCACTTAAAGGTGAAAGGTGATTCAGAACTGGTAATCAAACAAGTCAATGAGGATTATGCCATCAGAAAAGAAGAATTAATCCCTTTGTATGATTACGTCAGAGAGTTAATGGCGGAATTCCCTTCGGAACCGACATTTTCTTATGTCCCGCGATCACAAAATGCTCAAGCTGATGCACTGGCTAATATAGCCACAACTCTGGCAGATCCAAATCGGAACGAGACAACCATCAGTATTGCCCACCTTCGTGCAATTTCACCTTATGTTTGAATCATAACAGAGGAAATTAATGAAATTAGTCCCATTCCTGAACCGTATGGTCATACTACAAGATGGATGTCACTTATCAGGGAATACCTTCAAAATAGAATACTTCCACCTGATAGAGCCAAGAAAGAACAAATTCGGAGACGTGTGGTCAATTTTACTCTTTATGATAGCCCAGACCACTTAGAGAAAATTCTCTACAAATGTGGTTTTGATGGAGTTCTCTTCAGATGCATTGATGGTGAAGAGACAATGACTGTCATGAAAGAAGTGCATGCAGGAGTCTGTGGTGCCCACCAGTCTGGACATAGTCTGTTTGATCAGATTCGAAGGCTTGGATACTTTTGGCCTTCAATGATACAAGATTGTGTTGATTTCACAAAGAAGTTTCATTCATTCCATGTACATGCAAACTTAATTCATCAACCTCCATAGTTTCTTCATACAGCTAAATACTCATGACCATTTGCCACATGGGGAATGGATGTGGTGGGACCTTACCCTTCAGCTACGACCAAGCAGTTTAAGTATATTATTATTACTACTGACTTCTTTTCCAAATGGGCAGAGGCAATACCTCTCAAAGAAGTCAGTTCTAAATGCATTGTTAGTTTCATCAAGTCTAACATCATTACCAGATTTGGTGTCCCTCATACCATATTGACGGACAATGACACCAACTTCTGTTCATCCGAGGTGAAGAATTTGTATGAAGAATACAACATCAAATCCAACCATTCATCTCGGTATCATGCAGCGGCCAATGACCAGATAGAATCCTTCAACATGACTCTGTCAAATATACTGCAAAAGATGGTGGATAAAGATAAGAAGTCATGGCCTGATAAACTCTTTCATGCTTTATGGGCTTATCGGACCACCACCCGCACTGCAACGCGGTCAACTCCATATTCACTAGTATATGGAACGGAAGCCATCTTACCCATTGAAGTTCAACTACCCTCGCTCAGAGTAGCCATTTGTGATCAGTCATCTACAGATGAGCAATCTCAAAAGCGATTGAATTAATTGAAATGGTTAGATGAGAAAAGATTGTGCACTTTGCACCACTTGGAAGTCTATCAGAATTGAATAGCACAATCTTTCAACAAAAAAGTTCGTATACGTTCATTCACTTAGGGAGAATTGGTATTAGTTCTCAAAACTCCAATGATACCAGGAAAGAAACCTCCCAAGCTTGAGCCAAAATGGGAAGGACCTTACTCAATACATAAGGTCTACTCTAATGGAGCTTATTCATTAATCTCAATGGATGGAGAACTCATCACTACTGCAACCAATTCCAGATTTCTGAAGAAATATTTTGTATGAACACAAAATACAGCACCACGGTCCAGTATGACCTTAAACTACACCATGGTCCATGCATATGACCTTAAACTATTTGCACTTCACCACGGTCCAGTATGACCTTAAACTGCACCACGATCCATGCATATGACCTTAAACTATTTGCACCTCACTACGGTCCAGTATGACCTTAAACTGCACCACGGTCTATGCATATGACCTTAAACGATTTTCACTTCACCACGATTCATTATGACCTTAAACTGCAACACGGTCCAGTATGACCTTAAACTGCACCACAATCCAGTATGACCTTAAACTACACCACAGTCCAGTATGACCTTAAACTACACCACGGTCCAGCATATGACCCTAAACTATTTGCAAGTCCCTTACGTCCAACAAGATGTTAAACTGCATCATCCATGATCCATACATATGACCTTAAACTATTTGTATTACTTTCGTCCCACACGACGTTAAACTGTGACGTCCTAACTACATGACGCTAAACTGTACAGAAGTCTCCACTGTCCTGCATGACATTAAAACTGCTTATCACGTCCAGCAAGACGTTAAACTGCATAACCAACGGTCCATGCATACAACCTTAAACTATTGGAACTTTCATCCAACATGATGTTAAACTGTGTCCCCCTTCATCGTCCTTTCTATATGACATTAAACTATATATAAGTCCCTTACGTCCAACAAGACGTTAAACTGCATAACCAATGGTCCATGCATACGACCTTAAACTATTCGCACTTACGTCCAACATGACGCTAAACTGTATCATCCCTTTTCGTCCAACATGACGTTAAACTATGAAAAAGTCCCTAATACGTCCAACATGATGTTAAATGGTGTACTCTTTTATCCTCACTGTATGACATTAAACTGCACAGTCTTCTTTTTGTCCAACATGACATTAAACTGTATTGTCCTCATCGTCCTAACTACATGATTCTAAACTATACAAAAAGTCCTTAATACGTCATACATGACATTAAACTGTACTTTGTCCCTACTACATGACACTAAACTGTGCAACACCAATAGTCCTAACTGCAAGACTTTAAACTGCATAGTCCCTTTATATGTCCTACATGACATTAAACTGTTCATCGTTAGGGTTGTTGCTACCTCTTGTTTCTCACACCGAGTATGACTCACGTGAGCTTAGAGAAAACTTCAACCATAACACTCTCTCTGGGCTACTAACCATGTGTAAGTCCCAACACCTTTTTTTAGGTCGTTGTCCCCAATAAAAACTTGATCATTAATTCATTATTTAAATTAAACTACGCAGACTTTGATCCTTGCCTTCTAGGCTGGGTACGTAGGCAACCTCCCAAGCTTCAATCCCAAAACCAATCTCTTCACATCGGTTCACCTCCATCTCATATGACATTGATTCATGAAACCGCCTCTAGAATCAATATCTTTACATTGGTTCACTTTCATCCTTGCTATACGACGTTAAACTATACAACACTTTTGTCCAGTATGATAATAAACTACAATATTCTTTGATACCCTCACCTGAGAGGGAATCATTATTTACATGGGTTTTCAATCATGTTATATTCCAAAGACTACATGCATATATGGAAATACCTAAACCTTTTATCTTGGGTTAAACCATCATTGCACTAAAGTCCCCTTTCACCCTTCACATGTACGAACCAAATTTGTATAGAGGGTATTTCTAGAACTACGTATGGCTTGATTCCCATCCTTATGGGATACGTAGGAACGTTCAAGTGTCCCTCGAATCCAGCCCCAAGCCTTTTGGTCCTAACCCCAAATTTCACTTTCAGTCCCTTGGCTGAAAAGTCCCCATGAAAACATACACTGTGTATTTCTTACAACGGTCCAAGTTCTATGACCCTAAACTAAGATCTTCAATCCTTTAGTTCCACACGACGTTAAACTGTAGTTCAAGAACTACATATGGCTTTATTCCCATCCTTATGGGATACGTAGTGAAGTCCAACATTTCCATTCTTGACCCAGTCACAACATGATTATGGTTAGCTTTGATCTATGTATCTCTGCATACATTGGACAATACCCATCTTTATGTGTCATAATCCTAACCTTAAATATTTTCAGATCTTCATAACCCTTTTCTTGACTTCTAGTCATAAAAATGTCAAACTTCCGAGAGTTCTTTTTCCTGACTATGCAGTACGTGCCCTTAGGCGGCCTTGCATAAAAAGTCTACATAACGGACCTGTCAGCCAAAAGATACTATTATTTGACTATGCAGCCAATGCCTTTAGGTGGCCCTGCATAATTCAACCCCCTAACGGGTTTTTTAAATATTTGTAACTTCATTCTTGGGAAGAAAGCCTATTTTGTCCTTATTTGTCTTAAATGAAAATATGTAGGGATCCGCAAAAATAACCATCCTTAACATATTTGTCCCATATCCTTTTTCATGATCTGAAAGTATTCAAGTCTATGGTTTATATTCTTCTTCCCTATGTTTGGGTCAGACCTTCGTAGGAATGACATCCATCTAGTTCTTCAATAATCTTGTTTGGAAATATCTTCTCCATATTCAAGTACCCCTTTCCATACAGAAAACTCTATACTTTGGAAAATTTGAATCTCCATAAACTTTCACTGGCTTTTTAGCACTAGGAAAGTAAATTTCTGAGAGTTCTTTTTCCTGACTATGCAGCATGTGCCCTTAGGTGGCCTTGCATAAGTAGTCTACATAATGGACCTGTCAGGCAAAAGATTCTATTTATTTGACTATGCAGCCAATGCCCTTAGGTGGCCTTGCATAATTCAACCCCCTAACGGGTTTGTTAAATAATGGTAACTTCATTCTTGGGAACTACTTCTTATAATGACTTTTAGCTCTTTTTCATACCATTCCTCAGATTCAAATATTCTTAAGTCATAGTTTACATATTTTCCCTCATAATTGAGTATGGTAATATGTTTTCAGATGAATTGTCAAGGAATTGAGTCAATTCTAATTCATTCGGTCAAAGCTATTTCGACCTTAAACATTAGCCTCTTTATGTCCGACATGCATGACTTTAAACTTCCCACAAAAGACAAAGGAAATCTAAATAAAAGTCAATTTCCAGATCACTAAACATATATTTTATATGATTTAGGTAATATTGAGCAATTAAAAGATTCAAAGTTTGTAGGGTTATTTATAATAATCCTAGTAAAAATCAAACTATGCTTACTAGTCCCATTGGCTTAGGTAAAATTTAAAGCAGGTAGCAGAAAAATACATGCACAAGTGATTGAAGATGAAAGCATTATTTCCATTGATGCACAAGAATTAGAAGGACATCTATAGATTGGAGTCTCTTCTCTTTTTTTTCCAGGAAATTACAAAAGGCTGTCGACATAAGTCTTCACTCGATGAACCGCATCCCGAGCTTCATCAGCAGCCACTTGAAGCTCATGCACCCGACCAACTTCACTCTTTTCAGCCTGATGGAGTACTTTCTTGGCATCCACAATGGTATTCATACAATTTGTTTGAACTCCCTCCAGTGAATTATTAAGTTGGTCAAGTTCCCCTGTAACATCTTCTAACTGTTGCTGAAGGTGCATCTTCTGGATGACTTTTTCTTTGATCTTATTCTTTAGCTCCTTTAACTTGGCAGCATAGTCAGCCTCATCTCGGGATACCACAGCCTCAAATTTTCCAATATTGACTGACAGTTTCACCCTGGTCAGATCTTCGCGACACTTTTGCTCCTGATCCCTCCTGATGATGACTTGTTTCACCGTGGTATGGATCTCTTGGTATCCAAAACCGCCAAGTCCTAGCATGATGAACTGAGACGAAAATCGAGGGATATTCGATGATAGCTCTTCTAAAGGCACCTCAGATATGATTTTCCATATGTTGTTCCATGCCTTGCATCGTGAGAAGCTAAGCGCCTTAAGCACCTTTGGGTCTGATTCAACATCATCATCACAGGGGGGTATGTAATCTAGGATTAATGCACTTAAGGAAGTGCCCTGTTCTGCTTCTTCCCCCCTGACCCTGGTTTCTTCACCTTCTACTGCTGTTTAGGCGGATGTTGAGACCTCACCTCCAGTTCTAACCATTGAAGTTGATATCCCTGTTTGATTAATTAAAAGTATGGTTAGTTTCATAGAACAATGGAAGTCAGTTGTCTATCTTGAAAACTCAGTCCAATCATTACCTAATAGTAGATCAGCAGCTTGAGAAGACTCCTCCCCATCTTTCCCAGTTTCAACAGGATCTTCAAGATGGGTCTTAGGAGGGTTTATTGGATTTAGCTATACTTGAGCTAATGTTTCTGCAATGGTAGGGTTGACATCAATGTCCACACCCTCTTCAGGCATTGGCAGTTCAACAGCTTATATGGATGGAACTGCATATTATTTTTAGTCATGATTAGAAGTGTAAATTATAAGAAAATTTACTAGGTGAAGGATAACACTCACGCCCAAGGTCTTCTAAATCACATGATAACTTAGCATGATCATAAAATTCTTCAAAAGACATGCCATGATCCATCATTTCATCCAATGATATTTCAGAATCCTGGTTATTCTCACCATTGGGAGCATTTGATGTATCCCCTTGGAGACCCTCATTCGGTGGCCCTTTACCCTGGACAGATTCTTCAGGAAGGATGGAAGATTCAGTTGCTGTGGCTGCCAATGATTCTGGTGCAGGTTCTTCTCTACTTGTAGCAGCAGCAAGAGCAGTACTGGGAATAGATGTTGGCTCTTTTTCAGAAGCATCCAAGTCATCTTGAATTTGCGTTTGTTCCACAACACCCTCTGTGGTCCTCAAAGGAGGATCAATCCTTTCCCTCAGAGGGGAAATTGAATAAGCCCCTGCAATCCCAAGGAAAATGAGAAATCTTTTCATGGTTTAATACTCATGATTATTCGAAAGACTTACCACTGCTAATGAAGCGTTTAGCTGTGGTCTTCTTCCTACGATGCTTTTGCTTCCTTGGATTTTTGGGAGTATTGGCAGTCTCCCTTATTGGCACCTAGATTGGAGAATGAAAAGCCATTGCCAGCTCCTCATTCATGGCCTGCTAGCCTAGAGATATCTCGCCTGGTTCACGAGGAGATTCCGCAGCAACCCCGATGGCAGTACCACTAGGGCTATACTGTGGAGAAGTAACCTCAGTTCCTTTCTTTGCAAGCTGCAAGATAAATAAAATAACTTCCTTAAGTAACAAATATTCTACTGGAATCAAGTTACAAAGAAAATAAGGAAAGAAAACTTACATCTTCAGGAGCCACATAATCATGCCACTCCTCATCAGTCCCCTCAGAGGTGCCACGATAAATCATTTCCTTCACCCGCCTGGTGATAGGAACAGACTCATCAATGGAATATATGAGCATTTCCAGCTCTCTGATGTAAGCCCGCACTTCATTGGGGTTATCCTCGTATTGGATATTTGTAGAAGCCAGAATATTCCCTATTCTAGGAAGGTGTAGGCCCTCACGCAAATCTAGCCAGGTGGTCTCAGTACCACCGTATAAACCCTGCCATAACTGGACAACCTCTAGTCTTAGATATGAAGGCTGCGAGGAAGGTCCTACAATCTTTTACTTCAATTTCTTCCCAGCTCCTGCAACTATAGATAGAGAATAAGAAAATAAGACTTATTGCTTTATAAAGTAGCAGTGATTAGGTTACCACAATGAAGTAACTCACCAGGAGTTGATGGAGTATTCTAACCGGAGGATTATATCAGGCATGAGGCCTCTTTTCCACTTGTTGTGCCTCATCATCCCCATCACGGGAATCCGATGAATCAGTCCTAGAGGAGGAGTCTGACGAATCAACTTCAGGTGGGGAAGCATCACCTTCATGAGGGAGGGTTTCTTTCTCTACAGTCCTCTTCCTTTTCCCCACCTGATAAACTGGGTAATTCAGTACCCCTTTTGGGTATGATGCTATCCAGTGCTCGACATAATATGTAGTCAAGTTATGTGTCGCTTTTTCAACTGGTAGATCAAATACCGCCCCAGTATTCTCCCTTGATTCAGCAGCCACAGTTGCCGAGCAACCATCGGATATTGCTCTAAACTGACATGTACTAGGGGAGATACATCAATCTATTGTAGACACTTAAATTTACGTGAAAATCTATATGGATCATAGGCCTCGCATATAATTTCTCTGTCAATCCTAGCAACTAGTACACCATCTTTGCAAGCTAGCATGTATTCCCTCAAATCCAAATGGGTTGTTCCATCATCAACAAACCGCCCGGTTGGCGGATTTCCATAAGGAAAGAATTTTAATTACTTAAACATGCTCAGACTCAATTTCATGTCATAGGCATTAACATCTAATGGAGAAACTCCAGAGAATGATTGCACTGACAGCCTGAAAGAACTTCCAGGAATTTGTAATCCATTCTGTACATTGTAAGTCCTGAAGTGAGTGGCAATCCATCCCCATAAAACTTGGAATGGTCCCACTATTCTTAAAGGAGATTTACCCTTAATGACATGAAGTAAACTCCTATGAATATTTTATAAAATGGGGGTAGCCAACCCAACCATTTTTCCCTCATCCAACTTTTCCGCAATGACGAAGGTCCCTGGCCTGACACCTCCCTTCGAATCCCTGACTGGCAAGAGATAAACACTGAGACAAATAGCCAAGAAGCCCTCCAGATGAGTCTTCTTTGTAATCCTTTGATTCACCTCATATCCCCACTTCTCAAACTCTCCTGCTTCTAGAGTTGGCCAGAATGTGCAAAGATCACCCCTCTTCTCAAGTTTTGGGCAGGTGGTAGGACGTTTGGGCCTCTTATCCTTGGATTTCTTTTTCTTGGATCCTTTCTCCTTCAGCTCCTTCTCCTTTGGGTCCTTCTTTTTCTTCTCAGTAAGAAATATATTCATCCACTCCTCCAGATGAATATCCTTTCTAGAATGAGTTAACGAGGTCTCTGAACTCTTGAGCCTGTGGAAGATCTTAAATAATTCCCGATCTAAAGCAGAAGTCTTCTCTGAATCATTCAAAGTCACCTTGGGAGGAATTAATTCATCATACATGTCGCCCAAAATTGGAGCCGCTGAGATCTTGTGGACATCCCACAGACTGATGCCTACTTCTCCATGAGTCAGATGGAAAGAATTAGTTTATGGGCTCCAGTGGTTGAGTATCTCTAGCACGAAGTTATCATGTCTGTAAACATATGTTTGCCCAACCCAAACAGCTTCGTATATCGCCAATCCTTTCATATCCTCGAAAAAATCTGCATAGGTTTGTCGCACCCAGTATGCCCACATCCAAGTTGGCTTCACACCTCCCCCAGGACGGAAGTCCCAACTTTTCTTCCAGTCTTTGGATTGATCCATCTGAGCATTTCAGAAGATTGAAGGATGACAATGTGGTTGCAACTCAGGCATATGAGGTTTCAGACCTGGCGTACAAGGGCTATGATGCATCATGTGGGCCTTCTCCACTGTTCCAGCACTTAGAAATACTCCTCCACATGAGATATTTGATGAAGAAAAGTTGGTATAATTTTGAAACCATGAAAATGGGAGATACTTATTTGCTTATGGAATATTAACTTCTCACAGATGACCATATCCATACAAAGGAAAATAAATGATTTGGGGGAAGTCGCGATGATATTTCTTTAGATACTTAGCCAAATCTAGAAGAGTGCTACTTTTGACGGTATAATAATCATGGCCAATGATGTTCATCATATCATCAATCCGCTTGCTAGACAGTTCATCATCTTTTCCGGTTCTAAGAGCCATTGATTCTGCACAAAAGTCGAATAAATTAACTTTTAAGTAAGTTGATTTTTCATAAAATTTGTAAAGGTATTTCAAAAAAATGGAAAAGGCATTAAGGCGCGCAAGTCTAAACATGGAACGCAAGTATGGATGTGTCGAGCAAGTGTTAAATGTGCCGTGCAAGTTTTTAGCTCACAAGTATCACTGCGCAATTCATATTAACTTGACAGCAGCGCAACAATGAAGAAACAATGGAAGCAACTTGCGCGGTGAAGGTGACCTGCGCGATGAGAGCTCGAGAATCCAGAAATCAGATGCTATGCGCAAAAAATGACCGCATATTTATAGGCTAAGCCGCACCCTTGCATGCTGATGCCTGCATGCTCCATCCAGTGCACTCGATCCCTGCACGATGTGCCCCTGCGCGATGACAGCTGCGCGACTCGCACCTGCGCACCTCTTTCCCTTTGGTTTTCTTCTTTTCCTCAGAGTCACATCCTTATTCTTCCGGATCCAACTCTGAGGGGGGACTTTTGTTGATGCTCCTTTTCGTCACATTGTCTAAAATAATGGAAAGGGAAATACCTTAGTACAAAGTGATTCATCCTTTGAAGAAACATCAAAAATCAAAAAAGGGATGAACAAGGAGAACATTGCCCATAGGTCGTGCAAGTTCCCTCATGGTCGCGCATGTATACTTGCGCGCCGCCTAATGGTCGCGCAAGTGAATTGCGCGACGTAAGTGATAACTGCCTGGGGTCTTCTCCAGAATATAAATAGACCCTGTGGGCCCCCCATTTCGAGGAGGAATTTTTCCAGAATTTAGATATAGAGCTTTGAACGCCCAAGTCTCTTCTTCAGGTCTTCCGAACACTTCTAAGGTAATTCTTTACCTAGAATGGAAGGTCTAAACAAGAGGAGTAAGGACTAAGTGTTAGAATTTACTAACACTTGAGCGCTTACGGTGTTTTACCCTTAAAGGAAATGAACATACTTGCGCGCCGCCCTAATTCCTCACCAAAACTTGCGCGCCTCTCTTCTGGAAGTACCTCAGGATAATTCTAAAGGCAATGGGGAAGGATCGCCCAAGTATTACCATGCTGGTTTACAATCATGCAAGTACCCATGTGTCGCGCAGGTATACCTATGCGACCAGGACTTGCGCGCCCACACAGTACCTACACACCTACCAAGACTTGCATGCCCCTCCCTTTTTGGGTGTCTTTTTTGCCCATTTAACCCCTCTTATACCATTCCACCTCTCCTATTCAAGATTCAGTTTTCAAGAAATTCTTCAAAGCCATTTATGGCATGATTTCTTGATTTGACTTCCTTATCTGAAAGGAATTCTGTGGAATATCTCTCAAAACCTAGTGATTTATACATCTTTATGTCACTAAAGATTGAGATTTCATTCATTCAACCTCATCCTTTAAGATGAGAGAACCCCTTAACCTGGGCCTCCTTTTCAGGAGTAAGTACCAGTCATAATTCCCATTAAGTCTGAGCATCCTCCTTAGGATTAAGCCCCAAGTCCCCTAATCTAGGCCTCCTTTTCAGGAATAAGCCCCAGTCATAATTCTCTTAACCTGGGCCTCCTTTTCACGAGTAAGTCCCAAGTCCTCATTAACCTGGGCCTCCTTTTCAGGAGTAAGCATCGGGTCCCTTAATTTTCTCTTAACCAGTCCTAATTTACTTTTGATCTGGGTCTCCTTCTCAGGAGTAAAACCCAATCATAAGTCCCCTCCTAATTTGGGCCTCCTTTTCAAGAGTAAGCCCCAAATTAGCGTATCCAAATCTCCATAAAGTACATATACCTTTATGGACCCTGTTCATGGATTTATTCCCTGAAATAAATCCTAATCTTCATCTGTTTGGGTAGTCATACATACATAAGCCTCACATCATTTCTTATGATTGCATCTTTCATGGCACAACTGTCTGGTTTTACCAATACCTATTATTTCTCACAACGAGCATGACTCACGTGAGCTTAGAGTGTAAAAGTAATTATGACATCTTTCTTTGAGCCATCAATCATAAACATCATATTACCTTATTCGAACTACATGGGTTCTGATTCCTTTTCCAAAACAAAGGATACGTAGGTAGCCCATCTGCAGGTAAGATCCAAACTCTGAAATAATCAATGTCCTTCTGAATGACAATAAACTTCAAGTTCCCCACTGAGTGGCTTTAAAACTAGTATGGTCATCATAATGACCAAGAGACTTTTATGTATCAAGGGATACCATTGACTAAGAATCTCTAACAATACAGATGATTCTCTATCAATGAAGAACCTCAAATACATATAAAAGATTCTCTAAATTCCCTACATATCAATCATTGATTGTCAGATCTAAATGAAAACTCATTTTATACTTGGTAATGTAATAAGGATTCACAAACATAACTTAAATCTATAAAGAGAGTCCCGGAATAGACAATAATTCCCCTAAAAAAGGTGTGATGAGTCTGACCTCTCATCCTCTTAACCAATGCAAATTCCTAAGCCTCATCAGTCCAAAAATAATGAGCACCTACCTTTGGAAATTATTTTCAAATGGATATGGAATCATTGGATGTTTCTGGTTCTATGAACAACCCTGTTAGAAACTGCTTGGAATGTTTGAATCTTAAATCAATGAGATCATCCCCGATTCCAGAGGGAAACAATCTTATAAAAAGTAAAACAAAGGTATAAATGAATTTAACCCATAGTCTATAAAATAATAATAATGTTTTGAAATACATTTTTAAGAAACATGGATGTAGATGATAAAGAGGTCCCCATAGATACTTACGCAAAAAAAACCTCGGATAATAAATATATTATGAAATTAACCTTTACCTTGTAATTTTCCTTGGCCGAGGGTAGGTTAACCTCCTATATAATGGTGAAATAATTGTTATTAAATTATACAAGAATCATATAAATTAACGGCTAGTTTGATTGGTTGTGGTGTGTGTTGGAACTCGAAGTTGCGTATAACACACACTACTTTATTATTCAAAGAGAAGCGTACTGTGGAAGATTGGGGTGTTACATTCTCCCCTCCTTCAAATAATTTCATCCTTAAAATTTCTAGAATATTACTGCATAAAAAGACTCGGGTGGTTCTTCATCATAAGTTCCTTGAGTTCCCACATTGCCTCTTCCATCTTATGGTTTCTCCATAGAACTTTTACCAGACGAGTCATCCGGTTTCTCAACACTTGTTCTCTGGTATCAAGAATCCTGACAGGATCTTCGCAATAAGACAGATCGGGTTCCAGTTCTACTTCCTCATAGGTGAGCACATGCATTGGGTCATGCATGTATTTTCTATACAATGATACGTGGAACACATCGTGAACTTGAGAGATATTTGGCGGCATTGCCAAACGATAAGCTACATCCCCAATTCGTTCTAGAATTTCGAAAGGTCCTATGTACCTGAGACTCAATTTACCTTTCTTACCGAAACGTATAACTCCCTTCCATGGAGATACCTTCAAGAAAACATGATCTCCTACTTGAAATTTCAAATCCTTCCTTCAGTTGTCAGCATAGATCTTCTGCCTACTTTGAGCTACTTTGATGTGGGTTTGGATTACCTTCACCTTTTCCATCATTTCCTCCACAAGTTCTGGACCTACGAGTTTTCTTTCTTCAACATCATTCCAACAGGTTGGTGTGCGACATCTCTTTCCATATAACTCTTCATATGGTGCCATCCGAATACTTGAATGAAAGCTATTGTTATAGGAAAATTCTACCAGAGGTAAATATTGATCCCACATACCCTGAAAGTCAAGTGAGCATGATCTAAACATATCTTCTAAGGTTTGAATAGTCCATTCTGATTGTCCATCAGTTTGGGGGTGGTAAGAAGTTCTCAAACGAATCTCAGTATCCAGGGATTTCTAAAGACTTTTCCAGAATCTTGATGTAAAACGTGGATCAAAATCAGAAACAATCAATAGGGGTACTCCATGAAGTCTCACAACTTCATCGATATATAGTCTTGCTAGATGTTCAAGTGGTAAATCCTCCCTTATAGCAAGAAAATGTGCTGACTTGGTAAGACGATCAATAATGAACCATATTGCATCGTTCCTTCTAGGAGTCTTTGGTAGTCCCATGACAAAGTCCATCGTAATATTATCACATTTCCACTCACGTATGGGAAGAGGTTGCATGAATCCTCTAGACTGTTGTCTTCTAGCTTTCACTTGTTGACAAACCATACATCTTGACACAAAATCAGAAATCTCCCTCTTCATGTTGTCCCACCAAAAATTTTCCTTCAAATATCTATACATTTTGGTGCTCCCAGGGTGTATAGAGAAATTGGAACTATGAGAATCATCCAAAAATTCTCTTTTTAGATCAGGTATATCAGGAACACAAAGTATCTTCCCAAATTTCAAAATTCCATCTTCATACACAAATTCACTCAATCTCCCATCATTCACAACTTTAATCATATTTTGAAACTCTTCATCATCAGTCTGAGAACTCTTTATTATTTCTAGTAAATATGGTTTGGAAACCATTTGAAAAAGTATTGATGTTTCCCCTTCCATGATTATTCTCATATCCATCTTTACTATATCCATGTATATAGGATCATTTTCAACTCTCATCTTGTTTAAAACTCCATGATCCTTTCTGCTCAAAGCATCTACTACCTTATTTTCCTTCCCCGGGTGGTAGTGTATCGTGCAATCATAATCCTTGAGTAGTTTAAGCCATCGCCTTTGCCTCATGTTGAGTTCTTTCTGTGAGAAAATATACTTCAAACTCTTGTGATCGATATATATCTCACATTTTTCACCATAGAGATAATGTCTCCATATCTTCAAAGAAAAGATTACAGCAGCTAACTCAAGATCATGAGTATGATAGTTTTGCTCATGAATTTTTAGCTATCGTGATGTATAGGCAATAACCCTATCATTCTGCATAAGGACACAACCAAGTCCTTTCTTCAATGCATCACTATATATAACGAACCCATCATTCCCTGATAGTAGAGTCAAGATAGGATAATTGACTAATCTTCTATTCAATTATTCAAAGCATTCTTCACACTCTTTTATCCAAACAAATTTAACCCCTTTACGTGTGAGATTCGTTAATGGGTTATCCAATCGGGCAAAATTCTGGATGAAACGTCGATAATAACCTGCTAAACCAATAAAACCGCGTACCCCGGTTATAATCGTTGGTGCTGGCCATTCTTGGATTGCTCTTGTCTTAGAAGTATTAACAGAGATTCCATCCTTGGAGACAATATGGCCAAGAAAAGAAATATCCTGAAGCCAGAATTCACACTTACTAAACTTCCCATATAATTCATGTATTCTAAGAGTCTTCAGGATAATGCGCAAGTGATTTTCATGATCTTTGTAGATTTTGTATTATACCAAGATATCATCAATAAATACCACTACAAAGTCATAAAGATATTCCTTGAAAACTCTATTCATTAGATCCATGAAGATAGACGATGCATTAGTCAATCCAAAAGGCATTACTATAAACTCGTAATGCCCGTACCTGGTTCAAAATGCTGTCTTCGGAACGTCTTCCTTCTTCACACACAAATGATGGTATCTAGATCAAAGGTCAATATTTGAAAAGTATTGAGCTCCATGCAATTAGTCAAATAAATCATCAATTCGAGGTAGGAGATACTTGTTCTTTATTGTTATAGCATTGATCTCCTTGTAGTCGATACATAACCTCATAGATCCATCTTTCTTCTTAACAAAAAGGACAGGGGCTCCCCATGGAGAAAAACCAGGTAGAATAAATCCCTTATTACTCAATTCCTCTAGTTTTTTCTTTAGTTCCACTAATTCCACAGTGGCCATTCTATAACGGGTCTTCGATATGGGTCTTGAACCAGGAATTAAATCAACAGAAAACTCAATTTCTCGTTCTGGAGGATATCTAAGTAAATCTTCTGGAAACACATCAACATATTCTCTCACAATAGGTACATAATCTATTTGAACATTCCTTTCCTCACCCACAGTCATTTCATTAATAAATCAAAGCAAAGACCTCTTTTAACTGGGTATAGGGAGACCCATTACATAGGCCGAAGGCCCAGAGGGCTTGTAGCCCATTACATAGCCCGTAGGCCCACATTTTTGGCTCAATTCCCATTCTAAAGATAAGGTGTTCTTTATCATCGTCATAAAAAATAGTAACCTCCTTCTTCTTACAATAAATTTTTTCATCATGGTCTGAAAGCCAATCCATACTGAGGATTATATCAAATTCAATCATGGGTATGATGATGAGATCAACAGATAAAGAACATTTATATGCCCTAATGGGAACTGATTCACCGAACTTTTTAGCAATGATACTTCCCTTAGGAGTTTTTACTGTCAAATCCCTTGTTAAATCAAATTGGAAATATATAATTTTCTTAGAAAACTGGGAAGATATGAAACAATGTGATTATCTAGAATCAAATAAAGCGTTGACTAAACTTGATGAAACCATTAAATTACCTTCCACCACGTCTTTTGGAGCTTCAACCTCAGTAGTAGTGATAACATAAGATTGACCTTGATCCCTTGGCCTTTTCTGAGGTAAGTTACCCTGACACTTAGGACATTCATTTGCATAATGTCCCATCTCCCTGTAATTGTAGCATTGAACATCAGTAGCTTCTTTCTTCCCATTGCAATCATGAGCTTGGTGGCCTTTTTCACCACACTTGTAACATACTCTCATTCCCTTCAAGCAAGTACCAGGGTGTTTCTTCCCACATTTACTGCAGGATGGATATTCAAATTTTCCATTCTTCCCCTTATTTCCATTTCTAGAGTGATCAACAGATCTATTCTCCTCTTTCTTTACTTTAAAGTCGTAAGACTTAGAGAATTATTTTTATGTCTTGATAGCACATGAGATAATATCTTCGTACAATGAGAAGGATTGTGAGACTAATGCTCAACGGAGAAACGGTTTTAACCCATCAAAGAAACTATCAATCTTACTTCTTGGGTTACATATATAATCTGTAGCATGCCTCACTAACCTTGTAAAGTTCGCCTCATACTTTGCGACATTCTCATCCCCCTTTTGCCTCAGACTCAGAAATCATCTTTCCATATCTGCTCGATGGTCATGAGGAAAGTATTTTTCTAAGAAAATCTCTTTAAACTCCCTCCATTCCATATTTTATACTTTATTATCTTCCTTTGTGTTTTGAATCAATGACTACCATTGATCAGCATCTCCAGTGAGGTGGTAAACTGCCATGATAACTTCTTCCCTTTCACTGCTCCCCAAGGCATGAAATATTTTCTCTAAGGAATTTATCCATTGCTCAGCTACTAGTGGATTTGTACCCTCATTAAATGTTGGTGGTTGTTGCCTCATGAAGTGATCCAACATTGATCCTCCACGCTGCAGATCAGGGTGCTCCATACAGGTAAGATTATTATTCATAACCTGAGTGAGTTGTCCCTGTATGGTGATTAGCTGATCAGCACCAGTTGCATCACCAGCTCCACTATAATTATCTTGAGTAGGAGGGAAATCTCTACATAGAGTGCGTGCATTGATACAGTTTCCATTCCTTCCACTAGGCTCCATTTCTAAACAATAGCATACATTAGATTAGTTTATGAATCACAATACATAAATCCAAACTTGTAAAACACTTAACATAAATTGAACAGTTTATGAATATAATCCATAATCAAAAAAATGTTTTATTTGAGGAAGTATATACTCATAAACCCTTCATAATGGTTTGTAAAGAAAATGATAATTATCCAAAGAATATCCTCCAGGAGTGTCGTAACCAAGAGTGTAGAAAAACCTATTGTCGTGCACCAGTTCCCGTTCGAGTCTAGCTCAAAGCGGTGTTTTCGGGTTTTACCCCTAGGTACATCTGTGCCAGAGTTGCCTCTACCTGATCTTATCCAAACAAGGTTGTATTTCTCAGAAAACTCACAAAATCTCTACAATACCAAAATTTTAGGAAATTATTCTATACTAATCCTCAAAGTCCATCTTAGGTCTATGTTATCTAATCAGAGTTTATCTAAATCTAGCTTCCAAGGTTTGTACTAAACTTTCTCTGATACCAACTGTAACGCCCCGATCCCAGTTACCCAGAGTTGGTGCATTATTACATAACATTGACATGATCACAAAAGATCAAGTCTCTAAAGACCGATTAGTTTAGTAGCCTTAGAAACACTAGATACATTCATAAGTCTTACATTACATCATAAAGTGAAAAACTAGAACACATAGTCTACACTCATATCCACTCAGACTATCCCTGCAGGTCAATCATAAAATACTTCTTCACATCCTGGGAAAAATAAAACATATAAAGGGGTGATCTCAGATGCTCAGTAAGGATAAAAATATAGCGTAAACTTTCATAAATAAGAATAAACATTTAAGACAATGTATAACTAAAACAAAAGCCTTTTAAACTTGAACTTCAGTATAATATGGAAAAAATAAAATGAAATAATTCCATTTAATTATTCACATGGATATTCTACTAGTCGAATAATCAAATGCAATATCAATAACCACTTTCATAATGATGGAATGCATAATGCCAAACTATCATAACCATATAGTCAAGACCCTGTGCCAAGACTACAAATAAGATTTTGTCAAGGCCTTGTGCCAAGACACTAGTTTGTCTCATGAGACCTACCGATGCATCGAGAAGCTATTGCGAGATCCACCCATCACTTACTAAGTCCAATTAATTCCTCATATGAATAGGTTTAAACATAACATAAACATTCGTATTAAAACTAGCATACGAAATGTCAATACTTTCTCCATAAACCATGAATGGTATAAAAATAACACATCCACAATCAAACATATAAAAAAACTTTCAATACAACATGGAAGTTTTGTATCATAATAAATCAACTTCAAATAAGCTTAAAATCCATCAAAGGATGTTGAAATAGATGAAATCAAAACTATTTGAGAGAAATATCTCTTTTTTTAAAACATCTAAAAGTCACATAATTATAAAATAAAACATTTACTTTGAAAATATTCTTATAAGCTTGTAAGGGAAGCTTCGGTGATTTTATAACGGCGGAAAATAGCCACACCCGCCGTATAAGTTAAAAAACACATTCTTACCTTAATTATGTCGAAAAGGTTAAAAAGGACATTGTTTGGAAAATGATGGAAATATTCCTTTATAAACATCTTATCAAAAGTCAAACAAGGGTATAAATGACTTTAACCCATAGTCTATAAAGATTCCGTACGTACGCACGAGCGACAATATCATTCTTTTGATATTAAAATAATATATAATTGGATGGTATATAATATATACAGAATAATTATCATGTTATATTTATTATTTACATTAATTACACATCATTATTATATCCATCCAAATAATAATGTATTGAATAACAATTACACCACAACGTGGAGACGGTAATCCGTACGTACGCACGTATGGTGACATGTCATTCAAAGGATGGATAGAATAACGAATATGGCTGTAACATATTTATAATAACATCACAGTATATAGAAGATACTGGAGTTATTATTTTAGAATAGAAATAACAAATAAAGAAGAAGTGGAAGAAGAAAAGAACTTGAAAGAGGGTGGTGAAATTATTACACCTTCTTCGGGTTCTTCCTTTTGATTTGATCAAAAGGGATCCTTAAGTTAGCTTTATGATTAAATGAAGGCCTCTAGGATGAAGTGAGGGAATTTGAGAGGATATTTGGTCAGGGGTTGGCCGAGTCAAAAGGCTTTGAAGGTGTGAATTAGAGAGAAGGGGGAGTTCCCTTTTATAAGAGGGGTGAGGGACACCTTAGAAAAAACTAGAAATATTATTTTATAATAAAATAATTTTCGGTTTCTAATGGATCTAAAATGGATTATTTAAAGGTTAAGGTGGGTATGGGTCTAAAACCACTAAACCAATAGGTTTTAGACAGGTTTGGGTCACTATATTAACCTTAACTTTTAGATTTAACTCTTAGTTAAATAGTTTGACATTTACCATGTCTTTTTGTATTTTTATATTATATAGTTAATAAACTTATTATATAATTCCAATCAAACCCCAAGTGGTTCATTAATGATGAAACTATAATTATATAAGTCCTTTGGATGAACCTTAGATTTTTAGGAATATAATATCAATTAATAATATAATATTTGTTTTAAAAACTATTTTGTGTCAATTTTGACACTATTTAATAATTGATTTTTGTTAAAATCCTAACTACTTTATTAATTCAAAATAAATTCATTTAATCAATACTAACATGTCATATTAACCTATAAAATTTTTTTATGTCATCAAAAACTTTCAAATTATATTTATTTTAACATTTATAATACCATTTACTTGATTCTTTCATTAATAAGGAAAACACTGCATCATAATTGTGTCATAAATAAATTTAATTATTCAATGTCTAAAAATTATAAATAAAATACCATTATGTAGGAAATATTTTTATCTTTATAATCAATATTTATATTCGAAAAGATAACATATATAACCCTATGTAAAAATTGTTTTTCTAAAAGATATATGCTTATGTCATTTTTGTATTTACTTTAACTTAATTAATATAAAGTGTCATTATCACTTACAAGTGGCTCCATGAGGTCCCAAAATCGACCCAAATATGGCCATGGTTGGACATGTATCATCCAATAGGGTTATGACACATGTTAGGGTAATTTAATATTATTATAATATTATTTTTTTACCCTTATTTATCAGATTTACCCTTTAACCATGGTAAATAAAATATTTACCGAAGTAATTATTCAAAATGTCTAAAAATAAAAGTTACCTATTTAAACAATTTGGACCTCCTGATTCTAAATATGAAATCTATTTTTCTAAATTCAAAACATTTAAGTGATAAAAATTAATTTAAAATTAATTGCCGTTGTCAAAACAAAGAGCTTGTTTTTTAAGAAATAATAACTATCAAAAGATTGACACTTGTTTATGTCTAGTTTAAATGTGAAATTATGTACAATTAACTATATTGGATTAAATGGTAAAAATATAATCTAATTATACTTTAAAACTACTCAAATGAATAATTTATCACTATTAATTATTTCGATTAAAAAAGTTGTTTTTAATTAAAATTTAGTAATTTTCACTATTCATCAAAATATGAAAGTTATCAGAAAAGTACCAAAAATTCACCCTAAGATAATTTAGATATTTCAAATCCAAAAATGAAGTACATTTTTAAAGATAAAATGTATAAAATTTCAAAAAGTGGGTATTACTATTCATAACGAGTAGTTTGATTGGTTGTGGTGTGTGTTAGAACTCGAAGTTGCGTACAACCCACGCTACTGTATTATTCAAAGAGAAGCATACCATGGAATCTTGGGGTGTTACACTACATTTTCTCATAAATTTTATAATTTTTTATTTATATTTCCTTTTCTATAATTTTATTCCCTATTTGTTTGTAGGAGTTTCAAGGGTCCCCCATCGGAAGCTCCATCCAAGCTCCCCTCTTATTTTAGCTCCACTAGTATGACATTTTGGCTAGTATCCCTTGGTTTAGTTTATGACATGAACAAGGGTTTTTCAATTGATAAATCTAGTGAGAGAAAGTCAAGGTTTGTGTCGTAGGATCACATTGTATGCCAACAAATAGGTTTTCCCAGTCAAGTCCTAGATTATCTCATTAGGTCTTAGTTGGTTGTCCCATGCTGTGTATTACTTTATATTATTTATTTTGTGATCTGCATAATGTTCCTTTATATTTTCATGGTCATATTTTATCATGTTGAGGTTTTGAATGGAACATAATATCAATGTCATTTTTTTTCTTTATCATCATTATATAATAAAGGTATTGTCTAATATTTCTTTCAAACTGGAATTTTGAATTTTGTCTTATAAAATGAATCACATAGATTCTAGGTAATATTCTACTACACTATGCCAAACACACCATTTAGAAGCAGTTTTTTTGGCATTTAACAACATTTTTCTAATTTAAAATTTTAAAGAAATTTAAAAATAATAATTAATTATCATCGTTTTTTTCAAATTATATTATATATAATTTTTAAAAATTATTTTTTATTAGGCTCATACTTCATTCTCTCTGGTGCAACTCACTATTCTCATTAATTCCATCATTTATTTGAGTGTGGTGGGACTTAAACTCCCAACCTCTTATACTCTAGCATCAAAACCACATATCTAAGATCATCTGTTAATTATATTGACATTTAATTTACTTACATACACATGTAAATACGTGTAAATACAAATATATACATACATATAAATATAGAAATTTATAAGAAATACAAATATATGAAAAAATATATAAATATATCTAAATATATATAATTATATATAATTATACATAAATTAATATAAATATCTATAAATATGTATAATCTTTATTCAGGATGTGGGGATTACCAACTATTAGAGCGCGCACAGACACCCAAGGTACACAAGTGTGTCAAACATCACACCTTCCCAATAGAATTGACAATCCATGATGATTATTACAAAGTTGCAAATGACCTAAAAGATTAATAATATTATGACCCAAGGGATCCAATCAAACTAAAAGGCTCAATGGTTATATGCTATAACCCCCTCCTTTTTTTTCACATACCATCACCCTCCTTGCACCTTACTGCACTTGGGATATATTTCATAACTTGGGCATCACACCTCTGTTCTACGTTAGCATCCCCACCGTGCACCTGTTGCGATGCCTATGCCCAAGCACCCTACTACATCTCATGCCTTATTCGTTCCCACCGCACGCACCCACATGTGCATGTAGGGAAAATCTTCATGCCTCGAAAAATAGGAGAGGAAATGCGCTGGGGCCAGAGTTTGAACCCCGAACTTTCTGGAAGTGGGGTCCATGACTGAACCACCCAGTAGCGGAAGACGTGATCTCACTCAATGATGAGTTTGAGGTGGTGGTAGGGGGCTTCGACACAAGCGTGTCATAGAGTCAATGGCAGGAAATGGATTGACAGTATCAACACAAGGATTGCGTAACAAAGGCTTGGTGGGCTCGATCTTCAAAGGTTGGCAGGGGAGATCTGACCACCAGTGGTTTGTAGATGGGTCTTTTCAGTATTAGGTGGTGGGATCCCATGGATGGTGGTGGTGGTGGTGGGGGGGGGGTGGCAGATTTGGATGATAATGGTTGTGAGTGCTGCAGGGTCGAAGAGGTGTGGTCCAAGGTGGGGTCAGTCATATGGTGTGGATGACAGATACACAAGGTGGGATTTGCAGAATCAGACAATGAAATCCCATCACATGCACAAGGGGGCTACAACTTAGCATGCAGAGGGCCTTTGGGCTGACAATTGTGGGCTTTTGTGGCTACATATATAGAGTATACGAGTTTATATATAAATAAAGGGTCAGGATGGATATGTTATACCTTGGGGGGGGGGGGTTATGACTTGTCCTCTGGCTTGTGGGGTGTGGGTGTGTGTGTTTCCTTGTAATTATACCCCCAATACCTAATACACACATGCACACACACACACAAAATTTTTTTTGGGACCAATTTGTGTATGAAGATTGTATTTGTTGTCAACAGTTGTCAATATCGGTCAAAATGAAGAAGGTCTCCAAAGTTAATGGAGATCGGCTGAAGTGAGGATGTCTGGAGAATTGTTATGAAATCATATAATTGAATTTCATACTTGGAAAATTCTCTATGAAGTAAATTCAGACTATTGATGAGCTGATCCTAAGTTCAAAGCACGTGTAACAAAAGTGATACATTGTCTACAATAATGAAGAATGGTGATTAAACCAGAAGATGCTTTTCTGATATATATATCACAAATATCATAAGTTTAGAGAACTTGTAATGCAAGCCAAATGAAGAAAAGGGGGAGAAATGATGATGCTAGTCATATATAGTTTTGATTGGAAGGAATGATGCTGCTGGAAGATAGGGAAGTTTCAATACTTTCCATTGTAATTCTAACGATGCTAAATCTGGTCTATCAAAGGATATATATCATGATAGTGGAGTTCATGATGAAAGCTGAAGAATGGTTATGGGAAGCAGTGAAGAGAGCAATGACATAGGAACAGACAATCTAGAGGCGGCTCAAAAGTACAGTTTAAGGTGGTGGCATTTTCTAGTGTTTGCCAAATTTTAGGGCTAGAAAATTGAAAAATGGAGAGAGTTGTTTTTGGAAAAGGGAGGTGCATGAAAAATAAAGTGGTGCTAGAAATATCAGCAGGGTGCGTGAAAAATAAAGTGATGCGTGAAATATTAGCGGGATGTGTGAAAAATAAAGCGATGCGTGAAATAGTAGCTGGATGTGTGAAATATTAGCAGGATGCGCCAAAAATAAAGTACTACATGAAATATTAGTGGGATGCGTGAAAAATAAAGCAGTGCTTGAAATATTGGCGTGGTGTGTGAAATAGTGGAATGAAGTTTTTCGCGAAAGAGGTGTTTCGAGATCAGAAGCTCGAAAAATGGAAAAGGCACGGACTGCACGAAAAATTGGTCCGAGTGCGTGAAAAAGAGGTTGTGTGAAAGACTTGTTTTGCATGCAATATGGAACGCGATGTGGAATTTTTTGAGCAATTGATGCATTGTGATTAGAAAGTCAAAAAATGAAAAATGCAAGAGGTGCATGAAAAATCTGAGATGTTCGCATAATGTGCTCGGAACATTAGACTTGTGCGCGTAAAAATTGGTTGTATGCAAAATTTGGGTTTGATGTTTTACGCGCAAGAGTGGATTCATGTTTAGAATGTTGAAAAATGGAAAAGTCATGTGGTGCATGAAAAATCTAGGAAGGCGCGCATAATATAATGAAGTGAGAGACAATATTATGCACAGGAAGGGGTTTTACGCACAGGGTCAAAAATGCCTTTAAATATGAGGTGAAACTCTCTAATTTGTTAAGGCTCAACACTTAGACAAATCCTAAGCTCTGACATGCAGAAAAAATTGAAGTATTGAGTAGTGCATGAAAAGAAGAAGTGGTGTACAAAAAAGAAAGTGCTGTGTGAAAAAGAAAGTGCTGCGCGAAAAAGAGAGTTGTGCGAAAAATCCAGTGCTGCGCTGAAAATAGAGTGTTGCATGAAAAATCCAGTGCTGCATGAGAAAAAGAGTGCATCACAAAAAATTGAAGTGATGCACGAAAAGCTAGTGTTGCGTGAAAAATGAGAGTTGCGCGAAAATCCTTTTTCATGCCAAAAGGTGTTTTTACACGCAAGGTTTGAATTTTACACGCAAGCCACCTAGAAGGGTGCACAAAAAATTTGAGGGTACCGTAGGCCTTTAATAAGTTCTATTCACTCTTGAAGTGTCTTGCGAAGAAGGAGAACCACACCCTCTGGGTGAAGAAGAAAGCACAAACAAGTGATTGTTTTTATCAATCCCTCGCAGTGTTTTGTGAAGGAGATCCCGTGAGTACACAACCGGTGAATACTCACCCATGTAGTGCTTCACGAAGACAGATCCATGAATAATCTCAGATTCTGTGAAGAAGAATCACGTATCCTCTATGTGAAGAAGAAGACCCGTGGAGATCTCTGCTTGCACAAAGGTGAAAACTCTCTTGTTGCACGATTTATATACACTGTTTGCAGGGGTGTTGTTGCTTGTGTGACGAGGAGATAGATGTGAAACTAAACTCATATCTACACAAAAAAATAAGAAAGTATACTGATACACTCATGTGTTGGTATTGAGAATTGAAGAAAGAGATTAAGACACTGCAGTACTATTCCTTATTATACTGTGTCAAAGAGAAAGAAGAGAAGAATAAGAAAAGAGTATGACCAACTGAAGGCTGACAATTATTCAGGGCAGTTTGATTTAGATGATGCCAAGTGAACCGATCTTCATTTCCTGAATAATCACATTGGTGTATGTGATTCTTGCCAAGAAGAAAAAATAAGTTTTAGTGCAGTTGGTTGTTGCACTAAAAAGAAGAAAGAATAAGTCTAGTGCATTTGGTGATGCATTAGAGAAGAAGAGAAAGGAAGAAGGAAGAATTGATTGCCTACTGCTTTGCAAGTAATCAAGTGAAGAGCACTAAAGAAGACCAAGAGAAGAACCTACCTTATCAAGAAGGAAGATGACTATCTCTATAGGAAGAATAAAGAACCAGCTAGAGGCTGTAAGTTGGACTAGGCCATCACCAGTCCAGGGAAGAGGATTGTTTCCCACCCCCCTCTATAGTGTAGGGAATCTCACTAGCTAGAGGATTGTTTTCCTAGACACTCCACTGTAATAGCATATCACATCATAGTAGATAATCCATGCACTGGTCATATCCATGCATGGAAAGGACGTAACTACTCTTATTGAGTGGCGAACCTTGTAAAAATATCGAGTTCATATTTTTATTTCTTTCTATTATTGCATGCGACAAGGAAAAGAGAATAAGAGAATCAAGATTCTAACAAGTCAAGAGGTATAGGGATAAAAGTTAGAATTGGTCTAAAAAGTTCCCAACACTGATTCACCCCTCTCTCAGTGTTAGGTATATCCCAAACTGGTCCTCTCAAATATAAATAAATATAAATATAAATATGTATATAGACACAAAATATAAATAAATACATATAATTAGATACAAATATATATAAATATACATTAATGTATATACACATAAATATCTATAAATATTTATAAGCATGCAGACACATATTATTAAATATAATTATATAATATATATATAAATACACGCACACACAAATATACAAAAATACATAAATCTATATATAAATATAGAAATATATAGATACACATAAATATAAATAAATATTTATAAATATCTCTAAATATATATATGTACACTAAATATATTTAAATAAATAAAAATACATATAATTTTACACATAAATATATTAATTAAATACAAACATTAATATATATATATATAAACATACATTAATATATACAAATACATATAAATATCCATATCTATATATTTGTGTATGTATATAAATACATATAAATACCCCCACACAAATATACAAAAACTCATATAAATATCTCTATAAATACACACACACACAATATATATAAATATACATAAATATATAAAAATATATAAAACTATTAATATTAATATCTATAAATATGTGTAAATACAAACACATATAATATAAAAATTTATACATTTGTAATTAGTAATTATTACGTATTATGTATTAATTAATATTTATAAATTATGAATCAATTAATATTTATTATTATACATTAATTATATATTTATATTTATGTATACTTATATATTTATATGTATTTGTGTTTTTTAATTAATAATTATTAATTATTAATTAAAATTTATAAATAAATAAATAATTAATATGAAATTTATTTATAGATTACTTATTGCTAATTATTAATATAAATTATTAAAATAATTATTACTTGGTATTGATTATTAATATATATATATAATATGAATTAATTATTGTTTTTAATACATTTAGTGGTGGTCTGTAGAAAATCACCGCTAAATAAAATAAGTAATTTTTAAAAAAATCGGAGTTATTTTTTTTTAAAATTAGCATTTTTCATCAGTTTTAATCAACTGCTAAATGACGACATTTTTTTAAAAGCATTACAAATTAGCGATGGTTTTCAAAAATCATTGTTAAAAAACTTACATTTGGCGCTTAACGACGGTTTCAAAAACTCTCGCTAAAAGCCCGCCAAATTACCTTTTCCCTATAGTGCTCGGTTTGCGCTCACACCCTACATACACACTTGTGTGTATTTAGACTTGGTTTTGCATGATACTGGAAATGGGAAAGGTTCTTCGTCCTTTGGCGATGTTCCATAGGTGCCTTTTGGGACTATGATGTTGGAGATGCTCGGTTGGTGACTTGAGGTCACATAGAGTTGGCTCTTTTGGTATTTTGGACATGTTGATTCTTTTGGGTTATATTTTATATGAGGCCACATCGACCATATCCTTTTAGTTATTTTTTTAATATTTTGAGATATCATTTATAACTTATATTACATTTTATTGGTATTTCCATACTTAGATGAAAAACATTACTTATGATGCTTATGCCATATTTGTTTGGATTTATATTTTAGAAATGGATTATATATATCATGGATTTTCACTAAGAATATCTTGTTTTTTTACATGGATTTAGAGAGGGAAATCATTCCCAAAGTGTATTTTTGATACCCTTGACACTTTTTGCCAACCCATGGGGATCAGGTGCGTTTTAGGCCTTCTGGCGGGATGGCTTGAGTGTTGTGATAGGACAAACAAGATTAGTTTATTATGAAATGGTATTAGAGCCTTTTTAATTATGATATTTGAGAAGTAAATATTGACCAGAGATAAGATTTTCTAAACTCAAGATATAGGTTGTGAAGAAGTGTTTGGAAAATACTTTTAGTAACGTTCCTTGAGTTCCATGGATATTCATGTAGATCTTTGTTTTTCAATTGTTTTATAGATGTTTTGAGTCAAATCAGTGCTATTATATGTCATATTGAAATTATATGAGTTGTTTTAAAAAATTCAAGTTTTCAAGGTGAAAAGTGGGGAAAACTCAGGTTGTGTGGTTACTATACATAGGCTGCAAACCATGTATAAACTTTGTAACATACTAAAAAATTATAGTAGAAAATGCACTATCGATGCATAGTTTAAGAACTGTACATATCAAACCATGAATTTTTGAAAACCCTCATGTTTTGGGATCTTTTTCCTCTTTATTAATTCATGTTACTCATATTATTGTTTTCTACTTGTTTAAGATGAATAAAATATATCTTTATAATGTATTAATGTTATTTGGTTGGGTCAAATTTAATATTTTGTGTTCTGAGGTTTTGGAATATGTTTTGATTTGGCTTGTGTTTCTTGTTTAATATAGAGGTATTCCTCCTAGAATAACACTGATGAATCTCCAAGAGGTAGTTGCAGATAATTTTCCACAGGGAAACCCTCTTGTCTACTTGATTCTCATTTGGTTTATAATTCATTGTATTAAAACTTTGGGTAGAGAAATTGAGCGAGATCTATCATGATCAATGGATCTTTCTCAAGAATTTACCTGATAAAACCTGCATGCTTTTTAAGGTGATCAAGGATCTCAAGAAGCAAACAAGCGACAAAAAAAAATTGAGTGATTTTTTGACTTCCTCCAGAAACTAGAGACTTCTAAGGTAAAATTCACCACTTATATACCGGAAGGACCAATATAGAAGTGGTGGAAGTTAGTTGTGCTTGCTAAGAAACATGAAGGTCTCTCATGGAAGGTTTTCAAGGATACGTTCAACCAATAATTCTATCCCGAAACCTTGAAAATTTCTAAGTCTAGGGAGTTTATGGACCTTAAATAAGGGAACCATTCAATAACGGAGTACACAATATGTTTCGCTAAATTGGTTTAATTCACTCCTGATGTTGACTTGAATGACACCCTAAAGGCTCGTTGGTTGAGATGGACTTGCATCTTGATATCTGGTCTAAAGTTATTCTATCTGAACTCATATAATGATGTGTTTAATAAGGCAATGATTATAATGGCCCATATTTTTATTCCTTGAATATGGTAAGTATCTTGTATTGTACACAACACCAAACTAAAAAGAAAAAATACTATATTTTATTATGATAAAATGTTATAATATATGATAAACATTAATACATCATGAGAAATAAATACTCAACATTGTTATGAAAATTATCAGAGGAATACAACTAAAAGTAAATAAAAAGATAAAAAACATGAAATATTTATCCTCGTGTTTTTCCTTGAAAATCATACCATTGATTATAACTATAGAAAGAAGCAACTTATTATAAATATAAGAATAAAATGAATATAATATGATCATTATATATATATATATATATATTGGATATATGATTATTGTATATATAGTCGTTGGATATATGATCATTGGATATATGGTTGGATATATGATCGTTGGATATAAGGTCGTTGGATATATGGTCATTGGATATACATGTATACAATAGGTATATTCCATATTTTAATGTTAGAGGTAAATAATTCATTGCACAAAAAATATTTGACATGTAATTATCAAAAAATAAAAAAAATTGGGATAAAATAAAATGATATAAATTCATTTTAAAAAATATCTATTATTTTAAAGAAATTGGTTTTTTGGTACATAATATATTTTAAATTAAATTTATTTATTTTAAAGAATCATTTAAAATAAATAAATTGACAACATTCAAGGAATGATTTGTAAAATAAATAAATAACATCCAATAAATAATTAAGGATTATAAGGGATATAAATTTAATGATTCACGGTCAATGAAAAATGTTTTATTTAGAAGCATTGTTTATGTCATATGTTTTTATTTAAAAGATAAATTTATCAAATTTAGAGTATATAATTTAATAAAATGTATTGTTTATATATACAAATAAAAAAATTAACATTCACCTAATGATTATTACTTGTAAAAGAATAATAATAAAGTCACTTTTATGCTTATAATATAGGATAAAAAATTGTATTTATGTGTTTTACATTATTTATTTAAAATTTATTTTAATTACTTTTAGAAATTGAATTTAATAAAATGAGTTTGATTTTTAGAATCTGATCATTTAAATTCAATAAGAGGGTCAAATTCATTTTTGAAAAAAAATAATCTACTAAGGTAAAAATTGAGTTATCAGAGTAAGGGTAAAATGAGACAAAATGGGTTAAATTAAGGGATAAATACCCAAAATATCTCTAACATTATATATTAGTTGTGTGGATGCTGATATGAATGACCTATATCCACTATTTTTACACTTTATCCACTTTTCTTGTAAGATGCCATTCTTTAAAAATTAAGGTTTTGAGTATTTGCAGAAGTGCCGTTCAAACTCACCTATAAAGTACCCCTCTACCCACTTAAAATTGTACTTTTACTTTGGGTTTCTCTTGAATTCCAAACAAAATTCTCCCTCCTAAATTATTCTTACTTGTTTGGAATCTTTTGGTCCCAATAAGTATGCCTAAATCATTCATTCTGAAGGAACTCATTTTGAGAAAGAGTGAATTCATCAAAGTATCAGTTCTTTTATATCATTTTCAATTACCTTCTCATATATACTATTTATAAATCCCATTCACCACTATAATAATTTATTATCAACATCATTATTATTCTATAAAAATTATATTTTTATAATATAACTCTACACTCTTATTCGTTCATTAGTATAACATGTTCTTGTTTATGTCTGTTCAACCACTTACATGAACGATGTTGTAATGTTTTCATTTTTTTCAACATGAATGAGTATCGAGACATTAATAATGGTAATATATTATATTAAAGAGTAATTTTAATTTATGTAATAGTGGTATAAAAATGAATGGTCATTATAAAATAACTCAATGTTATCGGTAAATTACCTGAAACTTGCTCATTGGAAATTCAATTCTCACAAATTGTACCCATACCCTCAATAAAATTAATATTGGAATATATAAACCATTTTAACACAATGATTCAACTACCTTGACTAATATAATAATGATGAACTTGTTTTCAAATAATGAGTATCAATTTCACCATTACTAAACTTGTACAAAATAATCAAAATTACTAACACGTGATGATGAAAATAAATAAATAATAATCATGTGTAATAAATGATTATAATTTAATGGTATAAAAGATAATATATGTGAATATGGTTCTAAAATAAGTGATTAATATGACTACATTTATTATATAGGAGGTTAAATCGATTTCATGGGAGTCGAGAGAAAGGTAAGAGTTTATCTCCCAATATGCCTTCTTACTTGAGATTATCGATTCCTAAGAATCTAGTGGGATAAAAGGTATAAAATTTATATATAATAATTACTTTTTATTCTCCTCTGGTTATGTTTTGGGTGTACATGGGTTATTACCATTCCTCCTCTCATTGATTCCTAATTCACTCAGAATAATGTTTGTAAAGGGAATTGATTTTACCTCTTCTTTTTTGTTAAAATATTTTTTTCCATGTCTATGTTTTTCATTTTGTGTCATAGATATATTATCTACCCTTATCTCTAATTCTATTATTTCTTAAGTTCTATTTCTAATGATTTTGGATTTTTTATGAAATGAATCTTTTTATCTCTCTTTCATTATGATTCTCTCTCAGTCATTTTCTCCCACCTTTTTCTTTTTTTTATGAAAGTTATTTTTCAAGTTTTAATGATTATATAAAGTAATTTTTATTCACCTTTTAATCATTTCTAAAACCATTTTTATAAATTAATTATTTAAAAAAGTTACCAAAATGTAATTGATATTTATTCTTATTTTCTAAACAGTTTTATAAGGTTATTCTAAAGTCTTTTTCATCTATATCAATATTCTTTAATTTTTCTCATGTTTTAATGGAGATATGTTTTAATAAAATAATACACTCTCTTTCTTTTGGAGATTTATTTATGCCTTTTGAATTTTTTTAGAAAACTCATTTCTTTCTCATGGGATTTTCATACTACGATTGATTTATGAATGTGATCATGTTCATACGACACATATATGTATGGGTGATCATTTTATGGTGGGTGGACCCAAAATTATATACCCCTCCAATGTATTAGGTAAAGATTTATATCTCAAAAGATGTTATATTATGGGACATGATAGGTTATCATAGTCTATTGTGTTCTGGAAAATGTGTGTCCACTATGTGATGATGTTCTTGGCAGTGATCCTTGACATACTATATGATTTTATATGCTTATATATGTTCCAAATTTTTATGTCATGCTACATACCAATGTTATATCTCAACTTAATGTTATGATTCATATTATTATCCATGTTTCTTAATCCTTTGGTTATGATTATATGATTATGTTCTCATACCAACATGTCAATCTTATGCTCACTTATGATATTTTTTATAATCATTTATGTTAACTTGATTGATATATATTATATTTAACTATTTACGAGCATTTGATTTCACACTTTTCTTATGTTTCCATCCCCTAGGTAATGAAGAGAGGTATTATGTATGATATGTATTGAAGGTTATCATGTGTGGAGGATATTTTTGGAACAAGATGGAGAATATTTGTAAAATATATTGTTTATATATCTAATCTTCAAAGACACTAAACCTATAGGTTATAAGGGTGTGATTTATTATGTGATGTAGTGGTTATTCATGTATAATGAATTATAATGTATGTATGTTATGGATGAGTTACTTCAGTTGGTATCAGAGTGGGATTTATTTACTTTTGGAGATTTGGTTATGAAGAATATGGGGATAAAATTTAAAGTAGTCTAGGTTGAAAGTATCATAAGCCGTAACAAGAGTGATATAGGTTGAACTTTAAGTTTCATAAGTTAAAATGAATGTGTCATGGGTTAGGATATCTTAGGTTTTATTTTCATTATTATATGACTACTTAATCTGATTATTATTATTTAATACTCATTCTAACCATTTTGATTTTATTAAATTATTACAACTAGAATCAAATGGTGATAGATACACTTATTATCCATTCACGAACTTCAAATATCTTATTTGATTGTTATTATACTCACACCTTCATATCTTGAAAGTTTTATAAAATCATTAAATCACCACCCAAACAATTATATATTTAATTATCCATGAAAACACTTAGTGGTGTGAGGATTTCATCCTAAGTATAATGCTCTTATTCTATTAAGGTTTGTGGGAATGTGTTTCTTTAAAATATTATTATACCCCCTTTGGTGGAATTTAATATGATTTTAGGCATGGATTGAATCTCTACATAGAGCCCATATTAATTGTCAGGATATGGAAATCACATTTCAATCCCAAATCAACCAATGACCAACTATCATTGAAAGGATAACTATGGACTCCCTATGGAAATTACTTCCCTTGTATGGATATTGTTATCAAATAATGAGGGGTCTTTAGTAGAAATATTTGGGGGAAAATTCAATATTTAAGATATGCGAGTTGTGTGGAAATATGTTGACGTATTTCCTAAAGTGTTGTTTGGTATTCCCCTAGATCGCAAGGTTTAGTGTTCAATTAAACTCATACCTGGTTCTATGCCAATATCAAATAACCCTTTTAGAATGACCTCTATTGAATTAGATTAATTAAAGAAGAAACTAAAAGAGAATTTTCACAAGGAATTTATATGTCTAAGTGCTTCACCATGGGGAGAACCAATCCTCTTTGTTAGGAATAATGATGAATTGATGTATCTTTTCATTATTATCATGGACTTAACAAAATTTTGATCAAGAATAAGTATCATTTCCCTCATATTGATGACTTATTCGATCAAATTTGAGGGGATCAATACATCTCAAAGATAGAACTTTGATTTGGATATCATAAACTAAGGGTGAAAAGGGATGATATACCCAAGACGACCTTCCAAATAAGATATGGACACTATGAATTCATTGTAATTCCATTTAGACTTAAAAATTATCTTACTATCTTCATGGTTTTTATGGATTGAGTCTTTATATATGATATTATCATATATATTATTGGAGAAAGGAAGAACATGAAACACATTTGAGGATTGTATTAAAGGACTTAAGAAAGGATATAAAGTATGAAATTTAGAATGTGTGAATTTTGGTAGTAGAAATTATCATTCTTGGTTCATATAATTATAAGAGAGGGTATATATGTAGATCCTTCAAAGATAAAAGTTACTGAGGAATGGACCATACCAACCACTGTAATAGAGATCCATAATTTTCTTGGATTAAATGGATACTATCAACACATTGTGAGAAATTTCTCATGATTATCAAATCTATAAACCATGTTAACTCAAAATGGAATTAAGTTCCTCTGAAAAGATTAATGTGAAGAAAATTTCAAGGATCTTAATATAAGGTTGGTCACTACACCTGTACTCACACTACCCTATAGTGAATAAGATTTTGTGATATATAGAGAGGTTTAAAATAAGGGATTATGGTGTTTCTTTATTCAAAATGGAAAGTGGGTAGATTATGCCTCACACCAATTAATGGTCAATAATAAAAATTAACAGACACATGATTTAGAACTAGAATTTAAAAATACAGAGACATTATCTCTATGGTGAAAAGTGTGATATATATATATATGTTAGTTAAAATATCTTAAAGTTTATATTATCATATAAGGAGTTAAACATGAATCAAAGGAGATGTCTGGAGTTGATCAAGGACTATGACTTCTTAATACATTACCACCCCAGAAAAGTAAATAAGGTGACTAATGCTCTGAGTAGGAAGGATCATGGTACCTTATCAATGACGAGGTTTAAAAGAGACCCAATACTCATGGATTTGAAAAGGTTGGACTTGAAAATCATAAGGAAAGAAGAGTAATCCAATCTTTAATAAGCGACTGTACAACCCTCCATCCATGTGAAGATCAAGGAGGCTTATCAGGAGGATATGAAGCTACATAACAAGATAATGAATATTATAGAGTTCAACCCTAGAAATGATGGAATTATAATATTTGTAAAATAAATATGTATCCCTTAGATACTATAATTGAAGTAGTTATTTAATGATGCACAAATATTATCATTATCTATCCATATTGGAATTATAATGATGTATAGAGATCTTAAGGAGCACTTATGGTGAGAAAACGTGAAGATGGAGATCATGGAGTACACATCTCGATGCTTGGTCTTCCAAAAATACAAGGTTAAATGACTTATGTCTAAGGGGATGATGAAATCATTACCCATATATGTATGGAAATGGGAGAACATTTCCTTGGATTTATTCATATGTATTCCCAAGACCTCTAAAGGTTATAATTCCATTTAGGATGTGTTTTATTGACTTATAAAGTTGTCACACTTCATTTATATTTGATATGATTTCTCACTTGATCAACATTACAAGTTATATAAAAAAGAAGTGGTAAGACTACGTGGAGTACCACTCTCAATTATATTTGATCGATATATTAGTTTTACCTCAAAATTATAGATGATTCTTCAATAATAATTGTATACAAAGTTGATATGTAGAACAACTTTTCATCCCCAACCCGATGGTCAATTTTAAAGGATTATTCAAAATTTAAAAGATATATTAAGAACATGTTGAATGGATTTAAAAGGGGATTGAGATCAATATATTCCTATTATAGAGTTCTTATATAATAATAGTTTTCATTCTAGCATTCAAATGGAAGCATTTGAGGCTCTATGTGGAAAGAGGTGTAGAACTCCAACTTTTTATGATGAAGTCAGAGAGAGAAAACTATTGATACTAGATCTTTCTCAAGAAATGTTAGATAATATTTAATTATTCAATGACATATTAAAGTAAAAAAAATTCTGTAGAATATCTATTATGATAATAATCAGTGAGATTTGAAGTTTGATGTTGTAGACAAGGCATTCCTTTGAATATCACCATGGAAGAGGGTTATGATATTCAAGAAGATAGGAAAGTTGAGCCCTATATATATCAAACCCTGTGGAATTCTTTATCACATGGGGACATTAGTTTATTTTCTTGTCCTTCCACTGAACCTATAATAAATTCATGATGTGTTCCACATATTACTTTTAAGAAAGTGCACAACTAATCCATCACATGTACTGAACTTAGAGTTTGCAAAGTTGGAACATAATCACTCTTATGACGAACAATCAGTAGAGATTATAGATTTTAGAGATAAAGTACTATGAAACAAGTCCACTCACATGGTTAATTTTCTTTATAGGATTCATAAGTTTGTGGAAATGATGCAATAACCTAAATATGTAATAATAAAAAAGCATCCTCATCTTTTTCTCTCTGAAAAATGAGATTTCAAGGGTGAATTTTTTTAAGAGGGTAGAATGTAACACCACATGTTTTTATTACTCAAATATTTTTAGTAACTTAGTTTATATTCAATAATGAACTAAAAAAACAAATAATATATTTTATTATGATAAAATATTAAAATACGTGATAAAAATTAATACATTATGAGAAAAAATATGAAATATCATTATGAAAATTAAAAGAGGAATAAAAAAAATTAAATAAAAATACGAAGAACATGAAATATTCATCCTCATGGTTTTCTTTGAAGATCATACCATAAATTATAATTATATAAATAAGGAAAATCATTAGAAATATAAAATACATTTTGAGAGAGAAATAAGTAAAGGGTATGGAAGCATGTAAGTATTTATATAGTAATATAATATCACCATTATATATGGCCATTGGAAATATGGATATTGGATAAATTTTCATTTTATATATTATTTTTGGATATATAATCATTGAATATGTGGACGTTGGGTATACATATGTAACATTTCATGCCTTCCCAATCAGTTATTTTACCGGTTTTGGGTGTTGGAGGTTTTAAGAGGAGGCCTAGAGCAGGCCTGGAGGAGTTTGGCTGCTAAAAGTTGGAAGCTGAGGAAATACACGCAATATAAAATTTACACAATGTGAAAGTGGAGTTCATGTCTTTATAGGGTCGGTTCACGACGTGTAGTAATTCAGGTGATTAATCCTTTGAGGTGAAATATTTTTCAGCAGAACTTAAAATCCCAAAATTAAATGTTGTGAAAGGGGATTATACATCTCTTAAATCCCCAATGCAGTACGGTTATAAAGTTTGGAGTGATTAGGGGATTCCTCAAACCCTATAGCCGACATTATATTCTCTCTTTCCAAGTGATCCAGAGGCTCATTCTTTAAGTGTTTGGAATTCCTTTCGATGGTATTTGATTATGATCTTTCCATCTTTAATTCGTAGTGAGTTCTTCTCTCGTTCTCATGAGTTTCCTTCCATTCGTCTTCATAGATCCACTGCGGTGGTGCAGTTTTGGTTTGGGGGTGTGAGTTGGGATGTGTTTTGATGATATTTGAGTGCGGTGTAGGTTGATCCATGATTTTCTTATGCGGCGGTGAATTCTAGGAATTTCTTCTTCACCTTACGGTGCAAAACGAGATTAGAAAGCTTCTTTGAGGTAGGGGATCCTCATTCCCAATCTTTTACATGCTATGTGTGGGATCTACATGATTTTTCATACCTTTAGGTGAATAGTACTTGTTGGAATAATCATATAATTAATTAGAATGTCTAAAATTGATGGGTATGGGGAGTTATCATATGATTTAATACTTTGGTATATGTTATTGATGTTATTGTGCATGCTTATTGCCAATTCTGAGAATAACAGTTGTTGGGAGCCTTGTTTTCAATGTAGTAGTTATGTTGTGATGACCCTTACTATGTTGTTTTGTGATCACATTTGAATAAAAGGTTAAAGGACACATATTAGACTAATAATTTGTTTCCCCTGGATACCTGGTTTTTGTGATAATACCTATGATAATATAATGAGGTAATGTGATGAATCCCCTAAATAAATGGAAGCTAGAATGTTTTTTTGTGATGTGTGGTTATGCTTTTTGTGTTTCCCTGCATGGTTTGAGCTATTATGCAATGATATATGTGACCAACTGGGCTATGTGGTGTGTGAGGTAGTGATGCAATGGTTGGTTAGCATGGATGCAATGTGGGCAGTTGTGCATTGTGGCGCAGAGGTTGTGGCACAATGGTTGTAGTGCAGATGTTGTGACACAGTGGTTGTGGCGCAGATGTTGTGACATAGTGGTTGTGGCATAGATGTTGTGGTGCAGTGGTTGTGGTGCAGAGGTTGTGGAACAAATGTTGTAGAATAGATTTTGTGGCGCAAATATTGTGGCATAGTAGTTGTAATGTGGTGGTTGTGGCGCAATTGTTCTGGTACGTGGTGGTTGAGGTTATGTGATGGATGATATGTATGGTTGTTGTGTTGTGGGATGACTTGGGTGATGTGGTGCGATGACGATGGAGGATGTTTGGTACTATAATGGTTGATGTATGTTGGTCTAGTTATGTGGTGTGGTTGTGTTAGTTGCTCGGGTAGCAGTGGAATAAATTACAATACTAAATGAAATGAATAAATTAATGGGTTGTTAATTGAATATAATGAGATGGAAGTTGATGTGTGGTAAATGGATTAATTAATTAACGTGGTGTAACTTGTTAGATGAGAGTGTAAAATTTTTTATGGATTGTGTGGTGGTTGTATAGTGTTTCATATAATGGTGGAAACAGTTTAGACGTTTGATGTGTGGTACATGGTGGTGATGTGGTGTGTTCTAGTGTTGTTGATGTGAACCCTTAGGTTGGGTATTGTTTACTCCCCCTATATCATGAATTCTTATGTTATTTTATACATTCCCCACCTGAGTTTTATAACCTTACCAACCCTCATAGGTGTTGAGTTCTAGGTGTTTTCCCCAATATCCAGGATGGTAGTGATATGGATGGATGATTTCCCCCTCTCTCCCACTCTTCCTTCACCAGTGATGTGTGGCCTAGGTTTTTACGAGCAAGATGTGATGTGTTGGCCTAGGTGTATTCAGGAGAGATGTTTTATGATGTGATATGTGGTGGGGGTCATGCGTGGTGGGAGGAGGGAATGCAGTTGATTTCCTTCACGTTCATGATACCCTCCTGCTCTAGTTTTGGCTGTGCTATGATGTGTGGTCTATGTGTTTGCAAGAAAGATGTGATATGTGTCCTAGGTGTCTTTGGGTGGATGTGATGTGATGTGTGGCCCAGGTGTCTGTGGGTGAGATGTGATGTGATATGTATGAAAGGTATGAGAGCATATTATGTTTGATGTTGGGGCATGAGAGCCGAAAATTAGTGGGGAAGAGGCAACAAGGTTCCTTGATTTGTTATGATCTTGATGCTATATTATTATATTGTATGTGTGATTTCATGAATGTGCCATGGTGAGTCTGAGTTTGGTTATATGAACTATATAGGTTCTTATTGGTTCTACTATTTGTTCATTGGTTTATTAGCATTCTCTTTTCACATGTTCACTTGAGACCTTGGTTATGTCCTTACTGAGTATACCTGTTATGCTCACCATAAATGTATAAACTATTTTCAGGTTTCCAAGAGGAATTTGGGGACTGTGCTGGACATTAATCGCTGGTTTGGAGTTGTTGTTGAGTCACTTCTGTAGACCTGTATTTATGGTATTTACTTTGGGGACCTTTATATGTATCAGTTTTATTTATTCATGCATTTTGGGATGGCTTTAGTTTACCTTTATATTATCTGATGGATTTGTTTGGTGATTTTTCATCCTTTCTCTCAATCCCGTTTATTCATAGAGGGAAATGCCTCTCATATTGTGAAATTTTCATACCCTTGGTGCTAGTCGCCAACCTGAGGCCTATTGGAGGCAGGACTCGGGGTCATTATCTCTTTCCCTTCATTGTAGTATCTTTGGTGGGAGCGGGTTGTGACAACATATATCCAATAGTTATTTTGAATATTTTATAGTTAGATGTAAATAATGTGTTACATATAAAATATTTGGCATATAATTAACATAAAACAAATAATTTTGGAATAAAATAAAAAGTTACTATTTCATTTGTTAAAAATCTATTATTTTTTAAAAAATATTTCTGGGTATATAATGAATTTTAAATTAAATTTATTACTTTTAAAGAATAATTTTAATAAAATAAATTTACAAAATTAAATATTTTTTTGGTAAAATAAGAAAATAACATCCAATAAATAAATAATTAATTATAAGGAATGAGAATTTAATGATTCTTGGTCAACAAAAAATATTTTATTTTAAAAAAATTATTTATATTATATGTTTTTATTTAAAATATAAATTTCTCATATTTGAAAAATAAAATTTAATGAAATTTATTTTTTATATATGCAAACAAATAAATTAACATTCATCTAATGATTATTACTTATTAAAGAATAAGAATAAAGTCACTTATTCTTAAAATGTAGTTTTCTAAAAATTATTTTTATCTGTTTTTGTTTTTTAGTTTAAAATAAATTTTAACCACTTTTAAAAATTGAATTTAATAAAATTGATTTTATTTTTGGAATCATGGAATTTAAATTAGGTGATAGAGTCAATTTTATTTTTGAAAAATAAATAAATTGTTGAGGTAAAAAATTTAGTTACCATAGTAAGGGTAAAATGAGGTAAATGAGGTTAAATTAAGAGATTAAATCCTAAAATATCTCTAAACTTGTTTATAAATTGTGTGTATGATCGGAATCACAACTCATCCTCATTATTTTTCCACTTTTTATCCACTTTCTCTATAAAATGACATTGCTTACATAATAAGAAACAATTATTTGTAGAAATTCTACCCAAACTCACTTATAAATGAGCCCATCCTCTACCCAATTCAAACCACATTTTTTCATTTTGTTTTATATTTAATCCTAGAAAAAAATACCTTGTCTAAATTCTTCTTACACTTTTGTCATCGATGTATAAATCCTTCATTTTGAAGGAACCTGTTTCGAGAAGGTGCAAATTCATCAATACGTCTAGTTATTCTATATATTTTTCAACTAAATTTTCATATCCACTCTATAAATCTCACTAATCATTATAATTATATATCATTAACATCATTATACTTCTATAAAAATGATATTACTATAATATAACTCTATAATCTTACTCATTTATTAGTATACCATGTTTTTGTTTGGACCGGTTCAACAACCTACACAAATATTGCTATACTATATTCACTATTTTCAACATTATTGATTATCATAACATCAATAATGGTAATATATGATATCAAATAGTAATTTATATGATGAATATGATTCATTAAGGGTGAAACAAAATGAATGATCATTTTATAGCAACTCATTATTATTAGTAAACTGCTTGAAACATGCTCATTGTGAATTCCATTATCATGAATCATACACATACATTCCATAAAATTAATATGGGACTATGTAAACCATTTCAACATAATTATACCACTACCTAGACTAATATGGTAATGATTAACATGTTATCAAATAATGAGGATCAACATAGCCATTATGAAACTTATACGAACCAATAAAAATTTCTAACATCTAATAATGAAAATAAATAATAACTAACAAATATATGCATAATAAATGATTATAATTGAATGGTATAAAGGTTAATATATTTTAATAAGGGTATAAAATATTTTATTAATATTTCTATATTTATTTTCCAAGAGGTTAAATCGCTTTCATGGGAGTTGGGAGTAAAGGAAAGAGTTTCTCTTTTAATATTTCTTCTTTCTTGAGATTATTAATTCCCATGCCTCCATTGAGAGAATATGTATAAAATTTATATATAATACGCACCTTTTCTTATCTTATGGTTATATTGTATGTTTAAATGTTTTTTTACTATTTACCCTCTCATTGATTCCCAATTCCCCCAAAATGACATTCATAAAGGGAATTTATTTTACCTATTGTTTTCAATTGACATATTTTTATTCCATGTACATGTTTTTCCTTTAATGTCCTAAATTAATTATCTACCCTTATCTCTAATTCTATGATTTCTTAAGGCCTTGTTGTAATGGTTTTTATTTTTTTTAAAAATGTGTGAAATGAATCTTTTTATCTATCTTATAACATCATGGTCCAGTTATGTACAAATTTTATGTTTAAGAGGATATATTTTGTGTTAAAGGGGTGGAAAATTTATTTTAGTGATGTTTCTATAAGTCTTGACCTTAATAGTGGATACAGAAATCCATTGGCCACCTGGTGGCTTTGGACATATCCATGTATGGATTTTGGGACCACCGACTAGCCGGTGAGAGTCTACTGACCAACCAGCGGGGAACCCCAGTCTATAGGAATTCTTCTTATTACCACCAGTTAGTCAATGGGTAGGATAGTGGCCACTACAATTTTGGAGTGTCTATTGGCCTGCCCATGGTCAGTACCAAGTAGCTGGTGGCGTCTGGACGAACCATTAAATTAAGGGTTTAAATGTAATTTTATGCTCCTAAAACCATTAATTAACCCCTAAACCCCTCTTTATCGAACCTGATTTGACCTATGCTCATGGAGAGGCCTTCATTTGGTTTTCTTGGCTCCCTCAAACTTCTTCTCATGACATTTCTATCCCCAATTAATTAGTTCTCAATGATTTGGTAAGTTTGATCAAACCTAATTTCGTTCTTCATTCCTTCTTGGAATTTGTAGAAAATCTATGACATGTTGTTGGAATCTATTAATCATGATATGATCTCTCTCAACCCCTTATATATTTATCATGCATTTGTCTCCTAGAGTCCAAATCTCTTGTTGATTATGGTGAAATGTGTGTGACCTTTGAGGTATGTGTTGATCTATCTTCTTTTCTGACCTTTTTCTTATGAAAAATCAATTATAAGATGTGGTAATTGATGTTTAGGGACTCCTATTGATTTCTTAAGTGTTTCTTTTCCTTTAAATGAGTGGATCCCATTATGGTTGGCATACAACCCAAATGTAAGGTAAGTGGTTTCATCTCTATCCCATGTTTGATAAACAATGGATGCTTTTGGTTTTCTAAATAGTTCTTTAAACGATAATTGGAATGATCCTTGATTTTTTTGATATTAACATGTAAATGGGTTTTTAATAAGAGATGTCTTCCCCTTGTTTTAGTAAAATAAAGTGGTTTTCAAAGAATTATGAAATGGTTTGTGAAATTGGTGTTCAAAACATGATTTTGGGATGAGAAAGAGTTTTTTATAAATTTTATTGTGAAATGTGATTAGCCCTTTTGAAATGATTTGAAATATATAGAACATGGGATCCTTAGGTACCTATGTAGAGGTTTAGTGTTGGATATTATCCTTGTTTCCATAAGGGGGTTCACTTTATGGGTTGTTCCTTCATTCCTAGATTATAGACTCATTGGCTCTAGGAACTTGATCTTGAAAATGTAAGGGGGTTTACTTTATGGGGTGTTCCTCCATCCCTAGATCATAGATTCATTGTCTCTAGAGACTTGATATGAACACTAGTTTCGATTGATTATTGGGGTATGAGTGACCTAGCTAGCTTGAACCTATGTTATCCTTGGGGTAATATCTATTGTTCACGACCTTCCATTGTTTGAATTTGATATGATAACACATGATTTGATAAATGTAAAAAGTGTATTTGAAATTTTCTTTGAAATTGTATTATATGGATTTTGTGTAAGAACTATGAAAAAGGAATTTTTTTACCGTTCTTTTGATATAAATGTGAGAACTGGTTTACGGTGCCATGTTTTTCTTATTTTGAGAATATTGATATTATTTGATAGAGAATTTTTATAGAGAACCTGAGCAAGATACTATGAAGAATGTTTAGTTAACACCCTACACACTACCTTTAGGGTGTTCAAACATTGTTTTGTATGATACAGGAAAGGAAAGACGCCATAGGGAGACAATGTGGTTTCATGTCAGCCAGGTATGTGTAGTTGGTGGTGAAACAATGGGATGTTTCCCTCATATCACGTGGAGTATTCGTTGGTTGTTGAGTTGTTTTTTTGTTTTTTTCCTTGACATGTGCCTTGGTTTTTTGAATTGTCTCTTTATTTATATTTCTATCGATATTGGTTTTTGGTTATAATATATTTTTTTCTAGTAATATTTATCTATATATATTACATGTATCTTGTTTTAGGTTAGGAAAATAATTCCCTTTGGTTATTATTGGATGCTTGGGTACTAGTTTCCAGCCCATGGGGACCAGGAACGCCATTAGGGTCATGTCATAGTCTGGTTATGAGCCTGGTTTGATGGGTCATTCAAGTTGGATCGTGATAATTTGGTATCAAAGAAGGTTTATCCTCAAGTGTCCTTATCTTAGGACCTTTGGTATACAAGATCTAAGATTATTGGGACATAAGGGGCATGTTACGAGAAAGTTCCTGAAAAAAAATCATTATAATGAGCCTTAAGTTACCACATGATGTTGGGTTGTGTGTCTCATGTGTTGAGTTTTTATCTAGATCTCAGTTTCTACTTATGTTATTTTGTTATAAACTGATATTATCTTGTTGTCTGATCATTTTACTTCTATTTTTAGTATGTGAAATCATGCCTCTAAGATGTATTCCAAGGATTCTTTAGGAGGATGCCGTAGGAAATGATCCTCTTGATTAGAATCTCCTAGAGGATATCATGCAAGAAGTTCATGTCATGGACCAGAATGTACCTCATATTCAGAACTGAGCTAATGAGGAACAACCAGGAGATGGATGAGGCAAGGATTGAGCATAATATTTCCTATACTAGAATCCCCTATATTTTAAGTGTACTAATGACCCTTAGGAGGTGTAGGAATAGCTATAAAAAATCGACCAGGTCTTTGATTTACTAGAGACACATGAATCTGTTAAGGTAAAGTGAATCACCTTTAAGCCTAAGGGTCCTAGAAATAGGTGGTGGGACTCCAAGTTCATGTGATTTGGAATTTGGGATTGGAGTGGAAAGACTTCAAGACCCTTTTCTTTCAATAGTTCTAACTAGAATCCACAATGATGAAAAATTTAATGGAGTTCCTCTCTTTTTAGAAGGGTAAGCATTTGGTGACAGAGTACACCAATCATTTTGCTGAGTTGGTTTGTTCTTCTCATGAGGTGGTGATGAATGATAATATAAAGGTTAAAAAAATACTCGCAAGACTTGTGATCCAAAATATGATCATATTTATATATGTTGAATCTCACCACCTATTCTAAAGTGGTTTATAGGGATATGATGGTAGAGATTGATATGGTAGGAAATACATGCTTGTTTGGGTCTTCTCTTCCACTCAATAGTAGTTCCAGTGGAAAAAATGGGAAAAAGATATAGTGTCATGATAATCTCAAGGGTGGTGGTGGTAGTTCTTAGCAAAAAACTTCCTTTAATCCATCAGAAACATCCAACAATGTACCCTTGAATGTGGTAAGGTACGAAACACTTGATGATTTTACCCCACACCTTCAAAGAACTACAATGCATGTAGTCATTAAGGGAATCTACATAAATTATTCCCAGATCTATCTATGACTCAATACTATTATGGATTATCAGCTCCAAATTCCACTAAAACATATTCAGAAGCTTAAAACTCAATAGGGATCCATCCACAGGCCTTTGGAGTAAAGCAATTTCACGCAGTGGATGAGTTTCTAGTGTAATTTGATGTAGGATAAACTAAAGTTAGAGGTACCATTTTTTTGTATATTCCATAACATCCAATTTGTTTGATATTGGATCCTCATACTATTTTATATCTTTACATTTTTTATATATTAAAACTTATGACATAGCTCATGTCATATGTTATGGAGATGGAAATGCCTCTTGGAAAGAGAAAGGAGTAGGGGTTTCATTGTCCTTCATGTTCTCTTTTGGTAGTTGGTGTTTAGTTAGTATGGGAATTACTATTTTTTTATCTATATATTTTTGATATTATCATCAAAATTGATTGGCTGGTTGCTCATTGAACTAATATTGATTGTTATCATCAACATGTTTTGTTATCTACTACCGATGGGATCTCCTTGGTGTTTTAGGGAGGGTTGGACTCAAGGTTTGGTTGAGCAGGACCTTCTCACCAAGAGATCATGAGCCTTTTTTTTCTATTTTGATTGATCTTGATAATTTATCTTCTCATGTTTATCTTACTTTGGTTATTTAGGATTTTCCCAAAGTGTTCCTAGATGAATTTTCCGATCTTTCTATAGAAAGGGAGGTAAAGTTCTCTGTCAATCTTGTTCCTAATAATCATCCAATTTCTATACACTATTATCATATGGAACTTATTGATTTTAAAGTTCTTAATATCTATTTAGAGGACCTCTTAAAGAAGGTATTTTTTCTCCCTAGCGTTTTCCATGGGTATAACCTATTCTATTTTCTACAAAGGTTTATGGTTATTTGTGTCTCTATGTATACTATCAAAAGTTGAATCTTGTAACAATTAAGAATAAGTACCCTTTTCCACATATCAATGATTTGTTTGATCAGTTAAAGAGGGCAAGGCGGTTCTCAAAAATAGATATTTGATTGGGTTATCATTAGCTTAGAGTTAAGGCATCAGATATCCCGAAGACTGCTTTCTAGAGCAAGCATGACCATTATGAATATATTGTGATTCCTTTTTTTCTAACTAACACTCTTGTGGTGTTTATGGAATTGATAAAACAAATATTCTACTAGTATATTTATGCCTTTGTTGTGGTATTCTTGGATGATATCATGGTTTATTAAATATCTGAGCATGATCATGAGAACCATCTAAATTTGGTTTTGGGAATCTTGAGTAGCCACTGCTTATATGTGTAATTATATAAATAAAAGTTTTTAATCTAAGAGGTGAAGTTCTTAGGACACATGATTTCAAAACATGGTCTCGCAGTTGATCTTGAAAAGGAAAAGGTTGTCTTATCTTGGGATGAACCATATAATGATATCGATATATGGAGCTTACTAGTTCTATATGGATATTATTGGAAGTTTTTAAAGTATTTATTGAAGCTGGAATCATTGTTGACTAATCTTACTATGAAAGGGGTGAAATTTTCATGGGATACTATGTGTCAAGGCTCTTTTGATAAGTTAAAATGGTGTCTTACATTGGATCCTATTATGATCTTTCCAGAACCCTATAAGGGCTATGTGGTTTATTATGATGCTTTTGGTACTGTTTTGGGGTGTGTGCTTATGCAGGATGATCATGTTGTGGTGTATAGTTATCATCAGCTTCAACCACATGATAAGAACTATCCTACCCATGACTTAGAGCTCACTTCTATTATGCATTCTCTCAAGTGTTGTAGGAAATATATTTTTGGGGGAGAGGATCACAATCTTTTCTGATCACAAGAGTTTGAGTTATATCTTATCTCAAAAGGACCCAAATCTCAAGTAGAGACAATGGGTGGAGTACCTTCAGATGTTTGAATTTGAAATTTCCTATACCCTTGAGTCGATTCTGTAGGAATAACAGTATGATGATGATTTAAATGTAATTATAGAATCCTTATATAGTGGGGAGTCCACTCCTAGAATGTTTCTCCCCTATGATGGAATTATTTTTTTCAGGAGTCATTTCTTCATCCATTCTTCTGTCATAAATCCAGTGATGTGTGATTTAAATTTTTCTTCATGGTACATTAATCTTGACACAATGAAGATTTATTATGACATGAGGTGGTATTTTTTTGTGTTCAGGTACAAAGTGCAACATTACTAATTATGTGTCTCACTATTACACTTTTCGGCAGATTAAGGCAGAGAACCTAAAGCCTTTTGGTCTACTCTAGCCTCTTTTGGCACAAAAAATTAAATTGGATGTGGTTAATATAGAATTCAAATATGGATTAACATAGAGCCCCTGAGTAAAGAATGATATCTGGGTGGTGATCAATCAGTTAATAAAATATATATATTTCATTCCGATTAGGGACACCACCAGGTTGAAGATCTGGGTATGATGTATGTGCATGAAATTTTGATGTTGCATGGTATCCCCTCTAACATTATCTTTGTCCGAGATCCCATGTTTACTTCTCAATTATGGAGAAGTCTCAAAGAGGTGATGGGGACTCAGGTCAGGTTGAGTACAACTTACCATCCATAGAGAGATGACCAGATGGAGTATGTTATACAAATTTTGGAGGATATTCTCTATGACTGAAACTTAGATTTTGGTGGATCTTGGGATAACCATTTTGGGATTGGTTGAGTTTTCTTATAATAATAGTTAATATTAATTTATTAGAATAACTCCCTTCATGAATTTCTATGGATGCTCGTTCATGTCACCTCTTTATTGGTCTGAGTTGGGTGATTCCTCTCTTGTGGGGCCAAGTTTCATTCCGAATACATCATCACAGATTCAAGAAATACATTGATGCTTGGTTACAACTCATAGTTGTAAGAAATATTATAATGAATGTCAACACTATGATTTGTAGTTTTTCATTGGTGACGGGGTATTCCTAATAGATTTTTCTCAGTTGGTTTACCATCAACTTTGGAAATAGGGGATGTTGGAACTAAGATATGTTAGACCATTTGATATTACTAATAAAGTTGGAAAAGTTTCTTATCAGTTTGAATTACCATATTAGTTGATATATATTCATGATGTTTTCCATATATATTAGGTCAAGAAGTATCACCTAGATCCTTCCCATGTTTTGAACTAGGAGGAAGTTGAGTTGGAGTTAGACATGTCAGTTATAGAACAACCAGTGGATATCATTGATTCTCAGATAAAACATTTTCATGGAAAATATATTCTGTTGGTCAAAGTGTTATGGCATCACAGACTAGATTCTCATGATACTTGATAGTATGAATATTTAGTAAGGAGTAGTGGCCTAACCTCTTTCTAGAGAACCCCTATTTTGCATGACTTTTTTGGGATATAAAGTCTTATAATGGGGGGAACTGTAACATCATAATCTAGGTATATAATTATTTTAGGTTTAAAAGGATATATTTCAGGTTTAGTTGGTGGAAGAGGCATTTCAGTGATGTTTCTAAGAGGTTTGTCCTTAATGGTGGTTATAAGAAGCCACTAGTCTATCAGTGGGAAGCTGTTGCCTAGATAATGGCTTTGGAGAAATACATGTATGAATTTTGGGGACACTAGTTATCCATTGGGGAACCAAAGGCTATATGAATTTTTCCTATATCCACTAGCCAGCTGGTGGTCCAGATAGTGACCACCACACTTCTTCAGTGGCCATTGGCTAGCCGATGGCCACTACTAGGTAGCTAGTGGCATCGGGCCAAACCAGGAAAGTAACAGTGTAAACATAATTTTATGCCCCCAAAACACTTAATTAACCCCTTAATCCTTATTTATAAAACCTAATTTGACTATTTCTATTATATATTCCTTATTTTTTCATTCTTGGCTCCTTTGAACTTATTTGATTGTCATTTTGATCCCAGATTGATCAGTTGTCAATGATTTGGAAAGTTTGATCAAATATCTTCCCATTATAGCTTCTTTTTTATAATTGGAAGCATATATATAATGTGTTGTTGAAATCTATTGATCATGTTATTATCTCTTTAAACCCATTAAATATTTATCATTCATTTGTCTCCTAGAGGCCAAATATATTGTTGATTGTGGTGTGACACATGTGGAATTCGAGGTATGTGTTGATATATCTTCTCCACCGAACTTTTTCTTATTTAAACTCAATTATAAGATGTGGGAATCAAATTTTAGGGCCTAATATTGATTTTATAGTGTTTCCTTTCCTTATGGTTTGTGGATCCCATTGTGGTTGGCATGTGAACCATGTGTAAGGTAGGTGGTTCCATCTCTAGCCTATGTTTGATGAACTACGAATGCTCTTGGTTTTCTAAATGGTTTTATAAATGACTATTGGAATGAACCTTTATTTTTTTGATATTCCTACATAAATTTGTTTTTGAGAAAATATTCTTTTCCCCTTGATTTGGTAAAACAAATAGGCTTTCAAATTATTATGAAATGGTTTATGGAATTCGTTTTCAAAGAATTATTTTAGGATGGAAAAGGATTTTTTAGAAATTGTAATATGAAATGTGATAATTCATTTTGAAATTATTTGACATATATAACACATGGGAGCCTTGGGTACCTAGGTGAGGGTCCAATGTTAGGCCTTGTCCTACAAGGGGGTTCACTTTCTAGGGTGTTTCTCCTTTTCCAGATCATAGAATCATTGGATATAGGAATTTAACCTTGAAACCATAAGGGGTTCACTTTTTGGGGGTGTTCCTCTTTCCTTAGATCATAGATTCATTGTATTTAGGGACTTGATGTGCTCACTAGTTTTGATTGATTATTAGGGTATGAGTGACCTAGCTATCCCGAAACTTTGTTATCCTAGGGACAATCTTCATTGTGCTTGACCTTGTATTTTTTGTCTTTGATATGATATATGACACATGATTTGATAAATTTAAAATGGTTTATTTGAAACTATATTATATGGATTTTGTGTAAGAATTGTGAAAAGTGGAATTTTTTTACCATTATTTTTATATAAATACAAAAATTTCCTTATCATGTAATATTTTTATTATTTTAAGAATATTTGGATTATTTAATAGAGATGTTTTATAGAACACCTGGGTGGGGTCCTACTTAGTCTATTTATCTCACACCCTATACACTCCCTTGGGGGCATGTAGACCTTATTTTGTCTAATGCAGGAAAGGAAAAGGCACTATAGTGAAGAAATGAGGTTTGATATTAGCTGGGTATGGGTAGCTAATGGTGACATGGTGGGATGTTTCTGGTGTATCACATGGAGTAGCCATCAATTGTTTAGTTGACTTTTGTTTTGTTCCTGGACATGTAACTTGGTTTTTGTCTTGTTTCTTTAGTTTTATCCTTACCAAAATTGGTTTTTGGTTATGAAATATTTATTTTATGGTTATATTTCTCTATATATATTCCATTTATCTTGTTTTATGTTAGAAAAAGCATTCCCTATGGTTTTTATTGGATGTCTTCACCAAATCATGGGAATCGAGAATTCCATTCAGGTCTTGTCACATCCTGGTTTGAAGCCTGGTTTGATGGGTTATCTAGGATGGGTTGTGAAATCTCCTCTATTATATTTTTTGATTGGTCACTTTCTCCCACTATTTTATTCAGCTTTATTTACAAATATTCCTATTCAAGTTTTCACAATTCTTTAATGTAATTTTTATTCACCATCTAATTATTTTTAAAACCATTAATTTATAAATTATTTCTTTATAAAGTTATAAAAATGTAAAGGATATTTCTTCTTATTTTTTAAATTATTTTCTAAGATTATTCTAAAGTTTTTTTCACCCATTTTAATATCCTTTATTTTTTTTTCATTTTTCACTAGGGATATGTTTTAATAAAATCACCCACTTTATTTCTTTGGATTATTTATTTATTTCTTGTGATAATTTTCATGAAACTCATTTCTTTCCCATAGTTTATTTATGATATGGTTAGTTTATGTATGTGATCTCATTCATGTATATTTTTTATGGTTTATCATTATGTGATGGGTGGATTTGAAACTATATATCCTTCCAATGCAATGATTAAATATTTACAAATCAAGAGATGTTATGTTATGGTGTATAAGAGGTTATCCTCATCCACTATGTTATGGGACATATGTGTCCACTATGTGATGACAGTCTTGACAGTGAGCCTTGACATAAGATATGTTTTTCTATTCTTATGTATATGACACATTTATATATCATGCTATATACTAATGTTAAATCTCATCTTAATTTTATAATTCATATCATGATCCATGGTTCTTACTCCTTTGGGTATTATTTTATGATTATAATCTCATATCCATATGTTCATTGTTATGATCATTTATGATCTTCTTTATGTTCACCTATGTTAACTTGACTGATATCTCTTATGTTTTACCCTTAATGATCATTTGAGCTTTCTATTTTCTTATGTTTCCATTTAAAAGGTAATAAAGAGGGGTATTATGTGTGATATATCTATAAGGGTATCATATTTTGAGGATATTTTTGGGAGATATTAAAGTTATTTTAAAAATAAGTTGGTTATGCATCTAATATCCAAAGACACTAAATTTATAGGTTCTGGGGTTATGATTTATTATGATATATAATGTATATTAATTTATAATGATGTATTATGTATGCATGTTATGGTTGGGTTTCTTTATTAATGGATGAGACTGATATGGTAGGAATGATTGGTATGGGTAGTGCTTCATCCATGGCTAGTGGAATCTATAATTCTTAATATGGTCTGAAAAGGAAATGTAAGGAATCTCAAAGGGGAAGTAGTGGAAGCATGAAATAACTATCTAACCCCATTAATTTGGTTCCATCATGTCATATAACTCTAGTGTTATTCTAATGTGGGAGTCCTGGTCATTCTAATTTTGATTTTTAGGAGACCTAAAAACATGTTACCTTTGTGGGTGACTAGTCCACCTGTAATGTTTCTATAAGAATCCCTATATTTAAGACATTGAGGATATATCTTATTTGAAAAAGTGATCTTAGATGAAATACAATTCATTTAATGGGGTAGAGACTTATTCTTAGATATTAGAATATTGAATTTAGATAAGGTGAATCTCATCCTGATAGGAAATCTCAAAGTAATCCTAAACATGGTTGATAATATATGAAATAGAATGAACCTATGAAATCATATTTTGGTCCAAAAATCATTTTATGTAATGTGTTTTTTTCTTCTTATATAGTTATGCTTTTTTATATAGGTTAATTTTATTATTTTATACCACATAACATGACTGATTAATTGAGTTTATGAGCAGATCTTATAACTTATGCAACTGATATTACTACTCATTTGGAAAAAAAGAAAGGATTTTAATTCCCTTCCTATTATTTATAGATATATAATGATAAAATTGTCTTGGATTTTCTTATCCTCGGTCTAGATGTTTTTGAACTCATCCTTTGTATGGTTTATATGATTATCTCAAATTATCATTTTGATTGTTATTATAAAAAAGTCATGTTTTTCTATTCTAATAAAAATTGTAACACCCAGGCCTGGATCAACCAAATGGTTAATGATTAGGGGGAACTATATGAATTTAGGCATGATTTCTCATATATATGAGGTTATTGAATAGTGGAAAGGGCCTAAAAAATCACGGAGATACTATTTCATCAAAATAATTCCCCAGGTTCATGCCCAAATCTACTGAAAATTTGGAAATACTTTTCCATATAATGGACTTACCCAAAATCTTTCGACATAAAACAATATTCGAAGAGGGTCCTTGTGATCCCAAATATAAAGCAATAAAATTCTACATGATGAATCATCACTAAACAAAGTAGAATTAAGAGAATATAAATAACAAGCATTAGACACATAATATAATTGAAAGGTATCTTAGATTAGTACATATATAATATAACTCTAAAATAAATATACTATATAATCTAGAGGATATATAAACCTAAAATAAAACCTGAATACTACCCACATACATCAAAACCCATGTCATGTATACAAGTAGGGGTGAGTCCAATGACCCAGTACAATTCCCTCGCTCACCTCATCACATTGAGTATAATTCATCAAGTGGATGCGCATGAAAATATTTGTAGAGTACAAGTTAGTGCTTATAAAAACTCACCCACCCTAAAACATTGCATAATATTCACATTAAAACCATACTAGTTACCAAAATATTAAAATACACACATGCCCTAAAGAATCATACTTATGAAACTCAACTCAGGATAGGACCCACCTACCTATAATCGATAAAATGCATACCACTGTAACCTAATGAAGTATATTACACTACTGCCATATCATAAAACATAATCACCATGAGGTATCTATATATTCATAAATCTAACTCACCAGAGTTCCACCTGGCCTATTAGTCATCTCACCACCTTTCCTTAACTGAAAACCTTTAAAAATTAAATAATAGGAAATAAAAGAGGTGAAAAACATAAAATAACATCAAACACCAATCCCATATCAAATAATGGGTAGAATAAATAATAGGCATGAACCACATGAAATATTATAACCCATATATCACACCATGCCACAAATCATCTCCCCAGTCCTCATAGATCTACCACCAGACTACCCATAGAGCACCACTGGCTTGATCTCGTATATCATAAGTCTTCTTAGGGGATGGATCCCACTACAATATAAGATTACTATTTAGATTCACTCTAATAACTTAGATCATCCATCCAAAACCATAATCTTCAATAACCAAACAAGTGTGTTCCATGGACATAATCTTACCTCATGTGCACCTTTATAATGATTTGGGTTGGCTCTATTTCATGTAGCCCACCGTTTCCTCCTAAGGATCAACCACCATCCCACCTTGTTTATTTTTAGCCATCACACCATGTTCGGATTCCCACGGGGAATACCATATTTAGAGAGAGTTGTATCCGGAATAGTAAAATCAAAAAATATACATGACCACACAATAATAATATTGAATCTCATCGAGCTAAACATTGATCTCAAAGGTCATCTTAGACATCACCTCCTATGGGTATCAATAATCCATCTAGAGCCTCATCACATAAAACCATACCACCTTTTAGGATATGCGTCCATCCAATCTATTTCACAATGGACTAAGAAATTAAAATATGAGGGAAAACCACCATACTTATCTCTACAACATAATAGATATTTCTCTTGACTCTCCTATCCCATCACTGGTTTTATATGGTGGATTATCTTGTCACTGGGACCAAAACTTAGTAATTTGACCTAAGACATAATTAAAAAACACAAGGACTAAATTTTACCTTAAATATTGAGGAAAAAAATTAAAGTATCTACCACAAGGAACCATGGAGGATATATGTACACCCTAAAAATTTATTTTAAAATAATACTATGCTCAATATCTTTCTTAATACTCAATGTTGATTATTAAGTGAATTGTGATATACTATAAATTTTTTGATATTTAAATGTGATCATTATAACATTACTGTTAAATTGGAGGTATGAATAGTAATAAAAAAATTATAAAAAATATGTATGAATGTTTTATATAATGTATTGATTAATACATAAGCACTTAATTTTTAGTAAAGTCATTTTATGCTTCAAAAATGGATTTTAATGCATTTTGTGCACATACATTATAACTAATTTATAACATTTTTAGGAATTTTATATGATTAAATTAATATAATTTTTGAAACCATCATATCAAAATTATATTAGGGTGAAATTTTAGGATTATTCTGAAAAGATTTATTTTTCAATGAATAGTGAAAATACAGATTTTTGTAAAATCATCATTTCTTTTCAATAAATAAAGTAATTGAAAACTCCCATTATGATTTTTTATTTTACCTTAAATTAAAAAAATAACCTTTAATGTTATATAATCTAATTAATTACATAGAAATAAATATTATACTTTATTTTGGTATAAGTTAATTTTAGGCTTAAAAACACATTTTTCTAAAAACTGTTTTTCATTGCATTTTACAATTTTTTAAAATAGATCTCTTACAATTATAAAAATTGAATATTTAAAAATTTATTCCATTTTCAGAATTATTAGGTTCAAATTTGGTAAATATATCCCTCTTATTTTTTTTCATTTTAAATAGTAACTATAGTGAATATTTGTCGCCTTAGTAAGAGTAAAACGAGTAAAACAAGATTAAAAATATGGGATAAGACTTTCAAATACCCCTAAAAGTTGAACTTATTTTATTGTATTTGGGTTTTCAACCAAAACCATAAAATATTTGAAAATTTTTCATTTTATTTCCACCTTTCTTTGATTATAAAATTTATATTATTTTAATTAAATGTTAAATTCAAAATGTCACTCTCTTGATTTTAATATCTATAGTTTTTTTGAAATGGATAAAAACTAGTTATGTTTAGTTATAAATGGTTATTTAAAATATAAATTAATTTTTTATCATGTTAATTTATTTTCAATTTTTAATGATGGAATAATTACCTCAAATGCTTACACAATGTCGACACAGTGCTTGTTCAAGTAATAGAAAATTAAGTAAATAATTTTTAAAAACATTATAAAGAATAAAATTCGGATGAATTATTATGTTCCATGATTTTTAAGACAAATATAAAATATTAGTGATGTTTTAAATTATTATATTTGAATTCCATTCCTATATTTATGTCATTAAAGTCAAAGTATGTGAATAGTTCTAAAAATGACTTTAATAGTATATTATGTTAAATTATATTATATTTAATTAATTATAATTATTAAAAATCTTATCTTCGGTCAAGTGAATGTGATATTGTTTATAATATAAACCATGGTCCAATTATGATCCACCTTTCCTTTTATAGTATCTTTCTTGACTCTTATAGAGTAAAACAAATTGATATCATAGTAATCTTCAAAAGGATTAATGAGGGGGTAAAATTAAGAGATAAAGGTGAAAAAATAATCTAAAATTGTCTAAATTTTATTAGATGAGATGATTTAAACTCATACTTATATTATCTTCAAAATATTTTAATTTAGTACCACTTGAAAATAAAAATTAATTTATATTAATTTAATACTTTAAGTAATTCCAATGGTATCCCCTTCACTTATAAAATGGAACCTCTTATCCTCTATCCCTCACATATTATGAGAAATATAGTTTAGAAAATACATGACCAAATATATCCAAAACACCCCTAAACATATCCTAGAGTTTCCAGTCTCACCAAAAGACCACAACTAGAAGGATTAAAGTGTAATCCAAAGAGGTGATTGGAGGAGAAGGTATAAGTCTCAACTGACCTATTTCAAGCTTATTTCTTCTTATAAATCCTTTAAATATTATTTAACCATTCATAAATAATTACATAAGTATATTAAATATAATTAAATTTTATTATGATTATGTTAAAACCCCTTTTCATCTTCATTTCCATTCTATGAGAAATAAAAACATCACTCATGTGTGCATGTGGATCACCACCTCTATGAAGTGATGTGTTTTGTTCTTCATCACCACCTCAAAAGGATTATTATTATGATGGATTTAATTAAAATATATGATATTAATAAAATAATTATAATAATGTAAGTATAATTTATCATCTATTATCTTATATTTTCTTTCATTGAAAAATGATAACATCGTTTGTATGTACGTGTGAACTACCACCTCCACGAAGTGATATGATTCGTTTTTCATGTATGTGTTTCATGGATGGTTATAAAATTTTATTAATGTTTAAAAATTATAATTATATCATGATTAATATTTTGTAGATGATTAAATAATGAAACCTTTGACAATAATCAACCTACCCAATCCATTTCTGACTTATAATCTGAATGTTCTCAAAACATCCGATGTGAATTTAGTCAATTAAGTAATTAAGTATAACATGGAAATAAGTGAAATAAAAGGAACAATAAACCTGAAAAAAGTTACTAAGAAAGTAAATAATTAAAATAAGTTTATTATTCAGGAAGATAAAGAACTTACATGACAATATGAACTTGAGGTAATGGACAATTTACCTTAAAACCTCATTTTAAATGTTTTAAATATTTATTTTTTAAATATTTTACCTCTATGTCCATATTTAAAAAATTATTTTATGGATGTATTTATATTTAAATAAATAAATAATAAATTATATTTTATGAATATTTTAACTTTCTTTCAGATGTTTTCAAAATGAATCTTTTTACATATTTTATATGGGATGTTTTGATTTATTTACAAAAAGAAAAAGTAATGTTCTATTTTAATATATACGATGTTAAAATATTTTTATTTCACCATAAACATTATTTTATGTATTTATTACTTTATAATATACCATTATTTATTTAAATAAAAAACCTTCTTACCTTTTTATGGGTATTATAGTTTTGGAAATGATGTTTTAAAGGAAAAGGATATATCAATATTTGAAAATGTTTTTCTTATGGGTTCAAAAGTATATATTTATGAGTTTGTTGATGAAAATGATAGACTTTATGTGTTTTATGTATTTTATGGTACTTATAAATTGTTTATGATGATGGGTGATTATGTTATATCTCTCTAATGCATTGGGTAATTATTATGTTCTCCAGAGAACTATGTTGGAATTAATCGAGTAGGTTATTATATTTGTAAGGGTTCTATGAAGATTATGTCCCAAGGAACCTACATGAATTTTCTATGATTGATAATGAGTTTTCATGGAACTATTTTTATTTAATAAGGTAATAGAATTATGTTTTATTTAAAGTTAAGGTTAAAATGTCTGTTTTTAAGAAAATGTTTTTCATTGGTGCTCAAGTTTTTTTTAAGAAACCCTCATGATTATGATTTTGTTTTTATGATTTATTATAAAGTTTTTTATGAAAAAATTTGGGTAGTAAATATGATTTCATGTGTATGTAAATGATTATTTGAGCTCAAAGTTTATTATATTAAATACAAAATCTCTTATATGATCTCATGGCTTTGAAATGGACTAATGAGTTTCTTTTAATTTCTTATATGTCCCTTACTAAGATTTTTGTTCTTATCCCATTTTTTAAAATATTTTTCATAGAGTTTAATGATAAGTAGGAACAATGATGTGGTCAGGTTTAAAATCATAAATATTTTTCAGGAAAATAAAATATATTTTATTTTAAAAGTACCATTTTATTAAAAAAATGGATACTGAGTGGATGTGTCCACTTTGTAATGTATGAGTTTATTATGTAAGAGTTATGAAACAATTATCTAAAACTCTAAATCATAAATATCCTCAAAATTTAAGAAACCGAATTCTTAATTTAAAACTTAGGATTATGCAATGTTTTAAGACTATGTAATTATAGTTGGTTTCAAATGAAAGGTTTAGATAACTTTAAAGGTTATGATTTTATTTGAGCATAAGTTAAAATTACTCTATAAACAAAATGTTCACATGTTATGAATAATTATGGTTATTTTTGGCTAAATATAAATATTTTAATAGAAGATTACATGGTTAAATATATCTTAGTATTTATCCTCCTTATAAAATGGTTTATTATGATTTTATTTGATATACTCACACTTACCAATTTTGTTTTAATAAATTTATGGAATCGTTAGGAACCAAATTAATAATTAATGTAAAGAAAAATGAGGTGGTTGTATAAATGTGAAACTAAATAGAATGGGATCTATTTTGAAAACTATTATGGTTATTATAAACTAGCTATTACATGTTATAATTAACTACATTAACCTAAGCGAGTTTCCTAACACACCAAATAAGAGAAAAATGAAGTTCCATGGAATTTCATGTGATAAAGATCATTAAAGTAAAAAAATTCAATGTCTTATGTGTCAAGAATGTGGGAAAAATCACCGATGGAAATGTATCAAAGGAGAAAATATATGTTTAATATGTGGTAAAGGATGGCATAGATCAATAAACTACCAAGGAAATAGGAAGATTTCGGTTAACACTATGAATGGGAATAAAGTTCTTACCAAGGTATCAATTGAATGTTTTAAATGTGGGAAGTATGGGAATTATACAAATCGATGTCCTAGGGAGAAATATCAATAAGGGGATCAACAATACCATAAAAATAAAGTTTTAGAAATCTCTAATTCTATTATTATTGAAGATGAGGAAACTATAAATGACATATAAAAGTTATGGATTATATTTTGGCTTGTGTTTTGATATTTATGAATCATAGGACATGATTAAAATTTTTTATTGTAAGGAGTATTAAGGAATAAGATAGAAAAGTGAGGTTAATGGATTATAAATAATGTTGAATGATTAAGGTGTATATATATAAGGATTCAAGAGTTATAATGTAGTGGTAAATTTAAGAATGATCATAAGTTTAAAGGAATTAATACTCTTTTGAAGTTTTAGGAGATGAGAGAACCTTGGAGTCATTTGTTGAGTCTTAATATATGTTTAAGGTATATGTAACCTTAATATTAACTTTTGTTTTCATGAAAGGTTATTTGAGGAATAACTATTTTATATTTTATAGAAAAAATTTGAAAGATATTAACAACCTTTAGGATTTTTATGACATTTTATATTGAGGTAATTATGTATAATTGGGATAAAAGGGTTATTAAAATTTAGGAAAATATGTTTTATCATATAGATAACCATGAGATTAGAAAGTGATTTGGTTACTAAGTTATTAATGTTATTTTGAAAGAAGTTCACTATATTTTTGGGAACATCATATGATTAGGGTAAATCGAAATATTTTTTTTTCTAATATGGGAGTTTATTTAAGGAATAAAAGTTGAATTATACTTCATAAGAATATATGATTTTATTGTGAATTTATGGGAATTTAGGCTATTTATGGAATGGATTAACATATTTTTGAGATTATTTGATTTGAACATATACATTTTTAGTATATGACTTTATGAATGATTAACATTATTTGGATATAATTTTTAAGTTGATCATTGAAAAATATGAGATCAAATCATTCTAATAATTGGGTTTCAATCATATTTAGGAATATTTGAAGAGTTTTAATATTATATATTTATGGAATAATTTAAGTTGAACTTTGGGTATTATTGTTTAATAATTAGATATTAATGTAATATTTATTCATATTAATGTCTATATATTTTGGATATTATCTTACCTTATGCTAACCATTTTGGTTTTGATTAATGTATAAAGATAGTAGGAACGACTTGTTAGATTTTTGTAGATATTTTGATCCATTAAAATTTAATTTTAGTTCTCTAGTCATGAAAAAAAAATCATCTTAAGAATTCATTTCTTGGAGTAAGAGATTATATAGAGGTGGAAAAAAATTTCTAAGCACAACCAAAGTATGGAATTTTGCTTTTGGGATAGAAATAAATCGACTAAGTATATTTTCTAATGTTCTCTATCTTTATAGTAAAAGAATCCCTCAACTTAGGGAAAAGATTTAGAAATTAAAATGTTATCATATTACCTTAATTTATGATGAATTTATGGTATTATTTTTCTCCTACTAATTTATGGTTTTTTTGTCATTAATTATATCATGACCATTTTCTCTATCACTCTCTATTATTACTTGAATGTTATTTTTCTCCTTCATTTACATATTTCTACCTCCCTCTAATGTTATTCTTATCCAGGAACCCAATTATGTGTTATTCATAGTAAAATTCATATTTCACTTTTCCTCTTTTCAAAATTATGTTTTATTATTCCTTTTTATGATGTGAGTTTTCAACAAAGGTATTTTGAAACATTTAAATGGTTTTTCTTTTCTTGATCGTATGTTTTATATTCCACTATGTAGAATAGATTTTATAAAATGTTTTAATTATTTTTATAGAAAATGAGGTAAAATTACGAGGAAAAAGTTTCATTAAGGGGTATAATTTAATTCCCTGATAATTTATTATAAAATAAAAATATGGATGATAGTTTTATTAACATACAACACCAAACATTAAGTGAATTGTGATATGATATAAAAATATTAATATTTAAATAAGATCATTATAACATAGAAGTTAAATTTTATGTATTAATATTAATAACTAAAATATAAAAAATATGTATAAAGGTTTTATATTATGTATTTATTAATTTATAATCACTCAATTTTTTAGTAAAGTCATTTTATACTTCAAAAAAATGTTTTCTTCAAAAATAATTTTTAATGATTTTTATGTGCGTACAATATAATCAATTTATTCCATTTTTAGAAATTTTATTTTAGTAAATTAATATAATTTTTTAAATAATCATGTTAAAATTATATTAGGGTGAAATTTTGGGTTTTTTTGAAAAGATTGATTTTTTAGTGAATAGTGAAAAATACCGTTTTTTGTAACAAAATCATTTATTTTTATTAAATCAAGAAATTTAAAAGTCTCATTATATTTTGAATTTAAATAAAAGTAACATAATACTCCTTTAATTCAATTCAATTTAATTAATTACATAAGAATCAAAATTATACTCGATTTTGGTATAAGTTCAATTTTAGGCTTAAAAATGCATTTTTCTAAAAACTGTTTTTCATTAAATTTTACAAATTTTTATTAAAATTTATTTTAAAAACTTATATAAATTGAATATTGAAAATTTTATTTCATATTTTTAATCAGGAGTTTAAAATTTGGTAAATATTTCCTTTTTATTTTTGGTCACTTTGAATAGTAACCATAGTGAATATTTGTCACCTCGGTTAGAGTAAAATGGGTAAAACAAGATTAAAACTATGAGATAAGTATTTAAATTCCAAATAAAAATTGTATTTATTTATTGGATAATTTTTTATAAACCATAACCATATAATATTATAAAATATTGGAATTTATTGCCACTTTCATTTTATTTTTTTTATTTTTTTTATTTTTATTTTATATATTTATTTATTTATATAATTATTTATATATTTATTTATATATTTATTTATATATTTATTTTTCGTATTTGTTTTTCGTATTTATTTTTCATATTTATTTATTTATTTCGTATTTATATATTTATTTCGTATTTATTTATTTATTTATTTTATTTATTTTATTTATTTATTTATTTATTTATTTTATTTATTTATTTATTTTATTTATTTATTTTATTTTTCGTATTTATTTATTTATTTTTCGTATTTATTTATTTATTTATTTATTTTATTTCGTATTTATTTTATTTCGTATTTATTTTATTTATTTATTTATTTAATTCTGTATTTATTTTGTTTATTTCGTATTTATTTATTTTATTATTTCTTTTATTTCGTATTTATTTTATTTATTTATTTATCCATGCATGCACATCCCATGCACATGCACATGCATACCCATGTAATATAAATAAATTCTGCGTTTGGAGAGATTTGAACCCCTAACCTCTTGCATATTTTCCAAAGACTTTACCACTCCAGCAAGCTCACCATGTGTTTAATAAACATAATTTAATAAACTTATATATATTAATTGAAAAAACAAATAATACATAAATAATAAATATAAACTCAATAATAATAAATAATAAATAATAAATAATAAATAATAAATAAGGAATAATAAATATAAATAATAAATAATAAATAAATATAAATAATAAATAATAAATAAATATAAATAATAAATAATAAATAAATATAAATAATAAATAATAAATAAATATAAATAATAAATAATAAATAAATATAAATAATAAATAATAAATAATAAATAATAAATAAATATAAATAATAAATAATAAATAAATATAAATAATAAATAATAAATAATAAATAAATATAAATAATAAATAATAAATAATAAATAATAAATAATAAATAATAAATAATAAATAATAAATAATAAATAAATATAAATAATAAATAATAAACAATAAATAAATATAAATAATAAATAATAAATAGAAAATAATAAATAATAAATAAATAAAAATAATAAATAATAAATAATAAATAATAAATAAATATAAATAATAAATAAATATAAATAATAAATAAATATAAATAAATATAAATAATAAATAATTATAAATAATAAATAAATATAAATAATAAATAATAAATAATAAATAAATATAAATATAAATAATAAATAAATAATAAATAATAAATAATAAATAATAAATAATAAATAAATATAAATAATAAATAAGTATAAATAATAAATAATAAATAATAACTAATAACTAATAAATAATAACTAATAAATAAATATAAATAATAAATAATAAATAATAAATAAATATAAATAATAAATAATAAATAAATATAAATAATAAATAAAAATAAATAATAAATAAATATAAATATAAATAATAAATAAATAATAAATAATAAATAATAAATAATAAATAATAAATAATAAATAATAAATAAATATAAATAATAAATAATAAATAATAAATAATAAATAATAACTAATAAACAATAACTAATAAATAAATATAAATAATAAATAATAAATAATAAATAATAAATAATAAATAATAAATAAATATAAATATAAATATAAATAATAAATAATAAATTAATATAAATATAAATAATAAATAAATATAAATATAAATAATAAATAAATATAAATAATAAATAATAAATAATAAATAATAAATAATAAATAATAAATAATAAATAATAAATAAATATAAATAATAAATAATAAATAATAAATAATAAATAATAACTAATAAATAATAACTAATAAATAAATATAAATAATAAATAATAAATAATAAATAATAAATAATAAATAATAAATAATAAATAATAAATAATAAATAATTAATAAATACAAATAATAAATAAATATAAATAATAAATAATAAATAATAAATAAATATAAATAATAAATAATAAATAATAAATAAATATAAATAATAAATAAATATAAATAATAAATAATAAATAATAAATAAAGATAAATAATAAATAATAAATATAAATAATAAATAATAAATAAATATAAATAATAAATAATAAATAAATAATAAATAATAAATAAATATAAATAATAAATAATAAATAAATATAAATAATAGATAATAAATAAATATAAATAATAAATAAATATAAATAATAAATAATAAATAAATATAAATAATAAATAATAAATAAATAATAAATAATAAATAAATATAAATAATAAATAATAAATAAATATAAATACTAAATAATAAATAATAAATAATAAATAATAAATAATAAATAATAAATAAATATAAATAATAAACAAAAATAAATAATAAATAAATATAAATAATAAATAATAACTAATAAATAAATATAAATAATAAATAATAAATAATAAATAATAAATAACCAGTTACAAATAATAGATAATAAATAAATTAATGTATATTATAAATAATAAATAATAAATAATAAAGGAAACACATGAAAAAGTATGAAAAGACGTGGTAAGGGATGAAAAATCATGAAAACGCATGAAAAAGGATGGAGAATCATATGAAGAATGAGGCATTAGAAAAAATGAGAACGCGTGAAAACTCATGATAACTCTGGAAAACTACTTAATAATTCAACATAATCATCATAATAACCCATAAAAACCATTGATAAAGATAAAAAGTCATGGAAACCCAAATAAACAGTAATAAATGGAGCTACCGTTAAAACCCGTCAAAATGGTCATAAAGAGACAAAAACATTGGACTCACATTAACGGAGATAACTTATGATCTGAGAGTCCGTTTTAGATCCGCGACCTATCAAATCAAAGATCCTGAAACGCTCTTCAACCTGAAAGGTGAAAGAGTCTGAATGGATAGACGGATTGGAAGTTATGACCATTTAAAAAAAGCTGACGGAGAATGGGTGCTAGAAACGAGACACTGAAAAACATAACAAACCTGATACCCACTAAAAAGGCCATAACATATGATCTAAAAGTGCATGTGGGCGCCACAACTAGTCAAACTAAAGATCATGGAACGAGCTATGATCTGACAAGTGGAGGAGGCCAAACTGACACGCGGATCGAAAGTTAGGTCTGTTTGAAGACAAGTTCGACGGGACACCGGTGACGGAAATGGGGTTTTGAAGGCCTTCAGAGGGGTTTTTGGGGTTGAAATACCTGACAGAAGCTTGATTCTGTCGAACCGGTGCGTAGCTCTTTTCGCTGGCTTCGATTTGATATGTGGTAGAGCCCAAACGGACACCCGGAGCGAAAGTTATGGCCGTTTGAAGTTGGAAAACCTTTTTCAACTTTTTTATAACTCTAATATCTTCCACACCTTAGACCGTCTCACGGTTTTGATTATATGTGCCTCTATATCTCTTCATGAGCTTCGATTTGACTGGTCTTGGCGCTTCAACAGACGCACGGATCAAAAGTTATGGTCGTTTTAGTGATTTCGGGGTTTCTCACATTTTTTTTATTTTTTTCATTTCATTTAGCGGAGGTTTTACCGAAACCGCCGCTATTTCACGGCGGTTTTTTAAATAACCGCCGCTAATCCTCGAATAAAATAAAAATAAAAATAAAAATAAAATTAAAAAAATATAATTTTTTTTGCCGTTTAGCGGCGGTTTTTTCGCAGCGGTTCTTAAAACCGCCGCGAAATGATGGCCCGAAAACGCGTTTCGCGGCGGTTTTTAAAACTGCCACGAAAAAACCGCTGCTAAACGTCGGTTTTCTTGTAGTGTATCAATATTAATAGACTTAATTAATAGAGTCTTTAGATATTACCTCAAAAAATTTGTGGTAGTCTTTATCAATGATATTCTAATATACTTCAAAAGTAAGGGGGAGCATGAGGATAATTTGAATACTATGTTAAAGACTTTTTGATGGCATAAAATCTATTCAAAGTATAGTAAATGTGATTTTTGGATGAGGGAAGTATAATTCTTGGGGCATGTAATCACTAGCAAGAGAATATATGTGGGCCCTTCCAAGATAAAGGCAATCAAAGAGTGGCCTAGGCCAACATTTGTAATAGAGATATATAGTTTCCTTAGTCTATCTAGGTATTACCAATTATTTTTGAAGAACTTATCATGATTTTCAAACCCACTAACCAAGATAACTCATAAGGGAGTAAAGTTTGTATGGACCAGTGAATGTGAAGACTATTTTAAAGAGTTGAAAAAGAGGCTTATCAATGCACCAATGCTTACACTACCAATAAGTGGGGAAATTTTTGTGGTGTACAGTGATACTTCAAATAAGGTCTTAGGTTGTTTACTAATGAAAAATGATAAAGTAATATCCTATGCTTAAAGGTAGTTGAAAATTCACGAGAAAAATTATGCTACACATGATCTAGAGTTGGCAGTTGTGATATTTGCGTTAAAAATATGGTGTCATCATCTTTATGGGGATAAGTGTGAGATATATACTGATCATAAGAACCTAAAATATATATTCACAAAAATATTATCTTAATATGTACAAGTGAACATGGTTATATATCATCAAAGATTGCAACTTCTCAATCCACTACCATCCTGGTAAAGCAAATAAAGTGGTGGATGCTCTAAGTAGAAGAAATCCTGAATCTTTATCAATAATGAGAACTGATAAGGATCCAATATTATTAGGCCTTCAAAGGATATACATGAGAATCGTTAAGGAAGGAACATCATAAATCCTTTCTCAAATGATTACTCAACTATCCCTCATGAAGAAAATAAATGTGCTCAAAGAAATGATGTGGAAATTCAAAAAAGGGTGAAAGCTATTAGAAATGGGAAATCCTTCAAGTTCAAGATTGATGAGGATGGATTCGTAATATTTGGGTCATGACTATGTATACCATCCCATTCAATGATAAATAAAGATATTATGAAAGATGCATATATCCCAACCTTATCTATTCACCCAGGTAGCACCAAGATGTATTCGAGATCTCTGAGACAACTATTGGTGGGACAATATGAATAAAGAGATCATTTAATATACATCAAAGTGTCTAGTATGTCAACAAGTGAAGGATGAAAGGAAAAGGTCTAAGGTGATGATGAAAGCATCACCCATACTAACATGGAAGTAGGAAAACATCACCATAGAATTTTTCAATGGACATACAAAAGACATCCAGATTAAATAATGTTATATGGGTTGTTGTGGATTATCTTACAGATATAGCTCACTTTATCACAATTTGATAGGAATTATCACTAGATAAACTTTCAAAAATATACATAAGAGAAGTGGTAAGGTTGCATGGAGTACCAATATCGATTGTATCTGATCGAGATCTAAGATTCACCTCCAAGTTCTGAAAAAATACCCAACATGCTATAAAAATTGATTTGAACTTCAATATGGTATATCATCCTCAAACTGATGGCCAATCTGAGTGAACTATTAAAACATTGGAAGATATATTGAGGGCATGTTATATGACCTTCATGGGAGTATGGGACCAATATCTACCTATGGTTGAGTTCTTCAACAACAACAGTTTCAACTTGAGTATCCAAATGACCCCTTATGAATCCCTTTATGGGAAAAGGTGTAGAAAACTGGTATGATGGGAAACATTTAGTGAACATAAGCTTCTAGGACTTGAAATGGTCAAATAAATGGTAGAAATGGTGAAAACCATTCATCAGCACATCAAGGCATCCCAGAGTTGACAGAAGAGCTATGCAGACAATCATTGATGAGACCTGGAGTTTAAAGTTGGAGACATGGTATTCCTCTACATATATCCATGGAAGAGGATCATGAGATTTGGGAATAAAGGAAAGATATGTCCCATGTAAATCATCCCCTTCAAGATTCTTGATCATGTTGGAGATGTGTCCTATCAAATATTACTCCCTCCAACCATGTATCAAGTATATAATGTATTCCATGTATCCCTATTGAAGAAGTACCTACTGGATCCCTCACATGTACTGAATTCAGAGGTGGTGCAGTTGGAGAATGATCTCTCTTAAGATGAGTAGCCAATGAAGATCGTGGATGGTAGAGATAAAGTTCTATGCAACAAGACCACTCACCTAGTCAAAGTACTATGGTAGAACCATAAGTATAAAGAGGCAACATGGAAAATGGAGGAAGTGATAAAGGAGAAGTACCCTCACTTGTTTTCCCCTTAGTTTGTAAAATGAAATTTGAAGGGTAAAATTTCATAAGGGGGGAAGAATGTAACAACCCAGAATTCTATCAATGAAATTACCCTTCTTATAATTATTCCATATAGTATAAATCAAATAAAAACACATAGAGAACACAATACAAACATTATAAATGAATAGTGAATGAAATAAGTGGAATTTTCTAAAATTAAGAAACCTATACTGATGGAATAGTAACTTGACCTTTGGAATAGTAATGTGGCCCTTAGGAATAGTAATCTTACCAACAAAATATTAAACTCTCCAATTAAAGTATATATAAAACCTATCCAACTTATAAATGAAAATATGATATAATTATATTGTATTATAAGTAAATAAATGTTTTAAAAATGTTAAATTAAGTATTGATATTTTTGTGAAACATGATTGTTTATTTAAAATTTTATCATTATTATAATGATTTAAAATAAAATTTATTTTCATAAAATATATTCACGAATTAGTATTTTTTTATTATTATTATAAGATAATTTTATGATACCTTAATTAATTTTTCAAAGTGTTGTAAAATAAGTTATAATTTTAAAATTAGTATTTTTCAAATAAATGATGGTTTTATTTAAAAAATTAAGTTTCTAATATTTAAAAATTATTTTCATAAAATTGAGTTTATTTTTTAATTCCACACATAAAAAAATAGTTATGGTGAATTTTTGGGATTTTTCTAAAATAGTTGAATTTTTGGTGAATAGTTAAATATGGTAATTTACGATATAAGTGAATAAATTAATTTATGAGTCATGATTGATTCATGGATAATGTAAGTGGAATTTGGTTCAAACTCTCACACACTACTTACTATATTCAGTTACAAGAATCAATACTACTACTTTTTTTGAGAAAAATAATAAAATAATGTATAGAATAATCAAAAAACACCTCTCTCCTCCACTATAAATATCATCCCTCATCACCTCTTATCCTCACAACTCAAAATCCTTGAATCTTGTAAAAATTATAACTAATACTCCTCTCAAATCTCTCCCTCGCATCCAAGATACTTTGGTCTCAACAAAAGACCAAAATCAATTCCCCTAAGGAGGTTCTCAAGGAGAGGAATTCAGGAGGTAAAAACATCTTTCTTTTTCTTTTATTTTTTTAATTTCCTTTTTTATTATTATCTCTTCAACTCCACTTATCCAAGTTACATGATAAATCCATTATCTTTTATATACTGTAATTTTATTATGTTAATGGAACAACCTATCATATTTTCTTTTCCCCTATTCTTTTATTCTAAAAATAAAAACATCGTCCGTCAGGTGCCGATTTACCGCCTTCGTGGACAACGTGTTTTTATTTTTCAATTACACCTTCATGGATGGTCATAAAACAATTTTTATGGTCATAATAGATTATAATATATGTATTAAAACCTATTTAATATTCTGGAACTATTATATATACATGATATTAAATAATGAAACAAAAATGGTTCATGTTGATCGAAAAATAAAGAAATTAATCAAAACGATTATCATTAAAGTTTTATCAGACAAATCACCCTCACATGGAAAGAAGTAATATATAAGACCATTTAATTTTCTATAAGTTCATTAATAACATATAATTTTAATTTTAGACAAATATTCTCATTTTACATGATTTTCCATACATGTATACAAGTGAACCTATCATGAAAACCTAGGAAACAAACACTCCCAAATAATGAAATTTTATCTTATAACTCAACAAAAAGGCCATAAATGATTTGAATAAAATTATTATAAATAAAATAAATGTATAAAAGGTTATTAATTAATTAATTAATGGATTTAATTTTATTATCTAGTATATTAAGTACAAGTGAAGAACACTTTCGAACATAAGGTAAGGGATTCTACCCGAAACTCCATTTTTCCTTAGGGTTACTCTTTCTATTTATTTACCCCAATGTAATTCTTATTTATTTTTATGTAATTATTATAAATTATGTTCATATGTTCCAAAATAATGTATCAAGATCATATCATCCTTCTTTTATGGGGAAATACAGGTTTTAAAGAGGTTCTCTTCTCAATTCTTCCCAATAGGCAAGCCCTATTAAAGGGAACTTCCCGAATTCTTACCCATTTTCAAGTACTATCTATAATATGTTTAAATGCATCATTATTTTTATAAAATCATCCATTTTATCATGAAAAACTATAAATTTTCATTTCTGATTTTATACAAACTATTATTCCTTTTCTGTTTTAAATAATCTTTAATATTTTCCTTAAACCGCACTAAAATGTTTTATTTATAAAGTTTCTTAAACACTTTTTTTACATGTTTTCACTTCATTTTAACATCACTTATCATTATATATGCCTATTTTACATTATGAATGTATATTTATGATTTAAATCCATTCTTTCATGGACACCATTATTATATTCCCATTTTTTATTCCTTTTGACATGATTATGATACCAAATTATTTCAATGGATAACCCTTATGTTTATGTTTGATTCCTTATGTATAATTATTTATGTGGCACACATATTCATGAAAATTTTATTATGGTTGTGTCTAGATAGTTCTCGAATTTATTTGGTATTTTTTAGTCTCATGAGACGTCATGTGCAATGGTCTTGGTGGTTAACCTTGACTCATGCTCCATGTGCAACGATCTTCAAGGCTAGCCTTAACTCATTCTTCATGTTCAATGGTCTTGGTGGTTAGCCTTGACTCATGATTATGTTAGTTTTTATGTTGTTTTCACATCACCTATGATACCATGATAATGTATGTTATGATTCCTTATGTATATTCATGCCTTTTTATGCCATAATGTTGTGCCTTCTAACCCATGTGATATGATTTATTAATGTTCTTATTCCTTTATTTATATTTTTAGCTCATCCCTTTGTTCATGTATTACCCAGGTTATCCTATTCACATGTAAGAGCTCAAAGGAAGTTATGATCTCATTATGGAGTTTAAATAAAAGATATTTTTTCCATGTTTTCAATTTTATGTTCCTAATCTTCCAAAGACAATAGAATTTATGATCCTTGGTTGTATTTGATGGTTAAAATCATGTAATAATATGTGTAAAAATCTAGGGTCACTATAGTCATATTTCTGAGTTGGTTGTAATGTTTTCAAACAGCTTTCACTTTGACAGATCATAATGATTTGGATCTTAGTCTTGAAATCTAAGTATAAACTATACTTCATTGTCTGATGCCATTTTGTTTAGCACTATTACAATGCTATTATAGATTATATCCAATTGAAAAAATTCTAAATACTCTGATTATAAACTTTGGATATTCTAATGAACTTTACTATTATTTTTCAATCCAAAAAATAAACAAAGGTTAATCTAATGTATTAGTACTAATTTCAGTCTAATGGTTATGAATTTGGTCAATCTGAAAGATATAACACCAGTCTAACCACTGTTTAGAACAATAGTTGATTCTATGTACTGGATTCACTTTCAGTCTGATGGATCAGATTGAATAATAAAAGTTTATATTCATTTTACATTAGAACTATTTATATATACAGTATAAAAATATTTTTTTTTCTAAAAAAACATACTAAAACACTTGGGATATATAAAGTTAGTAAAATAGTATTAAGAATGTTTTTTTTAATTTCCAAAACTAAGGAAATGAAAAGTGGAAAGTAAAACTTTTGACTCAAAAATATCTCCCTTTTTGGAAATAACAAAACATAACACTTAAAAATAAAACTAATAACTTTGAAATACTTACAACCCTTTTTACTTTTACAAAATTCAAAAATAATATTCATATAAATATTTTCCTTGCTTATCTTAACTCCCCATGAGTTTAAGACTTCTCTATGATTCGATTAGAAAGTAATACTTTGGATTATCCCCATTAGTAAAAAGTGTTCCTTAGAAATATTATCCCCTTTTACATAAAGTCCCCCCCTATTATTCTTCCTTTATTTTTTTAAAAAAACTCTCCCATTTAAAGAAATTCTCCCAAAAACTCTCCAAAACTTATCACCCTTTGTGATTTAAAAAAAGAATAGGGAAAGTGTATAACCACCTAAAATATTAGAAATTCATAACAAATGAAACAATTATGTTTGAATAATAATTTATCCAATAAATTAAATAGAATATTTATCCAAGTGAAATTTTGAAACATTCATATAAAATATAATTGGATAATAACACATTTAAAACTATTTTATTCAAAAGTTATCATTACATCAATATTTCAAATAAAAAAGCTCATTTTTTCCTATATAATTTATTGAACATCGCCTTTGGCTTCTTTACATATTTAGGATCTATATAATCTTCATCTACTGATGATTCTAGATTTGCATTACTCTCATCCATAACTGATAGTCTTTGTTTCTTTACCTCCAAATTTTCAACCAACTCACTAATTTTATTATTTTCTTACTTTATTTTGAAAAAATCATCTTTACATGATTGGATCCTACTATTTTCTACTTCCAAATTCAGTACCTTTTCTTTCATAATTCTAAACTCCTCATCCCAATTTTCAGTCATGTATTTGAGCTATTAAAAAAACTTTACTCTACCTGAAACATCAGATGAAAACTTATCAAAAGAATCATCATACTCAATAGGTAGTATCTTAACTTCAAATAACTGACCATCATGATCCTTTGGATCATTATCATCTTGTACAGAATATATCACCATCTGGTTAAATCTTCTCTTGTGATCCTTTGAATTACTTTTGAAGGTTCTGATTTATTCTTTATTCTGGATGACTGTCTCAGTTAACATCTTTAATGATTCTGATTTTTCATTCATGGAGTTATGATTTTTTTACATTTGGATTAAATATTCATAAGGTATGGTATCAAATCACTAAATCATTTTTAATTTTAGAAAATGTAATAAGTATTATTTTGAGATTCTATAGATGAAGATTTTGATGAATCTTATGGAACCTATGAAATATGTGGTCTGTATGGTTGAACATCTAATTTTGTTTTGATTCAACTCTAACATCTTCTAAAACTTTCACAATATCTATATATTTATCAGTTTCATCCTTGTATGAAACTTCCATGTGAGAATTATGAGCTTCCACATCCTCTTTAGATGAAAATTTCATTTCCTCTAAAACATCAAACTCTGTATTTTTATTAGACTTGAAAGGCAACAAAGTAGATTTTTAAGAAGACTCTAATGTACTTTTATTTTCCTTAGTCTCTTCCTCTATTTTAGTTTCTTTTTCTTCTTATTCTTATTCTTCCACTTATTCTTATTCCTATTATTCTTCTTCTTCCTAAAATTTCATGTTCTAACTACCACTAAGTTATCATAACACCTTTTCCAACTTTCTTAGGAATTGATTCTTGAGCTGATTTTTCAATTTGAGTTTCTACTTGAGTCTCAACTAGAATTTCTTTTCCTTTTACTTTATCAACAATTGTTTGAATGACTGAAGGAACTATTGAAGTTTTGACAAACTATAACCCAAAATATTGAATATTTTGTTTAGTGTGAGGAATTATTATAGACCCTTGAGCTAGTTGAACAATTGATAATGAGGAAACATATTGAGGTAGAACTTATGAATCTCCTTTTACTCCCTTCATTAACCTTTAAACCATTTTTTCTTCTGAAAAACTTTTCTTTTGTTTCTTTTTAATTTCACCCTCCTTAAACTCATTAGTTGTTTTAATCTTTAAATATAAGGAATCATCCATATCTAAACTAAAAATAGGATCAATAAGTCTCTTATAGTCCTTATGTTTCATAAACCTCTTGAATTCTTCATATGTCATGGATTTTTTTTCTTTTTCACTTTTGGAGGTGAGGATTCAGCCTTTTTTTCTATTGCACAATTTCCTTCTCCTTTATAGGTTATGCATCATATGTATCTCTATACATTTTATTCAAAAACTTCTTTAACTTGGAATAAAAAACAAGCTTCACCCAGACCATAGTCTCTTCACTAATTAGAGAAATATTTTCCCTCATAGCATAATTCTAGTTATTAATTTGAAAAAAATTCATATAGTTCACAAGAATTTTGTTTATAAAACATGGAAACATTGTAATCTTGGATTTCATTAATTCCTTCATAATTGATTTAACCAAGAGGAAAATAAAATTTACTAAGTTGATATTCCTCATGTTAATAAGAAAGTATAATATAAAGATGTATAGTACTTTAAGGGTATCCCTTTCACCCTTCATTGGATTTAAATAACCCCGTATCTAGAGATTAACCAATATTGCATCTAGAGAAAGGTGTGAAACCTTTCTTACTTTCTCAAAATATGTGAATAAATATTCCTATTTATTCAACTTAACAAAAATCCCAAGATTTTATGAAATATTGTGAGAAGGTATATAAGTTTCACTCTCCAAGGTTACTTCTACTAAATTAGTTAGTTACTGATAATAAAGCTTACAATTTTCACTAAAAAAGGTAAAAAAATCTATTCCTTATCCCCTTAAAAGATAAACTATACTAATTCATAAAACTACTTTAATATCTTAGGGTAATGTTTTTTGAAATCCTTATCTTTTTTTTCAACACAAAATATTTCCCAAACTTGAAATGTAATAATATTTTTAAGAATAGTGTCATTCTTTTCATACCAGGATCTTTTAATTATTCTTTCTTTGATGACTTCTCTCTTTGAAAAATATTCCACAGAGGCCATCTTACTTAATCTGGTGCCAAAGATCAGACAAATGGAAAAGCATCATACTGAACACTAAATTAGGTGGAGAGAGTCGAGGATGAAATCTTGGAAAAATGATGTGGTACAATGATGTGGCCCAACCTTATATAGGCATGGGAGTGATGATTCACATTACAGAAATTTCAATTGCTCTGATTGAATATCCTTTTCTGATTTGATGAATGAGAATTAATCGAAGAAAGATTTTAAAAATAATTCTAAAATCTTTAAAGTTTTTTAAGAAAAAATTTTATCAGAGTAAAAGTTAATATTATTAGAAAAACTTTTATGTTTGTAACAAAATACATTTTGTAAAAATAAAATTATATGTACAAAAATATTGATAAAATAAAGTAATGGATAAGCACAAAAACTAAAAGATTAGAGGAGTACATTTTAGATTAGAAATTCTCTCTTGGTATGAATAACCTGTTATTATTGGTTTTTATAATTGAAATTGATTATTATAAATTTTATACAAAAATATTGTCTGGAAAATTTGTAAGAAAATTTTTATCCTGAAAAAATTTATATAAAACATTGATTCGAGAAAATTTATAAAAATTCTTATTATAATAATTTTTTATAAAAATTATGACTCCAAAAAATTTAATTATACGCAAATAATAACTTTTTAGAAAACATAAAAATTAGGGAAAAAAATTTATATAAGTAAAAGTTTTAGAAAACTAATGTTTTTTAGAAAAAAACGGTTTAGAATATCAAAAGTTTAAAAAAACATATACTCCCCCTTTGAAATGGATTTAATTAATGTAAAGAAATTGGTAAACAAGAATTTGATATGAATAATAATTTGATATTGGTCATTCCTAAATTCTATTTAATATATTCAAATCTATCAGAACTAAGTGGTTTAGTAAAAATATCATCAATTTGTTATTGTGTCCCGATGAATTAGAAAATGATATCTTCTTTTTGTGTGTGATCCCAAAAGAAATGGTGTCTTATGTCTATTTTATTATAATGTGAGTGATTTTCAGGTTTTTTATTTAAGGAAATAGAACTTTTGTTATCACAAAAAAATTGAGTTTTAGTAAAACTCATGTCATAGTTAGTGAGTGTGTGTTGCATCCACAACACTTGAGCACAAAAACTTCCAACTGCCACATATTCAGCTTCAGCAGTGGAAATTGCTACTAAGTTTTATTTCTTATAATACCATGAAACTAAAGATCATCCTAAGAAATTACATGTTACAAAAGTAATTTTACTATCCATTCTACATCCACCAAGGTCAGGATTTGAAATTTTTTTAAACTCAAACTCATTTCTAGAAGAGTAATGTAAGTCTAAATCCATAGTTCCCTTAAGATAATGAAAAAAATTAGTAGATTTAATATGGAACTCTTTTTATTGGATTGATATATAGCACATAATCATACTAAAAACATTAAATTTGGATGACTAGATGTTAAGTAAAGTAAATATTCAATCATTCCTATAAATATATTTTGATTAACTAGTTTTTCAGTTTCATTTATATCTAAAGTATTTGATGTTTTGATAGGAGTACTAATAATTTTAGTGTTATTATACCTGAATTTCTTACGAATATATTTTATATACTTATGTTTATGTATGAAAGTTCCTTCTATTTTTTTTTTAAATTTTAAAACCTAGAAAGTATGTTAACTCACCTATCATAATCATTTCAAACTCAGATTTCATAAGACCCGCAAAGGGATATATTAAATATTTTTGAGTTAAACCAAATATAATGTCATCAACATATATTTTTACAATAATAATATTTTTATTAACTTCTTTTATAAAAAAAATTAGACCTGCATCTCCCTTAAAAAAGTTTTTTGTAACAAAAATCCAATTAACCTATCATATCAGGCTCTAGGGGTTGTTTAAGTCTATATAGTGCCTTTTTAAGTTTAAAAACATGTTATGGATGTTTTTTATTTTCAAAACCAGGTATTTATTTTATATAAATTTATTCCTAATCATATACATTAAGGAAATCACACTTCACATCCATTTGAAATAGTTTTAAATTTAAGAATATTTTATAAGCTAGAAGTATATGAATAGACTCAAGTCTAGCTATCGAATCATAAGTATCTTTATAGTAAATACCCTATTATTGATTATAACCATTAGTAACAATTCTACCTTTATTTTTGACTATTATACTATTTTCATCGCTTTTTTTTTTCAAAAAACTCATTTTACTCAAACTGTAAAAGTATCTTTTAGTCTTTCAACCAAATTATAAATTGTATTCCTTTTAAACTCATTGATTTCATCCTGTATAGCTTTTATCTAATCTTCATCACCTAAAGCATCATCAAGATTCTTAGGTTCAAATTGAAATAGAACTGCTAGATGTTCAATTTCATTTCTCAAAGAACTTCTGGTTCTAACCGGTTGATCTACATCACCAATGTTATTATCACTAAGATGATTACTAAGAAACAACTGATTTCTTACATTTTAAAAACATTGTTCTTCAATAATAGTTTGAAAATATTCTTGAGGAATAACTTCAAAAATATATTCTTGAGTTTTTCTCTCATGAGAAGATCTTTCCAACATAGGTTGAAAATCAGTTTTATAAATAACATCTTAAGATATAGGTTGAGGTTGTTTGAAAATAAAAGGGTCAATTTCATAAAACTTAACATGTACTATTTCCTTAGTAGTAATTATATTTTTATTAAAAAATCTATAGGCCTTACTAGTTATGGAGTAAACTAAAAATATTCCTTCATCATATTTTGGTAAAAAAATTTGTAAGTTATCTTTAGTATTCATAATGAATACTTAGCATCTAAAAACTTTGAAGTGGGAAAGTTTTATTTTTATTCATGTCCACAACTCATAAATATTTTTATTAATAAAAGGTCTAATTAAAACTCAACTTATAGTATATTAGGTATTATCAATTGCTTCATCCCAAAAATATTTAGCAACTGATTATTTAATCATCATAGTTCTAGTAATCTCTTTAATAACTCTATTTCTTCTTTTAATTATACCATTTTTTGCGGAATTTTAGGTGTATAAAATTTATGTATAATAACTTTTTTACCACATAAAGTTTCAAAATAAGAATTTAAAAATTCTCTACAATTATCACTATGAATAGTTATCACAGAGAGGTTTTTCTCATTTTTAACTCTATCTAAAAATGTTTTAAAATAACTAAAGGCTTCGTATTTTCATGCTAGAAAATAGAACCAAGTTAATCTAGTGTGATAATCAACTGAAACATATACATAGTATTTTCCACTAATAATTCTAGTATGTGTAGGAAAAAATAATTACATGTGCACTAACTATAAATCAGAAGTTAAAAATTAACTTATGTTTCTTACCAAATTTATAGGAATCATAGACTTTAGAAGTATCAAACCTAAAATCTGATAGATCCTTAACAATTTATTTCTTAAAAAACTTGGCTAAAGTTCTAAATTAAATTGTCTTAATATTCTATTTTATAACCAATATTTGTCTTCAATTAAGTTAAGGTAAGTTAGATCTTCTCCTAAGGTCTTCTAAGTTTAAAGTGTATACATTCTCATGTCAATTGGCAGAAAGAATAAACTCGTCTTTAAAACTATGAATAATACATTTATCATTCTTGAAGTTAAAAAGATAACCCTCATCACATAATTAAATTATACTAATAAGGTTGTTCTTAATTCCTACAATGAATAAAACATTTTAAATTAAATCTATACCAAGAAGAGCAATATTACCTATAATGATAATTTATCCTTGATCATTATGTAACAGCCCGAGATTTTATGAAAAATATTCTTTTTTATTTCACTAATGTCTTGTGTTGTATGCTACACCAAAAGGAGCTTGCACAACACGCAACCTTGACTTGCCTTGCATTACACGCAATCGCGACCTTCCTCGATAGCATGTGTAGTACGCAATAACGAGTTTCACTAAACAGCGATATGCTATTAAAATATTATTAAAACTAGCCGTTATGAATAGTAATAACCACTTTTTGAAATTTTGTAAATTTTATTTTTCAAAATGGAATTCATTTTTGGATTCGTAATATCGAAATTAGCTTAGGGTGAAATTTTGGTAATTTTCGGATAACTATCATATTTTGATGAATAGTGAAAATTACTAAATTATAATTAAAAACAACTTTTTTAATCGAAATAATTAATAGTGATAAATTATTAATTTGAGTGGTTTTAAAATATATTTAGAATATATTTTTACAATTTAATACAATGTTGGTCATTGGATGTAATTTCACATTTAAACCAGACATAATCAAGTGTCAATCTTTTGATAGATATTGTTTCTTAGAAACACGCTATTTGTTTTAACAGCAGGATTTAATTATAAAATTAATTAATGCAATTTCTAGGTTATGAATTTGGTAAAATAGACTTCATTTTTGAATTCGGAATATGAAATATAGATTAGGATGAAATTTTGGCTTTTTTCTGAAAACTTTCAATTTTTGATGAATAGTGAAACCACTAAGTGGTAGGTTAAAAACTGAATTTTGCATAAAACTTAATTTTACCGCTTCTGTGAATGGAATTTCGAAAATCCGACAGACACGGTTGATATCAGTAAGTAAAATGGGGTTCAATGAGATAAAAATAAATTTTTGGTGAATAGTAACTTTTTACTTTTTTTACCGCGGTTAATAGTAAATAGGGTAACTAAGGGTAAATATGATATTACTATTACCCTAACACATGTCCTAATTCTATTGGACAAGTTTAGTTCGACCAAAAACAAACTTAGAAATAAAATATGACCATTTAGGCCCATTTGGATTAGATTAGGACATTTATTATTAATTTATTTAAAGAAGAGTTAAAAGAGTTAAAATCAAAGTTTATTTACTAAAACATTTTTAATATAGGGTTATACATAAGATAAATTCGATTGTAAATATTCATTAGAAAGCTTAAAAGATTTCCTACATAATGGTATTTTATTAGACATTAAATAATTTAATTTATTTATGACACAATGATGATGCAGTAATTATCTTATTAATGAAATATTGACATAATTGATGTTATAAACACCAAAATAAATGTAATTTGAGACTTTTTATGAATTCCAATAATTTTCTAGGTTACTATGATATATTAATGTTGATTTAATCAACTTGGTTCGAACATATAATTCGGTTATGACTTTCACAAAAATCATATATATTAGTGTCAAAATTGACACAAAATAGTTTTTAAATCAAATATTATATTATTAATTGTTATTTTATTCCTAAAAATCTAAGGTTCGGCCAAATGACTTAGATAAGGATATATATATTAATAATAAACAATTTGGGGTTCGTTTGGCATGTTATAGTAAGTGTATTAACCATATAGTGAAAGAAAACAAAAAGACACGGTAAAAGTTAAATTATTTAACTTAGAGTTAAATCTAATTGATAAGGTTTAAAATAATATCCAAACATGTCTAAATTTGATTGGTTGATGATATTACAACCATATATCATCTAATATTCGAATATGAGTCATTTTTGGAGGTTTTTAAGTGGGGTTAGATTTATTATAAATTAATATTTTTAAGAATTCCTAAGGTGCCCCTCTCCTCCCCTATAAAAGGACACCTCCCCCCCCTCCTCCTCACACCAATTTGAGCAAACAAGCTCGGCCAAACCCTGACAAAATATCTTCTCCACTTCCCTAGCAACATCCTAGAGGTTCTGGTCTTCCTCAAAGACCAATTTTAGTACCCTAAGAGGAGGTCTCAAAGAGGCGCTTCAAAGAAGAGGTAATTACCGTTACCAATTCTTTCATTTTATTTCTTCTTCCACTTCTTCTTCTTAGGTTGTTTCATTATGAAGTAATAACATCAGTATCACTCATATACTGATATGTTATTATAATTATGAAACAACCCTATTTCACCATCTATCCATCCTACGGAAAAAGAAATCACCGCGCGTGCGTACGTACGGAATACCGTCTCCACGCCGTGGTGTAATCTATTTTCCACCACCACCTTACATGGATGGGTATAATGGTGTAAAGAATAACTATACATAGTTATTACAACATCATATTGATTCTGATATATTGTATAATCCACTACAATTCAATTCAATATTTATAGAAATGATATCATCGCTCGTGCGTACGTACGGACTACCGTCTCCACGACGCGATGAGATTCATTATCCATGTTAACCATTTAAGAATGATTATAATGTATATATAAGAAATAATAATGAAATAAATGACATTATAAAGCTACTGGATTTATGTATATATATACATATTTATGTCATCTACTTACTTCCATTTCAAGACAATAAGGAAAGGAAAACAGCGTTCATGCGTACGTACGGACTACCGTCTCCATGAACGGTGTTTTTCATTTTATTTATCTACCTATTATATATATATATATATACTGAATATATATGATATATAAATCATATTTTATATTCTGGAAGTGAGTAAATCATGATATAAGTAATAATGATGTCAAGAACAACAAGTCAAAACACCTACGATAAATGAAACGATTTTACCCAAAACGCTTCTTTAACATGGAATTTACAAAAGAACGGGTAATATAATGTCATAAGTGAACCATATATGATATCATAACAATGAATATGATTCTGTAATAAGTCAATAACATGATTTAAATCATTATACAGGAGGTTCAGACACTTACAAAGAAAGTCGTACCTAAGGTAAGGGAAATATCACAATCTCATTTTTATCTGAGATTGTTTATTCGTAAGTATTTACTGGGGTGTATTTTATCATCCAAATCCATGTTTCATCAATATGTAATATTGTTTCCATCCACTTACAATGGTTTAAATCCTATTTTTCCCTTCGGTGAGTTTTTATTAAAAGATATGAAAGGAATTTTTTGTCGTTTTTCGTACGAGGTACTTTATGACTTTTCCGACAAAAGTACGAAAGAATGTTTTTTTTAACTTATACGGCATGAATGGATTTTTAAAACATTATTTCCAAGAAGCTTCCTTTACAAGTTTTCAAGTTTATTTTTAATCAACTTCTTTTATTTTAAAGTTGTATGACATGTTATGAAAAGAAAAGTGTTTTTAAAGAAGAAAGGATATTTTCCTCAAGAATGGAGTTCAAGTGTTTTATCAAAGTTATTTTCCATCTAAGATAAAAAAGGGTTCTGTTTTTATCCCTATTATTACATGGATTTTATTATGTTGTGATGGAAATATGTTTATGAATTCCTTTATCTTATATTAATTGTTTTATGATGTCATGTTGTTTAAGAATCCCATTTTTATTACATGGGTTATGCTATGATGTATGGTTTATGATTTTGTGGCACACATAAGAATGGTATCATTAAGAGATGGGTGGGACCTATATCTCCCTCCAATGCATTGGGTAAAGATTTTATATCTCATGAGATAGACATGGCTGGAATGGTAGGTTATACCGGTCCAGTGAAACAGGACTGAAACGAGGGTTACTCGATTCAGAAAGGGACTTTGTCCACTAAGATAGTCTTGGCAATTTGGTCTTGACTAACAAGAAATGATTTTCTATGATTATGTGTGTATGCCACAAAGTTTCAAGTTTCATGTTATGATTATGGGGATCTCATTTTCACTTCTATGATTTATCCCATGTTATGATATTATGAGCTCTTTTGCAGGTTAAGATTTCCAAAAGCTATGTTCTTATGTATATGATGTGATTGATATTTCTTTTGTTTACCCTTACTGAGCATTTGAGCTCACCCTTTTATGTTTTCTTTTCCCCAGGATATAAAGAAAGGTTTTTTTAGGTAAAAAAAGGAAGATATTTATGGGAGATATTGAAGATCTTTCACCACGATTAGGAGATTACGTTCCGAGTTTCCAAAGACACTAAACTATTACGATCCTTGTGTGTGTGTTTTGGTTATATACTAAGTATTCCGCAAAAGTAATGTAATGTCCATGTACAATAAGCTTCGGGTCTCTACACATTATCTCTGAAAGTGACTTTAAAACCTTTTATATTTATGATCTTATTAAAGAAATCATTTTTGTCAGTCATATGTATGTAATAACCACTATCCATGTACTAAATATTTTTACACTTGGTACTTTATTTATTTTCCTAAATACAAAGACAATAGTGTTTCGAAACCCAAACCTTTTTGGGTCCGGTATTATCATAAAGTAAAATCTTAGGTATCCACATTTTTCCAACATTACTAAGTTAATAAAATTTAATTTCTTTTGAAAAATAATCTTTATGAAAACCCAAAGATTGAACATTATTTTAAGAAATTTTTTTCTTCCAATGTCCACTACTTTTACATTTAGTGCAAAATGTATCACTCTTTGGAACAAATTAATTATTACTAAAAAAAGTTTTTTATTAGTAAAACCCATTTTGGAAATATATCTATGAGGTCAGATTTTATTATAAATTTAATCAAATTTTTTACTTTCCATAAGTAAACTTATTCAAAAGTTTATTCAAATAAGAAATTTTAGATTTTAGTTTCACAACTAATTTTTTATCCTCAATAGTACATATACTCGAATCGAGTTTTACAAAATCATTTTGTAAACTAGTTTTCTCAAAAATAGATTTATAAATGTATTTAGAAAGAATATATTTTTATAAATTATTATTATCATGTTATTTGTAATGATATGATATTTCTATAGTTAAATTAGTAATTATTGTATTTTCTTTAACAAGTTTACCTTGAGAAACTTCAAGTTTTTTATAAACTTTACAATTTTCATTCTTAAGTTATTTAGAAAATTTAGATACTTATTTATAACTTGGTAAAGTGTTATCCTCTTTATATGAGGAATATTCTTCATATGAATATGTATAATTTTTTTCATCATTATTATAGGAGTAATTATCATTTTATGTAATATTATTAAGTGATTTAATAGTAGTTACCTTATCCATGAGATATTTGTTCACCTTTGGTATTTCTACATATAAAAAAATATTTCTATGTTTGGAACTATCATTTTCCAAATAATTATCTTAAGAACTATCTCCTCCACTATCACTCCAAGTGTGAGAATATTTTAAACTTTTATTTCCATTATACTTATATTACTTCTTATAATTCCCATCAAAATTACTTTCCTTATTATCCTTCCTTTTAAGTTTAGGATAATTTGGTCTTATGTGTCATACCTTTTTCCACTCATAAAATATAACCTCAGAATATTATTTCTTATCACTCTTATCCTTATGACTTTTCTTATACCTGTATTTAAAGACTTTCTTTCCAAAAATATTAGTAATCCTTCTTCTAATATTAGCTAATTCGTTTCCAGTCTATTCTAACGAAGTAGTATATGATTAAACAATAACTTTCTTATTTTTATAATATTTCAAAACTTTTTTAATAGATTGAGATTTAATAGGAAAAATAGATGCAGTTTAAAAATAAACTCCTCTATTTTTATTTTTCATCTTCTCTGCATCACTTTTTAGTCTACCTTCATATTGTATAAGGGTATCAATGAGATCATTTAGAGTAAGATTTTTAATCCTTCTCATGTCATCCAAAGTTATCCTTTTGGATTCAAATTCATTAGTCATTATCTCAATAATATTTTCTACTAAGATTCCATCCATTAAATATTTGTCTCCAAGGGAATGTAAACTATTAACAATGGTCATGAATCTTTGATGCATCATAGATATTGATTTTACAGGTAAAAAATTAAAATATTGATAATTATATCTTAACATGGCTCTTCTAATTTCAATAGCTTTTAAAGTTACAAAGTGAGTAACCTCTAACTTTTACCATATAATGTTTGCTGCTTCACATCAAGAAATTTTACGACATATACTTCTTTTCATAGAATAAATTAAAGTATTCCTTACTCTATAATTCAATTGATATTCACATTTTTCCTAATTTTTAAAAGTAGTAACTTCCTTTTATGAAATTTTATAATCTCCAACTAACATGAAAAAATTATCCACCCCAGTATTGATAAAAAAATTCTTCATTTTGTCTCTCCATTATTCATAATCATTCCCATTAAATATTGGTGGTCTACTGGGATTCATATTTTATAATGTACCAATATTAAAACAATACATCTTATAAAATATAGAAACACTTTTATACCAAAAAAATATTAGTGTAAAACTATTTATAAACAAGAAGTGTTATAACAAAACTTAATAACTTGAAGTATATATCAAGAGTAAAACGTAGCAAGTGAAGCAGTAGAACCTTCTCCGATACCAATTATTTGATATTAAGAGTTTACAATGGATATAAGAAGGGGTTGAATTCTAGTTTAAAATTTTAAACTAAGACAAAACAAAAACCATCTTTAGTTAAAAAAATATTGGACTCAGAGTTTGTTGAATGATCAGAGTGTTAAAATCATATCCATAAATTGTACGATATATCAGATTTATTATCAATCTCATAGGAAATCTGATAAAACTATTATTATAAATACAAGTATAAATTAATTTTATAATTTATATGAATAGAGGAAAGTAAAAATTGTATAAACAAGAAATTAAAAATCTAATAGTAGTAAGAATGAATTATAAGATTTATAAAAGAATTTACTCTTTAACATTAAGAGATAAGGGAGTCAGAAATCCTAACTTAAGATATCCATAGTTTCAATACCTACTTTAAAGTTTTGTCTTTCCTTACCAGGAAATCCCTCAATATGATGATCAGTATGGTTCTCTCTTATAATCTATTAGAATCCCTTGGTATGATGATCGAAGTAAGCTATTTCATCCTAGACTTGAAATCCCTTGATCTAATGGACCATATTCACCCATATTATTATCCTCGCAGGCCCTTTATCAATACCAAAATTGGATATAGTGAATACAAAAATAAAAAAAATTATAAGGAATTTACAATCCTCACACGGATTCTTTAAAACTTCAACTCTCTAATAAATTAAAAAGTATTTAGAATGAGATTTTAAAGTTGAGTAATTACTTAGGTGTGTTGAGTTGTGAATTCATTAGCTCCAAACTCTTCAAAATAATCTCATATTTATAGGCATTCCTCAAATGGTTATATTTCTGATTTAGTTGAAATGTCCTCAAATAGATTTCACTTTGATAGCTCATAATGATCCAGATATTGGTCTTGACATCTAAGCATGAACTATACTTCACAATTCGATGTCATTTTTTTAGCACCATTACAATGCTATAATGGATTTCATCCAATAGAAACAATTCTAAATACTATGATTATAAATTTTGGATAGTCTGATGAACTTCACTATTATTTTTCAATCTGATAAACTTAACAAAGGTTAATATAATTTATCGATATTAATTTCAGTCTAATGGTTATAACTTTGGTCAATCTCAAAGATATGACACCAATATAAACACTGGTTAGAACAGTAGTTGATCTGATGTACCAGATGCACCTTTATTTTGATGGATCAGATTGAATAAAAACGTTTATATTCATTTTACATTAGAATCATTTCTATTTTTGTTATAAAAATATGTTTTCTGGAAAAACATAACAAAACATTTGAGATATATAAAGTCAGTAAAATAGTTTTTAGAAAGTTTTTTTATTTAAAAAATTAAGTAAAGGAGAAGTGTAAATTATAACTTTTGACAAAAAAATATCTACATATTAGTGAACTAATGTAACACCTCGACCCCAGTTACCCAGAGTCAGTGCATTATTACATAACATTGGCATGAACACAAGAAGGATCAAATCTTGAAAGACTGATTGGTTTAGTAGCCTTGGAAACACTAGATATATTCATAAGTCTTACATTACATCATAAAAAATGAAAACTACAACAACATAGTCTCCATAGTCCACACTCATATCCCCACATACTATCCCTGCAGGTCATTCATAAATTACTTCTTCGCATCCTGGAAAAAATAAAACATTTAAAGGGGTGAGCTCAGATGCTCAGTAAGGATAACAATATAGCGGAAACTTACATAAATAAACATAAACATTTAAGGTAATGTATAACTAAAACAAAAGCCTTTTAAACTTGAACTTCATAATAATATGGAAAATATAAAATAAAATAATTCCATTTACTTATTCACATGGATATTCTACTAGTCGAATAATCACATTCAATATCAATAACCACTTTCATAATGACAGAATGCATAATTCTAGACTATCATAACCATATAGCCAAGGCCTCGTGCCAAGACTACAAATAAGATTTTTTCAAGGCCTTGTGCCAAGACACTAGTTTGTCTCATGAGACCTACCGATGCATCGAGAAGCTATAGCGGGCTCCACCCGTCACTTATTAAGTTCAATGCATTCCTCATATGAATAGGTTTAAACATAACATAAAAATTCGTATTAAAACTAGCATATGAAATGTCAATACTTTCTCCATAAAACATGAATGGTATAAAAATAACACAACCACAGTCAAACATATCAAAAAACATTCAATACAATATGAAAGTTTTTTATCATAATAAATCAACTTCAAATAAACTTAAAATCCATCAAAGGGTGTTGACATAGATGAAATCAAAACTATTTGAGAGAAATATCTCTTTTTTTAAATCATTTAAAAGTCACATAATTATAAAAGAAAAAATTTACTTTAAAAATATTCTTATAAGATTGTAAGGGAAGATTCGACAATTTTATAATGGTAGAAAATAGCCGCACCCACCGTATAAGTTAAAAAAAATAAATTCTTACCTTAATTCTGTCGAAAAGGTTAAAAAGGACCTTGTTTGGAAAACGATGAAAATATTCCTTTATAAACTTCTTATAAAAAGTCAACAAGGGTATAAATGACTTTAACCCATATTCTGTAAAATAGTAATAATGATTTGAAATACATTTTTAAGAAACATGGATGTGGATGATAAAGAGGTCCCAGTAGATAATTACGTATAAACAACCTCAGATAATTAAGAGATTGTGAAATCAACCATTACCTTGTACTTTTCCTTGGTCGAGGGTTGGTTAACCTCCTGTATAATGGTGAAATAATTGTTATTAAATTATACAAGAATCATATACATTAATATGATATCATATATGATCTTTTAACATTTCTTTGTTGATAATATCTTAGTATTATCGTTGTTTCGGGTGTTAACTTACTCATTTTCTTTTATATGTTTTGTTACATAAGACACGTTTGTTATGGATAGGTTGTATCTTATTCATATACAGAATGATATCAAGTCCTTAAATATTATTTTCATCCAATAAAATTTAGCCTTGAATGGATACGATGGGGAATGAATCTCATCGCGTTCGTGGAGACGGTAGTTCGTACGTACGCACGAGCGACAATATCATTATTTTGATATTAAAATAATATATAATTGGATGTTATATCATATAGACAGAATCATTATCATGTTATATTTATTATTTACATGAATTATACATCATTATTATACCCATATAAATAATAATATATTGAATAACAATTACACCACAACGTGGAGACGGTAGGCCGTACGTACGCACGTATGGTGACATGTCATTCAAGGGATGGATAGAATAATGAATTTGTTTGTTCCATATTTATAATAACATTAAATTATATATAAGATACTTGAGTTATTATTTTAGAATGGAAATAACAAGGAAAGAATAATTTGAAGAAGAAAGGAACTTTAAAGAGGGTGGTGAAGACGTTACCTCTTCTTCGGGTTCTTCCTTTTGATTTGATCAAAAGGGATCCTTAGGTTGGATTTCTGATCAAACTAAGGCCTCTAATATGAATTGAGGGAAGTTGGGAGGATATTTGGGCAGAGTTTGGATGATCCAAATGGCTTTTAAGGTGTGAATTAATGAGAAGGGGGGGGGGTGCCCTTTTATAAGAGGGGTGAGGGGCTCTTTAGGAAAAACTTAAAGTATTATTTTATAATAAATTCATATTCGGTTTCTAATGGCTCCAAAGTGGATTATTAAAATTCTAAGGTGGGGATGGGTTAAAATAATTTCAACCAATAGATTTTATAAAAGTTTGGTTCATTATATTAACCTTATCTTTTAGTTTTATCTCTTAGTTAATTAGTTTGACACTTACCATGTCACTTTGTATTTTTATATTATATAGTTAATAAACTTACTATATACATTAAATAGACCCACAAGTGGTCCATTAATGATATAACTATCATAATATAAGTCTCTTTACCGAACCTTAGATTTTTAAGAATTTAAAATCAATTAATAATATAATATTTGTTTTTCTAAACTGTATTATGTCAATTTTGACACTATTTGGTATTTGATTTTTGTGAAAATCATAACAGAATGATTACTTAGAAAAAAGTTAATTAAAAAAATTCTAACATTTCATATTAACCTATAAAATTTGTTCAATTCATTAAAAGTCTAAAATTACATTTATTTGGATATTTAAAATATCAATTATTTTAATATTTCATTATTTCAGTTATTACTGCATCTTCATTGTGTCATAAATAAATTAAATTATCTAATGTATAAAAATTATAAATAAAATATCATTATGTATTAAATATTTTTATCTTTCTAATTAATATTTATAATCGAATTTATCTTATGTATAACCCTATATTAAAAATGTTTTAGTAATTAAACTTTGATTTTAACTCTTTTAACTCTTCTTTGAATTAAATAATAATAAATGTCCTAATCTAATCCAAGTGGACCTAAATGATAATATTTTATTCATAAGGTTGTTTTTGGTCGAGATACACTTGTCCAATAGAATTAGGACATGTGTTAGGGTAATATTAATATCATTTTTACCCTTAATTACCCTATTTACTTTTTACCGTGGTAAATAAAAGTAAAAAGATACTATTGACCAAAAATTATTTTTATCTTATTGAACCAAATTTTACTCCTTGATATTAACCGTGTTTCTTGGATTTTCGAAATTCCACTCACTGAAGTGGTAAAATTAAGTTTTATGTGAATTTGCAAATTCTCCTAGGTGATGGGTAAAAGACGGTGAAAAGTTCAATAAAATTTTTATATGTCTAAAATTTTTATAAACTGACTCCAATTAATTAAATTGAACTTATATAGGTATTATGTATCTATTTTGACATAAAATAAATTTAAATAAAATAAATAATTATTTAAATAAAAAGTTGGTTTTAACCAATAATTCAGTGTTTTTTACTATTCATCAAAAATTGAAAGTTTTCTAAAAAATACCAAAAATTCACCCTAGGCTAATTTCAATATTCCAAATCCAAAAATGAAGTCAATTTTGAAAGATAAAATTTATAAAATTTCAAAAAGTGGGTATTACTATTCATAACGGCTAGTTTGATTGGTTGTGGTGTGTGTTAGAACTCGAAGTTGCGTACAACACACGCTACTGTATTATTCAAAGAGAAGCGTACCATGGAAGCTTGGGGTGTTACAACTAAAACCCACCCAAGTGGTTGTGAAACTTGCTAATAGAACCATTTCCTACCTAGTAGATGTTCTGGTAAGTGTATAATGTTTTTTGTTCCTGGTTTACTTTTAAATACTAACCATTTTGGAAGAAAAATTTAAGACTCACTCCCCCATCATTCTAGGTAGACCATTTATCAAGGCTTAAAAACTATTATTAATGTTAATGAGGGGAAGATTTTCATGAATTTTGGTGAAAAAATTATGGATTTAAGAATTTTGGATTCAATGAAATACCCCCATGAAGAGTAATTTATTTTTACTTTGAATCATTTTGAATTTCCTTATTTCTCTAATGAAGAAATTAAAATCATTGATTATATAATATGATTAGGGGAAGATTTGGAAACTTCTAATTTTGTTGATCAATATATTTTTGAAAATGAACTAAATCTGGAAATAATGATGTGTGCTGATGAAAGCGATTTTAATGATAGTTATTTTGATTATTTTATCAAAACCTACACTAATCTATAATTAAAACTACTACCATAAAATTTAAAATATACTTAAAATAAAATTAAAAACTCATAGTAATTATTTTAAATGATTTTAAACCCAAATAAGAATATCAACTTCTGTAAATTTTGAAACAAAATTCTAGGGCAATAGGCTGGACACTAAGAGATGTTCTAAGGATTATCCCCACCACCTACATGCATATATTTTTTCATTAAAATGATTCCAAACCAATAATACAATCCCAAATGAGGATTAACCCGAACCTCTTAGAAGTAGTGAAAAATTAAGTAGAAATACTGTTAGAATATGGATTAATTTACCCAATCTCAGACTCCTAATGTGTCATGAACCGACCCAGTAGGGACCTCTTGGTCGACAATAAGCTGAGTGTGACAACCTCAATCTCTCCTTAAATAGGCTAAGGGTTGGTGATAAGAATAGAGTAGGAAATACTGAAATGGTAGGTCTTAGCCTAAGTACTTGTATGTACACACACAACCAACTCCATGAAACATTGCATAGAAATAATGAAATACTGAACATATAGAGTATAAAACATACATGCAACAACCTTTAGGAAATTATAAATGTACAAAAATATAGTAGAAAAGTATAAAGGGGAAAAATCCATGCCCAATTAGAGATGAGGTCCCAACCTAACAAAAACTGGAAAAAAAGATACTGAAGATCACTCGACTCATAATCTCCAAGGTCGACCACTAAACATGATCAACTATGCTAGGTACATCCATACTCCTCTGAATCCCACTCTACTAAGGTCATCATTGATCTGTATGTCATTTGCATAATACATAACACATGTAGGAAAATACCATATAGGTGTGGCTATATACATACCTAGTAGGATTCCCCAAAAACCAATAAGGGGGGAATATATAGATACAATAGTCATCTTAACCCATAATAAAAATAGAAATGAAAACCCAATATATATGCCCATAATAAAAACCAAGTGAGTGATAAAGGGGATCTCTATATCCACAGCTCACCTAAGAATGATGAGTTAGCTTGCATCTCTAATGGTCTATCTCTGATTCCCATCACCATGCACAACCTCAAAAGAGTCTAAGTAGAGGGTCCCTATCAACACCATTATGCTCCATGGACAAGGGAGCATTAACGCCTATGGAGAACCCACTCACCACCAGAGCTCAGATATGGGGGAGTACCACTCTGTAGATACATGACTCATGCCCTAATGTGGTATGGGGGAGTTCCAACTCTACCTATGTAAAGAGTATGGGGTCCTATGCCCTAGTGTGATAGGGGAGTATCAACTCACTACAACATAAACAGTGTTTAGCGGCGGTTTTGTGGCGGCGGTTCACAAAACTGCCGCTAAACGTTATCCGTGAAAGATTTCGCGGCGGTTTTTAACAAACCGCCGCGAAACCCAACCTATTTTGAAAAGCCGCAACGCTTTCCCCTCCCCTATCGCATACCCGTCTTCCCCGATCCCCCTCACAAACCCTCCCCTCTTCCCCGATCCCCGTCCCGCTACCTCCAGCGACACCCGCGCCCTCCGGCGACACCCGCGCCCTCCGACGACACCCGCGCCCTCCGGCGGCCGCCGCGGCCCCCGAGCCCCCCGGCGAACCCTGCACCCCCCCCTCGACCGCCGGTGACCCCCGCGCCCCCGCGCCCCTCGCGCCCCCCACGCCCTCCGGCGACCGCCACACCCCCCGCGGCCTCCGGCAACCCCCGCACCATAATTTCAGTCCTCCCACCATAATTTTCAGGTTTATTTATATATAATTTTTATTTTTTCCACATTTTAATTAGGGATATTGTGATTTTTATATTCCAAATATCGTTGTAGTGTGTTTTGGTCTTTATTTTGGCAGGTTTGAGCTGTCATCATCAAAGGATTACATGTGTATTCATAATTAAGAATCTATATATAAGTTCTCCATTTATATATATTCAACCTTGAAAGTATTAATATATATCATGGGGCTATATGTGCTTATATGTGTATATGAAAATGAATATGTGTATCATTGAAAAGGGGTATATGAAAGTATAGTCAAATATGTATAGATCCCTTATACATATTTGTACACCTTAATATGTATATATGGACTAGGTATCATTACATATGAGTTAAGGTGAATATGTGTGCATTTGAAAATATTAAAATTTGAGATTCCATCATCTATTTTAGCATGGCTTGAGTTTTAGGTAGTTTCCATATTCATGTTACCATTATTTGAATTCCATGATAGCATGGATGTTTTTTAATCTGTTATTCATTATTTTATCAATTGAATATTGTATATCTTTTTATATATATTATTGGTTTTATTTCTCGGAATGTATCTCCCAATGTGGTTGATATAAATTATCCTAAACATTTAAAATGTGTTTTAAGGTGTAAAGCGTGATTTCAAAGTGAGTTTTCTATCGTGTGATTTTCTATTTAGAGATAATGTTTTGAAAAAATGGTAAGATGGTGTCAAGCGTTTTGAGTAATGTGTTGTGAAGAGGATCGGGCCGATGGGGAATATATTGGATATTCCATGATGGTATGACTTTATGTGAATTATTTCTTTATGTTTCATTTTAGGTGATGTTTCATAGACTTCTCTATAGAGTCCATGTGGCTGAATTTTTGTTGGAGGCCGAATCATCCTTTAAGAGAATCTAGTTCATTTTATGGATCACAATGGGATGGTTTTGCAAGGTAGTATTGTACCTTTTGTTCTAGTTTTATTACTACATAGTACCATTAAAGAAGAGACATGGGAGGGGAGATGAATATGTAGGCATAGTGGTCCAATCTCTTTTTTAACAAAGCTTTTATTACTATATAGTACCATTAAAGAAGAGACATGGGAGGGGAGATGAATATGTAGGCATAGTGGTTCAATCTCTTTTCTGACAAAGCTTAGTGATACTTTGAAATGTGGCTCAAAGCTAAGACATTTCATGTTAGGGAGGGTATGATATTCTATGATTTTTTCAGGTACTTTCTCATTTCAATTTTACTTTAAATAGATAATTTTGGGATATCAAAATGTTTACTGGATGTATGAACAGTTTTTGGGGTGTCCAGGGTTTTTAGGACACAAAAGGTTGAAAAAGTGCCTATCCAGCTCAAGTAATACGATCAGAGCCCAGTTAGTAGTTATTGTGTTCCCTAACCATGATTTACAAGAGGTTGGGTAAATTCAATGAAAAAATAAGGAAAGGGGGAGAATAAACCAAGTGGAAATGGATAACCCATTCCTCATGGTTATAGCATGACTTAACAAACCATACAGGCTTTATCGAAGATCATGTGACTAGCCCGCATTTCTATCCAACAGTCCAGCATTTCTAAAATATTACTTTTGAATAGCATGAATTGTCTTTAAAGTTTCCACATGATGAACTTTTTCCCAGCAATACTCATACACTGATCCTTTCTTTTCAGCTTCATTCCATCTCTCATAAATCAGATGAAGTGCCAAACAATAACTGTAATCCTTTGCAGAAAATCTAGATTTTACCATTACAGCTAAAGCGCTTTTTATCTTGAGGAAGAACTAAAGTATCCATGATGCTACGTCCGACCACAGTGGTAAGCACAGGATCGTAGCAATGAAAAATGGCACCCATAATTAGTACTTTCCGCAGTTTAGGATCCACCAGAAGGATTGACTGGGCACACCGGCTGGCTGGTGGTGTCTTACCAGCTGGCCGGTGGTCATCCACCGGCTGGCCGGTGACACCAGGCAATGGGAAGGCCTACTGCCTGGCTCCTCCGGCTGGCCGGTGGGTAGGAACCGGCTGGCCGGTGCCCATACCGGCTGGCCGGTGGAAATCCACCGGTTGGCCGGTAGACTTAGTCAATCCATTTTCAGCTTTCTTGGGCGAGCTCCTAGGAAATCTTTTTCCTAACATCAAAAACACTTGAAAACAAGTTAGAACACAAATAGAGTGATTGTGATCATTAAAATCCAAGAGAGAGGGGTACAACAACTATTGTTTGTTTTATATTCATGGACTAGATTATGCATTAGAAACCATTAGTGGTGGACTACTTAATTTACCTCACACACCATATCGAAGTTCCACCTGGCCTTCCCTATGAACCCCCAAACATGTCCCTTATAGGTTTCTATTTGGAACCTTGATTCCTCCACATCCACTCTACAGTTTTCTCCACATTTCCATGACTAACATAATTCTCTCCACCTTAGGAGGGTCATTATCACTAATTTATTCAAGAAATTCAAACACCATGTCTCATGCTTCCATCACAAGATGAACCCCAAAACTTAAATGTGGCCATTTAGATTTCCCTAGAACAATAAAACAAACATTACCCATTGTGAAAATGGTTTCAGTGAATGTAGTTAACTTGATTTAAAATGCATTATGATCAGTTTCGATCACACATCAAAGGGGTGTTGTTTGAGGCAACATAAATGTGTGATCGATGGTGTTATGATAAGTGTGTATCCCGATATTCTTATTGCTCCTAAATGAGGTGTTGACGCTGTCTCCTATGGACCAGACTTGTTCAGTTGGTCTGAAATGGTAAATGTGGTCAATGAATCATCTTTATTATATTATGCATACTTTATGGCCAATGGTTCATCTTTATTATATTATGTTTCTGTAATCTTACACTATCGTATATTTTGTGTAGGCACATTGTGATATACATGGATAAAAGCTGGATCACATTACCGAGGAACACATCTCAATATGTTAAGGGTTTGAATGGGTTTTTAGATTTTGCAATTTCTAATCGATCCGTTGAAGGGAGAATAAGATGTCCATGTCCTAAATGTAAATTTAGAACATGGTTGAAGAGAGATGAAGTTTATGAACATTTAATACTGAAGCAATTCCCTGAGCAATATTTGTGTTGGATTTGGCATGGAGAATCAAACAATACAGAAAGATTGAGGACTGATGTTAATCCACAGAATGAGGTCCCAAGTTCTTCGACAATGGAAAATGAAATGCAAAACCTCATAAATGATGCATTCGGCACTGCAAGACACCACTATGAGCATCAAAACATATCAGAACAACCAGAAGAGGGTGATACAAATTGCAACGTGACAAGTGATGTTTCTGAGACTGTAACACAAGCAGATCAAGATTGTAACATATCATTAGATCCTCTTGATTCTGTGGAGCCAAATGTAAGGGAAAACTTCATTGAGGAAAATGCATTTCATGATTTAGTTGACGATGGAAATCAAGAGTTGTATAGTGGGTGTTTGAAATATTCAAAGCTTTCATTTCTACTGAAGTTGTACCATATCAAATGTCTATGTGGAATTACAAATAAGGCAATGTCCATGTTATTGGAATTGATTCGTGATGCATTTCCTGAAGCAAAAATCCCAGAATCGTTTTATGATATGAAAAAAGTTGTTAACAAGCTTGGTCTGAATTATACAAAAATACATGCGTGTCCCAATGATTGTATGCTTTACTGGGGAGAGGATTCAAGTAGACAGAATTGTAAGAAATGTTCTTCTTCTAGATGGCAGTCAAAGGGTGATGTTGGAAGTATGACTGAACATAATTTCACGGAGAAGAAGAAAAGGAACACACCTGCAAAAGTTTTGCGTTACTTTCCTTTGAAGCCTCGATTGCAAAGATTATTCATGTCATCAAAAACCGCCGAACACATGAAGTGGCATGCTGTAGATAATAACAATGATGGGTTAATGAGACATCCACGGGATTCCCAATCGTGGAAGACATTTGATTCATTACATCCAGATTTCTCAGCTGATCCTAGGAATGTTCGATTGGGATTGGCTGCCGATGGATTCAACCCATTTGGGACTTTGAGTACGAGTTATAGCATTTGGCCAGTTGTTTTGATCCCTTATAATCTGCCTCTGTGGATGTGTATGCAACAAACATCTTTTATCATTTCGATGATTATTCCTGGAAAACAAATGCCTGGAAATGATATTGATGTATACCTGCAGCCTTTGATTGAAGAATTGCAGGAGTTATGGAGCAACAGTGTTGAGACATTTGATGTTTCTTCTAAAACAATGTTTAAAATGCATGCTGCTTTAATGTGGACCATTAGTGACTTCCCTGGGCTTGGGAATTTATCTGGTTGGAACACTTATACGGGTTTGGCTTGTCCCGTTTGTAACTTTGATTTCGAGCCCAAACGGCTACCTCACAGTAGAAAATGGTGCTTCTTGTGCCATCGAAGATTTCTTGATGCATCTCATAGATTTCGGCTGAACAAATCAAAATTTAATGGTTGCATTGATCGTAGACCACCTCCAAAGTTGTTAACCGGTTCTGAAATATTGACACAGCTTGAAAATGTTAAAACAGAATTTGGGAAGGTTCATCATTTGAATGATAGCGGAAAACGAGTGCGAAGTGCATCGTCAAGTGAAATCAGAACGCAACAATGGAAGAAAAAAAGTATATTCTTCAAACTTTCGTATTGGGAATTTAATTCTTTGCGCCACAATCTTGATGTGATGCATATTGAGAAGAATGTATGTGATAATTTGATTTTCACATTACTTAATGAGCATGGAAAGTCGAAGGATCATCTCAATGCTCGCAAAGACTTACAAGTAATGAACATAAAACGTGATCTCTGGCCAGATGAGAATGAAAAGTATGCTCCGGCCATTTTTTCATTGAAAAATAGGGATAAAGATACGTTCCTTAAAATTTTAAAGAATGTGAAGGTATCTGATGGGTATTCGAGTAACATCTCGAGGTGTGTTGACTTGAAGAATCGTAAGTTATATGGATTGAAAAGTCACGATTCACATGTTTTGTTACAACAGTTACTACCATTGGCATTGCGTACATTATTACCTGAAAAAGTTACTGCTGTTGTACTCCATTTCTGCACATTTTTCAGACAGTTATGTGAGAAAGCTCTACATCCATTTCAGCTGGACAACCTACAGGAGAGGTTTGTATTGACCCTTTGTGCAATGGAGATGATCTTCCCTCCATCGTTTTTTACTGTCATGATGCATTTAACTGTGCATTTGGTTGACGAAGCTAAATTAGGAGGCCCCGTTCATTATCGATGGATGTATCCAATTGAGAGGTATTTTATTTATATGTTTCCAGTTAAGTAAACATTTTTTGGCATTTAAATAAATGCATAATATTATTATTATTTTTTCACAGATATCTTGGGCATTTGAAAGCATACGTGAGAAATAAAGCTCAACCAGAAGGCTCTATTGCTGAAGGCTATTTGGCCGAGGAGTGTCTCACCTTTTGTTCCAGATATTTGGATGATATTGAGACAAGATTTACTCGAGTTGGACGTGTTGACGACACATCAACTCAATCTCAAATGCATCAGAAATCAAAAATATTTCCTGCTATTGGCCGATCAGTTGGGAGGACCTCATACGCGACACTAACAGAATTGGAATTATTACAGGCACATAGATATGTGCTGCTGAATAGTGAAATTTCAGATCCATTTATTGAAGAGTTGAGGATACAAACAAAGAGACGAATGAGAAGCCGAACACGAAATGAAAAAGATATAACGAAAGCTGTGAATAAAGAGCTGGTAGAATGGTTTGCACGACGTGTAAGTTTATAAATATTGCAATAAATACGAATATTACTTTGACACATACAATTTGCAAATCTATTAAATTATATATTTTTTTTCAGATCATGAATACTGATACTCGAGCTGACTTTTCAGAAGATTTGAAGTTTCTTTCTAGAGGTCCTATAAAACAAGTTAGAAAGTTCAACGCTTATAATGTGAATGGTTTTAGATTTCGTACAGTCGATCGAGAAGTGGGTTTGAAAACACAGAATAGTGGTATTTTTACATTTGCTGAAGTGGAATACTATGGAAAGCTGCATGATATTATTGAATTAAACTACCACGGGCATTTTTCTGTTGTTTTATTCAAATGCAAATGGGTCGATTTTATCAGAGGTGTTAAAAGAGATTCATTGCAATTTACTTCTGTAAACTTCTCTCGCTTGATGGATGTTGGTGATCGTGAACTGCATGATCCATATATCTTAGCATCGCAGGCAAAAATGGTATATTATGTGAATGATGTTGTGGATGAAGGGTGGAGTGTAGTTACTCACGTAATACAAAGAGATTTGTATGATATGGGTGATGAAGTGGAAGATTTGACCTCTGCAATTGAATTTCATCAACAACAGGAAGCATAATTATTTGTCCATCATGATATTGAAAATATTGGTCTAGCAAGGATGAATGAAGTGGATGAAGCAATGGAGCAGGAAACCGACATGATTGAAGGGGAAAATGATTGTATGTACAATTATTTATTCATTCAGCAACTACTTGTTTCATTTCTGTAGTCATTCATTATCATTGTTATATATATATTGTTTGTTAATACTGGTCATCTATTATCATTTTTAATTTTTTTTCTGCATGAATTTTTTGAAATATATATTCTGAACTTAATTTTATTTGATTAAATGACAGGAATGCCAAGGAAGAAGCGGTACACTATTCCTTCTTCTTCTGCGACAGATGACGATCCGTCTGTCCCCACAGCATCATCTCCCCCTGCACCATCTCTGACACCATCAGTGGATGCCTCATTAGAGGATGAGTCATCGCCTCCCCCTACAGGAGCTTCAGCAGCGGGGCAGCGACACGCCCACTCCAGTTCATCACGGACATTCTGGAGGGTCGCAGTCATAGGTACAAATTTTAATTAAATAAATTTATTGCATTTTGTTTATAGTAATTGTTTGCTCATTGCAGATGAAGACAATGAAACCGTGGAAAGAGACATAAAAAGTTCTGATGTTTGGAACATGCATGGCAAGAAGATAGTGGTGCCATTTGATTCTTATGGGGTCCCGACGGATGACGCCGCAGGTTTACTTGGTCAGATTATAGGTCAGCTGGCAGCGGAGCCCGTTTCCCTGCCTATTTCGTATGATGATTGGAGGCATATGCCTCCAAACTGGAAAAATGAAGTTTATGATTCTCAGATAAAGGTAATTTTATTACTTTATGGTTTAATTGAATGTCATTTTACTAATATATTCAAAATGAATTTCTGTATACAGATGTTCTTCCACTTTACCGTTGCTGATGTGATAGCACAGAAGTGGACATTGAAAAATCTTGGAAAAAAATGGAAAGATTTCAAATGGAGGTTGTGGTGTGATGTCAACGATTCTTCGTTGACCGTGCAGCAGATGTATGAGAAGATACCCAGTGGGGTACCGAAAGAACAGTGGAAGGTTTTTGTCGATAGACATCGTGATGAGAAGCGGATGGTATTGAAATATATATTATTATATTATCCTCATTTTACATTTATAAATGTACATGAAGAGGAGATAGACATTGAATACAATACTATTAAATTGAATTTTATTTATTTCAGGATCTCTCAAGAAAGAATGCTTCAAACCGGGCGAAGCAGGTAATCCCGCACACTGCGGGTTCAAAAAGCTTTTCAAGAAGCCGAATGTCATTGGTAATCTTTTAATTAGTTTAAATATTTATAAGATAATATTATCTATTTAACATATTTGATTGATTATTTATCTTTGTTTAATGCAGTCACAGAGTTTAGGGCATGAAGCATCCCGAACAGAACTGTGGCTGGATGTTCATAAAAAAACAGATGGAAGTTTTGTTAATGAACCTGCCAGAGAAGTTGGGGTATGAAGTCAATTATTTATTATAATAACTTAATATCAGTTTTTACTGTGTTAATATATATTGATATTTGATTTATAGGTAAAAATTAAAGAAAAATGGGATGCCAATCCTGGGCAATCCTACTCAGTCTCCCAGGATGACCCGGTTGGTCAAGTCCTTGGGAAGGAGCATCCTGGTAGAGTGCGCGGGATGGGTTTGGGACCCGTACCATCTGAGGTCTTTCGCATGCCATCAGGGATTTCGGCCTCATCCACTCCTGGTTATAGTCATTTCATACCTGAAGATGCTCAGAGGGAGATGTCTGCTCTACGAAACACAGTTCACCAGCAGGGGAATCAGATATCTGATTTGCAGAAAGAGTTGCTTGAAATACGTCAGCATATGAGCAGATATGCCCCCGGTGGTAGTGCATCGGGTAGTGGTGAGCAGGTAAATCACAAAAAAATCAAAATCATTTAGTTTGCAAACTTTTATTGGTTTTAATTTTTATTATAAATATGCAACAATATTTAATTTTCAATATAATGTTCTTACAGGTGGCAGCAGGTGGTAGAGATGAAGGTGGAGAGGGTGACGATGCAGCATCAGATGATGAGTAGTAGTATTGTTGATGTGTTGAACAAGTATGATAACAGTTGGTTTGTAGTAAAAGCATTTCATTTGCTGAAAATTATTTCTTTTTAGCACTCTAGTGTTGTTCTCTATGTATTAAGATGGTATTCTGAGACTATGTTTGGAGTAATTAATGTTTAATTATCATAAAATCAAGAATTATTACCCATTTTAATTGTAGATGATATATTACACCATTTAAAGGAATCTAATAGGTTTTTTATGATTGATATATGGTCTAAAAATCACCCGAGGTGGTTGAATGATGAGGTTATCTTGAATACATCCTTCCCTCATAGGTTTGAATACATCTGGTTTGTGGTTATATCATTCAGTGTTATAATAGAAGAAGATATATAAATGGGGCTCACAATATATATGATCTATGAATTCGTATACTAGTTCTTAGATGTGTACATTCATGAAATCATTATATACCAATTGGAAGTGGGTGGAAGTCAAAATTGTGATGGTCACAATGTATCCCCAATATTAGGGAGGATATGTGATCATATATTGAATAATGATTTCATAACATTATATAGAAATCAAGGAGTACAGTTAAATACATTATTAAGAATGATTGTACATGGATGAGGTTTTAGGACTCCCCATGATACCATAATTAATTGTTTAGAATGTAATTCCTATTTCATATCATCATTATTGGGAGGAATATGGAATCCCTCCATTACCTAAACTCTCTTTAAAATGACTTTCAATCCCCTAATCGATGGAAATCTGGAATTGAATTTCAATAAGTTGTGGGATTTTTTGGGAACATTAATTTTGACCTAGTTGCATTATGGGTGAATAAAACACCAATTTTTTTTTGTTTTCCGATAAAAATATACATCATTCATCTGTTTTTGTGTATATATTCTATGAGTTGTTTTGGATGTTGTATACTTTTACATTGTGATGTGTTTATGTTTTGTTTTGATTCTCAAGGATGATAATTGTTTAATAGATTTTTGTTTTGAGGGTCCAGAATTCAAAAGTCACTCCCTTTACATTTTTCCATGTCTTGTTTCTACTAAAAGGAATTTTAGAGGTGTTTTAGAGTCTTGGTGAGAGTTATGTGCATTCAAAGGGTCACCATTCCATGTTGTTGGTTGTGGTGATGGTTGTTTTGGCCATTGGTTCTTGTAGGTTGTCTATGGAGATGGTTGTGTGATGTTAGGATACACCACAAAGAGTGAAATGGTATGGTTGGTTATGTTGTTGGGAATGGTGAATGGATGTCCACCCTGTGTAACATGGGAAATAGAATATGCACGGTGAAGGGAATTATATTGTTCATTTCACTTTTGGGTACCACCTGTGTAGCACGGGGAGCTAGGTTTAACCATGTCGTGGTCTTGGGTGTGGTGAGGAGAAAACAACCAATCTTTTTATGTTATGTCATAGTGGATGTTCATGGAGGGAATCGAGGGATCCAGCACACCTTGGTCCATTCCATGTTCTAGGATATGGTGGTGGTCAATTTTTTTTAAAAACACATGAAAGGCAGGAAAGAGATATGGGTGACTTAGATCTCCTTTAACCAAGGGAGACCACAGCATATTGGGATGTCTCCACACTATGGAGAACCCATTTGGGATTTCCTCTATAAATAGAAGGCACATATGGACTTATTTTGATTTTCTTTCTTCTAATTTGATATTTGGATAACACCAAATCCCATTGATTACCTTTTACCATCTCTCTTAATGTTTTTATCCTCTTGGATTGTGGATAATTGAGTTCCATTTATTCAAGTTTCCTTCTTCTTTCCTTTCTACCTTTTATTATTCCCAATATTTTGGGTGTTTATTGTTGAGAACCCCTATATTTTTGGTTGAGTTATGAGTGTGTTTGGGTGATGGGATTCTGAGGATAGTTTTTGGTGGGTTTCTCTTATATCCTAGTGAAACTTGATCCTTTGTTTCTTCTGTTGCGATTATGGTTCTCCTTAAATCTCTAATTAAGGTAGGATATTTGAGTTCCCTCATTACTATTTTAAATATGTGATATTATAATACTACTATTTCATCTTGGGTGGAAGTTAAGATATTTACTAATGAAAATAATTAATTGGATATATTAAAATTAATGGGAAGGGGTGATATCAAATGTGCTTTAGGTTTTTCATGATATTGCTTTTCTATGAATGTGTGTTGGTTGTTGTTTATTATGAATTGTTTTTACTTCTATGAAATTATTATTGTTTCTAAAATTTAATTTGATAAATCACCTCACATTAAAATGATAATGTCTTTACTTATGGTAATTGAATTTCCTATCTGTAAACAAGGAATCATTGTCTTTTCCCTTTTCTTGTGAGGTTGATTTAATTTGATAGTTTGCATAATAGATGGAATTATGGTTATGGTTACTTTATGAGTTTGGATTATGGATAAGGTGATGATTTGTGATGCAAAAATTGTGGGTTGGATGTGTTTGAATTTTATAACATTGTGTCTTGTCTTGTTAGTTACTCAGTAGTTATGGAATTCTTGAAATGGTAAATCCTAGTAAATGAATGATGATGGATAAATTGGATAATTTTGCTTAAATTAGGTTGAAAAAAATGTAGGTCTTGAATATATAATGGATTGTAATTAAATATATAAATATGGTAAATGATTATGTAGGTGGTTGGTAATTAATGTAGTTAAATTGGAACTATGAAACTGGTGTATGGTTGTGTGCTTGGTAAGTGGGACTGGAAGGGTGGTAAGTGTTATAGTAGAAATTTTGATGTGCAATATTAGTGACGCATAGGTTGTGGTAGTTTATTGGCTTTAGTTGTGTGAACCTATAGGTTGGGATTGTGTGTAACTAATATACAATTTATTTTCCTTATTATTTGTATATACACACATTATGGGTTGTGTGTTTACAATGATTCCCAAAGGATCTAGTTTTCAGGTGTCTACCCCAAATATCCAGGTTAGTGATGGTGGATGGTTAGATATCCCATATACCACACTTTCTCTTCCAGGTGATGTTTTTATGCATGGGTTGTGATGGATTGTGGATATAGCGCACTTAAGGTGATGATTGATTAGATGATGAGGTGTTTTATAATGGGGGGGTTTCCATGGTAGGAGGATGGAATGATGTTAATATCCTTCATGTTCATGATACCCTCTATCCTATTTATTGAAGTGGTTATAGGATGATGTGTAATTAATGGTTAAGTCACATGGTATGATGATGATGCACCTATAATGCAGTGATTTTCATGGGTTGAGATCTAGGGATTGACTGCTATGATGAGGCTTTTGAGGTATGATTTTGAAGGATATGGAAGGGATATGATCCCTAGGATATATTATGTTGGGCTATGAGAGCATAAAATTAGTGGGGCAGTGGTGTAGCAGATGCAACATATTTTTTTTTTCCAGTTCAACATTTAGCGGCGGTTTTAACCGCCGCTAAATGCCATACCTGTGAGCATTTAGCGGCGGTTTTAACCGCCGCTAAATAACCGGGAATCCGTTAGCGGCGGTTTTAACCGCCGCTAAATGATGAACTGGGCAGAATTTAGCGGCGGTTTTAACCGCCGCTAAATATATTATGTTGATATTTAGCGGCGGTTTTCACCGCCGCAGAATAGGCGCATCAAACGACTGAATTTAGCGGCGGTTAAAACCGCCGCTAAATAAGATACCCATATAACCGCCGCTAAATGAAGAAAAACCGCCGCTAAATGACGGACATACGACACATTTCTAAAACCGCCGCGGAATCGAAAAAACCGCCGCTAATAGATTGCCGACGCCAAACTTAGCGGCGGTTTTTGTAAACCGCCGCCACACAATATAGCGGCGGTTTAAACCGCCGCTAAACCGGAAAAAAACCGCCGCTAGGATCGGCATTTGTTGTAGTGACTCCATCATCTCTCTAATGACCACACTCAATTACTACCATCGATCAAGCATTTCTAAAATAAACATCATGCTTATAACACCTCGTTTCATATCTATCATGTCAAAAAAAGGTCTCCATTACGTTTTACATAGAAAAATACTCCAGATAGAACACTCATAGGCCCAAATCCATGTCTCGAAGAAAGATATGCATAAGGTGGGAGATTTTGATGGAGGTTCATAGAGTGTACCTAGGGTCACAAGACATGTGACCTCACTTAGACACCTGGTCATTTCCTTAAGTACATATGGATTAGCTATCCATGTGGAACTAAATTATGTATATATATTGTACACAGAATGTCTTGGCTTCTCGGGGGATGCACATGTCTTCCATCTCATACCCATGTACTTCATCCTGTACCTATATACTTTGGTCATGATTGTGTACACCATCCATGTCCAGGTACTCTGGTCATGTCCAAGTATATTCTTGTGCTCGTGTACTTTGTTCGTTCTCATGTACCTAGTCGTTTACATGCCCATGTACTCCTAGAGTACATGCTAAGATGCCAGTACATGATCACATGGCATGTCTAGGTCATACATGATGTGTGGTATTTATCTCCACCTAAATCCCTAGCCATCACAACCAAGGTACTACGCGACATGTGTACTCCATAGTATATGTCACGCGAGTTCGGATTTTCAATAATATGAAGAAAAATTCATATGCCTCACTCATGATTCCACCACCTCCATTTCCACCTTCATGCTGGGGAAATGATATCTATGGCTTATCATGCCCGATCTGTCACTGGTGGCTATATTCTTGTGACCTAAACCCTGTGTGGTTCATCCTATCAGACTATGCATCTCCTAAGGAAAAAGTACTTAGAACTGACATTGAATCCATTTTTTAACACATAAAACCCACATCACATCATGATTTTCCCACAAAACACCGGTCCATAAATTTTTCACACATATTCCATGAATCTAGTGGTTCTATCACACTCTAATCCAACCTGACAATGTCAAACCACAAACCCGAGGGCCAATGGTGAGGAACATGAAGAAAAGTGGGGGAATTGCACAACAATGAAGTGATAACCATCATTTTCCAGTGTGATCTCAACCAATGATCATAAAGTGAAAATTTTAGGGGTTTAGTATAGTGTGAAAAATAAAACAGTAAATCAGGATCACAACAAGATTTATATCTGGTTCTTTTGATGCATGAGATCTAAGATAAATTAAGCAGTTAATTTATAATCCATGATTAATAATCAAAAAGGGTGGACAACCATAAAATAATGAGTCCTACTTCAGGATTGGATATATCATTGGTGAAGGATGTGTTCACTAGTGATGAAGATGATGATCTTTGTGTGTTTTTTGTCCATCTTGCGATTTACCTTGATCCAATCATCATTGATCCTAAATCTTATCCCGCCAATGATAATTAAGAATGATTCATTCTCTCAAATATCCCAAGGTTATGTGGATAACCCTGAGTATTTTCTATAATATGATATTTATAAGAGATTATTAGGTTTTGGGCCATTAAATAAATAAATTAATTAATTCACTTAGTGCACCCGCCAATGGATACCTCAATTGAACTCCTGATGCTGACCAACTTTATATCATGCCTAGGGTAAAAATCATATTATATAATCAACTATGGTCTCATATTTCCCATCCAAGGTCCCAATCCATAGGAAAACAATTTATTCTGAAAATGTGTGGGCACTTGATTTAATATATATTAATATTGTTAATATATAAATTTTGGGGTCTCATGGCACCCAAAAACCACGCTAACTATGAGGAAAAATCCAGATACATATATAGAAATATTTAAAATTCTTAATCCACAAAACCAGAGTTGTTATATAGTAGGTGAATCTCATTCAAATTTTATCAAACAAAATTGAATACACAATTGTACAAAATGGAAATAGTGAATTCATACCTACAAGAATCCAGAATAACTAGAGAGTTTACATTGACAATAAGATATTAAACCATGTGATCCATAAATACCAATTACTCACACCCTTTGTATACCAAAAATTAGAGAGAAAAAATGGGAAGTTACATTATTGTTTCCTTGATGGATTTTCTAGGTTATTTTGTGTTAAAATAGTCCTGAAGGACCAGGACAAGGCCATCTTCACATGAAACTTCAGTACATTTGACTACCAAAGGATTCCTTTCAATATTTTCAATGTCCTAGGTACCTTTAAGTAAAGGATCATAAGAATCTTCATAGACCTAATTGAGAGATTCTTATAATAATTCCTTCATGAGTTCACTATGTATAGAACTAGTTTTCAAAGTTTTCTAGAAATCCTAGAAAAGGTTTTAAAAATATGTATTGTGAAAAATTGGTGTTAAATTTTGAAAAGTGTCATTTCATGGTAGAAAAAGAAAATTTCTTAATATGGGATTGAAGTTTATAAGGCCAAAATTTATGTCATCTCTACACTACCTTACCCCACCATTGTGATAAACATCAGGTTTTTATTAGGTCATAATGGATTTTATATAAGGTTTATTAGGTACTTATCGAGATTTATTTACCATTGAATAACCTACTTAAGAAATAAACTGAGTTTGTTTTTTAATATTCATATAGGATATATTTTTATAATCTAAAATAAATGTTGAACACTACCCCCATAATCTTCCCAAAAAACTAGGAACACCCCTTTGAGATACTGTGTTGAAATTAGAATAGAGTTATGGGATTTTTATTTTCTTAAAATATTTATGGACACTCATAAGTGATAGACTATTCTTCAAAGACCCTAGATGTAGCTCAAATAAATTATACGACATCATAGATGAAATTTTGGTTTATTGATGTTTCTTTTGAAAAAAATAGATCTTACCTATTAGGAAGTAAAGAAATTATCTATTTAGATCATGAAAAAATCAAGTATTTGATCAATAAGGATGATGAAAATATAAGGAAAGTGAGATAGATATTGTTACTATAATAATTAAACTTAGAGATTAAGGATAAGAAAAGATGTGAGAATCTAGTTGCAAATGACATGAGTATACTACCCCAAACTGTTGATGTAGAACCATTATCTAAAAAAACTTGAATGACTATTTTCTTGGTGAGAAAATGTACAAATCCACTCAAGTACCTCAGTATACTGATTTTTTGAATCTCCTAGTCACATTAAAGGTATGAACCTTCTTTTATAAATAAAAATAACTGAAATTAAAATTTGAATCAAAATTTTATGTTTGGGAAGATCTATATTTATGGAAGATCTATGTTGATCAAGTAATAAGGATGCGTATATATAAAGAAGATTTTAAGTTTGTGCTTATATTTTTTTATACACTTGTATGTGGAGGCCATTTTAGACCTCAAAGAACTCCTAGGAATGTGTTTTAGAAGCTGGTTTATTTTGGCCCCCAATTTTTAAATACTTGCATGATTTTTGCAAAAAATGTCCAAACTACCAGTTTACTGATGGAATTTCTAAAATACTTGAGATTCCCCAAAAACATTTTTTAGATATTATATGTATGGGGATTAGATTTCATGTTCCTATTTCCTATTTCATTTGGATTTTCAGAATTTTTTTAACAGTGGATTATGTTTCTAAGTGGATTAAAGAAAAAGTCACATGAACAGATGATTCCAAAACTATGGTTGAATTTTTAAAATCAGATATTTTATAGGTTTATATTTCCTTTAACAATAATAACTAACCAAGGAACACACTTTTATAACAAGAACATGGAGGATTTGATGAATAATTATGGAGTACAACACAAAAATTCCATCCACCCAAAAAACAATGGGATGGCTAAAGTGTCCAATAGAGAGAAAAATGATTATGGAGAAGATAGTGTAACCCAACCATAAGGACTGGAGTAAAAAATATTTAAGATTCATTATTATTATATAGGAATTCTTACACAACCCACTTGGTTGAGATCAAAGAAGCTGAATCACAGAACACATTCAAAGTAAATGGATGGCAAGTGAAGAATTAACATGAATATTTCTATAAAAAACCAATGGAGAAGTCAAAACTCCTTCCTGCTTCCATTGAATAAGAAAACGTATGTTGTCTCTTCCCTTCCCACTAGTTTTGATGCTCAAAATTTTTAATATGGGTTCCTTTTAAAAAAATTCATGCTAGAAATTTAATGGAAGTGTGTTTGAACTAAGTGTTGGGGAGAGTGGATAAGTATCTTAGTATATAAATATATTTTCATTTTCTTACTCATATTTTTAAGTGTTTTTATCCTTAAAAACATATATAAAAAACAAAATAAATATTCTATTTCTAAATTTTGTATAGAGTAACTTGTATAGTTTTTGTTTTTCCTTTTCAAATTTTCTTTTTGTTGAATGTCACCCTGCTTTGTGAAAATTTCATGGTAGAGTTAAGGATATAACTATCTTATAAATTGAGAGAGATAAATGGTTATTGATTGATTTTTACCTATGCCTTTATGAAAAATTTAGTCTTAGAACTAGTTTAGATAGTGTGAGTGAAAAGATCCTTATGGAATCAGAATTATAATATAAGGTTTTTGAAATTTATAACTTGCTCTAAGGTAACCTAGAATCTATGAAAAATAACACCTCAGAGAGACGACTTAAAATAAATTGATATAATTCCTTTTAAACTATATTAAAATGGGAAATTGGGATCCCACAATGAATCTTTGAGACATTAGACATTGAGTTCATGAGTAATGTCATTTTTACACACAAAAATAAGTGACTTTGAATATTTATTTGCACATACATTACTAATAAAAATTAAAAAAAGTGCCCAATAGTCAAAATTGAATTAATTCAGGTGAGGGGATTATTGAACCTAGATGAATAAGGGAAAATTGACTTATAAAAAATTCATTTGAGTTGTATCAATGAAGTGTAAATTCAAACTTTAGTTTAAGAAACTTAAAAGAAAGGTATAAATAGATGTTTTTTATATTAAAACTTTGATTCCACTTAAATCTAATTTATTCCATTCATGGAATTAGAAATATTACTTAAATTGAAGTGAGATAGTGAATTGAAATCATATAAGAGGTATGATAATTCAAATAATAGAGGAAATTTTAAATTTATTCATCTTTGGATTGCATATTTAGGTTTATTCAATACAATCATCTTTTTGAATAAATGTAATTCAATGTATTTATTGGGAGTGAAATAATACAAGTGTGGGGGAGTGATGAGACCTAAAATTTCAACAACCAAAAAACCATTTTCACTAAATTTAACCCCTAATATTAATTCAAAACTCAAGAAATTGATATGATTTTGTGAATTTTTTAAATTATGGACTTCATTAGATATTGGATTAAATATTTATTTTAGTGGATTATTCAATTTTTATTTTCAGAAAAGATCATCTTAGAAAAATTCATTCTTTGATTTTTGAAATATAATCACTTTATTAAATTTTAAAGTTAATTTATAAATTAAATTTTAAATGGATTGAATCTATATTTTCCATTTCTTTATTAGTTTTGAATTAATGGGAATCCATAAATTTATTTTTAGAAATTTGGGATGTCATTGTTTATTTTGGATTTTAATTTGTAATGAAATTGTCAAATGTATTTGATTTTGATTTTTTTAATTAAATATGATTGAACATTAATTTGAAAAGGGAATTTATTATGTTGTGGTATAATTTTTAAATTATTTTAATTATTTTAATTATTTGTTAAATTAATTAGAAAAATGTTTTCACTAAAAAAATTGTTGTTTTGTGATTTGTGAAGTGGAGTCAAAAATGAAATGGAGGCCTAATGTGACCACACAACATCCTTAGGTTACCATACCAAGTGATCATGTAAGGAAAATTGGCTAATTCAATTAGCTATCACATGTTGATATCTAAGTGACCACACTATAAAAAAATTGACAAAGGTAATGCTACAACATGATTGAAACTTTTAGAAATATGCAAAAGGAAAGGATTGACTATGTCATATCCTATAGTCAATTGCACCATGATGCATGATGCAATGGAAAGTGATCATGGCTTGTGTGAATCAACCATTCCCCCCTATTCCAAGAGACTATGAAATATTCCATCAATTTACCATGAAAAATAATTCATGTGGTAGAAGCATTAACCGCACCGGCCTCTCCACAGTTGATCCCATGACCAAACAACTAGTTTTCACACCTTATCCTCCAAGATTTACCACTTGAAGAACCTATTTCACATTCAAGTTAAGTGATCCTAAGAGGATAAACTCAAACATAGTCATTATTTTGGATGAATAATGAGAAAACATTGAAAATAATGACACTATTGAAAAATCTTCTGATCCAAGATTCATTAGTTGAAGAAGATATAAATATAAGATTGAGGTCCTTGATAGGAATGAAGCCAATCCAACTAAAACTAAGGATCACCCACTCAGATAGATCAATAAATGTACAAACAGATTCCATCGATCAAAATATATGAATTAATTGAAATTGATAGAGCCCAACCTCAACTTGGTTAAGGAATATGGTTAAATCTGATGATGGAGGGAATCAGAAACCAATATGATAATACTTAGAAGAAAAATGATCTCAAATTTCTAAAAATTATGAACCTAAGATCACCAAGATTTCAAAGCTTTTATATGATTCCACAAAATCTTGCATCATGTCAAAGCTTATCAAACTATTGTGAAGCTCATAATCCAAGCACTAAACCAAGATGATTTTTCTGATGAAACTTTGAAGAAATTGATCAAGATTTGATCACTAAGTTTAATAGACTAATATCACCAAGTCCAAATGAATTCTATCCAAATTCAAATCCATATGAATTCACAGGTGTCTTTGATTCTTGTATCTATGAAGAAAAAAAATCTGACGCTTTTCATATTATGCTTGCTTTATTGAATCTGAAGGCGATGTTGTAGATATTGAATTCTCTAATCACAATATATTAGTGTCCCCAGTGCAGGATTAGAGATAGAGGAGAAATATGATCCATACCCATGAAACATCAATATGATCAAAGAATCTTACACACAATGTGTTTGAGGTATTTCCCCAATGAAGAAAAATGCTTGTTCCACTAGAGCTCAGCTCCACTCCACACATAATCCCAAATCAAAGATAAGTTACATGATCTAGTGTTGTTACTCTTCCAAATCGAGCATCACTTTGGTAGATTTCCTTTACCTTGATGTCATAACCACATTCCCAAACTTATCATTGTGAGTGTATTTGATTAATGAAGATGTTGGGGCCGCCATTTGCCTAATACTCTGGTTTCTCAATCTACAATGGGATGTTTCAATCATTATTGTTCAAATTTTAATATGGTGAGAAGATTTTACATTAATACCAAGATAAATTCAAGAGGATTATATCCAAGATCACACCTTTGGTACCATAGAAAAATATATTTTCAATGAAATATGGTGATGTTTGGGCCTAAGTACAAAAGCTAGACCAACTCCATCCCCAAATTTAAATAGGATCGAATCAAAACCCATATGAAATCCTATATATTATTTTAAGTCTAAAATCCCACCATTCAAATCCCATTAAATGGATCATCTTCCTCTAAGAAGACTATAAAATATAGTTAATCTGTGAAGCATCAAATCATTTTACTTTGATCCTTCATGAAAGAGTATGGATCTTGATCATGGGAGGAGATAATTTTAATATAAAAGATATGAGTATAATGATATGGATAAATATTGACCGTTGAGCTGTAAACATGGTGATAATATGAAGAGAGTTAATTGATAATGATAATGAAATCGAGGAACATCCCCTGAGTCACTTGAAGAAGTGGAATAAACTCATGTTTCTTGCGTGGATGGAATTCTAAAGTGCCCAAAAAAACTCTACACATTCTATTAATATGGAACTATTCACTAGAAAGGGGGAACACTGGGGATTTTACAATCGTCAAACCATAGTTGTTGCTACATATTATTCTTTTCTAGTTTCCTTTAATTTTATTTACTATAGTTATCTAGTGATGGCACACTAAGCCATTAGTGGTTGATCCAAGGAGATTTTTCTTACTTCTTTTTTAATGAATTTAATGTTTTAATTGATTATCTATTATATTAATTTTGGAATTTATTTTAATTACTTAATCAATAATAAAATTCCATAATTCTATTAGTTTTGAATTCATTCTTCCTCTTCCTTTGGATTTCACACATAGACCACCAAGAACTTCTTCACTATTGCAATAGTCAATAGTGTGATAACCAGGAGTGATCAGAGATTTTCAATCACTGGGTCAGGTAAGATAAAGAGATATAGAGATTAATTTACTCCCTTATTAAAACTGAAATAACCATAGGAGGGTGATCAAGACCAGTTTCACTTTCTTAGAGAGAAAATGGTAGAGTAAAAAATTAAATCATGATTTAACTATAAAAAACTAAGGGGATATACAAGGTTAGTCCACATCATTCTAATCTAAATTTAAAACAAATCAATATCATGCATTTTTTTCACAAAATAAAATCCATTAAAAAAAATAAAAACACACCCATAACACTATCCTCTCTCAGAAACAACCCAATTCCACTATTACTACATTTATTCAGGTTTATAAATTGTTTTGTTATGGTCCCTATGATAGACAATCATCAATCATGTGACCTGAAAAGACCATTTACCAATCCATTTTTAGACCATATGCTATAAATATTAGCTGGGAAGGGTCACTATTGTTTCCTTGATGGAATTTTTGGATATTTTTAGGTCCATATAGCCCAATAACACTAAGAAAATAATATATTCATATATCTATTTGGTATGTTTTCTTATTGAAGGATGATCTTTGGATTATAAAATGCCCTAAAGTACTTTTCAGTATTTCATGGTAAGTATATTTTCAAACTTGATTGATAGGTTATCTGAGGTATTACTTAATGATTTTAAAATTTATAGAACATGCTTCAAGACCTTTCTTAAAAGTTTAAAAAAAGTTTTAAAGGAATTCATTGAGAATAAATTAGTTTTGAACTTTAAAAAATGTCATTTCATGGTAGATAAAGAAATGTTTTAGGCCAAATAATTTATAAATACGAGATTGAAGTAAATAGAACCAAAGTTTAAATTATTTTTAAACTAATTTACTCGACCAATGTGAGTCATTTTAGAACTTTTTTGGGACATTCTAGATTTTATAGAATATTTATTAAATATTTTAGAAAAATTTCTTTTCCCTTGACGAACATGATGAAAAGGGAGACTGATTTTTTTTATGATTCATATAGTATGGATTTTGATAAACTAAAAGTGATCCAGATTTCAACCCCTATAATATATCCACTAGCTTTGGGACCACCCTTTGAGATACTATGTGATTCCTTAAACAAAGATGTAGGAGTTTTTTTGTCTCAAAAAATTAATGGATACCCACAAGTGATAATATACACTTTTTAGACCCTAGATACAACCCAAATCATTTGAAAAATAACAAAAAATAACAATTTTTTCCAATTTTTATTTCTTTAGAAAAGTTATGGTCTTTTTTTAGGAGGTAAGGTGATTGTTTTTTCTAACCATACTACACTCAGGTGTTTGAACAAGAAAGATAAAGTAAATAAAAGGTTGGTAAGATGGATGTTTTTATTGTATAAATTCAACTTAGAGATTAAGGATAAGAAGGAATTTGAAAATATAATGGTAGACCACATGAGCAAGTTACCTTACACCACCAAGGTAAAAACACAAATGGAAACAAACATGGATGAATCCTTCCCTAGTTTGAAATTGTACATAGTTACCCAAGTTCCCCAGTATGCTGACTTGGTGAAATATTTGGTCACATAAAATGTTCCCCCTTCTTTACTAAGCATCAAACACTTAAATTGAAATTTGAATCCAGATTTTATGTCTAGGGGGATCCTTATTTATAGAAAACATATAGTGACTAGAAGATTAGGAGTTGTATCCCTGAGGAAGAAGTTAATTTTTTTACTTTTATTTTGTTATACACTTACATATGGAGCTCATTTTGGGCCTAAAAAATTACTAGAAAGGTTTTATAAGATGGATTATTTTGGCCCTAAATTTTTAAAGACTCACATGAATTCTATAAATCATGCCCAAACTTTCAATTTACTGGTGTAATTTCCAAAAGATAGGAAATTCCATAATAATATTTAATATTTTATAAAGTATTTTATGCATTAGGATTAGATTTTATAGGAATATTTTCTATATCATTTAGTTTTTCCTATAAATTATTACTAGTGTTCTCTATTTCCAAATGGATTGAAGAAAAATCAACCCAAAATAATAATTCCAAGGTTGTAATTTAGTTTCTAAGATCAAACATTTTTTTGTAGATTTGAAGTGTCTTGAGACATAATCAATGACCAAGGAAAAAAATTCAATAAGAACATGTAATCCCTTGTGGATAAGTATGAAGTGAATCATAATACCTCAATTGTATACCACCCACAAAAAATGGGTAGGACAAGGTTTCTAATATATAAATAAAGGGGATTCTAAAAAATAAAGTACAACCCACCTGAAATAACTATAGCAAGATGCTGGAAGCTGTATTATGGGAATACATGATTGATTTCAAACCCCCTTTAAGTATGTACCTTTAAAAAAATGTTTATAGAAATACTTTTCACCTGACTATTGAGATGAAACGCAAGGATTATTTGGTTGTGAAGAAAGTGATCCAATATTTTGGCAAGGATGGAAGGAAAATGAAGCTCCAAATTATGGAACTAGAAGAGATTGGGAGATAAGATTATAAAAATTCACTATTTTACAAAGATAAGTGATTAACCACTAAATGTGGATAATATTCATTGTTAATATATATAATATTTATGTTCTCTATTATTCATAAACACCATTTTAGTGCATTTTACACTTTAAACATCATTTCACATTATGATTTTAATACCTTCTAAAAATGCACTATTATGTGGTACATTTTTTAACATCATTCAAAGTACCCCATGATTCATCTAATTTTTAGGAATGTAATTATCTATATTTTGATTTTATATTTTGGGAAATTTATCTAAACTTCAATATGAACATGTTTCATTCAGGGATCAATGAATAATTCATGGAAGAAGATGAGGATATTTTGTTATGAAAGGAAACAATTCTGGAGAAGTCAGATTGGACACCAGCCCACTGATGAGACTGTGGGGCCCAACATACAGTCCCAATGAAGCCCAAATTTTGTGGGATACTATAGTACATGAATATTAAAAAATAAATATTTAGGATCCAAGGCTAATTCGGCCTCCATGGTGGTCATTAAGGCGTCCCAATTTGGAGATAAAATTCTTGGCTAGATTCTGCGGCCCAGAAAAAAATCCTACCAATATGCTCATACCTCAGAATCCAAAACTCCAAATGGGCCCAAATTTTACAGGAGGTTATAAGACATCAGGGTATCCATTTTCTTATTCTATGGACCACTATTATTCGTCCATATAGAAGGTATTCCAAGCGCGTCTATTCGATGGATGAAAGCTGGCTTCCACCTCAGGTCAAGTGTGGAAAAGTCCAAGTTCCACAAGCTTTCCACCACCCTAGGCCTACCATAATAAAGTGGGATTCTTTGTAATATTGGAGGATCAACCCAAGGCTCCCAAAATTCCTATTTAAGGTAGTGTTTGTGGAGTAGTTTATGATCTTTTATGCTTTGTTCAATTGTAATGTTATGTTGCGATTTTGTTGTCTCAAGTTTGTCTTTCAGATGTAAGTTGTTCAATTCACTTTAGTTTCTTAATAAAAGTTCTTCTTCTTCTCTTATTCTGTTTTCCTTCATATCACTTTGATACCGTTGGTTCAAGGTGTGAATTTATTCACACCAAACCTTGTGAAATTATCACACAACGGTGGAGTGATCGTTATTTCATTTTTTTACTTCTCCATTTCCTCCCTCATGAGTCTACTTTCCGCTTCCATTGAAACCATAGAATCAATGGAGGGCTAACCCACTTATGGGTTGATCCAAGGGAGTATAAAGGGGCTCTATTGGATGTTTTTTATCACCCCATTAATGTATTATCACTTCTTTAATTGAGATTTATATTTAATGATTTTTAAACTCCATCGTCCTTGTTGAATTTAAGGTCACACACTTCAAGTGCTAATACGAACATTTACCTTGAAGTGCTCAAAACATTGATCCTTAAAGTGTATAGGTGATTACTATTAAAGGGAATATGTATTAAACTAGTAAGTGATGATGTTTTTTGATCTTCTTAAATGAACCCATCTCAAATATAAGAAATTTAAATAGTTGAAAAAGAATTTCATCCAATCCACCCCGAACGATAACCTAGGATTAACTAATTACCTTAATTTGAATTAAATTAAATCTATTAGTGATCCTTTTAAACCATATTATATCAACCCAAGTTGGCCACTTCATATCCAAAAACAATCCATAGAATGTACGTGTCTGTAGGTACTTATTAGGTCTCTGAGGATTCGACAACCCAAGCTAGACTACAAGGACCATCCTACCTTCTTCTTTTGGGTAAATTTGAGCGTGAATCAAAATTTGGCACCATTTACGGGGACCAAAGTAAGTTATCTAAGACACTAGATTCCTTTTCTCATCCCTCTTCTCTGTTATCACTCCCTCACTCCTATGGAATTCAATTTTGAACAAGTCCAAACCTGGGAAACCTATCCCTACTTTGATCACCCAACCCCATATGTGATGTACAATGACCATCCTAATTTCTACTTGTGGGATCATAAACAACCTAATGAACCAAAAAATTTTAACTCCTATTCTCCACAAAACATACCAACATATAATGAGTTTCAATCCCCTCAAAACCAATCTGAACACCTTCCTGTGCAATTCCAACAACTTAATTATCCACCTGGAATAAACCATCTTTCTCAACCCCTTACCCATCATGATCCACATCCATTACTTGAAATACTATGTCAAAAAATGTAGATAATTAATTTTTAGGTTTCATTATTGAGATTAGAATTACAAAGCATTAAAACTTGTGAGGAACCCATCCTTACACAAACTGTCCCTTCCATAACCTTATGTGAAGTGTCTAGTTTCCCACAAACCTCTCATGAATTTACTGAAGAGAAAACATTTAGATTTGGGGAAGATGAAGAGGATCAAGGAATTATTTATGGGTGTTTAAATCAAGAGGAAACTGATTTTTTTTATTCACAAGAGGGAAATTTGAAATCATGGATTGAGTATCCTGAATATTTCCCCATTGCTGATTTTTCAAAAACACCAATCACTGAACCATTAAGAGAAATCACAAAATTTGAGTCCATACCCATTCCTAACATTGATAATTCCAATTTGGTATTTGAATATTCTATTCAAAAGGAACCAATTCTATTCATAAATTTTGAAAATGAAATGTAGTTTGATTCAAAGTGAAAACCTATGTCAGAATTTCCTATCTAAACCGAGCTCAAAATTAGTGTTCTTACTTTCTATCTCAAGTATCTCTTCATAGTGTATAATCATGACCTTTTTTATGGAATTAATTCTTACCTTGAAACTAATAATGTAGGAATGATCATTTATGTATTAGGCAAGACTAGAGAAGAAACTAGATCCACCATTTCTGATATTCCTTGGATTTACCCACTCATTTTAGAACATAGGTTTGTGAATGAAACAAATTCTAAAACTAGAATCAATCTCAACCTAGTAGAATTGTTGAAACATGTGGTCCTTAAAATTTTGAAATTTCGTATTGGGTAAGTTGTGGGGTTCAAGTCGAGCTAACAACGTTAAACCAAAGTGTTGCACAGGAGGCAACCCATGGTTTTCATCTTTGCAAAAAATAGGATTAATTAATCATTTTGATATTTAAAAATAAAAAAATAGACTGTTGATCTGTTCTTCTATTATGAGTATGGATGCGTATAAAAGGGGAGTACCATATTCATCTGTGTCACGTGGTGTGATCCTTTAGTAATACCTTACCCAGAAATTTAAAAAGAATACAATGTATCATCAGTTTATTTTATTTTTATGAGTTTGTAGGTTAAGATAAAAATAAAAAAAATTAAAAAAAAAATTAAAAAAGGGGACACACCTAGGCCGTAGGGAAAACCCCGTCACAACCGACGAAGCTGCGGGGAATTGAACCGGGGACCGAAGGGAGACAGGGGTGCGCGCTTACCACTGACCTACGGATTTTTGTGCTGCCTTATTCTATAATTTATATATATATACTTATATTTTACTTTATTTATTATATAAATATATATATATATTGTTTTTTTTGTTTTTTTTGTTTTGTTTTTCCTTTTTCTACTAGAAAACTCTACAAGTGACATGGATATCAAAGGACTAAATTGGAGCAACAAGAACTTTAACTTCAACCACCAGGTGACTTTATTCCATGATCCTCACATTTCAATTTCCTTTTTGAAATTCCCTTACTTTCCTCTACTCCTTCTAAATTTTTATTTCTTCAAACACTGGGGAGAGTGTTATTTTAAGTTGGGGGGGAGATAAAATAAAAAATTCTTTTGTGTCAAAAAAAAAATGAATCATTTGAAAAAAAAATTGTGTAAATGGAAGGAAAAATTCCTTTAACTTTGAACAAGGTAATACACATTGCACACTTTGAAACTGAATATCAAATAATTTAGCATGCCTCGATTCTGATTTTAATCCTTGTATAATTTCATGAGCATAGATTTTGGAAAGTTTGGTTTTCCAATGTGATATTTCATTGTTTATATTTTCATACAAATAAAAGAAAGTCACAATGCACATCATTTGGATAGTGGGGTATTAGTTTTAGTTCATGGGGTCCCCAAAATAAATAGCATAGGTTTGGAGATCATTTTAGTTTTAATATTATTATTCAAAAAAAATTAAAAAAAATCAATAAATTTGCGCGTAGAGAAATGAAATGACCTAATGCGTGGCTTTCAGCACTTGGGGATCATGACTCCATAGTTGTCTGGCCCAGAGTTAGTAATTTTATCTCTATTTTTGGTAATTTGAATTTGTTTTTGACTGAGTTAACTCGAGATGATTCCCAAGTATGTGGGCTTCACTTGGTGCCCTAAGGTCTTTGAGCCTGGGAGTCATCGGCAAAGTCTCGCTAAAGGGGTTGACTCTTTTGTGTGCAATTTCAATTACCATGGAAAAATTAAAAAAAAACAAAAAAAATACAATATAAAAAAATTGAATACTCATCTAAATATTGAAATGTGATTCCACCTAGCACTTCCGTAATTTCCCCCTTGAATAAAGATGAACCCCCATGTCTATTGTGATACACAACACATCCTCATACTTAATTGATATTGGATGAAATATGGAAATGAATTTGAACAAAGGAATGAGCTTGGGATTGGGATATTCTTATGAAACTATCTTGTATTGAAATATTTTGATGGGTTTCATGATTGTTTGGTATAAGTTTTGTTGGTGATCATTGTGTATTAAAATGTTTTTGGAAAAGGGAATTCAGATTTCATATTGTTGAGATACATTTTGCTCGGGACAAGAAAAACTCAAGTTGGGGGGTGTGATTAGCCACTAAATGTGGCTAATATTCATTGTTAATATATATAATATTAATTTTTTTATTATTCATAAACACCATTTTAGTGAATTTTACACTTTGAACATCATTTCACACTATGATCGTAATACCTTCTAAAAATGCACTATTATGTGGTACATTTTTGAACATCATCTAAAGTACCCAATGATTCATCTGATTTTTAGGAATATAATTATCTATATTTTAATTTTATATTTTGGGAAATTTATCTACACTTCAATATGAACATTTTTTATTCAGGGATCAATGAAGAATTCATGGAAGAAGATGGGGATATTTTGTTATGAAAGGAAACAATTCTGGAGAAGTCAGATTGGACACCAGCACACTGATGAGACTTTGGGGCCCAACATACAGTCCCAATGAAGCCCAAATTTTTTGGGATGACATAGGATATGTATATGAACAACTCACTCTTCAGTATACAATGCTCATTCGGCTTCCATGGTGGACATTATGGTTGCCCAATTTGGAGATAAAATTATGGGCTAGATTCTGTGTCCCAGAAACAAATCCTACCAATATGCTCATATCTCGGAATCCACAACTCTAAATGGGACCAAATTTTAAATAATGTTATAATACAGAAGGGGATCCATTTTCTTCTTCTATGGCCCACTCTGATTCGGCAATATAGAAGGTATTCCAAGCGCTTCTGTTCGGTGGATGAAAGCTGGCTTCCACCTCGGGTCAAGTGTGGAAAAGTCCAAGTTCCACAAGTTTTCCACAACCGTAGGCCTACCATAATAAAGTGGGATGATTTTTACTGTTGGAGGATCGACCCAAGGCTCAAAAAAATCATATTTAAGGAAGTGGTGGTGGAGGAGTTTATGATCTTTGATGCTTTGTTCAATTGTAATGTTATGTTGTGATTTTGTTGTCTCAAGTTTGTCTTTCAAATGTAAGTTGTTAAATTCACTTTAGTTTCTTAATAAAAGTTATTCTTATCCTCTTATTCTTTTTTTATTCATATCACTTTGATATCGTTGGTTCAAGGTTTGAAATTATTCACACCAAACCTTGTTAAATTATCACACAATGGTGGAGTGATCGTTATTTAATTTTTTTTACTTCTCCATTTCCTCCCTCATTAGTCTACTTTCTGCTTCCATTGAAACCATAGAATCAATGGAGGGATAACCCACTTATGGGTTGATCCAATGTAGTAGAAAGGGGCTGGATTGGATGTTATTTATCACCCCATTAATGTCTAATCACTTCTTTAGTTGATATTTTTATTTGATGATTTTTAAACTCCATCGTCCTTGTTGAATTTAAGTTCACACACTTCAAGCGCTAATACGAACCTTTATCTTGAAGTGCTCAAAACATTGATCCTTCAAATGTATAGGTGATTAGTATTAAAGGGTTTAGGTATTAAACCAGTAAGTGATGATGTTGTTTGATCTTCTTAAATGAACCCATCTTAAATATAAGAAATTAAAATAGTTGAAAAGGAATTTCATCCAATCTACCCCGAGCGATAAACTAGTATTAACTCATTACCTTAATTTAGATTAAATTAAATCTGTTAGTAATACTTTAAAACCATCTTAAATCAACCAAAGTTGGCCAATTCATAGCCAAAAACAATCCATAGAATGTACGTGTCTGTAGGTACTTCTTAGGTCTCTGAGGATTCGACAACCCAAGCTAGACTACAAGGACCGTCCTGCCTTCTTCGTTTGGGTAAATTTGAGCGTGAATCAAATTTTGGCACCATTTACAGGGACCAAATTAAGTTATCTAAGACAATAGATTCCTTTTCTCATCCCTCTTCTCTGTTCTCACTCCCTCACTCCTATGGAATTCAATTTTGAACAAGTCAAACCTGGGAAACCTATCCCTACTTTGATCACCCAACCCCATGTGTGATGTACAATGACCATCCTAATTTCTACTTGTGGGATCATCAAAAACCTAATGAACCAAAAAAAATTAACTCCTATTATCCACAAAACATACCAAGATATAATGAGTTTCAATCCCCACAAATCCAATCTGAACACCTTCCTGTGCAATTCCAACAACTTAATTATCCACCTGGAATAAACCATCTTTCTCAACCCCTTGCCCATCATGATACACATACATTACTTTAAAATCTATGTCAACAAATGGAGATAAATAATTTTGAGGTTTAATCATTGAGATTATAATTACAAAGCATTAAAACTTGTGAGTAACCCATCCCTACACAAATTGTCCCTTCCATAACCTTATGTGAAGTGTCTAGTTTCCCACAAACCTCTCATGAATTTACTGAAGAGAAAACATTTGGATTTGGGGAAGATGAAGAGGATCGAGGAATTCTCGATGGGTGTTTAAATCAATAGGAAACTGATTTTTTTTATTCACAAGAGGGAAATTTGAAATCCTGGATTGAGTATCCTGAATATTTCCCCATTGCTGATTTTTCAAAAACACCAATCACTGAACCATTAAGAGAAATCACAAACTTTGAGTCCATACCCATTCCTAAAATTGATCATTCTAATTTTTTAGTTGTATATTCTATTCAAAATGAACCAATTCTATTGAGAAATTTTGAAAATGAAATGGAGTTTGATTCAAAGTGCAAACCTATGTCAGAATTTCCTATCCAAATCAAGCTCAAAATTAGTGTTCTTCCTTTCTATCTCAAGTATCTCGTCATAGTGTATAATCATGACCTTTTTGATGGAATTAATTATTCCCTTGAAACTAATAATGTAGGAATTATAATTGATGTCTTAGGCAAGATTAGAGAAGAAAATAAATCCATCATTTCTGATATTCCTTGGATTTACCCACTCATTTTAGAACATAGGTTTGTGAATGAAACAAATTCTAAAACTACAATCAATATCAACCTAGTATAATTTTTGAAACATGTGATCCTTAAAATTTTGAATTTTCTTATTGGGTAAGTTGTGGGGTTCATGTCGAGCCAACGACGTTAAACCAAAGCGTTGCACGGCAGGAAACTCGTGGTTTTCATCTTTGCGAAAAATAGGATTAATTAATAATTTTGATATTTAAAAAAAAATAGATTTTTGATCTATTATTCTATTATGAGTATGGATGGGTATGAAAGGGGAGCACCATATTCATCCGTGTCACGTGGTGTGATCCTTTAGTAATACCTTACCCAGAAATTTAAAAATAAGACAATGTATCATCATTTTATTTTATTTTTATGATTTTGTAGGTTAAGATAAAAATAAATAAATAAATAAATAATAATTAAATAAGGGTACACGCCATAGGCCATGGGGAAAACCCCATCACAACTGGTGAAGCCGCGGGGAATCGAACCTGGGACTGAAGGGAGACAGGGGCGCGAGCTTACCACTGACCTACGAATTTTTGTAATGCCTTATTATATAATTTATATATATATACTTATAATTTACTTTATTTATTATATAAATATATATATATATATATTGTTTTGTTTTTTTTTCCTTTTTCTACTAGGGAACTCTGCAAGTGACATGGATATCAAAGGATTAAATTGGAGCAACAAGAACTTCAACTTCAACCACCAAGTGACTTCATTCCATGATCCTCATATTTAAATTTCCATTTTGAAATTCTTTTACTTTCCTCTACTCCTTCTAAATTTTCATTTCTTCAAACACTGGGGATAGTGTTATTTTAAGTTGGGGTGGAGATAAAATAAAAAATGATTTTGTGTCAAAAAAAATGAATCATTTGAAAAAAAATTGTGTAAATGGAAGGAAAAATTCCTTTAACTTTGAACATGGTAATACACATTGCACACTTTTAAACTGAATATCAAATAATTTAGCATGCCCCGATTCTGATTTTAATCCTTGTTTAATTTCATGAGCATAGATTTTGGAAAGTGTGGCTGTCCATCGTGATATTTCATTGTTTATATTTTCATCCAAATAAAAGAAAATCACAATGCATGTCCTTTGGATAGTGGGGTATTAGTTTGATTTCATGGGGTCCCCCAAATAAATAGCATATTTTTGGTGATCATTTTAGTTTTAATATGAGTATTCAAAAAAAATTAAAAAAATCAATAAATTTTCATGTAGAGCAATGAAATGACCTAATGCGTGGCTTTCGACACTTGGGGATCGTGACTCCATAGTTGTCTGGCCCAGAGTTAGTAATTTTATCTCTATTTTTGGTAATTTGAATTTGTTTGTGAATAAGTTAACTCGAGATGATGCCCGAGTATGTGGGCTTCACTTGGTGCCCTAAGGTCTTTTGAGCCTGGGAGTCATCGGCAAAGTCTCGCTACAGGGGTTGACTCTTTTGAGTACAATTTCAATTACCATGGAAAAATTGAAAAAAAAATAAAATATAAAAAAATTGAATACTAATCTTAATATTGAAATGTGATTCCACCTAGCGCTTCCGTAATTTCCCCCTTGAATAAAGATGAACCCCCATGTCTATTGTGATACACAACACATCCTCATACTTAATTGATATTGGATGAAATATGGAAATAAATTTGAACAAAGGAATGGACTTGGGATTGGGATCTACTTATGAAACTATATTGTATTAAAATATTTTTATGGGTTTCATGATTGTTTGGTATAAGTGTTTTTGGTGATCATTGTGTATTAAAATGTTTTTGGAAAAGGGAATTCGAATTTCATATTGTTGAGATACATTTTGCTCGGGACTAGCAAAACTCAAGTTGGGGGGTGTGATTAGCCACTAAATGTGGCTAATATTCATTTTTAATATATAAAATATTCATGTTATTTATTATTAATAAACACCATTTTAGTTCATTTTACACTTTGAACATCATTTCACATTATGATTGTAATACCTTCTAAAAATACACTATTATATGGTACATTTTTTAACATCATTTAAAGTACCCGATGATTCATATGATTTTTAGGAATGTAATTATCTATATTTTAATTTTATATTTTGGGAAATTTATCTACACTTCAATTTGAACAAGTTTCATTCAGGTATTAAATAAGAATTCATGGTAGAAGATGGTGATATTTTGTTATGAAAGGAAACAATTCTGGAGAATTCAGATTGGACACCAGCCCACTGATGAGACTGTGGGGCCCAACATACAGTCCCAATGAATCCCAAATTTTGTTGTATTCTAGAGGACATGTATATGAACAAATAACTCTTCAGAATCCAATGCTAATTCGGAATCCATGGTGGTAATTAAGGCGTCACAATTTGGAGATAAAATTCTGGGCTAGATTCTGCGGCCCAGAAACAAATCCTACCAATATGCTCATATCTCGAAATCCACAACTCCAAATGGGCCCAAATTTTACAGGAGGTTAGAAGACATCCGGAGATCCATTTTATTCTTATATGTCCCACTCTAATCCATACATAGAAAAGGTATTTCAAGCACGTCTGTTCGGTGGATGAAAGCCGACTTCCACCTCGAGTCAAGTGTGGAAAAGTCCAAGTTCCACAAGCTTTCCACCACCCTAGGCCTACCATAATAAAGTGGGATTCTTTGAACTGTTGGAGGCTTGACCAAAGGCTTAAAAAATTCTTATTTAAGGCGGTGGTGGAGGAGGAGTTTATGATCTTTGATGCCTTGTTCAATTGTAATGTTATGATGCGATTTTGTTGTCTCAAGTTTGTCTTTCACATGTAAGTTGTTTAATTCACTTTAGTTTCTTAATAAAAGTTATTCTTATCCTCTTATTCTGTTCTTATTCATATCAATTTGATACCATTGGTTCAAGTTGTGAATTTATTCACACCCAAACTTGTGAAATTATCACACAATGGTTGAGTGATCGTTATTTCATTTTTTTTACTTCTCCATTTCGTCCCTCATGAGTCTACTTTCTGCTTCCATTGAAACCATAGAATCAATGAAGGGATAACCCACTTATGGGTTGATCCAATGGAGTAGAAAGGGGCAGTATTGGATGTTATTTATCACCCCATTAATTTATAATCACTTCTTTAATTGAGATTTTTATTTGATGATTTTTAAACTCCATCATCCTTGTTGAATTTAAGGCCACACACTTCAAGTGCTAATACGAACATTTACCTTGAAGTGCTCAAAACATTGATCCTTCAAGTGTATAGGTGATTATTATTAAAGTTTGTAGGTATTAAACCAGTAAGTAATGATGTTGTTTGGTCTTCTTAAATTAACCCATCTCAAATATAATAAATTGAAATAGTTGAAAAAGAATTTCATCCAATCCACCTCGAGCGATAACCTAGGATTAAATCATTACCTTAATTTGAATTAAATTAAATCTATTAGTGATCCTTTAAAAACATCTTAAATCAACCCAAGTTGGACACTTCATAGCCAAAAACAATCCATAGAATGTACGTGTCTGTAGGTACTTCTTAGGTCTCTAAGGATTTGACAACCCAAGCTAGACTACAACGACCGTCCTACCTTCTTCTTTTGGGTAAATTTGAGCATGAATCAAATTTTGGCGCCATTTCCGGGGACCAAAGTAAGTTATATAAGACACTAGATTCCTTTTCTCATCCCTCTTATCTTTTATCACTCCCTCACTCCTATGGAATTCAATTTTGAACAAGTCCAAACCTGGGAAACCTATCCCTACTTTGATCACCCAACCCTATGTGTGATGTACAATGACCATCCTAATTTCTACTTGTGGGATAATGAACAAACTAATGAACCAAAATGTTTTAAATCCTATTCTACACAAAACATCCCAACATATAATGAGTTTCAATCCCCACAAAGCCAATCTGAACACCTTCCTATTCAATTCCAACAACTTAATTATCCACCTAGAATAAACCATCTTTCTCAGCCCCTTGCCCATCATGATCCACATCCATTACTTGAAAAACTATGTCAAAAAATGGAGATAGTTAATTTTTAGGTTTAATCATTTAGATTAGAATTACAAAGCATTAAAACTTGTGAGGAACCCATCCATACACAAACTGTCCCTTACATAACCGTATGTGAAGTGTCTAGTTTCCCACAAACCTCTCATGAATTTACTGAAGAGAAAATATTTGGATTTAGGGAATATGAAGAGGATGAAGGAATTATTTATGGGTGTTTAAATCAAGAGGAAACTGATTTTTTGTATTCAAAAGAGGGAAATTTTAAATCATGGATTGAGTATCCTGAATATTTCCCCATTGCTGATTTTTTAAAAACACCAATCACTGAACCATCAAGAGAAATCACAAACTTTGAGTCCATACCCATTCCTAACATTGATCATTCTAATTTGGTAGTTGAATATTCTATTCAAAAGGAACCAATTATATTGAGAAATTTTGAAAATGAAACGGAGTTTGATTCAAAGTGCAAACCTATGTCAGAATTTCCTATCCAAACTGAGCTCAAAATTAGTGTTCTTCCTTTCTATCTCAAGTATCTCTTCACAGTGTATAATCATGAAATTTTTGATGGAATTAATTCTTCCCTTGAAACTAATAATGTAGGAATGATCATTGATTTCATAGGAAGGACTAGATAAGAAACTAGATCCACCATTTATGATATTCCTTGGATTTACCCACTCATTTTAGAACATAGGTTTGTGAATGAAACAAATTCTAAAACTAGAATCAATCTCAACCTAGTAGAATTGTTGAAAATTTTGGTCCTTAAAATGTTGAAATTTGGTATTGGGTAAGTTATGGGGTTCAAGTCGAGCTAACGACGTTAAACCAAAGCGCTGCACGGGAGGCAACCCGTGGTTTTCATCTTTGCGAAAAATAGGATTAATTAATCATTTTGATATTTAAAAATAAAAAAATAGACTATTGATATGTTCTTATATTATGATTATGGATGCTTATGAAAGGGGAGCACCATATTCATCCGTGTCACGTGGTGTGATCCTTTAGTAATACCTTACCCAAAAATTTAAAAAGAAGACAATGTATCATCACTTTATTTTATTTTTATGAATTTGTAGGTTAAGATAAAAATAATAAATAAATAAATAAATAAATACATAAATAATAATTAAAAAAGGGGACATGCAGTAGGCCGTGGAGAAAACCCTGTCACAACCGGCGAAACCACGGGGAATCGAACTCGGGACCAAAGGGAGACAGAGGCGCACGCTTACCACTGACCTATGGATTTTTGTGCTACCTTATTCTATAATTTTTATATATATACTTATATTTTACTTTATTTATTATATAAATATATATATATATATATTGTTTTGTTTTGTTTTGTTTGTTTTTTTTCCTTTTCCTACTAGGGAACTCTGCAAGTGACATGGATATCAAAGGACTAAATTGGAGCGACAAGAACTTCAACTTCAACCACCAGGTGACTTCATTCCATGATCCTCATATTTCAATTTCCTTTTTGAAATTCCCTTACCTGCCTCTACTCCTTATAAATTTTCATTTCTTCAAACACTGGGGACAATGTTATTTTAAGTTGGGGGTAAAAAATGCTTTTGTGTAAAAAAAATGAATCATTTGAAAAAAAATTCTGTAAATGGAAGGAAAAATTCCTTTAACTTTGAACATGGTAGTACACATTGCACACTTTGAAACTGAATATCAAATAATTTAGCATGACCTAATTCTGATTTTAATCCTTGTATAATTTTATTATCATAGATTTTGGAAAGTGTGGCTGTCTAATGTGATATTTCATTATTTATATTTTTATCCAAATAAAAGAAAATCACAATGCACGTCCTTTGGATAGTGGGGTATTAGTTTGAGTTCATGGGGTCCCCCAAATAAATATCATAGGTTTGGTGATCATTTTAGTTTTAATATGAGTATTCAAAAATAAATTAAAAAAATCAATAAATTTGCACGTAGAGCAATGAAATGACCTAATGCATGGCTTTCGGCACTTGGGGATCATGACTCCATAGTTGTATGGACCATAGTTAGTAATTTTATCTCTATTTTTGGTAATTTGAATTTGTTTTTGACTGAGTTAACTCGAGATTATGCCCGAGTATGTGGGCTTCACTTGGTGCCCTAAGGTCTTTGAGCCTGGGAGTCAGCGATAAAGTCTCGCTACAGGGGTTGACTCTTTTGAGTGCAGTTTCAATTACCATTAAAAAATTGCAAAAAAACAAAAAAAAATACAATATAAAAAAAAATTTAATACTAATCTTAATATTGAAATGTGATTCCACCTAGAGCTTCTATAATTTCCCCCTTGAATAAAGATGAACCCCCATGTCTATTGTGATACACAACACATCCTCATACTTAATTGATATTGGATGAAATATGACAATGAATTTGAACAAAGGAATGAGCTTGGGATTGATATATTCTTATGAAACTATATTGTATTAAAATATTTTGATGGTTTTCATGATTGTTTGGTATAAGGGTTTTTGGTGATCATTGTGTATTAAAATGTTTTTGGAAAGAGGAATTCAAATTTCATATTGTTGAGATACATTTTTCTCAAGACTAGCAAAACTCAAGTTGAGGGTGTGATTAGCCACTAAATGTGGCTAATATTCATTGTTAATATATATAATATTCATTTTCTTTATTATTAATAAACACCATTTTAGTGAATTTTATACTTTGAACATCATTTCACATTATGATTGTAATACCTTCTAAAAATGCACTATTATGTGGTACATTTTTTAACAACATTTAAAGTACCCAATGATTCATCTGATTTTTAGGAATTTAATTATCTATATTTTAATTTTATATTTTGGGAAATTTATCTACACTTCAATATGAACATGTTTCATTCAGGTATTAATGAAGAATTCATGGAAGAAGATGGGGATATTTTGTTGTGAAAGGAAACAATTCTGAAGAAGTCAGATTGGACACCAGCCCACTGATGAGACTGTGGGGCCCAACATACAGTAAAAATGAAGCCCAAATTTTTTGGGATGATATAGGACATATATATGAACAAATAACACTTAAGGATACAATTCTAATTAGTCCTGAATGGTGGTCATTAAGGCGGCCCAATTTGAAGATAAAATTCTGAGCCAGATTCTGCGGCTCAGAAACAAATCCTACCAATATGTCATATCTCATAATAAAAAACTCAAAATGGGACCAAATTTTACAGGATGTTATAATAAATCCGGGGCTCCATTTTCTTCTTATATTGTCAACTCTGATTCGACCATATAGAAGGTCTTATAATCGCGTCTGTTCGGTGGATGAAATCTGGCTTCCACCTCAGGTCAAGTGTGGAAAAGTCCAAGTTCCATAAGCTTTCCACCACCCTTGGCCTACCATAATAAAGTGGTATGCTTTGTACTATTGGAGGCTCAACCCAAGGCTCCCAAAATTCCTATTTAAGGCAGTGGTGGTGGAGGAGTTTATGATCTTTGATGCTTTGTTCAATTATAATGTTATGTTGCGATTTTGTTTTCTCGAGTTTGTCTTTCACATGTATGTTGTTCAATTCACTTTAGTTTCTTAATAAAAGTTATTATTCTCCTCTTATTATGTTGTTTCTCATATCGCTTTGATATCTTTGGTTCAAGGTGTGAATTTATTCACACCAAAACTTGTGAAATTATCACACAATGGTGGAGTGATCGTTATTTCATTTTTTTTACTTCTCCATTTCCTCCCTCATGAGTCTACTTTTCACTTCCATTGAAACCATAGAATCAATGGAGGGCTAACCCACTTATGGGTTGATCCAAGGGAGTATCAATGGGATGGATTGGATGTTATTTATCACCCCATTAATGGCTAATCACTTCTTTAATTGAGATTTTTATTTGATGACTTTTAAACTCTGTTGTCCTTGTTGAATTTAAGACCACACACTTCAAGTGCTAATACGAACCTTTACCTTGAAGTTCTCAAAACATTGATCCTTAAAGTGTATAGGTGATTAGTATTAAAGGGTTTAGGTATTAAACCAGTAAGTTATGATGTTGTTTGATCTTCTTAAATGACCTCATCTCAAATATAAGAAATTGAAATAGTTGAAAAATAATTTCATCCAATCCACCCCGAGCGATAACCTAGGATTAACTCATTACATTAATTTGAATTAAATTAAATCTGTTAGTGATCCTTTAAAACCATCTTAAATCAACCCAAGTTGGCCACTTCATAGCCAAAAACAATCCATAGAATGTACATGTCTGTAGGTACTTCTTAGGTCTCTGAGGATTCGACAACCCAAGATACACTGCAAGGACCATCCAACCTTCTTATTTTGGGTAAATTTGAGCGTGAATCAATAAGTCCAGATTTTTTCAGGATAAAATCATCCAAAAAATGATATTTTTAATTTATATATAAAATTTTGATGTTTTCTTCCAGGATGAAGCTCATACCAAGTAAGATTCATTCCAATTGGATTGAACCATTCATAGATTCTAATACCTTTCCATTTAGTGTGTTTTAAATCAAAGTATCTAACTCATATAAACCATTTAAAGTGAATAGATAGCAGCTGAATAAATTTAAAGAAGACTATTAGAAGGAGGTGATAGAGGGGTTCAAACTCCTCTTTACTAAATACTAATGAATAACTACTAAAATTTCTATTTCCATTACACTAATTTGAAGACTTGACTTTTCAAATATTTTATTCATCAAAAAATTCATGTTGAGATTAATTGAAGTTTTTTATAAGATATGAATGGGGGAGATGGCCAAGTGACTTAGGATGTAAATACCTTTTTTTCTTTTATTTGTTTTTTTAAAAGTGTTGTTTGTTTGAAATAAATAAAAATTTCTTGTTGATAAACTTGTTTTCAGAGTCTATACATAAATTTTGTTTTCTTCTGAGCTTTATATTTTTAAATTATTTCTAGATGGGAGAACTTGAGCACAAATATTTTCCTGGCTAGTTAAAATTTCATGCTAGTATGGAGAGAATCCATTAATTTGGAAATTATTAAAATTAGATTATTATTGAGTGAATTTACCATCATTATCATGGAATTTTTTGTTTGATGATAAGGAGAGGGGGTGTTATGGAAAAGGTTTAAGTTGAATTAAAATTATAACATGGGGATAATGAAATTTTGAACTTTAACCTAGGTAACTTATCCCTTGTAAAAAATAACATATAAGGGATCTAACTCAAAATAAATTTATATAAGACCTTTGGGATCCCACAATAAAACTCTGAGGCATTAGGAACTAGGTTTATGAGTAAATAAATTTCATTGTGTATATATCCAATAAGTGATTTATATAAATCATGGATGGGAAAGATTTAATAAGTTCCTAATTGTCAAAAATGAATTCATTTAGGTGAAGTGAAATTTTAATTCATATGAAGAAGAGGTAAATTGACTTATAAAAATGTTATTTGAGTCATATCAAGGAAGTAAAAATTGGAACTTTTATATAGGTTATTTAGGGGAGAGGGATAAATAAAGGTTACACTTGTTAAAGTTTTTATCTCACTCATTTATATTCTATTATCACTCTAAGAATTGAAAATTTTTCTTAAATTGAAGTGGGTAAAGTGAGTAGGACTCATATAATAGTCATGATATATTTTAATGATGAATGAATCTGTGATTTTCTTATTTAATGGATTGTGTATTTTAATCTAGGTTGTATAATCATTTTCTAGATTCAATTTCTTGTATTATCTAGGAGTGAAGTATTTTAAGTGTGGGGGAGTGATGTGATCCATCATTTTATAAATTTTTAACTACTTTTAAATGGTAATTGACCTCACAATCTAGATAAAAATCAAGTAATCGATACATTTTTAATACTTTTATAAATTTGTAATTTAAATGTTAAATAGATCAAATCTTGGTTTTTAATTTTTTATTCATATTTGGATTTAATGTAAAATCAATAATTTGATTTAGATAATTGTAATTTAACTATTTAAAATAATAATAATTTTGTTCTTAAATGTTTTCATTTATTTTGATCTTAACTAGAACAAGCCTACATTGAAGCAATTTTGATTTTCATATTTGTAGGATTGGATTGAACATAATGGAAAAGTTAAATTTTTTATGACTTTCCCAGAAATTTTTTATAACTTTGGGGATTTCATATGACTTTTCTAGTCATTTTTTATGAATTATAAATTTCATATGATTTTGATTGTCATTTCATATAACTTTAGAATTTCGTATAACTTTCCCTAGAGTTTTGAAGGACTTTGAATTTTTTTTATGAGGGTATCGATTGTGCCTTCTCAATTTACTATGTCTCTTAGATTGATTGTAGGTATTGATCAATATCATGAGTGAATATATCATACATCCATTCAAATATATTATTCCTCTCTTCAAGCAACCACAATAAGACATTCAAGTGACTGTGATGGAAAATCAACTATGAGACTAAAGTGACTATAAGTGAAGATCCAATCAACCACAAGTGAAGATCCAATTAACTACAATAATAGATTTAACTGACCATGTGATAATAAAGATATTATACTAAAAATTATATAAAGTACCAAAATAACTATAAGGAACAAAGTCATTGAATGATAAAATATGACTTCTCTCAACCAACCATGAGACTCCAACTCAATCGACTATGTTATTTGATCAATCGTAGGTTGATTCAGATTGATCTTAAACTTCCTTTATGTGATTGATCTAGGACTTAGACAAAATTCAAGCACTGAGGTATAAAATCTAAAATTACCAAAAATGGTATAAATCATCCTAAATTCAAATCAATTTTCATTCCCACTATCTTCCCAAACTGAGAAGAAACTCTCAATCATCCATTTTTTATGCATAAAATTGATGAAAATTATGGAGATCATGGGAAAGTATTGAAAAAAAACTAGAAGATTCAAGATGCTTGGATTTACCAATCACAACCCTTGAGATGTACATGTGGAAGCAATCATAGAAGAAGGAACTAGGCACTGAATCTGAGAAATTTTTCAAAAGTGATGAACTGAGTAAGGAACCTGGAACCACTTCTATAAAAAGAGGATTGTTCACTCAAAGAATGTTACTACTACCACAAAGGTTCAATTGATCCAATATACTATTATTTTTCATGATTTCATTTTAATTTTATTGAAATGTATCTAATGATGGTACGCTAGGCCATTAGTGGATGAGTAAAAAAGACTCCCCTTCCCTTGTTAATGAATTCATATTATCATGTTTAATTATATTATGTTCACTTCTCTAGAATCATTTTATTTTTATAGACATTACGAGATTTCCTTTTTTCTAGGCATTTAAATTATTCTTCTCCCATTCCAGTTTTCACACATAAGCAACTTAGAGATTCTTTAATTTCTATGATTGTGAGTAAAGGGTTGATCTAGGGGTTATTGGAGATAACCAATCACTAGGTTATGTGAGATGGGAGAATGCAATTATTATTGAATTTCTCTGATTAAGATGAAACTGTTGGGTGAGGGTGATCAGTGGGGTCTCAAATGATTAGATAACTAATAAGAGAGTTAAAATATGATAATTGTTTAATAGGTAAGAAAGGGTATATACAAGGTTATCCCACTATCTTTAAAACTAAATTTAAAATCAACTCAATTACATCAAATTTGGACATCATTTTTACCGCATATTAAACCCAAAATAATAGGAAAGCACACCAAAAACATTATCCTCTCCATATAAAAATTGAGTCTCAATAGTATAACATTAATTTAGTTTTACAAATTTTGTTTTTCACTACTACAAATCTGATCTATAGCCACGGTTTTATAGGTCCGTGGCTATATCTTTTATACTGTCATGGTTAATTATTTCATCCGTGGCTATATCCAGCAGCCCCGTTTTTTTTTCAAACCCATCGGGCTCCTTCTCCTCCCCCTCGCGATTCCTCCTCCTCACCGCGCCCTCCCCCTCCCTGACGCCTCCACGCCGATGCCTCCTCCGTGCCACACCCTCCTCGCCGCGCCCTCCTCCTCGCCGCGCCCTCCTCCCTAACGCCTCCTCGCCGCACCCTCCTCCCCGACGCCTCCTCGCTGATGCCTCCTCCACGCCGCGCCCTCCTCGCCGCGCCCTCCTCGTTGCGCCCTCCGCGCCGCTCCCTCCTCTCCATGGTGTTAGTGAGCATTACTCGGTTATGGAACTGAGGAATATGGATGAGGGTGGTCCGAAGAATCCCTCCGTTTTCTCATTTTCAACAAGTGGCAATGTATCGGAATAGGTTTAAGGGAGTGAGGCCACATTCATGAAGAGTTCTACAGAATTGGGAGGTATTGTGATGGATAACCATTTTGATCTTTTGTCATATAATGAACTAGTCCAGAATTTTGAACAATACCTGGTCAGAACCGTTGGAGAGGAGCAGGTCCCTGAAAATTGGTCATGTGATGAATGTTCTTTCCACTTTTTAGGTGATTTAGAGGACGAGGTTCAGGATTAAATGTATCCATGTATGAGAAGAGTAATATAGGGAGGGTCAACTAGAAAGATAAAAGGGATTACTCATATTTTTCTCTACCAATGGGGACTAGGTCTATGAATATGTCAAAGGAAAAATAGAAGGAATGTAACCCACCTCTCCAAGGTGGTCTTTTAGTAGTGGGATATTCCTGATAATCCTTTCAAAATTCTTGTGAAATCATAAGATGATGAACCAATTAAAGATACCCTTTCCTTTACTTTTAAAAATTATAAAATTGAGGATTTTTGTTTTGATAATAGGTTGGAGGAGGTTGAATAAATCACTTCTAACTTAGAAACACTCCTAGGATCACCGTTTTTTCTTTAAAAAGAGAAAGATGACCAAATTAATGAAGTTTTTTATTTAATTGAACAATCTTTTCTTTTATATTATTGTGATTTTTTTGTGTATGATTTTGATTTCTCTTCTCCCTATGTATGTTGTGTAGATTCAAGTGAACTTCATGATTTACTAGAGGTACATGAGAAGTTTATTAATACACCTGATGAGAAACTTTTGAAACTCAAAAAATCTAATTGTAATTCAAAGTTTGGGAGTGGTCGAAGAGCAAGAAGATATTTTGAAGTTGCGCACTAATGAAAAAGTGGATATTGATACATATGTGGTTTTTAATAATGAATTTATATAGGATATTGAATCGGATGAAAAATCACATCCAAGAATTGAATTTTTACTATTTATTCACATCACTCCTCAAGTTGAAGAAGAAGGAATATACCCCATTTTCCCCCCTTTCCACTACTCCTAGGAAGTTATAATTTCAAAGTGGTAAAATTAAAAGTATATGAAAATGGGGTGTTAAAAAACTATTTGAGTTGATTACTATAGCTAGAAAGAAGATTTTATGCTAGTTCTTAAGTAAGAAGACACATCCTCCATCTAATTGGGGTTGAATCAATGATTTTTCAACTGTGAGCAATCTAAATATAGAACCCCTTGGGGGATATACCCAAGATTATCTTGTTACTTTTTTTAGTTTTTTTATTTGACCTTCTTTAATAAAGTTTTTTTGATTGAGGTCTTTTTTTTGTAGGAAGTTAGGTGGGTCACTTCACATGGCAGCCCATTTTGAGTAACTTATTTCACTCTAAGAAAATTTTCAGGTTGTTTCCTTACACCCTTAAATTTTTAAGAGTTTAAATTCTTATTATATACTTCAAATTAAGTGTGAGGTAAGGGTACACAATTTTTTTCTAATCCTAAATTTTATAATTCTAAATCATTGTTTAAACATTCCTTTTTATTGATTTTTATTAAAAAAAATTATGTTATTCACATAGAATAAGTGAATGTATGTTATAATTTCTATTTTTTTAGTACTTTGGTGAGCATAATTTCACATCTTATTGAAGTATAGATTCAACGATTTTTATAGATCTAGAGAAGTTATATTTCATAGTAACTTTGAACCAATCTACCTTAGTTTTTACTCTAGTTTTGTTCTATTTTGAACTTTAAATTTTATAAATTAATGTATATGTTTACACTTATAGGAGATGAAATTTTGGAAACCAAAGGTATTTATTCAACAAGAAAAGAAGGGAAATTTTTTCCAATGATCTCAAATGAATAGAGAATCTACACCATGGGAGTAATAGTTTAAATTCTGTGATTTTCTACTTAAACTTGAAAATTCACTTCTTTTTCTTAGTTGAAATAAATGGTTGGAAGTTGCCTTTTAATAAATTTTGTATGCTGAAATCATCTTGTTAAATCTGTTGGTTGTTGCTTCCTTTTTTTACTACCTTTTTGTATTGAAATTCTGGTGTGTATGCTTATTTTAATGTTTTACTAAAAATCATTTTTGAACTTCAAATGTTAACATGTATCTACATTAAAATCCATGAATATGTGTTGAATTTGTTAATATAGTAACTAGTGGGTATCATTCATGCATTTTGTGTGATTGTTTGAACTCTATGTTCTTCATTTCTTTTGTTTTTAATATATTATTTATATTCTTTGTTTGTAATTAGATAAAAAAATCTTTATTGTTACAAATTGATGCATATATCTAATTAATCATTTCTACCATAGGACGAGGTGGTTGGTGTTGGTTCAAATGTGGGCACATTGGCATGCAACCGACAAGCAAGGGGGAACATACATTCTTGGTAATGTGAATCTATGTGAACTTCACTTCTTAGTTATTGGTTTTTATTAGAGTGATATTAACATATTATTTTGTTCCCATGTAGTTTTACAAACATAAAATAAAAATTTAATCATAGTTTTATGGTTCCAATTCTAAAATCTTTTTTATGAGCTGAAATCTACGGTACTCAATTGTTGTGCTCGATATGATTATATCACCTTCTTTCTTCCATAAACCTTTTACAGTTTGATGAAGATAGGGTGCAACTGGTGATGAAATTTTTGAAGCTCTAATTTCTAATAGTTGAACTTTTCAAAACAAAACATTTTCCTCTCAAGTAAGCTTTGATTTGTGGTTCTTGAATCTACTATTTTTTCAGGATACATGTTTGTATTCAGGCACATAAACACAAATATATTTCTTATCAATTATTTATTCTCTACATAATTACTTCTGATTTATTTTGATCTTTTTTTCTTTATTTCTTGTAGGTAAAATATAGGCTTAGGGTGAAAAAGAAATATGCACCCAAAGTACTCTTAAGGAACCATTTTTTATGATGGTAACATTTTGGTAAGTTCATTTATTTCTTTTTACCATACTACATCATGTATGTTGAGAGGGGTCTTTGATTTGTGGTTCTTGAATCATATATTTTGGTCTTTTGTTATATTTGTTGAAAATAGTCATTTTATGTCTTGAAGTGTTTTTGATAATATCTTTGGGATGTATTGAAGTATGATAGGGGGCTGGGTGGAGGGGGGCAGGGGGCAGGGTGGAGGGGTGCAGGGGGGCAGGGTGGAGGGGGGTAGGGGTCAGGGGGGCAGGGGGCAGGGGGTAGGGGCAGGGGGGAGGGTGGAGGGGGGCAGGGGGCAGGGAGGGTGCAGGGGGGGTGCAGGGGGTGTTGTGCAGGCTAAGGGGCTGGGTGGAGGGGGGCAGGGGGCAGGGGGTAAGGTGCAGGATGGAGGGGGGCAAGGGGGCAGGGGGGAGGGGGGCAGGGGGCAGGGGAAGTTTCTCCATACCATTACTCCAATTATTTTTCTTGTTCTTTAATTTTGGGTCACTACCCATGCCTTTATCATACATGTATTTAGCTTTTGGATATTCATCTTCATTTACCATATTGGAGGTGATGATAACCTTCTAACTGATTGAAATTATTTCATCATCATCATACCATAATACACAACTTAAGTGTGTAAATTTATCCATATACTATCTAGGATAAGATTGTGACTCTATGGAGGCCTTATTCTTAGTAATCATTGCAGTAGGTACTTTCGTGAAACCCCATACTAATCATTATTTTTAGTAGGTAAGGGATTTTGGTGAAACTTATTTTGATGATCCTTGGGTGTACTCATATTCGGCGAACCTGGTGAGGTTTCCTTCATGGATTGTTCCTAGATAGCTATGTATGAAACATGCATGAGGGGTCCCTCAGAATGTGTCATCATCAATTAATGATAGGTAGGAACCTGCAAGAATTTTTTCCCATTTTTCACCACTTTAGAACCATGAGATGCAATCAGGTTAGGTAAATCATCCTAAAATCAACACCTCTATGTAGGCATTCCATCAAACGTTGCCTCATTTGAAGTACTCTCTTCAAGACCAGCTACATTTGTATAGAGGTCCACATTGACTTTCTGCCTATTTTTCCCATTCGTGAGTATTTACATTAGGCTTTCCTACAAAGTTGCAAATACCTACAGTCCCTTGGATCTGTACAAAGTATCAGAAAAAGGTGCCCCCAAAATACATGCCCCTCGAACTGGATGTTCTATCCAATGTTTATCTCTCTATCAGGAAGGGGTACATTGTCCTCATTCAAGGATTTTCCCGGGGGTGGGCCCTCTAGAGTAAATACAACACACTGAGAATAATACATGTTTTTTTTCATTAGAAGGACCATCCTAAGGTGATGTTGAAGTGATTAAGTCTATAGTTTTCCCAGTATCCTTCTACACTGATATAACCCCTATCTTATCCACATTATAAGGGAAAGTAGTGTATTTTCTCTCCAAGTCATAGATTGGAATATTCATATTACCGTTCCAAATTTCATAGTTAGATACATCATTCCCCTTCATATTGTAAAAAGAATACTCCTTGTCCCTATTACATTCTGGAGAATGATGGAAAAAACATATAATTCATGTAGAATTGTGGTTTCCTTTCGTATTGGATCAGAAAGTATATACATTCATCTAGTTAGTTAAGACTACTTCTTCTAGAATCATTATATACATGTCCACATTCACATAGGTTATCACATAGTGTCCAAACCTTGGGTTATCGGTATGTATATCCAACCAAATTGAGTTCCCCACGACTGAGAAAATTTCCCAAAAATTGTGTGAGTACCAATAGAGCTATCCAGGCAGGGGGAGGGGTGTCCGGCAGGGGGAGGGGTGTCCAGCAGGGGGGAGGGGTGTCCGGCAGGGGGGATGGGATATCCAGGCAGGGGGAGGGGTGTCCAGCTGGGGGAGGGGTGTCCAAGGGGGGGGGTGTCCAGGCAGGGGGAGGGGCTGTCCAGCAGGGGGGAGGGCTATCCAACAGAGGGGGGGGGTGTCCAGCAGGGGGGAGGGGTGTCCGGCAGGGGGGAGGGGTGTCCTGTAGGGGGATGGGTTGTCCAGGAAGGGGGAGGGGTGTCCAGCAGGGGGAGGGGTGTCCAGCAGGGGGAGGGGTGTCCAGCAGGGGGGAGGGGTGTCCAGGTAGGGGGAGGGGCTGTCCAGCAGGGGGAGGGGTGTCCAGGCAGGGGGAGGGGCTGTCCAGCAGGGGGGAGGGTTGTCCAGAAGGGGGGAGGGGTGTCCAGCAGGGGGGAGGGGTGTCCGGCAGGGGGGGAGGGGTGTCCGGCAGGGGGGAGGGGTGTCCGGCAGGGGGGAGGGGTGTTCGGCAGGGGGGAGGGGTGTCCGGTAGGGGGGCGGGCTATCCAGCAGGGGGGCGGGGCTGTCCAGCAGGGGGAGGGCTGTCCAGAAGGGGGGAGGGATTTCCAGCAGGGGGGCGGGATGTCCAACAGGGGGGAGGGCTGTCCAGTAGGGGGAGGGGTGTCCAACAGTGGGGAGGGGTGTCCAGGAAGGGGGTGGGGCTGTCCAGTAGGGGGGTGGGCTGTCCGGCAGGGGGGTGGGCTGTCAGGAAGGGGGGCGGGCTATCCAGTAGGGGGAGGGGTGTCCGACAAGGGGGAGGGGTGTCCAGCAGGGGGGAGGGGGTGTCCAGCAGGGGGAGGGGCTGTCTGGAAGGGGGGAGGGCTATCCAGCATGGGGAAGGGCTGTCCAGCAGGGGGAGGGCTGTCCAGCAAGGGGGGAGGGGTGTACAGGCATGGGGAGGGGCTGTCCAGTAGGGGGAGGGCTGTCCAGCAGGGGGAGGGGTGTCCAGCAGGGGGGAGGGGTGTCCGGCAGGGGGGAGGGGTGTCTGGTAGGGGGGCGGGCTATCCAGCAGGGGGCGGGGCTGTCCAGCAGGGGGGAGGGCTGTCCAGCAGGGGGAGGGCTGTCCAGCAGGGGGGAGGGATGTCCAGCAGGGGGGAGGGATGTCCAGCAGGGGGGAGGGGTGTCCAGCAGTGGGGAGGGGTGTCCAGGCAGGGGGTGGGGCTGTCCAGCAGGGGGAAGGCTGTCCGACAGGGGGGCGGGCTGTCAGGCAGGGGGCGGGCTATCTGGCAGGGGGAGGGGTGTCCGGCAGGGGGGAGGGGTGTCCAGCAGGGGGAGGGGCTATCCGATAGGGGGGAGGGCTGTCCAGCAGGGGGGAGGGCTGTCCAGCAGGGGGGAGGGGTGTCCAGGAAGGGGGGAGGGGTGTCCAGGAAGGGGGAGGGGCTGTCCAGCAGGGGGAGGGCTGTCCAGCAGGGGGGAGGGCTATCCAGCAGGGGGGGGGGGCTGTCCGGTAGGGGGGAGGGGTGTCCGGTAGGGGGGGGGGGCTGTCCAGCAAGGGGGTGGGGCTGTCCAGCAGGGGGGCTGTCCAGCAGGGGGGAGGGCTGTCCAACAGGGGGGAGGGGTGTCCAGCAGTGGGGAGGGGTGTCCAGGCAGGGGGCGGGGCTATCCAGCAGGGGAGGTGGGCTGTCCGGCAGGGGGGGCGGGCTGTCAGGCAGGGGGACGGGCTATCCGGCAGGGGGGAGGGGTGTCCGGCAGGGGGGAAGGGTGTCCAGCAGGGGGGAGGGGGTGTCCAGCAGGGGGGAGGGCTGCCCAGCAGGGGGAGGGCTGTCCAGCAAGGGGGGGAGGGCTGTCCAGCAGGGGAGGGCTGTCCAGCAGGGAGGAGGGGTGTCCAGCAGGGGGGAGGGGTGTCCAACAGGGGGATGGGTGTCCAGTAGGGGGAGGGCTATCCAGCAGGGGGAGGGGCTGTCCAGGCAGGGGGAGGGGCTATCCAGGCAGGGGGCGGGGCTATCCAGCAGGGGGGGAGGGGTTGTCCAGGCAGGGGGAGGGGCTGTCCAGGTAGGAGGAGGGGCTGTCCAGCAGGGGGGAGGGGCTGTCCCACAGGGGGGAGGGGTGTCCAGTAGGGGGGAGGGGTGTCCAGGCAGGGGGAGGGGTTGTCCAGCAGGGGGAGGGGCTGTCCTTGAGAAATGTGTAGCTGAGAAGGAGCATGAATAGGTGTAACAGCAGGTAGAGTAAAATGTGGCAGCCCTATTAGTATATGTCATGTGTAACCTATAGGGTGAGGTCTGTAATGATGGTCCTAGACATGTTCTGGTTGTGTAAAAAATGTTTGGAACAATCTATTTTCTATTTCTTGATTCATGTATGTTGGTTGTTGGTACCCCAAGTGACCTCTTTTTAACCTTCTTTGTATTTTTTTCTAACATAGTGTTTGGTATTAATATTTTTCCTTTTCAGAGCATCTTTCAACAAAGTATTAATAGAGGATGGCTTGCAGAATTTCTGTACAATTCTGCACTTATCAGTGGCATGGGGGGGTGTCCAGCAGGGGGAGGGGTGTCCAGCAGGGGGGGTGTCCAGCAGGGGGGAGGGGTGTCCAGGGGGTGCAGGGGGTGTCCAGTGGGGCTGTCCAGTTGGGGCATGGGGGCTATCCAGTGGGGTGTAGAGGGCAGGGGGTAGGGGTCAGGGGTCAGGGGGCAGGGGGCAGGGGGCAGGGGGCAGGGGGCAGGGGGCAGGGGGCAGGGGGCAGGGGGCAGGGGGCAGGGGGCAGGGGGCAGGGGGCAGGGGGTAGGGGGTACGGGGCAGGGGGCAGGGGGTAGGGGCAAGGGTGTCCAGTAGGGGGAGGGGTGTCCAACAGGGGGAGGGGCTGTCCAGCCAGGGGGGAGGGGTGTCCAGGGTCTGGGGGGGACTGGCAGGGGTGTCCAGGGTCTGGGGGGGGACTGGCAGGGGTGTCCAGGGCTTGGGTTCTTTATATTTTTGTTGTGTGTTTTGGATTTCATTGATGTGGATTCGAATCGCCGTTGACGAAGGCTTACATGTGTATGAATAGGTAGGAATATGCATATATAAGTTCCCCCTTTATATATATTCACTCATGACAGTATGAATATATATATTGGGGCTAGGTGTGCTTATATATAGATATGAAAAATGCATACGCGTGTAAGTATAAAGGGGTACATTCAAGTATAAACATATATCTAAGGCCCCCCTTGTGCATATTTGTCCATGCAAATATGTACATAGGGGCTAGGTTTCCTTACATATATGTTAAGTTGCATATGCGTGCAAGCGGAAAAAAGGAAGATTCGAGTTGTCGTCGTCAAAAGAAAACGCACCTTGAGGTTGAGGTAGGGTCCCTCTCCTAGCCCATTTAATTCGAGAATGTTTTAAATTGCATTTAGTTGCCTTCTTAATTTTTCATGTTTATATTAAATTGAAATTCTTGAATAAGTGTTAGTTCAGATAATTGTTTCGTTTGATAAATAAGTCTTGGTTTTGTAATAAAACCCCTCCAACGGAGGTGCGCTGTCTGCGAAAACTCACAGTGGTATACCTTGCTTAACATTATTTCATTGATGTTTTCCTTATACTTGATTTCATTGTTAGTCATAAAGCACACATCGTACTTGACCCTTTTTATATCCCTATATGGGGTTTCCCTCTTTTTATTAAAACAGTTGTTTGAACCAAGACAATCTTTAAGTGCCGTTAGACTTTTAATATGGGTCCCATGTTGTGTGACCATGTCACATGGCATGTGATATTTAAATCCAACCAAAAGCCCAGTTCCACAGCCCAGGGGTCCCACAGTACCAGTAATTTCAGATTACATGTTATGTAACCTGTGATTTTTTTGATCCCATGGGGTATTCCTCTAGGTATTCATACACATTTCTAGATCTCCAAACCTCACTGAATTAGGTATATCAGGGGTCATCCAATCCTCTAGTCATCACAGATTAGCATTCATTTCTTTAAATCTTCTGAGAAAAAATCATCTCATGCCATCCATATCATCCTATTTGAAACTAAGTGGAAGATGTTGCCCCGTGGATGTCGCTGGACCGGGCCAACACGTTGTGGTCACACTGCGGTCACGCCGCGGTCACGCCGTGGTCACGCGGCAGTCACGCCGCGGTCACACCGCGGTCACGCCGCGGTCACGCCGTGATTTGGACCTGCTCCAGGATGACACCTTGCGGTGGTTACTCCTCCAGGACGACACCCTGTGGTGGTCACGCTGCGGTCACGCCGCGGTCACGCCGCGGTCACGCCGCGATCATGCTGTGATTTGGCCCTACTCCAGGACAACACCCTGCAGCGGTTACTCCTCCAGGATGACACCCTACGGCGGTCACGCCGTGATTTGGCCCTGCTCCAGGATGACACCCTGTGGCGGTTACTCCTCCAGGACGACACCCTGCGGCGGTCACGCCGCGGTCACACCATGATTTGGCCCTTCTTCAGGACGACACCCTACGGAGGTTACTCCTCCAGGAAGACACCCTACGGCGGTCACGCCGCGGTCACGCCGCAGTCACGCCGTGATTTGGCCCTGCTCTAGGACAACACCCTGCGGCGGTTACTCCTCTAGGACGACACCCTGTGGCGGTCATGCCACGTTCACGCCGCGGTCACGCCGCGTTCACGCCGCGGTCACGCCGCGGTCACGCCGCGGTCACGCCGCGGTCACGCCACGGTCACGTCGCGGTCACGCCGCGGTCACGCCGCCGTCACGCCGCGGTCACGCCGCGGTCACGCCGCCGTCACGCCGCGGTCACGCCGCGGTCACGCCGCGGTCACGCCGCGGTCACGCCGCGGTCACGCCGCGGTCACGCCGCGGTCACGCCGCGGTCATGCCGCGATTTGGCCCTGCTCCAGGATGACACCCTGCGACGGTTAATCCTCCTTAGAGAAACATTTAATGGTTAGCTCTATAATTTTTTGTATTTCCTCATTCCTAAACTATATCTCCTCTCAGCGCTTCCTCTCATCCATCTTTCCACAAAACGTGCATAGCAGGTGGTACAAAGGCTCAATTCAACTAAAAACATTGGTTTGGAATTGTCTGGCATATTTTATTGTACATGTATTACATAATATTTGTTTGGTAATTATTATTTTTCCTCGTCCTCTTCACATGTTGTCCGAACCAGATCATCCTCATCCTCTGCACATGTCGTCTGAATCGGATCAGCCTGTTGTGATGGAAATTCAATGTCTGCTTTTTGCTGTTTTAGATGAAATTCCTTCCATAATTCCCTCATCTCATGTAGCACTCATTGGGGGGGTCTGCAGGAGGTGTCTAGGGGGTTGTCTGGGGGGTGTCCAGGGTGTGTCCAGGAGGTGTCCAGGGGGTGTCCAGGGTATGTCCAGGGTGTGTCCAGGGGGTGTCCCGGGTGTGTCCAGGGGGTGTCTAGGGGGTGTCCAGGGGGTGTCCAGGGGGGTGTCCAGGGGCGTGTCCAGGGGGTGTCCAGGGGGGTGTCTAGGGAGTGTCCAGGGGGTATTTTTTTATGGATTTGGACACCCTATAGCCACAGTTCTAAACCGTGGCTATTGGTTTATTGCCACGGTTTTTAACCGTGGCTATAGACATAATACCACAGTTTTAAATCGTGTCAATATATTTTGTCTGGCCTTTAGTATAGCCACGGTTTCAACCGTGGCTATAGATTTAAAGCCACATTTTGGAACCATGGATATAGGTCTAGGCCTATAGCCACACCAAACTTAGGCACGGTTCGAGGAACCGTGGCTATTACCTATAGCCACGGTTTGAGGGCCTATAGCCACGGTTTAGAACTGTGGCTATAACCCGAATTTCTAGTAGTGATTTTGAAGGCCCTGCAATATGAAACTTTTTATATTTAGATAAAGTTGGCCCTAAATATAATAAATTCTTATTTATTGGACATCCAAAGGAAATAATGTATTATTATTTTTACAATTCATTAGAACACAAAGTGTTTGTTTCTCAAAGAGGTATGTTCTCTAAGGATAGATATATTTTGTGAGGATTTACTAATAGGAAATTTAAACTCTTTAAAGTTTAAAACTAATAAATAAGAATGATTCCTAATATGAAATATTATATAATTTTACAATATGTTGTGGAAACTAAACCAACTAATGTATCACATGAACCATGAAGGTTAGATAGGATTCATTACGAATCTGAGAGATGTGAATTTCTTATAGTGAATTATGGTGAAGTAGGTTGTATACAAGATGTAACCATTACTTATCAAAAGGATATTGGGAGTACTAGTTCTGAGAAAAGGTTATAGGAAATGAAATATGAAATAGAATCCATGTAAAAAACAAGTTTTGAACTTTGTTGATCCACCTAAAGGTGTATGACCCATAGAATATAAGTGGATTTTACAAAATAAAATTTCCACTTATGGTAGAGTGTCTATAAGTAAGGATCACATGTTGGAAAAAGTTATAAGAAAATTCATGGTATTGAACCTGAATAAAACATAAGGTCAATTCTGATTTTGTTTTCCATTATAGCTTTCTATGATTATAAAATATAACAAATAGATATCAAAATTATTTTATATAATTTCAATCTATTTGAGAGAATTTATATGATATAAATGAAATGTTTTAAGGATTGAAATGGCGCTTTAAAGGTTATTAAATTTTAAAACATCAATTTATGAATCAAAGAAACCTTCTTAGTGTTAGAATATTCATTTTAATGATACACTCAATGAGGTTGGTTTCATTATAAATAAACATGAAAATTTTGTATACATGGAGGATAGTAAGAGAATAATTACAATTCTAGTATTTTATATTAATTACATACTACTCATTGAAAATCATATCCCTTATTTAAAATATATAAATGCTTTTTTGGGAAAAAATTTCAAATAAGGATATAAGAGAAGAAGCTTGTATAGTATTTATAAATATCTATATAGAAAGATTAAAATTATTTATTAAATTGATTCAAAGTACTTATATTGGTAAAATGTTAAAGTGGTTTAGCATGTATATCTCCAAGAAGGTGTCTTTACTAGTATTACATGGTGTGGGTATTTCAAAGGCTTGGTATCCTTATACTAATATATAAATGAAATTCATGAATAAAATTCTGTATGATTCATCAATTGGATACATCATTTATTCTATATTATATAATCATATTAATGTCTTATGTACTTTGAACTTAACTATACATTGTCAATATGATCTTAGTGAAAATCACTAGATCAATACTAAGAATATCCTGATATATTTTTGAAGCACTAAAGATGTATTATTATCATTTTGAGGTGAGAAAGATATATTTTTAAATAATTACACTAACACTATATTTTAAACTAAAAATGATAATTCTAGATGCCATTCTAGATTTGTATTCTACATCAATGATAGAGTAATTAGTTAGAATATCTCTATGATTCTTATTATGGATATTTCTATAATAAAAGTTGAGTGCATCACTATATCATATTTTAGGAAGAAATATATTTAGATAAAGTAGTTAATTACAAAACTAGAGTTAGTTCCAAGAATTTCAAACCAAGTAGTTATTTATTATATGAAAAATAGATCTATCGATCTGGTTATAGAGCCTTGATCTCACTAATGAACCAAATAGATCTTTAATAAATATAATATCATTAGGGAAATTACTGAGGGATGTGATGTAAATATTTATAGAGTGACAATAGAATATAATGTAATAAATCCTTTAATAAAACCATTATCATAGAAAAAAATATGATATGTATATATATAGAGAGATTATTTGAATATTACACATATCATGGGCTCACTCTAATGTATTTGGATTTGTATGAATCCTAAATCTATTTCATATGATATAAATTTTTTGGATTATATATCATGGTTTTATTATTAATATAAGTTCCCATATAATCATTAATTCATGTGTGTTGTAATTTTACATTTTATTTGAATGTTAAATAACCCTATAACACTAAGTTTTCCCTAATTGATAATCATCATGGAAATCCATTGATCATGATGATATGTTAATATTAGTGTGAGTAGAGGTTTGTATAGAGATAAAATTTTCACTCATAAAACACAAGTATGACTTATAGTCTAGAATGTTTCACTTAGAGTATACTACATGGAATTCCATACATATATTTCCTTAGTATAATTGGTGTTTTCACCTCATATTAATCCCCATTATCCATGGATAAAAAATTTCTCTACATGTGAACCTTCATACTTTGATACATTTCTTAAAAAAATATTAATGATTACATTAATCCAGGGCTGGTTGGTTATATTGGTGATCATTCAATGGGTTTTTCTTAAACAAGTTGGGATTTATCCTCTTATATAATGGCCATAAAATATGGTTATTTAATTGAATTAGAATATGTAAATGCTTAACCATGATTTGTTGAGTTATAAATGATGTGTCCATTTAGTTGAATTAATGATATGTGATGTATTAATTTAATTTGGTCAGTCTAATTGAGGAGTTGATATATATGGAATCTATATATTCCATGTTTCTGATTATACTAAATGACTTAGATAAAGGGGTTATATAAGTATAAATTTGATGTATAGAGATACAACTTGTGAAAATGCTCATATGGAAATGCGTGTTTGATAGAGATCATGCCAAATACCTTTATAGCTTAAGTGATAATGATATTTTCCTAGATGATGGTATTTTATTGTATTTATGAATTATGAATTCACAATCATTTTTAATACTATAAAGGCCCACATGGTTACAGATAAGGATATATTAATAAAGATTTGATTTTGATACCAATTTTTTTTATCAAAAACTCTAAGAGAGTTTACATGATAGTTTTTATCCAAAGTAGTTTGGATATGATTTCAAAAGTTTTTTTGAAATATTAAATAAGTCTATAAGGCTTTATTAAACAAGGGGATTAGAATATTTATGAACTAAATTACATATCATAAATGATAATATGTAGTTATCACAACCTCATATATATATATATATATGACAATAGTTTGATATAGATATCACATTACAACTTCCTACTTGTTTTTCATTCCTTATATGTCACTATCATGTATTTTATTTCCACACCATAAGATTATGTGATTTAGATAGGTTGTATTAATTTTTTAATATTTTTTATGAATTAATGGAGGAGGTGTAGTTTAAGTCATATGTTATAGCATATAGTTTAAATGGGCCAAAAGTTTTCCAAAGTTGAGGAATGTTTAGGATTCATGAGACTTTATTATATATTAAATGATGATAATATTATAGAAGTTACAAACTAAAGAAACACATCCACTGGTTCTCTTATTTGATGTTGAATTCCTCTCCCATTATCTCTCTTATTTTATACTGAAGGTGTTAACATGTTGTGGTTGAAGATAAATTCTCTACTTAACACTACTACAATAACCGCGTTTAACAGCACTGGTAATTATCAGTGCTAGAAAAAAAGTTGATAAATGGAATATTTATCAACGCTGATAAATTTAACCTTTTATCATCACTTTTTTTAGCACTAATAAATGAAACTTTTATTTGTACTTTAATTTTAGCACTGATAAATATTTCTTTACTTAGTGCTTTTTTAGTGCTGACAGAGGTCCAAATAAATAAAATGAAATATTTAAATAAATAAAAAATAAAAAATGATTTTATTAAAAAAATGTCACAAAGTTTATTAATTAAATAATTATTGATACAAATTAATAAATTGATTATACATTATTAAATATTAAACATTTTATTAATTAGATAATTATGATAATTAATGTTATTAAATTATATCTATTAAATATATAGATATATATTAATGTATATAAATATGATTTATATATTAAAAAATATTTATGTGCTTTACATTAAATAGTCATATATTTATTGAATAATTTTTTATAATTAAAAATTAATATGAATTAAAAATATTGACTAATTGCATAGTACTCCACATATAATTGAATGTCGTTTGATTTTTCAATTTATTATAGATCAAATCTATGTTATATTGATTTCGTATATATGTAATTAATGCATTTTAATATACAATGTACACATATAAAACTTATCCACTTTTTCAATATTGTTAAAGTGTACTTATTCTTAATTTATTCAATTTCACTCATTTTTAACATATATGCATGGACTTAAAATTAGATATTCATTAATAATGTTAAAAATATATTTATAAAAAAATATTTATAAATAAATATATTTATAAAATAATATAATTATAATTATAAATAAATAAATATTTTTTTAAAATTATTTATATAATTATAAATAAATAATTATATATATTTAAATAATTATTAAATTTATAATAAATTTACTTAAATAATTAATATATTTACTGTATTTATATATATTTATTAAATATATATATATATATTTATATTTATATGTATAATTATATAAATATATATAATAATATAAATATTATTTTTTAAAATATTTCTATAATTATAAATAAATAATTATAAAAATATAATAAATATATTTAAAAAAAGAATATATTAACTTTATTTATATTTATATATATGTATTAAGTATATATAAATATTTAAAAAAAATTATTTATAATTATAGTTATAAATCCTTTATCAGTGCTTAACTAATAAGCACTGATAAAAGCATCTTTATCAGTGCTTTTTTCACATTGATAAAGATGAGGCATTATCAGCACTATAATTTTAGTGTTGATAAGGATTGATTTTGTTAGCACTTTTTTAGAACTGATAAAAACTTACCTTTATCCGCACTTATTTGTAAGCGCTGGTAAAAGTGCCCTGATCTAATTAAAAAACTCTAACCATTTGTGAACCTGTCATGATATCAGAAGCTTTCTGCAGAAGCCACCCCCTGTCAGCGCTCCTCCTCATTGAATCGAACCTCAAATCACACCACTTGACTGCATCTCAAATATTTCATCCGACATTTGGTGTTCAATTGAAGTTAGGGTTTCTGAAGAGGGTTTCATATTTTCTTCAACCTAGTGAGGTAGGCCTTCTGATTTTCTTTGTGTATTTTTTGTTTCATTTTTGATTTCTTTTTTGATGATATCATTATTTATGGTTCGGTGATTGTACACTAGCGAGGTAGGCCTTCCGATTTTCTCAGTTTCTAATTTTGATTCAGCTATTTATCGCTCATGGAGAGTTTGTTGTTTCTAGACTCGGTGGTGACACATGGAGTCACACGGAGTTTAGTTGGTTGTTTTTTTTTACATTTCCAAAATTGATTTCCCAAAGATATCATACATATTTTTCATTCTTTATTTTATCAATGGTATTCCATACATGATAAATTTTATAAATTGAAACTATGTATTTTGTGTATGAGGGATTCGAAGGTAGGTTAAGGGATTTATTTTATATTATATTGATTCATATCATCTTTTTTCTACTTATTTGGGTTGGTGTGGAAATCCAATTTATGGATACATCATGGTAATTTTTATTTAAATTTTCTTTCAACTCGTTTTATTTATTTTTTGGGAAAATCATTCCTATTGTATTGTTTTTCATGCCCTGGTGCTTGTTGTTAGTCCAAGGGGGATCAAGAATGTCCCTTGAACACTATCATGGGCCATCTCAAGTGTTTGATAATATGGTTCTCTAAGGTTTTTTTTGGAAACTATATATATTATTAAATGCATTGTACCTTTTCTCAATAATCCAACTTCCAATGTCTCTACACTTTTAAAAAAAATCTATTTTATTTTTATCCTTCTTTAGATTAATCCAACATTATTTATAAATCCTTTTAATAATAATTTATGAAATATTATACCTTGATGTTGTGTACAATCTTCCAACAACATTATAATCTTTCATCATCATCATACTCCCCCTATCTCAATAATTTAAAAAAAATATCCTTTTGTGATTTCCCCTTCCTAATTATACTACTTTTTTTGAGACCTATATACCACTATAATACATTATAATTTCTCACTTGGAAATGTAGATTTTTAATAATTTTTCCCACTTTTGAGTATTTATTTAACTAATAAGAAGCATATTTTCATGGAATCACTTTGATACCTAGCTATATGACATGTTGAAAAATAGTATTTCAAGCCTTTTTGCTATAAAAAAAGTTGGCATATAATGAATCTCCCATACTCGATGATATATATTAAAATTCCATCCACAACATTTGGAAATTTTATTCAATTTTCAATGGGTGTTAACATGGGTTTTCAATATTCCTTTTGAAATCTATAAAACACTTCCCATATATACATGGATTAGGAAATAAATATCCCATGAATTCCATGAGTTGCCTATAAATTAAGAAAAATTTCAACTCACTAATCATAAACATTTAAGCATTTCATTATTAATTTAGAAAATTATTGCCATCAGTCATCTCTTAGACCTCTAAATATTATGTCATCCACATTGATAAACACTTTTAATCTGTCCATAAAATTATTTGTTATGTAATGATTATGATCAATTCCTCATTTTTTAAATTAAAGTTTCTTTAATAATTCATCTAACCTTCAATACCAAACTCTTAGTTATTGTTTCAATTCATTCATCACCTTTTTCAATTTAAAAACATTATTATCATATTAAATAATGATAAAACTATCTATTTGTTTGATGTAAACTTCCTATTTGTGTAATCAATTAGTAAATGCTAATTTTATATCTAGTTGGTGTACCTTGAATTTCCTTGGGATGGTCGGTGTGGAGATATGACATCCCAAGAGTCTTGAGATGTTTTCAAATATTTATATACCATTAATTTTAAATGTAATAATTCCTTAGGTTACCACAACACTTATTCTTATACATTTTTATATCATCTAGTTGATTTAATGATAGTTTATTATTATTATTTATCATATTTGAGTTTCTTATTACTCCTTAATTTCATATATTATATTTTCATTTGTTTAGGGGATTTAATAAAGATTTGATGAAGAATAATTATTTTCTTAAATTTAATTACCCATTTTATTCAACATACTAAAATTCTTTGAAACAATCAAATGTTGAGTTTCCCTTATTAGAATTGTTTATAACTTTCACTTTTGATAATGAATATCTTATGTGTATTTATTTATATATTGTATAAAATTAATATTTTATGAATTCAATAGGATGAATATGAACCAAAATGGATAAATGTTAATCGTTTGACAAACAAATATGAAGATGGAGTTAAAGAGTTCATCAAGTTTGCAAGATAGCATGCAGACGACCCTTCTAAAATCCTATGTCTATGTTTACATTGTTGTTATTAAAGAAAAATTAGTCCAAAATAGTTGGAAGAACATTTTATTTTTCATGTAATAGATCAATGATATAAATATTGGAATAACATGGGGAAAACTGAATGTGGACATTGATTGGGATGATACTGCTGTTTATGAATCATTTAATATGAATACCTTTGTAAAATATGATGGAGATCACATTGAAGAAATGAAAATAACAATTGAATATGACCTTCTTGATTTTCCAAATTTGTTTGAGTAGTTAAATAACTATTCCAAGAAACCATTGTATACCGATTGTACTAAATACACAACATTTTCAGCTATATTGAAGTTATATAATTTGAAATCTAGTAATATATGGAGTGACGCCAGCTTTACAAAACTACTTGGTCTTTTAAAATATTTGATACCAGAAGAAAATGAAATGCCCTGCCAAACATATTATGTTAAATGAATGTTACGTTCAATGGTAATGATCTCTAAAAAATACAAGTTTGTCCAAATTATTGCATATTGTTTATCAAGTACCATGAGTCACTCATAAAATTCTATAAGTGTGGCATATATTGATGTGAGAAAATTGAATCAAGTCCTTTTAAATATGTATGGTACTTTCCTATCATTCCATAATTTAAAATACTATATGGATGTTAGGAAACTTTGAGACAATTAAAATAGCATGCATATACAAGAATTAAATATGGGAACCTATATTATCCATTAGATTCTCCTCAGTGTGAGTTTCTTGAATTTGGAGATGAGCCAATAAATATCCATCTTGTGTTATTTACAAATGGAATAAATCCTTTTGGTGTATAGAGTAGTACTCACAGTACATGGCCCGTCATGTTGATAAATTATAAATTTCCACCATGTTTATTCATGAAGTGTAAATACATTATGTTGTCGCATCTTATATTTGGACCATAGAAACCCAGTAATGATATTCATGTCTATTTGGCTCCATTGATCGATGATCTGAAATTGATGTGGGATACATGTGTTACAATGTATGGTGCTCATAGAAGTGAATAATTTACATTGAGGGCCATGTTGTACGGAATGATAAATGACTTCTCCACTTATGAAAATTTATCAGGCTATATCATTAAAGGAATGTTGGGGTGTCCCACTTGTGAAAAATGTACATACTCAGTTCGGTTGAAACATTCCTCGAAGACTGTGTTTTTAGGACATCATAATTTTTTACTTCAATGAAATAAATACCAATCCTGGATGATAGTATTCGATGGAAATATCGAACAAGGCACAACACCATATCCAGCAATGGGTGATCAACTGTACAAAAAAGTAAAAAATATTGACACTATTTTCAGTAAACCATTTTTGAAAAACCTTACAAAATCATGTTGGAAGAAGATATCAATTTTATTTGAATTACCATATTGGAATTGTTTGTATGTTATACATTTTCTTAATGTCATGCATGTAGAAAAAAATGTATTCGATAGTGTTATTGGCATGTTTCTAAATGTTCCTAAAAAAATAAAAGATGTCATAAAGACTATGTTAGACTTGATTGAAATGGGGATAATGGAATAGTTGGCTCCAGTGATGGGTAAAAGGTGGAATTTTCTTCCTCGAGGAGCTTACACTCTATCCAGATAGGAAAATTTTCAATTTTTCCATTTCCTTAATAGTGTAAAAGTTCCACAGGGGTATTCATAAAATATAAATAATGTCATGTTAATGACTAATTTGAAGTTATAAGAACTAAAATCACATGAATTTCATATTTTGATGAAAGATTTAGTGCATGATTCTTTCCATTGCATTCTGCCTCAAAATGTACGACATAAATTAACTAGACTCTACTTATTTTTCAAAGCCATATATAGTAAAGTTGTAGACCTGGTGAAGTTTCTCATCACGAATAAGTAGATTGTGGTCATATTATGTGGATTAGAGATGTTCTCCCCACCACTATTCTTTGATATAATGGTCCAACTGATGGTTCACTTGGTCAGAGAGGTTCAATTATGTTTTCTTATCCATTACAGATGGATGTACCCCATTGAATGGTATGTGAAGATTTTGAATGGGCATGCCAAGAATCAAAGTCGGCTAGAAGTTTGTATTTCAGAATGATATATTTTTGAAGAATCTATTGAATTCTGTACTGATTACCTATCAGATATTGAAAGCATCAGTCTCCCAAAATCTCGTCACAGCGAATGCCTTATGGGTGAAGGGATTTCTGGAAGAGATGTTGCTACAATTACCTTGAAAGAGAAGGAGCAAGCACATCTTTACATATTACATAATATTGAAGATTTTTATCCATACATTGAATCCCATAAAGAAATTCTTAGATATTTTAACCCATTAAGGGCTAAAGGATGGATATCAAATATAAATAATAAATAGTTTATAGGATGGTTTAGAGATCAAATTTATAAAGAGTTATCTAAAAATACAAATTAGATTTCCAAACGACTTCAATGTCTAGCCATAGGACCAAATGAAAATGTTATATCTTACACTGATTTTTTAATCAATGGTTATACATTCTATAAAAAAGAACATGATGACTTTAGTATGATGTAAAATTGAGGTTTTATTCTTGTGACTGAAGCAATTCACATTTCTAGTTCTAAGGATAGAAATCCAATTTATGAAAATATGGTCATATTTTGAAATTATAAAATAGATATATGAGTTGTATTATAAAAAATTTCAAGTGTCGCTTTTCCATTGCAAATGGGTTGACAATATTAATGGAGTGAAAGTTGATGAAATGGACTTTGTGAAGGTGAATTTTAGTGTGAAAGGGGGGAAATGATCTATTCATAATAGAATCAAAAGCAGTGCAATTATTTTATGTCTTTGATCCAATAAAAAAGAATTGGTCAATTTTCCTACTGGAAAATAAAAATAAATTTGAGTTAGATGAAAATTAAATCAGGGATGACCCTTTCATTGGGAATTCATAATCAGTTCATGTTAGTCCCAATGTAGAAAATGTCTTGTACGTTAGAGGGGACCACAAAGAGGGGATTTGGATTCTCGATAGAGCAACCAAATCCTTGAAACCTTTAAAAAAATAAAGAGGGTTCAATAATAAGGTAAAATTGTTTTTTAATATATTATTTTTTCCTCATAATATTATATATTCTCTACTACATTAACATAATCTAAATTAAATGTTTGATTTCTCATGCAGAAAAGTTCTTCTACACATGATGGGAGAACAAACTATAATGAAGGAAACCATTTGGAAATATGTAAAGGTAATGTTATGATATAATTTCTCTATTTTACAGAAAACTTATATAATGAAACGTTGATTTAATTTTCATTATTCCTTATAGAGTTAATTTATTTTAGAAGATTTATGTCCATGTATCATGCCTTTGTACAAAGAGAAATGATGATGTCTCTGCTCAGTCATAGAGGTAATCATGATGTTTTCATAGTAAAATAATTTTCCATAGAATTAATGTATTATTTCATATTTAAGTTTAATTTATTTCTTTTGAGTTTCAATCACATAATAATTGTTTTCTTATAGAGGTGGATTCTTTTGTTCAAGTTAGGTTGCTCTGTCCAAATTTCACGCTTCTTCTCCCTCAAAACCTTTTCACCCATATAGTGTTTCATTTATCACTTTCTTTTAAGTTATCTCCACTACCTTTGTAGAAATAGAAACAATGCTGCCTATGCTAAATTACAAAGGTAATATTGATATTTTCATAGTAAAATAATTTTCCATAAAATTAATGTATTGTTTCATATTTATGTTTAATTTATTTATTTTTAGTATTACTCACATGATAATTGTTTTCTTATATAGGTGGATTCTTTTGTTTGAGTTGGGGTGCTCTGTCCAACTTTCATGCTTCTTCTCCCTCAAAAATTTTCCACACCCGTAGTGGTTCATTTATCACTTTCTTTCAAGTCACCTATACTACCTTTGTAGGAAGATAAATGATGTTTCCACTCCTCAATTATAGATATAATCTTGATGTTTTCATAATAAAATTATTTTCCATATAATTAATGTATTATTTCATATTTATGTTTAATTTATTTCTTTTTAGTATTACCCACATAATATTTTTTTTCTTATACAAGTGGATTTTTTTGTTCTAGTTGGGGTACTCTGTCCATCTTTCATCCCTTCCTACACCAAAACTTCCACAAACTTCTTCTCCCTCAAAACCTTTCACCCCTGTAGTTTTTAAATTTATCACTTTCCTTCAAGTTGCATCCACTTCCCAATCATAGAGTTAATCTTGATATTTTTACAATAAAATCATTGTACATATAATTAATGTATTATTTCATATTTACTTTTAATTTATTTCTTTTTAGTATTACTCATAATATTTTTTTTCTTATACAGGTGAAGTCTTTTTTTTTTGAGTTAATGCAGTTTGTTCGAAGCTACTCATGCAGTATTGGAAGTTCGATAAATAAAGTCAATGGAAATCATGGTAACATTGATAGTTATGATTTTTTGGAGACTTTGGTATGTGTAGAAATTAGCTACACCTTAGTCCAACACACGATGTGACCAGTATGAATCTAAGTACTTATTTCTATTTTAAATTGACATTAATTTCAGTAAAAAAGATAGCTAGCATACTCAAAACCAAGCTAACATATTCATATTATTTTTATACTTTAATAAAATTATCTATAAGTCATTTGTGACATGTAAGAATTAGTTTCACCTCAATCTGATACACGGCATGCCTAATATAACTCAATGTGTCTGTTATTAGTTTAAATTTGATATTTTCCATTAAAAAGTGTCACTCACTGAAAACTAAGAAAATGTGCTCATATTTTTTTGATAATTTAGTAAAATGATCCATAAATAATTATTGACATGTATGAATTGGTCTCACATCAAACAGATACATGATGTGATTCATATGATTCAAAGTGAATGTTTCAAGTTAAAAATGACATTTTAGTAAAAAAGAAAAGTGTCATACTCAAAATTGAGAAAACACATTAATATTGTTTTGATACTTTAGGATAATGATCCATAAGTGATTTGAGACATTCATGAATCATCTGCACCTCAATACGATGTACGATGTGACTGATATGACTCCAAGTGTGTGTTTTTATTTAAAATTGACATCAATTTTAGTAAATATGTCAATTGAGAAACTAAAAAATTGATAAAACACATTTAAATTGTTTAAATACTTTATAATAGTGATACATAAGTCATTTTTAATTTTTAGGAATCAACCACACCTCAATCTGATACACAATGTGATCAACATGAGTCAAAGTACGTGTTTCAATTTTTAAATGACATTTTAATAAAAAAGAAAAGTGACATACTCAAAACCAAGAAAAAACATTAATATTATTTTTATACTTTGGTAAAATGATCCATAATTGATTTGATATGTGCATGAATAATTCACACCTCAATCTGATGCACAGTGTGACCGGTATGACTCCAAGTGCATGTTTTTACTTAAAATTGACATCAATTTTAGTAAAAAGGACAATTGACCTACTCAAAACTAGAAAAATGAATTTACATTGTTTAAATATTTTAATAAAATGATCTATAAGTCATTTTTTATGTATAGGAATCATTCGCATCTCAATATGATACACAATGTGATCAGTATGAGTCAAAGTACGTGTTTTAAATTTTAAATGACATTTTAGTAAAAAAGACAAGTGACATACTCAAAACTAAGAAAACACATTCATATTGTTTTTAAAATTTATTAAAATTATCCATAAGTCATTTGGGATGTGTAGGAATTAGACTCAACTCAATATGATGTATGGTGTGACCGGTATGACTCAAAGTGCGTCTTTTTATTTAAAATTGTCATCAATTTTAGTAAAAAGGACAACTAACCTACTCAAAACTGATAAAATGAATTCACAATATTTAAATACTTTAGTAAAATTATCTATAAGTCATTTTTGATGTGTAGGAATCAGCCTCACCTCAATCTGATACACAATTTGTTCGGTATCAGCCAAAGTGAGTGTTTTAATTTTAAAATGACATTTTAGTAAAAAAGACAAGTAACATACTCAAAAATGAGAAAACACATTTATATGATTTTTAAACTTTAGTAAAATAATCCATAAGTCATTTGGGACATTTAGGAATTATCCTTACCATAATCTGACGTACGGTGTGATAGGTATGACTTAAAGTGTGTCTTTTTATTTAAAATTGTCATCAATTTTAGTAAAATGAACAACTATCCAACTCAAAACCAAGAAAGCCCATTAGGGTTGTTTTGATACTTTATTAAAATGATCTATAAGTAATTTTTGACATGTATGAATAAACTTCACCACAATCTGATACGCGATGTGCCTGGTATTACTCAAATTATCTATTATCAGTTAAAAATCACAATTTTAGTTCAAAAAGTGTCACTCACTGAAAACCGATCAAACGCGCTCGAATTTTCTTGATAATTTAGAAAAATGATTCATAATTCATTTTTGATGTGTAGGAATCTGTTTCACATCAAACTGATACAAAATGTTATCAGAATGAGTAAAAAATACGTGTTTTTAGTTTTAAAATGACATTTTAGTAAAAAAGACAATTGACATACTCAAAACCGAGAAAACATATTTAGATTGTTTTGATACTTTAGGAAAATGATACAAAAGTTATTTGAAATGTGTTTGAATAATCTGCACCTCAATATGATGCATGTTTTGATTGGTATGACTCCAAGTGTGTCTTTTTATTTAAAATTGACATCAATTTTAGTAAAATTAACACTTTATTCTAATTTATTTCTTTATATTATTACTAACATAAGAACTGTTTTCTTATATAGGTGAATTCTTTTTCTTGGCTAGGGGTGTTTTGTTCAGTAATTGCATGAGTCAGTCAGGATTAAAAGATAAAGTAACATTGATGTTTTTGAATGTATGTAATAATTTGTATTTATGTAATTGTATAAACCAATGTTTGAAATGACTATAATATTGTGTTTATTTCTTTTTTTTGTGTTGTAAATTTCATTTCATTTAAATCTTATATTGGTACTTATTTCTGTTGATATCTGGTGTGATTTTTGTGTTGTGATGTTTTGTTGCAGCACATTGTAGTGGTGTTGCAGTGTGCTGTTACAACACACTGCAGTATGTCCCTTTATTAATGCCTTTAAAAGCACTAATAAAGGACACCTTTTTATCACTTTTAAAAGCGCTGATAAAAGACCCATTTATCAGTGTTTTTTCAGCACTGATAAAATACGAGGGATTTTAACCTCTCTCATGTATTCAACACTTTTCTAATGATTATAAAGGTTTTTTCTAGCACTGTTAAAGGCCATTTTTTAATAGTGTAAGTGTTTTGTGATTCCATAGTTGAAACCTAAAATTAAATGGAAATAAATTATTTATTATTGCTTTGTGTTCTTTTTCAAGTTTATTTCTCATTCAAGGGTTGATTTAAGTAAATATGGTATACTTCTTGTTTTTTAAAATATATTATTCTCATTATCTCAATTTGGATTATATTCGTGTTTGGGATTTATTTCCACTACATTTTAGTCCTATATGATATCATAAAAACCCATTAAGGTTATACATCAATTATGAATCGATGGATGTCTTCCTAAGAAGGCCATCCTCCACCATATCCTCCCAGTGTTTCTTGATTTCTTATCATGATGGTATTATTATATAATTACAAAAAAAATTAAGTAAAAATTATATCTAACCATTTCCCATGACACACAAAACAAAATTAAGCATGACTCACCCCTTGATTCAATTTTGTTCTCATTTCTACACTAATTTACTTCAAATAACCCTTCATTATTTAATTCTCAAGGTAACTTCCACTTAAATTTATATTTTTAAATTTCAAAATCTATTTCATAGCTCAATTTACTTTTTAATAACATTTTTAATCACTTAACAAGTCATTCAATTAGATTAATTTATCATTTGAATCCCCATGTTACTATTTTTTAATTTAAATTTCTAAAAATCTCCCCATGTTAGATCTCATGCCTCTAATATCCTAGTAAATTACTAAACACAATTGAACTCTTCTAATATTTTCCCAGAATATAAATTTCATATCAATTCAATTTTCCACCATTATAATACTGAATCAAAATATCTTATCCTATTTAATTCCCTTTTTCTAACCATTAACATTTCTTTTCTAGAATTCATATTAATATTTATTTATTATTTACTTTAATTAATATTCTATAAAAATAAATAAAACAAACCATATTGATTACATAATACTAATAAATTTAAACTTACATATTTTCATTTTTATATCTCATGGATTAACACATGTTATTTTAATCAATTTTAGTTTATCACACTTTTATTCACAAAACACATCATAGATTAATAATATCATAACACTTTTATTTTTTTCAATATATTAAATATAATAAATCTGGTCCATATATCTTGACTAATTAATTCACAATAAATAATACATTTTTATTCTTTATTAAATATTTTTAGGTGGGTTTTAATTGATTTGAAATGGGTTTTAAATTAATGTTTTGAATTACTCATTCAAAAATTATACAATTATACAAGTAAAAACAATAAATTTAAATAATTAAATATAAAATATTAAGCCCTAAAATAACATAAAATAAAATTTTTAACCAATATACTTTTAAAACCATAACATTAAATATTACAATCTATATGATGATTTACAAAATATAATTGCTTTCAAACCAAATAATGAACTCATTGCATCATGATAAAATGTTTATTATATATCAGATATAATGAAGTAACCTTTATATTATAATATTATTTCAAACAATTTGATCATATTTAAAATATTTTTCATAATTTATCAACATATATCAGAAATATAAAAACCACATTTTCAATCAAAACATTCTTTTAAATCCAATACTTGCATTTATAGCATCATATTATTCTAGAAATTAATATTTTATTTTAAAATAATAAAATTAATATTTCATTTCAATCTTCATGTATGAATTATTTAATGGCATCACATTAGTATATAAATTTCAATCAAATTGGAAAATTTAAATTCTATGAATTACTATAGTTCTTATACATTATACATGAGACTCAACCATACTCACACTAACTCATGGGTTGAGATATAAAATCACATAAAATTCCAAATAAAATATTATTGAATAATTCCAAGCCTCTCTTAGTTTACAAAACTTCCTTATAAACTTGAGTATACATTATAACACTATAGGAAAAACAACATATAACATCAGGTTTTTTGGGTTTAGAGTTGATTTTAACTGCTTTTAAAAGGTTTTATAGTGGTTTTTTTAAATTGTTGTGAAATGTTCTATCATTGAATATTTAATGATATTTTTTTCATAACGCTTTCACTTTGTGCTGATAAAATTTATATTTAGAGGTGGTTTTTTATTAGTGATGGTTTATCGTGGTATAGAATATAGTGGTGGTTTTTTACTATCAATGGTTTTTCTGGATAAAAATGTTTAGTGGTGATTAAAACTACTATAAAATATGGTAAATTTCCATGTTTAGTGATGGTTTTAACTGCCACTAATAATGTAGTTTCATAAAGGAAAATTTTGTTGGCTGCTAGATCCACCAAAAACCAATACACAACAAATATATAAAAAAATCATGTAGCTGATACAATATAAAAAAAATAACTTATATACATCAAAAAAAATTACATTATATATGATACAACAATAAATTACATCATAGTTTAAAAATTTCATGTTTCACCTAATGTCAACACACACATGATTTATGGCTACTATACTTAGATAAATTCCCCTCACCCCTCATTACTCAGTCATGTTGTTTCCCATCACCTCATTCCCCACTTCCCTCCTTTGGTGCCTGCATTTAAAGTAGTTAACCACACAATAGTAATGAGAATATTAAATGAATAATAAATCAAGTGCAATTAAAATGATATATGATTTGATCTAAATTAATTTTTAAGTAATGGTATAATAATTAATAATTGGTATCCATGAACATACCCAAAAAATCCAATGAGCCACTATATGATGCATGAGACTCGCTACTCAATCCAACCCATCATAATGCTCTAATAGTTGGCTCTTGAATTAGTTTATCTCATACTCAATATTTCAATATGAAAAACTAACTCAACCATAACTAGGACCATCCTTACTATTAGATACTCCCAATGAGAGAATCTGAAATTTAAAAGGGAGAAGTTCATCATACCATGGTGAACTTTCATCATATTAAGAAGAGGATGAGCTATATTTTCATAAATGAATATATCTAATGAAATTAAATTTATATATTTCCATTTTAATCCCATAATTGAATCTAAACTTATAAATAATAAAGGACTTGAACAAACCTTTAAAAAAAATATTGTTGTGAACCTTAGAGTTGTGCATTAAGAATATTTTTTAATATTTATTGAACCAAATATAACTATTAAAATGAAAAATATAAGTTTAAATTTTTAATATTTACCACTAATTCATCCTTGATGATTGTTTCTATTTCTCCAAGAATACTTTTGGTTGTGTTTTGAAACACAATAGTTAACTCACTTTCCAATGTTGAGACCTGATAATTTTGTGTATTAATAAGTGATTCATGATCTTTAATAGTATTTTTCAGTGCATTAATTTCCTTTTGTGCGCTAGGATCATGAAAATTTGTACCCCATCCCCCTCATGCTAACATGATTGATTAAGATTTATTTGCCTTACCGAACACCCTCTATAGAGATATCACACAACTCACCCCCCTAACATGAACAGAATACTCTTTTCTAATAACTCAAGCCATGGCATCGACTGAGGATACTAAAACTAACAAGGTAGGGTTGAAATCTCATGCTTATTTGAGTTTATGTTGTAAATTGAATAATATAATATTATAAATTAATTTAGAAACACCAACTAAAAATTAAAATTATTCACCCCTATGTTTTCTACAAGGACATTAACATAACTACCATATTTTTTTATGGAAATCAAACCACAAATTTATCCTTCCAATGGAATGACCTACCTCTTTCACCAATTTTAAAAAATTACAAGATGAAAATTTTGAAAAACTAAATTACTTTAAGTGTTATAGATATATATTGTAATAAATTGAATTTCCACTTTCCATATTGTTTCCTATCAAAACTCATCAACCCAGAAGTGTGGGGAATCAATTACTTCTCTTGATTGATAGAACTTCTCATACAAATCAGCTAAAGAAATTATATATAAATAAAAAATGAAATTTTATTATAACTTAGTTATTAATATAATAAAATTTAATAAAATAAATTATGTGTTTTGGAATGATGATGATCAATGAATGTTTTCCATTGATCCCTAAGAATGCCTTGGGGGACTTTCTTATGCATCTATGACACTGATAGAGATGTGTCATTGAATTCATGTCATAATCACCACTTGAAATATTTATATTTTTTGCCTAAAATTTTTTAGGTCCAAAGATGTGAAATTGCATTGGGAACATCAAAATAGAACATCATCTACAAATAAATATATAAAATTCATTAAATTATTAACACATTAAGTAACATTTTTTAATTTAATCATACATGAATACAAAATTATGATAGTACCTTTATCTAAGAATCAAACAACTCATTTTTTCAGAATAATGGAATGTGCCTCCAATCTAAATAATGAATAGGGTGGGATGATGCTTCACATGTTAAATTCCCTAAGAAATGACAAAAAAATGCGTGTTTTATCTTGATTAGGTAACCCATATTCATCAAAAGGAATAACTAACTTTATATTAGTGAAATTACAAACATCTTGACTATTGATTTTTGTCTCCCTTGTATTATTATTTTCATCTATTTAACATATAAATTAAAAAATTAGTATCAATATTTAATAAAGTAATGTTGTCATGTTGAATTACATAATGATGACAATGACTCACCAATAACCACTTGATGGCAATTGACTATCGGTCGAATTACCAGACAGGTACATCATAGGTTTCTTGCCTAATTTATTGATATCATTAGTAGAAATCATACATGTGGATGAAAGTGTATTAGGATAATATGAAAGGGTATCAAAAAAAGTGTGTGAGGTATGTCATGAAATGTACCTTGTATTGTAGAGGGAGAATGAGAATCATGTGATATAGAGTGGGTACCATCACTAAACCTATTCTGTCATGGAATACTAGAAAAAATATATTCATTGTATTTATTAATATAAAAAATATTCCTTGAATTTATTAATATAAAAAACAACTTACAAATTCTAGTCCTCATTAGTCATGTTTTTATCAGGTTCCATTGTCAACATTGGTACGTCTTCTTCTGTTTGTTGTTCTTCTTATTCACTCTCCCCCACAAGACCGAAATTTTCAATACCTTTAGGTACAAACAATTCGATTTTTTATTGTACATGGGGTTCACTATCACAAATTACTTCACATTCATCACCCATATCATACATGTATCTTAGTTTCATGTGGATAACAACATTACACCCACCATCCAATATATTATTAAAATAATATACCATTTTTTCTTGGGAATCCAAAATATATGGATCATGTTCTTACCACTCATTGGTATTGATCAGCCGATAGAAATTGACATAAGTAAATAGTAATGAATCTTTATTTATACCCCACTTAATATTGACCTAGTAATATTTAAATAACACAACTGAAATTTTCTCATGATAATTTAACTTGATAATATCAACCAAATTTCCATATTAACCCTTATCTACAACTATTAATATACCATTGTTTTGTGTTTTCAAACCTTCATTTTGATTAATAGTATGAAACTTGAAACCATCAATATTGAAATTATTGAATCTCCTAGAATGATTCAGAGGATATCAAACTAAAAAATTCAAACCTTCAGGTAGTTAAACTCGATTATAATCATTTATTACCTATAAAAGTTGATCTAAAAAATTGTTACATAATTTAGATAATTATCAACATATTTAAACTATGTATTAGATTAAGAAATTACATGATGATAAAACCATTAAATAATTTCTTTGGTGAAATTTTTTGTTATGCCTATCTCATTTTGTGTTTGGATCCTAAGGTGTCTTTTCATTTGTGTCCTTATTCATCCGATATAGGTATAAAAAATATTAGTATCTAGTAACACATGTATAAGTACTTGTATTAACTGTATATCTATTAATGAAAATGAAGAGACTTTTCCAACTTCTCAACCTAAAGTTAGAAACATTGATGACTCATTATTATCCTGAAATTAACTTGTATTATCATAAACATGTCCCACTTGATTGAATCATATCTCTATAAAATCCAAATACTTGAACAAATGGTTTGACACTATTTAAAAAGGTAACCTTCTACAATATAACATTCTTGAAGATATTTATTTTTCACATAAGACTTAAAATTACCAAGATACCAAATGATAACAGGAAAGAAATTAATAAATAAAGTTTTTTAAATATTGACTAATAAAATTAGATTTTTTAATTAAAATAATATTAAAATAAAATGCCTCTATATGAAATAAATCCATCGATAATGTATTCACTTCACCAAATTAACCGTTTAATGATGGTTTATTAGTAGTGGTTTAAGAAACAACCGCTAAAAAAACTATAAAAAATAGGAGTGGTTTTTTAATAACTACCGCTAAATATTTTACATTTATTAAAAAAATAACACTCCCCCACCCCTTTGAGACCTCGACACCCCTCCCAATTCCCCCTCACCACCTCTCCCTAATCCCCCTTATCGCCACTATTGATTTATCCCTCACCACTGCTCACCATCGTCGCTCCCTAAGCTCCCACCTTCTCCCCTGATCCCTCTCCATCACTCCCATTTCCCCCTTTCCATCACTCCCCAACTGATCCTACCTCCACTCCTAACTAATACATCATGATCTCTCCTTGATCCCTCCATTATGTTGCTCCCCAATCCCTCCCTAATCCCTCACTTATCCTCCCTGGGCCACCATTCATCAAGCCCCCATTCCCTCACAGTTCCCTCCCCAATCCCTTATCTTCACTCCTTGAGCCCTCTCTACCACTTCCCTTTCCATTTTCCCCTTTTCTTCCTAGCCACCAAGACCTCTCTTATGCTCTTAATCCCTTGTACTTGACCTTTTAGTCTCCCTTACTACCATTTCCCCCTATGTAGCCTCATCCTATATTGGTGTACCTCTTCATCAGCCTTCTTTATAAGGTTATTGATAATTTTTTAACGTCATACAATCATGTACATTTTAAATTTTCAATTAATTAAACATACTTGTAGATAAGCTATAATTTTTTTATAGATTATATACATTCAAATTAAAATCTAAGAAAAATGATGTTGTTAAAAAATGAAATCAATCTAAAAGGCATAAATAATTTTTTATATTATTGATTTTTAATAAATTAGAAATTATTTTTTAAATGACATAATATTTATTAGGTGATTAAATCTTCTTTAACAGAGTTTAGACACTTTAGGATATATAGATAAAAGTTGGATCACATTATTGAGGAACACACATTAGTATGCTAAGGGTTTGGAGGAGTTTTTATATTTTTGAATTTCTAATCGATCTATTGATGGGAAAATAAGATTACCATTCCATAAATGTAAATTTAGAAGATTTTTGAAGAGACATGAAGTTTATGAGCACTTGAAATTGAAGCAATTCCCTACTCAATATTTTTTTTGGATTTGGAATGGAGAATTGAACATTATAGAAAGTTTTAGATCTGATGTCAATAAATAGAATGAGATCCCAACTTCATTGATAATGGATAATGAAATTATAAACCTAATAAATTATGATTTCAACATTAAAATGAAACATCATAAACATCAAAGCATATTAGAAAACTATTTTAGGGTTCTATGAATATTAACTTAACAAATAATGTTTTTGGGACTATAGGAAAACTAGGTCAAGATCATAACATATCATTATATCCTAATCTTGATGTTGTAGAGACTAATATAAGAGAGAACTTAACTGATTATAAAAATGTGTTTCATGATTTAGTTGATGATGGAAATAAAGATTTTTATAGTAGATGTATAAAATATTAAAAACTTATCTTTTACTGAAGTTGTAATATATCAAATTCCTTTGTAGAATTAAAAATAAGGAAATTTCCATGATATTAGAATTTTTGAGTGACTCATTTCCTAAAGATAAGATCCTTGATCCTTTTTATGAAATGAAAAAAAATTAACAAGATTGGTTTGAATTATACAAAAATACATTCCCGTCCCAATGATTGTATGCTTTACTAGGGAGAGGATTCAAGTAGACTGGATTGCAAAAAATGGTCATCTTTTAGATGGCATTCAATGGGGGACATCGGAAGTCTAAATCAACATAATACTATAAAGAAGAAGAAAAGGAACACACCTATAAATGTTTTTTGTTACTTCCCTTTAAAACCTATATTTCAAAGACTATTCATGTCATCAAAAACTAGCAAGCACGTGAAATGTCATTCTATAGATAATAATAATAATGGGATAATGGGAAATCCAAGAGATTCAAAATCATGGAAAAAATTTGATTCATTACATCTATATTTTTTATCTGGTCCTAGGAATGTGTGATTGGGATTTTTTGTTGATGGATTCAACCTATTTGGGACTTTGAGTACCACTTATATCATTTGGATGGTTTTTTCAATCCCTTACAAACCACCTTTGTGTATATGTATAAAACAAATGTCTTTTATCATTTTGATGATTATTCATGGAAAAAACTACCTAGAAATGATATTTATGTATAATTATATCCTATAATTGAAGAATTAAAGGAGTTATGGACAAACGGTGTTGAGACATATGATGTATATTCTAGAAAAATGTTCAAAATGCATGTTTCTTTAATGTGAACTAATAGCGACTTCCCTGTAATTGGAAATTTATATAGTTGGAACACTTACATGGGTTTGTATTGGCCTATTTTCAACTTTTATTTTGATCTTGAATGACTACCTTACAACAAAAAATGGTGCTTCTTGTTTCATCATATATTTCTCAATGCATCTCATAGATTTAGGTTGAACAAGTCAAAATTCAATGGGTCTATTGATCATAGACCATGTACAAAGTTGTTGGTAGGTTTTGAAATATTGGAACAACTTGTAAATATTGAAATAGAATTTAGGAATGTGATTCATTTTAATGATAGTGGGAAATGAGTTTCAAGTGCATCATCAATTGAAATAGAAATGCAATGATGGAAGAAAAAAAGTATATTGTTTGAATTTTTGTATTGAGAATTTAATTTTCTATATAGTTATATTGATTTTATGAATATTGAGAAGAAATTTTGTGACAATTTGATCATTACATTACTTAATGAACATGGAAAATATAAGGACTATATAAATGCTCTGAATAACTTACAAACAATGAATATAAAGCATAATCTATGGCTAGATGAGAATGGAAAGTACTCTCCAACAATTTTTTCAATGAAAAATAGGGATAAATATACATTCCTTTGAATTTTAAAACATGTGAAAGTATCTTATGGGTATTCAAGTAACATCTCAAGTGTGTAAACTTAAAGAATTGTAGGTTAAATTGATTGAAAAGTTATGATTTACATATTTTGTTACAGTAGTTTCTTCTACTGGAATTGCGTAAATTATTATCTAGAAAGGTTATTATAGTTGTAATCCAATTTTGAACATTCTTAAGGAAACTATGTGAAAAATATTTACAACCAATTAATCTTTAAAACCATTGGGATATATTTTTAGTAACACTTTGTGAAATGGAGATGATCTTTCCTTTGTTATTCTTTACTGTCATGGTGCATTTTTTTTAAAGAAGGTGGTGCCTTGGTCAAAGACTAAAGTAAAAATTATTATACAAAGAAAAAGGGGTTACATGAGTATGAAAGATGGAATATTTTTACAATACTTATCATAAAGAAGAAGTAAATCCAAAATAAGGCCATCCAACTAGGTTATGTCATGGTTAACTCCCTTATTAGAAAGATTGTCTGCAACCATGTTAACTTCATGAAAGGTATGAGTGAAAATGTAGCTAATCTCCATAAGTGAAAGGAGTCAGTTCATCTAACGGGTTTTAAGTGGCTAGGTAAGATGCACCACACCATTCCAAATATCCTGGACAATAGTGGTCGAATCACTTTAAATCCAAATATTATTCCAACCTTGTTGCTTAGAAAAGGAAAAAACATGGATCACACTCATCATTTTAGCTTCCAGAGATGAGGAAATTCTATAACAGCCAAAGAAGAATCTCAAACACCACCTAAGGTGGTTTCTAAAAATATAATCACAACTCGAGGGTCCTAGATTTCCTTTAGAATCGCCATCAACATTCACTTTAATCCAACCTAGGAGTGATGTTTTCAAGAACACTTCAAAAGTGCGTCTAGGTTGATGATAGATTCTGTCAATCTAAGGTCATCATAGGAACCCAAAGCCTTTAACAATGTTTTCATAATTAGCCTTCTGAATCAATGTAGCTTCCCAAATGGTAATGAGAATCCGCATCCGACCTGAATTTAGACTGGATGAGAAATTATTATGAAGAAGAGAATTTTTATCATACCAGATCACATGGAGAAGCTTAAAAACCGTAGTTAAGAAAATATTATTGATTTATTGAGATGTTTCTATATCCACACAATTATTTAGTTGAGATCTGATTGAATCGAGAAGTAACCATTTGAAATCAAAAATGTAAAAAATATAGTTCCAAAGAGCTGAAGTCATGACACAAGACAGAAAAATATAGTTAGTATCTTCTCTATGTTGGTTACAAAGATGAAACTTAGAGAAAAGTTGAATCCCAAAAGATTAAAGACAAAAATAGGTGGGAATATATTGTGAGAAATAATCCAAACAAGATTAATCCTCTAGGTATTAATCTATGGATTGTTAGAAAAAATTAACCAACACAAATTATTATCAGAATTTTGAAAGTTGTGGCTGTAAAAAATTTTGGAGTCTAGGATGCCATTATGAGTAGGTTCCCAGATTAGAAAATATTCAGAATTGGAATAAGGATAATTTTAAATAACATGAATAATGTTATCAGGAATACTGAAGTTATTAGAATTTAAAACAACCCTGATAGTGCAGTTGGTGTGCTCCGGTAAATTATTGGGAGGCAACATGGAGATTAAAGGAACACCAATCCATTTGACTTTCATGGTGCATTTAATTATTCATTTGGTTGAGGAAACTAAATTAGGAGGTCCCGTGCATTATTGATGTATGTGTCCAATTAAAATATACTTTATTTATATATTTTTCATCTTAAGTAAATAATTCTTGGAACTTTATTAAATATGTAATTATGTTTTATTTATTTTATTTCATAGATACTTTGGTCATTTGAAATCGTACTTGATAAATAAATCTCAGCCAAAAGACTTTATTTCTGAAGTCTGTTTAGAATATTAGTGTCTTACCTTTTGTTCTAGATACTTATATTATATTAAGACAATATTAAATCAAGTTAGACGTGTTGAAAAAATATCTAATCAATCTCAACAAAATGGGAAATCAAAAATCTTTCCTATAATTGGCTGATTAGTTGGGAGAATCTTAAATATTACACTGATATAAATGAAATTATTAATGGAACATAAATATGTGCTACTGAATAGTGAAATTATAGATCCATTTATTGAATATATCAGGATATAAACAAAGAGATGAATGAGAAGGTGAACATGAAATGAGAAAGATATAACAAAAATTGTTAATAAAGATTTTGTAGAATGGTTTTATCATCATATAAGTTCATAAATATTAAAATAAATAAGAATATTGGGTTGACACGTATATTTTGTAAATATAATAATGTTTATTAATTTTTTTAGATCATGAATACTGATACTTGGGATAATTTGTTAAAATATTTGAATTTTCTAGCTTGAGGTCCTCTAAAACAGGATAAAAAGTTTGACGCTTATGATGTGAATGGATTCAAATTTCATATAGTCGATCAGGAAGAGGGTTTAAAAATAAATAATAGTGGTATATTTATAGTTTTCTAATTGGTATTCTATAGAAAGTTGACTTATATTATTGAATTAAACTATCACAATCATTTTTCAGTTGTTTTGTTCAAATGTAAGTGGGTTGATATTACCAGGGGTATTAAAAGATATTCCTTGAAATTTACTTCTATGAAATTCTTTCACTTGATAGATGTCGATGACCATGAATTAAATGATCTGTATATATTCTCATCATAAGTGAAAATGGTATATTATGTGAAAAATGTCATGGATGAAGGGTGGAGTGTAGTTTTTTACATAAAACAAAGAGACTTGTATGATATGGGTGATGAATTGGAAGATTCGACCTCTAATGTTGAATCTAATCAACAGAAATAAACTAACTTATTTTTCCATCATGATATTGAAAAAATTAATCTTATAAGGGTGGATGAAGTAGATGAAGTAATAATGGAGCAGGATAATGGTATGATTGATGGAAAAAATGATTGTATGTGTAGTCATCCATTAAATTATCAACCACCTATGTTATATGTTATTAATTTCTAGTGTTATGTATATATTATCATATTTAAATTGATTTTTATGAATGATATGTTTAATTTTGAAAAAGTGAATGTTATATTTGTTTTTATGTGTATTCATTCATTATCATACCTAGATATATTATGTTTGTCAGTATTGTGCATCTATTATCATTTCTAAATTTCTTTTTTTGCACGATTTTTTTAAATATATGTTTTGAAGTTATTTTTACTTGTTTAAATGATAGTAATGCCAAGTAAGAAGCATTTCACTGATCTCATTCAACTCCCAGTTGATGTTCCATCGACCACACAAACACTTGATGATCCATCGGGATCCCTCCCTATAGCATCTAGGATACCCTCAATATTCCCCCCATTAGTGTTTTACACACCCTTTGTCTCCCTCCCATCAGCGTCTAACAAACCCTCCTTCTCCATTCCATTAGCATTTGGTACATTGCCTCTTGATTCAGCAGATTCAGCATGTAATGACTCTACAAAGAGGGAACAAGTGGTGACTCCTATTTATTCAAAAGGATATTGGAGGGTGATGGTTATAAGTGAAAATTTTAATATGAATAAATTTATTGAATTTTTTTAAAATAATAATTATTTTTTCATAAAATATAGAAACAATGTTACTAATAAGAATAATATTAACAGTTCATATGCCTGAAATCTGAACAGATTGAAGATATTTTTCCCCTTTGATTGTTATGGGATCCCCATAAATGATATTGTGGGATTATTTGGAAAATTTCTAGACCATTTAGGGACTAATCTAGTTACTATTCTAATTACATATTCTGATTAGAGGAATATGCCTAATTCTTGGAATAATGAGGTATTTGATTCCTAGATAAAGGTAATTTTAATACATTATGGCTCAATTGAATTCCATTATTTAATTAAATTCTAATATTTTAAAAATAAATCTCTTTGTACAAATTTTTTTCCACTTTACCATTGATGATCTTATCGCATGAAAGTGGATGTTTAAAATTTTGGGTAAGAAATGGAAATATTTAAAATGGAGATTATGTAATGAATTCAATAATGCATCAATAAACACTTGAAAACAGTATGATAAGGTACCTGAATAGTAGTGGAAGGTGTTTTTTGATATCTATCTCCATGATAAGCACATGGTATTGAAAAGTATATTATTATATTAATATCATTTTACATATACACATGCATATGATAAGGATTTTACATTACATACATTACTTTAAATTACATGTTATTTGTTTTAGGATGTTTCAAGAAAAAATGCATCAAGTTAAGCTAAAAAAATCATCCCTACACTGTCGGTCCAAATATTTTTTCAAAAAATAGATCGATGATGATAATATTTTTATTAGTTTATATATTTATAAGATAACATTATATATTTCATATATTAAATTGTTGATTTATCTTTTTTTAATATAGTCAAATAATTTAGGGCATCAAGTCTCCCAAATAGAACTTTGGTTGGATGTTTATATGAAATATGATGGGAGTTATGTGAATGGTCCTAACAAATAAGTTGGGATATGAATTCCTTTTTCATTGTAATAACTTATTATCAGTTTTCACTTTTTTAATATGTATTTCTTTAAATATGATTGATATTTTATTTATAGGTAAAAATAAAATAACTATGGGATTCCAATCCCACACATTCCTTATTCGTCTCCTAAGATGATCTAGTTGGTCAATTCCTTGGGAAGAAGCATCCCAAAAGTGTGTGCATGATGGGTTTGGGACCATTATTATTTGAGGTATTTGGAAGGTCACCTAGGATTGCAATAACATCTACTCCGGGAACTAATAGAAAATTACCCTATACCCATAGTTCATAGAAACATGGGAGTGTAAGTTTTTGGTATAGCTCTGAGCTATAGCAATGGTTTGAAAATTATATACCCGTAGTTATGAACCATGGGAATGGGTGTATGGGAAATAGTCAACCATGTAAATAACCATATACCCCTAGTTCTGAAATTGTGTCTATAGGATTTAAAAAAAATCCTTCCACTAGATTCAAACCCTGGACTGCCTCTAAACAATTCATATTCCTAACCACTATACCAAATACAGTTATTGGTATATAAATATATATTTAATTATATTTTTTTTCTAAACTGTGGCTATAGGTAGAAAACTGTGGCAATAGGCTTTCCTATGAAACATTTTTCCCCTATGGAATTTATTTTTTTCATGCTTGTGCGTGAAAGCTATACCCACAATTTTTAGAGAACCATGGGTATAGGTTTTGAACCAAACCATATACCTATGGTTTTTTTGGAGAACCGTGGGTATAGGTCTTGAACCAAACCCTATACCCATAGTTTTTTAAAAACGGTGGGTATAGGTGGGAATTTCCCACCTATACCCATAGTTTTTGGAAAACCATGGGTATAGGGGTGACTTATACCCACAGTTTTTTCCAAAACCGTGAGTATAGACTTGTTTTCTAGTAGTGTGGTTTTAGTTACTTCCTACCTTGAGATTATTAGAGGAATTTTATTATAATGAAGAGAACATTTCAATAACAAGGGATCACAATCCAGCATTAGGGGGCTCATATAAATATATGGGATGTGAAGTCCATTACTTTATAGAAGGCATTGGTTGAATTATATCAGAATATGACTACATGTGTCCCTGGTGATATTGTGTTAATGGATAGTTTTAGTGAGAAGGTAAATCACACAAATTCATAATCATTTATTACACAAAATTTTATTGGTTTTATGTTTAAATTTAAATATACAGGACTATTTAATTTTCAAGAAAATTATCCTATAAGTATCGATAGTTGGGAGTGGAGATAAAGATAGGGATGGTTTAAATATTATTTCTTTAGGTAGTAATGAGGATTGAATTTGGATTTGGTGGTGTTGATGTGTAACTAAACTCATGACAGACTAAAACAATGATATTGTGATTGAGAAACCATGTTGTGGTTTGAGGTAGGGGATATCTATATTTCTCTTACATTGCATGAAATCTATATGCTTGGTTGAATTTCTATGTTTTATTTTGAAGTTTCCCTTATACTCATCATTATTAGGATATTTTGGGTTATTTTTTTAAATGATTCCATGTAAATCCTTCCATTATATTTTGATAATTTTTTTACTTTTCTTAAGTGTTATATTAGAGTTGGGATGGGTAGCGTATCATTACTATGATGAAAGAAGGGATTTTAGTAGGCTAATTTTAGGAGGGAGAGTTAGGTTGGACTATATATTGAGAAGGTTATAAGTAAGTAATGGGTGTATAAGTTTTGGGTTTTATCCATTTTTTCTTATGTTATCATTGTTATTCTTATTTTATTGGGGATGTTGTGTGGTTTCTAGAATGAAAGTGGGGTTGTGGTAGCATGTAGGGATTGATGGAGGAAAGTTCTATGAGATTATAGGGGAGTGGTTTATTATTATCTTGTTATGTGGAAGCCTTGTTATAGGAAAATTATTATATTAATGGATTTCATGTCATTTTTTGATTTTTGGCATGTTGTAATTTGTTTCGTGTTAATGTGGTAACGATTTATGAGGATGTGTGGTGGTTATGTAAAATAGGTGTGCAATGGATATACATAGGTGGTTATGTTGTGAAATTAAGTGCATGGTTCTATATATAGTGGGGTTATGTGATTATGTGGTGGTATATAGTGATGTGGTAATATTTTGGAATGTGGATATATGTAAGCATGGATGAAATGGAAACATTATGAGGTTATTGTGTGTTGATTTTACATGCACTTATTTTTTATTGATTTTAGTGGTGGATTTTGGTGGTATGATAAGGTCTTTAATTCATTGTTATTTTATATTTCTTTATGATATTTCTAATCCATTAATTTTATATTTTATTATTAACCTTTTAATTGTTAAACTTTTCTTATATTTTGATGTATATTTATTTGATTCGGGTTTCTATCTTTGTAAACCTGAGTTTGTGTTTAATGATATCCCAGACTTGGTTAAGCCTATATCAACACTCTTCATGTTGTTATTGTTGATTATCACTTCCTATTACAATTATTTATATACAAGAAGATATTATCAGTTCTATAAATGTATATATTTGAATCTAGTATACATTTTTCTCATGTTTTGATTATTTTTTAATTGAAAATCCATTTACAGTTGGTATGTTATGGTTTTTAGAATATCAATATGATTCTATTTTATTTTCACGTATTAGACACTACCTTAATGATTTGTTTATGGATGTTTTAATCATTTTAAATTATATTTTTTTCAATTTTATTATATGAATATTGTTTCTTGTTTATGTTATTTTATTGATTTTCTATCTATTTGGTATACTATTTTGAGGGATAAAGTTTTTGAATCTTTTATTTTTTTAGAAGCTATATATAGTGGTGGTTTAAATTGCTATTATATAGTATTAAATATAGTGGGGGTTTAAACCACCATGAAATCCTTGTAAGTTTTGAGAGGAAAACCCACCACTAAAAAAATAAATAACCACCGCTAAAAATAATTCCACGACACTTCCCAGAAACCGCCGCTAAATGTGTGAAACTTCAATGAGTTAGATATTGAAACCAACTTTAATTAATCTTTTAAAACCCCATAATAAACCCATTTCTAGGTGGTTTAAATTACCACCAATATAAAAAAACATCATTAGTCTGCTATTTTTTGTAGTGATGGGCCCTCTAATTTTAGCTTCTTTAGGAAAATGCACCATCAGATGAATAATCACAGATAAAAATGATCAAGGAAGAATATATAAAAATAACATAGTGTCCTAAAAATTATTTCCTGAAGTTTATCCAATTCATTGTGGGTTTAATGTAATCTAACAAAGATGTCTAAAAAATATGAAAAAGTTGATTATAATTATGGTTATTTTTTTAGGTAATAAATTATGAATTAAAAAGGTATAAATTTCTCCATCAATACATGTGAGTCATGAATTTTAGATCCATGTATATTACGATGATTCAAATCAACACATCTTGAAATATTACTAGAATATCCATCAGTCACTTTAACATTTTTTAATCTTCAAAGGAAAACATCTTTATGATGATTTTTTATTATGAAAATAATTTTTGGATACTTCCTATTCTTATTTGTCCATGAATCACATTTGATATTGACATCTTCTAAGTCTTTATGATAATTTAAATGATCCTTTGATTTTACCCACTCATTAATAAATGTAAACAACACATTATCATGCAAATCCTTCTCAATGTGTATAATATCAATATTATGACATAACAAATTAAATTCCCAATATGGAAGTTCAAAAATATGATCTTTTTCCCATTATCATGTTGTATTTTTAATTGATAGAAATATAATTCATTTTCTAATTTCATTCATAAAAAAATATTTTCAAAAAATTATACCAACATTTGATAATTATATCAAGATCTGTGATGCTAATAATAATTTTAATTGAATGATTGAATCAATTTTTCCATTGAAATGTGACTTGTTAAGCATAAATCTATGATATGTATCAAGGAAGAGATGATGAAACATGAAATGACACATTTTTCTATAAGGTATCCATTGAGACTCAAAATCAAAGTTACAAATTGTACAAACCAAACCAATTTTTATGTTCCAACTAGATAAATTTCCTAGTCTAGGAAAGTCACTAATGGTCCACATAAGGGTGACATTCATTTTAAATAGTTTCATGATAGATATATAATATTTTTTTACACCATAATTCCATAACTCCTTTAATTCTTAAATTAGAGGCTAAAGGTAGACATCAATGTTATTTATAATCATTTTATTTATAGGAATAATCATTGATATGATGACTAGATTTTGTCACATACACTTCCAATGAGGTTGATTATAAGAGATCAAAACAACTGGTCAAATGTTGTAACTACTACTTAAAGTCCCAAAAGGATTAAATCCATCATATGTGAATAAGAAGCATATATTTCTAGGATTAGAAGATAAATCGGGATAAAATTAATTGAAGCTATTTCATGCTTTTGAATCTCTTGGGTGTCATATAAAGTCATTTTTATTATTATAAAAAGCATATTGCTTCATATGTTTTGCAGTTCTAGATGACATAAACAATCTTTTTAACCACAATTTTATTGGAAAGTAACATAAAACCTTCATAGGAATTTTATTTTTTTGTTTCTTTGTGGTAGTACACATATTCAAATTGATGTTATTGTTTGTTAATTTACTTTTTCACGTTTATCTATTCAAATATTCTTTTCAATAAAGTATGAAATCATTGATACATGCATTTATCTTTTAACAATTGAGTATAATATTGATAATAATCATATTTGTCTCATAAAATGATATAGACATCTTAGCTTCAGAAAATGCATCACAAAAAAATTCCAATATCATGAACATTGCTTTATTTGTAATTCCACATAAACACTTGATGTGGTACAACTTCAACATATTTTTTTGAATATTTTGCACATCTTTCATAAAATTCTTGATTTACACCAAAAAATAAATTAGAAAACATAGTTTTTTGATCAGTTTAGTTTTCACCTATATTAGTCTCCTCATCATCATCTATTAATATGTTATCGTATTGATGAGGTTGTCCTGTAGTTTTGAAATCATCATTAATATTTTCAACATCAACAAGTGAATCAACTAATTTGTTACATTGTTGATGGTGTTTCCCTATTATTCCAAAATCATTATTTATCAAGTTTTTAATTTCATTATCCACTATTAGAGAATTAACTTGTCCATTTTGACTGTAGTTATAACTGATTGAATTTTCTTTAACACTCAATTATCTATGCCAAATACAACAAACATAATTAGGAAGAAATTATTTCAATTTCAAGTGATCAAATACTTCAGATTTCTTTAATAATTGTCTAAATTTTCATTTAGGACATGGAAGTTTGATTCTTCTATCCACAGATAGATTTCTAATTGAAAAGTCCAAAAAAAAATTCAAACCCATAGCATATTGAGATGTGTTCTGAGGTAAGGTAATCCAACTTTTATCCCTATGTACTTGATTTCCTATAATTTCAAATATAAAATATTATTATATTATTATATATAAAAATAAAATACATTTAAGTTCAAAAAGGAATACATTTGTAATTTTTTAAATTATGATAAACATATAAATACACATAATTTGTTTATCTATATGAAATTTTATTTTTAAATTTATATTAAAATATTATATAACCAATAAAAAATGTAATAAATATATTTTTAGAATCCACACACACAATTTATACTCACTCATTTTATTATTTATTTCATAGTTTATAATAATACACCACACTATAACATAACCAAATAGCACTAAAAAATAATTCAATCATGCATACATTTATTATTAATTATTATAATAATGTTAAAATCAATTTCATGAATTATTTCACCATTTAAACAATTAAACATCCTTTTTACATGTAATTTAACTTTCCTTTCGTTAAAACAATTTCATGTATAATGTTTATCACTTATCAATTAATGTAAAATCATTCTCAATCAATTGAACTAAATTCTCAAATCATTAATTTCACACTAAAAATTTAAACATAATATCAGTTCATGTTTTATATAAAATCGTAGAAATAAATATCATAATATCCAAAAGGTTACTTATCTCAAATTATACAAGTAATAAACACCAATAATAGACCCCAAACTACCCCTCAAACACCAAGAATTAATAAATCTACTAAACTACAACCATCGAAAGAGAATTGGAATAGAGAATTTACTAAACCCAACTCTGTTGCAAAATTCTACCCTGAAAAAGAGCACAAAATCAAATACCTATGATTATAGAAAAATGAATCTGAGAGGAAATCATAGAGGGGGAAATATCACCGAAAATCATGATGAGGGTTTGGAGACATGGATTTAAAGAGGGAATCGGAGAGGGAGATCTGGTGTCAAGAGGTTAATCTGTGTTGAGAGGGGATCCAACGTCGAGGGATAGGGTATCAAAGTGGGGTCAACATTGAGTGAAAGATGGGTTTTGAGTGTTGGTGGGGGGTTAGGTTCGAGCTGTTTTTTTAAATAGTGGTGGATTTATTTAAACCACTTTGAAATACTTATTAAAATTATTTATCAATGGATTTGAAAAAAATACTCTAAATACAAATATTACTAACTCTTTACAAAATCATTGGTAAAAAAGGGTCCAAAATATTTTTTAAGAGTTTATTAATGGTTTCTAAAACCACCGAAATTTACAAAAAATCTTGTAGTTTAATTATATTTTCTAAATATATTTATAGAATACTTCTCTAGTTCTAATATTTCATGTATCCACTCCTACATATAAGCCTTAGAAAATCCATACTACTCTTTTATACCATTTTGAAATGACCTACCCTAAAAATATACCCTATAACCTGAGAGAGGACATTTTAAGACCTTAGATATATCCCATGATCTCCATAAGTAAGTGAGAAGTGGAAAGGTTGTGTATCATATCATTGGGGGGTGACTTTCCATCAAAATAAAAATTGATCAATTAACCATATATATATATCAAATATGAACATCCCACAATAATTCACTATCCATATCTAACTCAACCACCCCATAAAGAAACCAAAAATTATAAAATAATAAATTAAACCAAATAAGTACAAGTAAACCCCATAATAAATAAAACCCCATAGTATTACATGATTATACAATCAAAAAAATATTTTCCTTGTATTATTTATATGAAAAAGAAATATAAATATAACAAGACCCTTGGGTCATCCTTAGAAAACTCAGTTTTAAACTGAGAAATAACTTCATCTATAAAAATTAACCTACTAATCAGTCTTACCTACCTAATCTTGAGAAATTTCACATAATTGTATCATAATAAAAAAGAGTCTATATACACACACATGTGATAATGTTGTGAACAAAAGGTTTTATTATAATTTAATAGGTAGGATTTAACTAACCCCACATACCCCTTTATGATGAAAAATGTTATACATGTATTGGTGTCTGTGTATGTAATGCACAAAAAAATAACAACTAGGAAAAATAGCCATTGTGGTATATCGTCAAATAAAAAAAACTAATGCAACACTACTATAAGGGTGAAAAATAAATAAATATCAATACTAATACTTATATCTAGTAACCATCACTCACATGCACCATCAAGATGATATAAAATACCATACCCATCAACTATACCTCATAACCCCTCTCAATTAAACTATTTTGATATCTGATATCCTCATAAGATATCCCCAGGGATTATGAGAAAATAAGATATTCTTTTTGGTATTATGATTGTGGAGTCTAGGTATATCACATCCTATCATAGAGGTAAAAGTGCACAATCCTCTCTAGAATATTACCTCAAAGTATAAGAATATCACATCCTCTCATGGATGGAAAATTACCATGTAATAATAAGATTATGAACACAAATTCAAAATATATCACATCATCTCATGAATGTAAAAGTACCATGTATTATAGGTAGTATGATCCTAGAGACTAAGTATATTAATTTCTATTATTAACCTACCCAGAAGTCTAAGTAAAATATATCCTCTTAGTAACATCGATCTTAAGTATAAATATCCCCTCTATTCGTGACCTAATTAAAGTGTGATTAGTGACTGCAAATTATGAAAATAGATTCTAATATTACTACCTACTACATCCTATTTCATAAAATAGTTACAATCCCGATATATAACTATATCATAATAATCACATTAGGAATGACATAATAATACATAATTCAAAAAACATTCTTAAGTTATTAAGAATTTTATAAAATAAGAAGTATACTATTATAATTAGAAAATCATGATCAATATGTCATCATTTAGTTAATATCCCACTAACCCACATTAATTCATTATTATTGGTTCAGGTAAAGATGGAAAGAGGCGATTGGATTGTCTTTAAAATATTAAAACTAATTAATGATATATAATTAAGAGATGAATTAAAATTAAAGAGTAGTCACAATAGATATGAATTTAAAGAGTAAGTTATATATATATATATATGAATTGAAAGAGTAAACGATATATATATATGTGTGTGTGTGTGTGTGTGAATTGAAATAGTAAATGATACATATAAATTGAAAGATTAAGCACAGTGGAAATTAAAAGGTAAAGGCAACACAATTTGATAAAGGAATTCAGCTAAAACTTGAGATTATTCCTTACATATCCTCCCCTCAATTTCTTAAGGGGTTTTAGATTAAAACCCTTGAATTTAGAAGTATTCAAGAAACCCATGAACAAAATCCCTTGGTTTATCAGTATCCAAGACACCCAATAAAAATTACACCTTCCTTTTAATTGGTTGTAGCAAAAAATACAAGAAAAGGAAGAGACACTTTATTTTTAGATGATTTTAGCATGAAACCTAATTCCCTTACTTTTGTGGTAGTGAGCACCCAAGAGAAGAGGAGGAGGATGAGTATATTTTCTTATGGGGAAACCCTTTAAAAAGAACTATCTAATCTCTTGAAAAGGTTAGAAGGATAATAATGAGAGAAAGAGATAGTGAGAGATAAGATAAAAGTTGAGTAAAATAAATAAGAAAAAGTTTATTCTCAAGAGAAGGAACAAGAGACTTTGATTCACATTCGATTTGATGTTTGGTTAAATATAATTAATGTTTGTTTGTATCTATTGAAGTACATGCCTCCTTGGGGTCTTATTTATATCCCCTAAAAGTCCCTTTGTCATTATGTAAAAGTCTCAAGTAAAATAAAGCTTTAAATGGAGATTCCAAGTGGTAGGTTCTACTTTAAATGACTAGTTTCACTAGGCTCACTAATTAGCCATCAAATCCCACATGCTAGCTGTTGGGACCTCCAACTAGATATTAGGTGGCCATCGACTGGTAAGTGGGCCTTCCAATGCCATAGGGATTTTGTTGCAGCCATTGGTTGGACAGTTTCTTCTCCATTGGGTAACTAGTGGACTTGATAGTGGCCTGGTGCCACTGAACATGCCCCCAGTTGGCCAGTGGCTCTACTCTAGCTAGTCATTGTTTCCACCTAGTGAGGGTCTTTATTTAAATCCTAAAAACTCCTTTAGATTCCTTTATTTGATTCATCAACTCCCTAACTTCATATCCAAACATTATAACTGAAATACACTCAATTGAAATAGTTAGAATAATAATAGGTGTTTTTGATAATTTAAAATGAATTGAGGCATGACAATCTCCTCCTTTTTTATGATCATAAAAATTTAAAATAAAAATATATTCTAAAGATATAAAGTCATGTGAAAAGTTTTAATAAACTATATTTCCAAATTTATTCTGAAAATAATTTAAATATTTTATAATGGAATTAGAAAAAATATTTTTAAGAGATTTTTAAAAAATATAATTTCAACCCATATATTTTAAATATGAAATATCAGCCTGCATATTTTAAAAAAAAATACTGATTTTTTAAGGTAATATGAATTATCTAAAGAAAATCCCATAAGAGTGTCAAACTAGGTGTGTAGTAAAGGAATACTACTCATTCTTAGGGTAAATATCAGGTTAATACCCAACTAGACCTTTTAAGGTTATTACCTATAGGTGTATCTTCTCCAAAACCACATCCACTAGTTTATATCTTGACAAGGATGTTTTTTTAGGAAAGTCACACATGCTTTACTTTACCAATTTCTCATTGATATTACTAATATACCAAAATAGTACGATAGTATGATACATTTCTCCCCTTTAATATAATATAAAAAAATATTTTATAATATGATATATTTATCCACATTTCATATATTATCAAAAAATATGATATAGTATGGTACATTTCTCCCCCTTTGATATAGTATCAAAAAAAATATGATCTGGTATGATGAATTTTTCTCCCTTTATAATTATCAAAAAATAAGTCATAACATTCAAGACATTTAAAAAAAGTAGACAGATCCCCCTTTAAAAAATATCAATAATTTCAAATATTAAAATCTAATTAAAAGGATAATCATAATTCAAGCAATTTTAAATAAATAGATTTGTAAGATAAATAAAAAAGAAAATAAAAAGAAATAAAAAAAATAAAAAAAAACAGGATTGCCTAAGATTAATGTAAGTTCCACAATCGAATCATTCCTTGCTCCCCTTTAATAAAATCAAAACATTCAAGAGAAAGGGGTTTCATAAAAATATCAGCTAATTGAAGGTTTTTTCTAATAAACTCTAATAAGATATCACCTTTTAGAAAGTGGTCTCTCAAAAAGTGGCGCCTAAGGCCAATGTTCTTAGTGAATGAGTTTTGAATTAAATTTATAGATATGCTAATAGAATTATTATTATCACATTTTATAAGAACATAATAAAATTTTAAGCCCTTGATATAAGAGAATGTTTTTAATCCAAATAATTTGGGAACAACAAATCCCTAATTCTATATATTCCACTTTGTCTATAAAAAGATCAACAAAGTAATGTTTCTTACTAATCCAAGATACTAGATATTTTCTAAGTAGTTGAAAATTCCCACTAGTATGTTTCCTATCTAATTGGCATCCTCAAAAATCAGCATCAAGAAAACTTATAAGTTTGAAAGAAGTATCTTTTGGATAAAATAAACCAAGATTTTTAGAAACTTTAAAATATTTGAAAATTATTTTAAGATCATTTAAATGTGATTCTTTATTATTGTCTTGAAAATGAACACATAAAAAAACACTAAACATAATGTCTAACCAGAATATAGTAAGGTAAAGAAGACTTTCAAGTATACCTCTATAAATATTTTTATCAACAAGTTTACTAGCTTCATCTAGCATTATCTTAAATTAAGTATTCATAGGTGTAATAATTTACTTTACTTGAACCCTTAAAAAATGATTTAAAAGTTTATTTTTTTTATTTTCCTTGGCTTGGAAAAATACCATCCTTATTTTGAGAAATTTCAAAACCAAGAAAAAAATTCAATTCTCCAATAAAACTCATTTAAAATTATTTTATAATTAAATATTAAAATTCATTAAAAATGGATTCTTTTGTAGAACAAAAAATAACATCATTAATATAAATTTGGATAATTAATAAATCATTCAAAATATTCTTCAAAAACAAAGTTAAATTGGATTTTCATATTTTAAAATCATTTTCTACAAGAAATTTAGTTAACCTTTCATTCCAAGCTCAAGGGGATTTTTTCCAACCATAAAGAGCCTTGGTTAAGTTAAAAATATAATTTGGATGTTTTTAATATTATAAATTAGGAGGTTGTTCAAGAAATACCTTTTTAGAAATAAAACCATTTTAAAAAAACTTTTAACATCCATTTTAAAAAACTTAAAATTCAAGTGGGTGGTAAATGACAATATGTTTCTAATGTATTATAGCCTAGAGACAGGGGAAAATTTATCATCATAATCAATGTATTCTTCTTGATAATATCCTTTAGCCATGAGTCTATATTTGTTATTAGTGATGTTTCCTTGTTTATCTAACTTAATTCTAAAAACCCATTTGGTATCGATAATGGGATGATCACTAGGTCTTTAAATAGGAGTCCAAATGTTATTAATTATGAATTGGTTCAAATCATATTACAATTAAAGTACCCAATTTTAAAAATTAATGGCATCATCGATATTTTGGGAATCTAGGTGTGAAATAGAAGCATGATGTTTAACCTCATTTAAAACTTACCTTTTAGTATGAGCATAAACTTGAAAATAACCAATAACATTTTCTAAGGGATGGTCTTTAGACTTCACCAATGCATTGGGTAAAGGGATAGATGGTGGTTCCTTATAATCTTCAATTTATTTAGAAATAGGTGGATTATTTAAGGTAAAATATTCTAGGTCAACCTCAAAATCATTAATTTGGGGATGATTTGTAGGAAAATTCTCATCAAATTTTATATTAAATGATTCTTATATGGTCTTGGTACTTTTATTAAGGATTTGATATGATTTAATTGAGTTAGAGTAACCATAAAAAATACCTTCATCGAATTTATATTCAAATTATCCTAGGTTGTCTTTGGTGTTAAGAATATAGGATTTACACTCAAATGTTTTATAATAGTCAACTTTAGGTAGTTTTCATTTCTAAAGATCATAGGAAGTATTTTTAAGGAAGGGTCTTATAAGAACATAGTTAAAAGTATAAGAAGTGGTAATGACCACCTTAGACCAAAAATATTGAGGGAAGTTGAATTAATTTAAAATATTTCTTGTAATTTCATGAAGAGTTTTATTTTTTCTTTCAACCACCCCATTTTGTTGAGGATTCCTATGAGTGGAGAAAGAATGATTATAACCATGTGAAGTAAAAAGTTCATCAAAATATTTATTATCAAACCCCCCAATGATCACTTTGAATGGATATGATCTTATATAATTTTTCATTTTTTAACTTCTTGGTATATTTAATAAAAACTTCACAAGCCTCATTTTTCTGAGCTAATAAATAAACCCAAAAAAAATATTATATAATCATCAGTAATTACAAAGGTGTAAGATTTATCTATTATACTTGTAAATTGGGTAGGTATAAATAGATTAAGGTGTACAATCTTAAGGGCCTTAGAGTTGGACACTTCCTTTTTATATTTAAAGGAAGATTTTTGTTTCTTACAAAGTTAAAAAGGCTCACACACAACGTCATTTTTGAAATGCAATTTAGGAAAATCTCATAATAGATGATTTTGGTGGAGTTTGACACGTGTGTGTGTGTGTGCGCTATAATTACCAAGACATATATATCATAGTTATAAATCTCTATCTTATGCAATCAAACATTTAATATTTTTACTAGTGAAAGATTTTAAATCAATAACATAAAAATTTTGAAATCTAGAAACTAAAAATAAAATTTTTCCTTTGGAGTCAAAAAAATTACAAAAAAACTTTTCAAAAGAGACTTTAATACAAATATCACTAAATTTTCTAATACTAAGAAAATTATGTTTTAAAGCTTTAACATATAAAAAATATTTAATGAAAGTAGAATTTGAAAACCCAATAGTACCTATATTGATGATATTACTCCTTGATTTATCACCTAAAGTGACATGTCCTCCATTAATATTTTCATGATGGTTGAACTTTGAGTAGTTACTTCACATCTGTCTCAAGAAATTGTTGTCCATATACTATGTATCTCATTGGGATTTTCTCTTAATACCATTTTCTTACATAATAATTAAGAAAATAAAGACTTTGGTACCTAAATTTTGGGTCCACATATGTTAGATAAAATAAATTTTGGAGCCTATATTTTTAATATCCTATTATTTTAAAAGGAAATACCATGTGTGATAGCATACAAGATACGCAACACTGAGCTTAAATGAATAATGAAATCTTACTATTTAAATGTGACCGTTATAAATTAGTTGTTAAATTGGTGGGAATGAATAGTATTAACTACATTATGAAATACTTAATGGTCTTAATCATTTATAATTTATTAATTAATGATTTTTAAATAAGTAATATATTTTTAGTAAAGTCATTTTATTCTTAAAAAAATATGTTTTTTGAAAAAAAAATTAATTCTTTTTATGGATGATTATTATAATTAATTTCTGGAAATTTTAGAAAATTTATTTTAAAAAATAAATTTAATTTTTGAATTTTTCCTATTGAAATTATCTTAGGATAAGTTTTTGAGAATTTTTTGAAAATATTTATTTTTCAATGAATGGTGAAAAATACTGATTTTTTAAGGAATAGTGAAAAATACTGATTTTTATTAAAAACTATATTTTATTTTAAATTAAATACAAGGAAAAATTATGTTTTGGATTATTTTTAAATTTTAATTAGTTAATTTTGATATAAAATAATACAATTATGGTTTTTGAAATGAATTTGATACAAGAATTTAATATAAAAAATATATATTTAAAACAGGCATTTTTTCAAAAAACAACTATTTTTCGTTGTGTTTTGCCAATTCAATTTTAAATTAAATTCTAAAAATTATGTATTTTTAATTTTTAAAAATGGATTAAATATTTGGAATCAATGGTTTTGTCACAGACCAAATCGTGTTGACCCTGAACCGGTCACCCGATCCAGTCCGCGGCATGGCCCGAGAGGCATTCTCGATCCTCCCGGGATGGCGACAAGCGCCAGGGCATCAAAAGAAAGCAGGAGGGAACAATTTCTCCCAATGAAAATAAATAAAGCAGCGGAAGGAAAATAGAATAACACAAAGTAAATAAACAATACGAAAAAAAAAAAGAATGACCAAAAACAACAAACCAACCTGACCACGACTAAAACTCCTCGTGACCCTGAGAGTCACTCACCAAACCACAACCAACTCTCTCCCATGGCGAGCAAGCTCGAGTCAACCTGCATCAGAAACTAAAAATAAGAAAACACTATAGGCATGAGTATTAAAACTCAGTAGGCGTGCCCAACAAAATATACCAAAAGCACTACCTTTAAATAAAGAGTTTAATAATTTCAAGTTTGAACTACATTGTATAAAATATGGGTTTTTACACAAACTTTCATTTTATAAATCAAGTAATAGTCCATTGCCCTTTTTAGTTTAAGTAAAAGTTTAATGTTTAAAGGAACATATACATCACACTTTTAAAACATTTTCACAACCAATATAAAATCTAAAACTTAGTTGTCAATCAAGAGGAAAACCACACACAACACACACACACAAAATAAGGGTAATGGGGAAGTAGCAAAAGAGGACCTGCAATCAAACTAGGCACCTCAATCATCCGCTACATACAAATAAGCACTAAAGGAAACATGGGCCGAACCTAGGAGCTCGTGAACAATCCAGAACTTACTATACATGTGACTCATCCTGAAGGCATGCCTACTCTCGAGTACATCATAACACCCTAACACCCGGTGTTTCCCTAAATGGACTAACGAAGGGGCCCAATCCCCTAGCAGAGTGTCATCCATACTAGGGGCCACTAGCCAGTGCGTAATCTAAACCAGTGCAGCAATCGTTCCCAGAAGATTCACTTACTATGCCAAGTTCCCATGTTAACACATATAATAAACAGAAAAGGAGTGAGAAAACAAAGTCAATCAAGTATCACAAACATAACACACAAATCATGCAGTCAACGTACAACAAATATCACCTCTGAGTCACCCCAAAGTGAGTTTTCCAAAACAATTTATTTTATTAAAGTTCCAAATGGGCCTTCACCAATTTTAAAGAAAATCCTCATTTCTCAAGAGAACCAAAACGCTTTCTCATGCTTCAAAAGAAATCATTTATCAATAAACCAGAACTACATTTGAAATTCTGTGAATTATGTTTAAAATCCAAATGGACACTCTTTCACTACTGGGTGTCCGCTCGTCAAGAAAATATTTCAAGTGTCGTGTATAAAATAAACGGCTCTTTTTACACAAAATAATCATTTTAAAATTAATTATCTTAAATTAATTTCCATTTATTAAAATTAATAAAATATCAAGAAATAAATAAATTCTAAATTTAAAAGTGATTGTATTGGGGTACCTACCTCAACTCACAGACCAGTTACGATGATGCGACACGCCTCGCACGGGCGCACAAGAACACGCAAGATGATGATCGGAGGACCGTGGAAAAACCTTGTCAACACGCTGCAACCACAATGATAAATAAAAAAACCTAAAAACGGACTTAAAACAATCCAAATTAACAAACAAAACAAAATAACCACCTCAACATATTTTCAAAACACAACTCGCACCATCCACATAATTTACTAAACAACTTTAAAATAAATATAAATAAATTCCTAAAGAAAAACCCACAACTTCACATAAAAAAAACTAATTCAACAAACACATTTTTTATCAAACGCACACCTATGCCCTACTAAAACAGAATACGCACCACTTTCATAGTTAAATAAACTAGTTTCACAATTTATAAAAAGAAATTAAACAACTCAGGATTGGTTTTCATAAAAACACATCTTAATTCACATGAACATGCTATAGGTTATACAACGCAAACTAAGTTCATTAAAAAAATGCCAAATTAATTATCCAAGTGAAGAAACTGCACTAACCTCACCTCGGTACGCAGGCGTACTCGAACCGCAGGGTCACGCGGAAAAAGGGGAAAACGGTCGGTGTGATGTTGTGGTGTGTAGGGAAGACCGCCAACGTCATCAACAGTGGTGTGAAGACTGGCACGGTTGACGATGGAGCTGGTCGAAGCAGCAGGGGGGTGTCTGCGATGCGTGGCGCACTGAATGGAAGGTGAAGAAGGGATTGTGTGAGGATTGTGCAGCCGATCAGAAAGTTCGTGGGGCAGTGCACTGCTGAGTTGGAGGCGCATCGGTCCAGATATGCATTCGGAGACCGGAAATAAGGGTGTGTGGTTTAAGGGATACTCGTCGACTAGTAGGGGGAATCCCGAAGGGCTTCATGCCTACCAAAAGGGGTCGCGTTAGAGACACCCGGAGGGCAAGGGTTCGCCGGACAGAAAAGTAGTCGGCATGGGAGTTGTTGGCTAAAAAAAGAAGGTCGTCAGGGCTGTTGGATAGTGAGAGGCCAGTAAGTGAGAGGCTGTAGGAGCACGCGTGGTAGGAGTCGGAGCCAGAGGGCTCTGCGAGAGGTAGTCGCGCTGCTTCTGGCCGAACAGATGCCGACTGGAGTTCAGGCATCGAAGGGGGAGGGTTGTTGCGTGTCGCACTAGAGAATCCAGGAGAGGCAGTGGTGTGTGCTGCGACGGGGTTCTGGCCGAAGCGGCTGGTGCAGGGAATGGGGGGGAATGGCGTCGGAGGTGTTTCACTAGTGCAAGGTAGGACCGAGGGAGGTGAGGCGTTGTGCAGCGGAGCAAACAGGGCAGGGGTGTGGGATGGCCAGCAGAGGAGGTCGGTTGTGCTAGCTAGTGGGTGGAGGGAATGCCGGAGGGCACTGGGAGGGGGAGCCGCATGCAGGGGGATCCGTTGGAGGTGAGGCGGGGCAATGAGGGAGAATAAGGGAGGTCAGCGATGTTGGTTGGGGCGCTGCAAGGTAGGAGGAGGGCGCGGGTGGTGCTATGCGGGGCGAGGGGAAGGAGAAGGGAGAACAGGCAGTGTGGCGGCGCAAAATAAAATAGGGTAACAGGGGGAGTCCATGGGTAGGGTTAGGAAATAAGGGGAAAAAATAAAATAAATAATAAAATAGAAATAGAAATAGAAATAAAACAAAGCACATAAATAAAGCAAGGTAAACATTAACCCATAATAAAAGTACTACACATAAAAATAATAAGAAAGGAATAATAATCATAATAATAAAATTAATAACAATAATATTAATAATACACCTAATAATAATAATAAAACCATCTTTAATAATAATAATAGAAATGATAAATATAATAATTTTAATAATAACAACATAATATTATTTCACTAAATTTTAATTTTAATTATTCACTCTTCAACTCATTTAATTTATTTGCATTTTCCAACTTAAACTCTGCAACTGTGCGGTACTTGGGCTAACTGCACGGCTTCTGCTAGCTGTGCGGTGCCCACACGCCGGCCTAAAATAATAATAATAATAATAATAATAATAATAATATTATTATTATTATTATTATTATTATTATTATTTATCATTTCTTCTTTAATAATAATTATAAAATTATTACCAACAATAAAAATTTTAAACAACACAATAAATCACAATCTTTACTCATTTTAATTTCTCAGAGGCAGGCGAATCGTGCCAATGCCTAATCGGAGCTGTGCGGGGTTTCCAACACGTGCTCTGCCCATGTGCCCAGTGATTTCAGATAAAAAACACACACTTTTTAACATAACTCAAAAGTTTTTCATCTGGGACTCAACCCGAACCCCAAAAAAATTTTAAAAGACAAAGAAAATTATAAAATAAAATAAAAGATGGAGTGGGGTGTGACAATTCTCCCCACCATAATGCTTTCCACCATTAGAAAGCCACAAAAAGATCTATACCCAAAGATGAAACTCCTTAAGTGTCACTCACACCCAAAAGTTTAAGTGCCTCCAGTTGATCGATCCAAACAGGCACTAAAAACCCATGACACATAACCCATCCTTAAAACAAGATCACCTTAATCACCACCAAGCAGAACCAAAACCATCTGTTTCAACCAAGGAATTAACGAACTTAAATCACCTCCAAGACTTATCCCTATAATCTTCGTCCAATAAAACTTTTGGGTGTACTCTAATCTCAACATTTACTCGAGGGGATGAATTCAAGATTAGGTGGTTCTGCACGAGACCACCTATCACCCAACGATACATGAAAAGAAACTTTGATACTGACACAGGGAGGCCCGAACGGACTCCCCACCATAAGGATTAGGCTAACTCTTAATTACTTCAGGTGTAACTTTTCGAGACCCACTGTGGGTCTCCACACCATAAGAACTGACGAGATTAACTGAACTTGAAAACTTTCTGCACAGACCAAAAACCCCACCACAAGGGTAGGGGAGGGAAAGGAAGGACCAAACTGATAGAGTATCAAAACTACCGTCATCGTTACCCTAACAACTTCACACCCTCGGAAGAGCACAAACCATGACACACTAAAGACCAAGATTAAACCAAGTCCCTTTTTACACTGTTGGGGTTCTCCTGATTACGCGCCAGCTTCAGTCTGGGGCCTATGGATGGAGCACTGATGATTGAAGCATCTCCTGCCTCATAGTCAGGCTTCAAAAATTCCCAAACACAACACACGAACCATAATTTCACCAAATACACTTCCAATAAAAAAGTTTCAAAGAGGTTTAACCACAACCATTCTTACAACTGAAAGAAAAGGAACACCTTAAAACACTACAAGAGATTATTACTACACCCAATAAACACTATAAAGAGAAAACCTCAAACTGGTCCCCAAACATAGCCATACTCCTACTGATGGGATGAGGTGACCTTTGACGAGCCAAGTCTAGCTTCAGCGCACTTCTTGGAAACACCATAGTAGAATCACTACAAGTGACCCAGACGTCCATAAGGGTGGAAGGGTCTCAGAGCACTCGGTCATGTTGGCCTCTTGTGACCTTGCTTGTCACACTGATGAAATATCATGGAGTTATGCTCCAAAGGTGTTAATTATAAGTATGAAGGCCTCTTAATTCCTCTAGTAGACCCACCAACATCAGGGCGCTTCTTATTCTTCCTCTTACCATCCACTTCACTACTTCCCAAGGTCGGGGGAGGATTCACCATGTTATGTCCTCCTGCTAACTCAGCTTCAGCAAGAAATCCATGCCCCACAACATCCGAGAAGGTGGTTAGGTTGAGCTCTTCCACTTTCAATCGCATTTCAAGTTTAAGTCCAGGCTCAAATTGTTGAGCCTTCCTGGGATCATTCGCAACAAACCACTAATCATACGAAACTAGGTCTATGAAACATCGATAGAATTCCAGTACCAATTCAATGCCGTACTGAAGAAAACAGAACTCCATCCTCTTCCTCAGCTTTGTCAACTCAGAGAAGTGTTGTTGGATGAACAAAGACTTGAAGAACTCCCATGTTAGGTCTTCCTGAGGCTTATTCCAAGACATGTACTTCCACCATTTCCAGGTTAGGCCTTCAAGCATAAAGGTAGAAAACTTCACCTTTAACGACTCAGGCAGCCCAATGAAACTGGACTTCCTCTAAATCTTCTGTAACCACTCCTCCGCCTAAAGTGGATCTGCTTGACCATAAAACAGGGGAGGGTTCAACTTTCGAAATTCCAGAATGTAATCTATGGGCTGATCAACTAGAGGATTTTCTAGGTGCGCACCACCCAAAGTTGCACCTTGGGCATCCATAAAACCGTCGTGGGGGTGAACACTAAGGAACAAGGAAACAAAGAACATAATCAAAACATGGTCACTTCCATTTCAATTTCAACTTTTCATAATTTCCAAAATAAAACATCACAAAACAATTCTTAAAAGTAAAGAAGATCCAGACAAACCACAAGGGGAAACTAGTGGCAATTGGTGACTCAGACCCATGGTTGGCGGCCATATGCCAGTCATGTCACCATCACAGGGAGCACTCTAGGGTAATGTCCCTATCTACACATGGATTTCCAGGCCATGTGAGCTCATGGAGGTCACTTTCCTAGCTCCCATTTCATTTTCCAACATAAAACAATTCAAAAGAACCAAAAGACACCAACAAACTGAACATCCCATGGTAACCTAAGGTTCAGAATGAGCAAGGGTTCATGACGTCCTTCTCATTCGTACGCCTTGAGTCCTGAAAATTCTACTCCTTCTACCATGACAACCCCAAATAACAATGGGAGCTCTGAGAAACAAGGTCCGCTCAAGAGCCGACCTGCTCTGATACCATTTTGTCACGAACCAACCCGGGTCGACCCTGAACCGGTCACCCGATCCGGTCCGCGGCGTAGCCCGAGAGGTGTTACCGATCCTCCCAGGCTGGAGACAAGTGCTAGGGCATCAAAAGAAAGCAGGAGGGAATGATTTCTCCCAATGAAAATAAATAAAGCAGTGGAAGGAAAATAGAACATCACAAAGTAAATAAACAATACGAAAAGAAAGAATGACCAACACTAAAAAACCAACCTGACCATGACTAAAACTCCTCACAACCCCAAGAGTCGCTCACCAAACCACAACCAACTCTCGCCCACGACGAGCAAGCTCGAGTCAACCTGCATTAGAAACTAAAAACAGGAAAACACTATAGGCGTGAGTATTAAAACTCAGTAGGTGTTCCCAACAAATTATCCCCAAAGCACTACCTTTAAATAAAGAGTTTATTAATTTCAAGTTTGAACTATATTGTATAAAATATGGGTTTTTACACACACTTTCATTTTCTAAATCAAGTAACAGTCCATTACCCTTTTTAATTTAAGTAAAAGTTTAATGTTTAAAGAAACATATACATCACACTTTTAAAACATTTTCACAACCAATATAAAATATAAAACTTAGTTGTCAATCAAGAGGAAAACCACACACAATACACACACACAAAATAAGGGCAACGGGGAAGTAGAAAATGAGGACCTGCAATCGAACTAGGCACCTCAATCGTCTTCCACAAACAAATAAGCACTAAAGGAAACATGGGTCGAACCTAGGAGCTCGTGAACAATCCAGAACATACTATACATGTGACTCATCCTGAAGGCATGCCTACTCTCGAGTACATCATAACACCCTAACACCCGGTGTTTCCCTAAATGGACTAACTAAGGGGCCCAATCCCCTAGCAGAGTGTCATCCATACTAGGGGCCACTAGCCAGTGCGTAATCTAAACTAGTGCAGCAATCGTTCCCAGAATATTCACTTACTATGCCAAGTTCCCATGTTAACACATATAATAAATAGAAAAGGAGTGAGACAACAAAGTCAATCAAGTATCACAAACATAACACACAAATCATGCAGTCAACGTACAACAAATATCACCTCTGAGTCACCCCAAAGTGAGTTTTCCAAAACAATTTATTTTATTAAAGTGCCAAACGGGCCTTCACCCATTTTAAAGAAAATCCTCATTTCTCAAGAGAACCAAAATGCTTTCTCGCGCTTCAAAAGAAATCATTTATCAATAAACCATAAGTACATTTTAAATTTCTTGAATTATGTTTAAAATTCAAATGAGCATTCTTTCACTATTGGGTGTCCTCTCTTCAAGAAAATATTTCAAGTGTCGTGTATAAAATAAACGGCTCTTTTTACACAAAATAATAATTTTAAAATTAATTATCTTAAATTATTTCCCATTTATTAAAATTAAAAATATATCAAGCAATCAATAAATTCTAAATTTAAAAGTGAGTGCAGTGGGGGACCTACCTCGACTCCCAGACCAGTCACGACGACGCGACACGCCTCGCACGGGCGTGCAAGAACACGCAAGCTAACGATCGCAGGACCATGGAAAAACCTTGTCAACGCGTTGCAACCACAATGATAACTAAAAAAACCTGAACATGGAATTAAAACAATCCAAATGAACAAACAACACAAAAGAACCAACTCTACAAATTTTCAAAACATAACTCGCACCATCCACATAATTTACTAAACCACTTTAAAAAAATTTATTAAGAAATTCCTATAGAGAAACCCATAACTTCACATAAACAAAACTGATTCAATGAACACATTTTTTATCAAACGCACACCTACACCCTACTAAAACTGAATACAGACCACTTTCATAGTTAAATAAACTAATTTCAAAATTTATAAAAATTGATTAAACAACTCAGGATTGGTTTTCATAAAAACACATCTCAATTCACCTGAACATGCTATAGGGTATACAACGAAAAATAAGTTCATTAAAAAAATTCAAAATTAATTATCCAAGCGAAGAAACAGCACTAACCTCACCTCGGTGCACATGCGTACTCGAACAGCGAGGTCACGCGGAAAAAGGGGAAAACGGTCGGTGCGATGTTATGGTGGGCAGGAAAGACCGCCAATGTCGTCAATAGTGGTGTGAAGACTGGTGCAGTTGACGACAGAGCTGATCAGAGTAGTGGGGGGTGGCCGCGATGCATGGCGCAATGACCGGAAGGTGAAAAAGGGATTGTGCGAGGACTGTGCAGCCGAGCAGAAAGTTCATTGGGTAGTGCACTACTAAGTCGGAGCCACGTTGGGCCGGATATGCACGCGGTGACTGGAAATAAGGGTGTGCAGTTTAAGGGATACTCGTCAACTAGTAGGGGGCATCCCAAAGGGCTTTACGCCAGCAAAAAGGGGTCGCGTTGGAGACACCCGGAGGGGAAGGGTTTGCTGGATAGAAAAGTAGTCGGCATGGGAGTTGTTGGCCTGGAAAAAAAAAGTTCATCGGGGCTGCTAGATGGTGAGAGGCGAGTAGGTGCGAGGCTGCTGGAGCACGCGTGGTAGGATTTGGAGCCAGAGGGAGTTGTGGGAGGCTGTCACGCCGCTACTAGCCAAATAGAGTCCGACTGGAGGTCGGGCAGTGAAGGGGGAGGGTTGTTACGTGTTGCGCTGGAGAGGCCAGGGGAGGCAGTGGTGTGTGCTGCGGAGGGGTTTTGGACAGAGTGGCTGGTGTAGGGAATGGGGGGAATGGCATCGGGGGGTGTCATAGGTGCAAGGCAGGACCGAGGGAGGTGAGGTGTTGTGCGGCGGAGTAAGCAGGGCAGGGGCACGGGATGGCCAGCAGAGGAGGCCGGTTGTGCGGGCTGCTGGGTGGAGGGCGTGCCGGAGGGCGCTGGGAGGGGGAGCCACTTGCAGGGGGATCCATTGGAGGCAAGGCGGGGCAGCGAGGGAGAAGAAGGGAGGTCGGCGAGGTTGGATGGGGTGCTGTAAGGCAGGAGGAGGGCACGGGTGGTGCTATACGGGGCGAGGGGAAGGAGAAGGGAGAACAGGGAGTGTGGTGGCGCAAAATTAGATAGGGTAATAGGGGGAGTCAGTGGGTAGGGTTAGGAAATAAAGAGAAAAAATAAAATAAATAATAAAATAAAAATAAAAATAAAATAAAATAAAGCGCATAAATAAAACATGGTAAACATTAACCCATAATAAAAGTACTACACATAAAAATAATAAGAAATGAATAATAATCATAATAATAACATTAATAAAAATAATATTAACAATACACCTAATAATAATAATAAAACCATCTTTAATAAAAATAATAGAAATGATAAAAATAATAATTTTAATAATAACAACATAATATTATTTCACTAACTTTTAATTTTAATTCTTCTCTCTTTAACTCATTTAATTTATTTTCATTTGTCGACTCAAAATCTGCAACCGCGCAGTACTCGGGCTAACTGCATGACTTCCACTAGCCGTGCAGTACCCCGCGCGCCGGCCTAAAATAATAATAATAATAATAATATTATTATTATTATTATTATTATTATTATTATTATTATTATTATTATTATTATTATTATTATTATTATGTATCATTTCTTCTTTAATAATAATTATAAAATTATTACCAATGATAAAAATTTTAAATAACACGATAAATCACAATCTTTACTCATTTTAATTTCTTAGAGGCAGGTGAATCGTGCCAATGCCTAATCCGAGCTATGCGGGGTTTCCAAACACGTGCTTTGCCCGTGTGCCCAGCAACGTCAGTTGAAAAACACACACTTTTTAACATAACTCAAAAGTTTTTCGTCCGGGACTCAACCTGAACCCCAGCAAAATTTTAAAAGACAAAGAAAATTATAAAATAAAATAAAATATGGAGCGGGGTGTGATAGGTTTCAAATTTATTAAATAGGTCTCTTTAATTTTTTTTCAATATGAATAGTAAACTTAATAATTTTATTATCACGGTAAAGGGTAAATTGAGTAATTTAGGTTACAAATAAAATGATAAGAATGTTTAAATGACTAAAAAACTTGACTTAATATTATTTTATGAGTATATATAGACTATAATAATCCAAGGGTCTAATTTATGACTTCTTCTAGCCACTCTTATGAGATTATTACCTTTATAATATTTTATTTAAAGAAAAGTCAAACATGTCACACTCTTGTTTTTTAATAAGTGTAATTTTTTTAATACGGTGTTATCCAGATTATATTTTAAAATATAAATGGTATTTTTAAATATAAAATATTTATCTTCATCATGGAAATTTATTTTTAATTTTTAGTGATGAAATAGTTACCTTAAATGCTTGCATAATGTTGATACGATAATTATTCAATTAATTAAAAAATCAAATAAATTATATTTAAAATATTAAAAGTAATATAATTTGGGGTGATTAATGTAATTAATTAATTTTTTAGATTAAATTAACATTTTAGGGATGTTTTAAAATTATTTTATTAAATTATAAGTGTTATATTGATATTATTAAAGTTAATGAAATGAATGGTTCTAAAAATTAACATTATTGATATTTTATAATAAATAATATTTTATTAAATGATATAAAATTCCTAAAAATATTATATTCAGAAAAATGATAATGATATAGTTTATAATTTCAAACATGGTCTATTTATGATAATTTTATTCCATTTATAGTAACTATATTAACCCTCAAAGAGTAAAAATGTTTTTTGTCATGGTAAGTTTTAAAAGGGTTAATGACGGGTTAAAACTAAATGATAAGGGTATAAATGTGACATAAACTTGTCCAAAAATTATTTTATAAGATTATTTATACACTTAATTATCCTATATTATAAATAAATGAGTTTGTATCAATTTTTAATTGAAAAATTAATTTGTATTAATTTAATATTTTAAAAAAATCCAAGAATGCCCCTCCCCTCTCTTATAAAAGGGCGCCTCTTATTCTCAATCCTTCACACTTAAAAACTCATTTTATATGGAAAATAAATAACCAAATAACTTAATAGAATCTCTAACCTCATTATAGATATCTTTTTTAGATATAAAACCAACTTTAGTGGTCTTAAGGTGTTAATCAAAGGAGGTTGTCCGAAAAAGAGGTATTGTTTTTAATTGTGCATTTCTGTTTTATTTCTTCTTCAGCCACTTTAAAATATTTTTCAACCATGATAAAATAATAAAATCAGTATCTACCATATAATTAATTGTTTTTATGTTAATTTTACAACCTATATCCATCTCCTCTTCCATCAAATGGGAAATAAAACCGCCATTCGTGTGCACGACCACTACTAGAAAAACAGGTATTTGTGACGGGGCATTTGCGACGGGATCCCGTCGCAAATGGATTTTTGTGACGGGGGCCCGTCGCAAATATCCTGTTGTTAAAAACGGCGTCGCAACAACACTTATTTGCGACGGGCCCGTCGCTAAAGCCGTTTTTTGCGATGGTTATTCTCCCCGTCGCAAATAATACTCCGGATTTTTGTAAAAAACTTTTAAAATAGTTTTTGCGACGGGCCCGTCACAAATACCTTTTGCGACGGGACCCGTCGCAAATACCTTTTGCGACGGTACCGTCGCAAAAACTATTTTTTTAAAAAAATAAAAAAACTATTAATAATACTAGTATTTGCAACGGGCATAGTTAAACTATTTTTAAAAAAAAATAAAAACTATTAATAATACTAGTATTTGCGACGGGCATAGTATCTCGTCGCAAATACTATAATAAAAATAAAAAAAATAAATTATTAATAAATTATTTTCATTAATATAATAATAGAATTATAATTCACAAATAAAAATAATAAATTATTAATAAATTATTTTAATTAATATAATAATAATAGAATTATAATTCAAAAATAAAAAATAATAGAATATTAATAAATGATTTAATTAATATAATAATATTAGAATTATAATTCATAAATAAAAAAAAATATTAATAATTTATTTTAATTAATATAAAAATAATAGAATTATTTTACATTCAAATATTAAAATAATTCAAGTATTACAAAAAATATAATTAAATTACCATCGGCTGGATGATTCAAGCTTTTATCGGTTGAAATATTCTCTTTATGTCATGACATCATTGTCGCTGTATTCTTAGACATGAATAAACGCTGAAGTCTGGATGTAAGCGGAAAATATCTCAACTGTTTTACAGGAATCAAACCAGACTTCCCGTGTTGTCCTTCTTTATATCTCAGTTGCCCATATGTAGGACAACTATCCAACGACTCATTTTCCCCAGAATATAAAATGCATTCATTTGAACATGCATGAATCTTCTGACAAGTAAGTCCCAAATTTCGAACCAGCCTCTTACTCTCATAGTAATTTGCAGGTAAAACATTTCCTTCGGGTAACAGTGTTTTCAGCAAAGAAAATATCTGGTCAAAACAGGTGTTTGACATTCCGTTATCTGATTTGATAGCCATAAATTTTGCAACTGCTTCTAATTTACTCATCTTGCAGCCAGGATATAATGCATCCTCAACAGATTTCAACAACTCATAAAATTCAGACGGTGCCAACTCAGGATTTGAAGCTATATCAGCCGGAGTTTCTGTATGTTGAACAGATGAACCTGCAACATCATGTACTAAATCTTGAAACCGGGATGGATCCGGAATCAAGTTGGTATCACCTGCTCTGAAACTGCGTTCACCGTGTTGATACCAAAAAACATAATCTGGTTGAAAACCAAAACGCAAGAGATGTTCTCCCACTTTGTCAAACGTGTCAAACGTTCTCAATGCACATTTTCTGCAAGGGCATTTTATTTTGCCTTCTGAAACAAATTCTGAATTTGATGCCGCAAATGATAAAAAAGTCTCCACACCCTCAACATATACTGGATTTAAACCAGAACTGTTTGGATTTCTACGTTGATTTATCCATATGCGGTCACCTAATAATGATTGTTGACGACCTCATTGTTCCATATTTCTCTATAAAATATAAAATCATTAATGGTTTTGAATAATTTGTTAGAAAAAACACTCAAGTAAAGATTGAATATATTGAGAATAAAGCAAAACATGTTACAAATATTGATAATTTTAATATTATATTGATTTTTTATTATTTTAATAATACTAATATAATTTTTTCATAAATATTAATTATATAATAATAAAATTATTACATTATTAGTATATTTTATTATTAATATTAAAATAACATAATTTTTATATTATATACAATTCTCCTTTCATCTGTGTGTTTAACATTCTATCTCCACATGTAATATTTGCATTCACTTTCACCTCTCCATTGGCGAGTAGGTTGATAATATTGAAAAAGAATGCGAATATTACATGTGGAGACAGAAAACACACAGATGAAAAGAGAATTGTATATAATATAGAAAATTATATTATTTTAATATTAATAATAAAATATACAAATAATGTACTAATTATTGATAATTATTACTAATTATTACTAATTATTGGTAATTATTACTAATTATTACTAATTATTGGTAATTATTACTAATTATTACTAATTGTTGGTAATTATTACTAATTATTGGTAATTATTACTAATTATTGGTAATTAATACTAATTATTGGTAATTAATACAAATTATTGGTAATTAATACGAATTATTGGTAATTATTACTAATTATTGTTAATTATTACTAATTATTGATAATTATTACTAATTATTGGTAATTATTACTAATTATTGGTAATTATTACTAATTATTGGTAATTATTACTAATTATTGGTAATTATTACTAATTATTGGTAATTATTACTAATTATTGGTAATTAATACTAATTATTGGTAATTATTGATAATTATTGTTAATTATTGGTAATTATTACTAATTATTGGTAATTATTACTAATTATTGGTAATTATTGCTAATTATTACTAATTATTACTAATTATTGGTAATTATTACTAATTATTGGTAATTATTACTAATTATTGGTAATTAATACTAATTATTAGTAATTAATACTAATTATTACTAATTATTTTTAATTATTACTAATTATTACTAATTATTGGTAATTATTGTTAATTATTACTAATTATTGGTAATTATTACTAATTATTGGTAATTATTACTAATTATTACTAATTATTACTAATTATTACTAATTATTACTAATTATTACTAATTATTACTAATTATTACTAATTATTGGTAATTATTACTAATTATTGGAAATTATTACGAATTATTGGTAATTATTCCTAATTATTGGTAATTATTACTAATTATTGGTCATTAGTACTAATTATTCCTAATTATTGGTAATTATTACTAATTATTGGTAATTAATACTAATTATTACTAATTATTGGTAATTAATACTAATTATTGGTAATTAATACTAATTATTGGCAATTAATACTAATTATTGGTAATTAATACTAATTGTTGGTAATTAATACTAATTTTCTTAATTAATACTAATTATTGGTAATTAATACTAATTATTGGTAATTATTACTAATTATTCCTAATTATTGGTAATTATTACTAATTATTGGCAATTATTACTAATTATTACAAATTATTGGTAATTATTACTAATTATTGGTAATTATTACTAATTATTGTTAATTATTACTAATTATTGGTAATTATTACTAATTATTGGTAATTATTACTAATTATTGGTAATTATTACGAATTATTGGTAATTATTACGAATTATTGGTAATTATTACTAATTATTGGTAATTATTACTAATTATTGGTAATTATTACTAATTATTACTAATTATTACTAATTATTGGTAATTATTACTAATTATTGGTAATTATTACTAATTATTGGTAATTATTACTAATTATTGGTAATTAATACTAATTATTACTAATTATTGTTAATTATTACTAATTATTACTAATTATTGGTAATTATTGTTAATTATTACTAATTATTGGTAATTATTACTAATTATTGGTAATTATTACGAATTATTGGTAATTATTACTAATTATTACTAATTATTACTAATTATTACTAATTATTGGTAATTATTACTAATTATTGGTAATTATTACTAATTATTGGTAATTATTACTAATTATTGGTAATTATTCCTAATTATTGGTAATTATTACTAATTATTGGTAATTATTACTAATTATTCCTAATTATTGGTAATTATTACTAATTATTGGTAATTATAACTAATTATTACTAATTATTGGTAATTATTACTAATTATTGGTAATTAATACTAATTATTGGTAATTAATACTAATTATTGGTAATTAATACTAATTATTGGTAATTAATACTAATTATTACTAATTATTGGTAATTATTGATAATTATTGGTAATTATTGATAATTATTACTAATTATTGGTAATTATTACTAATTATTGGTAATTATTACTAATTATTGGTAATTATTACTAATTATTGGTAATTATTACTAATTATTGTTAATTATTACTAATTATTGGTAATTATTACTAATTATTGGTAATTAATACTAATTATTACTAATTATTACTAATTATTGGTAATTATTCCTAATTTTTACTAATTATTACTAATTATTACTAATTATTACTAATTATTACTAATTATTACTAATTATTACTAATTATTGGCAATTATTACTAATTATTATGAATTATTGGTAATTATTACTAATTATTGGTAATTATTACGAATTATTACTAATTATTAGTAATTATTACGAATTATTACTAATTACTGTTAATTATTCGTAATTATTACTAATTATTACTATTTATTACTATTTACCGGTAATTATTGGTAATTATTGGTAATTATTCCTAATTATTGGTAATTATTACGAATTATTGGTAATTATTACTAATTATTGGTAATTATTACTAATTATTGGTAATTATTACTAATTATTGGTAATTATTACTAATTATTGGTAATTAATACTAATTATTGGTAATTAATACTAATTATTGGTAATTAATACTAATTATTGGTAATTAATACTAATTATTACTAATTAATGGTAATTATTGATAATTATTACTACTTATTGGTAATTATTACTAATTATTGGTAATTATTACTAATTATTGGTAATTAGTACTAATTATTGGTAATTATTACTAATTATTGGTAATTATTACTAATTATTGGTGATTATTTCTAATTATTGGTAATTATTACTAATTATTCCTAATTATTGATAATTATTGGTAATTGTTCCTAATTATTAGTAATTAAATGAATAATTACTAATAATTAGGAATAATTACCAATAATTACAAATAATAACATTATTAGTATATTTTATTATTAATATTAAAATAATATAATTTTCTAATTTATATACAATTCTCCTTTCATCTGTGCGTTTTCTATCTCCACATACAAATAATACATGTGAAGACAGCAAACACACAGATGAAAAGAGAACTGTATATATATAAAAAATTATATTATTTTAATATTAATAATAAAATAGACAAATAATGTAATAATGTTATTATCCCTAATTATTGGTATTTATTACTAATTGTTAATATTTATTCTTAATTATTAAAAATTATTACTAATTATTCCTAATTACCATTAACTATGAACAATACTAATAATTTAAATTTATTAAGTAATAAAACAATATAAACATAATTAAATTACAACTAATTAAGAATAATTGAAACTAATAAAAAATTAAAAATAAATATTAAATTAAATTGAACATAAATACCTTGAATCTGATCGTTCTTCAAAACTTTAATATCAGCTCCGGAGAAAAAAATTAAACTGAAGAAAAACTGAACTTTAGAAATATAACTTTGAGAGAAGAAGAAGATGGAATTTGAGAATGTTTTGAAAAAAACGGATGGGGGTATTTATAGGTTGGATTATTTGCGACGGGTCCCGTCGCAAATACCTTAGCCGACATTTATTACGGTGAACGGGTAAATAGTTATTTGCGACGGGACCCGTCGCAAATAACCACCTGCCGACATACTATTTGCGACGGGGGAATATTCCCGTCGCAAATACCTTTTACCGTCGCCGGTTATTTGCGACGGGAATATTCTCTCGTCGCAAATAGTTTTCCCGCGATTTGGCGCGCAACACGCGCCAGTTCTTTTGCGACGGGGAAAGAAATCCCGTCGCAAAAGCCTACTTATTTGCGACGGGTAAATACCCCTGTCGCAAATAAGTTTTTAACAGGACTATTTGCGACGGGATCTATTCCCGTCACAAATAACCCGTCGCAATTGCTCATTTTTCCCGTAGTGGACAAATTACCGCCTCCTGAACCAATGTAATTCGTTTTCCATCACCATATCTCAAGACTAGTTATATTGTTATAATTAATGTTTATATATTATATTAATGACATATTATCATTCTTAAAATATAATATGTCATTTAATTTCATACCTTTCCATGCATAGAAAAATGATAATGTTGTTTGTGTATACGTGTGGACTACCACCTCTACGAAGTGATGTGATTTTTTTTCATTAACACATCACCTGAATGATATATATAAGTATATTTGAAGAATTAATATAATATTTATGATATTATTATCATTATTTAAAGATAAAATAATACTTACCTTCTTTCCATAGTGATCGTTAAAAAATGGAAATGTTACTAATGTGTACATACAACCTATCGTCTCCATGATTGTAACATGGTTCATTTTTTATAAATATATTTAATGGTTGGATTTAAATTTATAATTTATATATAAAAATGATAATTATTTTGTGATTATTATTCTTTAGATGATGTAATAATGATCTCTATGAAAATAGTCAAATTACCAAAGTTATTTTGGACTTATGAACCAAATATCATCAAAATATATGAAGTGAACTTAATTAATTAAGTAATTATATATAACATTTAATTAAGTGATATAAAAAGAATAATTAACTTTAAAAAGTTTCTCAATAAAGTATAAATTAACCTAAATTCATTATTTAGGAAGATAAAGAATGCACATGATGATTCGAACTGAAGGTAAGGGACTTTCTTTTAAAAAAAATCTTCTTTAATGTTTCCCTTAAAAATCCTTTTTTCTTCACTATTCATATGATTTTTTTCTAAAAAAAATTAAATAATGTTTTTATTGTTCTTATATGATTTTTTAAATTCAAATTTACTCATGTTTTACATTTTAAAAAACGGTTTGAAAGGAATCTTTTTTTCATTTTTCAAACAAGGTACTTTGTAACTTTTATAATAAAAATCATAGAAGGAATGTTTTTTTAACTTATACAAAATGAGTTGATTTTATATCTTTAATGAATAATATTTTAGTTGAAAATTCCTTTACAATATTACATAGTTATTTTCAAATAAAATTTTTTCCTTTGTATATACGTAGTGTTCTTTTTAAATAAGTGATTTTCATCGAGGAATGTTTTTATAACACAAGTATTCATTTTTTGTGATTATGTTATGGTTCTTGAGAAATGTTTATGATGACAAGTTTTTCTGTTATAAACCAAATTTAGGTGGGTCGTTGATATCCCTTAAATTCATTGGGTTTATTTATTTTGTAAGTTTATCATAATGGTTATTTCAATTATAACTATAATGGTTACTCCGAGTATAACTATGAGGGTAACTCCATAAGTAAGTATGATAATAAAATTATTCCCCAAGTTACCTATATAATTTATTGATGATTGCTATTTTTTTACAAAAATATAATTTTTTCACAAAGAAAGTTATTAAGTTTATGTTCAAAGTAAAGTATATATTACATTTTAAGGTTGAAAAGTATAACTTCATGAAAAAAATTTCATGAGTTTATCATGTTTTCAAAGAAACCTTTATGGGTTTTATTTTTCCCTTAATATTTCTTATGAAATGTTTTATAGAAATATTTGGGCAGAAAATGTGATTTCTTGGGGAAGAAAATGTTTACTTTGATCCCAAATTTTATTTTGAAAAAGACCAATTTTTAAAAGTATTCATGGACTAACTATTTATTTCTATCTTTTTATGTCCCTTACTAATATTTTTGTGCTCACCCCATGTGTTAAAAAAATCATAGGGTTTAAGTATGTGTAATAGAAAATAATAAGTCAAGTTGAAAGTTGTGAATATTTTTCATTAAAATATATCATGTTTTATTTTAAAAAAATTTATATTATGAAAAAATGATACTAGTTTAGAAGTGTCCGCTTTTTATACGTATCGGTTTTTTATGTATGATTTATGACCTAAATATCTAAAACTTTAAACCTGCAAGATCTTTTGAAATGTAAGAAATAAAATTCTAGTTAAATTTACTAGAATATGTAATGTTTAATTTCAATTCCTTATAGTTGGTATCAGAGTAGGGTTTTGACAGCTTTGAAGATTGGGATGTTTTCTTTTGATATTTTCTTATGAGTTATGTATATCATCATGGGTTTAAAAGTTTATGGTTGATTATAGGTTCAAAGTATTAAACATACCTTTTGAAGTTTTATGTGATAGATTTTGTGGTGATTAATGATATTTTTTTATATTGGATTTAGAAGGGTAGTTGACTTAGGAATGAAGGACTTGAAGGTTAAAGTATTATAGAATTTATAAGGGTATTGTCTCTGAAGAACCATTTTTATTTTAACATGAAATAATTCATTTCATGTTTTAATGATGTTCTTTTCTATAGATTAAATATTATCTATCAAGATGAATGTAAAAATATCTTACAGAACCTTATTATCCCTTCCAGATGATTTGATTATCACTATTATTGCAAAATCTTGTTCAAATGATTTTGACATCTTCTTGAGTATTCAAATCACTTTCAAGAAAATGTTTGACTTATCCAACACATTTTATTTTCCCAAAAAAAATTATGGTTCATGGTATCTTTTTCATTTGATTTAAAAATCTCAAATATACCAACTCTATTGAAAATTGAAATTACACAAAGAATGCAACCATTTACTTTTTGAAATTTGGGAATCATGTTAGAAGATAAAGGGAATATCAAATAAATATTGATATTTGGATTAAAGGTATGAAATATTTTCTTATGTTTAAGTATGAAGCTCAATTGAGTTTATTTTTAAAAATAATAAGGACTATTCTATAATAGGTTATATTTTCCAAATCTGGAGACATATATTAGATGGAATCAATACCTTTGAAAAGTGGTGTAGAAAAAAGGTGATGATTTTTGGGAGACATTTATTGAGTTTTAGTAAATGTTAGTGGTATATATAACCCTTAAGTTTACATATAAAAACGGTTATTTGAGGAATAATTCCTTCACTTTTTGAGGATATAAGTTTAAAGTTATTGGTATCCTTTAAGGTGTATCTGATATCTGATTTTTTGGAAATTATGGTTAATAAAATTTTGGAACATATGTTTTATTATATAAATAACCATGATATTGAAAATTTATTTGGTGATTAATTAATTATTATTATTTTGGAAAAATTTCACTATTTTAGGGTGCACTATAAGATTAAGGTAAATAGAATACTATGGGGTTTTATTTAAAGAATAAATTTTGGATTTTATTTTGGAAGAACATATTACTTTATTTCAGATTTATAGTGATTTATGGAAATGATTAGAAAATCTTGTAGATTATATGATTAGAGAATACACTTTTGGTGTGAGACATTAAGAGCGATTGATGTTATTTTGGGAGATAAATATTAAATTTATCTTGGATAACTATGTGATAAAATCCTTATGATTTTTGGGATTCAATATTAGTCTAGAATATTTTTGAGTAATTTTAAGGATAATTATTTATTTAATGATCTATATTAAAATTTGGGTATTACTATTAAATTTTTAAGGTTAAAGTAGTTTTTCTTAGTATGAAGGTTTACTCATTTTAGAGAATTAACTTATCTTTTACTAACCATTTTGGTTGATGTCTAAAGATATAATTAATATATTTTTAATATTTTGTGGATTTTTTGATCTGAAGATGTTGATTCTAGTGTTTTTGTCATGAAAAATTCATCTTGAATACTCATTATTTAGAGAAAAATATGAGATTGTTTTAGAAATTGATCGAAGGATGAAATTCTACTTGTCAAGTAAGTATATTTCTTTATATTATTAGTCTAGGTAGTAAAATAATTAATCAACTTTAGGAAAATTATTTTGAAATAAATATTTTATTCATTTACTTTTCTTAATGATAAATCAATGGCCTTTTAACCCATCACAAATTTACGGTCTTGTGATAGTTAACTTTCTCATGACCATGTTCTATATAACTCTATATAAGTCCTTGGGGGTTATTTGTTTCTTAAAAATACATATTCTTACTTACCAATAATTTTTTCCTATCCATAAACCTAGTATGTTTTATATTGGGAGACCTTCATACTTTCCTTCTTCTATTTTCAAGTGGAACTTTTATTGACCCTTTTTTACAATGTGGGATTTAAATAAAGGCATTTTGAATAGTCAAACCCCGGTTACTGAGCCCAAGTTCAAATTTTATGGATAAAATTTATTAAATGGGGGATATAATGTAACATCCAAAGATTTTAAAAGGAAAACTATGTTTGATAGAATACTAGATATGCAATACAGAGCTTAAATGAACAATGATATCTTATTATTTAAATGTGATCGTTATAACCTAGCCATTAAATTGATATAAATTAATAGTATTAATCAAATTATGAAATATATAATGTTCCTAATCATTTATAAGGTATTAATTAATTATTTTTAAATAATTACTATATTTTTAGTAAAGTAATTTTATTCTACAAAAAACATGTTTTCTTCAAATATTATTTTTATTACTTTTTTATGGTTGATTATTATAATTAATTTCTGGATATTTTAGAAAATTTATTTGAAAAAATTAATTTCATTTTGGAATACAGCATTTCAAAATTATCTTATGATGAATTTTTGAAAATTTTCTGAAAATATTTATTTTTTAAAGAATAGTGAAAATGCTTATTTTTATTGAAAACTGTATTATATTTTAAAGTATTGAAAAAGTCAAATTATGTTTTGGAATAGTTTTAAATTTTAATTAGTTAATTTTTATATAAAATAATCAAATTATGGTTTCTTAAATTTATTTTATACATTAATTTAGTATAAAAATATTTTATATTTAAAAGAGCATTTTTTAGAAAAATTATTTTATATTTCCTTTTGTCTGTTTAATTTTAAATTAAATTCTGAAAATTTTGTGTTTTGAATTTTGAAAAATAGATTCCATATTTTTAATCATTTTATCCAAATTTATTAAATATTTTTCTTTTATTTTTCAATATAAATAGAAAACATAGTAATTCTATTACCACTATAAAGGGTGAACCGAGTAATTTAAGTTACAAATAAAACGATAAGAACCATTATATGACCTAAAAACTTGCCTAAATATTATTTTATGAGTATATATAGACCATAATCATCTAATGGTTTAATTTATGACCTCTTGGGGCTACTAATATGAGATTATGACAATTATAATATTTTATTTAAAGAAAAATCAAACATGTCACACTCATGTTTTTAATAAGTGTAATATTTTTAATATGGTGTTATCTAGAGGATATTTTCAACTATAAATAGTATTTTTAAATATAAAAGATTTATTTTCATCATGTTAATTTATTTTTAATTTTTAGTGATGAAATAATTAACTTAGATATATGCACAATGCTGATGCAGTAATTATTCAATTAATAAAAAAATAAAATAAATTATATTTAAAATATTAAAAGTTATATAATTTGAGATAATTAATATAATAAAAAACATTTATATATTACCTTTACATGTTATTTATTTTTTAAAATAATTGGTTTGAATTATAAGTATTATCTTGATATTATTAAAGTCAGGGTATTGAATAGTTCTAACAATTGACAATATTGATATTTTATAATAAATAATATTTTATTAAATGATATAAAATTCCTAAAAATATTAGATTCATCAAGTTTATTATTATATAGTTTATAATTCCAATAATAATCATACTTAAAAGCCCTTTTGGTGAATACCTACCCAAATACCTTCCTAAAACCCCTCCTCTCATTATAGAGGTTTTTTTTAGGAAAAAACCAACCTTAGTGGTCTGAAGATATTAATAAAAGGAGGTTGTATGAAGAATATGTATCGTTTTTAATCATTTGTTTCTATTTTATTTCTTCTTGCACCTCCTTAAAATATTCTTCAACCATAAGAAATATAAGGACCCATCCTTAAACATTATATAATCTAGTAAATTCCTTTATAATTCACTTTTTTACATTCACAAAGATATTTTAATTTTAGAGTTTTAGTGAATTAGGACATAAATTATACATATAAACCCATAAGAATACAAATTGGGTACTACTAAATAATATTTATTTCTTCCATAATACAAATTTTTTTAATAAGACATGAAATATTTCCATGAAAAAACTTCATAAAATTCATCTTGGCTTCTCCTTTTTCACTTACCCATTCTTAAACCCTATGAAAAAACATTTTAAAACTTGGGATGAGCATAAAAAGATTAGTAAGGAATATAAAATAAAGTAAGTAATTAATCCATGAATACTTATGAACATATGAAATCATTTTCACAAAGTCATACTTCTCACCCATAAAGTATCATATACTTACTTTGTGAAAACAAGTGATTTCCATATAACATAGAAAACATAAATAAAACCATAAAGATAACTTAATGCATTAATTATTTAAGATTGTAACCCTTGTAGCTACCATATGATTTGTAATCCTCACAACTACCTTATAATGTAACCTTTATTACTACCATATGATATAACCCTCACAGTTACCTTATGGTGTAACCATCATTGTTACACTTTGAGTAACCATAGGGTCGACCTTCAACATAAACATACCCAATGCATTTTAGGGAGATATAGGTCCCACCATTCATCATAAACAATGACCAAGAACCAGATCATAATAATAAAATAATAATACTTTCATCATAAAATCATTCCTTTGTAATTTTGTTAAAATATAAATTTAAGTGGATTTTTAAAGAAAAGTCCCTTACCTCAGATTTTACTTTCTTTAAATGTGTTCAAACCATCTGTATAATGATTTAAAGAGTGTTATAATTTTATTAGAGAACTATATTCATTTTTATAATTCCTTATATGATCTTCTTATTATTTAGTCAAAAGTATATTTTTACTTTTCCATTCCTTTTTTTAGAAATCACAAACACTTTCTTAAATACTTATTTAACTAATTATTTTTGTGTCCAAAGTGTTTTAATTATTTTTAAAGACAAAATATATGTTTTACCATACTTATAATAAAGTTTTAAATAATTCATGAATACAAATTTACTTTATTAATTAGAATCATCATAATGAGTATGGATTCGATAATGATTGGATTCACCTTTATCAAATCATATTTAAAAACTTTATGTTTTGTCTTCCTAGTGAAAAAAGTTTTATGATATGACTTGACATCGAAACTGATAGCACCATACTCATGAAGAAAATTGTAATGAAATTCTATAAGGAAATCCATCTGATTTATCTAAGTTTAAATTCTGAATATGTAAAACCATATTCTATTGTATTGAAATACATTTTACACTAAAAATGGTGTACATTAAAACGAAATTGGATATTCTAATATAATATGACCATTAAAGTTACAGGTGTCCAATTCATCATGAAAAACTCAAATAAATGTGACCATTGGAGGATCAAGATGATTGTTGGAGACATGCCTATAAATACTCATCCATTTGAAGTGTTCGGACCAAAGTGATGATCATTTTCATTTGCAAAATTCTCAGTTTGTGAGAGATCTAAAGCTTACAAGAGTGAAAAACTTGTTCTTTGTACTTGTAACCTTCTTGAGTTTGTTTTTATAATTTCTTGTGCATCTGATTGGGAATACGATTGATGGATTTTAGGTATAGGAAGACAGAGATCTGATATGCTTGATCGAGGGCTTGTGGGTATAGCAAGACAAAATCTGATCATCATATCAAGGGCTCAAGGGGATATTGAGAAAGATAATCCAATATTTATATTGAGGGCTCACATGGATAGCAAGACAGATTGATCATTATATCAAGGGATTTCTCTAGTAAGGAAAAGACATAATTTCTTATAATTATAAAACAAAGTATCGTTATCCTAGGTTATTGGATACCCTTCTCTTTGGGTTAAAATAATTGTACTCATTTTTATTACTTGTTTTATTAACATGTCTTTTATTTATTCTACAATTGTAATAGAAAGTGAATCCTTTTATATTCATATTTCTATTTTTATTTTATTTATTGTAGTATATTTGATTATGATACAATTATTTTACTTTAATTCTGATTCTATATAGAATCATTACTTTTTTACTATTATGATTTATCATAATCGTTGTGATTATGAGACTTTTTTGAATACTCTGAAAAATCTTTTTCATCTATGAATACGTTTAAATTATGATTATGTTACCACTTCTTACTAAATACAATTCTATAAGCTGTTTAGATAGAATCATTTTATCATTATGTCCTATGTAATACATATCAGAATCTACTTGATTACGATGCTTTTATCATTGGACCCAAGGGCCAAGCCCGATTTCCATTTAAATACTTAATAGGTTTTGTAAACAAGATTTGTTTAACCTTGTTAAACTAAGTTTATTTTAAGGTTAAAAATTATTTTTTAAACTTAAAATTCACCCCCTCTTGTATTTATCCATATATATATTCATTTTTATCCAACAATTGGTATCAGAGTCAAGTCCTTGTTTTATTGATACTTACATTTGGTATCAGAGGAGGTTTTAACTGCTTAATTACTTACTATATTTTACTTATTTACTTTTTCAAGTTTTTTTAGATTGATTTATAAACTTTTTGTTTATAATTACCTATTACACTAATGTTTATTGTGAAATATATTTTTTTTATTTGTTTTAAATATGGAATTACTCAATATCAGTTCAATAGATAACCTCAATCCAAATAGACCCCCTATTTTTGATGGAGCTTATTATGAGTATTGAAGAGATAGAATGAATACATTCATTATAAATACTTGAGTTGAATTTTTTTTCATGTTAACTAGAGATTACAAGATCCTGGGCAAGGAGGTGGTTTATTTTAAAAATAAAGAAAAGAAAGAGTATCAATTGAATTACAGAGTTAGAAACACTTTATTATGTTCTATGACCAAAAGCATTTACAATAATATTTATTCTTGTAAAGCTTCTAATAGTATCTGGAAAAAGCTATATATTACTAATTTTAGAACCTCAAAGTTTATTAAAACAATAATATTAATGCTTAGAGATGATTATCAAGATTTTAAATTTCATTTTGGTGAACTCATTACAAAGGTACAAGAAAGTTTTAGGAAAATAGTAAATATTTTACAATATATGGGAGAGAAAGTATTATAAGATGAAATACTTGTTGAAAATATAATTGATATCATGCCTAATGAGTGGGAATCTAAGAGAATAGTTGTCGATAAATAGAGTAAGATAAAAAATGTTACTCTTGATAATTTATTTGAAAACCTTCTACAATATGGGGTAGTTTGAAAAGAGATACAAAGAAAGTAAAGAAAAAGAATAGTGGAGTTTCTTTTACTACTAATTAAAATTCAATAAAAGCTCATACTCTTGATAAAGTTTTTAATTTGACAAAGAAAAAGAAAGTTACTATCCAATCTGATTCAAGTGACTCAGAACATTCTGAGAATGAGTTAGCTAATATTTCTTGAAGAATGAACAAGTTTTTTGGTAAAAAGGATTTTCAGTATGGTTAGAAGAAAGGAAATAAGGACATGAATGAAAAGAAATATTCTGAAGTTACTTATTATGATTAAAACATATCTGGACATATTCAACCTGATTGTCCCAATTTGAAAAGAAAATACAAGAAGAATAGAAATTTTGATAGGAATTAGAAAAAGTATTATAAGTCAAAAGGTAAGAAATTTCTTAAAGTTTCTAAAACTTTTAGTGCTAGTGTATGTGATTCTTCAGACAATTCCTCAGATAATGAAAGTCTAGATCAAATTAATATTGGTCTTCTTGCTAAAGTACCCTGTTCAAATCAAAGTTTTATGGCCAGGGTACATACAACTGATTCTTTAACTATTATGTCATTAAATGAAAATGATACTAATGAAAATAATTCTATATCTTCATATGAATAATCCTCCTCAGATAGTGATAATAATACTTTACCTTCTTATTAATAAGTTTCTCTCTTTTCAAAACTTTTAGAAAATAAAATTTGTAAAGTGTATAAAAACTTGATAAGGAAAATGAAAAACTTAAAAAATCTCATTCAAGAATTAATATTTTAACAAATAAAATATTGGATCTATCAAAATATCTTGATAAATCCAATTCTTAAAAATATACTATTTCCAATTATTTAGAAAAAGTAATTTCTAAAAATGATTTTTTGAAAACTAGTTTTGAGAAATTCAATTCCAAAACTAATACAAATGTGGATAATAATTTAGTTTTAAAACTAAAGTCTAAAAATTATTCACAAAAGAAACTTTTATCAAACTTTACTGCTGGTAAGGAATGTTTTGATAAAATGTATAAACAAATTTGTCCACATGGTACTAGTTCAGGAATGGGATATACTCATAGAAAACCAATTTTTAGTAACAACTTATTTGTTCCTAAAAATGCCCATTTTTTACTAAATGTAAAAGTGGAGGTCATTGGGAAAAGAATTTTTCTTTAAATAAAGTTCAATAATTAGGGTTCCAAAAATACCATTTTTCAAAACAAATATGGATTTCTAAAAAAAATTCTTACATTTCCAGACCTAAGAAGGTTTGGGTTCTGAAAGTCTAATTTTTTTACTTTCAGGAAAAAAAAGAACCAAAACCGAGAATACTTGGTACATGGATAGTGAGTGTTCTAGACATATGAATGGATACAAATATTTCTTTAAAAATATTATCAAGATAAGAGGTGGTAAAGTTACCTTTGAAGATAATTCTCAAGGAGAAATTACCAGTATAGGTAATATTGTTCTTCTTGGTAAAGCTTTAATTTCAGATGTTTTGTTTGTTAAAGGTCTTAAACACAACCTTATAAGTATAAGTAAATTATGTTATGAAGGTTTCCTTGTAAATTTTAGGGATGATAAATGTGTAGTACACAATTTCAAGGATGAATATGTTATTTCTTTACATCAACATAAAAATGTTTATACTCTTAACTTAGAAGACTTTGGGCGCCAAGACCTACCTTGACTTACTGCAATGGAAGATAATTCTTGGTTATGGAATAGAAGGATAAGAAATTATAATCTTAGGAACATACATAAATTGAATAATAAAAGGCTTGTTAAGGATCTACTAGATCTTGGATTTGATTCTTAAAAAGTCCGTGACCCTTTTCAATATGGTAAGCAACATAATTCTAGTTTTAAATATATTATTTAAGTCTCTACTTCTTATGCTTTACAGTTAGTGAACATGGATTTATTTGGTCCTACATGAATTGGGAGTATTGGAGGAGAGTACTATATATTTATTTTAATTTATTATTACACTAGATATATATGGGTTTATTTTATAACAAAGAAATATGAAGCCTTTTTTTATTTCAAAAAAAATTAGCCAAAGTTAAAAAATGAGAAAAATCTTCCCTTGATAACTATTCAAAGTGATCATGGTGGAGAATTTGTAAATTCTTATTTTGAAACTTTTTGTAGTAAAAAAGGAATTACATGTAACTTATCAGCTCTAAGAACTCCTCAAAAAATGGTGTTATTAAAATAAGGATTCACATTCCTTAAGAAATAACAAAAAACATGTTGAGTGAATACTCAATTTCTAAACATTTTTTGGATGAAGAAATTAGTACTACTTTTTCTACTATAAATCATGTTTTAATTAAACCTTTTATTAATAAAACTCCTTATGATTTTTAGACAAGCTAAAAACCAAATTTTTCTTACTTCATAATATTTTGATGCAAAGTATTCATATTGAATACAAAAGACAACTTACATAAATTCGCACCCAAATCCAATGAAGTAATATTTTTAGGTTATTCCACTAATTCTAAGGTATATATATTTTTTAATAAAAAATCTTGTATTGTTGAAGAAATAGTATATGTTAAATTTAATAAAACTGATCCATTTTTTTTTAAATAAAACAACCAAAATCCTCAGATGTGTTTTCCAAAATTGATTTTCAAAATTTGTTAGAGGATTTTTATAATATGTAAAATACTCAAGAAAATATTTCTAAAGTATTTACCCAAGAATATTTTCTACCTTATGTTGATGAACAAGTTTTAACAAACCTAAGTTAGTTGTTTCTTAGGAATCATTCTAGTGATGGTATCATTGGTGATGTGAATAAACCAGTTAGGAATAGAAGTTCTTTAAGAAATGAAGTAGAACATCTTGATTTTCTTTATCAATTTGAACCTAAAAATCCTAATGAGAATTTTGGTGATGGGTGTTGGATAAAATTAAGTCAAGATGTGCTAAATGAATTCAAAATAAATAAAGTCTGAAACTTGGTTAAAATATATAAAGAAACTTCAATAATTGGAGTAAAATGGGTTTTCAAAAACAAGTGTGATGAAAATGGAATAATCATTATAAATAAAGAAATATTTTTTTTCTAAAGTTTATAATCAACAATGGGGAATAAATTATGAAAAAACCTATGCAATGATAACTAGACTGGAATCTATTCATGTTCTATTAGCCTTTACACCATTATTTAATTTCAATCTTTTTTAAATGGATGTGAAGTGTTCTTTTCTTAATGGTTATGTACAAGAGGAAGTATTTGTTGAAAAAATCCTAGTTTTGAAGATAAAAAACATCTTGAATACATTTATTAACTTACTAAATATTTATATGGACTTAAATAAGTCCCTAAATCTTGGTATGATAGATTAATAGGATTTTTGTTATAAAGCAATTATATTAAGGGAACCGTCGATCCAACTCTTTTTATAAATAAAGTAAACAAAGAATTATGATTGTTCAAATTTATATTGATGAAATTATATTCGGATCAACTCAAAAATCTATAATATATTCTTTTTATAATCTTATGAAATCTGAGTTTGAGATGAGTATGATGAGTGAGTTAACATTCTTTCTTCATTTTTAAATTTATCAAAAACCAGAAGGTACCTATATATATCAACATAAGTATATCAAATAACTTCTTAAAAATTATGGATGTGAAAATACTAAAAGTATTAGTACTCCAATCAATACCTTAAACACACTTGATATTGATGAAACTAGGTAACCAATTGATTAAAAAAAAATTAGAGGCATGATAGGAAGTTTACTATATCCAACTGTCACTTTCCCAGACTTAATTTTTTTTGTATGATTATGTACAAGGTATCAAGATAATTAAAAGGAATCTCATTTAAAAGATATAAAACTAATATTTCATTATCTAAATGAAACTATGGATTTAAGACTTTTATGTTCTTCTAGAAATGATTTTCAATTAAAAAAAGCAGATGCTGACATTGGTGGTTGTAGAATGGATAGGAAAAGTATTTTCGGAACTTTTAATTGATTAATAGATTCATTAGTTTCTTGGTCTTGTAAGAAATAACACTTAGTAGCACTTCCCACTACTAAACCTGAATATGTGGTAGTGGGAAATTGTTTTGATCAAGTATTGTGGATGCAACACACACTCATTGATTATGTTATGGGTTTTACTAAAACTAAAATACTATGTGATAACACTAGTGTCATTACTTTAAGTAAAAAACCTACACATCACTCTCATGAAAAACACATAGATATTAGGCAAAAAATTATTAGGTATCACCCACTCAAAGGAGATATTATTTTACAATTCATTAGAATATTAGAACAACTTGCTGATATTTTTACAAAACCATTACCTTACGATAGATTTGAATACATTAAAAAAAGTTAGGAATTATCGCTTTAATGTAATCATTCATATCTACTTTTTTAAACCACCTTCTTACATTAAGGTACTCCTTTTCATGGGGGGTGGGTTATATATTATTATTCTTTTACAAAAAAATTGACTTTCAAAATTTTAGATTTTCATTTATATTTTATCATATTCATTTTTTCATTTAAATTTTATCGTATTTGAGTTTTCATTTAAATTTTATTGTATTTTTTTCATTTAAATTTTATTGTATTCGAGTTTTAATTTAAATTTTATTATATTCAAGTTTTCATTTAAATGTTATCGTATTATAGTTTTTATTTAAATTTTATCGTATTTGAATTTTCATTTAAATTTTATCACATTCGAGTTTTCATTTAAAATTTATCGTATTTTATTTTTATTTTAAAATAATCATATTCAATCTTTTTTCTTTCGTAATCTGTTATAAAAAAGAAGAAAAAAATTATAATATTGATGATTCCACTCTAAAATCTATTATTCTTTCCTTTTATACTTTAACACTATTCCATTATGATTAGTTTTATCCTTGTTTGTTATTATTTTTATTTACATGTTTTGTTTTCAGTTTTTCATATTCACCCAATACGATTAATTTTTTTAAAAAAACCTCAAGAGTTTAAATTCTTTAAAAAGATTTCTTCAGATATTTTATCAATTGTATGATCAGTCAGATCAATTCTCAGGCATCATATGTATTTGGGTATACCAAATTTCACTTCTATAACCTATATAAAGGGGACCCCCCCTATGTGTCCCACATCAGATATTTCAGAATTCTTCCTCAAAGTGCAACCTCAGTTAAGTCTCTCAGTCTAATTCACTCTTCATGTTTGAATCATCAATTTCTTCTCCAAATATAATGGCTCCTTCGAAGGATTACAACTGATGGTTTGTTTTCATGAAAGGTTAGTATTAATATATTTTTATAAAAAGTATGATTCATTGTTAAGAAGGGTAATAGATTCCCATGGTTAGGAATCTTTATGTGAGGAATAATCAGATCCCAATTAAAATTTGATTTAATTTGATTTGGTTAAATATTTTTATGATTCTATAAATTTTTTCAAAGAAGATGGTAAAGAAATGTTTTCTTTTTAAATTTATGAGAAGTATTACAAGATGACACCTATGGAAGCATCAGGTTTCCTAGGTATTTTAGATGAAAGAGATACATTTTGTCCCTCTCATAAACTACCAAATTCAAAGGTTATGTTTATCAAATAAAGAGCATAAAGTATTTGTTTAAGAATGTATCTGAAGATGAAATAAGAAAAGTAACTCATCTAATTTTGGATCATAGAGTTTTAGCCATTTATATGAAAGGTTTTATTATTCCAAGAAAGGGAGATTGAGACACTTTGAAAGTACTAAATATCTTCATTTTGGATTATCTCAACAATATGAGGAAAATCAATTTGTATGGTTTTATTATTTTAACTATCAAGAATATAAAATCCAATTCAATCAAGTCACATGTCATAATGTTTCTGACATTTATTAGTAAAATTATTGAATCGAGTATGATACATTTCAATATTGCGATAAAGTCTAAGAATTTCAGAGAAAAGAATATTCTTATCAATGATGATAAAATAAATCATATAAAGTATGTTTTTTATTCAGATTCAAAGATGTTTGTTAAGATTTCCCAGGTTTTTGCATCAGAAGCATAACCTTCTTCTAAATCAAAGAAAGATGAGAAAGTCAAGAAAAAGAAAAACGTTGATTCTCTTCCACCAAAACAAAAGAAACAGAAGAAAGTATCTGATGATGTAGTTATATAGTAGAGAATGAAATAAGCTAAAAGAAAATAAGGATATCCTCAGTTTGGACTCAAATCATCATAAGATTTAGCTTTAAACATCCATGGAGCTGAAGTCCAAGAAAAAGAAACCAGAGAAAAGAAATATAAGAATAAACTTCAAGGTGTGAATTTAGTTGATAAATTGATGAAAGGATTAGAGGCCTCTTTTACAAATCTTATTTTACCTCTTAATATTGGATTGTCTTTTCAAGAAATAGTTATTGTTCATGCTGATTTTCCCTCTATTAGAGATAAAGGAAAATAGTTTTTATAGATAAAGAATTAGTTCCAATTGGTAAAAGTGATTTGAGATCGGACTCACAACATCATGAAATGTTTTGAAATGAAATGGAATAAGGTGTTATAGAATTATATATTCTAGAAAAAGAAAGTGAAGGTATTCAAGAAGATAGTGCATTCAAACAAATAGAAGAGTATGAAGGTGAAGAAGTAAAAGAAAGTGAAGAGAAAGAATATTTAAAAGAAAATGAGGATGATATCCATTCTGATAAGCTTTCTATGAGAACTTTTCAAGCTTCATCAAAGCAATTATCTTATTTGGGAAATCAAAAGAATAAATATTTTAGTTAAGAGAAAAAAAAGTCTCCATATTTTCAAGAAGTCGAATATTTATCTAAGATGGATGAATAAGATTCGAATAGAAAAGTTGAAGTTAGTAAAAGAATTATTGTTGATGCAATTGAGATTTCTGATGAAAAGAAATCTGATCAAAGTATTGATAAATCCATGTCAAAGAAAAACAAAGGGAAAAGTTTTAAGAAGAAATTAGAACCAGCAACATCATACCTCCCAGAAACATTCAATAAAAGTCAAAATCACCCAATATGATCACAACTTAGGGACTTGACTATATCTTTTATACTTTGAGCATATTGGAAAAAATAATTCCTTACTTTCCCAGACTGAATATCAAGATTTAATGTTTACAAATTAGGATAAAACCCCAAAAATACTACAACAAGGGAAATAAAACTCCATTCCAAACCTCCATATAACAAGAGGAGAAATATCCTCAATCCACTGCCACCAATATCCACAAGAGAAGACCTAAATCGCCATCCCAGTACACCATGCCTTTACCTAAATCAAACATACAACAAGGTCTACATACACCCAAAGGTTTATGTGGGGTGTGATACAAATCCCAGTAGGATGCCACCCAGATAAAAACATTCCATGCTTTAACATTAAAAGACAACACAAAATGTTAATTTCTATAAAAGGAAACTTTGAAACATTTCAAGGAAAACATTTTTAAAGAAATATACTTTCAAAGGAAACCATTTAAGGAGATTCATCCCTTCAAGAAACATTTAATAAAATAAACTTACTTTAAACTAAATAATCTCAAGGTCCACCGTATGTCGATGGATGGTACCATATCACATAGTCTCAACTGAGAACCATGGGTAAAACCCTAGAGTCACTCTAGCTTGAGTGAGTCACTAGAACCTCATACCTTGGTGAAACATGGTATAGTAACCACATCCATCAGTTTCCTCGTGCACAAGACACAAGAGAGGAGAAACATCCAAAATTTCAATGGTTATCAATCATCATCATAGTTAAGTTAGTGTTGTAATGATCAATACAGCTACGTGAAACCATGAAAAGACACTTTCATATCACTATAACACTGGTTCTATCCTTCCCACCTAGATACTTAGGTTCCCCTTTGTTCTCAATTCATGTTCACGTATCACACAACATACCACTTTCAAAAACCATTGCTGAGAATTTCAAGGAAACCACCCTTTTTCTATAAAACAAACCATTCTCCCATTTTACTCACACCAAAACCCCTTTTAATGAATTTATCATTACTTACACAAATCATAATTTCCCCTTCTTACAAAACATAATAAAATTGAACTATTTATCAACCAATTCCATGGTCCAAGACCCTTTGTAGGATCATACACAAGATAAGATCATTTTTAAAACATTCTTCTCATCATTTAAACAATTAGCAATTCAAATTCAACAGTTAAAAACAAGATCAACATACCAAAGTGATACATTTTCCTTTAAAATCTCATTTTCAACACATTTTCACCTTAAGATCCTTTTAAAACATGATTCACACCTTTCAAGAAACCAATAAAACATTTCCACAAAATTCCACACTAAATCACACACATAAAACCTAGCCATTTTCTTTTATAAAATTCACTCCCACCATATAAGTATGTCAAAACACTTAAAAATACCTTTCACACCACACAATTAAACCATAGAACATATTTAAATATTAAAACAATAATATTAAATCAATATAATAATATTAGGGTATGGAACCACCTACCTCATGAGGAGAAACTTCCAGAATCTGGTATGAAACCTCAATCGCACCCAAACTGCACCCTAAGGAAGCAAGATTCGACCTAAAACATCAATATAGAGCCCCAAATATTAGGATCTAACCCTAAAATTGGAACCCTACCCACTGGAAAACCGAAACACCAAAGGAGATTAAGCAAAACCCTAGAAGGAAAGACAGAACGAGGGAGATAAGGACTTACATGAAGGTTACTTGAAGAAATACCACAAAAAACTCCCATGAAAGGAGTTCCAAGGGAGACATGGAAGAGGGAGAAGGAGCCTAGGGAGGATGAGGAAGATAGAGGAATAAAAATGAGGTTTAAGTGATAAAAATTGGGGAGAGATAAAATGGGGGGAAACCAAAATTAATGACCTGGACAGGATGCATGGTTAGTCTGCACAGTTTGTCAAACTGTGTGACTACATTTATCAAGGAGGGAACCTGCCACACTATTAATTCACATAGTCTAACTTACCATGCAGAAGTTGTTTGGTCACTTTTGGATGTGACCCTAACCTACTACATGGTTCCTGGGCTGAGGCGCACAGTCGTGCCCTATCCATGGGGTAGGTCTTGTCTCACCCAGACACCTACCGCATGATTACCTAGGTAGGGCGCATAGTTACTACTAATCGCACGCCATAGTCTTTTCACCCATGTTTCACAATTTTTCTTGAAATTTCAAGGGGGAACCCAAGGAAAAGAACTAAACCAATAATAAAAAAAATATAATACCTCAAAAATTAAAACCTTTCACACCTAGTTCTCGTGAAAATAACCAAGAACCAAACCCGAACTGGAAAAAAAAGGTGAATTCAAAAACCCGGGTGTGACAAATCAGAACCGATATCATTAGAATCATACCCATAAAGAAAATACTAAAAAAATCTGTAAGGAAATACATTGAATTTATCTAAGTTGAAATTATAAATATATAATACCATATTCTATTATATTGGAATACATTTTACACTACAAATGGTGTACATTAAAAGGACGTCGGACATTCTGTTATAATATGACCCTTGAAGTGCTAGGTTTCCAAGTCATCATAAAAAACTCAGAGAAATATGATCGTTGGAGGATCAAGATTATTGTTGGAGGCATTCCTACAAATACCCGACCATTTTAAGAGTTTGGAGCGAATTACTGATCATTTTCATTTGCAAAATATTCAGTGTGCAAGAGCTTTGAAGCTTACAACTGTGAACAACTTGTTCTTTGTACTTGTAACCTTATTGAGTTTATTTTTTAATTTCTTTTGTGTGTCCGATTAGGAATACGATCAAGGGATTATGAGGTTAGGAAGGAAGAGATATGATCTTCTTGATCAAGGGCTTTTAGGGATATCAAGACAGAATCTAATCATTGTATCGAGAGCTCACATGGATAGCAATACATAGAATCTAATATTTATATCAAGGGCTTGAGGGGATAGTAGGAAAGACTGATCATTATATTAAGGGATTTACCTAATAAGGGAAAGAAAAAATTTCTTATAAGTATAAAATAATGGACCTTTATCCTAGGTTATTGGATACCCTTCTCTTTGGGTAAAAATAATTGTTTTCATTTGTATTACTTGTTTTATTAACAAGTCTTTTACTTCTGTTGCAATTGTAATAGAAAGTGAATCCTTTTATATTAATCTTTCTATTTGCATTTTTTTATCATAATAGATTTGATTACGATAAAAAAATTTACTTTGATTATAATTATATATAGAATAATTACTTTTGTATTATTCTGAGTTATCGTAACCATTGTGATTACGATACTTTTGTGAATACTCTGATAAATCATTTTTATATTTGAATACGATTAAATTGTGATTATGTTACCAGTTATTACTAAATATGATTCTATAAATTTTTTAGAAAGTATCATTTTATCATTAAAACCTATGTAATTCATAACATAATTTACTTGATTGTGATATTTTTATCATCGAACCCAAGAACCAAGTCCAATTATCATTTAAATACTTAAGAGGTTTTTTGAATACGATTTTTTAACCTTGTTAAACTAAGTTTCTTTTAAGGTTAAAAATGAAAGTTTTTAAACTTAAAATTCACCCCCATCTTGTATTTAAAAATATAAATATTCGTTTTTATCCAAGCACTTATAACATATTTCCACCCATTTATTAATAATATTTTGTTATTTTTATTGTTTTGGGTGTATTTATTTCATGGTTTCCATGGTTGGTTCATTATGAATTTTTTGTCAAATGGAAGAAAAAATATAGAAGTGGAATGAAATAGTGTTAATATATTTCCATAATTTTAAATGATACCAATTATAATTTTTTTTATATGAGAATGAATCATTAGATAAAACATTAATAAAAATGATTTGATTTATTTTGGTGGTTTTTACAACCATCAAGAACTCATATCATTTTATTTGATATCATGTATATTGGTTCCAAAATATTATATAACTTATAATATGTATAATAAAATCTAATTTAACTATAATAATGGTTTTATGACAAGACTTGAAGATGTTAAAAGGAAATAAAAATACATCAATTACAATGACGGTAAATCGACACATCACGGACAATGTTTTCATTTTTTTAGAATAAGTGGAGAAGAGGGGAGGTATGATAATGGATATTCCATTAACATAATAAAATTATAGTATATGTAACATACTAGAGTTATCATGTCACTTTATATAGGGGATGTGAGGATATAATGATAAAAGAAAAGAGATTGAAAAGAAAAGAAAAGAAAAATAAAGAGGATTTTACCTCTTGAATTCTCCTCCTTGAGAACCTCCTTAAGACACTTGGTTTTGGCCTTTTGGTGAGACTAGTAGGTCTTGGATGTGGGGAATAGGCCTTCTAAGGGAATTGGGAAGAAATTAAACAAGATATAAGGCTTTGATGTGTGAGGAGAAGAGGCGGTGAGGGGTGGTATTTATAGTGAAGGAGATGAGTGTTTTTTTATTATTTTATTCATTATTTTATTGTTTTTAGTACAAGAATATTAATAGTTTGAGAATTATCACTGAATATATTAAAATAATGAAGGATATTTTGAGATTATGGGCTTACATTAGTCATACATCATCTATGACTTAATAAATCATGTATTTGTTAAATACCATAAATTACCATATTCACCAAAAATTCAACTATTTTAGAAAAATACCAAAAATTCACCCTAACCATTTTTCAACATGTAGAATTAAAAAAATTAACTCCATTTTAAGAAAATAATTTTATAAATATGAGAAATTTAATTTTTAATTAAAATCATAATTTATTTTAAAAATACCAATTTTAAAATTATAACTGGTTTTATATCACTTTGAAAAATTAATTAAGGTCTCATAAAATTATCTTATAATCATAAGTCAATATAATTTTAATTTATGAATCTATTTTATGAAGATAATTTTTCTTTCAAATCATTATATTAATTATAAAAATTTAAATAAAAATTTATGTGCCAAAAAAATACCAACACTTAATTTATCATTTTTGAAACATTTATTTACTTATTCCATGATATAAATATATCATATTTTCACTTATAAGATGCATAAATTTTAGTTATACTTTAATATGTTATGTTATTATTTTATTAGTATAGATTCATTAATTTCTATAAATACAACTTATTTCATTGTACATTTATAATGAATTTAACTATTAAATTAAATAATGGAAAAAAATTATTTTATAAGTACCTGGGTTGTTACATTACCTCCACCTTCTAGAAATTGTGTCCTTGCAATTTTTATTTACTTATTAAACAAGTGAGGATATATTTCCCTCATAGTATTTTCATATTCCCATGTTGCTTCTTCAACCATGTGGTTTCTCTACAAAACCTTAACATGATGAATTACCTAATCCCACAATACTTTCCCTTTACAATCAAGAACCTAAATAGGTTTCCCTTTATAAGAAAGGTTCTCTTCTAGCTAAACTACTTCTGGACGAAAAACGTGAGATGAATCGGGCACATACTTTCTTAATATCGAAACATGAAAAACATTATGTACCTGAGATAAACTCAGAGGTAAAGCTACTTGGTAAGGAACCTGTCCAAATTTCTATAGGATTTCAAAAGGTCCAATAAACTATGGACTTAACTTTCCTTTATTACCAAAATTCATAACACTTTTCCAATGAAGGGTTTTAAGGAAATAATGATCACCTACCTCGAAAGAAAATTATTTCCTCTTACTATTTGTATAACTTTTCAACCTACTCTGAGTTTTCCTTATGTGTTATTGGATCATCTTCACTTTCTAAACTAATTCCTATACTAATTATGGTCCTATAAACTTCATTTCCCCAAATTCATCCCAAAATGATGGAGTTCGACATCACTTTCTACATAATGCCTCAAAAGGTGCCATATGTATACTGGAATTAAAACTGTTATTATTAAGAAAACTCAAATAATGAAATATGTTAATCCCAACATCCCTAGTAATCCATTAAACAAGAATGTAACATGACTTTCAATGTTTGAATTGTTCTCCCAGTCAATCTTTCAAATTTAGTATGAAAGGTTATGATGAAATTTAATTAAGTTCCCAAGGACTTCTTAATGACTTTCCAAAATTTAGAAGTGAACCTGGGATCACAGTTAGATATAATGAAGATATTAACTTCATATAACCTAACACTCCCTTTGAAGTACAGTTGAGAAAGGTGATCTAGTGAAAGAGTGTCTTTAATAGAAAAGAAATGTGCATATTTAGTTAGATGATCAATAATAAACCAAATTGCATTGTTACCTCAAGAAGTATTTGATAGTCTCACCATGAATTCTATGGATATATTTTACCATTTCCACTCTGGAACTCATAAAGTCTAAAGTATCCCCTTTATTAGTTATCTCTCTTCTTTAACCTTTCTTAACTAATTCTACCTTTTTATGTAACTCACAGTCTTCCTTCCGTGCTTTCTTAATTCTGTCTAAGAGAAATTACTACACTGACACCTAAAACAAAGCAGAGGATTTTCTTGAACCAACAACTTCCAATATAAAATTCATTAACTCATTAATCAAGGGGTCATATTCCAAACATAACATGGTTAATGTATCATGATGTTTTTGACTAAAATCATATGCCACTTTGTTTGCTTTTTCCTAGATGGTAATTGATCATGAAATCATAATCTTTTATCAGTTCCAAACATCTTATTTACCTCATGTTCAATTCCTTATGAGTAAATATATACTTCAAACTTTTATGGTTAGTATATATTTCACATTTGGATTCATATAAATGATGTATCCAAATTTTTAAAGTGAATACCATAGATGCTAATTCCAGATCAGGTGTGGGATAATTTAACTCATGGGGTTTCAGTTGTCTTGAAGCATAACCAATTACCTAATCATTATACATCAGAAGACAACAAGTCCATTCAAATAAGAATCACTGTATATGAAAAACTCTCTATTTCTGGAAGGTAGGGCCAAAACTGCAGCATTCACCAATCTCCTCTTCAGTTCCTGAAAATAAACATCACATTCTTCTGTTCAAATAAATTTAACCCCTTTTCATGTTAACTTAGTTAGCAGTCTAGATAACCATGCAAAGCTTTTAAAAAACCTTCAGTAATAGCCTGTTAATCCAAGAAAACTATGAATCTTAGTAATATTTGTAGGTATTGTTCATTCATTAACCACTTTTGTTTTGGTGGGATCAATTGTTATTCCATCTTTATTTACAATGTATCCAAGAAAAGAAATTTGTTTCAACTAAAAATCACATTTGATAAATTTTCTATATAACTTCTTTTATTTGAGAGTTTGCAATACAATCCTTAAATGTGTTTCATGATCTTTATAAAAATTATAAAATACTAAAATATCACCAATAAAAACAAAAAAAAACTAATCCAAGTATTCATGAAATATTATATTCAAAAGATCCATAAATATAGTAGAGGAATTTGTCAAACCAAAGGGCATAAAAACAAACTCATAATTCCCATATCTAGTTCGATATGTTGTTTTTGGAATGTCACCATCCTTCACCTTCAGCTGATGGTACCTGGATCTCAAGTTAATCTCATAAAAATACTGAGCTCCTTGGATTTGATCAAACAAGTCATTGATATGAGGTAATGGATACTTATTCTTAATAGTAATGTTATTCAAAGATCTATAATCAGTGAAAAGTCTCATGGAACCATATTTCCTTTTAATAAAAAAAATAAGAACACCCCATGGTGAAGTGTAAGGATGAATGAAACCTTTATTAAGCAACTCCTGCAACTGCTTTTTCAATTCTAGATGTTCCACTTGATCCATTCGATAAGGGGGTTTTGAAATTGTCTTAGCATAAGGAACTAAGTCGATAGTAAATTCAACTTCTCGATTAGGTATAACTCTAGGAAACTCATAAGAAAAAACATTTAGGTTTTCATTTACCACTGGAACATCATAAATCTAAGCATTTCCCTTATTTTAAACAATATGTGCAAGATAACTTTCATTTCTATATTTTAACTATTTCTCGGTTTCCTGATATGTTATCAATGGTATGGATTCATTCTTCTATACAAACTGAAACCCTTTATTAAAAACAAATTCTTTAGCTCTAAAATCAATCTTAACATGATAAAAAGAAATCCAATCCATACCTAGAATAACATAAAACTCCACTAAGGGTAAAACAATAAGGTTTTTAAGTAATTTATTTCCATAAACAAAAACAAGAATATTATTATAATGCCTTTTTGCATTAATATTTCCCCTGTTGTTTTTACCACAAGTTCTAATTTCATTTATTGATGTGAAATTTTCAATTTACTAGAAAATCCTTCAGAAATAAAGGAATGTGTAGACCCGGTATCAAACAAAACATTAGAAATTTTGAGTAATCAAAAAAAGTACCAGATACCACTTCATTAGATGGACCAACATCTGTAGAAAAAATCATAAAGGATTACACTACTTCTTTTTGCTTACAATCTAACATCTTTCTATCATTCAGATCTTTCTTTGAGAAGGTATTTTCATAATTCCCCATCTCACCACATTTAAAAAACTTTACATTTTTATTATAATAATTAAACTTAATATCATTTTCATTAAAATATCATACCATATGTCCAAAATTACCACATTGAAAACAATTACCATATTTATAAGTCATTCCCAAAGGTTCTTTTTACTACACTTTTCACAAAATAGAAACTGTATTTTCTTATCTTCATATTTATTTAATTGATTCTTTCCCATTTCCTACCATTTGGACCTCTTCTTCAGCTTGTTGTCAAAGTACACATGATCATCAGAAAAATCCATTTCTACCCTCTCAGTGCATCAAAAAAAATTCTCATAACTTTTGAATCTACGAGAGGCCAAAGCCCTTTGTTATCTTGGCTTTAATGTTGAGTAAAAATGATTGATTTTACTATCAATATCCCGAATAAGATTTGGATCATACTTTGTCAAATGATTGAATTTTGCTTCATACACAGCAATTGAATATTCCTCCTTTTGTTTTAATTCAAGGAATTTCTTTTCCAACCTAAGTTGAACCGCCTTAGGAAAATATTTTTCAAGGAAAATATTTTTAAATTCATCCCATTACAAGGCATCAATATCCTCACTATCCGTGATATTATTCACCATTGACCACCACTAGTCAGCTTCACCTTCAAAATGATAAATAGAAAGACTAACATTTTGATTATACGAACAACCAATGACATTGAATATCTTTTCAAGGGATTTAATCAACCCTTCATCCACCACTGGGTCATAAGATCCACTAAAAGTAAGATGGTGTTGCCACATAAAATGTTCCACTATCATTATGATCCTTTGTGGTTTCTCTAGATGTTCTCTTGCATATATTCCATTGCCATTTATAGCCTACGTCAACTAATCCATTACTATCAAAAACTACTTGGTTCCAATTCCCACCATTCTAGGTTGCAGATTCAGAAAGATGTCATCCTCTTGATGTCTTCCCACTTCAGCTTCCTTGTTTTTTCTATGGAAAACCATTTAGAACAGACATATCTTATATGTGTAAACATAGTAATCATTAAATGTTGTATCATTTAAACTTAAACATAAGGTAAAATCATTTATGGCATTCTATTAACATCATCATAACCCCTAAAGTTATCTAAATTTTGCTCTGATACCAACTATAAGTACTTGGCCTTAAACATTAAATAATCTAGTAAATTCCTTTAGAATTCACTTTCTAACATTCCCAAAAATCTTTTAAATTTAGAGTTTTAATCAATTAGGACATAAATCATAAATATCAACCCATGAGCATACAAAGTGGGTACTACAAAAACAATACCCATTTCTTTTATAATGCAAAAGTTTTTTTTAATAAAATATGAAATCTTTCCTTGAAAAATCTTCACAACATTTGTCATGACTTGACATTTTCTATTACCCATTATTAATCCCTGTGAAAACATTTTAAAACATGGGATGAGAAAAAAAAGCTCAGTAAGGGACATAAAAGAAAGGAAGACATTAGTACATGAATACTTATAAATATATAAAATCATTTTCACAAATATATACTTCTCACCCATAAAGTATCAAATACTTACTTTGTGAAAACAAGCAATTTCCAAAAAACATAGAAAACATGAATAAAACTGTAAAGGTAACTTGGGGAATTAATTAATTAATATTATAACCCTCATTGATACCATATGATTTGTAACCCTTACAAATACCTTATAATTTAACCCTCGCAACTACCTTATGATGTAACTCTCATGGTTACCTTATGGTGTAACCATTACAGTTACACTTGGAGTAACCATACAGTCGACCTCTAACATAAACATACTCAATGCATTGCAGGGAGATATAGGTCCCACCATTCATCATAAACAATTACCAAGAACCATAACATAATAATAAAACAAGAATACTTGCATCATAAAAACATTCCTTTTGAAAATTTTAAAAATAGAAATTTAAAAGAGGATTTTTATAGAAAAGTCTCTTACCTTAGGTTCGAATTCCTTAAAATGTGTTCAAAACACCTGTATAATGGTTTAAAGAGTGTTATTAATTTATTATAGAACTATATTCATATTTATAATTCCTTATATGATCTTCTTATTGTTGTACCTCTCGTACCCCTCGTGGTTTAATTTTCATGATCACAATCACTCTCTTTTTTATCTAATCTTGTTTTAAGTGTTTTTGGATGATAGGCATGATTTTAGGTTTCCAAGGAATTGGGCCAAGAAAGCTGAAAGCAAAATTGGACTGATTTCTCACCACCGGCCAACCGGTGGCCTCCTCACCGGCCAGCCGGTGGTGCCTGGGCAGAAGGGACACCTACTGTCTCACCACCGGCCAACCGGTGGCCTCCTCACCGGCCAGCCGGTGGTGCCTGGGCAGAAGGCCTCTCCATTTTCCAAAGCACCGGCCAACCGGTGTCCAAGCACCGGTCAACCGGTGGATCCAGTCAAACTAGCCGTTGGGCTTTGACCAGCCTGCTCCCAACGGCTCCGAAGACTTTTCCAACGGCTCCGAAGACCCCGAACGGCCATATGAGGGTTCCCCCTCTATAAATAAAGGACTAGGAAGCCCCGGAACGGTAGTGGAATAATAACCAAGCCAACGGAAGCCAACGGACACATTTTTCATCATTTGGAAAACCTCCGGCGGATTCCTTCAAGGAACCTCAATTGCTCCAACCCATTTCCACATCCAAGGAGCATCACCATAGAAGCTTGGGAGCGCTCTTCATCAACTCCAATCAATCTATTGGCGCCCAAGACTTCTCCACATTACGGTTTTTCTTGTTTTATTATTTTGAGCATCAATTTGGGTTTGTGCCTACAAACCCCTCTTTCTCTCATCTTCCCTTTGTTTGGGTTTTCACACCACCTTCAAGGTGTGAAGAGGTTAGTCAAGCCTTCCCTTTAAAAGGCTTGAGTCATAGGTGAGCTAGCCTTCACCTGTAAGAAGGCTAGAGGGTTCTTGCTCAACCATTAAAAGCAAGCTGTAATAGGTTCTAGACTACCTTAAAGTCTAGTGGGTTTCTTGCTAAAACCATTAAAAATCAAGCGGTAGTAAATCTCTCAACGGTTGAGTTGGGAGCGGAGACGTAGGCTTTGGTTTAAGCCGAACTCCGTTATCAAGTTTTGTGTCTTGCCTCTTTTATTTCCGCTGCACTTTTAACTTTGTTTTTAAATTGTTAATTATTTTTTAAAAGGAAATTCACCACCCCCCCCCTCTTGCCATCACTCTCCGACCCAACAATTGGTATCAGAGGGAAATTTGAGTAATACCTTCACCGGTTTCAAATTCAAGATCCATTGTGATGGCTTCATCTTCTTTCACCCCCGAAGGTTATTCATTGGGTCGTGCTCCATTTTTTGATGGAACTGACTATACTTATTGGAAAACCCGCATGTCTACTTTTCTTAGAAGTATAGGTTATCCTATTTATAGAATTGTCATGCATGGTTACTCTCTCTCTTCTCCCGATGAATCCAAATGGACTCAAGCCGATATTAAAAATTTCGATCTTGATGGCAAAGCCATGAACGCTCTTCATTGCGGCCTTGATCGTAATGAATTCAATCGAGTTTCCACATGCACTTCATCTCATTAAATCTGGAAACTTTTGGAGGTTAGCCATGAGGGGACCAACAAAGTTAAGGATACTCGATTGGATATGTACCGTCAAGATTTTGAGTCTTTTACCATGCATCCATCTGAAAATATTACTGATATGTTTACTTTCTTTACTGATGTTTGTAATGGTAGAAAGTCTCTTGGAGATGATGTTTCTGCAGAAATGATGGTCAAGAAGATTCTTTGGATCTTACCAAGTTCATGGGCACCGAAAGTCACGGCAATTCAAGAAGCAAAAGATGTCAAGAAAATGCCGGTCAAAGAGCTCATCGGATCCCTCATGACCTACGAGATCACCATGAGGAGGAAAGCTGAAAAGGAAGGCAATCTCATCAAAACTCCAAAGAACATCTCCTTCAAAGTTCAAAAAGAAGAAATCTCCTCCTCCTCATCTTCTTCCTCTTCAAGCGGCGATTCAGAAATCGAGAACCTTGCCCGCAAGATGCACAAATTCATGAAGAAGAACAAAAAGAAGAAATCTCACAAGGCTCAAAAGGAAGATCTCGACGAAAAATCCGAGCCCGAGGTAATATGCTCTGGGTGCGGCAAGAAAGGCCATTTCAAGCCCAATTGCCCACTCCACAAGACAAGGGCCAAGCAAAAGGAAAAGAAAAAGGCATTCAAGGCCACTTGGAGTGATAGTTCCTCATCCTCCTCCTCCTCAAAAGACAACGTTAAAAAATGTCTAATGGCATTTCATGAGGTAACCTCTTCCGACTCCTCTTCCTCTTGTTCTTCCAATTCTTTCAATCATTTATCTTATGAGGATCTCCAACATGCAAGAGATCAATTGGAGGAAGGTTTTCACGAACTCTCTTCCAAATTTATTGCTTTAAAAAAGAAATTCAAAACTCTTTCTTCCGAAAAGGATCAACTTCTCAAAGAGAAGGAAGACTTGTCCCTCAAGATCCAAAACCTTCCCGATGTTGATTCTATGGAATCAACAATCAAGGATTTAAGGGAATCCCTAGCTAAGTTCACCGAAGGTAAACATAACCTTTCGAAGCTCCTTGGTACCCAATGCATATCTAGAACCACCCAAGGGCTTGGCTATTCCAAGCAAGCTTCCTCTTCCCATGCTCCTACTATTTTTGTAAGGGGGAGCTCCCAATATAAATTTTGCAACTATTGCAAAAAGAACGGGCACTTAATTTATGAGTGCAATTGCAAAAATGCCCGGTATGAAAGACCCAAAACCATTTCCTTTAATGATGAATTTCATAGGAGAAGACCCACCACTAGACAAGTATGGATTGAAAAATCCCTTTTAGCGAGTCTCTCCGGACCAAAATTTGTCTCGGTTCTAAAATCCTCTCCCCGGTGATTTGTCGTTTTTATTTAGGGGGAGTTAGGATTGTTTAAACCTTTTTGCTTTATTTTCAAAACTTTCAATTCAAAACTTTCAATTCAAATTTCAAAAATTTCAATTGGTTTAAAATCTCTATCTTGTTTTTCAATCCTTTCCCTCAATCAAGTTTTATGCCCCGTGCTATTTTGATAATCACAAAGGGGGAGAAATTCTTGGTTGATTGGGGGAGAAATCTTCCTCTCATGCTTTGCTTTACTTTTCAATTTATCCTTTAAAGCATGCCTTTCATTTCAGTCTTTTACATTTCTTATTTTGGTGATTGTGATCATCAAAATAGGGGGAGATTGTTGTACCTCTCGTACCCCTCGTGGTTTAATTTTCATGATCACAATCACTCTCTTTTTTATCTAATCTTGTTTTAAGTGTTTTTGGATGATAGGAATGATTTCAGGTTGCCAAGGAATTGGGTCAAGAAAGCTGAAAGCAAAATTGGACTGATTTCTCACCACCGGCCAACCGGTGGCCTCCTCACCGGCCAGCCGGTGGAACCCTGACAGAAGGGACGCCTACTGTCTCACCACCGGCCAACCGGTGGCCTCCTCACTGGCTAGCCGGTGGAACCCAGACAGAAGGGACACCTACTGTCTCACCACCGGCCAACCGGTGGCCTCCTCACCGGCCAGCCGGTGGTGCCTGGGCAGAAGGCCTCTCCATTTTCCAAAGCACCGGCCAACCGGTGGCCAAGCACCGGTCAGCCGGTGGAGCTAGTCAAACTAGCCGTTGGGCTTTGACCAGCCTGCTCCCAACGGCTCCGAAGACTTTTCCAACGGCTCCGAAGACCCCGAACGGCCATATGAGGGTTCCCCCTCTATAAATAAAGGACTAGGAAGCCCCGGAACGGTAGTGGAATAATAACCAAGCCAACAGAAGCCAACAGACACATTTTTTATCATTTGGAAAACCTCCGGCGGATTCCTTCAAGGAACCTCAATTGCTCCAACCCATTTCCACATCCAAGGAGCATCACCATAGAAGCTTGGGAGCGCTCTTCATCAACTCCAATCAATCCATTGGCGCCCAAGACTTCTCCACATTATGGTTTTTCTTGTTTTATTATTTTGAGCATCAATTTGGGTTTGTGCCTACAAACCCCTCTTTCTCTCATCTTCCCTTTGTTTGGGTTTTCACACCACCTTCAAGGTGTGAAGAGGTTAGTCAAGCCTTCCCTTTAAAAGGCTTGAGTCATAGGTGAGCTAGCCTTCACCTGTAAGAAGGCTAGTGGGTTCTTTCTCAACCATTAAAAGCAAGCTGTAATAGGTTCTAGACTACCTTAAAGTCTAGTGGGTTTCTTGCTAAAACCATTAAAAAGCAAGAGGTAGTAAATCTCTCAACGGTTGAGTTGGGAGCGGAGACGTAGGCTTTGGTTTAAGCCGAACTCCGTTATCAAGTTTTGTGTCTTGCCTCTTATTTCCGCTGCACTTTTAACTTTGTTTTTAAATTGTTAATTATTTTTTAAAAGGCAATTCACCCCCCCCCCCTCTTGCCATCACTCTCCGACCCAACACTTATAACATTTTTTCACCGATTTATTAATAATATTTTGTTATTTTCATTGTTTCCGGTGCATTTATTTCATGGTTTTTATGGTTGGTTCATTATGGTTTTTCTTATCGAATGGAATCAAAACTATAGAAGTGGAATGAAATGATGTTAATATGTTTTCAAAATTTTAAATGATACCATATATCATCTTGTTTCTAATATGAGGATGATTCATTGGATAAAACGTTAATGAAAATGATTTAATTTATTTTGGCAGTTTTTATGACCATCACAAACTCATATCATTTTATTTAATATCATATTTATATATTAGTTACAAAACATTATATAACTTATAATATGTATAATAAAATATGATTTAACCATAATAATAGTTTTATGACTAGCCTTGAAGGTAGTAAAAGAAAATAAAAACACATCGTCCACGATGACGGTAAATCGACACCTTACAGACAATGTTTTCATTTGCTTAGAATAAGAGGAGAAGAGGAGAGGTTTGATGGTGGATATTCCATTAACACAATAAAATTACAGTATATGTAAGATATTTTAGTTATCATGTCACTTTGTATAGGGTATGTGAAGAGAGAATAATAAAATAAAATAAATTAAAAAGAAAATAAAAGAAAAAGAAAGAGGGTTTTACCTCTTGAATTCTCCTCCTTGAGAACCTCCTTAAGGCACTTGGTTTTGGCCTTTTGGTGAGACCAGCGGGTCTTGGATATTAGGAATAGGCTTGGGAAGGTAATTGAGCATAAATTAAATAAGCTACAAGGATTTGAGGTGTGAGGAGAAGAGGTGGTGAGGGTGATATTTATAGTGGAGGAGAGGGGTGTTTTTTGATTATTTTATTCATTAGTTTATTATTTTGACTCAAGACTATAAATAGTTTGAGAATTAACACTAAATATATTAAAATAATGAAGGAGAGTTCTAGATTATGGTCTTACATCAATTATACATCATATGTGACTCAATAAATCATGTATTTCTTAAATAACGTAAATTACCATATTTTACTATTCACCAAAAATTCAACTATTTTAGAAAAATCTCAAAAATTCGCCCTAACCATTTTTCAACATGTAGAATTCAAAAATGGACTCTATTTATGAAATTAATTTTCTAAATATGATAAATTTAATTTTTAATTAAAATCATCATTTATTTAAAAATACCAATTTTAAAATTATAACTAATTTTATAACACTTTGAAAAATTAATTAAGCTCTCATAAAATTATCTTATAATCATAAGATAATAAAATATTAATTTATAAATCTATTTTATGAAGATAAATTTTCTTTCAAATCGTTATATTAATTATAAAATTGTAAATAAAAATTTATGTGTCATAAAAATACCAACACTTAATTTATCATTTTCGAAACATTTATTTACTTATTTCATGATATAAATATATTATATTTTCATTTATAAGATACGTAAATTTTATTTATACTTTCATAGGTGAGTTTACTATTCTATTAGTATATATTCCTTAATTTCTATAAATACCATTTATTTCATTATACATTTATAATGAATTTACCTATTTAATTTCATAATGGAAAAAAAATATATTATAAGTACCTGAGTTTTAAATCAGAACATAATCTGTGATTTTTATACTCCAAAACCTTTAGTTTCAAGGTATTTATATGTTTTTTTATTATTTACTTAATTTATTTTATTTTAAAATTATTTATAATTTTTTTAAATTAGATGAAAATAAATTAAATTAGAATTAGATATTTTTTTTAGTATTTATTTTTATGAATAATTATGCGTAAGTGTTAATTATAAATAATTAGTAATAAATTTTAATAATTAGTAACAAATCTTAATAATTAGTAATAAATTTTAATAATTAGTAGTAAATTTTAATAATTATCAATAATTAGTATTAATTAGTATTAATTAGGATTAATTAGTAATAATTAGGAATAATTAGTAATAATTTGGATTAATTATTAATAATTAGGATTAATTAGTAATAGTTAGGATTAATTAGTAATAGTTGGGATTAATTAGTAAATAGTTAGGATTAATTAGTAATAGTTAGGATTAATTAGTAATAGTTAGGATTAATTAGTATTAATTAGTATTAATTAGTATAAATTGGTAATAATTAGTAATAAATTGTAATAACTAGTAATAAATTGTAATAATTAGTAATAAATTGTAATAATTAATAACAAATTGTAATAATTAGTAATAAATTGTAATGATTAGTAATAAATTGTAATAATTAGTAATAAATTGTAATAAATTGTAATAATTAGGATTAATTTGTAATAATTGGGACTAATTAGTAATAATTAGGACTAATTAGTAATAATTAAGACTAATTAGTAATAATTAGGACTAATTAGGATTAATTAGTAATAATTTGTAATAATTAGTAATAAATTGTAATAAATAGTAATAAATTGTAATAATTAGTAATAAATTGTAATAATAAGTAATAAATTGTAATAATTAGTAATAAATTATAATAATTAGTAATAAATTGTAATAATTAGTAATAAATTGTAATAATTAGGATTAATTAGGAATAATTAGAATTAATTAGGAATAATTAGGATTAATGAGTAATAGTTAGGATTAATTAGTAATAATTAGTAATAATTAGGATTAATTATGATTAGTTAGCAATAATTAGTAATAAATTGTAATAAATTGTAATAATTAGTAATAAATTATAATAATTAGGCTTAATTAGTAATAATTAAGATTAATTAGTAATAATTAGGATTAATTAGGATTAATTAGTAATAAATTGGAATAAATTTGAGTACATTGTGATAAACTGGCATAATTTCCAATGGATTCGCAACATTCCTTTTGATCGATGTGTTAACTCCTTGAAATTTTCTCTCACTAAAATCAGTATGAAAAATCTGCTCAAACGTACGTCGGAGTAGATTTTTCATAGTGATTTAAGTCAGAGAAAGTTTTAAGGAGGTGATTCGTCAGAAAAAAGAAACTTTTTTCCTGATGAATCATCTCCTTAGAACTTCTTCGACTGAAATCACTATGAAAAGTATACTCTGACGTATGAAAATAGATATTCATACATCGAATTAGACTTTTCATAATGATTTGAGTCGGAGAAAGTTTCAAGGGGATGAGTCATCGGGCAAAAGAGATGCCTCCAATCCATTAGAAATTGTGCCGCTGATAATTAACAATAATTAGTACAAAATACCTGTAATTAATAGTAATTAGTGGTAATTAGTATAAATTTTTATAAATGAGTTGAGATTAGTATAAAATCATAAAAAATAGTATATATAACTATAAAATAATATAAATTATTATAAATTTATAGAAAAGAGAATTTAATTGTCTTCTATTTTTTGGATAGTATTTATCTTATATCTAATTATACAAAATACCTAATTATTTCATATTTTTTAGAAAAATATGGAACAAGAAATTTGACAAGAGTCATTATTAGATTATCATGCTTGGATAAATTAGTATAGGAATCCAAATAGTTTTGGTTTAAATATTATATATATTGAGGGTGTTCAAGCTTTCTTATCCTTTGCATCATCAAAACCAAAATTTGTTTTAGAAGGGACAATTAAGTGTCCTTGTAAAAAATGTACTATGAGGATGTATGACACATTTGACAATGTTGGAGGTCATTTATTGCATTTTGGGTTTCAACCAGTTTTTTTTTGTATCAACATGGTGAACACAGTTCTAGAGAATAAACTAATAATTATTTCTAGATCTAGCACAGTTTCAAAATTTAGTATATGATGTGGCAGGTCCGTCTTTTCAATAAAATGAAACTCAGGATGATATTGATTTAACTCCTAAGTTGGAACCATATTATTTATATGAGTTTTTGAGGTCCACTGGAGATGCCTTATATCCTAGTTGAAAGATAAGCAAGTTTTAAGCAGTTGCTAAATTTATGGATATTAAATCAGATAATGGAATGTCAAATAGTTGTTTTGATCAAATATTCTCTTTGTTAAAAACATTTCTACATGAAGGAAATATGTTGCCTACAAATTTCTATGTGAGCAAGAGGCTGGTTAGTAATATGGGTCCTGGTTATCAGAACATTCAAGAATGTTTAAATGACTGCATCTTATATTACGGTGAAAATGATTTGTTGGATAGTTGTCCTACATGTGGACAATCTAGGTATAAAGAAGCTCAAGTAGGGAAGTCAATTTATTTCTGTAATACAATTGAGAAATTTCCCACCCAAACCCAAATTGAAACATTTATTTATGTCTCATAACACAACACCATTAATGTCATGGAACAAAACCAATATTTAAGCTGGTAAAAGATTAAATCATCTCTATGATGATGATTCATGGAAACATTTTGACCAAGTGCATCTATCTTTTGCTTTAAAATCCCGAAACGTGCGATTGGGTTTTTCTACTGACAGTTTATATCCATTTGGTTCTTATGGTAGTCAGTATTCATATTGGTCTATCTTTATAACTCCATACAATTTATCTCCATGGATGTTGATAAAGGATCCATATATCGTTTTAATCTTATTAATTCCAGGTCATCCGAAAAAAGAATATTTATTTTTATTTGAAACCATTGATTGATGAGTTAAATTCAATATGGATTAATGGTGTCAGTACATATGATGTTGTTGAGAAACAAAAATTCCTAATAAAAGTTGCATTGATGTGGAAAATTAGTGAATTCCCAAAATATTGCATGTTATCTAGATGGATTACACACAGTCCAAAATCATGTCCATACTGTATGAGAGACAAAAAATAATGTGTGTTCATCAATGGAAAAAAAATTTGACTGTCCTCGTAGATTCCTTCCAATCGATCATCATTTTTGAAGAAACAAATATCATATCAAAAAATGAATAATTGAAAAAGATGGGACTCCAAAAATGATCTCAGGTACAGTGTTAAAATCAATTATCTCTTCATTACCTCCCATCACATTTAGACCAATAATAAACCAATAGAAAATTGATGGGTTTGGAAAAGAGCATAATTAGATAAAACTGAGCATTTTTTGAGATTTGCCATATTGGTTTGATTTTTTGGTATGTCACATGTTGGATGTGTTGAATATTGAGAATAACTATTTTGATAATTTATTTCATACAGTTTTGGATACACTATGTAAGACCAAAGATAATTTAAAGGCACGATTAGATCTTTCCCAAATTTGCAAGCGACGGGAACTTGAATTGTTTGAAAATTTCAGATCACAAAAGTTAATGAATCCAAAATTAGCTTATACACTGTCTAAAGAGATTCATTTATTATTTTGTCAGTGGATTGTAGATTTGAGACTTTTTGATGGTTATGCTTCCAATTTGGGTCAATGTGTTAGAAATGGTCATATTACCAGATTGAAAAGTCATGATTATCATGTTTTAATGGAAATACTTATACTAATTAGATTAATAGGTTTGTTAAATCTGATGATTTGGGATGCACTAACTGACATGTCATGTTTTTTTCGAGACATTTATACATTGAAAATAGACTATGATGTAGTGAGAAAACTACAACAAGATGTCATTTTAATTTTATGTAAACTTGAAAAAATCTTCTATTTAGTTTTTTGACTCAATAGAACATTTGATATTGCATTTTCTGTATGAAACAAAATTTGGAGTTCCGGTACAGTTCTGATGGATATATGCATTTGAGAGATGCATGCAGAAAATGTAGAAAAAAGTATGTAACAAAGCATTAGTTGAATGCTCGATTTCATAAGCTTATTTGCAAGAGGAAATTTCTTTTTTATGCTCTCATTACTTTCAATCTAAATATCCCTCAAAACACAACTGAATGGGACATAGTAAGGGAAATGTTGACGATAACATGGGAAATAAATTATCAGTTTTCAATCAGCCTAAACCTATCTTCAATGGAGTTCATGAATGATGACTTTCAGATGACAAACATCTCAGATCTCATACATATATTCTGCTCAATTGTGAAGAAATAAAACCATTTGTACTGTGAGTGCTCCTATGACTTATTCTATAATTTTGGTAATAATACATTAATATTAGTTTATTGGTAGGTTATAAGATAATCATATCAAGAAACAATTTTTTCAAATTATAGTAGTTACTCTTGAAAAACGTCGTCAAAAAAAATTTCCTACTGGTTTCAAAAACTGGTAACATAAATTATTTTTTATTTCACATAAAAATCAATTTAATACTTGTTATAATGATAGTTGTTTTAAAAAAAATTTAGGTATCTCAACATGCTGATTAAATTGATAATTGATTATATGTATTGAGTAACCCACCATCAAAAATGGTTAAATCTTATAATGCATATGTGGTTAATGGTTTTCGATTTCATACACATGCATATGGGGAATAAAAAATGAATAGTGGTGTTTTCTTGAGAGGATCTCATCATAGAAAAAATAAAGTTTACTTTCACAACATGCTGGAAGAAATCATTGAATTGTGTTATCTAGAACAACATTACATAATGATGTTTAAATGTTAGTGGTTAGATATTGAGAGAGGCTTTCATGTTTATCCAATCCATGGAATCATTGATATTAAATATAAAAGTCTTCTTGTAGTAAATGAACCATTTTTATTGGATTATCAAGCACATAAAATTTATTATGCAAATTACTGTGCTACTTCAAGAGAGTTGAGTGATTGGTGGAGCATAATAAAAATTAAATCTCAAGAGAATTAGATTATTGAAAGTGAATGTGGTTTTGCTAAAGTTCAAGGAATTAAAATTTTTCAAGAGACTACTCTGAATCCATATTTTTTCTGAAGAGACATGAATATCATTGAGGACACCCCACAGTTAAGGGTTGATGGTGATGATGATGTTAATGATGTTACAACTGAATCTGAAATGACAAGAGATGTTGAAACTAAAACTAATATGGAAATTGATGATGTTGAGGAGGAAAATGAATACATTGACATCGATAGCTATGAAGATGAGGATGAAGATGAACATTGATACAGTTAAATGCTAGTTATAATCATATAATATATATATATATATATAATAGTTGTTTTCAACTATTTTCTAACAATAGTCATTTCGTGTTTCAGATGGATGAGGATCTGTATCGTTTATTACAGGAAGCTAATCTACCTTTGGACGAGAAGGATGTCAGATCATCTGACCCTCAAACTACTGGCAGTCTAGGGAGCACTCGGAGGGGGTGTGGTCTTGCCCGATTGATTATTCCTGACCTTATCCCTGAGTGACATCCATATATTTGGTTTGATCCACTCCTACAGAGGTATGTTTACCTGTGTATTTTAGTTTGTTTTCATTAATTTATATATATTCTAATTTTTTGATTATTTGTTATTTTTTCACAACTTTAAGCATATTGTTATTAGATAAGTGAGTGCTATATTGCGCAATTATTTTTCTGAAGCATGGGTTTCAAGGGATTAGATTCTCATTGATGTTTAGCCATGCATGTTCGAGCATTGGCTGGTACATAAGTAAATAATATTTATTTTGAAAATAATTTAATTAATAACTTGATATTATAAATTATTTGTAGGTTTTTTGATATCCCATTGATGAGAGCATGCATGAGGCTATCTGGAAGGGAGCTATACATCCGTGTTTCTCTCAGTTTTTTCATAATTTGAAAAGAAAATCATTGAGAAATCAGGAGTGAAAAAGTTTGATGAGACATGTCACGTCCACCAACCTGATTATATTTCATCTTGGGTTTGGTATGAATTATGTACACACTGGTTGAGTAGGCGGTTTTAGAGTAGATCATCAATAGGTCGACAAAATTGGGAGAGATAGGAATTGACACATCGAGTCGGTAGTCATACATTCAGTACGCATAGGGAGCATATGGTAAGTACATTTTTTTAAATATTATATATAACTTTAAATGTAAATGGTTTATTTTATATTCATATAAGTAGTAGCACAGCCCGATATTATGAAGTATGAAGTTTATAAAAGGATGAACAGTGATCCAGCCACTGGAGAGATTATAGGTGCTCGCCAGCATCAGATTGTGGTCAGTATAATTTCTTTTTGACTTTTAAATTTAACTACAAATAATATTTTAACTATTTTAATTTTAAATTTCAATTTAAGGAGTCATATGAGGTCATGACGTCTCAGAAACATAGTGAGAGTCAGGCTGAGATCGATGGTCAGACCAGTACCCCCCAATTTGATGAGGCAGCATGGATGCAGGTGACCTAGTATGCCTTCGAGAAATGTTGAGTTATTGGTATTAGCTCTCGATTGACCCCTGAGGGTTTTATGGAACCTCTGCGATATCGACGTCTAGCTCGAGAGGAGCTCACATAGAGTCATCATCATCTCATGCATAGTATGAGGAGTAGCTGTGAGCTTAGAGTGAGCTTATAGATACTATGCATAGGGAGCAGGAGGAGATGTGTCAGTGAAAGTAGTAGCAGTAGGATGAGTTCATATGACAATAGAAGCAGCAGGAGATGTATGATGAGATGTGTCAATGGCGACATTAGTAGGATCAGGAGCAAATAGAGTACATGCGACGTCTGACTCGTAGTTTAGGGATAAAGTTCCTTCCATCATCTTCTACAGCTCCTCTATAAGACCCTCTCTCTCAGTAATGTATTATTATTTTGTAATGAAACATTTTAATGTAATTTTTTTGTAATATTAACTATTTAAAGTTTTAAATAGTTCATTTTTTATATTTTTGTGAATATTACATTTTTTATTATTTATTTAATTTTCTTATTATATTTATAATTTTATTAGTTAATATATTTTTATATTTTTTCAAATACTGAGGTTTTTATTATATTACTAATATTAATATTATTATTTTCATTTATAATAATAATATTATTGTTATAATATTATTATTTAATTATTTTATAATTAATTTTATTTTACTAATATTAATATTATCATTTCATTTATATTAATATTATATTATTATTAAAATTATTTTATTTTATTTTTATTTTTATTTTTCCCCACTACTCGCAATGGGCTCGTCGTAAAAGGTTTTTAAAAAATCAGAAAAACTTTTTATGATGGGTGGTTGACCCTTCACAATAGGTTTTTTTAAAAACTCACTGAACCTATTTGTGACAGGAAGTGGTACCATCACAAATAATAACTTTTTTCGACAGACCATCGCAAAAGGTAATATTTGCGATTCTGTTTTCTGTAACAGGCCATTTACGACGGGAGATCGTCGTAAATATCTCTTTTTCCAGTAGTGTATGTTTTCCATCACCATATCTCAAGACTGATTATAATTATGGAATTAATGATAATATATTTTATTTATTACATATCTATAATTCTTAAAAGATAATATATCATTTTCATTCTTACCTTTCCATGCACATAAAAATGATAACGTCGTTTTTGCATACGTGTGGATTACCAACTTCACGAAATGATGTGATTCATTTTTCATCACCACATCACATGGATGATATATATATTAGTATATTTGAAGAAGTGGTGTTATATTTATGATATTATTATCATTTTGGAAATATAAATTAACACTTAAATTCTTTCAATAATGATTGATGAAAAATGGAAATGTTACTCATGCGTACATACGACCTACCATCTCCATGATTGTAACATAGTTCATTTTTCATAACCATATTTAATAGTTGGATTTAATAGTATAATTTATATATAAAAATGATAATTATTTCATGATTATTATTCTGAAGATGATGGAATAATGACCACTATGACCATAGTCAAATTACCAAAGTCATTTTGGACTTATGAACTAAATGTCATCAAAATATCCAAAGTGAACTTAATTAATTAAGTAATTGTGTATAACATTGAAATAAGTGATATAAAATGAATAATGAACTTGAAAAAGTTTCTTAATCAAGTATAAATTAACTTAATTTTATTATTTAAGGAGATAAAGAATGCACATGATGAGTTAGACTCAAGGTAAGGGACTTTATTTTAAAAAAAAATCTTTAAAGTTTCCCTTAACTCTCTTTTCCTTCTATATCCATATGTATGTTTATATTCATTTAATTCCATGACCCATTTGGGTCCTATTTATATACCTCAAAATCTCATTTATCATTCTGGATAGTTCCCAAGTCACATAGAGCTTTAAACGGCGAGTCAAAGCGGAAAGGTCCACTTTAAGCAACTAGTTTGATTGGGCTCACCGGCTAGTCGTTGGGACTATCAGTTGGGCAGTGAGCCTACCTGTGCTACAGGGGTTCTACTTTATCCATTGGCTATCTAGTGTTCCTTCATCGGGTAGTCTATGGGCTTGACAGTGGCCTGATTCCACTGGACATGTCATCGACTGGCTGGTGGCTGTACTCCAGCTAGCCATTGATGTCACCCAATAAGGGTCTTCATCCTAACCCTATAAACTCTTTTAGATGCATTTGTTTGATTCATTTACTCCTTAACTCCATATCCAAACATTATAACTAAAATACACCCAATTGAAATAGTTATAATAATAATAGGTGTTTGTGATCATTTAAAATAAAGTGGGGTACAATAATTATATCTCATTTAAAGCCTAGAATGATATTTTTTTATAAATTCACATATTATTATCTTCCAAAATAATTCATCCTAGTGCTAATAAAATGGGTTTTCATAGTTATTTTAAAATCAAAAACCACTAAATAATCTATTTCATTCATTTCTCTAAAATAATTTATTAACCATATAATAGTCAATCTATTATTTTAGTCTCAAATCCACTACAATAACCCATATATATCAGTTTAATAGATATATTTTTTGTATGATTGATATTTTTATAATGATCTAAGTAAAAATTATTTAAAAAAAACAATTTATTAGGTAGTTTTTTGGTCATCGTTTTTATCCCTTGTGGATAGTTGGTTCCATGTCTAGGTTTACATATAAAACTCACACAATTTGTTAAAGTAAACAACACATGCTAGAGATTTAGAGTTACCCACCATAGATGTCAACTAAATACCTTCATAGAAGCACATACTATAAGACAGTTTAATTACTCACATTCTAAAAAGGAAAACATATTCTCCATAAATCCTCTTTATTTTGAATTGTCTAATAAGAATGAAAAGGAAGTTGAAATTAATATAGGTCACACCTTCCTCACACTCCTACATTTATATTACTATATATGACACTCCAATCCACCCCCAAATAAAATATATCCATTAGAGATAGGGGATGAGGATTGAAAAGAGAGGGGTTTTCCTGATCATGGGGTAATAGAATCTCAAATGGGGTTTTTAATTAAATTTGAATCTAAAATTCAAAAAAAAATCCATTCTTTTTAGGGACTACCAAAAATGTTTTTTATAAACCCTATCATAAATCAAGTACACCACTTGAACTCTAATAACATATCCCAAGACATCTATGGGTATAAACAATAGATTAGTCCACTTCTTAACCAACCATAACTTTGGTGAGCTCCCAACAAAACTTTGTTCCAACTACCAACTTTTCTCTATTGATTCCTCTACCATTTTCAGATTTTTGTTGAATTCTCCCTTGACCCATTTAAGTATTTAATTTATATCCTAAATATAGGATATTCCTTTAAATTAAATCTCATAGTCATTTTAATATAAACCTAAAAAATTATGACAATTACAATAATTAGGAAATTTATTTGTTTTTTATGTTTCTAGAATATAGTTCAATATAATTCCCATATTGGGAAACTTGAGTGGATTAGTAAAAGGTATTGTAGTTCCTTGAGTTGAATTGGAGGATAAATGGGTAGTTTAAATAAAGGAATTGAAAGATATGGGTTTATTTAATAAAACATTACAAACATTAATTATATTAGAGTTAAAAATGGTTTTATTTCTTTTAAAAATAAGGAGAGAAATACTTAGATAGTTAAAGTCCTTATCCCTTTCTCTTACTTTTCTATAAGCTTAAATTCATGAACTATTCTCCTTTGATCTAGGAAAATTTTTAATGGTTTCTATAGTAAGAAATTTGTATCCATTATCCCTTCCTCTTACTTATTCTTGATTTTGGTGCATATCCATGACTATTTTTGGGAGATTGAGAAGTGGTTTTCATAGATTTTTTTATTTAGTGGTTGTTGGATTAGATCTCCACTTTAGGATAATAGGTCTCTAATGATCTTATAGATTTGGGTATGAACAAGTTTTTAAGTTATGTGTCTTTAACACACTTCTTGTATGATGTGATTCAGTGTTTTTTGATGTTTTAGAAAGATAATTTACCATTTTTTAACAAGATTGAGTGTGTGGCATGTGTTTTAAAGATTTTATAGTGATAAATTAGCTTCTAGATAAATTGTGTCTTTAAATGATCATAATCCAATATAAAATTTTATCAGGTGACCATCCAAAGAATGGGTTAGAATTATGGGATTGGTGTTTAAATATTATTTCAAAAGGATAATTTATCATTTTTTAACCTCAAGCATTCAACAAAATACCTGAGTGAGACTCTATTAAATTAACCATGTATTTATATAATTTCCATTAATCTATTTATTCCACAATTCACATCCTTGATACATACTATGATTTCATGATTAATACATGAGGAAGGTATGTTGGGACCATGAAATGGTGATGTAGTTCCATGTAGAGAAGAAATGTTGATAATTATAATTTATTCATTAATTTTATCATCTGTTTATATATATTATGGGTTTCTAGGTTTAAATTTGAGTTATTAAGATGATAAATAATTTATAAGTTATGTATTTGTTATTAAATATTTTAATTTTTTATTTATTAATTATTAATTTTTTTTATTAAATTACTCATTGATTAATTTAAATTTTGTTATTTATATATTGGATATAAAAGTATTATGGGTACTACATGTTTTTTTGGGATTATTTATCAATGTTACATTTTTTTCCATGATATTTTATTGAGTTTATTTATTTATTCTTGTTTTGTGGTCTCATATTGTCTTTATTTATTATTTTTTCTTTTTTAGGTATGGAACATGTTACTTGAGTGAGTTCCTTTATAAATATTTTGAATGTTATATAGAACATGTTATGTATTTATATTTATACCATGTTTGAAATTTTTACATCCTATTATTATTTTTATAATATTATGTATTTTATTTTTATATAATTCCTTTTATTTTATTTTGTTTTTTATTTGGTGATTTTATGTTTTTATCATATATTTAGTGTAATAACTAAATGGTTTATACTATAAATGTTCTTTTAAATAAATAAGATCCATAATTTGTGTTTAAGGACTTCATGTTTTGTGCATGAAATTTTAATAAATAAAATCAATAAATGTTTAAAATGGTTTTGTGAATAAATTTTGTAAATAAATTTATTTTTTTATATAATTTTAATAAAAATGGTGGCTTAGAAAACAAGATGCCTGATTGAATCAAAATAAAGGATCATTTATTATAAACATGCTTTGACATTGAGAGATTGTTATTAGTTTTAAAGGTTGTTTGGCAGTACTGTTTTGGGAGGAAAAGAAAAGATATGGGATGATTCAAACCCATATCTCCCATTTGGTGAGGTCAAACTGACCGAGAGAAATGTGAGGTGTGAAAAGGGGGAGAAATAGATTTCTCTCCTATTAAAGATTTATTCAGATTTGTAATCGTCCCAAAATTGGGATGATTCAGATATAAATCCTTCGCCCCTTTGATGTATTTTTTTAAATTTCACATATTATCCCTAAATGTCAATATAAACAACTTGTTCATGACTATGACTTCCTCACACTTCTACTTTATTCTCCTTCAATCTGATGTTGTCTGGTTCTTCCACCGATGCACCGGTAATTTGCTGATATTATTTCAAGTTGTGACACCATTTCCCTTCAATATGTGGCTTCATTCCCCTTCTTATTCCATCATACCCTGCTTTTCCCTTCAACTCTACCGTTATTACCCTAAAATTAATTCCTTCCATAATCCAGATACTATTTTTTGGCATCTAGTTTTCAGCTAGTCCACTTCATCTTCACTCATTCCCAGATTTCTCCTTGTGCATTGTTGTTGTAAGTAATTCATTTTTTGCAATTCTTATATTTTTTTAATGATATATTGATTTACAATTGGTTGTTTTTTAAATTAATGATTTATATTTGCAAATTTTTTATTGTTGCAATATATGATTACTATTTAAATTATGAATACATTATTTTTTAGAGATTTATGTAATGCTCATACAAATGGTCATACATATTGAAATGAGTATAAGAAAACACAATTCATTGTAGTTAACAGTTTGTGATTATTTCTTGGTATATGGGTCATATTAATTTATATATTATTGAAAATTACACAAGATCAAATTTTTATTAATTATTTCCAATTATATTTCATATTTTTTCAATAGGTTTATCATAGATTTATTATTTTCTTATATTAAAAAATTTATGATTTATACAAATAATTGAAATTATGAATAATATCAATTAATTATTTAATTAAATATTGATATTAATATAATTTGTTGAATATGACAGACTATTTATATTATTATAATAAATTTATAAAAGAAATGTTATATTTTTATTTAATATATAATATTAATATTGTAAAGATAAATTTATAAATAATAGTAAATAAAATAAAATACATTATAGTAAAGAAAAATATTTTTTTTGTATGAAATTTCAGTTATTAATTTTCAATATGTTGAAATCCATTATTTTTAAATTATTAATTATGTGTTAGATAAATAAATTATCAAAAAATAAAAACAATATTATATTATAATTTTTATGAAATGATTTGATTAATATATTCATTTATACATGTTAAATGGTGATTGGAATCATGATAAGTGAGATATGAAAATTATAAATAATGATATTTGATTTATATAGTTTATAATGGATTATATAGATTTATTATTAGGTTATATTATAAAATGTATGATTGATAAAAATATGTAAAATTATGAATATTATTAATGTATTAACTATAAAAAATATATTATATTTTGATTTAATATAGAATATTAATATTATAAAGAAATTTTTATAAATTATATTAAATAAAAAAAGCTATAAGGTAATTTTTTATATGAAATATTAATTATTTATTTTCTACATGTCGTATTCCATTGTATTTTAATTTTCAATATATATGTATCTATTTATATGTTTTCATTAAATAAATTTTATTGAATCATTTATTTAAAAAATTGTAGGCCTTATGGATCAAAAAGATGAAGCATTGAATAATGATTTGATTAGATGGTATGTAATTTGGAAGATAACTATTTCTGAACATATATATCATGTAGTGGTCTTTCGGTATTCTTGTAAAATTTATCACCATAAAAAACAGATAAACCAATCCATCGATTGCATGAAATGTCAAAAAGTTCGAGTTGAACTCATGGATCAACTTAAATGCGACAAGGATTGTCGTAACATAATTCGTATGGGGCCACATGCTTTTTCAAATTTATATTTTATGCTTAAAATACATGGTGGTATAAAATAAAAATAGTATTCAACAATTGAAGAACAAGTTGCAAAATGTCTTTATATTCTGTCACATAATGTAAAAAATAGAAATGTTTTCTTTTTTTTCATTGATCCGGTGAAACAACAAGTAAACATTTTCACGCTTTTTTGAGAGAAATGATTTCATTAGAAGATAATATTCTATGCCAACCTGATGGATCTGAAGTTTCTCCTATGATACTCAATAGTAGAAGATTTCACCTGTATTTTAAGGTACATTTTATATAATATAATAATTCTTTCAATTTTCAATTCTTTTTAAATTTATATTTTAAAAAAATTATCATAAAATATGTTAACTTATGGGATTTTATTGGAGCATTGGATGGAACAAATGTTTGTGCCAAAGCTTCTAATAATGATGCACCAAGATACCGTGGTGAAAAAGGTTACCCCACACTGAACATACTATGTGCATGTACATTTGATCTAAAGTTTACTTGTGCATTTCCTGGATGGGAGAGAACCTTATTAGACTCAAGAATTATTAAAAATTCATTATCTAGGGAGGAAAAATTGAAAATACCGACCAATAATTTCTACTTAACTTAATTTTACTTTTTAAGATATGTAAATTGAATTATATTGTGTAATGACATTTTTTATTTGAAATAGGAAAAAAATTTCTCTTTGATGCAGGATATATGTTACAACGCGACCTTATACCACCTTATAGAGGTGTACATTATCATTTGAAAGAGTACTTCAATCATCCTCCAAAAAATTCTCGAGAGATATTTAATAATCGACATGTTTCTTTGCATAATGTAATTGAGAGAGCTTTTGGCGTTTTAAAAAAATGATTTCCAATTATATCAACTACAATAGAATCTATGTACTCAGTGAAGAAAAAATCAAATATCATATTAGTTTGTTTCATACTACACAACTTTCTAATGGGTGTAGATCCAAATGAAAATATTCTTGTTGAGGTGGATAATGCCCTTGAAAATCACTATGAAGTTGAACAAGCAGCTAGTGAGCGAAGAGACACCGATGAATATGAAAAAAAGAAAGAAAATTAGAGATGAAATTACAGCTCATATGTGGTTTGATTATGTTAATAATTAAAGACGGACCATGTTTGTCTCATGTTATGTACTTATTTTACCTACGTGGTTTCATTATTCAAGTATGATATTACTTGTTTTTTATTTTTGATCTTTATGATTTTATTTCATCTTGATAGATTTTTGGAGATATAAAACACGTTGCAATTTTTCTTGGTTATGACTGCCTTTGTATTAATTGTTTTTAATGTAGGTTTTTACAATGAGTAAAAAAATGCAAAAGTGAGAGGATTGTAAAAGAGAAAAGTTTTCATGGACAAATCAGATGGATGATATACTAATTGACACTTTATATCATCAACATGTTGAAGAGAATATGGTCAATAGTACTTTCACTACTTCAGCATATGATAATATTTTTAGAGAACTATGAGAGAAGTTTAACTTATCTTTAGATAAGGCTAAGATAGAGAATCGAGTAAAGACAGTTAAAGAACATTTTGCAGAATGTTATGATTTATTTAAGCATACTAGAGGTTTTACATGGAGTCTAATCCCACAAATGTTTACTAATGAATGTGAAGTATAGAAGACATTGATTGAGGTATGTATTGTAATTTAATTTAATTTATGTTTTTTTTCTGAAAATAAAAATTATGCACAATTATAACTTTTTTGTTGCTTGTGTGTGTGTGTGTGTGTATTCCCATAAAAGGTAAAGCCTTATGCTAAGAAGTGGAAGTATGATCTTATTGGTAATTATGATAAACTTGTTGAGATTTTTGGAAAAGATAGAGTGATAGGTGCAGACGCTCAAACCGCTAAAGAGAATGTGCAAGAGTAAAACTACTCATCCAATAATGCCAATGAAGATACAATTGAAGAGATTGATGAAATGATGTTTCAAAATGTAGCAAACTTGAAAAATTTCAATGTAATAGATGTAGATTTATATGCAGTGTTTCTCTAGGTGAAAATATCATGAAAAAAGGAAATGAAAGAGCTCATATGGTAATGAAAAAGACATCGAAATACTGAAAATGGTATTGCATGAAGTTGTAGTTGTCACAGGAGAGGGAAATTCGTATTTGGCCAGACCTTAAGGATGGTTACTGGGTGGAGAGGTGCATTAATCACTACAAGAAATTGGAATTACTCTGAAATCTATTACTGATACATATTTGTTTCTTACCAAGAAGCCAAAGAGGACAAGTCGATTCTTAAATTGCCCAATGGAACTCAGGAAGGTGACTTTAGATGCTATGATGCATGTTCCCCAAAATCGTTGGTAACTATCAGTTTCAAATAATGTCATTTATTCGAGTTATGTCGTCTTGTATTTTCAATGAAATATGTTTTGGTTATTAATTTTAATTATGCAAATGTTGAATAACGACATCATTTGACTGGATGCTTGTATGTCGTGTCATCTTTTATCATTTAATTTATTATGTTATGACTATTTTATGTTTGCAGTTTGAATGTTACATGAACCTGTTGAATTGTTTCTTTATTCGTGTTTAAGTTTTAAAATTGTTTGAGGTAGTTATGAAATATCTTGTGAAGTACATTCATGGTTATAATATCTTCCTTGATAATTTATATTTTATCATTGTAATGGGAAAGAAAATGCACTTGGTTGATAAATTCAAACCTGTGGTGCATTAAATTTCATAAAAAAATATATATTTTCCTTATTCATGACTATACTATTTTCTTGAATTAATATTCATATAAATGGACATATTTTTAATTATTAATAATAAAAACAAACAATATTTTATGGGTATTTAAATATTTTGTTCAACATAATTTATAAAAAAATGATTTTTCTAAGTTCATCATAATTTATAAATAATAATAACAGTCAAATATAAATAATTTTGATAATGTGTATATAAATAATTTTGATAATAACTAATTATGTGTATTTAAATAATCATAAATAATTTATAAATAATTTTAATTATAGATAATTTTGATTATAAATAATTATGATTATCTTGAATTAATATTTTATATAAATAATTTATAAATAATTTTGAATTAATAGATATTTTGAATTTTTAATTATTTTGAATTAATAATTTTGAATTAATAATTTTGATTACCTTGAATTCATAATTTTGAATTAAAAATTTATATAAATAATTTTGATTATCTTTAATTAATTTTATTTAATTTTAAAATTTGTATTGATATATGTTCGTAGTTTAATGTTTACCTAATTTTGGTTATATAAAATATAATGATTGATTAAAATCAAAATTATTGTTTTTTGATTTTTTATAAAAAAAGTAATAAAAATGCATTTTTTAAAAAGGTTATTTGTGTCATTTAACAGAAATTGCTGATGTTGGGCATACATGGTAACATGTGTGGTGTCCATGAGGATCTAATCTATGTTTTTTTTTTATCTTGGTAAAGTATTCCCTTTAATCTCGTGTGTATGTGTTATTTTTTAACAAAGGTTATTTGTGTCATTTACACTAAAACAGTTTGTTTTCATTTCTTTTAAAAACTAACACCGAATATAATAGAGATAAATCCAAATCATTTATTTTATTTTACTAAGTTATTGATCCAAATATGTAGATAAATCACAATCACTTCTTTTATTTTATTTTATTTTATAAATTATCAAATCATTTCTTTTATTTTTAGTAAAATATCAATGTCAATTAGGTTTTGAGTTTCAAGCCTCGATTAAGGTAGGTTCTTCCTAGTACCCATTGACCCACCCAGGCGCTCACAGTGATGGTGCATGTCTGCTTCTACCGGAATTATGGCAAGAAATTCAAGAAGCCCCACCAACCGTATGAAAATGAACGTTTAGATGTAGAGTTGAAACTTGTTGAAGAGTATGGGCTGAGGTGCAAGAGGGAGTTAAGGAGGGTTCAGTATTCCCTTAGTCGCATTTGGAATAATGCTAGAAATCTTCAAACTCTTGAAGAGAAGAATCCCTGAAGGATCTTTGAGGGTGAAGCCCTGCTCCGCTGGATGGTTAGGTATGGACTTCTGGATGAGACCTAGAACAAGCTGAATTGTGTATTGGCTCTGACGGTGGAGAACTTCCTCGAGCGCCAGCTTCAAAACCTTGTCTTTAAAGCCGACATGGAAAAATCAATTCACCATGCTCAGGTGCTGATAAAATAGAGGCATATCAGGGTGGGGCGATAAGTAGTGAATGTTCCATCATTCCTGGTAAATGTGGACTCTGCCAAAAAAATTGATTTCTTGCTAACAAGCTCGTTTGGTGGGGGTGGCCCGGAAGGGTGAAGAGGAAAAATCAGAATGAAGCTGTGAAGAAGGCGGCTGGTGGGGGTGATGCAGATGAAGAGAATGAGGATTAGACTTATAATACTTTCTGTATTAACTAGGTTTATCAGGTATTCTCTTTTGTTTCGTGTTTTTTTTCTCTGGTCTTTTGAAGGGCTAAATCCCCTTGCTTTTCCATATTTAAAAGGTGTCTTATTTGGTAGGGTTGGTGGTCTCATATTTGCTGGACTCGAGCTGTTGATTTTTGTTGGTGAGAATGATTTGATTACTTGCTACCTTCTTATTCCCCTGGTCCAATGGGGTGATATGTAGATCCAAATTATGGTAGTCTTTCCAAGTACTGAAATCATTTTCCATTTACCCTTCCAAGATTTTGAGTATCATTGAAAGTAATGTAGATTCTTTACAGCTTCCAAGTAGATGTAGATTTCCTTTTTTCTTATCTTGATTTTCATCTGTAGTAAAAGTTTTCTACTTTCAATATTAGAGGTAAATTTTATTCAATTCACTATATGTTTTCTCTTATTGATTTAAATTATTGTTTTGATAGTACAATTTTTATACTGAATATTCATGCTCAAGTTAGGGATTCTAAATTAAAAGTTGAATCAACTTTATGTCTCTGAACCTCTTAAGGTTTGATGATCTAAATATCACAGGTCTTGTAAGATTTAGGTTAGTGAACTGCTCTTAGGTCTAAAGGCCACTGGATGATCTAATTTCAAATTAATTAATTATTTATTAATAATCTAGTCATGAGTTTAACTTTGAATTATTTGATTTATTTTAGTTCAAGTCGTGTTAGGATTGTTTGAATACTATACATGAAACCTGATGTTTTTTGTTTTCATGAATTTTGAAGGTTCTGAGCGCAGCGAAAGCGAGGTTGGGCCAACACCCAAATTTGATTTTTACCACGATCAATGATTATTCTGGGATCAATACGATGATGAACTCTAGTCTCCATGGAATAGAATCAAAGATTTAGATAAAGAAGGAAGAGGCCTGAAACCTTTAGAGAGAATCTTTCACATCATGTTTATAATTAATTTAATTAATTTCATAAAGAAAATAATATCTAGATCTTCAGTATTTTCTTTGTTGATGATGTTGATCATCCGGAATGACTCTTTCATATTATCTTATTTCTCTTGAAAAGATCCAAACTATAATCCCTCTAGCGGTGATCCACATGTGCTCCGATGTCCTCTGATCGATATCGCTCATTCTCTGGGTGCTAGTGCAGTGAAGCGAGTGTCTTGTGTCTGTCGTTCTTGATCACTTGTTTTTAAGCCTTGAAGAAAATATCTTGTTATTGAGAGGGGCGGGAATAGGATTCTAGAGAGAAATTGTTTAGCACAACAATTCTCAATTCACCGAGTGTGTGGTTCGATACATGGCACAATAGACATATGTGTCTATTTATTGACATGGGGCTTTAGTTACAATATTTAATTGTGTAACAACAATTAAATACATTCATAACCTTAGAGAAAACACATGTTATTAATAATAATACCACATTATTATTTATGGTGTGCCAACTTGTGCAAAACGGAATTATAAATAAAATTCCGCATTACAAAATAATACCAACGTTATTTTAATTGTGCCAAATACTTAAATAATTATTTATCGTCTTACAAATAATTATTTTACTAACAGACCAGCCTTAGTCCTCTAGAACTTCACTTCCATTTATTGAACACCCAAATAAATAAATAAATAATTTATTCTCTTAAATAAATATTTTATTTATAAACTAGTAAATAAATATTTATTAAATGTTCAATAAAATAAATAAATAAATTTTACCCATAATCCAGTGAATAAATATTTATTTAATTTATGTAATCATTTTAACTTGAATAAAATTATTCCATTGTCTTGAGAATAATATTTATTAATTAAATTCAAATAAAATTTAACCAAGACCACCAGAAACACTTAGTGTGTGGCCCTCTAGGATTCTTTTTCATTAGTATTTGGCGGGTTTGCCTAAAGTCCAAGAGTATTGTCTATAAACGAGTCAAGGCACCTAAGAGAAAGAACTTAAAGTCACAAAAATGACATCCACATACAATCACTCATTTTTTAATATAATCCCTTTGTTGCAATATCTCATTAATCAGGTTTCATGATAGTTTCATCAACTTTTATGATTGATACATCATTCTTTAACTACCTGAAATAAACTTTTCATTACACCATAGCCATGGAATTTTGCGCGATGGTACTATTTCAATGAAAGGTCCAAGATATAAACTTCCATAAATGGAAGGGACAAATTTTTTCTTGACTTATCCATTAATAACATGTCACTCGTGATGCACCCAACGTACCTTACTTCCCACCAACTGTTTGCGTGATGATTTTCTTCAGTAAATCAAAGTGCGTGAGTCATGACACGTATTATTGATAATATTAAAGTCTAAGGATCATTAAACATTCTCATAGATAGAAATATCTGATAACACCAAAACATGTGGAATTCCTACTGGCAGGTCTGTTCTCATAATCTCTTGTCTTGGAGATTACCAAGTGCGAACTTCATGAGAGGAAGTCTCATCTGCTTACGATTACTCACACCTGGCATTCTGCATGCTATATGTCCCATCATAGTATGTCATTTATCCATATAACTATATTTAAGAATATTGTTATAGAATTTCAAGGTTCTCATCATAGCGGGGAACTGCCACAACCATATCAATGCAACAAATACTCTAGGACATTATTACATCATAGTCATGAAGAACAATGAACAATATGTAATAAGATGTTTAATATTTAAATACATTAAAGATACATGTAATCAATGTACAACTAGTTGGTTCTAGGACACTAACTCTTACAAACTCTCACTTGAACTAGAGCCAACTATCTACGACTTTCGTACGCTAGACCTCACCTGGTGATCCTGTTTCTGCTGAGTCAAGGTTTTAATCAAGGGGTCCGCCACATTGTCTTCCTTGGAAATACTGCTCACTACAACTTCACCTATTGAGAAAAATCCCTCAATAGATTATACTTCCAAAGTATATGCTTTGTCTGCTGATGTGATATTGGCCCTTTTGCGAGATCCACCACTGCAGTATTATCATAGTACAATGTGATGAGATCTTTACTACTCGGTATCACATACATCTCATGGATGAAGCTTCGCATCTAAACTAATTCTTTAGCTACCTCAGAAGTTGCAATATACTCAGACTCTATTGTAGAATCTATGACCACACTCTTCTCTGAGCTCTTCCATCTTACTGCACCTCCATTCAAAGTGAAGAGGTATCTCGTTTACAACTTCATGTCATCTTGATTAGTCTGGAAACTAGAATCTACATATCCTATGATGACTAGTTCCTCATATCCTCCATAAACCATGAACATATCTTTAGTATGCCTCAGATACTTTAGGATATTCTTGACTTCCTTCCAATGCAGGTCACCTGGGTCAGCTTGATATCTACCTACCACACTCAATACATAGGCGAAATCCAGCCTAGTACAAAGCATGACATACCTGACTAACCCAATCACTGATGTGTATGCAGTCCTTTCCATTATCTTTATTTCCTCATGTGTTTGAGAACACATTTTCTAGGAAAGATGAATGCCATGTGATGTTGAAAACAATCCCCTCTTGGATTGTTCCATGCTGGATCTCTTCAGTATATTATCAATGTATGTACTTTGACTTAGGTCAATCAATCTCTTGGATCTATTACGATGGATCTTAATCCCAAGAATATATGATGCCTTTCCCAAGTTTTTCATGAAGTAACATTTATTCAAACATGCCTTAATAGACTGTAAGACTGGTATCTTGTTTCCAATAAGTAATAATTCATTAGCATATACTATTAGGAAAACAACTGCACTCCCACTAAACCGTTTGTAGACACAAGGCTCACATTCATTCTTGATAAAAACAAAATTTGTTATGGCTTCATCAAAATGAATGTTCCATGATTTTTATGCTTTCTTTAATCCATAAATGGATTTTTCCAACTTGAATACCTTATTGGCATCCTTTGGAGTTATAAACCTTTCAGTTTGTGTCATGTAGAAATATTCCTGAAGGCTCCCATTAAGGAAGGCTATTTTGAGATCCATTTGCAAAATCTCATAGTCATGGTAAGTAGAAATGCTCATATTGAATTCTGATGGATTTCAGCAGTGCAACTGGTGAAAAGGTTTCGTCATATTCAATGCCTGGACGATGTTTGAAACCTTTTGCAACCAGTCATTCCTTATAGGTACTGACTTATCCTTCCATGTCCAGTTTCTTCTTGAATATCCATTTGCAAGCAACAATCTTTACATCAACTGGAGGATCTACCAAAATCCAGACTTGGTTTTGGTACATGGAATCCATTTCAGAATTCATGGCTTCTTGCCACTTGGAAACATCTGTGCCACTTACTTCTTCCTTGAAGGTTAGAGGATCATTATTATCAACTAATAATGAGTCACCATCCTTGGTAACTAGAAAACTGTACCGTTATGGTTCTCTAACCTCTCTTGTACTCCTACGTAGCTCTTGTGTCTCTAGAACGATTCTTTCTTCTATGGGGCTTTGTGGAATCTATTCTTGTACCAACTATTGTGTACCTTGAGCCTCAACTTCATAAAAGTCTATCTCACTCCCTCTATCTATTTTGGAGTTGTTATCCCTCTCAAGGAATATGGCATGTCTTTCCACTATAACCTTTTTGTCTAAGGTGTTTTATAGGTAAAATCCCCTTGTTTCCTTAGGGTATTCTATAAAGGTACACTTTGTGCCTCGAGGTGCATGTTTGTTACCTGAAGAGGCCTTAACAAATGCATCGCTTCCCCACACATGTAAATTCGATAATATGACTTTCTTTCCACTCCAGAACTCATATGAAATACCATTTATTGATTTAGTTGGTACTTAGTTTAGTATGTACACTGTTGTTTGTAATGCATATCCCCAAAAGGATAATGGAAGACTTGCATGACTCATCATTGATCTCACCATGTCCAACAAGGTGAGGTTCCCCCTTTCACTCACATCATTCCACTAGGTCTTTTATGGAGGAGTGAGTTGGGATAGGATCCAAAACTCCCGTAAGTAATCAATGAATTCTTGAATAATATATTCTCCTCCTTGGTCTGAGCAGAGTTTCTTAATCTTCTTACCAAGCTGGTTCTCAACTTCATTCTTGTATACTTTGAACTTATCAAAAGAATCTGACTTATACCTCATTAAGAAGATATATTCATATATACTAAAATAATCATTAAAAGTTATGAAGTATGAGTACCCTCCCCTTGTTTCAACTGGAAATGGTCCAAACACATTGGTATGAACCAATTCAAGAAGTTCTTTAGCCCTTTCACATTTCCCACTAAATGGGGTTTTGGTCATTTTTCCTTATAAACATGTATGACATACGCCAAGTGGTTTTAGTTCAAAAGAATATAAATATCCATCTTGATGTAACTTTGTCAAGCATTTCTCATTTACATGACCTAGAAGGTGATGCCAAATTTGGGCGTGGTGTGAGTGATGTGAAGTATATTTGTTATCAATTCCCATTACTTGGTTTGTGTAATCCAATTTGTAAAGACCGTTGTATAAATGCACCCTACCAAAACAAATGCTATATTTGTAAAAGAAGCAACATTAATTTACAAACTTGAAAACAAATCCATCTGTATCTAATCTGGATACAGAAATAATGTTTTTAGTAACATACAACACATAATAACAACCCTTTAACACCAATATCATCCCAATTGGCAACATGAGGTGGTAGTCCTTGACAGTTACAGCAGCAAGTCTGGCTTCGTTGGCTTCTCGTAGATCTACCTCCCCTCGGTCAATCTTCCTGAATCTACTTGGTTCCTATATTTGGATACATATGTGAGCACCAAAAGCTGTATCTAATACCCAATTTGTAGAAACAGATTGATTTCATTCGATAACAAACACACCTGAAGCTTCCCCTTGATTCTTAGGCTAGGTGCAGTTCTTCTTCCAACGGCCCTTCTTGCCACATGCGAAACAAACAGCCTCCTGTTCCCTTGCCTCCCCTTTGATCTTCCTTTTCTTGGATGGCCGTGAAGAAGATTTGGGATTAAATATCTTCGCTTTACCTTTACTTTTACTCACCATAAGGACAAAAGGCTTTTCATGCTTCATATCTTTGTCCACTTGGCGAATGAGGATAAGAAGATTAGATAGAGACTTGTCAATGTTGTTAATATTGAAATTGACAACAAAGTTAGAGAAGCTCTGAGGGAGTGATGTGAGAATGAGATCGGTGCCCAGTTCTTCAGGGAGTTTAAACCCTGGAACCTCTAGTCACTCAATGTAGCCAATGAGCTTGACTACATGAGGCCCAGCTGGGGCACCTTCTCCAAGATTACTCTGAAAGAGTGCCTTAGAGATCTCAAACCTTTCCTATCTTGATTTCTCCTTTTAAATACCATGTAGGTGCTCGAGCATGCTATAAAAATCCATGATTTCATGAGACTTCATGAGCTCACTAGACATTAATGATAGCATCAAACATTGAATGTCGACTGTGTCGTTCATATGTTTCTCATAGACCAAGAAATCCTCATCACTTGGATCTTTTGTAGGAGGATCAGGTAATGTTGACTCCAGCACGTAAGAATTTCGTTCATGGCGTAGGATAACCTGAAGGCGTCTAAAACATTCCTGGAAGTTTCTGTTAGTGATAATTTTGTCTTTATCCAGAATTTATCGCAGGGATAGTGTGGTTGACGAGCTTGTCATTTTTATTCTACAATTAAAAGAGCATATCATTAGTAATTTCTTGATTACATTTTATGAGAAATAATAAATTTTATTTAGTCTCCCACTATTTTATCAAGTCCCAATGGCCCTCACTATTGAACTCAGAATGTCCAGTTTCCATGACATTCTAGTGGAAAGGATCCATATTCCCCTTCGCATAACCCCAACAAAGGTTGGTCAAGCTATTAGAAGGTATTTAGGTAGGAAGGTCTTCACTAACTGCGGGCTTGCAGCTCCTTGATCTGTTGATTAGACTCCCCAATCCTAAAATCATGACTTTGGATTTCCTCAACTCTTACCTCCAATATTACACCAAGACTATCAAGGGATGCTCTTGATGTAATATGGTTATGTCAACTTGAAACCTTTCATAAGGGCTAATTGTATAAAAGTAATTATCCCAACAAGGATTGTTCAATCACATAGTTTTATTGAGTTTTTCCCTTAATCAAGTAATGAAAGGCTTGATATGACTTAATATTTTTATTGAGGGATTTTTATCTCTTATGCATGAATTTCTTATTATCATTATCACATGATTGTTAATATTAAGTGGAACTTACTTAATTGATTAACCATGTGTTGATAATATTTACGCATAAGTCTGGTTTATTTTAGTTCCATCTTGCATGCTTGTTTAATTCTTTTATTATGAGATCGTGAAAACACATCCATAATGATAAACCATGCAACTGATAGAAATAAAATAAATTAAAAGGAATGATCATGAGCTTTTCTAATGGTTAGTTTATCTAGCGGTTGATATACTAACCCTGACCAAGGGGAGAAACACCTTGAACCTTTTGGGTTCGTGTTTATAGCTTTCCACCTATCCACATCTGTATCTCCTGGGATTGGTTTTGTCTCGGTTACAGCTTGAACTGCCTCCACTAGCTTGAGAGTTTCATCCATTACATATGCTTTTTTTAACTCACATGCAGGTGAGGGGTAAAAAAATGTTTTACATAAAAGAAAACTTGGGAATAGAGGTCAGACATATTAATGAGGAGAAGGCTCATAGGCCAACAAATTTAATTTAAATAAATTAATTAAAATAAACCATCCACATAAAAAGGTCTTGGTCTAGCTCATGATCATCCATACATGTAACGATATTTACACATAAATAAAACTAGCATTCAATTATTTAATCATTATTGTTTAAGATAAATCACGCTCGAATCAATTAATTATCATCTTTAATTAATCAATCATTTTATCTTAAAGCCTTTTCTGAATTTCCTTGAGATTCTCATCTATCGTAATTTTAAACAAATAAATTCATTTAAAATTATCTTTGTTTGTAACTTGTACCTTGGAGGAAATTCGGTGAATTCCTATTCATAATTATCCAATGAGTAGAAATAAACATTACACAGATGTTAAATTAAACACATATATATAAAACACCTATCACGTGTTGTGCCTCAACTTTATGCTCACATGATGGTACACGTCTCAAGGGGTTTTTATAATATAATAATAAATTTTAATAAATCTGCGTAATTTGGATGAGCACATCACGTGTAGTTTTAACTACATACCGTGTACTATTTTTCATCATCCATCTAAAGTACACGCCTGAGGAAACGAAGTGTGAGTGTACTTCAGAAATCTTCAGAGTACACGGCATGTCTAGTGGGTCACACGCTGTGTAGTTCCTCGTTACATGGTCTCCAGTCAGGCAAGCTGTGTATGAGGTACACAATCCAAACCTAACCCGAAGGGATTACAGGTCGTGTCCAATGGGCCACATGGTGTGTGATCTGGAAACTACATGCCACATGTTCCTGTTCAACACATGGAGCCATTAAGACTTAGACAAACTCCAATGACACGAATTGGTTTGGCGGACCAGATCCGGTGCATTGAACCTTGGCTACACGGCGTGTACTGTCGAATACATGTCGTGTATTTTGGTGTTGCATGTCTAGGAACCTTTGGAACCTCCAAATGAGATCCTCTATTTTATTTTAATCAAAATTAAAAGAAAAGATTGTTTTTGTAAAGTTAACGAGAAAAGAAGGAGGAGGAACAAATATTGAGATTCATATTTGCGGAATGATTAACTTGAATTGAAACAACTAAATTATTAAATGCATAAATCATCAACAAAATATTTAAATAATTATAAACTATGATGGAACCTCCTTTTGATACCACTTGAAGGTTCCGGGTGCAGCGGAAGCATGGTTGGGCCGACACCCAACTTTGATTTTTACCATGATCAATGATTATTTCAATATCAATATGATGATGAATATTAGTCTCTATAGAATAGAATCAAATATTTAGATAAAGAAGTAAGATCCCCAAAACTTTTAGAGAGGATCTTTCACATCATATTTATAATTAATTTAATTAATTTCATAAAAAAATAATACATGGATCTTTGGTATTTTCTTAATTGATGATGTTGATCATCCGAAATGACCCTTCCAGATTATCTTGTTGTGCTTGCAAGGATCCAAACTAGAATACCTCTAGCGATGATCCATGTGTGCTCTGATGACCTCCGATCAACACCACTCGTTCTCCAGGTCCTAGAGCAGCAAAGCGAGTGTCTTATTTCGGTCATTCTTGATTGCTTGTTCTTCAGACTTGAAGAATGTCTCTCGTTCCTGAGAGGGTCGAGAATAAGATTTGAGAGATAAATTGTTTAGCTCAACAATTCTCAATTCACCGGGTGTGTAGTTCGGTACATGGCACAATAAACGTATGTGTCAATTTATTGACATGGAGATTTAGTTACAATATTTAATTGCATAACAACAATTAAATGTATTCATAACCTTAGAGAAAACTCATGCTATTAATAATAATACCGCGTCATTATTTATGGTGGACCAACTTGCGTAAAACATAATTATAAATAAAATTACACATCGCAAAAATAATAACAGCATTATTTTAATTTGTGCCAACTAGTTAAATAATTATTTATCATCTTGAAAATAATTATTTTACTACCAGACTGGCCTTGGTCCTCTCGAACTGCACTTCCATTTATTGAACACCCAAATAAGTAAATAAATAATTTATTCTCTTAAATAAATATTTTATTTACAAACTAGTAAATAAATATTTATTAAATGTTTAATAAAATAAATAAATATATTTTACCCACAATCCAGTGAATAAATATTTATTCAATTTATTCAATCATTTTAACTTGAATAAAATTATTCCATTGTTTTGAGAATAATATTTATTAATTAAATTCAAATAGAATTTACCCGAGACCACCAGAAACACTTAATGTGTGACCCTCTAGGATTTTTTCTCGTTGGCATTAGGCGGGTTTGCCTAAAGTCCAAGAGTACTGTCTAGAAACAGGTCAAGGAACCCAATAGAAAGAACTTAAAGTCTCAATGACATCCACACACGAACTCTCACTGTGTAATATAATCCCTTTGTCACAATATCTCATCAAGCAGGTTTCATAATAGTTTCATCAACTTTTATGCTTGATATGTCATTCTTTGACTACCTGAAATAAACTTGTCGTTACACCATGACCATGGAATTTCACGTGACGGTTCTATTTAAATCAAAGGTCCAAGATATCAACTTCTATAAATGGAAGGGATAATTTTTTCCTCGACTTATCCATTAATAACATGTCATTTGTGACACACCCAACGTACCCTACTTCCTGTCAACTATCTGCGAGACGGTTTTGGTTAGTAAATAAAAGTTTGCAAGTCGTGACATGTATTAATGATAATCTTAAAGTCTAAGGATCATTACAAATGCTCGCATATAGAAATATCTACTAACACCAAAACATGCAGAATTCCTACTGGTAGGTCTCTTCTCATAATCTCTTATTTTGGAGATTATCAAGTGCGAACTTCATAAGAGGAAGTATCATCTGCTTATGAGTACTCACACCTGATGGTATGCATGATATATGTCCCATCATAGTATGTCATCCAACAGTAGAACTATATTTAAGAATATTGTTATAGAATTTCAAGGTTCTCATCATAGTGGGGAACTGCCATGACCATATCAATGAAACAAATACTCTAAGACATTATTACATCATAGTCATGAAGAATAATGAACAATATGTAATAAGATGGTTAATATTTAAATACATTAAATATACATGAAATCAAAGTAAAACTAGTTTGTTCTAGGACACCTACTCTTACAAACTCCCACTTAGACTAGAGCCAACTGCCAACGACTTTCAGTCCGCTAGACCTCACATGGTGATCGTGTTTCTACTAATTCAAGGCTTTAGTCCAGGGGTCCTCCATGTTGTATTCCGTGGAAATACTTCTCACTGAAACTTCAGCTCTTTGAAAAAAGTCCCTCAAGAGATGATACTTCCGAAGTATGTGCTTCGTCCGCTGATGTGACCTTGGATCTTTTGCGAGATCCACTGCTGCGGTATTATCATAGTACAGTGTGATGGGATCTTTACTGTTAGGTATCACATACAGCTCATGGACATAGATTCACATCCAAATTTCTTCTTTAGCTGCCTCAGAAGCTGTGATATACTTGGACTCTACTGTAGAATCTGTGACCACACTCTACTTTGAGCTCTTCCAGCTTACTGTACCTCCATTCAAAGTGAAGATGTATCTCATTTGTTACTTCATGTCATCTTGATCAGTCTAAAAACTAGCATCTTCATATCCTCTGATGACTAGTTCTTCATCTCCTCCATAAACCAGGAACATATCCTTAGTATGCCTCAGATACTTTAGGATAGTCTTGACTGTCTTCCAATGGCGATATCCGCCTATCTCACTCAATGCGTAGGCGATATCCATCCTAGTACAAAACATGACATACATGACTGACCCAATCACTGATTCATATGGAGTCCTTTCCATTATCTTTCTTTACTCATATGTCTGAGAACACATTTTCTTGGAAAGATGAATGCCATGTGATGCTGAAAACAATCCCCTATTAGATTGTTTCATACTGAATCTCTTTAGTATCTTATTAGTGTATGTACTTTGACTTAGGCCCAACAATATCTTGGATCTATCACGATGGATCTTGATCCCAAGAATATATGTTTCCACACCAAAGTCCTTCATGGAGAAGCATTGATTCAACCATGCCTTAATAGATTGTAAGACTGGTATCTTGTTTCTAATAAGTAATATGTCATCAACATATACTATTAGGAAAACAACTACACTCCCATTAAACCGTTTGTAGACACAAGGCTCACATTCATTCTTAATAAAACCAAATTTTGTTATGGATTCATCAAAACAAATGTTCCATGATATGGATGCTTTCTTTAATACATAAATGGATTTCTATAACTTGCATACCTTATTGGCATCCATTGGAGTCATAAACCCTTCAGGTTGTGTCATGTAGACATCTTTCTAAAGGTTCCTGTTAAGGAAGGTTTTTTTGAAATCCATTTTCCAAATCTCATTGTCATGGTAAGCGACAATGGCCAATAGAATTCTGATGGATTTCATCATTTCAACTGGTAAAAAGGTTTTGTCGTAGTCATTGCCTTGACGTTGTTTGAACCCTTTTGCAAAAAGTCATGCCTTATAGGTACTGACTTGTCCTTCCATGCCCAGTTTCTTCTTGAATACCCATTTGCAACCAACAAGATTTACATCAACTAGAGGATCTACCAAAATCCATACTTGGTTTTGGTACATGGAATCCATTTCAGAATTCATGTCTTCTTTCCACTTGCCAATATTTGTGCCACTTAATGATTCCTTTTAGGTTAGAGGATCATTATTATCAACTAATAATGAGTCACCGTCCTTAGTAACTAGAAAACCATACCGTTCTGGTTCTCTAACCTCTCTTGTACTCCTATGCATCTCTTGTATCTCTGGAATAGTTCTTTCTTCCACGGAGCTTTTTGGAATCTATTCCTGTACCAACTCTTGTGTACCTTGAGCCTCAATTTCATCGAAATATATCTCACTCCCACCATCTCTTTTGGATATGTTCTCCCTCTCAAGGAATATAGCATGTCTTTCCACTATAACCTTTTTGTATGAGGGGTTGTATAGGTAACATCCCCTTGTTTCCTTGGGGTATCCTATAAAGGTACACTTTGTGCCTTGGGGTGCAAGTTTGTTACCTGAAGAGGCCTTAACAAACCCATCGCTTCCCCACACATGTAAATTTGATAATATGGATTTCTTTCCACTCCAGAACTCGTATGGAATACCATTTATTTATTTAGTTGGTACTTGGTTTAGTATGTGTGCCACTATTTGTGACGCATATCCCCAAAAGGATAATGGAAGACTTACGTGACTCATTATTGATCTCACCATGTCTAACAGGGTGTGGTTCCTCCTTCCTCTCACACCATTCCACTGGGGCGTGTATGGAGGAGTGAGTTGGGATAGAATCATAAACTCCCATAAATAATCAATGAAGTCTTGATTAAGATATTATCCACCTCGGTCTGAGCGGAGTTTCTTAATCTTCTTACCAAGCTATTTCTCAACTTCATTCTTGTATTCTTTGAACTTATCAAAATAATCTGACTTATACCTCATTAAGTAGATATATCTATACCTATTAAAATTATTAGTAAAAGTTATGAAGTATGAGTACCCTCCCCTTGCCTCAACTGGAAATGGTCCACACATATCGGTATGAACCAATTAAAGAAGTTCTTTATCCCTTTCACCTTTTCCACTAAATGGGGCTTTGGTCATTTTACCTTGTAAACATGAATGATATATTTCAAGTGGTTTTAGTTCGAAAGAATCTAAATATCCATCTTGATGTAACTTTGTCAAGTGTTTATCATTTACATGACCTATCTAGTGATTCCAAATTTGGGTGTGGTATGAGTCATGTGAAGTATCTTTGTTATTGATTGCCATTATTTGGTTTGTGTAGTCCAACACATAAAGCCCATTGTATAAATGTTCCTTACCAAAACAAATGATATATTTGTAAAATAAGCATCATTCATTTACAAACTTAAAAAAATCCATCTGTATCTAATATAGATATAGAAATAATGTTTTTAGTAACAGACAACACATAATAACAACCCTTTAACACCAAGATCTTCCCAGTTGACAATGTGAGGTGGTAGTCCCTGATAGCTACAACAGCAAGTCTGGCTCCGTTGGCTTCTCGTAGATCTACCTCCCCTCGATCAATCCTACTGAATCTACTTGGTTCCTATATTTGGATACATATTTAAGCACCAAAAGCTATATCTAAAATCCAATTTGTAGAAACAAATAGATTGAATTCGATAACAAAAGCACCTGAAGATTCCCCTTAATTCTTATGTTGGGTGCAGTTCTTCTTCCAATGGACCTTCTTGCCACATGCGAAATGAATAGCCTCATGTTCCCTTGCCTCCCCTTTGATCTTCCTTTTCTAGGAAGGATGCGAAGAAGCTTGGGGTTTAAAGATCTTCACCTTCCATTTCTTCTTATTCACCATAAGGATAGAAGGCTTTTTGCACTTCATATCTTTGTCCACTTGGTGAAAGAGGATAAGAAGATTAAATAGAGACTTCTCAATGTTGTTTATATTTAAATTGACAACAAAGTTAGAGAACCTATGAGGGAGTAATGCAAGAATGAGATCGGTGCCCAGTTCTTTAGGGAGTTTAAACCCTAGAACCTCCAGGTGCTCAATGTAGCCAATGAGCTTGACTACATGAGGCCCAACTGGGGCACCTTCTCCAAGCTTACTCTGAAAGAGTGCCTTAGAGATCTCAAACTTTTCTTGACTTTCTATCTCCTTGTAAAGACCATAGAGGTTCTCGAGCATGCTATAAGAATCCATGTTTTCATGAGACTTGATGAGCTCACTAGAAATTGATGATAGCATTAAATATTCAATGTCGACTGCATCGTTCATATGTTTCTCATAGACCAAGAAATCCTCATCACTCGCCTCTTTGGCAGGTGGACCAGGCAATGCTGACTCCAAAACGTAAGAATTACGTTCATCGCGTAGGATAACCTGAAGGCGTCTAAAACATTCCTGGAAGTTGCTGTTAGTGAGGATGTTGTCTTTATCCAGAATTTATCGCAGGGATAATGTGGTTGACGAGCTTGTCATTTTTATTCTACAATTAAAAGAGCAGATCATTAGTAATTTCTTGATTACATTTTATGAGAAATAATAAATTTTATTTAGTCTCCCACTATTTTATCAAGTCCCAATGGCCCTCACTATTGAACTCAGAATGTCCAGTTTCCATGACATTCTAGTGGCAAGGATCCATATTCCCCTTCGCAAAACCCCAACAAGGGTTGGTCAAGCTATTATAAGGTATTTAGGTAGGTAAGTCTTTGCCAACTATGAGCTTGCAACTCCTTGATCTGTTGAGTGGACTCTCCAATCCTAAAATCATGACTTTAGATTTCCTCAACTCTTGCCTCCAATATTACACCAAGTATATCAAGGGATACTCCTTTTGGTGTAATATGGTTAAGTCAACCCGAAACCTTTCATAAGGGCTTCCTGTATAAAAGTAAGTGTCCCAACAAGGGTTAGTCAAACACATAGTTTTATTGAGTTTTTTCCTTAATCATGTAGTTAAAGGCTTGATCTGACTTAATATTTTATTTGAGGTATTTTTATCTCTTATGCATGAATTTCTTATTATCTTTATCACATGCTTGTTAATATTAAGTGGAACTTACTTAAGTGATTAACCATGTGTTGATAATATTTACGCATAAGTCTGGTTTATTTTAGTTCCATCTTGCATTCTTGTTTAATTCATTAATTATGTGATCGTGACAACACATTCATAATGATAAACCATGCAACTGACAGAAATAAAATAAAGTAAAAGGAACGATCATGAGATTTTCTAATGGTTATTTTATCTAGCAGTTGATAAACTAATCCTCACCTAGGGGAGAAATACCATAAACCTTTTGAGTTTATGTTTATAGCTTTCCACCTGTCCACCTCTGTATCTCCTGGGATTGGTTTTGTCTCAGCTCCAGCTTGAGACGCCTCCACAAGCTTGGGAGTTCCATCCATTACATATTCCTTTTTTTAACTCACATGCAGGTGAGGTGTAAAAAAGGGTTTTACATAAAATAAACCTTGGGCACACAGACCCTACATATTAATGAGGAGAAGGCTCTCAAACCAACAAATTTAATTTAAATAAATAAATTAAAAGAAACCATCCACATACAAAGGTCTTGAACTAGCTCATGATCATCCATACATGCAATGATATTTAAGAATAAATAAAACTAGCATTCAATTCTTTAATCGTTCTTGTTTAAGATAAATCACTCTCAAATCAATTAATTGTCATATTTAATTAATCAATCCTTTTATCTTACACCTTTTTTTGAATTATTTTTGAGATTATCATCCATCATAATTTTAAACAAATAAATTCATTTAAAATTATCTTTGTGCGTAACTTGTACCTTGGAGACAACCTAGTGAATTCTTATTCATAACTATCCAATGAGAAGAAATTAACATTACACAGATATTAAATTAAACACACACATATATAAAACACCTATCACGTGTTGTGCCTCAGCTTTACGCCCACTCGATGGTACATGTCTCAAGGGTTTGTATAATATAATAATAAATTTTAATAAATTTGCATAATTTGGATGAGTATACGGTGTGTAGTTCCAACTACACGGCGTGTACTATTTTTCACTGTCCATCCAAAGTACATGCCCGGGAAAACGGCGTGTGAGTGTGCTTCGGAAATCTTCGGAGTACACAGCGTGTCCAGTGGGTCACACACTATGTAGTTCCTCATTACACGGTCTCCAGTCAGGCAAAACATGTATGGGGTACACGGTCCAACCCTAACTCGAAGGGACTACATGTCGTATCCAGTGGGCCACATGGTGTGTAATTTGGAAATTGTGTGCCACCTGTTCCTGGTCAACACACGGAGTCATTAAGACTTAGAAAAACTTTAATGACATGGCTTGGTTTGGCAGACCAGACCTGGTGTGTTGAACCTTGGCTACACGGCGTGTATTTCCGAATACACGTCGTGTGTTCTGGTGTTGTATGGGCAGGAACCTTTAGCACCTCCGGATGAGATCCTCTATTTTATTTTAATCAAAATTAAAAGAAAATATCGTTTCTGTAAGGTGAACAAGAAACAAAAGAGTAGGAACAAATCTTGAGATTCAGATTTTCAAAACGATTAACTTGAATTGAAATAACTAAATTATTAAATGCGTAAATCATCAATGAAATATTTAAATAATTATAAACTATAATGAAACCTTCTTTTGATACCACTTGAAAGTTCCTGGTGCAGCAGAAGCGTGGTTGGGCCGACACCCAACTTTGATTTTTATCATGATCAATGATTATTACAAGATCAAAATGACAATGAACGCCAGTATCCATGGAATAGAATCAAAAATTTAGATAAAGAAGGAAGAGACCCAAAACCTTTAGATAGGATCTTTCACATCATGTTTATAATTAATTTAATTAATTTCATAAAGAAAAGAATATACTGATCTTTAGTATTTTCTTCATTGATGATGTTGATCATCCAGAATGATCCTTGTAAATTATCTTGTTGTGATTGCAAGGATCCCAACTATAATCCCTTTAGCGGTTATCCACACATGCTCTGATGACCTCTGATCGATACTGCTCATTCTCTGGTTGCTAGTGCGGTGAAGCGAGTGTCTTGTGTCGGTCATTCTTGATTGCTTGTTCTTCGACCTTGAAGAATGTCTCTCGTTCTTGAGAGGGTCGGGAAGAGGATTCGAGAGAGAAATTGTTTAGCTTAACAATTCTCAATTCACCAGGTGTGCGGTTCGGTACATGGCGCAATAGACATATGTGTCTATTTATTGACATGAGGCTTCAGTTACAATATTTAATTACGTAACAACAATTAAATACATTCATAACTGTAGAATGGGAAACCCCCTTACCTCAAGGTGAGGTGGATGCCTTCTTTTATATATTAAGAAAGAGGAATACATACAGGAGTATTCTGATGTGGGAGTCGGAAATACCCAAAATAATAAAAGAGGGTTTAACACTCCCCCTCAATCTGGACATGCACAGCTTGGAGAAAACCCATGATATTAATAATAATATTGCATCATTATTTATTGTGCGTCAACTTGCATAAAACGGAATTATAAATAAAATTATGCATCACAAAATAATAGCAGCATTATTTTATTTTGTGCCAACTAATTAAATAATTATTTATTGTCTTCAAATAATTATTTTACTACCGGACCGACCTTGGTACTCTCGAACTCCACTTCCATTTAATAAACACCCGAATAAATAAATAAATAAATTATTCTTTTAAATAAATATTTTATTTACAGACTAGTAAATAAATATTTATTAAATTTTCAATAAAATAAATAAATATATTTTACCCACAATCTAGTGAATAAATATTTATTTAATTTATGAAATAATTTTAACTTGAATAAAATTATTCCATTGTCTTGAGAATAATATTTATTAATTAAATTCAAATAGAATTTAACCGAGACAACCAAAAACACTTAGTGTGTGGACCTCTATGATTCTTTCTCATTGGAAATTTGCGTGTTTTCCTAAAGTCCAAGAGTACTATCTAGCAACGGGTTAAGACACCCAAGAGAAAGAATTTAAAGTTGCAACAATGACATCCACATATGAATACTTACTATGTAATATAATCTTTTTGTCGTAATATCTAATCAAGCAGGTTTCATGATAGTGTCATCAATTTTTATACTTGATACGTCATTCTTTTACTACCTGAAATAAACTCATCGTTACACCATGACCATAAAATTTCATGCGATGATTCTATTTTAATTAAAGGGGACAAGATATCAACTTCCATAAATGGAAGGGAAATTTTTTTCCTCAACTTATCCATTAATAACATGTCACTCGTGATGCACCCAATGTACCTTACTTCCCACCAACTATCTGCGTGGCAATTTTTTTCAGTAAATCAAAATGCGTGAGTCGTGACACTTATTAATGATAATCTTAAAGTCTAAGGATCATTACACATGTTTAAAGATAGAAATATCTGATGCCACCAAAACATGCGGAATTCCTACTGGCGGATCTATTCTCATAATCTCCTATTTTGGAGATTACCATGTGCGAACTTCATGAGAGGAATTCGCATATGCTTACGAGTACTCACACCTGACGGTCTGCATGCTATGTGTCCCATCATAGTATGTCATCCAACCGTAGAACTATATTTAAGAATATTGTTATAGCATTTCAAGGTTCTCATCATAGCAGGGAACTTTCATGACCTTATCAATGCAACAAACACTCTAGGAAATTATTACATCATAGTCATGCAGAACAATGAACAATATGTAATAAGATGTTTAATATTTAAATACATTAAATATCCATGTAATCAAAGTACAACTAGTTAGTTATAGGACACCAACTCTTACAAATGTTAACATGAATCCAAGATTTTCTAGGTAGTGTAGATTTTAATCGTTGTTTTAAAAACCTCAATTTAAAGGGATTACATTTTCAAACTATTCCTTTGTATATAAAATTAAGAAATGTTAATAAATTTACCTTATTTTTAAGAAGAATGATCTGAGGTAAAGATAATGTTACATTATCAAGGATGATATATTAACCATTTGAATAAATCACAGTGTAGTGTATTGAAATTTATTGTGGGTAGTTCTACATGTCAGTATAGAAATGTTAATAGATCATTTCTCCTAGGCATGATTAAAGTGATTTTTTTTTATAATTAATTATAATATACAATTACCATAGGTATTTGTTCATATATTTCACCCATTTTAGGTGTTAACCATTCAAAGAAACTTGGTGTAATATGTTGCAATATTCTATCAAGTCTGATTTGTATGTTCATGTATAAAATTTTACAACTCTTGTGATTTGGGGTCAAATTATAATTGAAATTAAACCATTGAGGAAAAAAATCTATAAATTACACATATTTTGAATTTTTGGGGCACTGATCAAATTATTGAACTAGGCGTGACAAATCGAAAATTGATTTAGATAATCGGGGATATAGGATCAAAACATCTCTTTAGAGCCCCATTTCCCCCCAAACCAATTTTTTTCAATTAGTAGACTTACCAAGGGAAAAAAAGATAACTATTTATTTCCAACTCTAAGTATGTCATACTTTTTGGCATGGATATAATAATCCTGTGTATTTTAGATTTTTTAGTTTGAGTATAGTATCCATGGGAATGGTATATTTGTTAGATTGATAATAATTGGATTGAGTTTGATAGAATGATTAGATTGAGTATGCGAGGTGTTGGACTCCATAAATTTGGTTATGGGTTATTGGTTGATTTTTTTGTCAACTGGTACTGAATGTGTCAACCAAAAATGTTTGATGTAAAAGGTGTTTTAGGACATGTTAGTAAACTATGATAAAGTTGCAATATGATGTTGTATATTTGGAAAAGTCATATAGACCAGGGGAGGTTGGATGAGTGTCTATTGATGATTATGGCTACACATAGATTACTGATTATGATGAAGTATATATTAAGGTATTTTGGAAGATGGGAGGTATTGTATCCTTGTTGATGTTGGAAAACTAGTGAGGATATTTTTTATTCATGAGAAGTGTTATAATGAAAAATTTCAAGTTGGAACTTCTAGTAAATGACTTTGAAGCGTATTGGTCATATTGAAAAACATAAGAGTAAGTAGGAGTCTATGGGTAACTGATTTGTTGAAAAAGGAGTGAAGCATGGGTTATTGTTCATGAATACCATATCCTACAACCATGTTTTACCAAAATACACAAATGAAACTAAAAGTGGGTCTGATAAGGTTCTGAGTGAGAGAGAGAGAAGAGAAAACAAGGATTTCTATTACCAGCTGGAATCTGACTACAACAAGAAGCAGTAGAAGAAGGAAGAAGAAGGAAGAAGAAGAATAAATGTTCCTGCAGAGTTTCTGCTCCCGAGGCATGGCCACAGCTACTTCCAGCTGAACTGGAAGCCAAATGCCTAAAACCTTCTGTAAGTCCCCTCCCTACAGCCAGCTTCCCCCATTTAATATCCCACCCACCGCCAAACAACTCCCTGCATTAACCAGCCTATTGTATTTACAACACTAACCCTAGAATTATTCACTCCACCCTACCCACATAGCAGCTCACTAGCCTTGACAGCCTCTCTATAGCCATGTTCCTATCATTACCGCCCGCTTGAAAATCCCCCTTGTTCCCAAGGTGGAGTACTTGATGAATTTCTGAGAATTTTCACAAATTGAAAACAACATCCGAAGTCGCAACCGCTGCTGCAACTCCTTTTTTCCTAGGCGCCATCAACTGCATCCACAAATTCCTTGATCTCGCCCAAGCTAGTGGACAGTAGTTGATATGCATCCCCAACGCCAATGGTCCCAATTATTGCTTTAGTAAGAGGGTCATATATATTAGCTGCTTTTTCAACATAGTTGTCCCGAGGAACCACATTGGCTTCACACGTGGGAGGAAGCTTATCATTCCATGAAATTTTGTCAGTCACACAACTATCAGGCAGCAACTCAAGAAATTCACTGTCATAGGATGAAGTGATATTAAGCCAGTTGCCAACTTCTTAGCACGTTCACCATAATCCGGGTGGTAAATTCATCTGATAACACTCAGTTGAAAAGCATTTTCTTCTTCCTTAGATTTAATACGAGGGACATAGTACTGCTCATGAAGCAAAGGAAAACATCTTCCTCAATGGAAAACATCCATTACATGCATCTTAGATTCAACTTCTTCACTGTCTGACCTTCCAAATACATCCATTTCAGTGGGTGGTCTTGTACTGAGCCAAAATTCAGCTCTAGCTTCCCATATGCGATTTCCCACATGGAGTGGCATCCCAGTTAGGTAGCCACCAAAATTACCATCAAGTAGAAATTGTCTCAACAAATTCAGCATCAGTGATCATTTCCATGACATGCCACTTTCCATCTTCAATGCTTGTTGCACTGATATTCCACTCCTTTGCCACAGAAGAATGCCTCTCACCTCTAGTAATTAGTCTGATTCCAACTTGCCAGGCTGCGATGCCCTGGTCAGAACCAGCCATAAGGATTTCCCAACAACACTCCCTTCTGATATTTAGAACCCAAAAGGCAGATCAGCCCTAACTTAGTCTGAATCATCACTATCATGGAAAAACTTACCTTTTGACTTTGACATAAATGAGGATCAATCTGGCCACAATGTCGCCCACTTGTTATTGGCTCATAATCGAGTACACAAACAGCTCTCGAAACTTCTGTCTGAGCTGCTCAGAAAACTAACTGAGCTGTTTGGATCTGACGTGCGATAATTGAAACCATCCCTTGTGCGAAAGAATCATCAGGAACAGAATCACCCCCAGCTCTATCACACATATTGGTGGGGTCTTCAACTAGAAGTGCAACAAAATTAGCATAACTCTGAGGAGCTGAATATGTTCCAGATAAAGCATTTATAGTCTCTTCCTTAGCTTTAAATGATGCTCCTTTCGGTGTGGTGGTTCTTGTACTCATTTATCTTCTCTACAAACGCCAACAGCTACACACAGATCCACTAATGAAAGATGCATGTCAAGCTGCTTCAACCGAACTATCCCATTTTCCTCACCAGCAGGCTTCACCAAGCCGATGTTCACTCGTCGCTTAGTAAAATGGTCTTTACTAAATTCGTCAACCATGTTTACTACAATATCAACATCAGCAGTAGCTATGGATGCTTCCCAAGAGGTTTTCCCACCTCCCAGAGGTCCAACATAATGCCCAACCAGTCCTCTTGCATCTGGTTTCAGTTTCTGCACACCCAAAGTATAATCTACTACCGCAAGATCTGCTTGAGACGTTTGTGCCTGCACGGACTGCAACTTTTCACGCGATTGTGGCTTATACACTTCTAGTAGAACTTCGTCAGGTAACTTTTCCTTTGTCCCTACTCTGCGTTCCTCAAAACTGCCACTGAAAGCCTTCGTTTTCTCCTGCATCTCAGTTTACAACTCGTGTTGCTGCCGCTCGTTCTCGTCGGCCTGAACCTCAAACAATTTTTGGATTGTTTCTCGCTGCTGTCCCGAACTGCAAGTCTCCATCCTCATCAGTTCTCAACTCTTCTCGAACAGAATTCTCAGTCATCTTGAACCACTGCTTCGGAATGGTCACCTCAAGCATAGGTTTCGGAAGTTCAGATCTGGTCGGTTCAGATTGGTGTGTTGAACTGCCATAACGCGTGAGCATCTCCTCTTTGAATTGTGTCCAGGTGAGCTCGGACTTGTCCTCTGTCGATGTTATAAACCATTTTCCATATACACTCGTGTCCTTAGCACCTTCATCTCTTCCGAAATTTGGTGGAATGGAAAACAGTTCTCAGCTTCTGTGATCCATGTCTCAGGATCTCTTCCAGAGAAAACCGGCATCATCTCTCACCTGGAGATCGACCGCATCTCCTCCTGGCTCTTGAGGAATCTTTCCATTGATGCTTGGAGCTCTTGCATTCAAGTCTCTAGTCGCTGCATCTGAAACCCTCCATTGTTGTGCAAGCACTTGCTGCTGTGTCAGCTACTCCACCCTCTTTTTCCTGCTGCGATTCCTCTGCGTCTTGAGTCCATTCTGTGACTCTCTCAAGATTCTGATTGCAGCAAGAATCTTGGTAGAACCTCCGGCATTTTTGAATCAACAATGTCAACTTCAAATGAGATTACCTCCAGCACTGTCGAACCAGCAACGCAACGCCTCTCTCTCAATGAAAACACCAATTGATAGGGTTCCAAGTGAGAGAGAGAAGAGAAAGCAAGGATTTCTATTATCAGTTGGAATCTCGGTACAATAGGAAGAAGAAGAAGGAAGAAGGAAGAAAATGAAGGAATGGAGAAGAAGAATAAATTCTCCTCATAGAGTTGCCACTCCCGTGGCATGGCTGCAGCCTCTTCCAGCTGAACTGGAATCCAAATGCCTAAACTCTTCTGTAAGCCCCCCCCCCTACAACCAACTGTCCCCATTTAATATCTCAAACATCGCCAAACAACTCCCCACACTAACCAACCTATTGTATTTACAACACCGTCCCTAGAATTATTCACTCCACCCTACCAACTCCCCACACAGCAGCTGCAGCCTTGCCCGCCTCTCTGTAGCCCACGTTCTTATCAGGGTTGCTACCCACAACAAAGATGGATATAATAGCACAGCTAATGCTTAGAGGAATCATTGCTACCCTTAACATCACCACATACTGAGAGATGGAAAAAAGCAGTTTTTGCGACACTGGTGTAGAAAATGACATGAGATTAATGCTTCAAGGACAGACCACGTCTAGTGATTCAATTTAGAATTGTATGAACTTAAAGATGTCTCTATGAATGGGTGTGGTGCAGATGGTGTTTAAAAGAGTAAGTAAATCCATGTCTAGTGATTCAGTTTAGAATTGTATGATTTGTTTTGTTTAAAAGAGTAAGTAAATCCACAAACTCGATATATGACATACATGCATGGTGAGAGAATAAAAAAAGCATTATCAATTAGTGTAGCATATTTTGTTGTCATAAGAATGCCCAAGCTAAAACAAAGTATGATCTAAATCGAGGCTATTCTAGAAGATTCCATAACTTGTGTAAGGATCCTATATTAATGGGGATTTGATAAGAATAATGAAGGTTATAAGCATTATAAAGAAAGCCGGTTGGAGGAAGAATGTAATGATTAATGCACTTTTGAGTGTTTTATGAAGGAGAAAGAGAGGGGAGCGAAGTAGGAAGAGGATCCATCCTTCACATCCTGATAGAATCACTATAATAATGTAAGTGAGATAAGAAGTAGAAAATTAGTTTAGTGTATATCAGATAACCTACACATTGGCGAGAGGAGAATAAAGTGGCTGATTCTCTTGCCTATGGGATGGAGTTGTGATGGCTCAGTGATCTTTGACAGTATTAAATCTTTACCTAAATTTTGTGAACACTCCGCGCATTGTGGTGCGTTAGGTCTACATTATTTCAGACCACCATGATATACTTTCTTGGTTGGGGATTATATTGATATTTATAAAAAGGTGTTTTATAAAAAAAAATTACCCAATGATGGAGGCTTCTAGGAGCTATAGTGGATCACCATACGAGGTTTAAATCCTTCTCAAACTTACTATATATATATATATGTATGGATGTAAGTATGAGTGAAATAAACATTATAAGTGAGAGTATCCCATAGTGGAAGTGATCTACGTACACCCTATAAAGCAGTGAGCCTAGGAGAGCAGTGACCTCCCTAAACATGTAATGGATCAGTGAGGTTTATTATTACTGGCGTGGAGTTGTAGTGAGACTCCCAAATCCTTTGGATTAGCCCATAATGGGTGAGTTAAGTAAAACCACAGTGTGCTTCATTAACATTTCAGTTTGTATATGGGTGTATTGGGATATTCATGAGTGGGTTTGAATAAAAAGATCCAGCAAAACATATATAAAAGATATAATAGTGACTCTGCTAACACTTGGGTCAAGATCTTAACACTGTGAGAAATATAATTGGATAAAATTAAAACAAGTTTAAAGTAGTTACACCTTGATTTAATCACCCCTGGGGTCCAGTAGATATATGAGACTCAACAATTGGTATCAGCACAATGGTTAGCTTTGTTTGTTTCTAGATCTATGATACAAAACAAATGGTATTAGAGCTGTGGTTATCCCTGTTTAATTTTTTATCTTTGGTATTCAATATTTTACATCTTTGTACAGTTGGATATGTTGGTTTAATGATGCATTTTAACATTTGATTTCAAAATAGGGGTATATGAATTTGATTAAGATTCTTTATTAGTGTTCTTTATTAATTAATCTATTATAATCATGAATGTTCCATTATTTAATGGTCCTAGTTTTGATATTTAGGACAAATCTATGTTATATTTATTATATTCTGATTAAATATCACATGTTGTTATCGTGAAAGGAGTTTTGATTAGGAATGCAAGAGGTGTTGATGTGGATGAACTAAACCAGAGAGTGCCCAAATTTCACGCCAAATATAAGAAGGTGTTGAAGGATTTAATGACACGCAAGATGTTTAAAAGAATTTCTCTCTGTGAAACATCGAAGGAGATGTTAAAAATATTGGAAAAAACTTTATATAGAAAATTCATTATCTGAAGAAGAAGTTTTGGATTCTCCATCACATTCTGATTATGTGAGTACTAATGATGATTTGAATGAGAATTGTGAAGAGAAAAAATGCCTTATGTCAAAATACAAAATAAAGAAAATGAAGTGGAAAGCTATGAAGAGAAAGGTTGCAACATGGAATATAAGGAAATTATTCTTGAGAATTATGAAATTCATTGGTTTATGAATACAGTTTATATTAGGTCGATTACATCCGCCATCGCAGAACACAACGCAAGGAATAAAACTGCACTTAATCGCAAACTTGGGGACTTGATCCCGCAGTCTGCCCCTCACCCCCGCAAACCCTTACCACCCCACCACCAACAGTGGGACAATACGGTTTATTGAAAAGATAGTGTAGATAAACATTCAACTGAATATGTTTCAGTAATTGTGATTACATAAGAAAAAGGAATGATCAAGATTAAAGAATGAAGCTTCCATGCTTCAGCAAGTTCATACAAATAAGAAGCTGATATGGTTGTTTGGTCAGAATGTATAAGTAATCACTCATTTGAAGGTGAGAGTATGACTAGGTTGAATTCGGAACTAAGGTACATAGACATATAGTGAAGCTATATATAAAGGGGAGTAGGATAAAACTCTTGATCAAGTTGATGTTACAGTAAATGATAAGAGTCATAAGGAATGAGCCCCAAGACTTGAATGAAAAGATAAGGCTCCTAAGAATAAGGTGCAAGTATTAAAAGGAGCACTCAAATAATCCATGGCAGTAAATAATGCTCAGCTGGAGATTAAAGCTAGAAGGATCAAAGAGATTGATAGCTAACTAGAAAATTGATCAAGAAATAGGATGTTCATGGGGTTATATTTTTATGCTTAAAAGATAACATGAAGATAAAATCAAAGCTATTGAAGGTGAGAAGAGTCTGCTGAACAAGAAATTTTAGGAGTTAGAAGTTAAATTGAAATATATGACAGAGGAAATTTTAGAAAATAAGAAAACAGAGTTAAATTTTCCTAAGTTATAAAAAACCAGAGGAATATCTTCAAACTGAAAGGCCACATTGAATTGGTAAAGCCGGCCTTGGGTATGATCGATCATCCACACAGAGAAACATAGAGACCATTGTTAACTTCATAAAGGAACAATTAAAGGGAAATGAGAGGTTATATAAAGTATAACATGTTATGAAAGTATGTTTTACTACTATGGGATGTATAGATACACATTTAGTTTATGGGATTAATCCGTGGAATTCATCACAAATTTTGAAGTTAGAAAAACATTTACACAATTCTATTACACTTTAGCAATAAAGGGGGTATGATTCATATGTGACTTAAGGAGAAAGATGATTCTTCTTTCTCAACTATTATCCCTATGTATGTGAATAAGGTTTCCCCTGATATCCGGGTGTTTCGGGATTAGATTTGGTGTCTCGGGTGTTCTTGATCTATGTAATTATTCTTGGAAGTATTGAATGGTATTTGGACTTGTCTTTTCTTAAAGGGAAGATATGAGGATGAGGTGTTTTGGAAACGAATTTGTGACACTCCTAGTGACACCTCTTGTGGGGTATGTTGTTGGGGTGGTTTATACCCTTGAGTTGGATGAGTCTTGGGGTGAAAGGGTGGTTTTCTTTTGAGTATTATTTCCCCCTATCCTTGGCCTATCTTTCCCACTTGGTTTCCCCCTTGGGCCCCCCTGAAATTGGAGGCAAAACATTACTTTTTGGATGGCCAGAACAGGCCGCACGGTTTACTAAACCGTGCCGCCAAACCGTGCAGGGTGTCCAACTGATTAAAATTTTGAGTGTTTTAACCATTTTGCCCTTCCGGAAATAAACCAAACCCACCCCTTTCTTCCCCATTCGACCATTTCAGCTATGACAGCCTCCCAAGCCTCTCAAACCCTCTTTGGAACGCCATTTTGAAGGGGGATTTGGTGGAGGAACTTCACACACTCTCAAGTAAGTGTTTCTCCCTCTTAGTTCCTCCCCTTTTCATGAAGTTTCTTCCAATTTCCTTGAAGAACCAAATGACCAGAGGGTAGAGTTTCGAACCTAGGTGTAGGTTGAGAAACCCCCTTCCCTCCTTACCTCAAAGTGAGGCTGAGGCGTTCTTTTATAATGAATGATAAATGCCACATCAGACCACAAGTCCGATGTGGGATACAGACTCCAACACTCCCCCTCAAACTAGGTGTACCTAGCTTGGACACATAATGAAAAGAAAGCAACAAAACAGACGCTAACACTCCCCCTCAAGATGGAGGGGCCCATCTTGATGAGAAAAACAAGACAAAACATAATAAAAGATAAAGCTTCAACATTGCTGCTCCCCCTGACGATGTTGATATGATGTCGCTGAAAAGGGTAGGTAAACGCCGAAAAAGTGCGGGGCCGGACAACAGAGCGCCGAAAAATCCACACTGGCGGGTCAGTCGTCAGAGTGTCGGGAAATCCGCACTACGGGCCGGTCAATCAGAGCGCCGAAAAATCCGCAATGTCGGGCCGATCATCAAAGCGCCGAGAAATCGCACGGGAGGGTCGGTCATCAAAGCGTCGGGGAATCCGCAGGAGGAACCGACGATGGGATGCAGTGATTCCGCAGGAGGTGCCAGGCAGGGAGGTGGGGATTCCGCAGGAGGCACTGGGCAAGAAGGCGGGGATTCCGCAAGAAGCAGGAGGAGGCCAGCATGGAGGGAGCAGTTGTTGATGCGTCGCGCAAGGAGGCGGAGTCGAAGCGATGGTGCGTGCGGACCGGATCTGGCCGGATCTTGAAGTAGGGCAGCCGCTGGAGGAGGATCCTGTCCTTGAGAGAATCGCGCAGTGAGGGGCCGCCTAGATTTCGTCGGGCGCACAGGGTGAAGCCAACGAGGGACGGCCGCTTAAGGCTAAGAGGCGCGACGGAAATAGCGTGCGCGCAGCGAGGAGGAGGCGATCCGCCGGGAGTTGCGCCGTAGGGGAGAAGTTCTGGAGGACCGAGCGACGGGCGACACGACGAGATGCGCCGCGACGGGATGCGCCGGGAGGGAGGTCGTCGGGTAGGAGCCGTCGGGATCGGGCGTCGGGCCGTCGGCCATCGCGCGCAGCAGGGGGAGATCACCGGGAGGGAGAGGCCACCGGGACGAGGGCGCCAAACTAGGTCGCCTGAATGTGGTCGTCGCGCGCGCAAAGGCAGAACCAGGGAGGGGCCGCCTAAGAAATGATCCCAGAGGGGTGGTGGCATAAGATTAACCAAGCCCTACATGGGGATCGCCGCCCCCCTCGGGGGAGAGGATATGAGAAACCCTAGAGAGGGGGGGAAATAAAATGGGAGGAGGGGTTTGGGATTAGGTTCCCTCTGATACCATGTAGGTTGAGAAACTCCCTTTCCTCCTTACCTCAAAGTGAGGCTGAGGCGTTCTTTTATAATGAATGATAAAGGCCACATCGGACCACAAATCCGATGTGGGATACAGACTCCGACACTAGGGTTTAACCTTGGGTTTTCTTGGTCCAATTTTTTGATTTTAGGCTCGATTTATCTTCCTTGTGGTGTGGCGGTGGTGCGGTTGGAGTTTCACACCAAGATTCAAGGGTTTTGACATTTGTGGAAGGTGATTCCATGGGTAATCAATGCTAGATAAGTTAGCTTTGCTGAATTTCTGTTTTTAACACACTTCTTATTCATTATAATTGCTGTGAAATCTGGTTTTGGTGACGTTTGTTAAGCAAATTAATTTTAGGCACCAATTTTGTGCTAAATTGGGTGTTTTGCATGTCTATTTCATGTTGTGCAAATTGGGTTTGTTTTCTAACTCATGTAATGAGTTTATGGAAATATTTTGGGTATTTGTTAAGCAAATGAATTTTAGGCACCAATTTTGTGCTAAATTGGGTGTTTTGCATGTCTATTTCATGTTGTGCCAATTGGGTTTGTTTTCTAACTCATGTAATGAGTTTATGGAAATGTTTTGGGTGCTGTAAATTATGTTTTGGTGAATATGGGTATGCCCATGGTGTTTAAAGTGGGATTTTATGGTGTTCAAAGTGGGATTTTAAAGGGATTTTGGTAAATTGGGTCCAATTTTGTGTTAAAGTGGGTGTTTTACATGTCTATTTTATGTTATGTCAATGAGGTTGTTTTATAAATCATGTAATGGGTTTATAGAAATGCTTTGAGTGCTGCAAATTCTGTTTTGAATGTTTATCTCTTTTGGTTGTTGCTGCGAAAATTTGTTTTAATGGTGTTTGTGAAGCATATGAACTTTAAGTGCCATGTTTGTGGGAAAATGAAGGTTTTACAAAGATATCGCTTCTTGGTGCATATGAGGATGCCCTATAACTGATTTGTTGGTTTCATTGAAAGGTATTGGGCTGTCATTTTTGTTTTGGTGACTTATAAGTGTTCACACAGTGTGCAAAGTGGGGATTTCAAGGAGTTTTGGGTGCAAAACAATGCGAGATTTTGAGAAGTTGTTTTATTGAAAATCAAAATGTTTTGTTGTGTGTTTTAAGTGATGTAAAGTGTGTATAACTACTGTGTTGTTTGTATGTGACCAGTAGTGGTGTTTTTATATGCAAAGGGATATATGTGGCATGCTGAAATTGTTTGAGCACAAAGGGGTGTTCCCGAATTTGGTGCTCGTTGATTCTTGTGTAGTTATCTTTGGCATATGGTGGTTTTTGCTGGAAAATACATTAGCTTGCATGTTTCATTGATATGTGCTCTGTCATGGAAAATTCCCTTTGAAACTGTTTACATTTAAAAGTTTTATTCTTTAGAAATTATTTTCACCACTTCTTGGTTATCAAAAATGGCATGCTTTTTATAGTGTATTGCTTACCCTATGAAATATTTTAGTGGTATCCTATTGAGTTTAGGCTCACACCCTACTTACACCCCTTGAATGTAAGTAGACTTGGTCATGTTTGACACAGGTAAAGAAAAGACTTTGGGTGATGGCAGTTCGGGGTGTTAGTTCTCATCCATGGGCTGGCACAAGTGCCCCATAAACACACCCAATTCAATCGAATCAGGGGTTTTTCGAATTTTCATGTCAAAACCATTTCAAATATCTCGATTCACTGGAATCGAGTTTTTATCAATTTAATTGAAAGCAGATTTGAGCAATTGAATTTAAATCAACAATTGAGATAAATCAAGCAAAACAAGGATAATCAATTTGACTAATCAGAACAGAACCACCTACCTCAAGGTCGTCGATGTCAACGACAAGGATAAACCACCCTATGTGGTTCAATATGCCTCCTCATGACCTTTTTATCATAAGCATCGAAACACCAATGCTCGACGTTCGTCAAGGGTTCCTAGAACCAAAACATCTATTTTATTTCACAAGTAAAATATTACATGCGATTATATTTTCTCTCTCCTGGATAATCTCTGGATTGTCGTTTTATGTTAACACATGCAATCACAAGAAAAATCTATAAGAATAATTATAAACCTCATTTGATAATTATATCCCTCTATTTTATTTCTCAAGGAAATAAAATTTAACATGCGATTACATTTTCTCTATCCTGGATAATCTCTGGATCATCGTTTTAAATTATCACATGTGATGATAATTTATCTCACCAGGATAAGTTTCAAAAAAACATATATATTATCACATGCGATAATATTTATCTTTCATGGAAAATTTTCAGTTTATCATTAGATCAACGCATGCGCTCGCGATTATCCATCAGAATAATTATCTTTTGATAAACTCACAATTATCGTTTTAATAATATTAATAATTGACCTTTGATAATCTCAAAATTATCATCTGATAATTAGATTAATTATCCTTTGATAATATATGTGAAAATTATCTTCGCTCCATCGTTGGTGGTGGGGTGGTAAGGGTTTGGGTGGAGTGAGGGGCAGGTCGCGGGGTAAAGTCCTCGGGCCTGCGATTTACTGCAATTTTCTTCCTTGCGTAGTGTTCTGTGGTGGCGGATGTAATCGACCTATTATATGTAAAAATTATCTTTGATATTTCCATGCAATTGATCTTTTTGATAATTTGTTGCAATTATCATTCGATAATTCTTAACAATTATTTTTTGATATATTCACAATATTTATCTTTTGATATATTATCCAAAGGCCCGAAGGCCTTCAAATTTTTTATTTTATGATAAAGCCCCCTTTTAAGGGAATAAGGGGGGAAACCCAAAAAAGACTTCATGGACATAAGAAAAATCACACCCGAAGGAAAAAAGAGTAAAACCAGAATGACAACACAAAGATTCCCCTCCCCAGCATTTAATCATGATGAAGCTTTCCACCTTTGCAAGACTGTTCGGCGAACAAGTGTCCTGTGTCAAAGCACAGGCCCGATCCGATGGCTAGTGTCATACCCTCTCAAACGACCAAATCCGAAAAGCTCTGCAAAGATGAACTGCTAACTCTGAATCCTCCTCTAGAGATTGTTCCATGCAGTCAAGTCTAGTTGCACAATCTTCCCACCTTCGGAAACAAACAAACTACACAATCACTTCCACCATATCACATTTTGATAAATTCATCATTCTCAAGTCATCACTGTCGTCCGTCCTTCCTACTTCAACTCGAAAAACCTTCACAAACCCTTTCTTGATCAACTGTGCCTCCACCGAAGATAGCATCAAACCCTGCCCCATCCCACTACCACCGCAGTCGCATAAGCAACCAGAAGACAATCCAAGAAGTGCAAACCTAGGTCATCGTCACCTAGGACTGGATGACCCCACAACACACCGAAGGAGCATCGCCAATGAAGGGATCTGGGCCGCACTGAACTAGAAACGCCACTCTGGGCATGGATCCGTTCAGAGCAGAACCGCAAACAAACCCTCACCGTAATCCAGAGCAAGCAAACCACATACAGTAGCCAGAGACCAGTAGAGAATGATACCATCATGCGATGCCGCAAATCACACCCACAAAAAAAACCAATTACAAAGCCAGCCGAAAACACTCAAACCTGGAAGAAGCACTGAACCGCCGGCGACAAAAACCCCTCCCTCCTCTGATCCACTCCCGAGCCAACAACGACCCACGCCGAAAGAACTCGCCAGATCCACGCTGAACCGCACCAGAGACAGCCCGAAGACAGCAACGAAGCCTTCGAGACTCGCTGAAGCCGCTAACCAAGCCGTTGATTCACACCAAAGACAGCCCGTTACCACACCGCGCCAAAGCCGTCGAGACTCGTTGTAGCCGTCGAGACTCTCCGGCACCTCCGAGCCACTCCAGAACCAAGCCGCCGATTCGCACCAGAGGCAGCCCGATCCACGCCGCGCCGAAGTCGTCGAGACTCGCCGAAGCCTCCGACCAAGCTGTCGAGGCACGCCGAAGAAGAACCGAGCCAAACCGCTCCGATATGAGAACCAGGAGAAGTCGACGCCAAGCCGCCGAGCCGTCGAGCCTCGCCGGAGGAGGGAAGAGATGGAACCCGAGAAGAAAACCCTAGACGCGCACAAATGGAGACCCCCGCCGCTCAGAGGCTCCCGCTCCCCCACCAACCTATTTATTATTACATATGATAATCTGATAAACAACATTTGATAAATCTATTTAAAATTGTCATTTGATAATCTGGTGGGATTATCATTGACAATCTTATGATATTATCTTTTGAAAATTATGATAATCGTCCTTTGATAAAACACGTAATTATCCTATGATAATTTTGATAATCTTTGTAAGTAATAATTACCTCATAACTCTTCTTTAACAAATTGAATAAAATTATCCCCATAATTTCATGTAAATTTTCTTTGATGATTTGTTTTAATTATCATTTTATAATTCATTTAAGAATTATCCTTTGACAAATTATGTTTTTTCTAAACCTCCATTTATCCATAATTTATAAAAAATGGAAAATGAGTAAAATAAATAAATAAATGAAAAAGAGAAACAAACCCGGTGCTACGCATGGGGGGTTGCCGCCGCATGAAAGAATCCGGTCAAAGAGCACTGATTTAGATTACGCGCAAAGGAGTCATTGTTTGGGTCAGATTTGACTATCTCAACCAAAATTGGGAGTCAATCGGGTATAAAAATACCAAACTGCATATTCCACAACTAAATTCCTGAAACCCCATCTTTAATCCATTGTTTCATCCAAAACTGATAAAGAAGGGTTTTAATTCACCCCATTAATGTTTTTCCTAATTAATTCGGTCAAAAATGCTTAATACTGAAGCTTTCAATTTCTCTAGAGCGTTAAAATGGAGGTAGGCGATGAGTTAGAGATAATGAACAATGAAACTCGTTTTTTTATAACTAATATTTTAATTATTTAATATAAAAATTAAATGACACTAAACATCTGTTGCAAATTAAATTTATGCCCCGTCTAGGGTAAACACCTCGTTTCGGACCCAATGGTGGTCTCAGATTTCTCATAGGACGCACCGTTTGAGATATATTAATGATTTATTAATTAAAAATCGAAATTATTAATTAATTAAAATAAAAAGTGTTATTTCTGCGAGCGAGGCGTCCAAACGCCCAACACTTACAAATGTTATACCCCTTCTAAGGTAAACCTCTCATTCTGGACCCATCAGTGGTCTCAGATTTCCTATACGACGCATCATTTAAGAGACATTTAATTATTTTTAATAAATAATATATTAAATATTATTTAATAACTTTATCTCACGAACGAGACATCCAAATGTCTGGCACCTTCGAATGTTATACCCCTTTTAGGGTAAACATCATATTTCGAACATAATAGTGATCTCAGATTTCTCAAATGACGCATCATTTTGGAGTTATTTAAATATTTTGAATAAAAAGTGAACACCTAATATATTGTATTTAATAATTTTATTCCTTCTTCGCCGAGCTTTTGCGGGCCTCAGAAACTTATACTTACTCAGTGTTTAACTCAAAAAAAATTTAATTGAATATTATGGAGTGTTAATTGCGCGTTTTACCATTTTACGACGTGTTTAACAAAAACGCAACTTTTCACTGATAAACCATTTTTTTCCCATTTAACGTAAGATATTAATAATTTAACAGAAGAGGATTTATCAATACCTGAAACAGTAATAGGATGTTACATGATGAATTTCTGAGAATTTGCACAAAGTGCAAACAATATCCGGAGTCGCAACCGCTGGTGCAACTCCTTTTTTTCTTGGCACCATCATTCACAAATTCCTTGATCTCGTCCAAGCTGGTGGACAGTAGTTGATATGCATCCACAACGCCAATGGTCCCAATGATTGCTTTAGTAAGAGGGTCATATATGAGCTGCTTTTTCCACATAGTTGTCCAGAGGAACCACATTGGCTTCACACGTGGGAGGTGGCTTATCATTCCAAGAAATTTTGTCAGGCACCCAACTATCAGGCAACAACTCCAGAAATTCACTGTCATACGATGAACTGATATTAAGCCAGTTGCCAACTGCTTAGCATGATCGCCATAATCAGGGTGGTATAGTCGTCTGATAACACTCAGTTGAAAAGCATTTTCTTCTTCCTTAGCTTTAATATGAGGGACGCAGTACTGCTCATGAAGCAAAGGAAAACACCTTCCTCGATGGAAAACATCCATCACATGCATCTTAGATTCAAACCTTCCAAATACATCCATTTCAGTGGGTGGTCTTGTACTGAGCCAAACTTCAGCTCCAGCTTCCCGTATGCGATTTCCCATGTGGAGTGGCATCCCAGTTACGTAGCCACCAAAATTACCATCAAATAGAAATTGTCTCGGCAAATTCAGCATCAAGATCATTGCCACGACATGCCACTTTCCATCTGCAATGCTCGTTGCACTGATATTCCACTCCTTTGCCACAGAAGTATGCCTCTCACCTCTAGTAATTAGTCTGATTTCAACTTGCCAGGCTGCGATGCCCTGGTCAGAACCAGCCACAAGGATTCCCACAACACTCCCTTCTGATATTCAGAACCCAAAAGGCAGACCAGCCCCGACTTAGGCTGAATCATCACTATCATGGAAAAACATACCTTCTGACTTTGACATAAATGAAGGATCAATCTGGCCACAATGTTGCCCACTTGTTATTGGCTCATAATCGAGTACACAAACAGCTCTCGAAACTTCTGTCTGAGCTGCTCGGAAAACTAACAAAACTGTTTGGATCCAACGTGCGGTACTTGAAACCCTCCCTTGTGCGAAAGAATCATCAGGAACAGAATCACCCCCAGCTCTATCACACATATTGGTAGGATCTTCAACTAGAAGTGCAACAAAATTAGCATATCTCTGAGGAGCTGAATATGTTCCAGATAAAGCATTTATAGTCTCCTCTTTAGCTTTAGTAATTGGAATACGATGATGCTTCTTCCGGTGTGGTGGTTCTTGTACTCCTTTATCTTCTCTACAAACGCCAACAGCTACAAACAGACCCACTGATGAAAGATGCATGTCGAGCTGCTTCAACCGCACTATCCCATTTGCCTCACCAGCAGGCTTCACCAAGCCACTGTTCACTCGCTTAGTACAATGATCTTCACTAAATTCGTCAATCATGTTTACTACAATATCAACGTCAGCAGTAGCTATGGATGCTTCCCAAGAGGTTTTCCCACCTCCCGGGGGTCCAACATCAACTAGTCATCTTGCATCTGGTTTCAGTTTCTGCACTCTCAAAGTATAATCTACTGCCGCAAGATCTGCTTGAGATGTTTGTGCCTGCACGGACTGGAACTTTTCACGCGTTTGTGGCTCGTACACTTCTGGCAGAACTTCGTCAGGTAACTTTTCATTTGTCCCTACTCCGCGTTCATTAAAAGACAACATGAAGATAAAATCAAAGCTATTGAAGGTGAGATTAGTCTCCTGAACATGAAATTTTAGGAGTTAGAAGTTAAATTGAAATATATGAAAGAAGAAATTTTAGAAAATAAGAAAACAGAGTCGAAGTTTCCTAAGTTATAAAAAAACCAAAGGAATATCTTGAAACTCAAAGGCCACATTGAATTGGTAAATCCGGCCTTGGGTATGATCGATCATCCACACAGAGAAACATAGAGACCGCTGTTAACTTCATAAAGGAGCAATTAAAGGGTAATGAGAGGTTATCTAAAGCATAACATGTTATGGAAGTATGTTTTACTACTATGGATGTATAGATACACATTTAGCTTTTGGGACTAAGCCATGGAATTCATCACAAATTATGAAGTTCGAAAAACATTTACACAATTCTACTACACTTTGCAATAAAGGAGGTATGATTCATTTGTGACTTAAGGAGAAAGCTGATTCAACTTCCTCAACTGCTATCCCTATGTATGTGAATGAGGTTTCCCCTGATATCGAATTATGGAACCAGTTTCACCAACTGGGGCATACAATGGAGGTTAGTGGTGAAGAAAGTGGTTGGCTAAGTACAGACTCAAAGAAGGGAAAGCATCAAATGAAAGATGCTAATCCAAAAGTAGTTGATTTCCTTGTTCCGCTGGGCTCAGAATTTACTAGTCAAGGTGTTTCTGGTGGTGAAGTAGAAGATTTACAGGAAGGGGCATTGGAGGGTCAAACTCTCTCTCTCTGATAGAGGCAGAGGATATCGACATGTCCTTGACAGAGAATGAGGGAGACCTTAAAGCAGATACATATTTTCAGCCAGGCATGAAAAAAAAAAAGCAAAAAGAACTTAATTGAATTGGGAGTCACTCTTTGACTTCAGGGAAGAAGAAACGGCAGTGCAAGGATTATTCGAACCTGCCCAGGCCCAGTGGCGACAAGTTCAGTGAATAAATCGGGTGAAACAAATGATTCACTGTAAGAGGAAAACCTGGAACTCCAGGTCCAAGAAGAAGGTGCACAGATGGTGGGGGAGCCCCGGGAAGGTCAAGTTTAAGAGGCATCCTTTTACCCATCATTCTTCTCGGAATCAATGAAAATCATCTATGACAAATTTGGAAAGGCTTCAAAAGGAAAGTGCTTAAGAGTGTACTCCAGGAAGACATCGGAGGATCAATGACGGCCCGGAGAATTCCATTGCCCCGAACCCACATTAATTTTTTTGCCCTAAATACATTGATAGCTACAGTAAACTAATAAAATTGATGCCCTTTTCTTTGTATTTTTTTTTTCTTTCTTGTGTGTTGCCCTAGCCCATGGGCTCTTTGGGCTTGCCCTAGGGCCGGCCCTGCGGAGGATCTGGCTAAATTGTCAAGGGAGAGGTTGCCATGGCGGCTTCATGCACATCTCTTGAATTGGTTTAAATTATAACTGTTCTGTACTTTAGAGAAACTAGAATCTGACTCACTCCCCACTATGCTGATTTCTGGAAGGCACTGCACTTCATATCGTTAAACATTGAAGATTCCTTGCGGCTCAATACAACCATTGATATTAGGAAGTTAACTCGGAAATACTGGCCCGACGGCCAGGGACCAGGTACTGGCTGCAAGTAAGAACGTTTGTAGTGGTCTTGGAGAGGACGGCGGTGCTTTCGGTGGTCTTGAATTGAGGTTCACTTCGACTGGTGCAGGCTGCACACTTTGCACGGACTTCCCATGACATTTGGATCACTGGTTCCAGCGTAAGGTTGGTTTTGTTTCTGTTTTTTGCACTTGGTTGTTTTTGTTGCTTAATTGGACGAATCATGCTTTTATTTGATAATAATTGCAGTGAAAGGCATCAATAGTTGAACAAAGGAGAAAGGTTGTTTTCGAGGAACAAATTCTCTGTATTAGTTTAAGTGGAATATAAAATTGGTGATTGCGTGAATAGTAATGGAAGGCTAAGAAAAATGAAGTGTGGAGAATATCCTGAAAGGGGTAGAAGTGACATGCTACATTGGTGGAAGATGTCTCATTTAAAATAGTATTTGATTTGCAGAAAATTATGTTTTGTCCAAGTTGCTGGAAAAAGATAAATGAATACAGCGCAGTACTAATGCAAAGAAAAATGTGCTATGTACAAATAGATTTGAGCATAAATATTTACCCTGCAGATCCAGTGGAAGAAGAATATAAATTTCTACATTTGGGTTTGTAAATAGGACACCTACTATGAGGATAGACTTGAAGTCTAGAGTGAATACTAATGGAAAATCAAAAACATTGGCAAAAAGTTTATACTTCAGTGGCATAATGCTTTTTTCAGATTCTGAGATTTTTTGACAGAAGGAGAAAATAAAATCCATGTTAGATATGAAGAGCTAACCATCTACCTCACATTGATAAGGAAGAACCTTGGTATTTCCCTTGGGATCTCATTGATCTAACAAGTGAGGGGGAGGCTTCGGATTGAATATATTATCTAAAAAAGGGTGAGCATGGAAGCAACAAGGAAGATCATATGATTATTTATTAAAAATGGCATATATATATATATATAATTGTTGGAAGTGCTCATGGAGATTCTTGTTAATCTAAAAGCACCATGACATGGAAAAGGGGGAGTTTTGGAAATATACTAAACCTATTACTCCCATTGTATTTTTTTTAATGATTGTTTATTGAAAGTGTGATTAAGATCATAAGAAGAGTTGTGGCAGCCAAGAGGAGTTTGTCAGTTCAGAGAATGCAAGTAGAATAGTGATAGTACAAAGCTACATATGAGGTAAAAAAGTTAAGAGTAGTGTTATGGATAACTTGGTGCTATTAGTTTCTCTTCTTTCCAATGTTGACCCACAACTCAAGTAAGATCGTAGGATTGACTAAATAACTCCTTTCTAAGTTTTGAAATGCTCTCTGTTTATGAAGAACACTGTAATGCTTTGATTTATAAAATATATGAATGAAAAATGAAAAGCATAGTTTACTTTGAATTTGGATGGCAATGGGAGAGAAATGATTTTCACTGGTTAACAACCAAATCCGAAGGGGATATTTTTAGACTCCATGGATTTGGTTATGAAATATTTGGCACTGGTTTATTGGTTGGAGTTGTTGTCAACCAATAATGAAGGGGTAAACCAGAATTTTTTTAAGTAACCAGTAATTTAGGATGGGTTATTAATCTATGATGAAGCTGTAAAATAGTACCGGTTATATGGAAAAGTTACACAATCAAGGGGCGGTTGAGGTTCTACCCATGACATCATTGTGAACAATGATGTATTTGAGGTTCTTCCCATGACATCATTGCGAACAATGAAATAGAAGCAGCACTATCCGTGACACTAGCACAAAAAGTGATAAGATCTTAATGCCCAATAATGGATGGAGTGCGATTGGAGATTTAGTTAAATGTTAGGTGTACTTGAATGTCTATGCATGTGTGTGACATGGATAGGATTAGGGGTATTCCAGAAATAGTGCTATACAACTCTGTTTCTAGTGAATAGTACTAAACAATTATTGGTGACAATAGAAGGCAAGTGGAGTCTATCACGAGCGCATATGGAGATAGTGAGATAGCACAAGACATGACATGCAACGTGACCTATATCATACGCTAAGATTGAGCCTACCATAGGGAGTGATTTAAACACAAACTACTCTCAATTGACTGCCACTTGTGGTCTAGTTCCACATGAGGGAAATTTCATACCATAGATTATGGCTTAGAAAACTACAAGGTGTGATTCATGCTTTGATAAGGATGTGAGTTGAAATAATTGGTCTGCAATACATGGAATGATTCAGAAAGATAGTTATCTCAGTGGATCCCGATCCATTGATGGAAATCACGGGAAACGTGTCTCACATACACGATGAGAGGAAATTAAGAGGATAGGGAGTCTTTTTATGAGCTAATTTGTTCACAAGAGGAAATAAATTAACAAGTGGGATAGATGTCATAAATTCATGTTGAGTAAAAAGAAAAGAATTATAATTTATTAGTGGAGATATTCTATTGTTAGATGAATACCCAAGATGGAACAAAGTGATGAGCTAGATAGAAGGGATTCAAAATTATGCCTTGACATGTGGATTGTAACATCCCAGATCCGGGTGCCACTAAACGTTGCCCCGTACCCGGTTGGCCACATGGGCTCAAGTGCATTTCTCCAAACGCCAGAGACTGCCGACTAGCAGCGAAGACCTTGAGTGTGATAGTGGAGGAAACTATGACATCAATGGCAGAGTACAATACAACAAGATACAATAACAATGCAGTAGCGGAAGGAGTAAACATTATACGACTGAAACAAAACAGCGGAAGTCTGATAGATAAATATCCATGTCTCAAACAATACAAAAGATAATGCAGCATATCATATGTTCTGAGAAAGCATCCAAAACAGAATACACTACAATCAGATACAAATGCAATACGAGTATAGAAACAGAAATAAAACTCAGAAGCATCACAAGCCTCGACTTGGTCTCATGCTCTCCTGCTCTTAAGCAGCAATCAAGTACCTGTGTAAGGGTGTTTGCTCTTGTCTACACCTGCAATCATATAATCTGTTTGGACCCAAAAACATGATCCAAACAGAGTGTAAGATTAATTCTAGTAGACAACCACTAAAGATCCGTGCCTAACAATCAGTAAATATACGCAACAACAGTAAGGGAAAACAGTAACTAGGAAGTGCTCAGGTACACTATCCATTTATTCTGTTTATGCTCTTTATTAATTTAAGTACAACTATTTCGAGATTCGGCCTTAGCCTGCCAATTCCCCGTATAGAAGTAAACATAACAGATGTCTCATAAGATCATCTAGATAAATAAGTGAAGATTGAATCCAAGCTTGTGCTTTTTGGCTTGAGAAACACGTCATAAGTCATTCCATTTCATTTAACAAGTTCTGTGAACTTTACAAAGGTCTCGAAGTCTGGCCTAAACCTGTCGACCCCCCGTACCAAAGTAACCATCAACTCGTGACATAACCATTTCACATTTATGCATATCATCATTTCACCATTTAATCATTTGTTCAATTGCCAATAGAGCCCGTCCTAGATATCCCTCAATGAATCCAAGATTCGCTCGACATTTACAAAGAAGACTCAGTGAGCCCTACCACCAAAATTGTGGCTTGCTCACGACCTTTAAGTAGTTAACCTCTTGAGTCCGTCTATCGCCTTTTAACCGAGACAATGGTTCACCCAAGGTAAACAAGATGTAATGAGTCACATGAGCCCGACCTTGTCTTTTAACCGAGACTGTGGCTCGCCCGTTGCTAATTAACTCTTTTAATCATTTAACATTTCATTTCAAAAGCGACACATGTGAATTAAACTATCACATGACTTTAAACATAACAACTCACGTGGGCATTTCATATAACAATATATAATTCTAATTAACCCCCAAAAGGGAAAACGTTCACAAACCTCAAAGGCGTTCTTGCAAAACGGCTAACCACGGGAAACACACCCATGAAGTGTCCCTAAATCAAACAATCAACAACCACATGCTTCAATTTCATATAATCAAATACCTAAACATCATTAGGTATCAACAAGTTTCAATTCTAGAACAAAACAATACCCAAAAATGGTCTCATACCATTTTGGCACATATAATCAACTTGACATTTAACAAAAGGCACAAGACCAGACCTACCTCGATGTCGTATAACTGATATAATCCAACGCTGACCCTTGAATCGGCCTAGAACGGTATAGATCTAAGAAAAGAGGTAAATCATTTAACCTTAAACAACTCTATCAAGAGACAAAATCACCAAGAACGACTCTAGAAGAAGAAATCCCCTACCGATTGGGTTCTAACGTAACTGATGACACTTGAATCGGGTCCCGGACGACGAAACGGGAGAAGGAAATGATCTCGTGGCTTCTTGTTCTTCACCCGGCGGCACTTCTGTCCAGAAGAGAAAACAAGGCTACTGCCCGTTTTAAGCTGAAAATTAGGAGTACATGGCGTGTAAGTTCATATACACGGCTTGTATATCATTTTATTGTTCATAAATTCGCCAACCTACTTTACGCGTCCCGCACCAACCTTATTGACATGACTACACGACGTGTACTAGGGAGTACACGGTGTGTAGTGGATTTTTATTCTCTCCCTGGCCAACAAAAGCACACACTGTGTATCCCCATCCTACACGACCAGACTACACGTCGTGTACATAGGATTACATGGCGTGTACTACTAAAATGTAACATTTTTCTAGTTTTTCCTTGTTTTCTCAAAAACAACTCAAAAGGAAAAGAAAACGAAGAAATCCATACCTCATAAGAAGAACCGAGTTCTTACATGGATGGCATGCAATGTTGGTGAACCTGCATGTTAGGATCCCATAGTAAAAGGGATTTAAGAAGAATGATAAAGGTTGAGAGCTTTGTAAGGAAATAAGGCTAAGACGAAGAATACAATGATTAATAAATGTTGGAGTTTGTATCCCACATCGGACTTGAGGTCCGGTGTGGTCTTTAATATTCATTATAAATTAACCCCAAGGGCTCCTTTAGAGAGAACACCTTGGGGGTTCGGGTTTCTCCTTTTTCCCATTCTACATGGTATCAGAGCAGGTTTGATCCCTTCCTCACATATTTTTTTTCATTTAGAGTTCTACTTTTTTTTCTCATGCGGGGGCGGCGGCTCCCATCCAAATAGTCCCCCCCTGCTGCTCCTGTCGGTCATCCCTCCCGAGCGGCAGCCACCCGCTCCGGCTCTGTCCGGCGGCTTCCCCCTCGGTGCGCCTTCCCTTCCGGCGCCCGCTCCTCCTGCAGGCAAGCCCTCCCCGCCTCGGCTCCCGGCGGATCTTCCTCCCTGCGCGGCGGCCCCGCCTCCTGCTGCGGCATCCCGACGCCGGCGCCCGCCTTGTCCTCCTCCCACCTGTGCGCGACGCCAACGGCGCTTCCGCCTCGCCTGCGCAGTCCCGACGCCGGCCCGCTCGTCGCCGCCAGATCCCGCAGCGCCTCCTCCCTTCTTCCCTCCCGACGCGGCGCATCCTGTCGCGACGCATCCCGACCCTTGCACGGCTCTCGGCAGATCTTCCCAGCGGCCATCCTGTGCGCGCGCCGCTACCCAGGCAGCCTTCCATCGCAACGACTCCAGCCATCCCTGCGGCTTTCCCCCCGTCGCGGCTCCAGTTCCCGGCGACTGCGGCTCTTCCCGGCGCAGTCCAGATCCAGGCTGATCCTTCCGGATCTGGGCAGTTCCGGACTGTTCCGGCCCGCCGCTCCCCGGCGACTCCATTGCTGCGCGCCGGCCTCACCATCTCGCGCGACTCCCGGCCCACCTCCTCATTGCGCGGCTCCCGGCGGATCGCTGCCTCCTCTGCCGGCCTCTCCCCCTGCCGGCGCCTCAGACAGCCGGCCTCCATTCCTGCCGGCTTCTCCAGCAGCCAGCCTCAATCCTCGCCGGCCCCTCTCTGCGCGACAGTCGGCCTCCATTCCCAGCCGGCTTCCAGCGCCGACTCTCGTTGTCCTACTCCCTCGCCGGCCTCCTCCTGCCGATTTCTCGGCGCTTCGACGACCGGCACCGCCATTGCGGATTTCTCGGCACTTTGACGACCGGCCCTCCCGAGCGGATTTCTCGGCACTTTGACGATCGACCCGACTTTACGGTTTTTCCCGACGCTCTGACGACCGGCCCGTAGTGCGGATTTTCCCGACGCTCTGACGACCGACCCGCCAGTGTGGATTTCCCGACGCTCTGTTGTCCGGCCCCGCACTTTTTTGGCGATGACCCATCATTTTCAGCGGCATCACATTACCATCTTGAGGGGGAGCAGCATCCACAATGATTTTATTATTTCGGTTTCTTCTGTTTTCGTCTTGTTTTGTCTTCAAGCTGGGCATGTCCAGCTTGAGGGGGAGTGTTGGAGTCTGTATCCCACATTGGACTTGAGGTCCGATGTGGTCTTTAATATTCATTATAAATTAACCCCAAGGGCTCCTTTAGAGAGAACACCTTGGGGGTTCGGGGTTCTCCTTTTTCCCATTCTACAATAAATATTTGAGTGTTTTGTGAAGGTGAAAACGAGAGGGTGAATAAAGAGAAATATGATCCGTAATGCATATCTTGATTACTTCATTGTAAAAGTGAGAAGAATAAGTAGATAAGTCTAATACATATCAAAGAACCCTATAACGACTCATGTTTAACATACATGAATATCACATCATTTTAAATAAATATTCAGCACATTACAAAAGTACATGCTTGAGGATCGTAATAGTTTAGTGTTTTTGGAAACTTGAAAATATAATCTTTTAACTTGGTGAAAGATCTTCAACATCTTCCTTAAAGATCTCTCCCTTTAGTACTCTTACTTAAAACCTTCCTTCATAACCTGAGGAAATGAAACATCCTGAGGATATGAAACATAAGAAAGAGGTGAACTCATATGCTCAGTAAGGGTAAACAAGAGAGATATGTAAGCATAACATAAGCACAATGGTATGAGAACATGATCATAACATTAGAAGATTATACTCTGCATATCAAAGATCATAATCAAGAGTCATGACATAAAGATTTACAGTTCATAAGACATGAATAATAAGAGAATCAAGAGCATAATCCATGAGAGCATAACATAGGAATAAGACATGAAATTGTGACATAAAACATATAAAATCCTATGTCAAGACTACTTACCAAGACCCTCATAACATGTTAGGCTTGAGCTAATCACCCGTGTACCTTGTTCGGACTTGGAATGACCTCCCGTGTACCGTCTTGTTTTGGGCTTGAGATGCCCTCCCGTGTACCCTCTTGTTACGGGCTTGGGATGCCCTCCTGTGCACTCTCTTGTTACGGGCTTGGGATGCCCTCCTTTGCACCCTCTTGTTACGGGCTTGGGATGCCCTTCCATGTACCCTCTTGTTACGGGCTTGAGATGCCCTTCCGTGCACTTTTTGAACACATAGAACATTTACCATTTCCCAATGCATTGGAGAGAGATATAGGTTTCATCCGTCACATAATGAAATCATACATACACGCGTCGCAAGATAATAAAACACTCATCATATCATGACCCATAAAAAGAGACAAGTTTCATAAACATCAAATCATAACCCATGAAATGAAATGAGTATTATAAATATTTCATAATATCGTAACTTGGGGAAAATAGGCATGCTTCATAATCAATTCATCACAGCATAACCCATGAAAGGAAGCGAGTTTCATCATGGTATAACCCGTGGAAGAGACATGTTTCATAAACAATTTGTCATCCTAAACATAAACCATTCAAAGAACGAATAAGAATGATGTTCTTGGATCCTATCCCAAGTAAAACACAAACTATATCAAAGGATGTTATTTTAGATGGAGAAGGATTTTGAAAGATCACATGAAACATTTCTTAAGGAAACTAATCTTTCTTTGAAAATCACTCTTTAAAACATGAAACATTTTCAAAATCCCACAGTGTTCGCCTCCTACTGCAATCGCGTGTCACACCTCTTTCCTGCGGCAATCGCATGCCACACCTCTTTCCTGCTACAATTGCATGCCACACCTCTCAATGAAAGCACCAAGTTGTTCGGAGCACCAAGTTGTCCTTTTATATTTAAATTCTATTGAGAACCAGAATTACAACTAAACTATAAAAGAAAAATGGAAGAACAAGAAAGAATATAAAAGGACAAGAATCCTTGTCGGGACACTGCTCCGAGGTCAGGCCACAACCACTTCCAACAATTTGGAAACTAATTCCCAAAATACAATCCCCCCGACCTCAAGGTCAGAACCCCCATTTATTATCCCCAACTAACATCCAACTAATCATACCTAAGACAAAAGTATAATTTTGCCCCTGACTATTATTTATCATTACCAACCTACCCTTATTATTCTACCTGTATACCTATCATAGTGGAAGTGATCCACACACACCATGTAAGGTATTGATTATAGGAGCTTGTCTTCGACGAGGTAAGGCCATAAGCCACATATCATCCTCTCTTATTCTCTTGTTCTTCAAGGCAACAGGTGCAATCCTCCATTCTTCACATCTAAGGCTTGTGAGATCTAATTTATTCAAATCTCTTCTTGTCCAGTTTTTGCAAGGGTTATGCTTAAACAAATCAGAGGTAAATGTGTCAGATTACTTTCTGGATTTTCTCTCCTCGAGTGACAACAATGTTATCCCTAACATTCCTTCATTTTTAAGTTGGTCTTTTTGTTGAAGTGCTAGCATACTCTCATCTTTTGGGCCTCAAAGGAGATTTATGGACCTGTGAACCCCTTCTTCCTCTCATACTCATAGAGAGTTGGTATGACAACAATTTGAGGTTGAGTAATCCTAATTATAATAAACTCATGTCAATTCAGCACAAGTGTCATGCAACTCATTTCTTCTTCCTCTTTCATCTAATGGTTTGGGGGTGCACTACACTATCTTGGTCTTTTATGACTCCTCAAATCTATTGATATGTTGTGATATATTAAATAAGTATTAACTGGATGTATTCAAAAGAGATGAGGAAGAAATTGTATTTTAAGGGTTTGGTGCAAAGGGCATGCCATGTGTTATCTTATGAAGAGTAGATGAGGACGTTGTATTTTGGGGAATTGATGTTGACTAGATGTTGTATTTTAAAGATTACATACGACATTTTATTTCGAAGGGATGGTGTTTTGAGAATCAGATGTAATATTCCGAAGATTTGTTGTAAATGTTGTATTCTAGAGGTTTTATGTTGAGAATTGAAAGTTGTATTACCTTGTTTCTATGCCAAAGACATGTGGAAACTTATTTATGTTGTCATTTCCCCCTCAAAACTTTTTTTTTGCAGTGGATAAATCTAGGAACGAGAATCTTTTTGCGACTAAGTTTCAAAAACACCTTAAGAGTTGGGGGGGGAGTAAATTAGGGTGTGAATTCTTTTTCCTAAATTCCTTCAATTAGTTCTTGTTCCTATGTTAAAAAGAACTTATGAATCTATCGAGCATACTACACAAGTATATCAAGCATGTAAAGGAAATTAATGTGCAAGGACATGGGGTTTTTTACTTTGTTTACCCAATGGGATACAACCAAGGATCATACACATGGCAGTGTCCCGATGTACTAAAGAATAACTAAACTCACTGTTGATTACATGATTTAGGAATGGTTCACTATCGATTCTTAGGAACACTATTTCTTCTTATCTTTTCTTATCTCTTCACACACTACCTTGAGAAAATAATTACAAAATAATTAGATCATAGGAAAATACAATAAAAATTCAATTGTAACGAATACACCAAACCAGGAAATGTGTTTTTCTTCAGATCCATGCCAATATGAACATCATGTTTATCTCCTTGTGTACTCTATATCTTATGTTAAACACTACGAGGTTAGATGTGAATCAATAACCCCTCTATATGTATCCTCTCTATTTACTTGTCATGTTGTGAATTCCATCACCATTTAATCTCCAAGCATCTCCAATATTTCCATGATAAGACACGTTGTTTGTACCTTCTTTTCATAAGATTTACCAATTAAAGAGTAATAAAAAACATCCATTTTTTTCAAATTGTATCTCTTAAGATTATCTCCATAGTTTTGAAATCAGAATTTCAATTTTTATTAATATTTGTAAAACCACAGTGCGGTTATTTTCTACCACGAGCATGGTTTGTCCAGTTCATGTATTGAATCCTTGATCCCTGAAATCGGATATATCCTCATGAAATATTGATCGATTCTATATCTTGAGATTCTACTTACCATCTTTATTATAACATGGATTTTACTGCCACACCATGGTTCTCTTGATCTAAATTTTGAGTTCATAGTTCTAAGTAAAATGCCCAGTCGCCCACAACTTCTCAATCCGTTTTCCATCAAATTGCTCAGTCACAATGAAACGGTGTTCCTCAACTCCTCGTGATATACTCTGAAAAACGATCTCCTAGAAATGCCTTTTGGCATGATGTGATCCTCTAAAACATGTTTTTTTTGGAAAATGGATCATCCATAGCTCTCCTCTGCAATGATCATCTCCACGGTGTAGTTCCAACAGAAAGTCATTTTATCCGGTGATATTGCAATAGTTCTCATCAAAACGCTTAATTGTACATTGTATTTCTTCTCACTACAGTGTGTAAATTTACCATGGAATGTTTTTTCCAAACTGTTTTAAATAGTGTCTTAAAACTTTATTACTCTCAAACCACATCCAAAATTCCATAGACCATGACGCACCCTCAAGCTTCATCACCTACCGAGGGCATTGGTCGAAATTTATAAATTTATAAACACGACCCCTTATCACTAAAAATACTAAAGTGGTAGTATAAAAACATGGTGTCCTAGGTTGAACTACTGCGAATGGATCACGAATCCTAGCCTAGCGTGTCTTTATCAATTGTTGGTGTGAGAATTCAGTGTGATGGAAAATTTGAAAACAATTTGAAAGAAAAATTCAAAGAACTTGGCAATGAAAACGTTCTATTAAGAACAAAGGCGGTGAATCAATTTCAGAGGACAATTTGTCCCCCCCTGATTGCGGTGTGAGGTAATGCATCACAGCGTAATCTCACTTGGTCAAATCCTTAGACTTTGCTCACTCATAACTTCATGACATGATGGAAGACATCACGACACAACAACTTATCATATACTCTAGGTTATTCTTATGTGTTCCTGGTCATAGCACAAGGCTCATTCTTTCCGTATCCCGCTTGTCCCACATCATACTTTTGCATCAATTGCCACCCTCTTCATAAGCATGGGCACTTGTACCACAATCCATGCATGTGGTGTCACCCCATGCCACAATTCTTTGACTATTCATCCCTATACAGCTGTGGCCTGCTTGTGTTGTGGCTCCTCGCTGTTGAGTTAAACAGCACCTCTGTGCGCTTGTCCAACTCCAGTGATTGCTACAACCAAACAATTCTTGGGTTTCCTAACTCATTTTTTTATTTGAAAGATGTTTCAACTCTACTCGTGGTTTGTAATGTGATTCTATCATGGTTATTCATACGTATAACCCAAAAATGTACAGTGTATCATATTGTCATCTATGTCCAGTCAATTACAGAAAATGAATGAAGATAATGATAGTTACAAGATGTTAACTCATCTCCAATAATTATATCATTAGAGAGCAAGAAAGGTATGAGATATTCAGTGCACTGTATAGGTGCAAGCTAGCATAAGGGAATCAAGCAACATCTCATGTACACAAGTTGATCGGGTACATTGAGAGACTTGAAGCCCTTGAGTTCAAGCTGAACCAAGAACTACCGACTGATCTCATTCTTATCACTTTACCGTCAAACTTCTCGACTTTTATTATTAATTATAATATGAATAACATGACAAAGTAGCTCCCAAATATATTTTTTAGTTCATCAAACTCATAAGAATATGAAGAATACCAATTCTTCAGTCATTATGGTGAACAAGAGGAGGAAGGGCAAGGTTAAGACATCTAAGGCAAAGTCCAAGTCAAAGACACCTAAGCATCATCCTTTTAAAAAGCCAAAGATACAAAGACAAGGCAATGAACAGGAGGCTATCTGCTTTTCATGTGGTAAAAAACCACTAGAAGAAGAATTGCAAAGCTAGAAAGAAGAAACAAGGTAACTTCTACTTCAAGTATTTTTATCATTGAATGCAATTTACCTTCATCTATAAGTTGGGTATTGGATACAACATGTGGCTCGCGTATTTGTATTCAATTACAGAAACCAAGTAGATTCAAAAAGATTGCAAAAGGCAAGATGGATCTCCAGGTTGCAAATGATGTGAGTCTAGCAGTCTTGGCAGTGGGAGATTATCATCTAACTTTGTCTAGTGGTTTAGTTCTTGTATTGAATAATTGTTACTATATTCCTTCGGTTATCAGAAACATAATCGCAGTGTCAAGTTTGGATACTATGGGATTTTATTTCAAGTTTGGAAATAAATTTTATCTCTTTTATAAGGATAGCATATGTTATGGTAGGGTGCATCTTAGCAATGGCTTATATATACTTAAAAAAACCCTATAATGGCAATCTATGACAAAACCAGTGAGCATCATTCGTATAACACCCGCCTATGGCACTTTTGGTCGTGTAAATGAGAAGCGTTTACAGAAATTACATCAAGTAGCGCATTTAGACTCAACTGAGTTAAAAGCCATGGATATATGTCACGCTTGTTTACAAGGAAAAATGACCAAAGCACCCTTCTTTAGTAAGGGAGTAAGAGCCACAAAATTACTGAAATTGATTTATACTGACGTATATGGTATGTTTCCAGTCGAGGCAAGGGGTGGGTTTTCGTACTCCATTACTTTTACTGATGACTATAGAAGGTATGGTTATATCTACTTAATGAGGTATAATTCAGATTCCTTTCGGATGTTTAAGGAATATTATAATGAAGTAGAAAACCAACTTGATAAAGAGATTAAGGCACTCTACTCGGACCAAGGTAGAGAGTATTTTAACCAAGATTTCATTAATCACTTGAAGGAGTGTGGGATAGTATCACAACTCACTCCTCCATATACACCTTGGTGGAATGGTGTAGGGGAAATGAGGAATCGAAACTTGCTTGACAGTCAGATCAATGATGAGTCAAGCAACTCTTCTGTTATCCTTTTGAGGATACGCGTTGCAGACAGCGACATATACCCTTAATTGAGTTCCAACTAAAGCGATAGATGGGATTCCATATGAGTTGTGGTGTGGAAAGAAACTCAATTTTCCATGCATACGTGTATAGGGATGCGAGAATTTTGTCGAGACTATATTTGATGACAAATTAGCATCCAGAAACACAAAGTGTATCGTTAGATGTTATCCTAAAGAAACCAAAGGATATTACCTATATAACCATTATGATAGAAAAATGATTGTGGCAAGAAATTCCATATTTCTAGAAAGAGAACACATTTTCAATGGAAATAGTGGGAGAAAGATTGACTTCGATGAAATTGATGCTCCAGATGCACAAGAGTTGGCACGGGAACAATCTCCAAAAGACTCAGTGAGAGATGAAGATGTTCTCAAGACACAATATGTTCTCAAGACACATTACTCCTTGAGAATGATGAACCTCTAACCTACAAGGAAGCAGTAGAAGGCAATGATGGTATTAAATGGCAAGAAGTTGTGCATTTTGAGATGGAGTCCATACACTAAAATCAAGTTTGGATTTTGGTAGACCCTCCAGCTAATGTAAAACACACTAGGTGCAAATGGGTATTCAAGAAAAAGTTGGATATGGATGGTAAAGTCAATACCTATAAGGCACGACTGGTGGTGAAGGGTTTCAGACAACGTCAAGGCATAGACTACGATGAAACTTTCGCACCAATTGCAATGTTGAAATCCATCAGAATATTGCTTGCAATAATAGCCTTCTATGATTATGAGATTTGGAAAATGGATGTCAAAACTGTTTTTCTAAATGAGAAGTTTGTTGAAGACGTCTATATGACTCAACTCGGAAGGTTTGTTAAGCCAAAGAATATCAATTAAGTGTGCAAGTTGTAGAGATCCATTTATGGGTTGAAGCAGGCATCACGATCATGGAATGTTCGTTTTGATGAGGCCATAAGAGAATTTGGTTTTGCCAAGAATGAAAGTGAGTCATGTGTCTATAAGAAGTTTAAAGGCAATGCAATTGTTTTCTTTGTGTTATATGTTGATGACATATTAATTATGGGAAACGAAGTGCAAGTCTTACAGTCAGTTAAGACTTGGTTAAATGAATGATTCTCCATGAAAGACTTAGGTGAAACGGCTTATATTCTAGGGATCAAGATCTATCGAGATAGATCTCAGAGACAACTTGGACTGAGTCAAAGTGCATATAATGACAATGTCCTCAATGGAACAATCCAAAAGAGGGTTGTTTCTAATACCATGTGATATTAAACTCTTCAATAAAATGTGTCCACAAACACATAAAGAGATTGAAAGAATGAGTAGAATCCATTATGTATCGGCAATGGGATCTATCATGTATGTCATGTTATGTACTAGGTTTGTTGTTGCATTTGTTTAAGTGTGGTGGACAGTTATCAAGCTAATCTAGGTGAGTTTCATTGAGTAGCTATAAAAAATATCCTGAAGCAATTAAAGCGTACAAAGGATATGTTCCAGATATATGGAGGAGATGAGAAACTAATAGTGAGGGTATACTGATGCTAGTTTCCATACAAATCATGATGATTTGAAATCGCAGTCAGGCCATGTCTTTTGCATGAATGGTGGTTCGGTGGGCTAGAGAAGCTCAAATCAACTTGTGGTCGTCGATTCTACAGCAGAATCTGAGTATATAGCGACTTCTGATGCAGCTAAAGAGGCGATATGGATACGCAACTTTGTCTCAGACGCCTAGCAATACAGACCCTAATCTAATTTATTGGGATAATATTGCGACAGTGGTGCTTGCTAATGAGCTCAGGTCACACCAGAGGACAAAGCATATACTCCAGAAGTTTCATCTCTTGAGGGATTTTACCTAGAGATGTGAAATCACGGTTAGTAGAGGGGTCGCAGAGGATAACATGGTAGACCCCCTGACTAAATCCATATCTCAACAGAAGCATGATTCTCATGTGATAGCTAACGGGTTGAGACATGTTAGCAGTTGGCTCCAGTGCAAGTGGGGGTGTTGAAAGTGGGTGCCCTGGACCACACTTATATTTGTACTTTGATTGTCGTTACATGTATACGGTTTGATATATACATGTGTTTATCTTACCAGAATAATGTTGATACTTTTGTGTCCACTGTATTTATGGTAATGTTCATAGATTAATTGACGTATCAAAAGGTTATAGTAGTTATCAAGCTACAATGAAAACCTTAAGATGCTATGACATTAATCTTAAACGTATGTCATATGGTCTAGATACATCATACTGACTAGACACGGTTGATGTCTGACTATCAAGTGTCAGGGGCTCATAATCATTGAGACTTCTTCTCATGAAGTTCACACTTGGTGATCTTCATTAGGTTAGATCATGAAGGCAGACCTGCCAATAGGAACACCACATATTTCAGGTGTCATTGGTTGTCTCTATCTACGAAATGTTTATTGGTCTCCTGACTTGAGATCGTTATCAATGTGTCATTTTATCGTGTACTTTGATGCAAGTTAAAAACCATAACATTAAAGTCGTGGCAAGGTAGCATGTGTTGGGTGTGTCTTTGGTGGCATTGCATTGGTTGAATGGTCAAGATAGAATTTATCGCTTCCGAGATGAGGAAATGATATCTCGAGCCTAGTTGATCAAGATGGTAGTACCTTCATTAAATTCATGGTCATGGTAGTCAAAGGTAAGTTTGTCCAGTTAGATCAACAAATAATAAAGCAAGAATGAATGATGAGACAATCTGTGCATCCTGCTTTATGAGATATCGTATGACAAAGAGATTATATTACACAATGCATGTTCTTGGGATGATTGTTGTTATGACTATTCTTTCTCTCTTTAAGAGACTTGATGGGTTGCTAGACTCTGCTCTTGAACTGTAAATGGTGTCTATTGCTATCGAGATAAACGGCTAGAGGGTCACACACAATAGCATATTCAAGAGTCCGCCTTGTTCTGTTGAATAAGTGAATAGGACATAGTGGGTTTCACCACGGGGTTCTAGTGTTGTCCAAGTATTAATGATCATCGACGAATAAATAAATTAATAATTATTCAAATATAGAATAATTGGGTGAAATTTATTTATTAAAAGTATTTACAAGTATTTAAGTAAATACATGGAAAATTATTATACCAACGGATATTATTTTAATATTCAAGATTCGATTAATATTGCGGGAATTACGAGTCAAGTTAATGGCTCAGTTTTATCAGGTAATATAGTTAATATATATTACAAGTATGTGATAAAAATATAAATGACATTATGATGCAGTTCTTCATAACGTGTCGTTTATTACTTATTTAGTAGACGTTGCTTATACGGGGGCAGAGGAATCATTTCCGGGTAATTACCTTTCACTATATAAGCAAGAGAAGACTCTTTTCATGGGCACTATTAATACCCACGAATTTGAGAACTCCTCTCTCTTCCTTCCTGCATCCAAGAGAGAGAAAGCTTTCGTCCAAGCTTCTGATCTTTGATCTTCATGACGGGTCGAAGGAACGGGATCGTGGTGATCGTCGTGATGTCGAAGGAATCGTCGGAGCTCCGCACTAGCACCAAAATTTTACGATCGATGTTCATACTAATTCTTGAAGCGTGTGTGGGTGGTTTAAAGTTGTTCGAGCTCGGATCCTTCAAGCAACACTCGCCAGCGACGTGTGACAGATGAACACGCCTTCGATCTGAACGAGATACCCGTTTGTTTATTTTGTGCTTTGAAATATTCACACGAGATCCTCGAACCTCTATCGGGGCATGGATAACTGAAGATGATGAGGTTACGTTTCTATGACGATGAAAATTTTTAAATCCTCGACCCATTGGCTTCTGTTGCGCGCCCTGATACCTTCACAAACAAATTGTTTTAAACCTTCATCATTCACCAAAACATGGCTCGGAAGGCCAAACCTCTTTCACACATCAAAACACCATTTATGACACTCTGAAAAAACGATGGAAATCACACATCCATTTTAAAACATTTTGAAGCCACCCTTAAAACATAGATCTTCCCCCTTTAACATCCAAAACAAGGCCAAAGACTTCACTTCCATCAAAACCTTTAAAATAGACATTAAGGCATTTTCACAATAAGGGAACCTCACACTCATTTCAAGTCAACATTTGAAATTCATCTAAAACCCACTTTTTAATCACTTAGACGTCAAAATCTCATTTAGAACAAAATCCACTTTAAATATAGTTCACTCATTGAAACCCAAACCGGTTCAAAATTTAACTCACCCGATTATAACCATTTCAAAGGCCTTATAGGCATTTCATAAGACTCGGCACATAAAACCATTCCATTTCCAAGAGTCGGTACACCCCATGGGTGGTCGTAGGTCCAATCTGGTAATCACCAATAGACCCAATGGGATCTGTGGAGGGTCTAAGGGGTCAACTTTAACCGAGGAAACAATTGCGCACACACATTGGGGCAATCGCATATACTACATACACATGGAAAATAATCAAGACTATGGGCAAAGGCTCTTAGACCACCTACCTCATTAGCGAAGCTTTACCCAACATTCCCAAGGCCCGACCAAGCCTCGTTCAAACTCCTAGGCATCCAAACGAGCTTGTCTCAACCGCCCAAGCTCTAACCTCACGCTAAGCAACAACAATTAATTAATTATAACAATTATAATTAATTCATTCATTAAATTCAAACTCAGCATAATGTCGAACAACTCACAGGGTCATCGCGTCGCACTGGAACCAAAGCCAACCACTCGCCAAAGACCTGTGGCATAACCTCACCTACATTTCGGGCCAAATCCCTAACCAATGACGCCAAGACCAAAATCAATTGATGCCAAAATTAAGGGAAACCCTTAATAAAATTAAGGACGCAACATACCTCCAACAAAATGACGTGCAACAGTGTGCAAACACTGTCTCGGGATCTCCTCTACGCAAGCCAACCAAAAGCCTCGTGATAAACAAGCGATTCCACCAAGCTCCAGTGGATTCACAAACGAAACCCTAGACCAGAGAATTTACAAATCAAAGAGGGGGGAGAGGAAAGGAAACCACCAAAGGAGAAAGACTCACCTTAAACGTCGAAGAAACGAGTCAGAATCACCCAAAATCGAAGGTGGTTGAAGTGTAGAAGGGGAGAGAGTTGTTGGGGGGTCGTGCGCACAAGAGAGGAAGAGAAATGGGGGATGAAGACTTAAAAGATCGGGAGGCATTTTAGTAAAATTTCACTCTTAAAGAAGTTCTAGAAAAAAGCATGGTTTTTCAAATCATGCATCAACTATGCGTCCAGCATTGTCCAAAACCAGCCACCCCGCACAGTCACGGTGCACGGTTTCACAAACTCTGCACCAATTGAGAGGTTACAACCCTCTGTGTGCCCCCTACTACAACTCCAAAGGTTGCAACCTCAGGTCCTGAACCCCTGAAACACCTCCGAGACCCCTGAACCCTCTAACTGTGTGCCCCCTACTACAACTCCAAAGGTTGCAACCTCAGGTCCTGAACCCCTGAAACACCTCCGAGACCCCTGAACCCTCTAACTGTGTGCCCCCTACTACAACTCCAAAGGTTGCAACCTCAGGTCCTGAACCCCTGAAACACCTCCGAGACCCCTGAACCCTCTAACTTCATTCCAAGACCAAAATGGGTCCTTTGAGAGGTTACAACCCTCGAGATTTAGTTCCAACATCCGACTAAAGATCCAACCCATCCACCTTTTCCAAAATTCAAATTTTTCTCAGATCTCGAGCACTCATACGGATGAGGGTTTTTACGATCTCTCTGTCATAATACTTCTAATCTCCAAGAAGTCTCGGTGTCCATCCAACCACATCTCCTGACCTACGTCAGTCATCACTTTAAAGCCAATGGTCTCATTCCATTCCCAAATGCCCAAACCACATTCAAGGCACACCCTTCCAACTCAAGGTGCTCAAACTGCCAAACCTCGAGCCAATGCCCGTTGTCAAAACTGAAACACCAAGACGGCGATTACCCAAGTATGCCCATCCTGAAACACTGATGGTGTTGTCATTCGGTTACCCGTCAGGCTTATGGTGCTCCCCACCATAAGCATTAGCTTACAACCACCAACTTCTGATGCTTGGCACCCCCGCCATTGAAAAAACCTGAAGGAATGTTGGATTGGTGCAGGGTGATCTGTTTTGGATAAAGCTGGGTTGAATGCTTGTGGCTCATACTGCCCACCAAGCCGCAACTCCGCGGATTGAGCTCCGCAATGAGCTCGTTGGGGGTTGCAAGAGGCAATGCACCCCTGTACGGGAGTCCGGAGGCCGAAGGTCCTCGGCTCAAATTTTGGGGCAGTGTACCAACTCTGATCAGTTGTAGCAAAGTTGACCGGCCGACACTGACAGGGGACTGTGGCAGTGCGAATTATGGCACAACTACTATAGCAGCTCGGATTTGGGAGACAGTGGTATTGTAGCTCTGCGGACTTCTTGCCACTGGCCACTGTAGCAGCTTGGACTTGGGTGGTCGCAGCATTGTAGCAATGCGGACTTCCAACCACCTTTCACTGTAGCGCAACATACTTTCTGTGCAATTAGTGGAATAGTGTTTCATCCTTATTAGCTCATTTCGAGCTAGGGTTTATGTGGGTGTTGGAAACTCTGAGATCTTCTTGTAATTGTGCTCCCAGATTTCATAGTGAAGTGATTCTATCGCTCCGTGGACGTAGGAATTATTCTCGAACCATGTAAATCTCTGTGTCCCAAGATCTTCTTCTCTTTCTTTTGTTTTTTCCTTTTACTCTTTTGTCAATCATCTATCATTGTGACTCTCGAAGTTTCTGCAACAAAGGAACCCCAAGCTTGCGCTCCCACAATGCACTCGAGGCAGTTCCCAACTCACCATGCCCAAACACATGAAAACACCAATCAAACATCGGCACATGTCCTCATCATCAAAAACCAACTGGAAAGGACGCATACCCGTCGCCCATGCATGAACTAAGAACAAACTGGTTTTTCCTCAAAAGCTCGGTTCAACTCCCAAAGGGCGCCCGTCGTTTCTAAGACGACACGCCGAATGTGATTTGCAACTTTCTGCACCCACTTCATACGCTAACCCAAGTCGAACTATCCTCAGCCGACTCATCCCAAAAACGCCCGACTCCAACTGTCGGTTGTTGTGAGTGGGTGCCCTAGACCCAACTCATGTATGTATTTTGATTACCATTACATGTATACAGTTTGATATATACAAGTGTTTGTCATACCATAATAGTTTTGATACCTTTATGACCATTATATTTATGGTAATGTCCTTAGATTACATATCATATCAAAAGGTTATAGTAGTTCTCAAACTATAATGAGAACCTAGAGATATTATGACAATAATCATAAAGTTTTGTCCTATGGTGTACATACATCATGCAGACAGGACAAAAATGATATTTGACTAGCAGGTGTTGGGGGCTCATAAGCATTGAGAATTTTTCGCATGAGGTTCGGGCTTGGTGATCTCGAGTAGATGAGATCATTAGTATTGACCCGCCAATAAGAACACAACATGTTCCATGGGTCATCGGTTGTTCTTATCTGCCAACACATGTAATGGTTTCCTAATTTGATATTATTATCAGTGTATACTATTTGATTATGTACTTTGATGCAAGAAGAAAATTATGGCATTGATGTTGTAGCGAGGTGGCTTGCATTGGGTGTGTCATTGGTAGTATGATGTTGATTGAATAATCAAGATAGAATTTGTCGTTTCTGAAAGGAAGTAATATCTCGAGCCTAGTTGATCAGGATAGTAGTATCTTCATTAAATCCATGGTCATAGTAGAAGAAGGTAAGTTCGTCCAGCTAGATCAATGAATAATAAAGTAAGAATGGATGATGAAACAAGGTGTGCATCCCACTTTATAAGATATCGTGAGGCACGACGTGTGTTCGTAAGAAAGGATATCATTACTATGAATTTTTCTGCTCTCTTTAAAGACCTTGATGGGTTGCTAAACTGTAAGAACCGTGGTTTTCGTACGAGGTACGGATCCTTTTCTTTTTGGTTTAATTGTTCTGTTGAGGCCTAATGTGGATGTGTAACTTGACCGAGGGAGTTACGGAGGTGTCAGGGGCTTGTTCGGAGCCCGGAACGAAGTTTTAGGCTGAAAATGGCCTAGTACACAGTTTGTGCACGGCCTGCACACGGCCTGGGTAAACCGTGCGCCTTGGTGCAGGCTTTGCAGAGGCTTGCGCACGACCTGCGCATGGTTTGAGGAAACCGTGCGGGGTGGCCGTGCGGTTGCCCCTTGCCTTCCAGTAAGGTTCGCACGGTTTGTCAAACCGTGCGGGTAAACCGTGCGACCTGCTGTGTTTTGAAATTTAATTAATTTTTAATTAAATTAATTAAATTTTTATAAAACCTAAACCTAACCTATTCTTCTTCAACCGCACAGCAGGGGGAGACACCTGGGAAAGCTCTCAAGAGGCTTCGGAGGGATTTTGATACTGCTCCTTTGTCCGATCTCCGTTTCAACCGTCGTTCGTCTCGTTAGATCCGCAACGGTAAGTCCTCAATTCCTTTTTAATCTTTCTCGATTCTTCTGGTTATAACGAACGCAGATTGGATTAAGGCTCATATGCCCTAATTTCTCGTTCTTCGTCTGTTCTTCAGATTTCTTCCAAATTAGGACGAATCAGAGCCTGATACTGGACGAGCTATTTAGTACGAGCCTAAAGTAGGTGGTCTCGTGCTTTTCGATGATTGTCAAGCTGTTTATATATGTCAGAGTGTCGCGCGCCCACTTTTGTGGTGTCGTTCGAACCTGAAATTTAACCCTATTATTACCTAGCATGTTGTAGGTAATCTGAATAGGATGGTATGTGCTTGAGTTGGGTTGTACACCTTGGACAGGAACCACCCCTTGGGTGTGTTGCCTTGAATGGCTCTTTTATGGTTTTTGACCCGGGATGCCTATGAGGCATGCCTTTTCTTTCCCTTGTTGGTTGTTAAAAATGGAAATTGAATATGAATGGAATTGCAATAGAATGAAATTGTAATTGAAATGGTTTCGGGTATGGGATAGAGTTTTGCCCCTTGACCCATGTATGCTAATTCTTGAATTGCTAGCCCACGTGAGTTAAATGCTTTTGAGCTATTTTAAATGTGAAACAAAGTCATGGGTGAACTATGGGACCAACGTGAGTTAAATGCTTTTGAGCTGTTTTAAATGTGAAACAAAGTCATGGGTGAACCGTGGGACCAATGTGAGTTGTCATGGACGGACTCATACGAGACTTGTTACTGAAATGCCGAGTGAATCATGGATCCAGTATGAGATGCCATGGACGGACTCAACGGGGCATGATATGTCATGGGCGATACCCGGATCTTATTTATAGAATCCCGGGGACGGGCTCAGATGACGGACTATACCGCACCTAGAGCGAGGTTGGGTACCTAGGAGGTTCGCCGAAACGGGCTTGTAGAGCGATGTCGGGGTCCTAGAGGTTCGCCGGAACGGGCCTGTAGGGTGTTGGTGGATTTTCTCCCTGAACGATGCCTGGTCTCTGAATTGAGTATTCCAGGAACGGGTTCAAGGAATGGTTTGAAAACATGAATGAAGTGATTAATGAATGGAATGGATACTTGAAGCGACGCCAAGCCAAAGCACAAGCTTGGGTCAGTCTTGCTGGTTTCCTTATTTACTGCCTTCCGTATTACACTGCCTGTTTATATATTCACTGACAGATTAGCACAGATCTTTGGTGGTTGCCTACTCGGATTCAGTCTCACACCCTGTTTGGGTCATGTTTTTGGACCCAAGCAGATTATATGATTTCAGGTAATGAGAAAGGGAAAGGCCCTAGTACAGGTACTTGACTTGCTGCTCGGAGCAGGAGTGCACGGGACCAAGCTGAGGCTTGCGATGCGAGAGGGGATACATTTTGGTTTCTTTTTGGTGTTTTGTGTACTTGTACTATCTTGTATTGACTTGCACCCTTCTATATTTATCAGATCCCTCTATTGTTGTCTATTTATGCTGTCTATGTGTTGTCCACTGGTTACCTTCTTCCGCTATTGTATGTTGTAATTCCGCTGTGATGCTTTGGTAATGAAGGCATAGTCTCCCCACGGACTCACCTAGGCACTCGCTGCTAGTCGGCAGCCTCTGGCGTTTGGGGAGATGCGCTTGAGGCCATGTAGCGACCGGTCCGACTACCGGGTTGAATGGTAAGTCGGGTCGGGACGTTACAAAGTGGTATTAGAGGGAATTTCCTTTTCTGATTTGACTTACTGTTTGGCGACTATAGACAGGAGTGGGAAGGGAAGGGACTTTGGTAATAAACTGTGCCCGGGAGTTGCAAACCCACGTACAGGGAAAAGCCAAGTTGCCTCGTATGGAATTGTGTTTCTGGTTTTGATTATTACAGCTGTTCTGATTTCACCGTTGGGTGATGCACATGGTTTTTGTTGATACTATTGATATTATTGTGGGTTCTATTTCGTTGCAACCCGACGAGATGAGGGTTTGTCATCTCATGCATCATATAGGCACCTTGTTAGGAATCACATGTCATGCATTATGCCATGCTATCTAGGATGCATTAGATATTGCATGTTGTTGTGATAAGTGTAGTGATAGCTATTGCACGCTGTTTTGATAATTGATTGATAGGTGTGTCTACTGTTGTGTTAGATTGGGTGCAATGAATTAAAAGTGACGTCATCTTTCAATTCATGAGGTGTATGGGCCCTTATGGATTGGGAAATGACGCACCAATGGGATGTAAATGCTAAATAAAATTGAATTGCATGGTTATATGGGCATCAAGATTTGATTCATGAGGTGTTATGGGCCCTCAGGGATCGGAACTTGGTGGACCATTGGTTAAAGCTTTTGAACAAAGGTATGTTAAAAGGGTGAATGTTGAAAATAGAGCCTGACCTAGACCCAGCTTCTGAGTGGGCAAGAGGTAGTGACTCTAGTGGGTGTGACTGTTCCTTATGCAGTCCTGGCTTTAGAAGCAGGTTGTGGGTTGACGTGGTTTTTAGGAAGGTCTTGACCCGTCCTGTCCTAGTTCTTGTGCTCGTGAGTTTCGAATTACGTTAAAAATCTTGAACTGAGGTGTGTATTTGGCATTGCAGAGTCATGCCACCACGACGACCTCCAGTCGTATGTCGGGAGAGTGGTGACGACCACGTTCCGGAGATGGTAGGCCATGGGCTACTAGAGGAAACTCCAGTTGTGCCAGCTGCGGCACCAGCAGTTCTGCCAGACACAGGTGCTGAGGCACAGTTCTGTGAGAACTTGTTGCGTTTTATGCATACCGTTCAGGGAGCACCGCGACCTGCCCCGACTATGGCAGAGTTGACGCGCGAGTTTCAGCAGCAGCATCCGCCAACATTTTCAGGGGATGGCGGACCACAGGCTGCAGAGTCCTGGTTAGAGGCGATACTAGCTATCTTCGAGCATTTGAAGACGCCTCCGGAGAGGAGGGTCAAGCTCGCTACGTACATGCTGCGTGATTCCGCCAAGAGGTGGTGGGACATGATCACCCAGTCGGATCGTCATCGAGAGATGGCTTGGTTAGAGTTTCATACGGCCTTCTATGATTTCTTTTATCCTGAGATTTTGAGGGACGATCGAGCCCGAGAATTCTTGCGTCTATAGCAGGGCGCGTTATCAGTGATGGAATACTCGGCCCGTTTTACTGAGCTTCAGCGCTTCGCACCTATCCTGATGGGCGATGAGCTGTCGAGGGTCAGGCGTTTTGAGGATGGTCTGAGATATGACATCCGATTTCAGGTAAATATCTTCAGGTTGACTACCGTTTCTGAAATTGTGAACCAGGCGCTAATCACAGAACGTAACCTGAGAGAGGCTGGAGGTGCGAGCCAGAGCGGTTCGGCATCAAGATCAGGTACTGCAGCGATTGTTAGTAGGAAGCGTCGTCTGGAACTTCCACACGGTGATTCTAGCAGTCAGAACCTATCTTCGGTTAGCAATCTGAGGTGCTACCAGTGCGGTAGGCTGGGACACACGAAGCCGCAGTGTCCGAGGGACCCAGTCGAGTGCCGATCATGTGGCAAGATGGGTCATCTTCAAAGTTTCTGCAGAACGTTTTCACCAGCAGCCAACAATAGAGGGTATGCACCGACTCCATATGCAGGAGCAGGGTCGGCAGCATCTCATCAGACAGGGAGTTGGGGTGCGACTGGCCGATCAGGCCGAGGTAGTGGTCGTGGCAGAGGTAGCCAGGCACAGGGTACACCAAGACGTCAGAGTGGGCCAGTTCCGGGTAGTGAGGTTGTATCACAGGGTCGTGGTTCAGGCCAGATGTACGCAGTGCAGCCTACTTCCGAGGATCAAGGAGCGGGACCGTCTACGGTGAGAGGTACGATCTTAGTAGCATCTGTTATTTCATCTGCCCTCTTTGATACAGGTCCATCACACAGTTTTATATATGCGCCTATAGTGAAAAGCCTTGGGCTAGTTGTGTTGTCTTCTGATGGCGTCTTGACGCTAGACACACCACTAGGAGTTAGGGCAGAGGTTGTACGTAAAGTGCAGAGGTGCCCCCTTGAGGTTGGAGGGTGTCACTTCGTCTGGGATCTTTTTGTTCTCGAAATGACAGGTTTTGATGTCATTCTCGGTATGGACTGGCTAGTAGCTTACCGAGCCTACGTTGATTATTACCGTCGGAGGGTGATTTTCACATCACCTGAGAGTGCAGTGTATACTCTTAAGGGCGAGTGGGATCTCCGGGCAAGCCGAGCTAGACCAGAGCAGCGTGGGCTGGACGAGATGGCAACCCAGATCGCTAGTTTGTTTCTGGATGATCAGGGAGTAAGTCCGACGGATCTTCCTCCAGTGGTTGAGCGCTTCAGGGATGTTTTTCCTGACGACTTTTCAGGTTTACCTCCTGAGAGAGAGGTGGAGTTCTCCATTGAGCTAGTGCCAGGAGTCGCACCAGTATCCATTCCTCCTTACAGGATGACTGCGACGGAGTTGCAAGAGCTCAAGAAGCAGCTTGAAGATTTGGAGGCAAAGGGGTTTATTCGACCCAGTACTTCTCCGTGGGGTTCGCCGGTCCTTTTTGCGAAAAAGGCGGACGGGACTCTTAAGATGTGTGTGGACTATCGGAAGCTGAACCAACTGACGGTTAAAAACCAATATCCCTTGCAGCGGATAGATGACCTGTTTGATCAGCTTCGAGGAGCTAGGGTGTTCTCGAAAATTGATTTGAGGTCAAGGTATGTGCGTGTTCGACCTGCAGACATACCTCGTACAGCTTTTCGTAGCAGGTATGGTTTATATGAGAATCTGGTTATGTCGTTCGGTCTCACGAACGCGCCAGCGGTTTTCATGGCTTTGATGAATCGCGTGTTCCATCCTTGGACTCGTTCGTCGTGGTTTTCGTGGATGATATTTTGGTGTATTCTCGAAATCGAAACGACCATGTCAACCATCTTGAGATCGTCCTGAATACACTAAGAGAGCATCAGCTATATGCAAAGCTTACTAAGTGCCACTTTTGGATGGATCAGATTCACTTCTTGAGTCATGTTATCTCTGAGACATGAGTGTCTGTAGACCCAGAGAAGGTTAGAGTTGTGGTTTCTTGGGAACAGCCCAAGAATGTCTTTGACATACAGAGTTCCTTGGGGCTTGCTGGTTATTATCGTCGTTTCATACAGGATTTCTCACGCTTAGCAGCACCATTGACAGGCCTGACTAAGAAGGGTGTGAAATTTGTATGGACAGATGCTTGTGAAGCAGCCTTTCAGGAGCTGAAAGGAAGGTTGACATCTGCACCAGTCCTGATACTGCCAGAACAGGGCAAGAGTTACACGGTCTATTGTGACGCATCATGTATTGGACTGGGTGCAGTGTTGATGCAGGGAGACAGAGTCGCGGCGTACGGATCTCGACAGCTGAGGCCACACGAGAGGAATTATCCAACACACGATCTTGAGCTAGCAGCAGTTCATGCGATGCGTTGTTGGAGACACTATTTATTGGGAAAGCGTTTTGTGGTGTACACAGACCACAAGAGCCTCAAATATATCTTTACTCAGCGTGATTTGAATCGTAGGCAGCAACGGTGGGTGGAGTACCTACAGTCCTTTGATTTCGAGCTTGCTTATACGCCGGATAAGGGCAATGTAGTGGCCGATGCATTGAGCAGGAGGACTCAAATACAGGCAGTGCAACAAGCTAGCAACAAATGGAAGCTTATGTCCTTGTTCTCTGAGATGCATCTTGATGTGCAGAATAGCCAAGGGCAGTCTTTTCTATCGTCTTTAGCTGTGACTTCTACCCCCTGGACAGAGTAAGGATAAGACAGCTATCAGATTCAGAAGGCCTAGTTCTACGAGAAGGTGTGTCAGGTGAGGACCCTCCTCCTGGTTGGACGATAGGCGAGGATGAAGTTCTTCGTATCCATGGACGTGTATGGGTTCCAGTGGATATTAGAGAGGAACTTATGCGGGAATTTCATGCTTCGGTTTGGGCAGTTCATCCCAGAGTCACTAAAATGTATCGTGACTTGCGCCGACAGTACTGGTGACCGGGTATGAAGAGGGAAGTGGCTAGTTTTATCACAAGATGTTCCACCTAACAGCAGGTGAAGGCGGAACACCAGCGGCCAGCTGGGCTTTTACAGCAGTTACCTATCTCGGAGTGGAAATGGGATGATGTTGCGATGGACTTCGTGACTGGTTTGCCGAGGTCACCTCGAGGTAACGATGTTGTGTGAGTTGTGGTTGATAGGTTCACGAAGGTTTCTCATTTCTTGCCAATCAAAGAGACCTTCAGTGTGGATGAGCTGGGAAGGTTGTATATCCGGGAGATAGTACGACTCCATGGGGTCCCTCGCACCATTGTTTCAGACAGGGATGCTCATTTTACATCACGCTTCTGGCAGAGTTTTCAGAGGGTGTTGGGTACACAAGTGCTTCTGAGCACATCATACCACCCTCAGACTGATGGTCAGTCAGAGCGTACGATACAAGTGCTTGAGGACATGCTGCGAGCGTGCGTCCTGGATTTTGGGGGCTCGTGGGAGAGGCATATTCTCCTAGTTGAGTTTGCCTATAACAACAGTTATCAGGCGACTGTATAGATGGCATCGTACGAGGCTTTATATGGTAGGCCATGTCGATCACCTCAGGGCTGGTTAGAGGTAGGTGAGGCAGCTTTACTGGGACCGCGTCTTGTTCAGGAGACTTCGGAGCAGGTCCAGTTGATACAGAAGCGGATGGCTACCGCACAATCTCGTCAGAAGTCATATGTTGATCGCCGCAGACGACCCCTAGAGTTTGAGGTCAGGAATCAGGTTTTCTTGCGTGTTTCACCGAGGCTGGGACACAGGCGGATCAGAAGACAGGGTAAGCTATCGCCGAGATATGTTGGGCCATTTGAGATTCTGGAGAGGGTTGCAGTTACCTCAGAGAAACCGATCCATGCATGACGTGTTCCATGTTTCTCAGTTACGGAGATACTATTCAGACCCGTCTCATACCTTCCAGCCTGAGGAGGTCGAGCTTCAGGTAGATGCATCCTTTGAGGAGCCTCTGATTCGTATCATTGATAGAAGCACGAAGGTTCTCCGAGGCCGGTCAGTTCCTCTAGTACGTGCTCAGTGGCCAGAGCTGTTCGCAGACGAATCTTAACCACCCTTTAGAGAGCAATTTGGGGACGAATTGCTATAAGGGGGGAAGATTGTAAGAACCCGGGTTTTCATACGAGGTACGGATCCTTTTCTTTTTGGTTTAACTGTTCTGTTGAGGCCTAATGTGGATGCGTAACTTGACCGAGGGAGTTACAGAGGTGTCCGGGGCTTGTTCGGAGCCCGGAACGAAGTTTTAGGCTGAAAATGGTCTGGCACACGGTTTGCGCACGGCCTGGGTAAACCGTGCACCTTAGTGCAGGCTTGGCAAAGGCCTGCGCACGGTTTGAGGAAACCGTGCGGGGTGGTCGTGCGGTTGCCCCTTGCCTTCCAGTAAGGTCCACACGGTCTCCGCACGGTTTGTCAAACCGTGCGGGTAAACCGTGCGACCTGCTGTGTTTTGAAATTTAATTAATTTTTAATTAAATTAATTAAATTTTTATAAAACCTAAACCTAACCTATTCTTCTTCAACCGCACAGCAGGGGAAGACACCTGGGAAAGCTCTCAAGAGGCTTCAGAGGGATTTTGATCCTGCTACTTTGTCCGATCTCCGTTTCAACCGTCGTTCGTCTCGTTAGATCCGCAACGGTAAGTCCTCAATTCCTTTTTAATCCTTCTCGATTCTTCTGGTTATAACGAACGCAGATTGGATTAAGGCTCATATGCCCTAATTTCTCGTTCTTCGTCTGTTCTTCAGATTTCTTCCAAATTAGGACGAATCAGAGCCTGATACTGGACGAGCTATCTAGTACGAGCCTAAGGTAGGTGGTATCGTGCTTTTCGATGATTGTCAAGCTGTTTATATATGTCGGAGTGTCGCGCGCCCACTTTTAGGGTGTCGCTCGAACCTGAAATTTAACCCTGTTATTACCTAGCATGTTGTAGGTAATCTGAATAGGATGGTATGTGCTTGAGTTGGGTTGTACACCTTGGACAGGAACCATCCCTTAGTTGCGTTGCCTTGAATGGCTCTTTTATGGTTTTTGACCCAGGATGCCTATGAGGCATGCCTTTTCTTTCCCTTGTGGGTTGTTAAAAATGGAAATTGAATATGAATGGAATTGCAATAGAATGAAATTGTAATTGAAATTGTTTCGGGTATGGGATGGAGTTTTGCCCATTGACCCTTGTATGCTAATTCTTGAATTGCTAGCCCACGTGAGTTAAATGCTTTTGAGTTGTTTTAAATGTGAAACAAAGTCATGGGTGAACTGTGGGACCAATGTGAGTTGCCATGGACGGACTCATACGAGACTTGTTACTGAAATGTCGAGTGAATCATGGATCCAGTATGAGATGTCATGGACGGACTCAACAGGGTATGATATGTCATGGGCGATACCCGGATCTTATTTATAGGACCCGAGGACGGGCTCAGATGACGGACTATACTGCAGCTAGAGCGAGGCTGGGTACCTAGGAGGTTCGCCGAAACGGGCTTGTAGAGCGATGTCGGGGTCCTAGAGGTTCGTCGGAACGGGCTTGTAGGGTGTTGGTGGATTTTCTCCCTGAACGATGTCTGGTCTCCGAATTGAGTATTCCAGGAATGGGTTCAAGGAATGGTTTGAAAACATGAATGAAGTGATTAATGAATGGAATGGATACTTGAAGCGACGCCAAGCCAAAGCACAAGCTTGGGTCGGTCTTGTTGGTTTCCTTATTTACTGTCTTCCGTATTACACTGCCTGTTTATATATTCGCTGACAGATTAGCACAGATCTTTGGTGGTTGTCTACTGGGATTCAGTCTCACACCCTGTTTGGGTCATGTTTTTGGACCCAAGCAGATTATATGATTTCAGGTAATGAGAAGGGGAAAGGCCCTAGTACAGGTACTTGACTTGCTGCTCGGAGGAGGAGTGCACGGGACCAAGCTGAGGCTTGCGATGCGACAGGGGATACATTTTGGTTTCTTTTTGGTGTTTTGTGTACTTGTATTGTCTTGTATTGACTTGCACCCTTCTATATTTATCAGATCCTTATATTGTTATCTATTTTTGTTGTCTATGTGTTGCCCACTGGTTACCTTTTTCCGCTATTGTATGTTGTAATTTCGCTGTGATGCTTTGGTAATGAGGGCATAGTCTCCCCACGAACTCACTTAGGCCCTCACTGCTAGTCGGCAGCCTCTAGCGTTTGGGGAGATGCGCTTGAGGCCATGTGGCGACCGGTCCGGCTACCGGGTTGAATGGTAAGTCGGGTCGGGACGTTACATAAACTTCGCTTCTTGACTGTGAATAATATTCACTACTATCGAGATAATGGCCTAAATGATCACACACTTAGCATATTTGAAAGTGTGTTTTATTCTAATGAATATGAGTATAGGACATGGTGGGCCCCACCATGGGGTCCGAGAAATGTCTGAGAATATACAATCGTCAATGAATAAATAAATTCATTATTATTCAAGTATAGAATAATTGAATTTGAATTTATTTATTAAAAGAACTCGCAACGTATTAAGTGAATACATGGAAAAATATCATACGAACGAATGTTATTTTAATATTCAATGTTCATTTAATATTTGTGGGAATTACGAGTCGAGTTAATGACGTGTTTTTATCACGTAATATATTTATTATATATTACAAGTATGAGATAAAATATTAATGACGTTTATGACATAGTTAATTGGTCATAACATGTCATTTAAGGCTTATTTAGTGGGTGTTATTTATATAAGGGTCGGGCAACCCTTTTGGGTGTTTAACCTCCACTATATAAGCAAGAGGGACTCATTTCCAAGGATCTATTCATCCACTCGAATTTGAGAGTTCTCTTCTCCTCCCTGCATCCTAGAGAGAGAAAGCCTTGTTCAAAACTTTCGATCTTCAATCTCCTTTGCGGATCAAAGGAATGGGATAATGGTGAATGTCGGGACATCGAAGGCGTCATCGAACCACCGCGCGAGCACCCGAATTCTGACGATCGGTGTTCTCGTTGACTCTTGAAGCGTGTGTGGATGATCTAAAGGGGTTCGACTTTGGATCATTCGAGCAACGATCGCTAGCGATAAGTTGTTGTGGTACACGCCTTCGATTTTGAATAGGTAACAGTTCGTTTAATTTTTGTGCTTAAATAAATTCATGCGAGATCCTCAGCCTTTATCAGGACTCGGATCGCCGGAGACGACAAAGTTATGTCAATCCGGCGATGAAAATTTTAAATCCTCAGGTCATCTGCTTTCACTACACACCATGGTACCAACATTGGCACGTCGTTATCTCACCTAATCATGATGCCTCCGCACCTAGAGGCATTCCATGATCTTTTGAACACACTCACCAGGGTCCTTACCCCCGATGATATTCTACGGTTAGATCCTCATCCATCGAAATTTTCATCATGCTCGGCCGCACACGTCAACGCACTTTTGATTTAAGCACCCTCGAATCGCTTAAAACTTTTCCTGAAGTTGAAGTCGATGCTCGGCCTCAATCCACCACCACAGCTGATTTTTGGATGGCATTCCCAACAAAATTCAAGCACGCACCTCATTGGTTCCTAACCAACATCCCAGTGCCACCAAGACCGATCCGCGACCAGTCCCACGCACATGCGACCCTTCCAGCATGAGAATCGAACCTCCGCGACCGACATGTCACTCCCCACACATGAGTGTCGTTGTCACTGCCTCACTCAAGCAACTCCAACTGCCACGGCCCACGCTCCAATCACTGCCAAACCTAAGAATTGGACGAGGTTGTCTCACTCTCACCTAAGCGACAAAACAAAATGCCAACTATCGCATGTTCTCAGATTCCGAGAATGGCACCCATAGCATTCGCCGACATACGGTCCATTACAAGGACCTCACTCACAGACGGTTGATGGTGCACTTCCCACCATACGGCTTCACTCACACCGCTTTATTAGCGCAACCTCCAAGGAGACCCTTCATCAAACCACAAATGAAATTTAGATCACTTAGCATATAGTTAATGTTCTCTCAACGTACTCGGAAAGATGTCAAGATGTTGGGCATGATCGCCTCTAGACTGGGAGTACATTAAGATGTTATCAGCGGATACTACCACAACTCATCCATTCCCGATGTCATGTCTTACTGCAGGGACATGTCAAACTCGTTCAAAAGCCACGGGGCCTCTTTGCCTGCAAGTGTCTCATCAACTCCTCGTCACCACGATTCAACAGGAAACTCGTTAACCAAAACTCACTACCACCTCACGACTCTGCCCAACACATCTGTGAACTAACGTTCATTGTGGCACTATTGTCACCACATTGCCCGAGTTCTTCCACCCCAACCCGAACGATTCTCAACAGAAATGAAAACGGTTCATCGTACCAATCCAAAACCAAACGGTCTCGCGCATAGTCGGCACACATCACCTAGATTTCACCGAAAACAATGGGCGCTTGCTCCTGAGCAACTCATCCACATATCCCAAACAGCATCGCGCATCTCCAGCACATGTCTACCATCTCAACCACGCTAGAAACCCCGGGGCCGCACGTTTTCCTATGACCATTCACTGAACTCGACTCAAAATCCCATGAGACGTACGTTACCGAAACTAGACTACCCACTCAAGCAGCTGACCATGCCTCCTGGCCCGTCAGCCTCATAAAGCTCGAAGCATCCTTGATGCTTCCATCCAACATTTCGCACGAGTCAAGTCCAACCACATGATCGCCTGTCACATCGGGCGTCGTTCATGGATCAGAAGCGTCTATCCACGCTCTAATTGCCCCTGTCTCATCCATCCAAAGTC